>CM067331.1:63735000-66135000 GCA_034376525.1 Nicotiana benthamiana | reverse complement strand
AATAAATTTATTTTATTTTGTTTGTTTTGTTGTAATCGGGTTTAAAGGCAGTAGTCTCAGGGAATACATTTCAATTTTATTCGAGTTTCAGCAATTAGGCGCCCACGTGGATAACAAGGGAATACATTTCTGGTTTTTGGTAATAGGCGCCCATCTGGAGAACAAGGGATTACATTTCAAGTTTTGGCAATCAGGCCCCTACCTGGATAACAAGGGAATACGTTTCAAGTTTCGGCAATTAGGCTCCCACCTGGATTATAAGAGAATACATTTCTAGTTTAGCAATCAGGCGTCCACCTGGATAACAAGGGAATACATTTCTAGTTTTGGTAATAAGGCGCCCACCTGGATAACAAGGGAATACATTTCTAGTTTTGGTAATCAGGCGTTCACCTGGATAACAAGGGAATACATTTCAAGTTTTTGGTAATCAGGCGCCCACCTGGAAAACAAGGGAGTACGTTTCATGTTTTTGCGATCACGCGCCCACCTGGATAAGAAGGGAATACATTTCAAGTCTTGGAAATCAGGTGCCCACAAGGATAACAAGGGAATACGTTTCAATTTTTGCAATCAGGCGCCTACCTGGATAACAAGGGAATACATTTCTAGTTTTGGTAATCAGGCACCCACCTGGATAACAAGGGAATACATTTCAAGGTTTTGGTAATCAGGCGCCCACCTGGATAACAAGGGAATACATTTCATGTTTTGGCAATCAGGTGCCCACCTGGATAACAAGGGAATACATTTCAAGTTTTGGCAATCAGGCGCCCTCCTGGATAACAAGGGAATGCATTTCAAGTTTAGGTAATCAGGCACCCACCTGGATAACAAGGGAATACATTTCAAGTTTTTGGTAATCAGGCGCCCACCTGGATAACAAGGGAATACATTTCAAGTTTTGGTAATCAGGCGCCCATCTGGATAACAAGGGAATTTACATTTTAAGCTTTGGCAATCAGGCACCCACCTGGATAATAAGGGATACATTTCATGTTTTGGAAATTAGGCGCCCATCTAAAGAACAAGGGAATATAATTTAAGTTTTGGTAATCAAGCGCCCACCTGGATAACAAGGGAATACATTTCAAGTTTTTTGTAATTAGGCGCCCACCGGGAGAACAATGGAATACATTTCAAGTTTTGGTAATCAGGCGCGCACCTGGAGAACAAGGGAAAACATCTCGTATTACAATTCAAAGCGGCAACAAAGGAATTTCACTAGGAAAATGCAAGACAACAAGGCAACAAGGAGTTTCACATGAAGAAATACAAGTCAGCAAGGAAACAAGGATCAAGAGCAAGTTTGAAGTCATAGATAGGTTTCTTTGTAATCCATAGGTCATAGCTTAGTCTAGCTTCTTTTATTTTGACATGGTATAATAAGGGGTTATAGCATGCAGTAGAAGCAGCAACAACAATAGTGAGATCACAGCTTCGATAGTTCCAGCTACCAAACACTCCTGATCTACACTGACCCGATTCCTTTTTAGCCAAGGATATGTAGAAAACCTCTAAAGCAGGGTGCGCAAACTTTTCTAAAATGCTTCCCACGGAGTATTCAAACGGGCAAAAATTGCTCGTATCCACTCACTTATCTTTAACAAAAATTCTCCATGTTTTCGAGCAAAGAGGGCAGCCGTGAGCATGTGATTTTTTCCCTATATAAATTACTCCCATAAATTCAAAAACAAAATAATTTCTTTTTTTTTTATTTTTCAATTTTGTGGATTTTTGTGGCATTGTCATTAATTGTTTGCATTTTGTTTGTACATTTTAATTAGTGAGAAATACAAAAAAAGTGTTCCTGTGCATTTAGGATTTAATTTTGTATTTTAAGAATTGTTTAGTAATTAAGTTGTTTGATAGAAAGGAAAACCACAAAAATAGTTTTTATTTCGACTAGTTTTTCTTTAATTTATTAATAATGTTAATTATTTAGGATTAGTTAGTATTTTACTGAATGGTTTAATTTTTAATATAATTTAGGAGTTTTAGTTTAATTTTGAAAAGAACGGAGAAAAAGAAAATATGGAATTATAGAAAAAAATTTAAAAATTAGTCTTTAATAGAAGAACCAAATTGGGACAATTTTATTTAAATCCCTAGCCTAAAATGCCCAGACCCAGTCTAAAACCCAGCCTAGAACCCGGTCCAGGTCCCCCTTGAACCCAAACGACATCGTTTGGCATGAATTAATCTGGGCCGTTTAGGATTGAAGATCCAACGACTAAGAACTAAGTAGCCCTAGACAAGGTCCCCTTGTCTCTCACTATCACACCAAGAAAACCCTAGAGACACCCTGCCTCCGCCGTCCATCGCCATGAACTGCCAGCCGGAAATCGCCCATGCAGGCAGCGGAGCTCCGTGACCGCCAATTTAACACTACCTCTTCTCCTCCCTCTCCTCTTCCAAAATCCACCATCGCCTTCCCTCAAAACCTTGCCCAATTCGTTGAATATCGCTTAGAAATTCTGACTCCTCCGCCGGACACGACGTCGTTGTCTCCAAACGCCACAAATAACACACCTCAAGGCCTCTGTTACCTCCTCTTTTTGAATAGCCAACCTGTGTCTTTCAAATCCTAGTAACTCGTCTCGAATTGTAAATCAAAGAAGCCACACCCGAAACTAATCGCTCCAAATGGCCTAAAATTGGTACAAAGCCACCCTGTACCCTCCTCTTCCCAAATTCATCAACGAAATCCCCAATTCTGGTTAGTCTTGAACCCCGCTTCATCTTCGGTAGCTTCTGATTTTGAAATATTAATTTGATTGATTTCTTTCTCTTTCATTCTATTTCTTCTTTCTAATTTCTTTTGTTTGCTTATAGTGATTTGTTAATCTGAATTTGACTAGATTTTGGTAGTGGAAATTTGCATGTGTTTAAAAAATCATGAAATTAGGTCTTTGATTTTGTTTAAATCTCATTATCCAGTTTGTTTTCTATTTTTAATTGTGTGGAAGGTTTAGTTTTTGATGTTTTTTACCTTTAATTGCATGATAGTGTTTAATTGCCAGTTTTTCTTTTGACTATGGTTTCTTTAGGGGCTTTTATTCAGGGATTTAATTATGGTTTAAAAGGGAGTTCTTCAATTCAGGGGTTTTATTTGGTTTTAAAATATTTGGGCCATTTGTTTGAACCTTGAAGCCCAGGCTGGTCGTTAAAGCCCAATTAGAACGGTCAATTCAAGAGGTTAAAGGCCCAGATGTGATTTTTCCTTGGGTCAAATTGACCCAGGCTGGTAGTTTAGGTTAATTTTCAGGGAATAGAAGGGTAGTATAGGTAAATCACTTAGGGAATATTTAGTAGCAATAATAGAAACTTCTAGTAGGGGTTTTCTATTAATTTTGGTAGTATAACTTGGTTAACAAGTTAAAAAAAATGAGAGACTAAAATGAAATAAAAAACCTAAGGGTTTCCCTACTTGCTTTGCCTATAAAGGCATTCATTCTTTCCTTTCAAGGCAAGAGGAGAGGATCTAAAAATAGGACAAAAAGACTAGAGAGTAAAAAAGATCAGGAGGTCTAAAAATAAAATATATACTGGAATTACCGCAACAGTCTAACCTAGATAAATTCCAGAAGACAGCAGAAAATTGAGAAAAAACTACTGTTTCATTGATCTCTCAACTGATTTTCTGAAGATTTTCAAATTATGAAATACTTTCTGTTGATTTGAGAATAAGTATGAGCTAGTAGTGGGTTTTCTAAAAGTTTTTGGTTCAAGCTGTTTGAATGTTAGAATCTTTGGGCTTTGAGTTGTGTTTTGGCTAGCTGTTCTGCTGCTAATACCTATTGTTCTTGCTGATAATCATTCACCCCTATGTTCTCTCATTTCTAGGTATGCCTCAGCTTGAATAATATGTGAGATGTAAAAAAGATCTTCTTATATGACTCAGATAATGGATATAATGGTTTTGATTGTCAAATGATTAGTTATGGGCTTATTAGTTTAAATTAGTACAATTATTGGAATATTATTGTATCTGGGCATGGTTTGTATAATCTATTTTAGGACTGTGCTAGAGTTTTGTTTTTTATTACTTCGATTTTGGTTTAGTGACCTCATGCTCAAGTAATGAGGTTGGGACTATCATGATAGGAATATGTTGAACAAGGTTGTTAGACAATTTAATAGCCATCATCTCCCGCTTCATGTTTACTTTTGATAGTGTAGCCATAACTCTATTTGAATCTGTAGTGATGTTGAAGGTTGTGTGAAGTTATATGTGCAAGAGTTTTCATGTTAGTATGGCATGTATTTGATTGCACTTGGATTAAGGGCTGCATTTGTGTTTAGGTTATGTTAGCTAAATGCATGTTATTAGAAGATTGTTAAAGTGCCGCAATAATAAGTATCATTTGAGTATTTGGGTTTTGGTCTTGATTTTTGCCGAAATAGGTGTGTTTGGTCAGTGATGATTTTGTTGAAATAAGTGTAAGATTCAATTTTATGTGTTTGAGTTTAGAATCAATAACTCAAAGAGGAAAGTGACTGTACTGGTAGTGTGCTGTACATTGATTGAATGGTTATTATAAGAATAGGTCATGTTTTAAATAATCTGCAGCTGTATCAGTTTTTAGTAGTTGCATGTCTACTTTGAAGCTTCGTTCATAATAAGTTTACAGCGATTTGGGCGGTCTATTGTGTCAATGAACTCACATATTTGTTTCAGCCTCGTTTGGGCTTATGTTTGAGCCCAGTTTCCTTATCTTGTTAGAATAGGAGGCTGTCGCACTGCAGTTGGGCCAAAGGCTAGCCTAAGCCAAAAATCCTGAAGGGAATTTGAATCCCTAAAGAAAGTTTGGAACAAGACTGGTACCACAATTTGGTTTAGCTAGTGATAACTGTATTTGGATCCCTCGTTCATTAATTAAAAAGAGCTGCATCAAATACAAATACCTACGACCTTACGAAATTTAGTTTAATCCCCCTTTACAATTATAACCAAGGTGTGCCAATGCCAAATAAAATTGAATAATTGCATAGGCATCGCTTATTTAATATTGAATTCTTAGAATTCGAGGCGTGCCACTTAATGAATTCTCCATGGCCTTCGCAAATCAAGAAACACACAATTGCCTTAGGCGCACTAGCTAAATAATTTACTTTCCTAAACACGGGTGTGCATTTATGTGACCCAAATCCAAATCCCAACGATGTTGAAATATGTCAAAGACCTCGGGTGCATTTACGTGACATGGCTCAAGACGCGTTTTAACAACATTGCAATCCTCTTAAAATTAAATAAGAACGGTTAAAGAGTTAAAATTGGCATACAGGTTCAAAAATGCATTAAGTCAGATAATTAAGCCGAATATTATAGTTGAGCAACCGTGCTAGAACTACGGAATTCGGGAATGGCTAACACCTTCTCCCGGATTAGCAGAATTCCTTACCTGGATTTCTAGCTCACAGACTGAATTACAGAGTCAAACCTTCCTCGAATCGGGATTTTAAATCGGTGACTTGGGACAACGTTAATATCCCAAGTGGCGACTCTAAAATCTTTAAATAAAAAAATCCTGTTTCGATTGTCCTTTAATTGAAAAAACTCCCTTAACTATGCCCTTCGCAAGGTGTAGTATGTAAAAAGGAGGTGTGGCAATACCCATGCTACAGAGGATACAGTGACACTCCTCTAGAAATCCCAGAGTATCATATGATGCTAGACCACTGAATACATGAGGCTTCCACTTTTTGAACCTCTCAAGCCTCAACTACTCATCCTCAGAAGCCGCTGCCCTATCCTCGGGCTCTGGAACTATGGCTATACCAGAATAATCTCTAAAACCTGATCAACATGCACCCGCTACTTAGGAGTGCGGGTGGGAAGAGTCTGTGCTCCTCCCCCGGTCTGAGGTGTAGCAGCAGCAAGGGGAAGCAACCCTGCCTGAGCCAAAGTGGTGTACATGCTCATGGACTATGCTAGAGCCTCCTGAAGTGCTTGAGTAGTAGTAGCTGTAGGCGTATCAGGTGCCTGGGATCCGACTGGAACTGCTAGTGGTACCTTAGTGTCAGTTTGCATAGGTGCTTTGGCTATACCGCGTGTGCGTCCTCGGCCTTTACCCCAGCCCCGGCCTCTGGCGATTGCAAGAAGGGGCGCGGGTGCTTGATCATCGTGGGCAACACGTAAAAGACATAAGTTTAGAGTTGTGATATCAAAATCTCGCACGACAAGGAAATCAAATGAAGTGGAATTTTCCTATCAGTTACATAGCCTCTCTCAGATAAGTACAGACGTTTCCGTACTAATCCGTGAGACTCTATTAAACCGGCTTGTGATTCATGACTCCTATGAACCTAGAGCTATTATACCAACTTGTCACCACCCTAGTTTTCCCTTCATGAAATATTGTGATATCACCTAGTTTCTACTACTAGGTTAGACAAACAAATGCAGAAAAGAAATAATTTGCGGAAAGAAATATAATTAAAAACTGAAATAACAAACTTCACAGTATTTAGGATGCCGCCTGGCATACAACAATACAAGAATCTCAACTTAAAACTATCAAACTCTGGAACCCCATGAATCACAAGCTAAGAGATACATATAAGCTCTAACTTCAAAAATGTCTATTAACAAGGAAAAATACAAAAGAGCTAAACTAGTATAGAGAGTAGAAAGGGACTCCTCAGTCTGCCAATGCGGCAGATATAACTCGAAGTCTCTTCAAAGCACCTTGCCTCTAGTGTAGTAGGGCTGAACCGAAGTTCCTGGATTTGCACATGAGAAACATGCACAGAAAGGGTATGAGTAACATCACATCGATACTCAGTAAGTGCCAAGCCTAACCTCGGTTGAGTAGCGACGAGGAAGGTCAGGGCCCTACTGAGGTCAAACGAAATACAAGGTATAAAAGTATAGAATAAGACAACATAATTAAGTGCAACAGTAAGAAGTAACACCAGCTACAAAGAACAACAAAAATAGCTGCAATAGAGACCAAATAGTTACGAAAGGGAAATACAATTCCAACACAGAGATAACAACCGGGGATCTACCAAGATCCCGCCCTGTAGCCCCCAAATGTAAATATCCATTGGATCTTCTGAGTGTCGTCCGTAGTCCAACTCATAGTGTGTGGGGATCTACTGGAATCCCGATACGTATTCCCAAATATAAAAACCATGTACTGAAGGAATCTATTGGTTGTAGTACCGTAGTTCTATATAATTGTGCAGGGGGATCAACTGGAATCCCACATCTGTAGTCCCAAATGTAAATACCTAGCAGCAACATGAAAAATATTCAGTAAATGCCAATTTCATATTAAGGGAAATAAGTAATTCTAACCTAGCATGCTGCACAGCTAAAGCAGTTTGAGCAAATAAAGCAATTAAATTCCTTAGACATGCTTCCCTAAGCTAACAACATGCTGCAATTGCAAGTAGTAATAACAGGAGGAGAAACACAATTTTAATTACATAGTTTAAACCAAAATTTTCAATAATTAGCAAAAGTACACATTTGTCACCTTACGTACAAGGCATTTCAAATATAAATAATACCAAAACGTAATAAAAAGTCCCCCACACAAGGTTAGGCAAGTCACTTACCTCGAACAAGCTCAAAAAAAACCCGAACCCTGCTCTTGCCATGGTACTCGACTCCAAATGGCTCAAATCTATTCAATTAAATTGCATAATATAAATAACACTTCAAGTAATTAATTTTAAGCTAATACCCGAAATTAGGTAAAATGACAAAAATACCCCTTAGGCCCATGTCTCGGAATCAAGTGAAATTTCATTTTTAGGATCGTCATACTCTCACAAATTCATATATACCAAAAGTATTCGAATCCGACACCAAAATCTTGATTAAAACCCCAATGTTAGGCCTATGAATGTTTTTCCACTTCTCCTAAATTTTTCATCCAGAATCCTAAACTAAATGACAAAATTAAGATTAGATTATAAGAATACAGCTAGAAAACGATTAGGAATCCTTACCCACTAATTTTCTCTACAAATTCCTCCCAAAATCGCCCTCACCCGAGTTCCAAATCAATTTTCTAAATTTTGATTTCAAACCCTTGAAATTCCTATTGTCTGCCCAGCAAATCCGCATCTGCTGTCCAATTTGCACATCTGCGAGAGTGCTTCTGCGGCCAGGAGAATCGCTTTTGCGGTTTCCACTTAAATCCTCTTAGCCGCACCTGCGACCCAAAATCCGCATTTGAGGTCATGCAAGTGCGGTACACCATGTGAGCGCGTAATTTTTGCGTCATATGAATTGCTCCAATTCCCAAAATTAGAATTTTCCTTTTAATTATTTGGTATTTAGAAGTTATTGCATTTTTTTGTTTACTTGCATTTTGTGTGCATGTATAATTTCAGTTAATTCATAACAAATACAAAATATGTTGCATTTGCCTTTGGAGTCCAATTTTACATTCTTAGACTAATTAGTAAATCAATTACAAAAATAGAAGAAAATAATAAAAAGTAGTTTATTTTTGCACTTTTAATTTTTAATTCTAAATTTTGGTAGTTTTCCTTTAAATTTTAATCATTTGTGATAGTTATTATTTAAAATTGATTAGTATTTGTTAAGTTAATTTAGTTTTAAAAAGTTATTTTAGGATTTTCTAAATTATTATTTTATTTATTTTTATTTGGGAAAAGAAAAAGAATTTTATATTAAAAAAAAGAGGGGAAGACAAAGAAAAGGAACTAAAAGGCCAGCTTTGGGCCAACCCATTCACACCCGTCCAAACCCATTCAAATGACCCAAACCCATCCCAAAAAACCCAGTCCAGGACCATTGATTTATTTAGATCTAACGATCCGGAACTGTAGGGTTCTTTAACATATATATGTCCAAACGCCCTCTACCCCCCATCATCGTCTCTAATCTCTTCAAAGACTAACTTGAAATGACGCCCTAAAACCACCGTCCGCTGGTCGCCGGCAATCGCCCATGGCGGCGGCCTGCGGCCAATCGCCACAAAAAACATAGCCCTGAATCCTCTCCACCACCGCATCCAAAATCTTCAAACACCTTTTCTCAAATCCCACCAGAACGCCTAGAATTTTAGAAACCCTAGCACCGTACTAACTTTCTCCAGTGGCAGCGGCGGTCCCAATCCATGCCAAATCGATACCACATAACCACCCTAGCTCGCTCATACCTAATCCTCCATTCCTGATCTGCTGCTACTAATTACTGACCCCTCGTCCCCTTTGTTTTACCTTTATTTCCAAGTACACATTCTTGAGATTCATACAATGTGATACTCAAACTGACGATTAAAATGGAAACATAAATTTGTTGTTTTAACAATAGTCTAATGGTTTAGAGTTTAGTTTGATTTCCTTTATGAATTTCTTCTGTCTCATGATCTTCCTAAATGTTGTATGTTTACTTTAGGATTGAATATGATTCTGTTGAAGTGTAGGTGTGCTAAATGAGTTAACAGTTGTATTTTACATTTCATTACAAAATTTAAGTACAAGGGGCTGTATTAGAGCTATCATGCTGTATAATTCATTTAAGATGATGTAGCATATATGTTGTTTTTAAACAACATTCTCAAATAGCTGATCGAATGGGGTCCCAGATCATGGACAATTTTATTTCTCCATAAGAGTCGCTCCCGGACATGTGTTGTTAATAATGTTCTAAGTTTCCTGGGTGTATTATTTATTAGATGGTGATGAGATCTGTCAATACATGTTTCACTTGTTAATCATAGTTAATTTGCATTAGCGTGGAGTCGATATCGAATCTATGACCTTTTCCTTTGTTCTTTAAAGGTTCCGAGCTCATTGAGCTTTGGATTGTGAGCTCCTATGCAAATGAGAATGACATGTTGTGGCTATATGAGCTTGATTCTTGAGCGCAATAGCTCATTCGTTCTGATCATTAGATATTCCCTTCGATAAACGAATTTGGCTAATACATGCTAAAACTGGCAATAGAATTTTAATTAGGCAGTTTGTGTTAACTAGTTAAGGTTCAGGAATATATGTTAGTTTAACCTCAATTTTCTTTTTAAATCAATTTATTGTCTAACCGATCTTTGCTTAAGGGTTGATTCTGAGGTTTGGGGCCTAACGCTGGCCCATTTGATGCAAGTTATGGCCTGGTGAGTCTGCCTGGGGGTTTGTCCTTGGACATTCATCTCATATTTAGAATTTGGGCTTCATTTGGGCCCAGAATCGCAAAAAACAGGAGGAGTAAGAAAATGGTAGACCCTGCTCTATGCGTTTTGCTTAATTGAGCCAATTCCTCACCGTTACAATTTGGTTAAATCTTGTTTCGTGAATTTGATTTGATGATTTCCTATTCCATTTAATCAAGTAGCCAAAACTTTTAATTATTGAGGCGAGCCATATTAGGTCACACAAATAGCTATGGCCCTCAAAAGTGTAGCTCAAATTTTCTTTTAAAATGGAAATCGAAGTGCGCCGCGCCAAAAAAAAATCTCAAATGCGTGGCCCTAATTTAATTATTTATTTTAAAATCCTCAGAACTCAAGGCGTCCCATTTAGCAAATTTTCCATGGCCCTCACAAGGCTCGGGTGCGCATTTCATGTGACCAAAATCCAAATCTCACAATGTTAAATAAAATGTGTCTCGGACTGCTGGTGTATTTCATGTGGCGTGGTCCAAAGACACGTTTTATATGATGTTGAAATATTCTCTAAAATAATTAAAAGCGGTTAATAAATTAAAATATACCATAGGCTAAAACATCTATTAAAATCAGATAATTTTGATAGTTTAAGTGACCGTGGTAGAACCACGGAATCCGGGGGTGCCTAACACCTTCCCTCGGGTTAATAGAATTCCTTATTCAGAACTTCTGGTTAGCAGCCGTCAATAAGCGGACCCGATTTGCGTCCGTTTAGAAGAAATTTAGTCGTGTTGATTAGATCAAATTGGATGAGGTCGGGAAAATAGCGCATCCAGCAAGGATACGGTTGGTGTGGTTATCGTGAGGTGACATCATAGCCATGCGCGTCATCATTACGCGCCTTCCCGATGCAACGTCTATGTGTCTACCTCTTTAGTTTTGGCGCCATTGACAATCCTTTGCTCCGATTCTGCCACCACCCAACTCTATAAATATATAGGGGGTTTCATTTTTCGGAAGTTTTCACTATTTTTCACTTTGCATGACTATTGTTCCTCTAACCTTCTTCTCTAATTTCTGCTTTCGATTCTCACAACTTCTTCAGTTCCATTCCCCTTTTTCTTACCCAGTTATTATCTTCTTCTTCATACTTAGTTGAAAATATTTCATTGCTGAAATATGTCACAATCCCCTCTTATTCATGATGAGGCTTCCGATGCCACCCGATTATAAGTGTTATTTCCTCCTAGCAATTAGGAATTCATGGTTAAAGAGGATGATAGCTTCCCTACCACAGAGGTTCATCGACCCGAGTATTGTGCCTTTTATGTCTACTCGTACTTAATTGGTTATGATCTTCCCCTCCTTTTTCTAAAGGAGGAAATTTTTCCGATTTTATAACGTCTGCCTGGCGTAACTCTCTCCTTATTTGTAAAAATATTTCTTGATGCTAACGAAGTATGCAGAGTTGGAGGGATGTGAGGTCGATGTTCTCTACCTGTTGCACTTATTTTTGCTTAGTTTTTATAGAGGTACTCTGATACACCTGAGGCATCATGGGACCAGAGGGTTGGTGGTCTGGAGAGACGATAAAATGAATTAGAAATTCTGTTATAAGTACTTTTTCATCAAGACTGAGCACCTGGTAGCGGACCCGGGTTTCCCAAGCAATGCAACTGTAATTGTAAGTATCTTAAAGTTTGCTCGTTATCTTCTTTTGCCTTTCCGTTTTCATCTCACTTGCGCTTTCCTTGCTTTTTCAGCTGAGAGGCGTGCACCTTTTTCCATTTTTGATATGGAAAATTGGGTGGCTTACGTGTTACCTCACATCGTGCGAATTCATGATTGGTCGTCCTTTTACAAGCGTTTTGGTCCCAAAATCCTGTCTAGTAAGTGTCACTTCTACTTTGGAATTTTTGTTGTTTACCACTGCTTCCTGATGTAGCCACTCTTTGGCACTAGGTAAATGAGTTTCCAAGAGGATGGCTCCAGTGTATGCATTTCTCCAGGCTGGAATGAAATTTGCCTTGGCTGAGTCAGCTTAAGAAAATCAGACTCAAGTTCAACCGATGGGGGACTCTGCACCTCAAACTGTTGTTGTACGGGATAAGATCCCTTCCAGCTCATCTATCAGCTCATAGATTAGCCGTCTAACAGCGAGTAGTGGTTGATGCCGGCTCAACGCAACACGAATGTAGGGAGAGCGGGTCGCTACAGCTTTTACCCGAATATAGATTCGGGATCGAATTTCCACAAGGAGCTTGGAGTGGAGTTGAATTGTCTGTTTAGCGTAGAATTGCGTTCGTACTTCTAATTGCAATCCTAACATTTTTTGGGTTTTCTTTGTATTAACAACTACTATTATGAATTAAAGATTAAGACTAAATTAAGCTAAGGAAATATTTCTGGGTCGTAACTAATAGGGAGAAGGGCACTAGGGTCGTGGCATCACCTAAGTGGTTAACTGATGGGTAGAAACTACTAAGAATAGATTGATGTATTTTGGGTTTATGCTATAACAGTTGCACAATTGTACCCACTCTCACACATCTCGGTAGAGAGAGTGATTTTTCCCAATTGACTCTCTCGAGACCAATTGGATAGGCCAATTAGACCAAGCAACTAGAGTTCAAGTAGGGTGTTTACTCTCTCGAGATTTAGCTCGTTAATTGGGACTATCATTTCTCATGGGTCCATCCTAATTCCTTGTTGGGTCAATTTTTGGGTCATAGACTCTCTTTCTCAAGAAGAGTCAAAACCCACTAAGTTAGAATCAATGTTTGAAACTACCAATCCTTAATTAAAGCATAAAATTAATCTAAATAACAAATACCCAACATCAATCTATCATTAGAAAGCAACACCCATCAATTACCCACACTAGGGATGAGTCACAACCCTAGCTAATGGGTTTAGCTAGACATAACTATAAAAAAAACAGAAGAAATAGAAGAAGTACTAAACATATTAATTAATAACTAAGGAGAAACTACAAAATCCTATGGAGAAATTAATGCTAAAATGCTAAAATAGGCTAAAACGTTGGTCCTCACGAGCGCAGCTCTGTTCTCGAAATACTGCCCTTCCCTAAAAATGGTAAAGTATTCTATATATAGTCAGCTGGAAAAACTGGACAAAATTTCTCCGGTGGGGTCAGTGGGGCCGCGGCCACGCTGGCTGTTTGACTTCCATTTTTTTGCTTTCTGAAGTATCTAGTGCGGACCGGGTAGAGGTAGCCTGGCCACGAGGAGGTCTGACGCAGACCGCGTGAAAGTGACTACGGCCGCGTGGCTTGAATATGCCAAATCTCCAACTCTCTGAATCTCATAGCACGGACCGCACAATAGCGCGGCCGCGTGAGCTGAATGTGGGTCGCATAAATCCAATTGCAGCCACGTGGTGAGGGCCCTAATTATGCACTACTCTGAATCCCCTAGTGTGGCCGCATGCACAATCTTCACTAGGCTCCTTTTTCCACCACTTCACTTGGCCTTTGATACTTCTGCAGGTCTCACTCTGTTTTGAGCCAATCTAGGACATTTCGTCACTTTGTCGCTCATAGCTTCAATCAAGCACAATCTTTGAGCATTTTGGGTCTATTTTGTAGCAAATTATACTCAAAGCATAGGCAAGTGGGGGCATAAAACCCGTTAAAATCCTACTTATCAACTCCCCCAAACTTAAACCCTTGCTTGTCCTCAAGCAAACAAAATAAGACCCACCCCTTAAAGGAAACATCCAAGTAATGTCAGCTATCCTAGAGTAACCTCAACAAGAATCAATTAGGACTAAAAATTGCCCTCAATACAAATGCATCATTTAACACATTTATACTTTGAAAACTGTGGAACAAGTGTGACACAAGAGCATCAAGAGTTGACACATTTCATCAAGGAACTTCTCTCAATTACTTTGGTCATTGTGGAACCCAAACTCACACATCGTCAACTCTCCCTAAGCGAACCTCAGCTTTTAGAGTATTTACACACAAACCGATGTTGATGGACTTTCACTCATCTCTCTCAAGAAGAAGGTCACAAGTCGACTCTGAGTACCATATGCTCGCCCCTTATGTAAGTGTCCACTAATGTAGGTTCCCTTCAACTCAAGATCATATAGGGCTTTTATGGAGTCATTATGAAGGCTCTTAGGTAAGGGTAAACATGTTTTTGTTCAAGTGGGTTCAATCTTCTCGTAAGCAATTCTTTAGATTCAGTTTGGCACACTTTCTTGACTTATTTGAGTATTTCACTTCTTTTCGAGGGGTTAGAGGGACATATTATCGCTCTTTCTTATGCAATTCAAACATATCTCCTTTTTCTACTTTTTCCACACCTTTTTCGCTATTGTTTTCCTTGAATCCCATTTTTGTTCTTATTCACATTAGTCTTTTTTTTATTTTTCTTTTCTTTATTATTTATTGCCTTCCTTTTCTTTTGCTTTTACACCTTATACCACTTTTTTCCTTTCTTGTCTCCAACCCCCCCCTACCCCCCAACAAAACTTAGACATTACCATTATTTAAGGGAAGATTCGGGTGCCAAGAGAGGGTATCAATAAGAATGGGTATAGGCTTGTAGCTTTGGTTCTCGAAAGAAAAAGGTTCAAGGCTCAAAAGGGTTAACTAGAGATCATATATATGGTACGCCATGGAATTGTTCAACTTAGCATTTGGATCGAGGAAAGCCTATAATCACTTCTCAAGTCAAATTTCACCTAGGATTTCGCCTCAACAAACATTTAGGGTAAGTTCTAGACCATCGGCTCGAGACTTGGACTCATAATTCGTATTCTCACCACACATACTCAAGGATTGCTAAAGACATCGAGTCGAGTGCCCACAACGACCTTAGTTACGATTCAAGCGCATAATGGTACAAAACGACCACATGATGATTGTTTGGTCAACACAAGGGTCTCAAGGCCATGATTTTTACCATCCTAAACACAACATTATATCTTTGATCATGGGATCAAAGGAAAATGTGTTAGGCCTAAGTGAAACCTTGTCTGAGGTACCCTTAACTACGAAATAGCAAAACCAAAAGGAAAATAAAAAACAGACTCAAACCCTCAAGAAGGTTGTCACGCCATCTATCATTGGGAAAAGTCACCCGGTTCGCACAACACTCCACTCTTGGAAAGAACCGTGGAATTAAGAAAACTAAGGGCTTATTGAAAATGCCAAAAATAAAACAAAAGACTTTGAGCTTATCTACGAAGCTAAAAATGAAAGTTTTTTGCGAAAATAGAAAACCGAATGAATATGTACAATAAGGGAGTACAATATATAATGGGGGATGAATATAAACATAAAGTAACTTTATATACATACTAGGAGATAATAAAAAGTACGAGAAAAGTAGCTAAAATATAAAGTTATGTACATACCAACTAGAAAATCAAATCAATTGAACATAAAAGAAGCATCAATATGTACAATCATCCAAGTAACAATAACGCGCACCCCCATGAATAAGAGTTGGCATTGTCCCCGATGCCAACCACCAAATAAGCTCAAAATATCAAAATAAAGGATATAGAGGAGCTCCCTAGGTCTGATCGGTATGCATGGGATCATCAGTGGTCCCCTGGTCCTCTTTGTGGGCGGGAACCTCAGACTGGTTCCCGGCTTCCTACTACTCGGCTGCTGGCAGCGGTGAATGATCATGGATCGTTTGAATGTTGGGTGCATCACCGGAGGGAATCTCCTGAATCTCTGCAAGCTCAATCACTACACCCTCAGTACTAGGCAACTTCCTCTTCTTCCTCAAGAGCCTGGGTGCCTGGTTCTTCTGTGGCTCTAGCACTGGTGCTACTGCTGGAGGGGCTGACTCCTCAAATAACAAGTCCAAAGACAGTTGATATGCCAATAGCTTGTTCACATCCGCTTGAAGCACCTTCACTGACTCCTTGGATGCCCTTGTCTTTCTCATCTTTTTGTGCTCTCGGGCAAGCTCTTTCAGAGCTATGCCATGTGAATATATCGCCTTAGTCAAGGCGGCTTGTGTTTCTATAATCTTCTCCTAGTTTTCCAGGAGCTTCTTTAATGTTTCCTCAATAGACTGAGGAATCTGGACAATGCCTGGTGCAGAATGGGCCTCAACTGAAGTGGCCAACGTGGAAAACTTGGATGTCACAGCCGACATCCAGTTGTTTAGGCTGGCAAGGGTCTTGGTCAATTGCTGGGCTGTCAGAGGATTGGTCCAGAAAGAAGGAACTACCGAACCCGCGAAAGTGCTAGCACCCGCAGAGGAGGAGGACACATCATGAACAGTAGTGCAGTTGGAATGGAGGGCTCAGTGGACTCTACCGCAACTGGATCCTCAAACTGGCTAGTCGGGGCAGAGGTGGATGCCTTGTGTTTCTTATCCTTTGGGTTGTCCGGCTCCGGAATACTTAACCAAGATTACGGGGTCATCGGTCAAACTTTCACATCATAGGGCTTTTTCTTTACCTTTGCATCCCTGAAGTACATGGTGAGACTATTGGGATATGGATAGTTTCGGTCACTGTCAACACCCATCGAAGTGATCACATTGTACATCACATTCCCTACATTAATAGGAAAACCCCCCATGATAGAGGCAATCAACACAGTAGGGGGAGTGGAATGGTCTTGTCATGGGAAGTGGGGTCAACCTTGTTGCACACAAACGTAAGCCACCCTCTAGCCTCATAGTTCAAATTCTTCCTCAAAATTTTAATCCCGCCTTTATCCAATCCAGAATAGTACCCGGATGAGCCAAATATTCACCCAACCATGGGCGAGCCTCCTCCTTCATCTCCAACTTTTCATAGAATTGGGTCTCGGCTTCATTGTCAAAACCCAAATATTCATTAAGCGCCGTCCTAGAAAAAACTATATTCTTGTCACACACTTTGATCGCAGTTGAGCATTTTTTACTATGGGCTACATTGCAATAAATATCTTTAATCATATGCTCATTAGCATTCTCCAGATCATCTCGAAGTACTCCCAACCGACTATGGTATGAAAGTGATCGTGTACAGTGGGGAGTATGGGCAACAGGTCTCTCGTGACTATATGCTCCTCTCTGGAATCAGTTTTCGTTTTGGCCATATTTCTCTAAATTTGTCACGTGACAAACAAAGCTCCCAAATATCAGCTTTTCTTGCTTGTTCAATACCACCAACCTCGGGCACCCTACTGCCCAGAACCTCATCATCACTGCTGGTACCACCTACTGCACTCTCCCCAGATACTGAAGCTATATGGAAGGTAGAATATCCGCCGCTACCCGCTGCTGAGCCATCAGACGACTCAGACTGTACAATCTGTGGACCTTGGGCTGTAGATGGGGCTGGGACTAAGGAAGCTCGCCTTGAGTCAGCTGAAAGGTCTGAGAAGGGAGGTACTCACTTCCCGACTGGTCATCATCACTTACGGCATGTTTCCTTGTTTTAAGTTTTGGTCGGGGAGTGAGTTTGTTTAGCTTTTCCTCCCCGGGAGGAGTCATCTCGTATGGGTTGTTTTGCACCTCTTCCTCTTTGTTTTACCATTTTCTGTAAACAAACATGTCTATCTTTGTTAGTATGAGTAGATGATGTGTATCACTTGATGAAATCAATTGCAGAATAAGAGCAGCGGAAGAAAATTAGAGAACACAGTTCAAAGAGGTCACCGCAAACTGCACACTCTGGGGCGCGGTCGCGTGGGAGGCACCGCGGACCGCGTGAAAGCGACCGCCAACCACACTGATCAATCTTGAAAATTCCACCCTCTCTGAATCTCCCAACATGGACCGCGTAAAAGGGGGCACAGCGGTGTTGGACCAGCGCGGATAGCAGAAATACGGACAGGGCCGCACTTGAAATAGATAACATTTTAGATCAAGGCCCATTGCGGACCATGCCATCAGTAGTGCAGTCGTGTCAGGGCCATGCAGACCGTGTAAAAATAACCGCGGTCGTGCTGAGTCAAAAGTTAGGGATTGAGCTAGGGTTTAACACATTTGTCCATTGTTTGTTCAAGTATTTGCATCCTAATTGTCCCTACCCAATTACCCATCATAAAAATCATGCCCAGCGTCTAAAAGCACAAATAAACTAACCTAAACAATAAATCTAAGAGAAACGTGAAAAAAGAAGAAGCTACATCTACCACAAAGCAAACCAAAAAATAAAAATGCAGACTAATTAATGATACTTGCAAGAAATTGTTACTATGAATATGAAGAATCAAAGCAGTTATGCACGCACACATGAGATTTTTCTCAGAGGCGTATGTGTCGATGCCCCCTTTTTCAAAGAGTTGAAATCTAGTTTATGATATTTGGGAGGACAACTCTGTTCCCTTTCGAGAATTGGGTTTCGGAATTGGAGAGTTACTACCTAATGATTATAGTGCATTAGGACACTTTAAGAAGGGTTTGAGTTGAAGAGACCAGAGTTTGGGTAAGGGCTTGAAATTATCTCAAGGGGAATGTGTTAGGCACCCCTCAAGATCCACTAGTGTGGCCCCGACCATGTTACAATTGTGACTTTACAAATAAACAATCGAGGCTCAAATAAGGACTTGCAATTAAATTGAAACTTGTGAAAGTTAGTAGAGAGACTAGAAATTGCAAAGGTCTAAACAATTCTAAAGAAAGAAAACAAAGGAAAAGTGGTCCTAGGTTTCTGATTAACATGGATCAAGTTAATGCAATACCCAGTAGTCACTCCTCTAAAGAGGGTCTACATGAGATATTAGCGCATCGGTCATCATATCCATATTCTACCCTTCCCACCCCGTAAAGGTTATTTAACGCGTGGACTGGTCACGAATGCTTATTGCGTGCTATTACGCGTCCCCTCCTATAAGTATTAGAGGGTATTTAGGACCAACTATTCTTACAGTGCAAGGACTAGGCTGAACCTTTAGGTTTAAAGGACAAAATACTAAGTGCCATACATAATAAGTAGGCCTACACATAAAGGGATCATACAAGGAAAATAAGAGGTTCACAAATCCCTCCACAAGTAAACATTTAGTTTGCATGTCTTTCACATTTAAGGTCTCAAAACAGAAGTAAAAAAGTAGAATGATGGAAAGAGGTAAGATTCAGTGAAAAGCGAAATGTTTAATTAAAACGGAGTGAAGAATTTCAGAAGAGTAACTAAAGATGGCAGTAAGAATATTGCAGTTTAGGAATTAGTAAAAGTGGAGATAAATTTGTCAAAGCATACTTTGAAAAATACAGTAGTGATATAAAGATGCAAAACCAGTTAATAGATAATAAGCATAGAGTAAGAGCAGGAGAGTATAATACTCAGTCTTGGCTTGCAGCGACTAAGAGTAGCAAATAACTAAAAAGAAGAGCAAGAGAGAATATGCGTGTGTGTGAGAGAAAAGGTTTAGAACAATGTTTTTTTCGTGTCCTTCGATAATGAAATAGTGAAGTATATATAGTTCGAAAATAGGCAGAAGAGTATGGTAACAAATAATAGTTCACCCAAATTATAGAAGTAAATTAGAATTAGAATCCATTTAATACAAACATTCCCTTTAATTAAGGAGTCAATATTCAAACGGATACAAAAAGTGATAGACAAGGAAAGAAAATCAATTGAGGAACTGATTTTACCATATAAGGGGTAGTAAAATCATGGATCATGCGATTGAGACTAAATACAAAATATACCAATTAAGGAAAGTGTATAATAATTAATTTGACAGCAGGTTTATTCATAGAAATAAGGCAGGACATAGTCTTAACTTTGGAAATCAGTAAGAAAACCCTTAAATGAGGTTCCAATCACAGGGAATCAGTATCAATTAAGAAAAATATCACATAAGTAAGGAAATACTCAAACTCAGTAGAGTGTATTGTGTAAAAATCAATAGAGTACTAATCACAATCATTCACGGATTCAAAGTGTCAAAGAATACTGATTTAAATGGCATAGACACGCATTAGGAAAAACCATAAGCACAAATTGGGGATTCTCGTAGGGCATAGTAAGTAATTGAAAGACTTAGCAGAATAAAATATGGTACAATCGACAGGACAAGAGCAAAACCCTAATGCTCAAAGTTAGCAAGAATAGTAGCAATTAGAGAGATCAACAGGACAAGCGTAACATATGTGAAAGAAATAAAGAATCAGCAAACTATAAGCAAACAATAGGGTAAAACCATAGAGACTTAGGAATGTCATGAGAATCAAATGCATGCACAATAGTATCACCAAAGACACATTTAGAATGTAGTGTTAAAATCGAAAACCTAGGATTTTTAGTAAAAATAAATCAGGCCAAAAGGGAAAAGGTTTAGATAATGACAAACATGAGGAGAATCATATAATAAGGCCAGAAAAAAAAAAGAAAATCTATTTTGAAAAAGGTTTCAGGAACCCTAGTTTAGTAGATGAAAAATTATTTTAGGAAAATTGAAAAACGTTTGAAGAAAACATGAAAACAATTCGAAATATGTATAGATTTGTTATAGATCTAGAAAAATAGAAAGTTTTAGAAGTTAGGGTTTCGTAATAAACCAGTGAGAAGTAAGGAACCTGTCTGTGAAACTCGTTAATAATGATGCTCGTAGCATCGTCGGACCATAACCCATCAGAAAAAGACCGGAGACAAGCCAGGCAAAGCTTTTGATGACCATATTGCATGGTGGAGGCTTCTGGAGTCTTGAAGATGGAGGGAACCAGCAAGACAAGGTTTCACGGCAGCTGGTGCTCGAGAGAAGTGAGGTTGGAGGTGGCCGGAGAGGCGGTGGTTTCATCAGAGACGAGAGAGAGAACCAGAAGGTTCTAGACAGAAGGGAGATAAAATGTTAGCGTATTGTGTGTGTGTGTGTGTGTGAGAGAGAGAGAGAGAGAGAGAGAGAGAGCATCTCTGAAGTGAAGGGTTTGGGGGTGTTGTTAGATTTTAATTTAGTAAAATAAATATGGGTCGCTGATCTTATTTGATCAACGACTCAGATCAGATCAGGAGTGGACTGGGAATTTGAATTGGGTATGGGTCGGGTGAGTTAGGAATATGAGTCGAGGAATTTGGGGTTCAGTTTGGGCTGTAATTGTAATAAATCTGGCTAGCATTTAAATAGTCATTTTTCCCTTTTTATTTTATAAAAATTGTGAAAAATATTTTAAAATAATTAAAAACACTGAACTAATTAATAGCTTATAATATTAATGTAAAAATACTGGAAATAATTTCATAATTATAAAAATGCAATTAATTGTAAAATAGGCTGTAATTGCAATTGTATACAAGTTAACTTTAAAAATATCGAATAATTGTACAAAAATATGAAAAATCTATGGAAACTATATTTTAGTATAAATATAAAATTAAAATGAATTATTCGCCAAAATGATAATTTTGAGAATAATTACTGAATTGTGTAGTATTAAAATCGATAGTAAATTGGTTTTAAAAAATCTTTAGATATTTGGAAAAATACCAAAACACTTGGATATGCTCATATATGCATATATATGTTATTATTAAATTATGTTGGGTATAAAAAATACCTTAAAAATTGGTTATCAACAGTATGAACAGTAGAAATTTTAGGGCTCAGGCTTTCAATTAGCGGAAAGTGTAAATTGAGGCCCTAGGTCTCTATTTATAGAAAAACGTGGGTCCCCTTTACTTACACACCAGCGCGGCCGCGTGAAGGTGACCGGGGACCGTACTGTGTTTAGTTTTGAACCCATTGCAGGAAGAAAACATGCGGGCAGCACAAAAGGGACGCGGTCGCTTAAGACCACTGCGGACCGCAGAAACATGAACCTTCACATACGTGGAAAAAACTTCAGAGAACCTTCACCTTCAGCTCATGCCAGTGCAAACCACACAAAGGTTACCACGGCCACATTGGCAATATTCAGAGACTGTGTATTTTTACATTGTTTTGCACTGCCTTGACACAATCCCTGCAACCTCTCACAAACCATTAGCTAAAAAATCCTAATCTACAAAGAAATAAAAGAGAAAGACAAACACATGGGTTTCCTCCCAAGAAGCGCCTGATTTAACGTCACAACACGATGCGTGTTACCATCCTATCCCTTCAAATCAAGAAACGTCACCACATGGCTCTCATCAAATTCTTCAAGAAGCAATAAAATGCACGTCTAACAAGTTTTTTAACCATCCGATCAACAATTGTCAAGGGATAATGGTCACTGTGGGGAAATTTGTTTAAATCACCATGGTTCATGCAAAACCACCAACCTGTGTCGAGTCTTGTAGGAAGACACACATTATGAAGATTAGGCATCATTTCATGCTCTGCTGCCGGTAGTTTCCCTTGAAAATCCAAAAGATGTGTTGCATCATCCTTCGAGATAATAACAAGCTCAAAGATTGTGAGGCACATGTGTGGCTCTACTTGTTTTATCTCTAACAGCGGAAGAACCTCATTTGCTGGCCTGTCTAGAGGAGTTTCCCATTGATCAAGGTCCAATGACAACTTACTGGGCTCACACGATTCCATGACATGTAAAGCATCTATGCACATCACTCTACTTGAATCATCATTCACTTCACGGTCTAGAGGTACACAAGTGGATCTTCAACATTAATCACAGCACTTGTCTCATCGATTATCACAGTTGTGACAATGTCAACAAATGAGCATACCTCGATGCCATCGGGTTGCCGCATAGACTTACAAACAGGGAAAATAACCTTCTCATCACCCACTCGGATTGTCAATTCTTCAGGCTCAACATCAACCAATGCCTTCCCCGTAGCTAGGAAAGGTCTCCCAAGAATAATTGGCACTTCAAAGTCTACCTCACAATCTAATATGAAAAAGTCGGCCGACAATATGGATTTATCAACGCGAACAACGACATCATCAATTATACCCAAAGGCTGCTTCATTGACTGATTCGCCATTTGGAGCCTCATTGAAGTTGGCCTAGGTTGCCCGATTCTCAAAGTCTTGAAAACCAAATAAGGCATTAAGTTTATACTAGCCCCTATGCTACAAAGGGGTTTTGCAAAGTCAGCACTTTCAATGGTACAAGGGATAGTAAATGCACCAGGGTCCTCAAGTTTTGGAGCCATAGAATGTACAATTGCACTCACTTGATGAGTCATCTTGATTGTCTCACACTCCATTGACCTTTTTTTGGTTACCAAATCCTTCATGAACTTTGCATACCCTGAAATTTGCTCGAGTGCCTCCAATAAAGGCAAGTTGATAGTTAGACTCTTCATCATCTCAATGAATTTCTTGAATGGTTGTCACCTTTTTTCTTGGCCAACCGTTGAGGATAGGGTGGAGGAGGCCTAAGCAAGGGTGCCTTGGCTTTGGGCACCACCAGCTCGGGCGTATCAATCACGTGTTCCCTAGACAAGTTTACGGCCTCTTATGTCTCCTCCTCAACCTCATTTATGTCAATCCGCACATCATTGTTCATATTGGGTTCTACTACATCCTCTACCACCAAAGTCATATTATCATCTCGCAACTCATCCTCATCAACCATAACTTGATTTCCTCTTAAGGCATGCACATCACCGCCTCTTCCACTTTGTGTTATCACCGCCATCACATGATTGTTGTGCCCACCCTTAGGTTTTGCAACCCTATCACTTGGTAGAGAACCCTTCGGGCGAGTATTTAAGGATTTAGAAATTCGGCCAAGTTGCACCTCCAAGTTACAGATAGAAATGTTGTGGGAAGCCAATCGAGCATCGGAGTGTTGGTTTTTCTTCATCATTTACTCAAATATAGTTTCAATTCGACCCATAACATTACCCGAAGAACTAGAACCTTGATATAGAAATGGTGGCAGGTTGTTCGGTTGTTGATACATCGAAGGCCTTTGAAAGCCTTGGCCCCGATTACCTTGACCACCATTGTTATTGCACCCACCTTGTCCATTTTTGTTGTTCCAATTATTATTGTTGTTCCAGTTCCAATGTCATTTATTACGCAAATTGTTTTTCCCCCAATTTCAACCTTGGTTGTTGTTATTGTTCCAATTACCACCTCGTTGATAGCCCCAATTTCCTTGGGGTCACCATTTTTGGTTCCCTTCATTTCCTCTATTCCCTTGGTAGTTATTAACGTATTGGACGTCCTCACTTTGATCATTATAGAATTCATTTGAATAACCACCACCATCATTGTTATTGTCAAATTGCTCACAATTACCTTGAGGTTGTTGTTTCCTTCTTTGTCTCCTTTTCAACATAGAAACACCTTCCATTGTATTGACTTGGCATGGGTTTTAGACTTGTTGCAATTGCACATTTGCCAATTGATTCATAGTTGTTGTAAGCTCGGCAATAGCTTGGTGATGATCATGAAATTCCTTGTGCAAATGGATGACCGTGGGGTCACCTTGGGGCACATTTGCTCGACTTTGCCATGCCGAAGAGGTGTCGGCCATTTCATCAAGTACATTACATGCCTCTTGGTAAGAAAGTTTCATGAAGTTTCCTTCGGCTAATTGGTTCACAATGCATTGATTCGTGGTGTTGATGCCCTGATAAAAGTTTTTTTGATTCATCGCCTCGGTCATGTCATTATTAGGGCATTCCTTCACCATTATTCTATATCTCTCCCAGATTTCATGCAAGGGTTTCGTTGTCTCTTGTTTGAAAGCCAAAATTTCATCACGGAGTGCCGCCAT
The DNA here is from genome assembly GCA_034376525.1 of Nicotiana benthamiana. Classification (NCBI taxonomy): domain Eukaryota; kingdom Viridiplantae; phylum Streptophyta; class Magnoliopsida; order Solanales; family Solanaceae; genus Nicotiana; species Nicotiana benthamiana. Next base: position 66,110,291 of record CM067331.1, on the reverse strand, counting down.
GTGACTTGGAGAAAAGAAATTAGCAATGAACTTGTCCGCCAATTCATCCCATATGGTGATAGAATGATTGCGGAGCCTCTCTAACCAATCCAACGCTTTTCCCCGAAGAGAGAATGGGAAAAGCCTCAATCGCAAAGCATCCTCGGATACATTTGTTTGCTTGCTATCCCAACATGTATCAACGAACCCCGTCAAGTTCTTGTATGCAAAATGATCGGAGGCGCCCATAAAATACCCTATTTCCTCAAGCAAGGTCAACATGAAATTTGTGATTTGAAATTTCCCCGCCCGGATTCGGTGAAGAACGATGACACTCGAATATTCTTGATTCGGGAGTACTCTTGGAGCCACTCTTGGCGGTGGTGGAGGAGGGTCTAGAATATTCTCATTCAGATTTGCATTTACATTGGAATTTCTACCTCTACGTGGAGCTTGAGGTATAATTTCATATTGATCAATATCTTCAACCTCCTCCTCGCCATGGCATTGCGAAGAGGGTCATTTGCATTGAGAGCCATTTGTACCTGATTGATTGACACAAACAAAATTAGGAAAAAATAAGGAAAAGAAGCAAAATAAAAAACTAGCTAAGCAGATAGTCAACACCGTAAGCTCCCCGACAATGGCAACAAAAAGTGATCGCTGCCAATTCAATGCTACACGAATTTAGGGAGAGCGGGTCGCTACAGCTTTTACCTGAAAAGTGGTTCGGGATCTAATTTCCACAGGGAGCTTGGAGTGGAGTTGTTTTGTCATTTTAGCCTAGAATTGCGTTCGTCCTTCTAATTCCACTCCTAACATTTTTGTGTTTTCTTTGTATTAACAACTACTATTATGAACTAAAGATTAAGACTAAATTATGCTAAGGAATATTGCTAGGTTGTAACTAATATGGATAAAGGCACTAAGGTCGTGGCATCCCTAGGTGGTTAACTAATGTGTAGAAACTACTAAGAATAGATTGACGTATTTGAGGTTTATGCTATAACAGTTGCACAATTGTACCCACTCTCACACCTCTTGGTAGAGAGAGTAATTTTGCCCAATTGACTCTCTCGAGACCAATTGGGTAGGCCAATTAGACCAAGCAACTAGAGTTCAAGTAGGGTATTTAATCTCTCGAGATTTAATCTGTTAATTGGAACTACCATTTCACATGGGTCCATAACAATTCCTTATTGGGTCAATTTTGGGGTCATGGACTCTATTTCTCAAGAAGAGTTAAAACTCACTAAGCTAGAATAAATGTTTGCAACCACCAATCCTTAATTATATCATAAAATTAAGCCAAATAAATTCAATCTATCATTAGAAAGCAACACCCATCAATTACCCCCACTAAGGTTGAGCCACAACCCTAGCTAATCGGCTTAGCTAGACATAATTGAAGAAGAACTAAACATATTAATTAATAACCAAAATGAAACTACAAGAATCAATGGATAAATTAATGCTAAAATACCAAAATAGGCTAAAATGTTGGTCCTCATGAGCGCAGCTCTGTTCTCAAAATACTACCCTTTCCTAAAAATGGTAAAATATTCTATTTATTGTGGGCAAGAAAAACTATACAAAATTGCCCCTGCGAGGTCAGTACGGGCTGCACAATTTTGACCACAACCGTACTGGCTATTTGACTTCCATTTTTATGTTATCTGAAGTATCTGGCGCAAACCCAGTAAAGGTATAGCACGACCGCGAGGAGGTCTTACGTGGACCGCGTGAAAGTGACCGCGACCATGTGGCTTGAAATTTCCCAAATCTCCAACTATCTGAATCTCATAACACAGACCGCACAATAGTGAGGCCGCGTGAGCTGAACGCGGGCCGTATAAATCTAATTGCGGCCGCGTGGTGAGGGCCTTGATTATGAAATTCTCTGAATCCCCTAGTGCCCCTATGCATAATTGTGCGTTCTACACTAGGCTCATTTTTCCACCTCTTCACTTGGCCTTTAATACTTGAGCAGGTCTAACTTTGTTCTGAGCCGATCTTTGGCATTTCGTCACTTTGTCACTCAAACCTGCAATCAAGCACAATCTGTGAGCATTTTGGGTCTATTTTGTAGAAAATTATACTCAAAACATAGGCAAGTAAGGGCATAAAACACATTAAAATCCTACTTATCAAGTATTCATCGTCAAGAAAAGGCGAAGGTGTGGAAATCGGGAAGGTCGCATCGCAAATGCAGGATCAGAACGATTTATCACATTGAAAGCGGAGCTTGTGCTTGCACTAGATGCATAGACCATTTTCATGATAGGAGTTATCATGGAGAGCTGGCCCTCTGGGGTTGAGGCGGTTCGGGTAGTGTAGAGCTCACACAAGCCGTAGACTAAAATATTGTATAAAAATGTATAAATTAGTGTAGCAGTACTTGTATAAAGATCTATAAACAGCTGTATAAGTTTGTACGAAATTATTTAAGGATATATAAAGTTAATAGCAACATAGGAAATGCCTTCAGCTTAGCTTTTCTCTCCTTCAATTTGCAGCGAGTAGCAATCCTTTGTTCTTTGGATATGCGTAATCTCCTCGATCTTTCTCTTTTTAGGCTTAACGTCCTCGATCTTTCTTATTTTTGGTTTAACGTTAGGGCCTACATCATCTTCATCGACCAAATCAAATTTCAGCTTTTCTTTAAATTTTTCATGTATCCCATATTTCTTACTCCTTATTCTAACAATGTTAATTGGAGTAGGAATATTCTTTGTTTGCGAACGAGTTATTCGATTGCTTGCAACTTTTTTGAAGGAGCATGATACTCAAAATCATCATCATTGGGCACCTATACATGCCCATTCGCTTCAGAATCAGGCATTGAGGACAAGTCCCTTAATGTTTTAATTGGAATACGAGTATTTTTTTTGTTTGTGAATGAGTCATTCGGCTGCCCTCTTGTTGCAACTTTTTTATAGGAGCATGAGATTCAAAATCATCATCATCATCGAGGTCTTGGACATGCCCGTTCGCTTTAAATTCAGGACTTGAGTGCAAGTCTCTCAATGTGTTTACAAAATCGAGCTTAACACTAGAAGCAGACATTTTCAAACGTATTTTCTACAATAAAACAAACAAAGCTTTAACAAAAATGAAGACAAGTGAAGGAACACTAAACTCAAATAAAAAACAAAGGCCATGAATACAAAGCAGAGGCTAATTTTTCTAAATTATAATAAAACTCAAAAAATAAATTTTGCCCTAAAAGTCGAAATAATAAAGCATGTAAAAGGAAACGCCAAATTTAGGCCCAGAACGAAGATAGAAGGAACACAAAATCGACCGAAAAATACTACAATATTGTAAAAAAATTCAAAATCAGGAAAGCAAAATTATTAAAAGTAACATAAAATTTAAAACCAAAACAGGGTAAAACTATAAAATGAAACGAAAATTACCTGAAAATATGAGTAAAAGCTCGAAGAAGTACTTGAGACGGAACAATGGAGGATGGTTGCCTTCGTACTTCTCTGAAAAAAGCGTGAGAAGAAGAGAGCCAAAAAAATTTAAAAGAGATAATCGTCAATAATATTTGTGGGCTACCGGGTAAAAATAAAATTTCAAAACATATATAATCTGGGTTAAACCAAGTTAGGGCTTCAAATATGGGTTATTCTCTGGTAGGTTGTATGGCCCAAGTGATATATGATGTAATTTTTTTTTAATTTTTTTTATATAAATCTCTCAGCAAAATAGCTAGATTTACAACTGATCGTTCAAAAATAGCTCAATTTCAAAAGAAATCGAAATTTTGCCACTTTTCATGTGAAGATAAATTTGAGCATTCAAAATTCGAAAAATACACTATTATATTGCGCTGGAGTTTCCGCATAAGTATACTTGAACTCCAACATATTATACTAGAGTTCCAGAATAAGTATGCTGGAACTTCAGCATAATATGATTGAGTTCCATCAGAAGTACACTTGAACTCCAGCATAATATACTGGAGTTCCAGTAAGTATACTGGTCCAACATAATATACTGAAGTCTGGAGCACCGGTGCAATAGTCTCCAGTATATTATACTGGAGCCAGCAAAGTATATCGGTCCAGCATAATATGCTGGAGTTCATACATGCGTGCACCGAATTCGACTATATTATGCTGGAGCGATTTCTGTTGTAGCAAAATAGTGATTGTTCTTCATTGACTTGATAAACGTTGACTATTTTTGAATGACCAATTCAAAAACTTGCTATACCATGCTATTTTTACGTATAAAATTCCTATTTATTCTGACAGAAAACATACTTATAATTTGACAGCCGATTGAGTCTGCGTAAAAGAATTTCTCCTCGCATTTCATGAATCAATGTAACAACATTGTCTTAGTTCATAATTTAGTTGGTTACAACCGAGAAGTGATCCATCATTTCTCCTTATTGTTCATCTTCCCGTATATTGTGAATATATTCTATACAATAATTTGAATAGAATTTCATCACTATCTTTTCTCAGATATACCCCAACTTATTCAATTTACCTACTCAAGATTCCACAAAACTACAATCAATCAAGAGTATAAAAAATAACATATTGGCACCCTATCAATATTCCATAAAACTATAATCAATCAAAAGTATAAAAAATAACATACTGACAACTTGGACAGGGGTATTCATAAAATACGAAAAGTTCAAACCATCCAAAAAATGAATTAAATGGATAAAATAATTGATACTTTTTTATTTGATCTGGTTTTAGTTTTAATTTTAAATTTTAAAAATCGATTAAATTTTATTTGCTTTTAATTTTATAATAATTAATTAAAAAAATGATACAAACTGACTATAGAAATATATATTGTACATTTTTATATAAAATTTCTAAATTTTATAATACATGTCTATCATATGTATTATTAATCTACTTTTTTGCTATTATAATAATCTAGTTCTTTATATAATCTAATTTAAGAGATAGTTTTCATTTTCTAATTACATAAATTTATTTCATGTTAAAAATAATTTATTTTGAATTGAATCCTTAAATTATTCATCACTATTTAATTTAATTATCATCCATATATATATGTTTCGAAAAACAATTAGTTTAATAATATTAATTTGAATATATAATCGTCGGAAAATGTGTTAGATAATATACGTCTTGAAAAAAATTAAAAAATCGAACATAAACTGAATCGATCGATAAAAAAACTACTAAGTTGTTTGATTTCTTTTTTATGAAAAACAAATCCAAACCGAATCCAAAACACTCCTGCGAAAATGAGAATGTTACAAAAGTTTGATCGACGAAAAAGAACAATGACACTAAAATTAAACAACAGGTGACTGCGACAAACTCAGGTACTAATCCTTCATGTGGCTAGCAGTATCAGCAATCCTGCTTCTCTTGAAGTACCTGTAGGCCCAAGAAATAGCAGCAAATGTTGACGCCCCAAATCCACAGATGGATAAAAATCCAGAAACGGCGAAGAAGAGAAGAGTCCCAACAGGGACCCAAATGGGACTAGAGAGGAGGATTAAAGGCGTGAAGAAAATGAAGCCAAGAATTATGGCAGTGAGAGTGAGGCCAGTGAGGAGGAGTAAAATTCCGCCGGAAATAATAAGAGTCAAGAAACCCATGAGTTGGGTTGAATTTGGTACATGTTGTTGCAGTTTGCGGAGGAATGAAGGGACGTGGTGGGCGGTGGTATGAATGGGTCGTAGTGGTGGTCTTTGAGAATTATGATTGAAGTAGTTCGGTGGTCGAGCAGCCATTGTTCACGGCGGAGGAGGAGGAGGAGAAGAATGGGTCTAGTTTGGAGAATAGCGAAGAGCTGGTTTAATTTGAGAGGAAAATAGGAGGGGATAAAGGAGTATAGGATGGAGAAAATTTGACGTGTGTAGGGAGACTTGGGTTTTTTCTGCATGAAACATGCATTGGCACACGTGTGGGGCGTGGAAGAAGTTTTAAGGTTTATCTCTCGCCCTAAAAATGTTGTGGGAAATTTCACTGTTTTTTCCTTAATTGAAGTATGCCTGGTTAATGATGCCGTAAATGGTATTCCTACTTTATTCTGTTTTACATAATGATATTTGATGATTGAACAATGTAATTCCTATACTTCCTTTTGCCTTAGATAATCGCATCTGTTAGACTACAAATTCTAATTTTCTCTCCATTAATAACGGAGAATAAGCACACACCAGGTTAATATGCTTGCCTGACTTTATTGAGAATATAATTGTCATTATACCTAACTTTATAATTATTTTTACGGAAAAGATCAACATCAAAACCCTACGTTTGTTTGGTGTGATGCCTGAGAAACCACCACGGATGTTACTGGTAGGAAAATGCTCTATTACTCTGTGAAGCTTCTTTGTACCCATTCCAATTTTTAGAATTTCTCAATATCATGCCAAATTATAGATGAAAAGCTTTTCTTTTGTATCACATAGTAGCCGTGCCAACAATTTTTGGGCTAACGATTCGCAGTTCGAAATTTTTGGTAGACCACCTAACCCAAAATGAATACTCCTCTTTAATATGCCATATGAATTTAAAAATTACACCCATTTTTATAAGTAAATAAGAGTCTTTGTGCACCACATAGGAGGAATTTACTAGTATACATGCTACAATTTACTATTAAAAAAAAGCATAAAAGATGGATAATCATTCTAAGGGAAGAATAAGAAGTATACAGAAAGGGAAATAACAACCGTTCAATGTTAAAAGGTAAGGAATGAATACACGATAAAAGCAACTTATTAGTTAAGTAGGAATTCTAAGGGAGAAAAGAGTTTATTTTCTTGGGAAAATAGGTCCGAATTTTAGTCCTGTTGTACTACATTGCATCTTTGTACTATGAAGGAGATTATAAAAAATGTGAATGTCACTCTTGAGATTACAACGTTCAGCTTAAATTAATTTTTGCTATAGTCTGCTAATGGAGGTTAGAGTTATGGTTGGTCACAGGTCGATTCTTCATGGATGGAGGTTTTTATAACTTGAAAGTTATTTTGGGAAATAACATTAATTTAATAAAAAGCTAGAACAAGCCCAGTTAGTATGGAGCCTTATTTGCATATAGAAAAGAAGTTCAACATAGAGATTCATCTTAGTCTATTTGGATATGCTTGATCATTCCCTATGTTAATGCAATCGAAATGTGAATTAGGCAAATGAAAAATTAATGGGGCAGAACTTCAGACAATAAATGACATATTTGATTGGACTTTGACGTGCAATTTGTCCTACCAAGTTGGCAACTGTTGGTCTAACCAGTTATAATTGAAGATTGTTTCATTCATCTGATATTGTTTTTCTTACAAAATTATGAGTATACGGCTTTTTTTAGCTGCCCTTGTTTGCACATCTCCACCAATAGGGTGACCAATTCAAAATTTTGGTGGCTTTTGATATTCTGAATATTGCTTATTCTTTTCTTCGCTTCCACCATTTAATATAAAGCCAAAGAAAAAGAAAAAAGGCACATAGATACATCACAACTGTGATGTTCATTTTTTCTTTTTAAAGTTATCAATAGTTACAAATTATTGAAGTAAAAGACTATTACAAGTTATGAGTATTCGTTCTTCACATCTGCCTTCTCAAATATTTTTAAAGTTATCTTATTATCTATATTTCTTGAGGATCTGTTTGCTTTGTGCTTTGTCCTCATGACTCTTGTTCAATTATTTATATTGGATAATTTATTAGCACACTCTCCTTTCTTTTTCTTCTGAACTGATAGTTGTTGTGCTGACTCGCTTTCTTCTGATTTTATGTCATCCACAACTAAGAAGAAATATGCAAACTGAAGTATCAAGTTTGGCTTAATGTATGTGTTACAGAAGCTACTGCACATTACATGTTTCTTTTTTTTTTTTTTTTGTTTAAGTTACCGCATAGTGTTAACAACTAAGAGTACATTTAAATGTACGTGGATACTAAAATTTAGAAGTAAATATTTACAAAAGTCTCAGTTTATCCTTCTTTATAAACAATATTATTCTTATAATACATTAATTTTTTCTACTCCACAAAGCATTTCCGCAACAATTGAAGCTATAGGTTCTCCCAGAACAACGACTATACAGAGATACAATATGTTAAAAAAAGTATACAAAAAAACAAAAGAAAGCTCACTCTTTCGATGAATGTCAATTTTTGACTATTTTGCTCAGTTGAAGATGTGATTATTTTAAATAAATGTGCGTGCTTTTGGATTGTTTGAGCATGCTATTTGTTTTTGGGTATCTTCTCACTCAGCTGAAATGTGATGATGTAAGCTTTAGCCTTTAGTTACAATAAGTGTTTGTTTGCATTGATTATGATAAATGCTATAAATTGATGGAGCCAAAATATATTCTGATGCAATTACTTTAGCTTGTGAAAACGGAAGGCACTCATTGATTTCGTGATAACCTACAGTTTAAACATTTATCTTGTGTGCTACAACTACATTTGCAATATCATTAATCTTTTATATCTTTTTTAGACATTTTACGAAGATCAACAACAACAACCACCCAGTATAATCCTACTTAGTAGGGTCTGGGAGGGTACTATATACGCAGACCTTACACCTACCCTGTGGTGGAGAGGCTGTTTCCAATTAGACCCCCGGCATCCTTCCCTCCAAGAACTTCCCACCTTGCTCTTGGGGAGACTCGAACTCACAACCTCTTGGTTGCTTACCATCAGAGCAACCCCTCTTATCATTTTACGAAGAGCATGGAACTTTAAAATACGGGTAAGAAAAGAGGAACTTGAATTTGCGTAGCTGATGGAGTCTAGGAATACAAACAAATGTTCAGATGCATAAAATAGGAAGGCTGCAATGCAACTTAAACAACGTAATACGTATAATCAAATATCTCTTCATAGAAAGAAGCATTTTTACTATTGGTAGCGTAGAGCAGGGAACAACATCTTGATATAAAGGAGGATTTCCAAAACAAATTGTTCTTATCATACGAGAACCTGCTAGCCTGCTTGAAAACGATTATATTTTTTAGTCATTTATAGCTACTATATATTATTAATGTACTGCTGCGCATTTATTTTTTTTAGAAGATTGTATGAACCCTTTTTTATCTTAATTAAATGAGATATAGAATAGTTTGTGTTCTTCCTCTCTTTATTTGGTGCTTATTAATGATTTACTGCGTACCTTTACATATCTTGCCTACTTTGTGTAGCAGCTGCCATGCAACAACTTTGTGAAATTACATCAAGGGATAATTTAGAACAAGGGAAGAATGTTTTCAATTGCTCCATGATTCATGAAACAGGTAATGTTAATTTTTATAATTATTTTTTCAGTCTGCATATTACTTTTACATTGTCGTATTTACACATTTACAGTTCATATGTATAATCGTATTGCCAATTTGTTTGCCTTTGTGACCTTTATGTTTATGAACAAGTTATTAATGTAGTGGTCATTAACTATGAAGTTTTAACAGAAGCTAATGTAGTTTAGAAAGGAAAAAGCATGCTTCATCCTACCCCAATTATTGAAAAGGGTAGGACTCTGAATCCATACTAATCATTTATGTTTCTACGTTTACTATCCGCAAGTATGTAACCGAAATTATCTTAAACAAGGCTCAGCATCAAGAACTGCAAATGAATCATGTACTCCAACTTATAGAACAACTACAACTAAAGGTTCGTATAACTATATCCCTTGGTTGGTTTTATCATTTCTCTCATTTGTATCTCTTAATGTTATTTGAAATATGCAGGACATGTAACGAATAAGAAAACTACGATTAATATTAAACAACTATGTTTTAATTATGTTTTGTTAAAAAAGGCTCCAAATTGTAAATTCTGTCGTGGGAAAAAATTTGAGTATGAGCCCCCTGGAGTTTGCTGTAACAATGGTACAGCGAAGTTGACCTCTCATCGAATGCCAGTTGAACAGAGAAATTTATATATTGGAAACAACGCAGAATCTAAGCACTTCCGAACGTACATTAGAACATATAAGAGTTTCTTTGTTGTTATGTCACTTGGTGTCAATTATGACAAAGATGTGGCCTAGAGAAAGTGTGGTATTTATACATTTAGAGTTCAAAGACAGATGTATCACTTGATAGACGATTTATATCCCAAAGAAAGAGGGCTAAGAAATTTGCAACTCTACTTTTACGATAATGCAAATGAGCTTGAAAATAGAATGACTTGCTCGGATAAATTAAATGAATCGACAGTGAATGAATTGATGGACATACTAAAGGGTAATCCATACTCAATGCTTCTCCAATCCTTAACAGATATGCCAAACTTTCAAAACTTTCATATAGCACTAAAATGTGAGGTTGGATTGGATCAACGTGTATATAATGTGCCTACTACTACTGAAATTGCAGCAATAGGGTTTGACGAAAATGATGGTCCTGCTACTCATGCACCACATCTTCAAATTTACACTCACAATGACAGGACATAAAGAGTAAACTATTAATTTGGGTGTTATGACCCTTTTCAGTACCCCTTGTTATTTCCATATGGCCAAGGCCGGTGGCACTATGGTATTAAGAAGTTTCCTAGAGCACAAAATATTCCTAGAATCAGACATTGCTTGAATTTGAACAATTTCCGAGTATAAAATATTTTACTTCCTTTGATGGATATCTTGATATAGAAGCTCAAAATTTGCAAAAAGTAAAACGCAAAAGAGATACAATTTCAGTTCGTGAATATTACTGTTATAAACTTCAGATAAAGAACGATGTTGAGGATGAAATTTTACATACAGGAAGATTATTGAAGCAATTTCCAGTGGATGACTATTTAAAATTGGAGGCACAAAGGTTGGACTTTGTTTCATTCAATCAAGATTTGTTTAGAATGGTATAGTGCAAGGACTGCTTGATATTTTAAGATTTGGAGAACGATATGCTTCCAATGTTGGAAAACAAACATTTCTTCCAAATTCTTTTATAGGAGGTCCTAAAGATATGAGGCAACGTTATATGGATAATATTGCTTTAGTGCAACATTCTGGGAAACCTGATCTATTTATAACTATGACTTGTAACCCATCTTGGACAAAAATAAAAGAACATCTATGGTTAACAGATGAAGCTCAAAATATAATTGATTTAATTACTCGAGTGTTTAGGGATAAAGTAGAATAGCTAAAGACGGATATATTAAAATGAAATATCTTTGGAAAACTTGTTGTTTTTATGTACACTATGAAGTTCCAGAAACGAGGTTTATCCCATTCTCATTTTCTTATTATACTAGATAATGAACACAAACTATTGATAGCAGAGCTATATGATGATATAATTAGAGCAGAATTATCGGATAACAAGGAAGAACCAGATTTGAGTAAGCTTGTCATTAAACATATGATGCATGGTTCTTGTGGTAGCTTAAATCCACAAAATTCTTGTATGAAGAAAAAAAAGGTTACTGCAAGTTCAAATATCTAAAAATGTTGCCAATCAAACACTGAAGGAAACAATTCTTGTCTAGTCTACAGAAGACAAAATACGGGCGAAGTTCTGAAAGCAAGAGAACCATATTTAGATAATTCTTGGGTTGTTCCATACATTCTGTATTTACTTGGTAAATTCAATTGTCACATAAATGTTGAAGTTTTCTCCGATATCAAATTCGTGAAAAATCTGTACAAATATATAAGCAAAGGACATGACAAAATTGCATTCTGTGTACAAAATAATGGTACGAACATAGAAATAGACGAGGTGAAAGAATATCGATATGCTAGATGGGTATCACCTTCGGAAGCTGTATGGCGTCTCTTTGGTTTAATTATAAGTGAAATGTCTCCCAACATTTATCATCTTCAAATATATCTTGAAGGTCAACAATTTGTTTCTTTTAAGAGTAATACAAATATACATACAATTGTAGATAATCCAATGATCCAAAAAATAATGCTAACCGAATTCTTCTACATGAACGACACTGATGAAGATTCTATAGAGTTCAATTTACTGTACGAAGAATTTCCTGAATACTTTGTGTGGCCGTCTAGTGACAAATTTTGGGCACGTAGACAAAAACGTTCTGTTGTTGGTCGTACTGTGACATGCCATCCAACAGAAGGAGAACGATATTACCTTAGGTTATTATTGATGCATGTGCGGGGGCCGACGTCCTATAATGATCTTTTGACAGTAAATGGAGAGCCTTGTAAGAATTGGAAATGAACAAGAATAAGTAAATTCAGCAAACATAATTGAAGTTTCAGATTAATTGATTATTCCTTATACAACCAAAAAAGAATCTATAGATAAATATTCCATAAAGACATTCAAAAAAGAAGTTTCATGTAGTACTTTTACAGTGTTTGTAGAGAAAAGATGATTGTTACACTGTGATAATAACTTGATAGAATGTATGTCTAAAGCCTCAAGTTATCAAATATCATATAGTTTAAGGCGTTTATTTGCTACATTATTGATGTATTATGGTCCTGCCAACCCTAGAAAATTATAGGAACAATTTGAGGAATCGATGATCGAAAACTACAAAGTGTTGCAAATTACTACAAGAAGTGAAACTGATATCAGGCTTTGAATCATAACAATGACATTCTACATTCTATGAGTCACGATATAAATGTGTATGAACTCATCCCAGAAACTATCAGACCTTCTGTCGCAGCCAAAGAGGCAAAAGAGATTTATTTTGAAAGATCTATTATTGTCAACGAAGACGACATGTTGTTACACAGAAAATTAAACAAAAATAAACTCATTGCATATAATGTAATTACTGAAAGGATAATTTCAAACAAAGCGGGTGCATTTTTCGTGGATGGTCCAGGAGGAACAGGTAAAACGTTTTTATATTGTGCTTTATTAGCAACTATACAATCTATGGGATATATAGCTTTGGCAGCAGTTACTTCTGGTGTTGCTGCTTCTATTCATCCAGGGGGACGCGCTGCACATTCATGTTTCAAAATTCCTACTGACATCGATGAAAATACCAGTTGTAACATTAGAAAAGAAAGTTCACTTGCAGGTTTAATACGCGATGCAAAATTGATTGTCTGGGATGAAGTATCTATGGCCAAAAGAAATGTTGGAGGTTTTTGATGTAGTTTAAATAGATATGATGGATACAAATGTATTATTTGGCGGAAAGTTATAGTTTTCGAAGGTGATTTCAGACAAACTCTTCCTGTTGTGCGATACGGAAAAAAAGAAGATTTCATTAGCGAAAGTTTATTATATTTTAACATTTGGAATCAACTTGAAAAGTTAAAGCTATCTGAAAATATAAGAGCAAAAATGGATCCTGCATTTTGTGATTATTTGGTAAGAGTTTGAAATGAACAAGAATAAGTAAATTCAGCAAACAAGATTGAAGTTTCAGATTAATTGATTATTCCTTACACAACCAAAAAAGAATCTCTAGATAAATTATTCATAAAGACATTCAAATTTGGATTCGTCACACTCTAATTCATTCTGTACAAATTTCCGTGTGATCTTAACAATAAAAAATGATTTCGTCGATGAAATTAATAATATACTTATTGATCGATTCACTGAAAAATCGAAAACATATATTGGCACCAATGAATCTATTGAATTTAATAATCAAACACAATTCAAAGATTTACTACACACTTTAAATCCTCCTGGTTTGCCCCCTTAGAAATTATGTTTGAAAGAAAATTGTCCAATTATATTATTGCGAAATTTAAGTGCATGTGAAGGTTTATGTAATAGAACACGATTAACTTACTGTGATTTTAAAAGTTATGTTATTAGTGCTAGGACTATGACATGTGATTTAAAGAATATGCATGTGTTTATATGGAGAATACCATTATTATCATCACTGAATGAAAAGATGTCAGTTCAATTTAAAAGAAAACAGTTTTCTGTTAGACTATGCTTTGCTATGACAATAACTAAAGCACAAGGACAAACTTTAGATCTTATTGGAATTTATTTGCGAGAACCTGTATTTTCATATGGCCAACTTTACGTTGTCTTATCAATAGCAAAGAGTTCAAATTGTGTGAAATTATTGACCCGACCATCTACGCCAACTAGCTATGACGATCATTCTGCATCTAATATTGTTTATGATAAAATCATTAAAAAGGCAGTTGTTTGATGTCTTCAACATACTATACTTTCACATGTACTTTGTTGTCGCTCTATCTATTTATCTTGTGTAAACATTTTCCTGACATGCTTTTATGCTATCTATTTGCAGTTTCTCCGTCTTCCCATGAGAAGAGCACGTATTACTTCGGCTTTTGGGTAAACAATGGACAATCAAAGATTTTCACATATGGAAAAAATTATCTGTAGTATTATGCTTCACTACTCTTTCCTTTTCCTACTTTGTTTTTGTCCTAATTAAATATCTTTTATCTGATAAGTTAATTCAAATGTTGATTTTCTCTATCTGACAGATGTAGACATCGAGGAAGAGACTCACATCCTGGATGATGTCGATATATGCTGTATTTGAGATCTGAATTTGAAAAACAAGCTTGCTAATTCAAATGGAAAAAATTGTGGCCTTGATGTATTAAAGTTATCTGATACAAATAACTCATCTGTTTATGATGCTATGTGATGAGACGATCACAAGTGTGTGCCATTTAATATATATCAACTGATAAACTACTCAAGGTGTTGGGGAAGATGTTTGGACATCAAACTTCTGTCACAAAAAAGGAATGACTGAAACGCCACATAACATCTGGTTTGCAAAATCGAGAAATGTGATACGATGACAATCAGCTAATCTGAAGGCATATCACTATTACTATCATTTGGTAATTTGCTCTGCTCTTTCTGTGCTTTTATTTTAGCATATTAATCGATTATCTAAAAAATAATGGTCATCGAATGCTATTTACAGCAAGAAAGGGAAATCATTACTTTCTCCAATGCAAGTACCATCAGAATACATCAATTAAAAAGAGAGAAAAACTCATGATAGAGCTTTGCTTATTGCTTTTCACATTAGTGATAGGATCTTTCTTTTTCTAACAGCAACATAATATTTTAATTAGCTGATACTAACCTTGACTTTGACTTTTCAACTACTGATTATATGTATGTCATGAAATAATTTCAAAGTGAAAATTTTTCTAAGGGTGAATTACAACGTTCAGTAATATTGAGTTGCGCCCATCTATTAAAATATTATTTACCGCCGATGATAAAGTTTGGACTATTTTTCATATTAGCTGACACGCTGCACTAATAAATGAACATGTCGAATCCTTTTTGACAGATGGAAAATAATTCTCTTGCTAATGTACATTTTGTAAAGTTCCACCATCCTTAAAGTTGTTCTTTGTATTTTGTTCCCTGCAGATTTCTTACATATAACCTTTTGTCACCATAATTATTTTAGTGTTTTTGTTGGAAAATATCGTAGAGCTGATTGTGACAAAGCACTTTATCCAATTTTTTTAACTGAATAACACCTTCTGCTTTACCAACTGCATTTCTTATGGTCTACACTCACTGTCTTTTTCACTATTAGTTAGTCCTTTCCTTGCTGAATTTTCTTTAGAATCCACATTGCGCCACGGACCTACATCAACTCCAGAAGATGATTAATTGAAAAGATAAAAGTAAAGCTAGCTTCGCGGTCATCTCAGCTTCGACAAAAGGTAACATCTTCATTCTGTTAGACAATGGAAAAAACTATTGAAGAGATGTTTATCTTCGTGCCTAATCATAGACATTTTATGACAGAGTTCTTTCAATATCGTCACTCTTAAACACTTGATCGTTCAAAGAAAGACAATTGCATATTTGAACAAACAATCGGTAATTTATAAATGATATTATTTTATTTACCTAATTATCATATTTTCCTATATACAAGCTTGTATTCATACATTGTTGCTACTTAAGAACACTCATGTTAAATCGCACTTGCGTTATCATTTCAAAATGGATCTATATAATTAAAATACAAATGCACACTCACGAATACATAGAACACATATTCATGGAGTAAATCAAGATCTTAAAGTTCCTTAGTCCTTGGCTGATGATTTGTCTAGCAACATTCATGTCATTGATGCGTTCCTCCTATCGATTGATGTGCAACTTCATTCCATTCTATTTGGCACACTGTTGATGAATGGAAGCTTCTCCTCTTATTCATTTGGAGTTTACATTCAAGCAGCACATTGAAATATTTCTGTATAGTCAAATTTTATACTGGTTATATGTGTTTGGTTAAATGTAAAGATGAGTGTCAAAATGGAATGTTCAGTGTGCTTTCATTAATTTGTTGATTTAGTTTGCGGTCATTGAATTTAATCTCCCCCTTCATATCCAATTTGTTTTATCTTTTTTTGTTGCTCTATAACTCATTCATTATCATTGATCATTTATATATACCTAATTTTGCAGCATGACAGAACACCGCATTCTTGAGCCTTGAGCTTTAACTCTTCAATCTCTTCCAATTTCCCCCAATTCCTAACATCCAATACAATTGAAATGGTTAGTCAAATTTCATCCCCTTTTTTTGTTAAAGCGTTTAGTTTTTGATTTGCGACTGATTTAATAAGATAAGCTATCTGAACTTTGACTAAAAAGATGATATTTATGGAGTTTATGTGTTTTCTTGGTATATGTGTGTGTTTCAGTAGAAAAATTTTGTTAATGGGTTTAGTTTTTTTATCTGTGATTCATCTAATAAGATAACCAAAATAAGATATGGTCTTTATGAAAATTTTGTGTTTGTTTGTTTTGTTTGTTTTCTCTAGGTGATCCAGTAGGATAAGAATTTCAATACTATTTGAAATGCTCTCTACATTAGAGTGAAAACGAGGGGCTAAAGTCCGACCAGAAAATCTTGAGGTTCTTCTTATAAAATCTACTGCATTTGCAACTGTATCCAATTTCCGAAAAAAGGCAAGCGTTCAAAATGTGGAGGAGAGAATATATCCAATGGAATTCCTTCAAATGCTTATCTCAGGCACAAGTTGATTCTTCCGATACTCTTTTAGACTAGCTGAAAGATAGTGCTATATCCTTTGATAGTATCTACTTTCTTCCATCTTATACATATTTGTATTTGCCGGGTAGAGAGCTTGTTTTCAAGTAGACCCCCGATATCCTTCACTCCAACAACTTCTTACCTTGTTTTTGGAGAGACTCGAACTCACGACCTCTCAGTTGAAAGTGGGGGTTACTTACCATCAGAGCAACCCCTCTTGTCTTATAGTGCACATCCATTACGTTGTTTGTGTAACGTATTTGTGTAATTTGTTATTTCTCTTTTGAGTACAGCTCGAGCTCATCCGCCGGAGATATTATCACTATGCCTTTTACTTACAACAATATAGTTCTCGTTATATTGGGCTCGGGCTTTGCCCGGGCTATTCCAACTAGTCATGAAAGAAAAAGGATTGTTTTTACTCTCTATATATATATAATGAATTCAGAATTTTCCTGATGAGAGTCAAAATTTAAACTTAAATAATACATGAATAAGTTAAAGGAATTAAATACATATAAATGACAGTATCAGTCGGCCTTAGCATATATATAATATGACATAATTCTTAAAAGGAGCGCTTCATTAACTCCTTAAGGATAAATGAGGTTAATGTTAACAAAGAGTTTCAAGGAAGGTAGTTGATAAGGGGCAAAGAGAAATCTTTGAACTCTTTCTAATTCTGACATTCATGATTTTAAGCTTCTGATGCCAATACTTTAGATTACTCAAAATAATTATAGTACGTATTTACGAAATATCGTTTTAATTTGTCCTATTTCATCAGATTCGCTTAATTAATTGATGGAATGTGTACAAGATACTACACTGTTCTCACATATCTTAAGAAACCACGCACGGCCTTACGTAAGAATTGAATCAATTTTTTGATAATTAAAGTATTTTATTTATTAAGTAGTAATATTTACAATTCGTACAATCTACTATAAAAGCTCTAGCATATATACCTCCTATCGGACATGAAGCCCCGTCTAGGAGATACCTATCACTATTACTTCTACTGCGTCTACTGCTTAACCGCTACTTCATACCCTATTTTACTCTAGAATACCAATTCAAATTAGTCATTACTCTATCTAAATGAGGAAATTTGGCAGCTCTGATATGTATTTCCTGAATGATCAATCGTAGTATAGCATCTCTTGTCTCTTCTGAAAATTACATTGTTCCTTTCTTGCCAAATATGGTAGACTACAACGGCCAGGGTCATGCTACATACTACTACGCCTGCACTCTTTCCTTTGCTTACCTGCTCCCGCCATGCCACTTCCTCCTGCCAAGCTTTCTTGGTTTTCGTATACCTTGCCATTCCAGTAGTCGTTGTCATATCTCTCCTGCTATCTCACAGTCAAAGAATAGGTGATGCACTATCTTATTTTCATTGTTACGTGATCAGTATGTTTGTTATGAAATTATGCCCCATCTTGCTAGCATTTATTAGTAGCAAGTCCTTGTTGTTTGCAACCTTAGCATCAATATCCACTTGGGTTGTCCCTGATTGTTGCTGTAATGACCTGACTGGGCATGACTAGCCCCTATGATGTATTATGACTTATGTAAATTGTCGGTTTTGGTTTTCAGGTTAATTGGAACAGATATAGAAGACCGATTCTCGGTTTGATGTTTTGAATTTGAATGTTTGACCAAGTTTTGACTTTTTAATATTCGATCTCGAATTTGGATTATGATGTTTCGCATAACTACGTTAGGTGATTTTGAACTTAAGACCATGTTCAGAATATAATATGGAGATCCGTGGTAGAATTAGGCTTGAATTGGCGAAATTAAAATTTAGAATTTTTGGTCGGCAATGGAAATATTGATATCGTGGTCAGAATAGAATTTTTAAATTTGGAGTAGGTTCGCAGTGTCATTTGTGAAGTGTGTGCGAAATTTCAGGTCATTCGGAAAAAGTTTGATAGGTTTCAGTGTTGTTTGTGGAATCTGGAAATTTCGATGTTCTTAAGCTTGAATCCGAGGTTGATATGATGTTTTGATGTTGTTTGAGTTATTCGAAGGTTCGACTAAGTATGAATGATGTTATGGAATGTGTTGGAATGTTTGATTGAGGTCCGAGGGCCTCTAGTGTGTCTCAGATGCTGAATGGGTCATTTTGGACTTAAGGAGTTTGCTGGTGTTCTACAACTTGTGTATTCTTCATCGTGATTGCGGGAGGAGGTTTGCGATCGCGTAGGGAAATTGGGAGCCCAGCTAGGTTAACTCTTCACGATCATAGAGAATGGGACACGATCGTGTAGGTCAGTTAGGTTGTGCAAGGCGAATGCGTAGGCCAGGCTGAGTTCGCGTAGAGGAGATAAGGCAGCAGAGGAAAGCTAGCGTTGCCCTCCGCGTTCGTGTGCGGTCAATCACAATCGCTTAAGTCAAAGGAACCACTGCATCGCGTTCGCATAGGGAGTAACGCGGTCGCGTAGAGTAAAATGTTGAGGCGGAAAAGTTGTTCTTCGTGATCGAGAGCGTGTTTCCGCGATCGCGATTAAGAAAATGTCTGGACAAAATGTTTAAGTTTAAATATAAGGGTTTTGGTCCATAATTTTAATATTCATTAGAGAGCTCGGGAGAAGGAAATTTTGGAGGAAATTTTCAAATGAGTGATTGTGGTAAGTGTTCTTCACTCAAATTTGGTTAAATTCCATGATTATATCTTAATTAATTATTTAATTTGGAAATTTGGGGTGAATGGAAAAAATGGAAGAAAATTTAAAGAGGTTATTTTGGGGATTTGGATGGCCATTTGATGTCGGATTTTGGTGAATTCGATATGGGTAGAATCTTGAGCGAATGAGTTTCCAGTTTTGTGATTTTTATCGAATTCTGAGACGTGTCCTCGGGGGTCGGGTTTAGCCAATTTTAGGATTTTCGAGTTAATTTGATTATTATCGTTTGGGATTTGTTCCTTTAGCGTGTATTGATTATATGATCCTAGTTTTGGATAGATTCAGGGCGATTTGAGGTAGAGACGAGAGGCAAGGGCAACGCGGGTTAGAGTTTTATCTAGTTTGAGGTAAATAATGACTGTAATCTTGTCATGAGGGTATGAAATCCACGATTTTACATCGTCTCACTACTTTGTGGTGACAGACACACTAGATGACGAGCGTGTGGGCATGCACCGTTGGGGATTGTAACTTGGTATGTCCCGTACGACTATTAAGTCACATATTTGACTGGCAATTTTATTTGATACTATTATGCTTTGGAAAGTTTCACTATGTTTTATGCTGAATGCCATTTTTGGGTCTCATGCATGTTGTTTAGATCCGTAAGGGCGTTTTTTACTATTACTCCTCACTATTTTGATTTAATATTTGTACTTAGTCATGCTATATTTTTATTGATATCATAGCTCAGTCTTATTTACTCCGTTTGTTATATAAAATGATATTTCGGGTCGAGCACCCTTTTCACTGTTAGCTCGAGTGGCTTGAGAGGTTTCTGACTGATTAAGGCTGAGGGCCTGTATTGTGAGGATATTATGGGATCAGGTTGCACGCCATAACAGGTTTTTACCAATTCATGATATTGTGAGGCCGAGGGCCTGATTGATTTATGCCACGAGGTGGCTTGTTGTTATGTAAGGCCGAAAGCCTGATTGATTGTGCCACGAGATGGCTTGTTATAACGCTTGGGATATAAGAGCCCCTCCGGAGTTTGTACAACCCCAGTGAGCGCAGGTAGCTAGGGCGAGTGATATGATGTATGCCCGAGGGGCTTCTCTTATTTAAGCTTGTGCCCGAGCGGCTAATTACGAGTGATTGTGAGATATCCCAAGGGGCTGGTTCTGATTGATGTTATGCTCGAGGGGCGGTTTATAATAAATGTCTTACCTGAGGGGCTGATCTTGATTTATATTGCCCCAGGGGCTATATACGAGTGATTTTTTTCCGAATGACTGATTATGTTTTCACTATTTTTACTCAATATTTTATCACTTCGTTTGAGAAATTGTTGAAAGATATTGAAATTAGATTTTTAACGAGGTCATTGATATATATATTGTTCTGGGAACATATTTTACTTACTGTGGTGTTATAATGTGGATTATGTGTTTTCTTACAGCTCAGTCTTCATTTACTTTTATTACTTATTAAGTTGACGTACTCACATTACTCTCTGCACCTTGTGTGTAGTAGATCCAGGAGTTGCAGGTCTCGATAGAGAGTGCTGATCGTTCTTCCAGCAGGTCTTCGGAGTCGTTAAGGTAGCTATTTGGCGTTTGCAGCCTTGGACTTCTCCTTCTTACCATACTGAAACTGTTTTTAGTATCTCATTTTTCGAACTATGATAGCCTTGTTGTACTTAGACATACCTTGTAGTTGCTCGTGACTAGTGACACCCTGATGTCGGGCTTGTGTTATTTTTCTTCCGCACTGGTTATGTAGACCCATGTTATGAGATATTGCCAATTAATAGCTTAAAACTGTCTTTTTATGAATTAATAGTTTGATTTGGGGTTTGTAGAGACTGGCCTAATTTTACGATAGGCACCATCGCGACTGGGTTGAGGTCGTGACAAGTTGGTATCAAAGCCTATGTTACATAGGTCTCACGAGTCATGATCAGGTTTAGTCGATTCTTGCGGATCGGTACGGAGATATCTGTACTTATCTTCAACAGGCTGTAGAACATTTAGGAATTCTTGAATTTTTATCTTGTTTCACTGATTCAGTCTTAAATCTAATTCCTGAAATTCCTTCCACGCGTTCGTATGCGCGCATGAGCACACTGTGTATGTGCATCGACGACTTGTGATTACCTGAGCGAGGGGCAAGATGTGATTTCTGTGTGTTGATGTTGGGTCAGTCTGGAGGACTTGAGTCCGGGCATTTCTTTTAGCTTGAGAACTGAGGTGTTGATTGTGTGAGCACTTGCTTTTAGATTTATATGTTCAGTAGTGTCCCTATTAGTGGGAGTATGGTGGATGGTTACGTGAGGAGTATGAGGTGACTGTGAGATGTGTTCATATGATTGGATATGACGAGAAGGGTCTGCTTTAGGGTAGAAAGAACTATCTAATGCTTGATTTCCATCGTGATTTGATGTATAGCCTCGAGTTGTGAGTGTGCTGAAGGATATTTTTATGTTGTTTAGTCCGGGAGTGAGGTAGATTTTATGTCGTGATATGAGTTCAGATTCAGGAAGAATAAGTGATTTTGTGATGTTTTTGACGGTGGAAAGGTATAAAGATATGTTAATTTGAGGCAAAGTAGGTGGACTATCTCCTACAGGGTGTTCTGAGGTTCGTGTGATCCCTGTGCTATTTATTGGGAGCCCTCTTTTACTAGTGAAATATGTGTGTTGTAATTTGAGTTTGAATCACTTATGAGAGTAGGCATGACTATTACGAGGGTGAATACAAGATTGTAGAGGATTTAAAGTACTAGATGATTGTGTTGCACGAGTTTATGAAGGATTTTGTTTGATCTCCCTATAGTATTATGGAGGTAACAGAGTATGGGCACTACGAGTTTTTGTGTGTTTTGACCTATGGCTTTGAGCCAAGTGGGGGAGTCTTCTATTGATAAGTTGAATGTGCGGCTAAGTGTCGTATTAGTTTCAGTTTGATATACTGAAGAATTAGTTATACCATACAGAGGGTTGAGATCGAGGATGACTCGAGTAAAGGCAAAAAATTTGGATAAGGGTTGTGCATGATTTATAGGTATATGAGAAACATTGGATGAATTAGTTGTTATTGTAAGGGATGTAACGAGTATAGAGTAGGATATCGCTTGGTTGCTTAGAAGGAGGGGTTACTTCTTTAGGTGTTGCTGATATGGCACATGTTGTTAGGCTTGTTTGATCAATTTAATTGATGCTTGAGTAGAGTAGATGACTCCCGATAATGGTTTTATGTATTCAAGACTTATATGTAATAATTGAAGATCTTCAGGAGGTGTATGTTTATAGAAACTACGATTTACATTGAGGGTGCCAAGACTTGTGGCATTTCTATATCTTTATGGATTCTACACATCAGTATAGAGAAGTT
This sequence comes from Nicotiana benthamiana, assembly GCA_034376525.1. Taxonomy (NCBI): domain Eukaryota; kingdom Viridiplantae; phylum Streptophyta; class Magnoliopsida; order Solanales; family Solanaceae; genus Nicotiana; species Nicotiana benthamiana. The sequence goes on along the minus strand of CM067331.1, from coordinate 66,087,311 downwards.
AAAGGTAATGGCTTTAGATCGCATGAAGTATCTTCAGGGTAAGTATTTTTAATGTGGTAATTTTGGGAATATTTAAGAAAGTATTCAACGGCTATCAATTTTAAGGAAATTCAGAAGGAACTTCGATAAATTGGACAACTTGGTAGTAGGTTGGATCGACATGGTCAGGGATATGATTAGTTTTTTTGTGCTTATGAGGTAATAAGTTTGTACAATTGTTTCCTGGCAATGCTCTTGAGTTTTTGGTGACCTGTGAAAATTAGATGAGTTAGAAGGATTCAGTCCCGAGGACTTGGTTTCGTGCAAATGAGTTTTGGAGAGTTCCTGATTGTTTTTTTTATCACGGTTAGAGATGTATATTATCTACATGCGTGGGGAGAATGTGATGTATATGATTTTCCTCCTAAATGGGATCAAATGGAAAAGTTCTTGGCTAGTTTAGCACGTACTTTCTTGTGGACCGGAGTGGATTATGAAGTTCTCATATTCATCATAGGATGGCATGGTACATGTGGTATGTTGTGCAGAATTAGGATTTGTATGTGTAAGGTCACGGTTCAGTTCTGGAAGGAAGGTCATAAGTTCTTATGCAGCATGGACAATTTCATATGGCTAGGTAAACTATATTACTAACTGGCATGGTTGATGAGAGTGTACATTTTAGAAAGGACGATGTGTGTGAGTCATGTATACTTTATTGGTATTACAGCACTTTCTTGTTTGATCGACTGCTCATTTCCAAGTTTTCTTAGTGGCACAAAAAGATTATAGAAGCATTCCCCGTGAATGATTATTAGAGGTGTGTTATATATTCGTGATTTATGTGCTATACGGATTTGGAGACGGGGAGTTCTCATAAACAAGTTATATAGTACTTGTGGACCGCGTGTATCGGCCTTGTGTGGTGACTATTGGGGGTTTGGAGACCCGAGTGGATCCTTTGTTGCTTAGTATGGTGGATTTTGATGTGATATTGTGTATTGATTGGTTGTCCCCGTGACGTGCTATTATAAATTGTTGTGCTAAGGTGGCGACATTGGCTATGCTCTTTCTATATTGAGTGGCGAGGTTCGACAGATTATGTTCCCAATAGATTGATTTTATTTTTGAAGGCACAGTGGATAGCTTGGAAGGGTCGCCTTTCTTATTTGGTCTTCTTGCAGGGGTGTCAGTGCAGAGACTCCTACCATTGTTTTAGTCCCCGGGATGATGGATTTTTTTGATGTGTTTCCTGCTTATCTACCGGGCATGTCACCAAATAGGGATATTGATTTCGATATTGATTTGGTGTCGGGAACTCAACCCATTTCTATTTCACAGTATCATATGGCACCGGAGGAGTTAAAGGAGTTGAAGGAGCAGCTTCAGGAACTCCTCGATAAGGATTCATTGGTAGGCTAATATGAATGTGTCTTCTGCGTGAGTCAGCCTTGTTGGTTACGAATTGCTATTATTGAAGGATGTGTCGTTCGATTGGTGTTGAGCTTATTCGTGTTCTGGAGTAATCTATGATTTACCTTTCCGTGTTTCGAGGAGTTGTGATTCGTTGATTTTATGCACAAGTGATATGGTTCTATTTGGGCTTTCTAGTAGAATTCGAGTGAGATGGGTATTTGGTTGTTGCATGATTGATTGCGCATTGGATATGTTAATTCATATTGGTATGGCATTGCATCATTTGCTTCTCCGTTGTTATGGTGATTCACTTTTGGCACTAGGCATCAAATTGCGCGTGGTAGTTGATTTTGAGCATGGAGATGTAAGGTGTTTTATGTGAACCAGTGTTTGGATAAGGTCGTGCATTACCGAAAAGGTATATGGAGGTATGATCCTTTAGATTAGATTCATGTCTTCTAGTTCTACGGTGTGTGGCGGGTTCTTAGAATCGTGTTGTGATTGAACTGGTGAGCTTGCGGTACAACTCTCTCTTTGACTTTTTTCCATTATTTCAGTACATTTGGAATGTTTCTTATTGGTGCATGGATTGTAGCTTTAGATTGTATTGATATGTCATGCCACTAGAGAAGTCGTGTTGGATGAGATGAGGGCATTGGGATCTGGAATAAATACTATCGGATTCAATTTCAGCATGTTGGAAGAAAAATATCTAGAATCGGCTTAGAAATTTACTACAGTCCTTTTAGAAGGATAGGTAACTCCATAGCTGGTTGATATGAGGAATGGTTATGGTTTCTACGTGTTTCTTTCCTCATTGGCAGTATATGAAAGTGTTGGAATGAAGCTATATTTCGTAAAAGGTTTATTACCAGAATTGGGTTGTTTGGGCAGCTGCTGTAATTAGAAGTTATCGCTATGAGTGTTTGAGTTATGTGGTTCAATCTTGAATTATGGTTCTGGCTTGATACATCGTTTTAAGACTTATTCGGTGCGTAGATGTGAGATTCTGATCTTATAGATAATTTCATTTGTGGAAACTTGGTTCTAAGGCTAATGGACTAGGTTGCATTCTAAAACTTCAGTTATATTGTGATATCAATCCTATATGGGATGGAGTGACGTGGGATCACCCCCGCGTATGTACGTGGTAAGGGTACACATCGAATTGGTAGTTTTTGCAATGACTCTGGGCACGTTCGAGGACGAATGTATGTTTAAGTGGGAGACGATATAACGACCAAAGCGATCATTTTGAGCATTTACACTTCCCTCGCCAGTTCTTGGACATGATTAGCCCCTTATGATGTATTATGCCTTGTGTAAATTATCGGTATTGGTTTTCAGGTTAATCAGAACGGATATGGAAGAAAGATTATATGCTTGAAGTTTTAAATTTGAAAGGTTTGACCAAGTTTTGACTTTTTAGTATTCGATCTCGGATTTGGACTTAGGAGCGTGTTCTAAATGTAATTTAAAGGTCCGTTGTAGAATTACGCTTGAATTGGAAAAATTAGAAATTTGTAGTTTCTGGTCAGCAGTGGAAATCTTGATATCGGGGTCGGAATGGAATGACGGAAGTTTGGAGTAGGTTCGTAGTGTCATTTGTGAAATGTGGGCAAAATTTTAGGTCATTCAGATGAGGTTTGATAGGTTTCAGTGTTGTTTGTAGAATTTGGAAATTTGGATGTTCTTAAGCTTGAAGCCGAGGTTGATCTGGTATTTTGATGTTGTTTTGAGTGATTCGAAGGTTCTAATAAGTTTATGTGATGTTTTGGATGTGTTGGCATGTTTGGTTGAGGTCATGAGGGCCTCGAGTGTGTTCCGGATGCTCAACGGGCCATTTTTGGACTTAAGGAGTTTGCTGGTGTTGTACAGCTGGTGTGTTCTTCATCGCGATCGCGAGAGGAGGTTCGTGATCGTGCAGGGCAAATGGGAGGCCAGTAGGGTAAACTCTTCGCAATCACAGAGAATGGGACGCGATGATAAGCGTGGGGCATGCACCGTTAGGGATTGTGACTTGGTCCGTCACGTACGACTATTAAGTCGCATATTTGACCAGCAGTTTTATTTGATACAATTATGCTTCAGAAGTTTTACTATGTTTTGGGTTGAATTCCATTTTTAGGCCTCGTGCCAAGCTATTTGGACCCATAGGGTCTTTTTTTACTATTACTCCTTACTATTTTGATTTAATATATGTACTCAGTCATGTTACATTTTTACTGATTTCATAACTCGGTCTTATTTACTCTGTTTGTAATCTAAAATGATATTTGGGCTTAGCACCCTTTTCACTATTAGCTTGAGTAGCTTGAGAAGTTTTTTACTGAATAAGGCCGAAGGCCTGTGTTTTGAGGATATTATGAGATTGGGCTGCACGCCGCAACATGTTGTTACTGATTCATGATATTGTAAGGCCGAGGGCCTGATTAATTTATGCCAAAAGGTGTCTTGTTGTTATGTGAGGCCGAGAGCCTGATTGATAATGCGACGAGATAGCTTGTTATAGCACTTGGGTTGTAAGAGCCCCTCCAGATTCTGTACACCTCCACTGAGCACGAGTACCCAAAGTAAGTGATACGATGTATGCCCGAGGGCCAGATTATGAGTGACTGTGAGGTAGCCAGAGGGGCTGGCTCTGATTGATGTTATGCTCGAGGGGCGGTTTATAATACATGTCTTGCCCGAGGGACTAATCTTGATTTATACTGCTCGGAGGGCTGTATACGAGTGAGTTTTTCCCGCGGGGCTAATTATGTTTTCACTATCTTTACTCACTATTTTATCACTTCGTTTGAGGAATTGTTGAAAGACATTTTCAAAGGATTTTTAATAAAATTGGGTTTTTAATGAGTTGATTTGGTTTATATACTGTATTAAAAACATATTGTACTTACGGTGTTGTTAAACTATGGATAATGTGTTTTCTTACAGCTAAGTCTCTATTTACTTTTGTTACTTACTGAGTTGCACATCCAGGAGTTACGAGTGTCGATAGCAAGCATTGATCATTCACAGCCCTGCACTTCTCCTTCTTACCTTACTCACACTGTTTTTAGTATCTCTATTTTCGAACTATGATAGCCTTGTTGTACTTGGACAGACCTTGTAGCTACTCGTGACTTGTGATACACTGAAGTTGGGCTTGTATTATTTTTCTTTTGCGCTGGTTATTTAGACCCATGTTATGAGATCTTTCCAATTTAATAGCTTAAAACTATCTTTTATGAATTAATAGTTTGATTTGAAATTTTGTCGGCTGGCCTAGTTTCACGATAATCGCCATCAAGATCGGTTCGATTTTGGGATCGTGAAAGTTGCATACTAATTTTTTCCATGCACTACTAGAAATCCAATAAATACCGACCAAAATTTATCAACCAACGATGGTTGATAAAAAAAAATTGACCAAAGTTGGACAGAAACTGGGAGAAATATATTTTACATTTATTTTAGATAATACCGAGCAAAGTTGGACGGTGAGTTGGTAAACAAGTTGACCGAGTTGGTAAGACTTGCTTAGTCAAAAAACCTTTCACATTATCAACCAACTTTAGTCAATAATTTGGACCTAATTTTTAAAATTTTAATAGTTATATTATTATTTAAAATGTTTTATAAAATTTAAAGAAATTTTATTTAAAGTTACCGACCAAAGTGTGTCGGTTAATTCAAGGGAAGCATTTACCGACAAACTTTTGTCGGTAATGCGGACCCAATTTTTAAAATTTAATAGTTATATTATTATTTAAAATATTTTATTAAATTTAAAGTAATTTTATTTAATTTAAAGTAATTCAGTGGAAGCATTAACGACCAACTTTGGTTGGTATATTTTAATTTCTAGAAACATAACCGACCCAAGTTGGTAGTTTATTAGGTCAACATTGGTAAAAATTATGAATCACTTTTACATTTACTATCTAAATAATATAAATATAATATGTTGACACTTTTGAAATACACTAACATACATTGTTAAGTATACTCTAACATGCTATATATGTAGTTAAAGTACTACAATAAAATATGTATATATATATATATATAGACACACACATATATATAGATAGATAGATATGGATAGATAGATACATAGATAGATAGATAGATAGAGAGAGAGAGAGAGAGAGAGAGAGAGAGAGAGATAGGTCAAGCATTTTGTTTTTAATATTCAATGATGCATCTGAGTTAGTTATAAGTCGATGAATCAATTTACAAATAGATATATTTGATGATAAATTATATATACTAATTAGAATCGTAACAAGTATATCAATCCCTAAAATAACCTCAAGTGCATCGTGTTGGAAATCATGTATACCTTTGATATGTGCGCTTTGGTTGTATGAGCATGATTTTCAGGTATAGGTTTTGATGAATGACAAACAATGAAGTCAAGTGTATAATCAAATGACGATAAGCATACTGATGACGTAATTGCATGAACAAGCTAAAGAAGTTCAAGACCGAAGACCCAAGACGTAGGTCGTTTGGTAGAACCAATGTAAGGACAACGTTTAAGTTATCTTATCCTTTGGCTCAACATTAGGTCATCATAAACATGCATAAAATCACTTTATTAAATTATATATATCATAAATATTTTTAATATATACTTCAAGCAAAATGATTTTAACGTTTTCATTTCAACCAAAATGGGTTTTGAAGTAAGTTTTCAATTCTGGTATACTCTGGTATACACAGTGTATATCAAGTGTATATAGAGTGTATATAATCGACCGTTGCCAAAGTTTTGAACACTGGAACAACATAATCGACTGTATACTTTAACAATCGATTGTATACAATCGATTGTCTTCTTTAACAATCGATTATATTGAGACAGTGCAACCGGTTTTAAATATCAAAACAATCGATTGTCTTTGTCCACAATCGATTATCAACAATCGATTGTCCCTTCATACAATCGATTATATTTTGACCGTTCCCGCAGAATCCTAAATTGATTTTTGAACGTTGAAGACAATCAATTATTCAGGTTTAACAATCCATTGTTTAGCCTAAAATCAGGAATCTGTTTTTTGAACGTTGGTCAGACAATCGATTGTCACCTCCAAACAATCGATTGTTTGAGCACAAAATCAGGGATTTGATTTGTCAATTAAGCAACGGTTAGCACTACTTTTTCACCTATAAAAAGAGGTCTTTTGAGCTGATTTTAAACACACAACTCCTGCATATATTGATATACATATTGATCATTTTCAAGCATCATTTTAGAGCTTTTGTTGAGCCATTTGATAGACAACTTTGTGTTGTTCATAGAGCTTATTTTGTTTCTCTTTATCCACTCTATTGAGAGAGTATTTGTTGTAAAAGAGAGTTGTTTGAGAAGAACATATCTTCTCATTTGGCGGGTTTGCTAAGTACCCAAAGTCTTAGTGGTTGAAGTCTTGGGGTGAGGTATCCTCAAGCAAGTGAAGTCTTAAGGTGTGGTATCCTTGAGCAACTGTAACGGTTTTTTAAGCACCCGTAAGCTTGACGAAGATAGTGGAATCTCGAGAGAGTCTCTCGGGGACTGGACTAGCCACGGGTAGTGGTGAACCAGGATAAAATACGGTGTGTTCTTTCTTGATTATTTCAATTACCATATTTACTTATTCCTGCAATTTTAAATTCCGCAATATTTCTATATTCTCGTGCCTCACTATTCACCCCCCCCCCCTCTAGTGAACGGTATAAATATCAACAATTGGTATCAGAGCCTAACTCTCTGAAAGCCTTAACCGGTTAAGAGCTATATATATTTTTGTGTATAGAATATTGAAAGCAGGAATGATGAATGAAGGACAATCCACCACTTGCGTTCCACTATTTGACGGAACAAACTATACATATTGGAAAGGGCGGATGAGTATCTTCCTCAAAGCAAACAATTTTCGTTTGTGGCAAATCATCAAAAACGGTGAACCAATGCCGACAAAGAAAGTTGGAGAAATCACGGTTCCAAAGAAGGAAGATGAATATGATGCCAAGGACATGAAGATAGTTGAAAATAATGCAAGGGCCATCCATGTATTATATTGTGCGGTGAATCCGAATGACTATCGGAAAATCTCTTGCTGCACAACCGCCAAGGAGATGTGGGACAAACTCGTTATCATTTATGAAGGTACGCCTCAAGTCCGAGAATCCAAAATTGATTTTCTAACTCATAAATATGAAACTTTTAAAATGGAGAAGGAACCTATTGGTGTTATGTTTGAACGATTTTTAAGAATCGTCAATGATCTCCATGCTCTCGGGAAAGTTTACACGAACAAAGATCTTGTTCGAAAAGTCCTACGGAGTCTCACTCCCGAATGGCGTTCCAAAGCCAATGCCATCCAAGAGTCGATGGAATACACGAATATCACAATTGATGGACTAAGAGGTAACCTCGAAACATATGATAGCACAATTCTTAATCCTTATCTTAGAAGTGATTCGAATTTTGCCTTCAAAGCCTCATCCTCTAAAAGAGAAGAGGTAAGTGATTCGGAAAGGGATGATGAAAATACTTCCAGTGATATATTTGAAAAGTTTTGTAAGTCTTTGAAGAAGGACAAGAAAAAGAGGAAACACCATAGGCGCGTATCACGGGACTCAGACAGCTCGGGCAATGAAGCCGGTGCATTATGTCTCATGGCGAACGGAGAAGAAGAGGTAAGTACATTGAACTCTCACTCATTTGAAGATTTACAAAATGCCTATGATGAATTGTATGGTGAATCTGTCAATGCTTCCAAATTGATAAAAGAATTGAAGAAAACACTTTCTTTGCAGAAATCACTTTCTTTGCAAACAGATTTTCAGAAAACACTTTCTTTACAAGAAAAAGATTTTGAAAAATCCTCTTCTTTGAAAGAAATAGATTTTGAAAATTTGACTAATGAAAATGGTGTTCTTAAAAACAAAATTGAAGTTTTAGAAAAAGAAAACAAATTTTTGGAAAATGACATTGCTGTTTTTAAAAATAAAATCAAGGAATTGAATGAAGCTTCTTCTATTGATACATGTTCAAATTGTTCTTCTTGTAGTTCTTTAAAACTAGAGAACACAGAACTTAGGAAAGCACTAGAAACACGTAGTGTTGATATTCCTAAAGCTGAAACAAAGAAGAAAAAGCCTAGGAATAACTATAGGCGTAAAATGAATAAGAATCATGATAGAAATGGAGTTGCGCAACCTAGAAATGATTCTAGGATTTTTGCTAATGAGTCTAGGAATAATTATTCTAGACCACCTAGAGATGACTCTAGGAATTTCAACACGTCTAGGAATGACTTTAGATCACCTAGAACGCATTTGGCTCAACCTAGACATATGCACAATCCTAATGTTATATGTCATTATTGTAATCGGGTAGGACACATTGCACCCGTTTGTTTTGCTAAACATAGAGATTTATGTGTTGATTACGATTATTATTATCCTAACCCCCAAGGACCCAAAAGATGTTGGGTACCAAAAACCTATTTTTAGGTACTTTTGCAGGTGTGCTTGAAGACTACAAAATTGTAGTGGATGCACCAAGCACGAAACCTTAATGCATTAAGGGGGAACGTCGGTTAGTTATTGTATTTTGAATAAAAACATAACGAGTTGATATGTGCAAATAATCTATATCAGTTTTGGTTGATACATGCTTTAATCAGTTCTTTTTGAATAACAATTAGTATCAATTTGATTTATAATAATTGATTGATTCATGTTTTTGATGAACATTCTTAGTTTAAAATAACAATTGATATTGTTGAGAAAAATGACGGTTATCATTAGTATGCCATTTACTAACATTTGATATGATCTTGTTTATAACGATTGGTATCGTCAATGGTTTAAATTTTTTTTGGTATAGTCTTTTTGCTAATGCCAAAAGGGGGAAGAATATGGGCGATATGCATGTCTTAATTGAGGGGGAATATTCAATTAAGGGGAATTACATTGAATTGATTCCTATGAATTATTTGCATAAATTGTATGTTGAGATATAGCATGAATTTAGGGGGAATTCAATATGCATATCTTCCGTTGTTTGTCATTATCAAAAAGGGGGAAATTGTTGGAAATCATGTATACCTTTGATATGTGCGCTTTGGTTGTATGAGCATGATTTTCAGGTATAGGTTTTGATGAATGACAAACAATGAAGTCAAGTGTATAATCAAATGGCGAGAAGCATACTGATGACGGAATTGCATGAACAAGCTAAAGAAGTTCAAGACCGAAGACCCAAGACATAGGTCGTTTGGTAGAACCAATGCAAGGACAACGTTTAAGTTATCTTATCCTTTGGCTCAACATTAGGTCATCATAAACATGCATAAAATCACTTTACTAAATTATATATATCATAAATATTTTTAATATATACTTCAAAAAAATGATTTTAACGTTTTCATTTCAACCAAAATGGGTTTTGAAGTAAGTTTTTAATTCTGGTATACTCTGGTATACACAGTGTATATCAAACGTATATCACGTGTATATAATCGACCGTTGCCAAAGTTTTGAACACTGGAACAACATAATCGATTGTATACTTTAACAATCGATTGTATACAATCGATTGTCCACTTTAACAATCGATTATATTGAGACAGTGCAACCGGTTTTAAATATCAAAACAATCGATTGTCTTTGTCCACAATCGATTATCAACAATCGATTGTCCCTTCATACAATCGATTATATTTTGACCGTTCCCACAATCCTAAATTGATTTTTGAACGTTGAAGACAATCGATTATTCAGGTTTAACAATCCATTGTTTAGCCTAAAATCAGGAATCTGTTTTTTGAACGTTGGTCAGACAATCGATTGTCACCTCCAAACAATCGATTGTTTGAGCACTGAATCAGGGATTTGATTTGTCAATTAAGCAACGGTCAGCACTACTTTTTCACCTATAAAAAGAGGTCTTTTGAGCTGATTTTAAACACACAACTCCTGCATATATTGATATACATATTGATCATTTTCAAGCATCATTTTAGAGCTTTTGTTGAGCCATTTGATAGACAACTTTGTGTTGTTCATAGAGCTTATTTTGTTTCTCTTTATCCACTCTATTGAGAGACTATTTGTTGTAAAAGAGAGTTGTTTGAGAAGAACATATCTTCTCATTTGTCGGGTTTGCTAAGTACCCAAAGTCTTAGTGGTTGAAGTCTTGGGGTGAGGTATCCTCAAGCAAGTGAAGTCTTAAGGTGTGGTATCCTTGAGCAACTGCAACGGTTTGTTAAGCACCCGTAAGCTTGACGAAGATAGTGGAATCTCGAGAGAGTCTCTCGGGGACTGAACTAGCCACGGGTTGTGGTGAACCAGGATAAAATACGGTGTGTTCTTTCTTGATTATTTCAATTACCGTATTTACTTATTCCTGCAATTTTAAATTCCGCAATATTTCAATATTCTCGTGCCTCACTATTCATCCCCCCCCTCTAGTGAACGGCATAAATATCAACACATCGTTGAATATCACAAAAAAATGTTTGACCTATATCTATTAATAGGAAAAACAAAACGTCTAAACCTATATCAATTAATCTATGTCATGCATTATTAGTGATGAATAAATGTAATCCGTTAACTCTTTTGTAAGATAAATTATGAATACACTAACATATACCATAACATGCTATATATGTAGTTAAAGTAGCACAAGGAAGTATGTGTATTATATATATACACACACTAATATATACACACACACTATATATATATATATATATATATATATATATATATATATATAAATATAAAAACACAAAGCGCTAGGAACACAGGGTCGGGTTCTTTTATGGAATGATTGACTTGTTATCACGACCCAAATTCTCCCTCCGTGAACTGCCATGACGGCACCTAGTATCTACGACTAGGTAAGCCTAACAAATTACGAAAAAGAAAATGAAATACGAAACTGGCAAGTTACAGATAAAACATAATAAAAGAGTCTAAAAGTTCCACTAGGCATATATAATATATATTCCCAATACTGAATCAAACTCCCAAAACCTAGACTATTACGAAATCACAAGCTGTAGAAAAATTATATAGTGTTCTAACTCTAGAATGTCTAATAGAAAGTAAATACAGGAAGTCTACATCTAGAGGGGAGAATAGAGAGGGACTTCTAGATCTGCTGACACGTCAGATATATATCGTAGGCTCTGATATCGCCCGACTTACTGGTAGAATGCTGAGCAGAAGAACCTGGATGTGCACACGAAAAATATGTGCAAGAAAGGGCATGAGTGCACCATAGTGGTACATATGGCCCGATCCAACATAAAAGTAAATTATGCACTGCTCAGGGTCGAACGGCTCGAACCATAGATACATCTATTACCCTGCTCGTGAACCATCCGTGCGACGCGGTCAAATAGAAATAAACAAATATCTCGCTTGCGAATCATACTTGTGATGCGGGCATATATATATATATATATATATATATATATATATATATATATATTAAGAGTTTATCGAGAAACGTTCATTTCAAATAAAGCCAATTTTTCCTTTAATGATTTAAGAAGAATAAATTTTAATCCTATTGAAATTCATTTGCTGATTCAATGTGATTTGAGCAATTCAAGTTGTCAATAAGTTTACAATTAACAAGAACAGCATGCCTTTGGGTCCTAGACTACCTGGAAAATATTATAATAGTACCTATGCACGGACTCTCATCACCTCGTGCGTATGTAGCCCCCGCAACTAGGATCACATAATCAATTAATCCACATATGGGGGACATTTCCCTCTTACAAGGTTAGAAAGGAGAGTCGCCTCACTCCGAAGTTCCATAACCGGCATTCCACGCCCTTTTGAAGACTCAAATCGATGCAAGAATGCTCCAAAACTAGCCAATAATTATATAATCCCATTAATATATGTTAAATTCCTCATTATAGTCCAATTTATAACAATTCCAAACCCCGAAAGAAAAGTTAACAAAATTTCCCTCAGGCCCACGTGCCCAGATTCCGCAATTTTTCGAAGAAAATTGTTCTCTACTACCTAAGGATCAATAATATATGATTTCTAGTCCCTTTCATTACAAATTTTGTGATTAAATCTTAGTTTTATGAAAACCCTAGGTCTAGCTCTAACCCTTTGATTTTTACCTAGTTTTTTTGTGTTTAATATACCTAATATACATGTATTTAAACTAAGGATGAATTGAAATAACTTACCTCACAATGCTATGCTGAAATCCCCTCTCTGGAAGCTCTCAAATCGCTAGAGTGTAGAGTATAAATGAAATAGATGCCCTAAGTCCCATTTTTAAAAGCTCTGACCAGTCCTCTATGTCGCATTTGTGACACTAGGCTCGCATATTCGAGGTCGTAATTGCATTAAAAGGTTCGGAAATGCTAACTGAGCCCTAGAGTGCCTCGATCGCAAATGCAATGCATGGGTCACAAATGCGAACCTTGCTTGGTTCGCAAATGCGAACACTGTCCTGCCCGGCCAATATCGCAAATGCCAAGAATTTCTCACAATTGTGATGGCCATCTCGCAATTGCGAAACCTGCAACAGCAGCAAAACAATACCAACAAAACTACTGTGTTCTTACCTCTAATCATGCCCGAATCTCATCCGAGCCCTCGGGACTCCACCCTGAACACTTATGCAAGTCCTACAACAATGTGTAAACTTGCTCAAGCAATCAAATTGCCTAATTAACACCTAAAACTACGGATTTAACACAAAATGCATGAAATCCTAAAGAACACCCAAATTCCTATTATTTCAACCGAACGTCCGAATCACGTCAAATCATTTCCGTGTCTTACCAAATTTCACAGACAAGACTAAAATATTATACCGAACTTGTACCGGGCTTCGGAACCAACATACGGGCCCGATATCAATGCGATCAAGTATTTTTCCTCTTTATTAAACTCTTACGATTTCAATTTAACAATTTTCAATAAAAATTCATTACTCGGGTTAGGGACCTCAGAATTCAGTTCTGGGCATACGCCTAGGTCCCATATTTTTCCAAGGACCTTCCGAGACCGTCAAATCACGAGTCCGGTCCATTTTCCCAAAAAGTTGACCGAAGTCAAACTTTAGTCTTTTAAGAGAATCTTTAAGAAACAAGTGGACGTACTTCACTCAAAACTCTTCCAACTGCCGAACTAACCGTCCCCACAAGCCGTAAATTAGCTACAGCAAGTACGAGAGGTTTTATTTAGGGGAACAGGGTTCTAAAAGAAAAAATGACTGGTCAGGTCGTTACATTCTCTCCCACTAAAATCACTGTTTAACACCTCACGAACCTTACATGATACCACAACTCAGTTGATCACATTGGTTCTATCAGTTTTGAAGATATTCCCTTTTTGTTCAAGAAAATAAACGGAGAGCCAAATTCCAACATCTGAAATTCTCTGCCAGGCCTGCTTCCAGTATATGAACACTGTATCAATAACTACACCCGGCACCAAACATGACTGCATACCTTAGTTGAATTCACAACTTGCACCACTTTACTCACAGAACCACAATAACATCCTTTGATCAAATTAATCAAAATTCCACGAATTTGATGCCCTTATTTCACCTCATGAGTTACATCGGTCTTTTTCTAATTCTTACAATACCGCCACGACGGAAAAGATGTGCCGAAATTCGTAATCGGCTGCTAAATCAACAAATAATTAGGTCTATACTCCGGACAAGAACCATCACCTCATTCTGAACCAAAAAATGGTCTTAGCTCCATAATATACTTCATATAGTCAGATTGAACTAATCCTAAATCCAATGATCTCGTCTCACCCAGTACGAACTACTTCGGCAATAAGCCACCTGGACATAATCAGAAGTGTCATATAATGCCACAATGTGCCAATAGGCTATCAATTAGAATGCGATACAAAAAGGAAAATGAACTCTGAAGAGGAATTTCAATTACCCCACTCGTGAATAATAAAAGCGACAAGGGCGCACAGCTAATATGAGCTTCCTTCAAAAAATAGGAAACATAACACAATAAATAGATATAGGGAACTGTACTTAACATCACACTATTGCGGCCCGCAACCCGATCCGGGCAATCATGACCATGGCGGCGTGCCACCCGATCCACACAACATAACCATGGCAGCGTGCCACACGATCCAAATAGCATACCCATGGCGGCATGCCACCTAATCCCCACATGGAACTCACATAAGGAGATGTACATCGAGCTAAATTGTTCAGCACAACAAAAAGACCGAATATCGGTCATAAACACTCTAAGTGTATAATACCATTCCCTGGGGAGACTTATAATGCTATAATCCACAAACTCGAGCACATTTGAGGTACGATATATGGTCTGAATCTCAAGAGCCATCATGCTCATATAACCTCATCTATATGCGGAACCTCAACATATATGAAATTCATCAAGCCGTCTCACAACTCGCACAATGTAATACATCATTAAATGAAATAGCTGACAATGAAATAACACCCCGACTCCCTTTCATAAGGAGCGTATTGCTGAGATGAACACATCTGGCATGATATAAAGCCCCTGTTCACCTTTAAATCCATCCATTTATCTCAAGACGATTTCTGATTGCACCAACTAGGCTAATAACCTTTCAAAGGTCCAAAATAACTCTCTTTTTCTCATAACATATAAGAACAACCATCATAACCGGAGCAACCTCCACCGTCTATAACCCAATAAACAGAGTTTCCTCCAGGCATAAATTCTCAAATTGATGATATTACCAAAATCCCCATACTTGGTTTAAGTCTTTAATTAATCAGGTGACGACATGTCACTCTTATATAATATTCCTGTGGGACACGCTCCCACAACCTTCCAAAATAAATATTGGGTGCGCATGAACGCTGAAAAATGATCAAGAATCCTTAACCAGGATACAAAGCCTTTTCCACAAAACACCAATCTCATGTGATACTGACGACAATACAAACTTACTTTAAACATCGAAACTCCTTTCATGCTCATCTGAGCTCGTGACATCCTTGTTACTTGATCCTTACTTCAAATTCCATACCACTCACTGCGCCTAACATGCCAACATACGAGAGAACACGCTTTTCATTATAGCTTCGGAACCACTATTAGGCTAACACTTCATCATATAAAAGCTTTTCATTAACTCTCTCCAAGAGAACCATAGCAACACACAGGTGAATTCTCACAGCTGGGGAAACATATACATCTCTAGGTAGTGGTCTACCCCGCCATAACCCTTCTGAGATCCGCCTCCATATAACATGACACAACAATAGAATACTTCCTGAATAACACTAACTATGGCAGCCGACAAGCCTCGCACGTGACAATTCACTAGAATAACTTGATCACGCTAAAAGAACTAATCATTACCCGCAACATGCCAATTCGACTACGGCTAACTAATCCCTCTTCTTCGAATTTGTCCATGATTGCCATAGAAACATTGAAAACCCCATTCAACACTTAACAGCTACCCTCTGCACTAATCTCGACTCACCCTGAATCACGAAACCATGTTGTCTCAAATCACAAGAAATATTTCGTATCTCCCAATTGCTATATCGCAATACAGAATATCATAAATTCTGTGCCTCTTCTCATAGGCTTCTATCAAGCTTGATTCTTAACTGTACCCATAGGCTCGAAATTATTAGACACCATACTTTATCTTTTGAATTCATTAGGACCATTGTTGAGAGCCACCCGCTCTGACTTGGCCCCGAATACACAACTCCATGAGTTTTCTAACACATGAGTACATTCTTGGTGAAGTGACTAGTAAAATCACTACCCTTGGAACCCACATCTACACAAATCACGAATCCTGAATTCTTTCCAAATCTGGATATGATCCAATAAGGCCAATCATAGCACACCTTTAACAATTCCTTGGCTCAGTTTACCTTTTATGGTCTTTTCTCATAACTGAAATAGCTCATTAATATGCTAATAACCAAAAACCTCGCAAGTAGTTAACCATGCAACCCAATCGTAGACGGCGGGACTCTCCAAGTTAGCTTGAAGCCACTATTACACAACTCTGGAGTTCAGCAGGATTCTTAATCTCTTATTGACATAACCTTGCGCAATCAATCGCCATCATTCTCGATATCTTATTGTAGAAACCCCATTTTTGTACTCTAAATCATAACCAACATTCGCACGACCAATCCCTTTGCTATATAACCAATAGAATTCTTCGTAGAAGCCTCGCCAACCACGCGGCCGCTAACCTGCTCACAGGAATAAACCACCACTAGAAATCAGTCCCCGACATCTTCTAATGCTGCTACGCAGGGTAAAATCACTACGACATCAATAACCCATCCTAAGTTCGAGCTCTTTCTTTAGCTGCACGAGTCCATACACAACTCATGGATCTTAATTAAATGTGCGGCAACATTCTTCCAGTTCAAAGTTATGTTGTCTCCTTCTTCATTCAAGAAGCTCCTTCCCGTTATATCAAATCTCCTACCGCATAATAGCCCATACTTGTAATTAAATCCGTAGACCCCAATCACCAATAAGCAATATTCTCAAATCACTCCAAATCATGGTCATCCCACTACAAAGCCCATATGCAACTTCGCCACTCTCCCACTTTGGCGGAACTCATCCCCTTAATTAACTACTCGATTGTTGGCCTATTATACTCGGCCTCCTAAAAATATTAGCCACCGCTTGACACTTTCCACATGTCTTTCCTCATCCTTTGTTGCTCAACCGATGCCTTAAATAAAATGTATCTTCGTTGCACTTGAACCCACAATTGCCGCTAACTTTAAACCTTTTCGAAGGTCATCTTTTTCGAATCGTCAACATTAGAAATCCTAAACAACCGCACCCTGCGATATCTGAAAGTTGTATCTCCAATTCGTTTTCACAGTATCTTTCCCCAAAGGCAAATTGTAGAATATCATAACACCGACAAACTTAGTACATTGAATTAGGACGACACCCTACCATAGAAGAAAGCTCCACCACGCTTGCAAATACCAAGTCTCACTACTTCTACCTGCCTACACCAGACCATCCTTAATCTACTTGCCTTTCCCCTGCCAAGAATAAAATACAGAATCTCTTGATTATGCACTGGGTAAACCTCCCTTCAAGTCATTCACTGCCACGACACGTAGGCAAACATCCTACCATCATATCACTACTTCGGAACAATTATTCATAAGCATCATGGCAACCTATGCCTAGCCTCAGATCTCTCAGAAGTACCGCTACTAGGCTGAAACAATAAAATCCTTCTACCAAGTGACGATAATAATCCGATCAGCTATATTGGGAGAAACATCCTTTATCACATATGTAGTACTATTACTGTTCTTCAATTCTCGACTTATAACAAGCTGCTCACGTCACGCAAGATTGAGTAGGAATGAACTAAAGGCATACGCCTCAAAGGATTAAATTGCATGATAAGGAATCAAGAAGGGAAGTACTCCTAACAGTCGTGCATCCTCCCGAGGATAAGTACAGACGTCTCCATACCGATCCGTGAGACGCTACTAGACTTGCTCATGACTCGTGAGACCCTAGGAACCTAGTGCTCTGATACCATGTTGTCACGACCCAAAATCTAGTACGGTCCGTGGTGGCGTCGGACACTGCTGTAAGGCAAGCCAACTAAAAATTTCAATTAACTTCCTGTTTTAACAATTTTGAAAACACTTCTTTTATACGATTAGGACAATACTCGGTATATTCCTCCGAATGAATAATGAAATATTTAAACAGCTTTTAAAATTTCTAGATAAACCCAGATACATCTCAAAACCTGGTGTCACAAGTACACGGGCAATTTCTAAGAATAAAATAAAAAAATGAATAAAGTACAACAACGGTCCGGAATACAATTGGATAGAAAAGTAAGCAGGATCCTGCGAGAGACTATACTAGCTATGGGTCGTCTCGAGGAAATACAGCTCACCTAGTCTCCATGACAACCATGACGCTATGCCAATAAGTCTCTAGCCATGCATAAACCTGTGCAACAAAAATTAACAGAAGTGTAGTATGAGTACGAAAACGACGTGTACTCAATGAGCATCCCGTCTAATCTCGAAAAAGTAGAGACGAGATGGTTGACTTCGACACTTACTAGTGGTCCAATAATGATGTCAATAATACATTAAATCATAGATTTCTATGAGCATGATTTTAATCCAATAGAAGGAAACGAGTAAACAATTAATTAGTTTAAAAGAGATTTCTATAAAATTTCTTTCCATTATTTATCCAAATACTTTCGATCCATGAATATGCAATAACAACTTCCATAAGTTCAAGGCAATAATACCAGCATGTGCAAATAACCACCGTGGAACATATGGCCCGATCCAACATAAAAGTAAATTGTGCATTGCCGAAGGTCGAACGGCTCGAATCATAGATGCATCTATTACCTTGATCGCGAACCACCATGCGACGCGGTCAAATATAAAGAAACAACACCCCACTCGCAAATCATCTATGCGACACGGTCAAATAGAAATAAACAAATATCTCGCTCGCGAATCATACCTGCGATGCGGGCACATATACATGCATACACACACACACACACACACACACACACACACATATATATATATATATATATATATATATATATATATATATATATATATATATATATATATATATAAAGTCAAACAACCAATTAAGAGTTTATCGAGAAACGTTCATTTCAAATAAAGCCAATTTTTTGTTAATGATTTAAGAAGAATAAAGTTTAATCCTTTTGAAATTCATTTGCCAATTTGATGTGATTTAAGCAATTCAAGCTGTCAATAAGTTTACAATTAATCCAAGAACAGCATGCCTTTGGGTCCTCGACTACCCGGACAATAGCATAATAGTAGCTACGCATGAACTTTCGTCACCTCGTGTGTATGTAGCCCTCGCAAAAAGGAGCACATAATCAATTAATTCACCTATGAGGACATTTCCCCCTCACAAGGTTAAAAAGGAGACTCAGCTCACTCCAAAGTTCCATAATCGGCATTCCACGCCCTTTCGAAGACTCAAATCGATGCAAGAATGCTCCAAAACTATCCAATTATTATATAAACCCATTAATATATGTTCAATTACTCATTATAGTCCAATTTATTACAATTCCTAACCACGAACGAAAAGTGACTAAATTGACCTCAGGCCCAAGTGCCCAGATTCAGTAATTTTTCGAAGAAAGTTGTTCTCTACTATCTAAAGATCAATAATATATGATTTCTAGTTCCTTTCATAACAAATTTCGTGATTAAACCTTAGTTTTATGAAAACCCTAAGTCTAGATTTAACCCTTTTATTTTTACCTAGTTTTTTATCTTTAATCTACCTAATATACATGTATTTAAACTAACGATAACTGGAAATAACTTACCTCCCAATGCTATGTTGAAATACCCTCTTTGGAAGCTCTCAAATTGCCCAAGTGTAGAGTAGAAATGAAATAAATGCCCTAAGTCCCGTTATTAAAAGCTCCGACCAGTTTTTTGATGTCGCATTTGCGACACCAGGCTCGCAAATGCGAGGCCGCAAATACGAACTAAGCCCTAGCCTGCCTCAATCGCATATGCGATGCATGGGTCGCAAATGCGGACCCTGTTGGGTTCACAAATGCGAAGAAATGGTTCACAAATGTGAACATTGTCAAGCACGGCCAATATCAAAAATGCGAAGAATTTCTCGCAATTGCGAAACCTGCAGCAGCAGCAAAAAAATACCAGCAAAACTAATGTGTTTTCTTAAATCCAACAATGCCTGAATCTCACCCGAGCTTTCAGGGCTCCACCTCGAACACTCACGCAAGTCCTACTACAATGTGCAAACTTGCTCAAGCAATCAAATCGCATAATTAACACCTAAAACCACATATTTAACACCAAAATGCATGAAATCCTCAAGAACACCCAAATTCCTATCATTTCAACCGAATGTCCGAATCACATCAAATCAATCCTATTTCTCACCAAATTTTACAAACAAGACTAAAATATTATATCAAACCTGTGCCGGGCTCCGAAACTAACATAAGGGCCCGATATCAATGCGATCAAGCATTTTTCTTCTTTATTAAACTCTTAGGATTTCAATTTAACAATTTTTAATAAAAAGTTATTGCTCGAGCTAGGGACCTCGAAATTTGATTCAGGACATACGCCCAGGTCTCATATTTTTCCACAAACCTTTCGGGACCATCAAATCACGAGTCCGGGTCCGTTTTCCCAAAAAGTTGACCGAAGTCAAACTTTCATCTTATAAGAGAATCTTTAAGAAACAACCAGAAATATTTCACTTAAAACTCTTCCAACTCCCGAAATAATAACCGTCCCCGCAAGTCATAAATTAGCTAAAGCAAGTACGAGAGTTTTATTTATGAGAATAGGGTTCTAAAAGGCAAAACGACCGGTCGGGTTATTACACTATTGCATGTTATTACCCCTCTCATTTCTATAAGTCCCGGAGGTACTTAGGACTACTATTCCTAAAAGGGAGGGATATTAGGCTGACTTTGATGTTTTAAAGGTGAAAAAGCTAGGGCAACATATAGGACACATAAGACAATACAATAAAAGGGGGAGTACATAAAACAAAGTAAGCTCACATATGCCTCCTCAAACAAAGCAATCAAATAGCATGACTCAAACAAAATTTGAAGGTCAGAATCTAAAAAATACTAAAGCAAAGGGGATTTTGAGCTGTGAAGTTGACCAATATATTACGTAACTCAGACAAGAAGTCTGAATCAGGTCTACCTGCTGGTTGTAGCAATTACTAGTTAACAAAAATAGGCTCGAGTTTATTTATTATTATTACCTAAGGCTTTCCTAAATGTTTGTCTGAGCTCTCATGAACATGATATCTAGTTGATTCAGAATATGGCAAAGCAGTAATAATTGAATACGAACGATTTGATGATGTACAGGCATGCTTTATAAACCGTACTAATAGGAAGTGAGAGAGTTGTTTAAAATAAACTAGTTGAGGACAATATGAATTGGCTGATCTTATATTAGTTCGATTTTGGATTCAATAAACACTGATTATTACTAATTTAATTCCTATTGACATAATATCTAGTCAAACGTGAATTGAAGCATACAGTATTCCTATAGGCATAATTTCTACAAAAGGGTTACTGATTTTAAACAATGACATGATGCCGGGTTATAACCAGTTAGATCCTACGAGCATGGTGTCTAAGTGTGGGAATGCAGAATTTGAGACATGTCCTATATTCAGGTTTTCTAAGTGCAAAGTTAATCATGCAGAGTTCAGATCCTTATAGGCATGATATCTAAATGCAGAACTTAAAACATGTAGAATTTAAACAACAGGTCTTATAGGCATGATTTTTTAATGAAGATCTTAAAACACGTAGAATTTAAGTAACACATCTTATAGGCATGATTTCTACCTTTAAGCATGCATAACTACCCAGCACATTTTCCACTAGCCAGCCCGAAGTGTTTATTACAAAATATTACAGCCCAAATACTTGAATTACAAAAGACGGAATGAAAGAAAAATCTACAACCATAGGAAAGCCTGATTTGATTTCGTATATGAGATATAAAATGAATTGTATCATTGCCAATGGAATTGATTTCAAAGCCTTTCTCAGACCTTGGTAAGTCAGAGTTCCCTAAGGATCTCAAAGGACCCCAGGTAGTGCTTTCACCCAGGTTCATAGAACCAGATAGAGATGAGTGTAGTGCAGAAGAGCCAGCCCTTATGTGTCCAAGTTCGGAGGGAGCTCATGGGTCCCCAGGCAAGGCTCACACAATAGAGGCAGAACTTACGTCTAAGAATATAGTGAAAGTGCAGGAATAGAGTTTTAAAAATCAAGGGAGACAGGAGAGGGGTAAAGGGTGATGGGAAAAACAATGATAGTAAAGGACAGAATTAATAGTTTCATACAGAGGGGGCAGGGATTTGGGAAGAAATTGCAAAGTATATATGCTTAACTAGGGATCAGCTTTGGGCATGCATAGCAATAGATGGTGTTTTCAAGCCTTTAAACAAATCAGAACATATAACATCTAGAGGAGACATGGAGGTCATGATCCCAGGGGAATATGTTTGGGTCATGCATAGCAATGTTCGATGTTGTCACAGATACAAAACACATTGAGGGTGGGGGTTTAGGATTCATAGACCATAATAAGTAACTGACAAAATTCATAGGAAAGTATTAATTTAGATCAGAAAGTGTAGATTACATCATGCTTACTAATAGAACTTGGTTAAATACAAATACGAGAAAAATAAGGATGAAAGAAACAGTAATGAAACATGTTGTTGTTGAGGCTGGAAATTAGTTTGAACATACCATTAAAGATGCAAATGCAGAAAAAAGATAAGCAAGCTTCTCACAGCCTAGGCTTGGCTTTCAACCGGCTAGATAAGGCAGCAATACAGGCAGCAACAACGAAAAGAGAGAGATTTTGGTAGAGAGTGTGTCTGAACTCAAGTATTTTATTCCTTGTGTTCGTGTGATTGAAAGAAGAGAAGGTGGGTATTTATAGTTTTGAAAGCATGTGATAAACAAGGGAATAAATAAGGTTCAATAGAAATATGGAAGTAATCAGCAATCAGAATCAATCAACCAAGTGATCCCCCTTTAATTGAGGAATCACTTGTTTAACGGGGCTAACAGGTTTAAAAGAGGGAAAGAAAATCAGTTTGTAAGCGGATTGATTATTACAATAAAAAGAAGCAGTAAAACATTAAGTACAAAGTTGAGTCCAGGCATAGAGATACACTTGATTTTGGGGAAAAGATTCAGCAAGTTGATAATAAAGAAAGGGATTAATTGCTTTAACAGGCGAGTGAAAAAAGAGAAGTTTTGAAATCAATCCCAAAAGTAAGAAGCAATAAAAGAAGAAACCTCAGCATATAAATATAGTTCACAAATAATACACATGCAAGGCCAAAAAATTGGCAAAATGAACAGCACGCAATAGTGGGACAAAGTCAGTAGATAGCAAACACACGAAGCATGATCGTCAAGCAGGTCAAGTCTCGTTGAATCAATAGTAAATAAAATAGAGTATCAGAAGCATGCATAGGGTCTCACAGTGATAGATGAGAAAACCCTTCTGAAAAGTTCAGACTTCTAGGCATAGCCGAGTTTCAAATATATTAAGAACCCAAAATCAGAGGAATCACATAAAGAAAAAAGATGCTGAAACAAAAGAACTTCAAATCAAGTCAGGTATTTAAAAGAGAAGTTTCAAACCCAAAGACATAGGTTTTTCTTTAACAATAAAGGATGATAGACAAATGAATTGAACAAATACTAACAAACAATTTCAAAAACTCTAAGGCACCCACAGAAATTAGGGTTTTAAACATAAATCGATTTTAAAGATGATAAACAAGTAAATCAAACAAATATTTAGCAAACAACTTCAGAAACTTGAATGAACCCAAAAGAAATTAGGATTTTCAAGACCAACCGAGTCTGAAGATGATAAACAGATAAATCAAATAGATACTAGCAAATAGTCACAAAACCTAAAAGAAATTAGGGGTTTTAACGCGTAAACTCAGAAAACATTTTGAAAAGAAGAACTTGAAGGAAAACCCTAATAGAAAAAAGATGAAGAGTCTATTTTCAAAATTGAAGAAGCTTCTAGAAAACTCATAACAAGAATAGATCTAAGGTAAACCTGAATGAGATTGAAAAGGTCTTGGAGATTTGGGGTTTCAGAAGAACTTATAGCAATGAGAAAGGCCTTGAAAGCTACCGATCTAATTAGTAAAGTCACAGGTCTAACTCGAATGGCCATGACGATCCAGAGTAAGGTTAGAGATGACTGGAGAAAGGCCATCGAGCAAAGACTGGACTAAATCCCTTCAAAATTTGGTCATATGAGAAGCCATGGATGGCTGATATAGGTCTTAGACGGCCATGGAAAGCCATCGATTAGGGTAGATTAGGGTGGCAACGGCTAGGGTTTGGGGTTGTTATAGAGAGAATTTGAGAGGTGAGAGGGATTTAGAGGTGGCGTATGGTGGGGACTGATAGGGTTTAGGGGGTAGTTTAGAATTAATTTACGTAAGGATGGTTATTGGCCGTTAATACGAATAATTAACGACTTGGATTGAACGGGTAAATGGCTGGTTTAATGAGACTGGGTTTGGGTCAGATTAAATTGAAATTAGGTGAAGGTTTAATAGGAATTGTGCTAGGGTAATTGGGTTTCAAATTGGGGCAAATTCAGGCTATGATTGAAATGTAATTGGGCTAACATTTAAATGGCCAATTTTTCCAATTTGATTTATAAAAAATAATAAAATAACTTTTGCAAATAAAGTAAAGGTACTAAGATGATTTATAGCACATGATTAATTATTAGAAAAACCAGACCCAATTTTTATGAATATAAACACAATTAAATCTTAAAAGGGACTAATATTACAATTATACAGCTAGTCTTAAAAATACTAAATAATTTTGTATAAATATGAAAAAAAAAATCCCTTAACTATATTTTAGCATAAATATAAAATTTCAACAAATGAATTACCAAAGAAATAATTTTAGAAATAATCATCACATTTTTTTATGTATAAACTAGGGGATAAATTGATTTAAAAAATCTTTTAAGTTAAGAAAAAATAAAGAAACACTTGGGTATGCTTATATATGCATATGTAGGTTGTTTTGAGGGTATATAAAATATATATATATATATATATATATATATATATAGGGAAAATTGGTTATCAACATTTGCCCCTCTTTACCCAGGAAGGTTGAAAGAGCTGTTAGGTAAAGATATGATGGCAAAATTTTGACCGAAAGAAACAGCTTGAAGAAGATAGTCCGCGCCCTGGTTTCTGAGCTATCTACATATCCTTGATTTTACAAGAATCAGGCGATATGTAGTTCAGATCAGTTGGCAAAGTATGCCGACAGGTACTTTCCAAGAACGGACGTAATGTTTCGGTCAGGTGACTGAAAGGCTTATGAGAACAGTTAAGTCTGATGTGGTTGCAGGCACTGAAGGGAAGTGCTCCTTCCAAGATGGTTGTTGCTTACCGGTTTATCTACAAATAAATAATACAAGCATATGTTGTACGTAAATTTAGACATGATACAAATTTCTATCGGACCATAAATGTTGTCTTTGGACGGTTAGGATGATGTCCTGGGCCATGACGCATATAATAAAACGCTGGCTATAAAATCATGCTCTAGGGCTATGATGATGGTGCCTCTGAACCATTGATGCCTTTGAATAATGATATGTAAAATATTGAAGGGGATCCTCGTGCCATGACATGGTGTTCTCGGGCTATGAGTATGGTACCTCCGAACGATGACTTCTTTGAATAATTTATCGATATTTCAGCCCACAAAGGATGTAATAGCATGCGGCAATCTTTCAGTCGTGCAATGTGGCGATCTTTCAGTTGTGCAATGTGGCGTTCTTACAGCCGAGAAATGTGATCTTTCAATCATGCAATGAGGCAATCTTTCAACCGAGCAATGTAGATGGAGATACCGTTTAGTTTCGGAAGGCAGAATGGTAGCCATATGTAGATTGGAAGGCAAAATTGGAGCCTTATGCAGTGCAGATGCAGATAGAGGTAAAGATTAACCTCGAAAGGCAAACTAGTAGCCTTACACAAGTAGGAAGGCAGAATAGTAGCCTTGTGCAATGCAAATGCAAATACAGGTAAAGATTAACCTCATAAGGTAGAATAGTAGCCTTATGCAAGTTGGAAGGCAGAATGGTAGCCATATGCAAGGAAGATGCAGATAGAGTTATAGCTTGACATTGGAAGGCAGAACAGTAGCCTTATGCAATGCAGATGCAGATAGAGGTAGAGCCTAACCTCGGACTGCAGAATAGTAGCCTTATGCAAGTTGGAAGGCAAATTGGTAGCCATATGCAAGAAATAAAATAGCACATAAAAATAGAGTTTCTTAGCTGATATCAGGTTGTGGCGTGGTGATTATTGGAAGCATTGTGACGTATGGAACATTATGGGTGCGTGCTGATAGTAGATATTGGTAAGTTCAATGGTTCGGAGAATAGTATCTTTGAACAAATGTTCGTTATATGGACGTACAATGCATTTAATGATTTCGTAACCCCGGTGCCTGCATCCAAAGAAAAATCATGAGTTTTATAAAAGGGGAAAAGGTTAGTTTGCATTCCCGCTGGCTCTGCTCGTCTTTGATCTGGTAATACTATATGTATCATTGAGGCAGCATTGCTAAATGAAGCAGTTACATTAAGTAAACACACATGATTTTGTAAAAGTATGACACACATGTATAATTCAAACAGTTTTTGGATGAACCAACGACTGTGATATGGTTCGAGACATCGCAGCCTCTTATGCTACAGAATTTTGAAGGTCCTCCACAAAATTCTGCCCTAGTTTTATGGGTTGATGCTTTTGACTATTGCTCTTGCAATGATTGGCTTAAATTACTTCGGAATTTAGAGGGTCCTCCTCAAACTTCTTCCCCGTTTTCCAATTTCGAGGGAAATGAAAATTTTATTGAATGTTGGTTGAAGTCATATGGATGCCTATGTATCCCCTCTTAAACGGGAATCAAGTCAGGCGTAGTTCAGTTTACATCATATAGGGAAAATAAAAAGATTACACATAGTAACGTTTGACTGCATCTGAATTAATTTGCTTTGACCAGATCTCTCTGTCCATTTCTGCAAGTATGAGGGCTCTCCTGTTAGAATTAAATGAACCATGTATGGACCCTGCCAGCTGGAAGAGAAATTCCCTTTGGCCTAATCCTGATATAGAAAATTTTTCTTTGATACCAGCTGCCCTGGTATAAACAGTCTGGACTTGACTCTTTTACTGAAGGCTCTGGACATTCTATTCTAATAAAGTTGACCATGACAAACTGCGTTCATTCTTTTTTCATCTATAATGGCTAGTTTCTCGTAGGGACTTTTCACCCATTTTGCATCATTGAGTTCAACTTCCTGTATGATTCTTAAGGAAGGAATTTCTATTTCGGTGAGAATGACGGCTTCTGTACCATAAACCAGCATATAGGGGGTTTCCCCAGTTGATGCGTGGACTATGGTGCGATAACATAACAGAGAAAATGATAAATTCTCATGCCACATTTATGCTTCTCTATCATTTTCCTCAATATTTTCTTGATATTCTTATTGGCGGCTTTTACACCTCCATTCATTTGAGTCTTCTAGGCTGTAGAATTCTTGTGTCTAATCTTGAAGGTTTCACACATAGCTTTTATCAAGTTGATGTTAAGATTGGATCCATTATCACTAATGATTGACTCCAAAATCCCAAATCAGTAAACAATGCGGTCGTGGACAAAGTCTACCCATGATCTTCTTAGTCACTACTCTGTAAGATGCTGCTTCGACCCAGTTTGTGAAATAGTCAATTGCCACTAGGATAAACCTGTGTCCATTAGAAGCAGCAGGCTCGATTGGCCCAATAACATCCATTCCCCAGGTGGCGAACGGTCATGGTGAGCTTGTTGTGTTGAGCTTTCTCGGAGGTACGTTTATCATGTCAGCATGTATGTAATAGCAATGGAATTTTTTTGGACATGTTGGATGCAGTCTATTTCCATAGTCATCCAAAAGTAATTGCTAAGGCAAAACCGTTCATATGTGGACCACATGTCCCAACATGAATTTCCTCTAGTAGCTTGGATGCTTCCTTTGTATTAACACACCTCGGTAGTCCCAAATCAGGAGTCCTCCTACATAGGATTCCATTGCTGTGAAAGAAATTGTTGGACAATCTCCGTAGTGTGCATTTTTTAGTATGATTGGAAAGCTCCAGGTCCTCTCCTTTTTCCAAATATTGCTTGATATCATGAAACCAAGGATTTCTGTCTGCTTCTTCTTCAACATGGGCACAGTAAGTTGGCTGATCATGGATCCTTACTGGAATGGGATCTATGAAATTCCTCTCCGGATGTTGTATCATAGATGATATGGTAGCTAATGCATCGGGGAACTCGTTCTGGACCCTGGGAACGTGTTAAAGTTCTATCTTTCTAAACCTCTTTCTCAATTCTTGTACATGATGCAGATACGTGAGTATCTTCGAGTTCTTGGTTGCTCATTCTTCTTGTACTTGATGTATGAGTAAATTTGAATCTCCGATCACTAGTAGCTCTTTCATGTTCATGTCAATGGCCATCTAGAGCCCTAAGATGTAGGCTTCATATTCGACCATATTGTTTGTGTAGGGGAACCTGAGTTTGGTATACACCGGATAATGCTGATCGATTTCTGACACCAAGACTGCTCCTATGCAAACACCTTTGAAGTTTTCTGCTCCATCAATCAACATTCTCCAACCATCATAGGATTCTGCAATATCTTCTCCTATGAATGATACCTCTTCATTGAGGAAATATGTTTTCAAAGGTTCATATTCTCCGTCAACGGGGTTTTTAGCAAGGTGATCTGCCAATGCTTGTCCTTTGATCTCCTTCTGAGTTACTTACACAATATCAAATTCACACGGCAGGATTTTCCACTTGGCTAGCTTGCCAGTAGGCATGGGCTTCTAAAAAATGTACTTTAAAGGATCCATCCTTGATATGACACACGTGGTATAGGCATAGAAGTAATGTATCAACTTCTAAGCTACCTAGGTCAAAGCACAGTAGGTGTGTTCCAAAAGAGAATATCGGTCTTTGTACGGAGTGAACTTCTGGCTAAGATAGTAAATGGCTTGTTCCTTTCTCCCTATTTCATCATGCTTCCCAAAAATGCAACCAAAGGCTCCATCTAATACTACGATGTAGAGTAATATGGGTCTACCTAGCTCGGGTGGGAAAAAGAATGGTGGTGTTGGCAGGTATTCCTTGATTCTTGTCAAAAGTCTTTTGGTAGTCATCAGCCCATTTGGTAGCAACGTCCATCTTCATTATCTTAAAGATTGGCTCACAGATAATCGTGGATTGTGCTATAAACCGGCCGACATAGATAAGTCTTCCTAAGAAACTCATCACATCCTTCTTGTTTTTTAAGGGTGGGAATGGCTTTGACATATGATGGATCAAGTTTTATTCCTCGTCGTCTCACAATGAACCCGAGCAACTTTCCGACCGGAACCCTAAATGCTACTTTGCGGGATTCAGTTTCAAGTTGTACCTTTGCAATCTGTTGAAGAACTTCCTCAAATCTTATATGTGGTCAATGGACTTCTTAGACTTGATGATAACATCATCCACATATACCTCAATTTCTTTGTGTATCATATCGTGAAAAATGGTAGTCATTGCCCTCATCTATGTGGACCCCACATTCTTCAAGCCGGACGACATCATTTTGCATCAATACATTTCCCACTGCATAATGAAAGCCATTTTATCAACATCTTCCTCATCCATCCAGATCTGATGATAATCGGCGAAGCAATCAATGAATGATTGTAACTCGTGCTTGGCACATTTTTCGATCAAGATATGTATATTTGGCAATGGGAAGTCATCTTTCGGAGTGGCCAGGTTGAGATCACGGTAGTCGACGTAGAATCTTAAGTTCTCGTTCTTCTTTGGTACTGGTACAATGTTGGCTTACCAGGTCGAATACTCAACTACCCTGAGAACCTTAGCTTTGACTTGCTTAGTGACTTCTTCCTTGATTTTCAAACTCATATCATGCTTCAACTTCCTGAGATTCCTCTTTCCCAGCGGACATGTCGGATCAGTTGGTCGTTTATGGCCCGCTATAGATGTACTTAGACCAGTCATGTGTATGTCCTCATATTTCTTTAGAACTTCTGTGTATTCCTTCTTTTCTGACAGGGACAAGGGAACACTGATTCGTATTTCCTTGACATTCTCTGTATCTCCTAGGTTAACAATTTCTATCTCGTCTAGGTTGGACTTAGGTCTGCTATCAAAGTTTTCAACTTCTTTGATGATCTCCTTTGGTATGTCACCTTCTTCTGAATCAATGTCTGTTTGTTGCATTGTCTTGTTGCATGTCACAGTCATTGGTTCATCCAGATAAGTAATAGTAATGATGTATGAGTAAAGTAATGAGAGAAAAATAATAATGAGTTCTGATTTACAAGAGAAATTGAGGTGCTTTGATAAAGTCAATAATTGTTTTGAACATTGAAGATCTTATTGTGGAAATCAAAATACGAAGATAAAAAGTGTCTAGTAAAAATAAAAATAGTGCATGATGCTGGTTTAGCCTTGCTACCTCGAGGCTCGCCGGGCTCTGGTGGTCTTGATGGTCCTCTACTCACATCTTGTATGGAAGGACCTTCCTCCCCCTCCTCCTCGAGAACAATACAACATTCCATGTCATTGTTTTCTAAGAACAAGTTCTTTACCGCAGCAAGTGCTTCCTCTTCATATATCCCATAAACAATGTCAGCCTGTTGGAAAGTCTGCGCTCTAAAGGTGGTATTGGTTGTTCCAGCAGATAGTAAGGACTACGCCATGGTGGCGACCAGTTGTTAAATTCTTTCCAAGTGTACTCGTATCCTAGACCAAAAGTAGTGTCGTGTTTCTTGAGTTTTATAGGTTAGGAATCCCATGGAGGTTCTTCCCAAGCCTCTTGCCAAGTTCGTACCCTCTCCAATTCAATATAGTCTTGATCTTATTGTCCCCCCATTTATCTTTGTCTAAACATTGACTCACTCGATGTGGTGGTAGGCCTCCCCACCTAACTTTCTTCTTTCCCTATTGCCAGAATGGTTTGACGACTGTATATAGGATTGATGCCATCACCGTGAATGATCACTTCATAGTGATCCATCCAAATTTCATGGCATGATGCAGTGTTGAAACAACAGGCCCTGCAGAATGAATCCAAGGGCGCCCTAATAGCAGGTTGTAGGATGTTGGCATATCTATCACTTAAAAGTCAACCTCAAACCATGTCGGTCCCATCTGCAGACACAGGCTAATCTCACCGATGGTGGAACTCTGAGACCCATCAAAAGATTTCACAATGATTGATCCTTCTTTTATCTCGTGCAGTCCTTTACCCAGTTTCTTGAGTGTTATCAATGGACATATATTAAGTCTGGAACCCCCATCAATTAGGATCCTAGTGATGAAGTAGTCTTCACATTGCACGCTGATACCGTTCAGGCGGCAACTCGTCCTCATAGAAGGCGATTTTACGGCTTTCTAAGACTTGTCCCACTATATTGGCCATTTCTCTATCAGTGATGTAACTTGGCACGTATGTTTTGCTCAGCACCTAGTGATGAAGTAGTCTTCACATTGCACGTTGATACCTTTCAGGCGGCAACTCGTCCTCATAGAAGGCGATTTTACGGCTTTCTAAGACTTGTCCCACTATATTGGCCATTTCTCTGTCAGTGATGTAACTTGGCATGTATGTTTCGCTCAGCACCTTCAATAGAGAATTATATTTTTGCGCCTTTGAATTCTGCAGCAATGAAATGATAGATATATGCGCTGGTGTTTTATTTAGCTGGTCAATGACCGAATACTCCTTGGTTTGTATCTTCCTCTGAAGGTCATCTGGACCTGTTTCAATGATGAGTGGCCAGTTGGAAGCTTGCTTAATTGACTCGGCTAGGTGTTCCGGGGTATACATTCTTCCAGCCCTTGTCATACCCTGTGCTGCAATAGTTTCTTCGAACTTGACTTTGCCCTTTCTCCTGGCCTTGGATGTATATTCCCAAGAGATGGATTTTTTATGGAATGATGGCATGGTATTCATTGCTAGTGGAATCACTGCGACTACCTTTACTTCAAATAGGACATATTTCTTGAATAGTAAAACTATAACCTCAAACGGTGTTGGTGTTTTACTTAATGTCGCTGCCTCAAACTCAAGAGGGAGTGACATATCTACCTCAGTGATATCAGACGGTTGAATCTGGACAATGATGGGGTTGAGAGTAACTGCTGGCTTCTGTGGAGCATCGCCTTACGCAATCAACCCTATGGATTCCTCGGGATCCCAATCATCCTCTATATTAATTATGTGAACACACCCGCCTTTGTGGTCTATTAAGGGGTTGTTGCAAAGATTTGGAGCGGCTTCCTTGCTACAATTACCTTATTATTAATTAAGGAATGTATCTTGTCCTTTAGAGAGCGGCATTCATCGACGGCGTGTCCCTTCATGGCAGAATGGAATGCACAATATTTGTTTGGGTTAAGCCACTAAGAAGGATTCTCAGGGGTTGAAGCAAGGATGCGGATGACGGTGGTTTTATGTCTCTCATATAGCTGATTAATGGGTTTGGCAATGGTTGCATATTGTTTTGGGGGCCTACGATCAAAATTAGGTCGGGACCTAGAGAAGTTTTAACATCCGGTGGTAATTGTTAATGAGATGGTTAGGCATTGTAGGCTTGGTATACATAAGTAGGTTGGCAATATCTTGGCGAGGTAGGCTAGTATGTGGGAGGTGGAGGTGACTGATAAGTTGGAATTGGGGCTTGGTAGGAGGATTCTTGGTAGTTTGTAGCTGACTGGTATGCAAGTGGAGATATAGGGTAGGTTTGGTATTTGAGAGGAGACTTGGTCCTTTGTGCAACCACTACAGCCCCATGTCTCTCTTCTTAGACACACTACTAGACAACAAGGCCTTATTTGTGGCTTGCAAGGCCTCGAAGTTTGTAACCATGCCACTTTTGATACCTTCTTCAATCCGTTCCCACAAATTGATTTTGTCGGAAAAACTTATGATTTTCAATTAACAATAGACGTTCATAATACTGTGGGTCCTAAGCCTGGACAGAGAATTTGTTCATCTATTCCTCCTCTAAGGAAGGTCTGACCTTAGCAGCTTCCGACTTCCAGTGAGTAGCATACTCCCAAAATGTTTGTGTGGGCTTCTTCTTCATATTCTGAATGTAGAATACATCCGGTGCATTTTTTGTGTTATATCTGAGCCTGTCCATGAAATGAGAGGCCATACCTACCCAACTTATTTGACCATATCTTTGGATCCTGGCTGATGTAACAGGATATTGCATCTCCTTTCAGACTCCTCATGAATAGTTTTATGCGGATCCTTTCGTCCTTTTCTACCCCAACCAGCTTGTCGCGGTATGTTCTTAGATGGACCCTTGGATCACCTGTACCGTCAAACATCTCGAACTTAGGAGGTCTGTACCCCTCCGAAAGTTCAACATCTGACTGCATGAAGAAATCTTCATAGTGCAACCCTTCAATACCTTTACTTCCTTCGACGCCTCAGATTTGACTAGTTAGTTTCTTATGCTATTCCGCCAAGTTTCTGATGAGTAGATCCTTTTCCTCAGACTCAGGGGTGCAAGATATAGGTTGGGTGGAGTGGCACGGTTTCCACGTAAATGGGATTGTTGTGGTGGCCGGGGTGAGAAGGTATGGAAGTGGTCATTTATGGAGTTTTGTGGTTCGGGGATGAGGTAATGGATTATTGTTTGGAGTGTGGCAAGTGTTGCATTGGTTTTTTGTTAGAATAGTGGGATGATTTGGTTGCTTTTGTGGAGGTATGGGATTTTGGCCATTGGGGAAGATGGTGTCTGGGGTGCTGAGGGAGAAGGATAGGTTGGCCAAGTTCCAAACATGATCAAACTATTCTAGAAACTTTAACAATTTATGCTCCAGTTGTGACACATTTTCATTGGGAACCCGAATACCATGGCCATCAATGGCCTCTGCTTTATGATCTCCTTTCTGATGTTCAAGTCTTCCATTTTGCCCTTGTTTTTGTTCTTAATAGGACATAGAGGAGGAGTGGGTGGAGGGCCCTTGGATCTTGTGGAATAGGATGATGTTTCCAGAGTGCACGAACTAACATTTGGGGAGGGGGATAACAAAAATGTAACCAAGTTAGTGAGGATCATAAAAAGATGTTGCAATATCTAAACACATAGTGTAGGAATATAAAGCGTGTCTTAATTTGGGAGCCTTATTGTGCCCGAGGTAGGCCTAGCAACAAGTTGATTTGCAAAATTTGGAATGCTAAATGCCTCACTTTATTGATAAAAATAAGGCGAATCGCAAATGACATTAAATAAGCAAGAAATTTGAAGTCGCTAATGGCCATTGGCCTTATTAATTTTCTTAAGCGAAAAGAAAGACTCCTATCTACTTTGTCGTAGAAGAACCTTCCATTAATTCGGCATCCCTGGCTCCGTCGAACAGCTTTCCCAACTCGAAACCCTAGCAACTGGTAGGCCCTAGCTAGGTGTCCGCCTTCAGTTCCTTAAGCATTTTGGAAATTTTCGAGCCTCTTGAGAAACTTTCTCTCTAACTCCACTATGCCTTGCACCAAGTATCCCGGTCGCTTTTTGGAACTGACAGCCATGTCCTTCCATTCCTCAATAAGCTTCTAGCTGGACTTTGTATTTTTCGGTGTTCGTTTTCGTACTCCTGGATCCTTTTGCACAGTTGATTGTATTTGACCTGTGTCTCGGTTCTCTCATCTATAATTATGTGACCTCGGGCAAATCCTGACTGGCCCAAACAATCATGATTGTCTTCCAACCACCCTGAGTAAAAAGGAGTGCAACCAGCATATATCTATCTGGCTCGATGGTATCTCTCCCCATTATGATATGGCAAAGCCACATTGCTGAGCTTGGCATTTGTAAGGACTGTCATATTCCTGGAAGTTAGCTCGAAAATGACTCATCTTGTCGACCCTGGGTATAACCTGCTTTCTACTGGCTTGTCTTATAACTTGAAGAGGGACGTAAGGATATGTTCTCCTCAGACTGATCAATATCAGAAAAGGTGCATTTATGGAATGGGTGATAAATTCCTCGGTCAGAACCCACTCGAACATCCACTGTACCTATTCCATAGTTAGGTTATCAAATCGCTCAACCTATCATTTGCCATCTTCTGGCTGAGCTAACATATTGGGTATGTAATTCATTCGCTTTGTATAATGGAAAGCGATGTGGTCATCCCGATCCGTTCACTGGATCTTTTGTCGATATTCACCCCTTTGGAGATGTTCTGTAAGCCAGAGTTGGAGTAATAAATTGTAGAGAAGTGTTTTTCACCTTGTTGAGACTTTTCCAAGGCTCGGTATATGACTGCAATGATCATGGGCACGATGCTGTATTGTTGCCCACCGATCCCTTCCATAAGGGTTTCACTTACCATGGCTAGTCTGGTGTGGATCCTTGCTTTCTTCGTCATAAATACCATCAACCCCAGGAAACAAAACATAAAAATAAATGCCCTTCGATGAATGTGCCCCAAGGATGTAATGGAAAACTCTTCAGGGTAGGTACTGTAAGATTTGTTGTGACCATAGCTTCCATATAGATAGTCAAAAAGGAAGAAGGATTCCTTCAGAGATGTCAACTTTGGATTCCTCTTTAAACCCATCATTTTGAGAAAACCCCTACCCTTATGGTTCTCAGGCATCAATAGACCCAGAGTCTCCCAGACTAGACCGACTAATCTTCCTATCTCTTTTAAAAGGGGTGTCATTTCAATGTACCCAAAGCAGAATATAGCCCTTTCACAATCCCAGAACAGTGTAGCAGCTTCTATGATTTTGTTGTTAGGTCAGATCTCCAAAAGGGATGGTAGATTTCCCTTATATTTTCGGACGAGAGTTTGGTCACTAGATTGAAGATCTTTCCACCTTTTTAGCAACCTTGGATGGATGATAGTGACCATGCCAAATCTAGGGACTCCGTGCCTCATGTTTCTTTAAGGAAAATAAGGTTAGGACCTTATCCCCACTAGACTCAACTATTTAATATCAATAAATAGCATGACATATTTTCGTTCTCCAAATAAATGCACAGAATGTGGTGACGTTTGTTTGGGTTTTAGGGAAACCTAGTGGACTTTGGACAAGGCTATCTTAAAGGATTATTATGTGGACAACATAACTGATTCGTCTAGGTTTGACCATGATGCATGTACATTTTAAACATAGTAAGGTTTCTATGGGGTTTAAGATTGGTACCCTTAAGCGCATAACTCAAGGGGGAAGGCACGAAACCATCGAATACAGGGTTGATCGATTGGTTTTACCGTAAATATGCCTTTCTGAATTTATGGGGTAATAATATAGTAAGAGCGCAACCACTCTTTATAAGCGTTGCTATAGTACTTGTTTAACACGACTGAAATATGATGTTGAGTATGATTATGCAATAATTAAAAAGCATGTTGTCATGTATATGCATCTTAAGAAAGCAATAAATACAACAGTTTATAACAGTAAAGCATCAATAAAGAAAAGAAAAGAAGATAAGTCAATTTTGCCTTGTAAAGAAATTAAACGCTTAAAATAATGAATTTAAACAAGTAATTGCCTATAAAGGTAGGTACAAATTATCAAATACAATCTGAAATAGTAAAAGCCTAATATCCCTAGCAGAGTCACCATGGTCGCGCCCCCTTTTTCCCCTCCTTGCGTCGGGAGCATCGGGCTAATGACATTTGGGTATAAGACAAACCCGTTCCTTTTCAGAACTGGGTTTTGCATTTTGAAGAGTCTCCACCTAATGATTTATGGTGTATTAGGACACCTACAAGGTTTATTTCTAAGTTTGCTTGATAACCATAGATAGGGTAAGGGCTTGAAATTATCCTAAAGGGAAGGTGTTAGGCATCCCTCAGGGTCCATTAGTTCTGTTCTCGACCAGATAGTTCTTTGTGAATTTTGTGAAATTAACACATAAACAGACAATTCAAATAAGAGGGGATTTAATACACAACTATTTGAAAGTGAAACAACGTTTGAAAGAGTTATTAAAAGGCACATTTTGAATAGAATTTACAACACTTTAAAAGAAAAGGAACGAAAAAAAGGGAGGTCCTAGGTTTATTTATAATATGGATCACATCAATGCAATACTCGGTAATCACTCCTCAAAAGAATGGCTACACGTAGTATTAGTGCACCGGTCATCATATCCATATTTACCCTTCCCACCTCGTTTAAGGTACTAAAGCACGGATTGGTCTCGACCACTATTGTATGTTATTACCTGTCCCATTCCTATCAGTCCCTTTGGCAGTTAGGACTACTATTGCTCAAAGCGAGGAATATTAGGCAAACTTTGAAGTTTGAAAGGTGAAAAAGAAAGGGCAACATACAAAATACATATGTGTGACCTAAAATGTCATCACTTGTTTTAAATTGAATTCTATGCTTCAGAGGCCTTGAAAACCTAAGTTAGAGTTGCCTCAATTTGCGTGTATTATCTGGACACATAGCCGGAAAGCTTAAATATGAAATTCTGGGGAAAATGCTAAGTTTTGATTTTAAAACAAATAAATTTGACTTCGGTCAACATTTTGAGTAAACTGATCGGACCCGTAATCTGACAGTCTTGCAGGGTCCGTAGGAAAATATGGGACTTGGGTATATGTGCGGAATCGATTTTCAAGGTCCCAAATCCGAAAAATGAATTTTTAAGAAAAATTGTTTTCTGAAAATACTTAAAGAAATTTGAAAAGAAATCTTATTAGAAAGCGATTATATCAGGTCTGTATTTTGGGTCCGGTGCCCAGTACACTTCTAATATATGGTATAAGTCATCCCTGTAAAATTTGGTTAAAAACGGACGTCGTTTAACGTGATTCGAACTTGAGTTTGCTAAATTTGATACTTGAAGAACTTTGAGAAAAAATCTTGATTTTGAGGTTTGATTCATTATTTTTGAGGTTATTTTGGTGATTTGATCGCAAGGATAGGTTTTTATGAACTTGTTGAGCTAGTACATATGTTTCGTTAGGAGCCCGAGGGCTCGGGTGTGTTTCGGTGGTGTTTTGGAGAGTTTTTGACTAATGAAAAGTTGCAGATTTTCTGCAGTCAGTGCCTAGGGATATTACCCTTCGCATTCGCGTAGTGCCCCTCGCGAACGCGTAAGGAAAAGATCCAAAATGCGCAATTTTTTCTTCGCTAACGCAAATTTTGGGACGCAAATGCGAAGCTGGGGGAAACCCTTCACGACCACGACCCTCCACTTGCGAACGCGTATGGTTGAGGGGGAGGGATGACAAGTTTGTGTATCGCGAACGTTGTCATTGGTCTGCAAACACGAGGCTCGAGAAGCTAACGCTTCACGAACGCGAGCACATGCGCGCGAACGTGATGGCTTAACCAACCAACCATCACGAACGCGAGGGTCCTGTCGTGATCGCATAGGATATTTTCACCTAGTGATTTAAAAGACCAAAACCAGAACCCATAACGGGATTTATCAAAATTTCACAAAACCTCTTCTTCTCCAAAGCTCTTAGGCGATCCTTGAAGAAATTCTTCACCATAATCTCTTGGGTTAATAATCTTTAACTTATTTCCTTCCATTTTCATCAACATCTATTGAATTTCTAAGCCTAAAACATGCGATTAAGGGTAAAAAATTAGGGATTTTGGTAGAGTTAGGGATTTTTTTTTTATTCTTGATTTAGACCTCATTTTGAGGTCAAATTTGAAAACAAATTATATATTCAGGCTCGTGGGTGAATGGGTGATTTCATTCTAGTCCGAACCTCGTGTTTTGACCAAGCAGGCCCGGGGTTGATTTTTGGGATTTTGGAAAGAATGATTGGGAAGTTATAATTAAACATTGGAATTGGATTGTTTAGCATTTATTGATATTATTTAAGTCAATTATGTATAGATTCGACTGGGTTTGAGCCGAATTTGAAAGGAAAAGCGGTAATTGAGGATTGAGTTGGTCGTGGAAGTTTGAGGTAAGTGTTTGGTCTAACCTTAGCTTGAGATTAGGAGTTGAGTCCTATTTGCTATGTGATTTTGTTTAGTACGACATGTAGGTATGGTGACGAGTATCTATACATTGGTGTCTAGCATGGACATGAGTCTTTATATTATAATATCAGGATTTCGTTGTATCTTTCAAGCCCTGGTGATGATTTCTATATGTTGTGAAAAGCTTGTGAAAGAAATTGTGACCTTTGAACTTCGAGGAGATTTTTCGAGTTATATTACAAATTGTGAAAGTATATGAGACGATTGAACACTTTGGAGCACTGGCTCAAGTGGTAAGGTGAATTGTGAAGTAAAAGTGAGAAAAAAGAGAAAGAGTTATTAAATTGTTCCCTGCCGGGATATCTGTTGTTTTGTTGATTATCTCCCTTGTCTGTATGATGAGATTATTGATATTGTTCCCTTGCCGGGATTTAATTGTTTACTTGTGCTCCCTTGCTAGGATTTTTATTATTATTTATTTACTCCTTGCCCCTTTATTTGTGATTATTGTTTGGGTGAAAAGGAGCGTTAAAGCACGAAGAGTGATGTCGGGCATTGTTTGCTATTGTGAGGAAAGAGTGTAAAGCATGAAGGGTGATGTCGTGCCGTATGATGTACCATTCCTTACAGATTTTCATTGATTATACGGTGAGGAAAGATAGGAAACTCATGAAAGGTGATGCCGTGCACATTGTTATTATACGTTTGATTTGGTGAGAAAGAGAATAAAAGCGCGAAGGGTGGTGTCGTGAACACTTTTATTATAAAATATTGTTTGGTGAGGACAAGAGTAAAAGTACGACGGGTGATGCCATGAAAGTTGTTTGATTTTTTATTCTTGTTGATTTTCTAGTTATGTTATTTCTTTCCTTACTTGATGTTTTCTATTTGAGACTATTACCTCCCCCACAGCATGTTCCCCCTCCCATATTAACTGGTTATTTGCTGTAATTCTTTTCCGCTGAGTGTGTATATATATATATGTGTGTGTGTGTGTGTGTGTGTATATATATATATATATATATATATATATATTTGAACTGCATAGGTTTATTTGGTAGTCTGGTCCTAGCCTAATCACTACTTCGCTGAGGTTAGGCTAGACACTTACTAGCACATGAGGTCGATTGTGCTGATATTACACTCTATATTGTGTGCAGATACAGGAGAAGCTTTCGGACAGTAATTGGAAGGCTTCCTTCAATCCACCCGGAGATCCAAGGTAGACATGTAGGCGTCCGTAGGCCCTGGCGTCTCCCTATATCTCTGTTTTCTATTTCCTCAACATTTTATTCAGAGATAGTTTATTGATGATTTCTTCAGACCCTGCATGTAATAATCTTAGACAGTCTGTGATAATCTGACACCTGATTTTGCGTATTATAGGATTTGAAAAGTTTTAATAGATGCTGCTTTTACATATTTCATCGTTATCTTCAACTTAAGTATTTACAATTTTGTTGCTTTCATACAAACACTGGTATTTGTTTAAAAAGAGGTAATTTGTTAACGAAAATATAGTTAAATTTTGGCTTGCCTAGCTCTCGTTAGGAGGTGCCATCACGATTCCCGAGGGTGAAAAATCCAGGTCGTGACAAGTTTGTATCAGAGCTCTAGGTTAAATAGGTCTCACAGTTCACAAACAAGCTTAGTAGATTCTGAGGGATCGATACAGAGACATCTACATTTATTCCCCAAAGGCTATAGAGTTAGGAAAAACTTAACATTAGTTCTTTCTTGGCGAGCCATTCTGTTACCCAATACTAATTGACATTCTTCTATGTTCTTTCGCAGATGGCAAAAACACACCCTTCCTCATCTACCGCTCAGCAGCCCGAGTCCCCTACAGCAACTCCCACTAGGGACAGAGGCCAAGGCTGTGCTAGAGGCCGAGGCAGGCCAGGGTAAAGCCCCTCCCAGCAGCACTAATGGGGGAGCCTTGAGTTGATTTTTACAAGGAGGTTTTGGCTCCAGAAGTTTCGCTGGGCCTAGCTCAGGTCCCAAAAGGGTTTATTGCTACCCCAGCTCTTCAGGATGCTCTAGTCCGACTCGCGGGCCTTATGGAGAATGTCACCGGAGCATGTTTACTTCCCGTAGCACCAGCCGTCTCTCATGCTGGAGAAGGAGCCTAGACTCCTACTACTCACACTCCGGAGCAGGTAGCTCCTTAGCTTCAGACTCCAGCGGCTTATCCAGTTTAGGCAGTTCAGTCAGTTGTGATACCTCATATTGGCGACGGTGCATCCATGTCCGCCGATTCCTTGTGGAGATTGGACAGGTTCACCAAGCTCTTCAGTGTTACTTTTAACGGTGCATCTACTGAGGATCCCCAAGATTATTTGGACAACTGTCACTAGGTTCTTTGGAACATGGGTAATGTTGATACCAATGGGGTCAATTTTGCTACATTTTGCCTGTCTAGATACGCCCAGACTTGGTGGAGGGATTATTTCTTAGCTAGACCAATAGGATCGCCA
This sequence comes from Nicotiana benthamiana, assembly GCA_034376525.1. Taxonomy (NCBI): domain Eukaryota; kingdom Viridiplantae; phylum Streptophyta; class Magnoliopsida; order Solanales; family Solanaceae; genus Nicotiana; species Nicotiana benthamiana. Next base: position 66,045,743 of record CM067331.1, on the reverse strand, counting down.
GCCTTGACCTGGAAGAAGTTCATGCAGCTATTTCTGGAGAAGTTAATCCCTACTACACAGTGAGAAGCCTATCTACGGCAGTTCTAGCGTCTCTAGCAGGGATCCATGACAGTCACCCAGTACGAGACTAGGTTTATTGATTTGGCTTTCCATAACCTTATTATACTTTCCATTCAGATGGAGAGAGTGAGATAGTTTATTGATGGACTCATTCAGCCGATTCGTCTCCAGGTAGCTTGAGTGGCTGGGAATGAAATATCCTTTCAAGAGGCGGACAATGTAGTCCGGAGAGTTGAGATGGTGTTATCACAGGCGGTGGTCATGGAGCAGACAAGAGACCCCGTTATTCAGGAATATTTAGTGGTACCTCGTCTGGAGGTTGAGATTCATATGGTAGAGACCATCTTTCTAGGCCCTTTCAGTCAGGCTCTCCAGGTCTCCCACGGTAGTTTAGGTGGTCGTGGTTCTCCGATGCATTATTTTGATCAGCAGCCCTACAGTGCACCACCAGCTCCCACAAGTAAACCACCACTTCAGAGTTTCTAAGGTGGTCATTTAGGTTGATATGGCTAGTAGTCTCAACAGCCGAGGGCTTGTTAGACTTATAGTGATCCGGGTCACATTGCTAAGTTTTTCCCTCAAACACCGAGTAGCTCATAGCATCAGAGTTCCCATGCTATGGTTCCGGCACCAGGTGTTCCACAGACCACCCAGCCAGCTAGAGGGGGGGTAGAGGTGTTACAAGTGGAGGTAGAGGATTTAGAAGTGGATTTTAGGCCGCTAGAGGTAGAGGCTAGTCACCTGCAAGCTGTCTCAGAAAAGTAGCCTAGGGTGGTGGGGCCCAGCCTTGATGTTATGCTCTTCCACCCAGGCCCGAGGCTAAGTCTTCAGATGCGTGATCACACATACTATTGTTTTTTGTGATAGAGGTACTTTAGTGTTATTTGATCCATGGTCTACAAACTCATATGTGTAATCTTATTTTTCCCTGTATCTGGTCATGCCTAGCGATTCACTAAGTGTTCCTATTTATGTGTCTACAACAGTGGGTGACTCTATTGTGGTAGATCGAGTCTATCGTTCTTGTGTATTTGTGATTTAGGGTTTGGAGACTCGTGTGGATTTGTTGCCCACAGGTTCAAGGGCCTTATACAGTTTATTGTGATGCTTCCCATATTGGGCTTTGGTGTAGTGCTGATGCAGGATGGCAAGGTCATTGCCTATGCTTTCAGGAAATTGAAGATTCATGAGAAGAACTATCTGTTTCATGATTTAGAGCTGGCAGACATTGTTCACGCGTTGAAGATTTGGAGGCACTATCTGTATGGCGTGTCACATGAGGTGTTCACTGACCACAAGAGTCTTTAGTATTTATTCAAGAAAAATGAGTTGAATTTGAGGCAAAGGAGGTGGTTGGAGTTGTTGAAAGATTATGATATCACTATCTTATATTACCCGGAAAAGGCCAATGTGGTGGCTGATGCTTTGACTAGAAAGTCAGCCAGCATAGGCAATCTTGCTTATATTCCAGTCGGTGAGAGACCACTTGCTTTTGATGTTCAAGCTTTGGCCAGTCGATTTGTGAGGTTGGATATTTCTTAGCCTAGTCGGGTATTCGATTGCACGGTTGCTTGTTCTTCATTATTGGAGTGTATCTGTGATCGGAAGTTTGATGATCCATATTTATGCGTCTTTAGAGACACGGTTCAGCATAGAGATGCCAAGCAGGTTACCTTAGATGATGATGGAGTTTTGAGATTTCATCGGCGAGTTTGTATGCCTAATATGGATAGGCTTCGAGAGTTGATCTTTGAAGAGGGCCATAGCTCCCAATAATCTATTCGTCCGAGCGTCGCAAAGATGTATCAATACTTGTAGCAGCATTATTGGCGGCACAGAATGAAGAAGTATATTGTTGCATATGTGGCCCGATGCTTGAATTGTCAGCAGTTCAAGTATGAGCATTGGAGGCCTGGTGGTTTATTTCATAGGATTGAGCTTCCCAAGTGGAAGTGGGAGCGAATCACTAAGGACTTCATCATTGGGCTCCCGCAGACTCGGAAGAAGTTCGACATAGATTGGGTCATTGTTGATAGGCTGACCAAGTCAGCGCATTTCATTCCTGTGGCAGTCTCCCATTCATCCGAGAGGTTAGCTGAGATCTATATTCTGGTGATTGTTCGCCTTTATGTTGCACATGTATCTATCATTTCGGATCGGGGAGAGCAATTCACTGAGAGTTGGGCACTCGAGTTTAGTTGAGTGGAGTTCAGTCAGAGTGGAATATTCAGATTTTGTAGGATATGCTCTGAGCTTGTGTCATTGACTTTTGGAGTTTCATGGTATCCGTTTTTTCCTTTAGCAGATTTTTTCTACAACAGCAGCTACTAGTCGAATATCTAGATGGCTCCTTATGAGACTTTATATGGTAGGCAGTGTCGATCTCTAATCGGATGGTTTGAGCCGGGAGAGGCTCGATTGTTGGGTACAAATTTGGTTAAGGAGGCCTTAGACAAGGTCAGAATCATTCAGAATAGGCTTCGTACAGCTCAGTCCAAACAAAAGATTTATGCAGACAGCAAGGTTCGAGATTTGGCTTTTGTGGTTGGTGAGCAGTTGTTGCTTCGAGTGTCGCCTATGAAGGGTGTGATGAGATTTGGGAAGAAGGGAAAGTTCAGCCCTAGGTTTATTGGTTCATTTGATATTCTTGATCAAGTGGGAGAGGTGACTTATAGACTTGCATTACCGCCGAGCTTATCAGTCGTGCATCCAATATTTCATGTGTCCATGCTTCGGAAATATCACGGCAATCCATTCCACGTGTTAGATTTCAGCACTGTCCAATTGGACAAGGACTTGTCTTATAAGGAGGAGCTGGTGGCTATTCTAGAATGGTAGGTTCATCAGTTGAGATCTAAGAGTTTTCTTTCTGTTCATGTTTAGCAGAGAGGTCAGCCTCCCAGGCATCGACCTGGGAGTCTGAGTCCGATATACGAAGCCGTTATGCCCATCTTTTCTTCGACTCAGGTACTTCCTTCTTCTCTCAGTTCGAGGAAAAATGGTTGTTTTAGAGGTGGAGAATGTGATGACCCTTGAGTCATCACTTGTTTTAAATTGAATTCTATGCTTTCAATGCCTTGAAAACCTTAGTTAGAGTGGCCTCGATTTGCATGCGCAGCTCGAGCACGTAGTCGGAAAGCTTAAATATGAAATTCTGTGAAACAAATGCTAAGCTTTGATTTTAAAATGAATAAATTTGACATTGGTCAACATTTTGGGTAAACGGAACTGGACTCGTATTTTGACGGTCCCGGAGGCTCCGTAGGAAAATATGGGACTTCGGCGAATGCCCGGAATCAAATTTTGAGGTCCCAAATCCGAGAAATTAATTTTTAAGAAAAATTGTTTTCTGAAAATGCTTAAGGAAATTTGAAATGAAATCTGATTAGAAAGCGATGGAATCGGGCCCGTATTTTGATTCCGGCACCCGGTATATGTCTTATATATGGTTTAAGTTATCCCTATAAAATTTGGTTAAAAACAAACGTTGTTTGATGTGATTCGGACTTGAATTTGCTAAATTTGATACTTGAAGAAGTTTGAGAAAAGTCTTGATTTTGAGGTTTGATTCATTGTTTTGATATTATTTTGGCAATTTGATTGCATGAATAAGTTTGTATGATATTGTTGAGTTAGTATGTATGTTTGGTTAGGAGCCCCAAGGGCTCGGGTGTGTTTTGGAGGTGTTTCGAGGAGTCTTTGACTTATGAGAAGTTGCAGATTTGATGCAGTCAGTGCACATGGATTTTACCCTTCACGTCTGCGTGGTCCCCCTCGCGAACGCATAAGGCAAAAGTCATAGGTGCCTAGTTTCTTCTTCGTGAACCAAACATTGGGATGCAACCGCGAAGCTGGGGGGGAAACCCTAAACGAACGCGGCCCTCCACTGGTGAACGTGTAAGGTTGAGGGGGAGGATCCCAATTTGCGTATCACGAACATCACTACTAGTCCGCAAACATGAGGCTCGAGAAGCTAACACTTCCCAAGTACGAGCCCATGCACGCTAACGTGAAGGCTTAACCACCCCACCCATCGCAAACGTGAAGGTTCTGTCACAATCGCACAGAACATTTTCGCCTAGTGATTTAAAAGACAAAAAACAGAACCCATTACGGGATTTATCTAAATTTCACAAAACCTCTTTTTCTCCAACGCTCTTATGCGATCCTTGAAGCAATTCTTCACCATAATCGGGGTATGTAGTTTACCTCGCGCTTCTAAAGAGCCGTTCAGCGAGAGTTAGGCACACAGGTTGAGTTGAGCATAACATTTCATCCCCAGACGGACAGTCAGTCCGAGAGGACTATTCAGACTTTGGAGGATATGCTCCGAGCTTGTGTTATTAATGTTGGAGGTTCGTGGGATCAGTTTTTGCCTCTAGCAGAGTTTGCCTACAGTAATTGCTACAAGTCGAGTATCTAGATGGCTCCTTATGTGCTTTATATAGTAGGCGATGTCGGTCTTCAGTTGATGGTTTGAGCCGTAAGAGGCTCGGTTGTTGGGTACAAATTTTGTTCAGAAGGCCTTGGACAAGGTAAGGATCATTCAGGATAGACTTCGTTCAGCTCTGTCCAGGCAAAAGAGCTATGCAGACCGCAAGGTTTGAGATGTGGCTTTTATGGTTGGTGAGCGAGCATTGCTCCGACTGTTGCCTATAAAGGGAGTGATAAGGTTTGGGAAGAAGGGAAAGTGTAGCCCTAGGTTCATTGGGACGTTTGAGATTCTCAATCAAATAGGATGGGTGGCTTATAGACTTGATTTGCCGCCGAGCTTATCAGTCGTACATCCACTGTTTCATGTGTCCATGCTTTGAAGGTATCACGGTGATCCAACCCACGTGTTAGATTTCAACACTGTCTAGTTGGAGAAGGAGTTGTCTTATGAGGAGGAGTCGGTAGCTATTCTAGACCGGCAGCTTCGTCAGTTGAGATCCAAGAGTTTCCCTTCTGTTCGTGTCTAGTGGAGAGGTCATCCTCTCAAGGCATCGACTTGGGAGTCTGAGTCTGATATACAGGGCCGTTATCCTCATCTTTTCCTCAACTCAGGTACTTCCTTCTTCTGACTATTTGACTACGAATGGTTGTTTTAGAGGTGGAGAATGTGACGACCCAAAGGGGTCATCACCTGTTTTAATTAATTATGTGCTTTCGAGGCCTTGAAAACCTCATTTATAGTTACCTCAATTTTCGTCTGCAGTCCGGGCACGTAGCCAGAAATCTTAAATATAAAATTCTCTGAAAAATGCAAAATTTTGATATTAAAATGAATAAATTTGACATTGGTCAACTTTTTCGGTAAACATACCCACGCCCGTGATTTGATGGTCTCGGAGGGTCCGTAGGAAAATATGGGACTCGTAGTTATGCCCAGAATCGAATTCCAAGGTCCCGAGCCCGAGAATGAATTTTTAAAAGAAATTGTTTTTCTGAAATTATTAAGGAATAATTGAAATAATATTTGATTGAAACATGTTGGTATCGAGCCCGTATCTTGGTTTCAGTGCCTGGTAAAGGTCTTATCTCTGAATAAAAATATTTCTCTAAGTTTGGTTCAAATCGGACGCCGTTAGACGCGTTTCGGACTCAAAATTCTAAATTTGGAACTTGATGAAGTTTTGGAAAAATGCTTTGAATTTGAGGTTTAATTTGTTGATAATGATGTTATTTAAGCGATTTGATCGCATGGTTAAATTCGTATGATGCTTTTGAGTTAGTACGTATGTTTGGCTTAGAGCCCCGAGGGATCGAGTGACGATTGGACAGGTGTCAGATTGTTTTAAACTTAGAAAAAAATTGGATTTTTCTGCTGCATTTGGTGTTCAGGGATTTAGTGCTATGCGGTCGCATAGTGTAAAGTTTCAGGGTCCCATTTTGTTATATGTGTTCGCATGCATATCTCCACGATCACGTAAGGTTAAGACTGAGAGGTTTTTCTTTTGTTCTATGCGATCGCATTGTATACTCCGCGATCACGATGTGTTAGCCCCCAGCCTTCCTTTCCTTCTATGTGATCGCATAGTATAGTTTGCGATCGCAATGCTCAGCCCCAGTTATTATACGTGATCGCATCCTTTGGTCCGCAATCGCGTAGGCCAAATTCGCCTAGTTAGTTAGAATGTTCAGAAGCAGTAGAAATTTGGGATTTTCATAAAACTTCTCAAACTTCTTCTTCTCCAAGGTTCTAGGGCGACTTTGTAGCATCTTTTCACCATTAACTCGTGGTTAGTAAGATGTATCTCGTTTCCTTCATTTTCCATCAACATCTATTGAAATTCTAGGCCTAAAACATGTAGTTAAGGGTAGAAATTAGACAATTGGGTAGAGTTAGGACTTTTTGATTTTTCTTGATTTTGACCTCATTTTTGGGCCGAGTTTGAAAAAAAATTATATATTCGGGCTCGTGGGTGAATGGGTGATTTAACTTTGGTTCAAATCTCGTGAGTTTTTGGAAAAACTTATGGAAAACCTATAATTTGGAATTGGGTTCGTGTTGTTTAGCATTTATTGATGTATTACAGTTATTATTCTGTAAATATAATTGATTTGGAGCTAAATTCGAGAGGAAAGGCGATTATTGAGGATTGAATTGGCTGTGGAAGTTTAAGGTAAGTGTTTGGTCTAACCTTAGCTTGAGGAAATAGGAGTTGAGTCTTATTTTCTACATGTTAATTGTCGAGTATGGCGTATAAACATGGCGACGAGTATCTATACGTTGGTGTCTAGCATGACCGTGAGTCTTTATATAGCGAATATTCTGATTTTGTTGTACCTTTCATGCCTTAATGATGATTTCTATATGTTGTAAAGAGCATGTGAAAGAAAGTGTGATCTTTGAACTTCGAGGAGCATTGGCTCGAGTTGTGATACGAATTGTGAAAGTATATGAGATAATTGAACCCTTTGGAGCATTGGCTCAAGTGGTAAAGTAAGATATGAAGTAAACGTGAAAGAAAGAGAAAGAGTATTTAAATTGTTCCCTTGCCGGGATATTTTTGCTTATTGATTATTTTCCCTCGCCGGGACGTTGAGATTATTGATGTTGTACTCTTTTCGAGATTTAATTGCTTAATTGTGTTCCCTTTCCGGGATTTGTATTATTGTTTTGTATACTCCCTTGCCCCTTGTTTGTGACTGTTGCTTGGGTGAGGAAGAGTGTTAAAGCATGAAGGGTGATGTCGTGTATTATTTTCTATTATGTAGAAAGAGTGTTAAAGAACGAAGGGGGATGTCGTGTCACACGATGTATCATTTCAAGCCGATTCTATTGATTATACGTGAGGAAAGAGAGTAAGAGCACAAAGGGTGATGCCGTGCACGTTTTATTATATCATTGCTTGGTGAAGATGAGAGTAATAGCACTAAAGGTGATGCCTTGCACATTTTATTATATCATTGCTTGGTGAGGATGAGAGTAAAAGCACGAAGGGTGGTGTCGTGCACTTATTGCTTTCTGTTTCTATATTAATGTCTGAGTTGTGTTGTTTCCTTCGTTACTGGACGACTTTCACTTGAAATTTTTATTTCCCCTATAGCATGCTCCTCCTCCATATTGATTAATTGTCTTTGTATTTCGATTCTGCTATCTATGTATATATAACTACATAGGTTTATATGGAAGTCCAGTCTAGCCTCGTCACTACTTCGCCGGGGTTAGGCTAGGCACTTATCAGCACATGGGATCAGTTATGCTGATACTACACTCTGTGCTCTTTTGCAAAGATCCAGGTGTCGGAGCAGCTTACGGTGTGCAGCAGTAGTCAGGGAGCCAACCTTCAGTCCACGAGACTCTGAGGTAGCCTTGCAGGCATCCGCAGGCCCCGTGTCTCTTCTTTCAGTTTCCATGTTCTGGTGACATTTGTATTCGAGACAGACTATGTCCTTTATTTCAAACTCTTATGTGTAGTAAATATTAGACAGTTCATTGTTGTGACACCGGGTGCTGGGTAAAGACTTGTATTGGTTTTCTAGATGTTGTTTCTATATTTAGTTCAAACTTTCGCTAAATTTTACTTTTCGTTGATTTTAATTGCTTATTCATTGATAATTTAATCATTTAATCATATATAAAACGAGATGGGTTAATGTTTGCAAAGGTTCTTGGCTTGCCTAGCTTCCACGAGTAGGCATCACGATCCCGAGGGTGAAAAATCCGGGTTGTGACAACCCAACGTAGCTAACTGAATCGACAGAATTCCATTTTGATGCCGTCTTCACATTATTCCGACTACAATCCAAATTCTAAAGATTAAGCTCTCATTTAGGCACTAAGTGTCCCAAAACACTCTAAAACTTAAAACGAATCTTCTAGGCAAATCACAATAGCAGAAACAAACACGGGGAAAGCAAGTAATAGGGGATGGGGACGTTAATTCTTAAAACGATCGCTCGGGTCGTAATACTTATAAATTCATTCATCGACTTATAACTTATTTAGATGAATCGATGAATATTAAAATAAAATATTTCGACCTATATTGATTAATATAAAAAACAAAATGCCTCGACCTAAAATAAAATAATGTTATATTAGTTTATCAATTGATCAATTAATCGTATGTAGTAATGTATAAGATTGATCATCAATTACAACATAATGTATGTGTATTTTTTAAGTTACTCCTATACTTAAATATAACTTAGAAAATTTACTTACATTGATGCTATTATAATTTATTAAAGTAATTACCTAGTTAATATAATTTTTTGTAAAGATTATGCTTATTGTTTATAATTATTTATAATAATTGTTAGTTAAATAACATAAATATTTATAGTTAATAATAATGTTTTATAATTATAATAACTTTTTATAGCTTATAATATTTTGAGAAATAAAAACAAAAAAAAATAGTAAAGTTAACACTTAATGTACCGACCAACGTTGGTCGGTAATTCTGAAATACAAAATGAAATAACGGGTCCCCCCCCCCCCCTATTTCTCTTGCTTTCTTTCCCAAATTTTCCCTAACTCATCTCTCAATACCTTCCCCTATTCTTCTCTATTTCCCTAACAAAATCCCATTCTTCACCTGCGTCGCCACCGCTCGTTGCCTGCCCTCGCCGTCACCATCACTAGCCACTGCCACTGTACTGCCGCCCCTGTCCTTCTCCACCTAAAAATTCAAGGTTTGAATTACAACCCATTTCTTTGTTATTTCTAGGTTTTGTTTCAATTATTTGAACATTGTATTTTATTGTTTCAATTATTTGAACTTTGTATTTCATTTAGTACTAGGGTTTAGGTCTTGTTTTAACTAGTTTTGTTAATTAGTCTTTTTAACTAATTGGCTTAACTAGTCTTGAATAGTTCAGTTAGAATTGAATTATTAACTTTGTATTGTCTTTAATACTTTAGTTAGAATCTAGGGTTTAGGATTTGTTTTTGTGAATCGAATTGAACTTTTAGGATATGCATTGAACTTTTAGGATATAAGTTAAACTTTTAGTTTATGAATTGAACTTTTATTTAGGATATGAATTGAACTTTAGGATATGAATTGGATCTTTTGGATATTAATTGAATTTTTAGTTTATGAATTGAACTTTTAGGATATGAATTAGACCTTTTGGATATGAATTGAACTTTTAGTTTATGAATTGAAATTTTAGGATATGAATTGAACTTTTAGAATATGACTTGGAACTTTTGGATATGAATTGAATTTTTAGTTTATGAATTGAAACTTTTGGATATGAATTGAACTTTTAGTTTATAATATGAAATTTTTGGTTTATAAATTGAAATTTTAGGATATGAATTGAACATTTAGTATATGAATTGAACTTTTAGGATATGAATTGGACCTTTTGGATATGAACTGAATTTTTAGTTTATGAATTTAACTTTTTGGATATAAATTGAGCTTTTAGTTTATGAATTGGACTTTTTGGATATGAATTGAACTTTTAGTTTCTGAATTGAACTTGTAGTTTATAAATTAAAATTTTAGGATATGAATTGAGCTTTTAGGATATGAACTGTACCTTTTGGATATGAATTGAATTTTTAATTTATGGATTGAACTTTTTGGATATGAATTGAACATTTAGTCTATAAATTGAACTATTAAGATATGAATAGGACTTTTAGTTTAGAAATTAAACTTTTAGTTTATAAATTGAAATTTTAGGATTTGAATTGAACTATTAGGATATGAATTGAACTTTTAAGATATGAATTAGAACTTTTAGGATATGAATTAATTAAAAGACGAGTATTATATGAATTAACTAAATTAATTTGTTCTTCTTTTATTTTCATAGATAGAACATCATACTTGGATATACAATAGGAATTATCCTAAACGGCGAGGATTACTGGAGGATTTTGTAAAAGGGGTTGATGACTTTATTAGACAAGCAATATCACTTCCTCCATACCAAAGTGAAGGAGTAAGTAGGCACCATTGTGTCAGGTGCGATTGTATGAAGTTTGAAAAATCGGAGGAAGTTAAGCTTCATCTTTATAAGAAGGGATTTATAGAGAATTACTTTGTGTGGACTAATCATGGAGAGATTGATGGTAGTTGTGGGATGTTACATAACATGGTTATTGGTTAAAGTAGAAGGTCGGTGCAAATCTTGATTCTAGAATTCAGGATATAGTTGTGGATGCTTTTGGGATGCACTTCGGGGGTGAGCCCAATAAAAAGATGAACAAACTCCTTATGATGACGCAAAATATTTTCATGAACTATTAGAGGAAGCTAGTCGTCACTGCGTGAAGGAAGTCTGCACTCTGAGTTGTCTATTGCAGTTAGATTAGTAAGTATCAAATCTGATTGGAATATTTCTCAAGCAACCATGGACTCTTTCATTGACCTAATGAGTGAACTAGTTGACCCTAATATCAACTTACCTGGTGACTTCTATAAGGGAAAGAGATTGTTCTAAGTTAGGACTTTCGTCAATGAGAACTGATTGTTGTGAAGATGGTTGATATTATATAGATGATGCAACTTTAGACAGTTGTAAATTTTGTGAAAAGGCTCATTTCAAGAGGCTTTCCGGCGGGAATATGGTCACTATCAAGGTGATGCATTATTTACCTTTTATACCTAGGTTAAAGAGGTTATATGCATCGATGATTTCTGCACGTCATATGAGATGACACTTTGAAAATAGAAGACCACCTAGTATTATGTGTTATCCTTCAGATGGAGAAGTTTGGAAGCGCTTTGATAGGACATATCCAGATTATTCTAGTGAACCAAGGAACATTCAGTTAGGTCCGTGTGTGGATGGCTTCACTCTTTTTTCTATATTTGCGATACCATATTCATGTTGGCATGTCTTTCTTACACCGTATAATCTACCACTCGAGTTGTGTATGACTAGTCCATATATATTCTTAAATTGTATTATCTCTGGTCTAGGTAATTCGAAAAGTTTGATTATGTATTTTGCAACCATTGATTCATGAGCTAAAACAACTATTGTATAATGGTGTTGAAACATATGACATATCAACCAAGAAAAATTTCAATTTGTGTGCTAGTTTAATGTGGATTATTAACAATTTTCTCGCGTATGGAATGTTGTCTGGGTAGATGACTACTGGGAAGCTAGCTTGTCCTTACTATATTAAAAATATTAAAGTGTTCGCTTTGAAACATGGTCGAAAGCAATCATGGTTTGATTGTTATTGTCAATTCTTACCTCATGATCATAAGTTTAGAAGGATGAGAAATGCATTCAAAAATAATAAATGGAATATAATTCTCCACCTCTGATACTTTCAGGTGAGGAAATTTGGGAGAGGGTTCAGATTTTCATTAAAGTTACTGAAGCTCCACCTTATAGATTCTCCGGATATGGTGTTACTCATAATTGGATGAAATAGAGTGTATTTTGAAAGTTGCCTTATTTGAAGGATAATCTTCTCTGTCACAACCTTGATATCATGCATATTGAGAAGAATTATTTTGACAATTTACAGTGCTGGATGTTAAAGGTAAGACAAAGGATAACCCAAAGGCTAGAATGGACTTACAAGAATATTGCAGGCGGACTGAATTATACTTGCAGACAGAAAACAATGGTAAGGTGTTCAAACCTAAAGCAAGTTACACATTCACTTTGGAGGAAAGATGAAAACTTTGTGATTGGGTTACGAAATTGAAGATGCCTGAGGGTGATATATTAAATCTTAGGAAAAAAAAAGTAGATATGGAGGTAGGGAAGTTTAGCCATTTGAAAAGTTATGACTGTTATGTTTTCATGGAGACCTTAGTGCCTATTACATTTCTTTTGTTTGCCTTAAAGAATTTGGAGCCCCATCACAGAGATTAGTTTATTTTTCAAAGACTTGTATTTTATCACATTACGGGAAGAAAATCTACTCCGGATAGATCAGAACATTCGTGTAACTTCTAGTAAGATGGAAAAAATATTTACATGTGGTTTTTTGTATGTGAAGGAACACCTTTCAATCCACCTTGTACATTAGGCACGACTGGGAGGGCTTGTTCAATGGATGGATGTATGCCTTTGAGAGGTAATATTATAAGTTTGAAGTAATTTTCTATTTTATTTGAATGTTCTTAGCTCACATGACATTATGTAGGACAATTGACAAATGTAAACAATTTGTTAAGCTGGGGAATATGATTGAAGGATCTATATCGAAGCTTATCTTGCAAAGGAAACTACTCATTTTTGTTCTTATTATTTTGATAGTAACAAGTCATATTCTAGGAATAGGCCCAATAGAAACATGGTCAAATGTATGAACGATCCATCATATCCACCAATGTCTATATTCAATCAACCAGGCTAATATTCTAAGGATGTTAGAAAGAGAAGTTTGAGTGATATGGAGTACAAATCAGTTACACTTCATGTGTTGCTAAATTTTCCCGAAGTTGTACCATTTCTCAAGTAAGTATTGATTTAGTAGTTATCAAAATATAAAATTTATTACGACTACATATTGATGCAACTATTAAAAATATTTGAGTCAATTTGGCCATGATGTTGTATATACGAGATTTGATATGTGGTTCGGATAATTTGTAAGTTTATCTTGATAATGTTCTAACATATCATGTTTGTAAGTTATGCTAACTTATGAATTTGTTTAGTACTATATAGGTAAATAATTCAAATAATGGTATAAATTAATTTTTGAAAGATATATCTTGGGGACCTGAAGGTCACAACATTATGTTTGTACGTAGTAAATGATTATAAGTTCCATACAGAAGATTGCTCTAAAAATAAAAATAGCAACAACAACGGGGTGTGGGTTCAAGGTGGTGATGGCAACCAAGTTGGAGATATTGATTATTATGGTGTGCTCAAAGAAATAATTGAACTAGAATATACAGGTTGACCTTAGAAGAAATTGATATCTTTAGATGCAAGTGGTTTGACCCAAATCAAACAAGAGGTACAAGAGTACACAACCAATACAACATAATTGTGGTCAAACATACAAGGGAGTATGATCGCTATGATCCTCTCATAATTGCACATAATGTTAGGCAAGTGTATTATGCTCCTTATCCATTGGGGAAAAATAAGTCTGATTGGTGGGTTGTAATAAAAACTAAGCTTTTAGGTAGGGTGGAAGTCGAGAATGTGTTAGACGTTTCATATCAAAACTATATCTCCCATGTTCACCAAATAGTGGACGATCAGTTAGAAAATGATTGGGAACATCCTGAACACATATTAGAAGAAGTTGATATAAATTAATTAACAATTATAGAAAATGAGGACGAAGAATCAACAGATGAAGCTCAGACAAGTGAGGGCGAAGAATTCTCAGACAAGGAACAATAGGTTGATGAGCTTTAAAAAGTTGGTTTTTTAAAGCATTATCGTTTTATAGCTAGTTTCTTATATGTTTCAATCTAAATATCTATTTTATTATGCAGATGGCAGGAAAGGGTCAAGGTAACAATGACCCTGCTGGTTCTCAGGGTTGAGAAAAGGCTAGGAAGGGAAAAGGGAGGGTAGATAATAATACTCCCTCTTTTCCACACTCTTCAAAGATTCCTATGTCTTATCCTCCACCCCGCATCTATACTGAGCGCCACAGTATCATGAGCCCCTTTTTTATCCAGACACCAGATCTTTCATCACGGGGCCATAGGACTATACGTCCGACATAGAGTCTAACTGCCTCACGACCACGTAGATCGCAGCCATCTGCAACGCATCCATATATATCATATCCCTACATATCACAGCCATAAGGATCGCATCCATCATGTCACAACCACTTAGGTCACAGCCACTCCAGTCATAGACATCAGTATCATAGCCACTTGGGGTCTATCCAGATATGCTGCAGTCATAGGGATCGCAGCCATCTTCATCAGTGACTCCATCTATTTCAGGCCTTCGCCTGCGAGGTAGTAGCTCTGAGCCCCCTACACCTTCCACACATGACTGATACACATGCATTGGATTATGATGATGATGATGACAAGGAAGTGCATTATGATCAATACTGGAGGATCATCATAGTCCCTTGAGGTGATGGGTAAGAGTTATTTTTTATATTAGCTTTTATTGTTTCGTAGCGTTTTTTTACTAAGATATTAATGTATCTTTATTGTCAAATTACAGGTACATCCCGAGTAATAAGACTATGAGGATAATCACCAAATCCATTAGAAAGATTTTTTATAGCCCTTATACAACTTGGACTGATTTCTCATTCTTGCTGAAGGAGCAATTTTTCAATAAATTTAAGGTGTAATGTTCTTTTAAGCTGCTTAATAATTTATATTTATGATATTTCCATATAATATTTAACTCTTAAAACACAGAGCAAGTATGTATGGGAACGTCGCTATAGCACAAAAGTGGCTGAAAATTCTCATCATAAAGCTCGCAAGGGATTGTCGGATACTTTCTCCGATGCTAGAATAAAGAACAAGAAGCCTGACTGGTTACTTCAAAATTTATGGGATAATTTGCAAAGGCAATAGCTTACTGCAAAGTTCTTAGAGAAGAGAAATAAAGGAAAAAAAGCTCGTGTGTATGTGAAGGGATACTCATTACACACTGGATGTACGATCAGCCTAGGGACAATAAAAAGAATATTGGTACGTAATTGCTTAAATTATTTTAATTTTCAAAGTATATCAATTCTTTTTATTAACTAAATTAATTTGTTTTTAGGAAAAGAAGTTGGGCCGTCCAATTATCATGACTCCAGTCCACCCTCCGTGAACTGTCGTGATGGCACATAGTACCTACGAATAGGTAAGCCTAACAATGTGAAAGATAAACAAACTTGCGGAAGAAATAATTAAAAACCAAAACTAACAAAAGAGAATAGTAATTTAAATGCCGCTCGGCATATATAATACAACTTCTTGAAACTAACAACACTTCCCAAAACACAGAATCTCATGAAACCACAAGCCTTTGAATATCTACAACTGTCTAAATCCACAATATCTAAAAAGGAAAAAGAAATACAGAAGGTCTAATACTTAAAAGAGAGAGTAGAAAGGGACTCCTCGGTCTACGGACGCGGTAGATATACCTCGAAGTCTCTAGAACAGTCACCTTGCCTCAGGGTGATAGGACTGAGTCAAAGTACCTGGGTTTGCACATGAAAAACATGTGCTTAAAGGCAATGAGTATACCACAGCGGTACTCAGTAAGTGCCAAGCCTAACCTCGGTGGGGTAGTGACGAGGAATGTCAGCGCCCTACTGAGGTTAAATAAAATATAAGGTATAACAGCATAGAATAAGACAGTATAACTGAGTGAAATAGTAAGAAGTAGCCAAAATAGAAGAACAACAACAACTAGAACAGACACAAGATATTCACGGAAAGGGAATACAGCTCAACGCAGAGATAACAACCGGGATATCCCAAGATACCGTCCTGTAGTCCCAATCACAACTATCCAGTGGATCTCCTAGGATACCGCCTCGTAGTCCATCATATATATCCGAAGGATCTCCCGGGATCTCATCCCAAGTCAAACTATTAATACGAGGGGATCTACCAGAATCTCGACCGTAGTCCCAAATGAAAATACCCAATACTGGGGGAATCTATCGGTGCATCCCGTAGTTATATATAACTGTGCAGAGAGATCTACCGAAATCCCACAGCCGTAGTCCCAAATGTAAACAAACAAAGGGGGAAGCTACCGAAATCCCACATCCGAGTCACAATGTAAATTACATAGCAGAAATAGGAAAATATTCAGAAATGTCAAATTCCATATTAAGGCGACAAGTAAATTCTACCCTAGCATGTTGCACAGAATTCAAGTAGAGCAGTTTGAGCAGATAAGCATTTAAATCACTTAGACATGCTTTCCTAAGCTAACAACAAGTGTAAATTTCAAGTAGTAATGACAGGAAAAAAGAAATGCAGTTTTAATTACTTAATGAAATCGGATTTCCAGAAATTAGCACAAGTACGCGCTCATCACCTCACGTACAAGGAATTTCAAGTATCACAATACCAAATCCTAAGAGGAAGTTCCCCACACAAGGTTAGGCAATCTACTTACCTCGAACCAGCTTAAATCAATCTGAAACCACACTCTTGCCACAAGTACTCGACTCCAAATAGTCCAAATCTATTCAATTAAATTTCATTATGTAAATAATACTTCAAGTAACTTATTATACAATTAAATTCGAAGCTAATACGCAAAATTAGGTAAAATAACCAAAATATTCCTCGGGCTCAAATCTCGAAACCGGGTAAAATTTATATTTTCAGAATCCTCATACTCTCACGAGTTCATGCATACCAAAATTATCCAAATCTAAGGTCAAATTCTCAATCAAAAGTCGAATTCTAGGTCTAAGAACTTCTTCCAATTGTTTTCCCAATTTTCACCTCCAATCCAAAATTAAATGATGAAACTAACTAGAGATTGATGGAATATGACTAGAAATGTTTAAAAACTTGTTACCCAATGATCTCCTCTTCAATTTCCTTTCAAAATCGTCCTCTCCGGAGCTCTAATTCGAATTTCTAACTTTTGAAACTAAACCCTCAAATTTTCATATTTCAACCCAGTTATTACCGCATCTGCGGTCCTAAGACCGCTTCTGCGGTCTCGCATTGGCAAAACACTGGTCGCATTTGTGATTTCTCACTTAAAACTCCTCTGCATCTACGACTCCCCATCTACAGATAAGGTACCACTCCTGTGGAAATCCTACCGCTTCTGGATCCTGCTAAACTTCCCCATTTCTGCTTTTGCGGTTGATCTACCGCTCCTACGGCTCCACATCTGCAGTCCCACACTCGTAGGTGCGGTTGTGATAGAAAAACAGCTGAAGCTGCATCTCCAAACTCCAAAATCTTTCCGTCAACCATCTGAAATCATCCCGAGGCCCCTGGGATCACAACCAAACCTACCAACATATCCCATAACTTCATTAAAATCTGTTCTAACCTTCGGAACGCTCAAAAATACATCAAAACATCTTTTATTCATCGAATTCAAGCCTAAGAATTCCAAAAACTCTAAAACTATGCTTTCGATCAAAATGTCTATCAACCTGTCACGACCCCAATTCACCTTCCGTGAACATGTCGTAACGGCACCTAGTCCCTACAACTAGGTAAGCCTAAAAAGTGCGGAAAAACAATCAAGACTTTTCGAAATTATAACTTAAAACCCAATTTAGCAAAATGAAAGCGGAATATGAAATGCCACACGACATATAGAGCACAATAACTCAAACTTCTACAGCACTATCCCAAAACCCAGAAACTCATGGGAACACAAGCTGAAGGAAATGTAGTATAATGCTCAAAATCCAGTATGTCTAAAACAACAGTATGAAGGAAGACTAACTATTAAAAGATAGAATAAGATGGAGACTCATTGGTCTGCGGACGCGGCAGATATACCTCAAAGTCTCTGCTAGATCTATCCGCCTCAAGGGTGATACGCATGGGTAGAGGTACCTGAATTTGCACATGAAAAACATGCGCAGAAGGGGCATGAGTACACCACAGTGGTACTTAGTAAGTACTAAGCCAAACCTTGGTCTGGTAGTGACGAGGAAGGTTAGGGCACTACTGAGGTTAAACATAATAATGAGTTTTAACAATATGAAATAAACAATATAAATGAGAACAACAATGAAATAAGACATGTTATACATGGTAATAACAAGTATACAAAAGAACATAGTAAACTCAGAAATCAGAACAGCTCAATACCAATAGTAACACAAGGATCTCCTAGGATACCGTTCTTAGTCCCTTCCATCAACTGTCCAGCGGATCTTCAGGGATACCATCCCGTAGTCCATCATATGTATATATATATATATATATATATATATATATATATATATATATATATATATATATATATATATATATATATATATATATATATATATATATATATATATATATTCAAAGGATCTCCCAGGATATCGTCCCGTAGTCCAACTATGAATGTGAAGAGATCTACCGAAATCCTATCCATAGTCCTAAAGTAAATGTGCAGGGGGATCTATCGAGAATCTAACCCGCAGTCCTAAAGAAAATGTGCAGTGGGATCTATCGAGAATCTAACCCACAGTCCTAAAGTAAATGTGCAGGGGGGTCCATGGGAAATTGAATCTTCAGTCCCAAAGTAAATGTGCAAAGGGATCTATTGAGAATCTAATCCGCAATTCCAAAGTAAACAGACAAGGGGGAGCTACCGGAATTGCACATCTATAGTCCCAATGTAAATACACAGCAATAGCAAAGAGATGTTCAGAAATGAAGGTTCATACCAAGGCAACAAGTAATTCTAGCCTAACATGCTTTACATAATGAAACCAAGGCAATTTAGAAAATAGGCAATTTTAAATTAACTAAACATGCTTTTCTAACTAACATCAGGCTAAAATTTGCAAGTATAAAATAAAGCACGCAAGAAAGGAACTCGGTTTTAAATACTTAAAGCAAAACCGAATTTTCAACAATTAGCTCAAGTATGCGCTCGTCATCTCACGTACAAGGCATTCAATTACCAAATGTCATATCCTAAGGGGAAGGTCCCCCACACAAGGTTAGAAAAGCCACTACCTCGAACCGGCTCAAAATCAACTAGAAACCACGCTTTTGCCACGAGTATGCGACTCCAAATGGCCCAAATCTTTTCAATTCAGTTGCATATTGTAAATAACATCTCAAGTAACTGATTCCATAATTAAATTCAAAGCTAATACGCGAAATAATATAAAATGACCAGAATGCCCTCAGGCCAATGTCTTGGAATCGGGTGAAATTAACATTTCAGAACCCTCGCTCTCACGAGTATAACCATATAAAACTCTCCCAAATCGGATGTTAAACACACACTCAAAACTCAATAATTCTGTCTATGATGTTTTATCAATTTTTCATTGAAAATCCAAAATTAAAGGAGGAATTCACACTATGATTAGTGGTTACAAGCAAAAAAGAGCTTAGAATCGCTACCCAATCGATGCCCCTGAAAATACCTCGAAATATTCCTCAAATCCGAGCTCCCAAGCTTGAGTTTTGGTAAAAATGGCTAAACCCTCGATTTTGGAATTTTTATAACTGCCTAGAAATTTAATACATCGCAAACACAGAGGAAGTATCGCGTTTGGTGAGAAGAAAAATGGAGGGCTTCTCAAACGTGCTTCACAAACGCGGAATCAAACTCGTGAATGCGGAAGAGAAAATTATTGTGGCTCAAAAATGGCTTTTTGCAAACGCGTGAACCAGCACGCGAATGCGAAGGGTGAACTTGCAAAGCTACGCGAACGCGATGAGGAAAAATAGACACAGTCTTCAGTGCCAAATAATACTACACAAATGCGAGGGCTTGGACACAAACGCGAAGAAAGAAAAAGGCAAAGCTTTGCGAACGCGAGGGCATTAACGTGAACGCGAAGAAGGATAGGTTTGCAACAGACCTGAAGCAAAAATCTGCAATTTTTAACAACTTAAAATGCTTTGTTGAGCATCCGAAACACACCCGAGGCCCCCGGAACCTCAACCAAAAAATCCAACACATCCTAAAACCTCATTCAAACTTGTTCTAATCCTTAAAACACCTCAAACAACATCAAATACACCAATTCGCGTTGAATTCAAGCTTAATTTTTCTAAAAACTTCTGAAACATGCTTTTGATCAAAAACCCAACCAAACCACGTATGAATGGCCTAAATTTTGCATACATATCTAAAATGACATAACGAAGCTACATCCACTCTAGAAATTCCATTCCGACCCTCGGATCAAAATCACACTATTAGATCGGAAACTTCCAAAATTCAAACTTCGGCATTTCAAGCCTAAATTAGCTACGAAACTCCAAAACATAATCTGAACACGCTCTTAACACTAAAATCAGCTAACGAGCTAACGGAACCATCGGATCTCCATTCCAAGGTTGACTTCACACTGTTCTGACTATGGACAACTTTCAAACACATAAGTTCTCATTTAGGGACTAAGTGTTCCAAAACTCAAAACCTAATGTCCCGGCAAATCAAATTAGTAGAAATAAACTTGGGGAAAGCAGTTAATAGGGGATCAGGGCATTAATTATTAAGATGACCGGTCGGGTCGTCACATCCTCCTACACTTAAACATTCGTTCATCCTCGAACGATCATAGAGACATACCTGAAGTAGTGAAAAGATGAGGGTAACAGCTACGCGTATCCTGCTCGGTCTCCCCGCCTCCTTGGCCAGGTGACCCCACCACTAAACCTTTACTGAAGCAATGTTCTTTGACCTCAACTTCCTAACCTGCTTGTCCAATATAGCAACTGGCTCCTTGACAAAAGATAGATCCTTGTCCAGCTGGACTAAACTGAAATCTTACATGTGCGATAGATCACTACGATACCTTCGGAGCATCGAATATGAAATACCGGATTAACCAAAGCCAAGCTGGGAGGTAAGGCAAGCTCATAAGCAACCTCCCCAACGCATCTCAATATCTCAGAAGTGCCAATGAATCTGATGGTCAACTTCCCTTTCTTCCCAAATCTCATAATGCCTTTCATAAGCGAAACTCGAAGCAGAACCCTCTCTCCAAACATAAAGTAAACATCACAAACCTTCAGGTCTGCGTAGCTCTTCTGTATAGACTGGGTTGTATAGAGTCTATCCTGAATTACCTTAACTTTCACCAAAGTATCCTGAACCAAATATGCGCCCAATAGTCAGGCCTCACCCTACTTAAACCAAGCCACCGAAGATCTACAACACCTACCATATAGAGCCTCATACTGTGCCATCTGAATGCTGGACTAATAGTAGTTGTAAGAAAAGTTTGCCAATGCCAAGAATTGATCCCAAAACCCTCCAAACTCAATCACACACGCATGAAGCATATCCTTAAGAAGCTGGATAGTGTGCTCAAACTGCCGTCTGTCTGGGGGTGAAATTTTGTGCTTAACTCCACCCGAGTACCCAACTCTAGCTGAACGGCCCTCCAGATCAATGATGTGAACTGAGTACCTCTGTATGAAATAATAGAAAGTGGAATATCATGTAGACGGACAATCTCCCGGATATAAATCTCCACCAACCACTCTGAAGAGTAAGTGGTACACACAGGGATGAAATGAGTGGACTTGGTCAGCCAATCCACAATAACCCAAATAGCATCCAATTTCTTCAAAGTCCATGGGAGTCCAAATACAAAATCCATAGTGATACACTCCCACTTCCACTCCGGAATCTCTATCTGCTGAAGCAATCCAGCCACTCTCTGTTGCTCATACTTCATCTGCCGATAGTTGAGGCATATAGCTACAAACCTAACTATAACTTTATTCATCCGCCTCCACCAATAGTTCTGCCTCAAGTCCTGATGCATCTTCGCAGCACCCGGATAGATGGAATACCGCGAATTGTAGGCCTCCTCTAGAATCAGCTCTCTAGACCATCGACATTAGATACACCAACCCAACCCTGCATGCTCAATAATCCATCCTCGCTAATGACCACATCTCTGGTATCACCATGCTGAACCATGTCCGTAAGGATAAGAAAATGAGGATCATCATACTGCCGCTCCCTAATACGATCAAATAATGAAGACCAAGAAACCACGTAATCCAGAACCCGACTAGGTTTCGAAAGATCCAATCTCACAAATTGTCTGACTAAAGCCTAAATGTCCATCGCCATAGGCCTCTCCTATACTAGTAAATATGCCAAACTCTCCACCCGGCGACTCAAGGCATCAGCCACTACATTAGCCTTTCCTGGGTTATATAAAATAGTAATGTCATAATCCTTCAACAACTCTAACCACCTCCTCTAGCACAAATTTAGTTCCTTTTGCTTGAACAAATGTTTCAAGCTATGATGATCAGTATAAATCTCACAAGGAACACCGTATAGACAATGGCGCCAAATCTTCAAGGTATGAACAATGGCAGCTAACTCAAGATCATGGACAGGATAATTCTTCACATGTATCTTCAACTGTTTGGACGCGTAGGCAATCACCCAAC
The DNA here is from genome assembly GCA_034376525.1 of Nicotiana benthamiana. Classification (NCBI taxonomy): domain Eukaryota; kingdom Viridiplantae; phylum Streptophyta; class Magnoliopsida; order Solanales; family Solanaceae; genus Nicotiana; species Nicotiana benthamiana. The sequence goes on along the minus strand of CM067331.1, from coordinate 66,023,226 downwards.
CGTCCTACATCAATACCTCTCCAAGGCCAACTCTCGAGGCATCACAATAGATGGTATAAGACCCTAAACCTGTAGGCAATACCAAAACTGGGGTTGTAGTCAAAGCTATCTTGAGCTTCTGAAAGCTCGCTTCACACTACTCTGTCCACTGAAATGGAGCCCCCTTTTGGGTCAATCTAGTCATAGGGGCTAAAACCGATGAAAATCCCTCCACAAAACGACAGTAGTAGCCCGCCAAGCAGGAAACTATGAATCTTTGTAGCTGAGGACGGCCTAGGCCAACTCTGCACAACCTTTACCTTCTTCAAATCCACCCGAATGCCCTCACTCGATACCACGTGGCCTAAGAATGCCACTGAAGCCAACCAAAACTCACATTTTGAGAATTTTGCATATAACTTCTTCTCTCTCAGAGTCTGAAGCACTGTCCTTAGACGTTGCTCATGATCTTCTCGATTTCGGGAATACACCATAATGTCATCAATAAAGACAATGACAATGGAGTCGATATATGGCCGAAATACATTGTGCATCAAATGCATAAAGGCTGCTGGGGCATTGGTCAGCCCAAATGACATAACAAGGAACTCGTAATGACCGTAGTGAGTCCTGAAAGCAGTCTTCGGGATATCTGGATCCCGAATCTTCAATGGTAACCTGAGCGCAAATCAATCTTAGAAAACACTCATGCGCCTTGAAGCTGGTCAAACAGATCATCAACACGAGGCAGAGGATAATGGTTCTTCATTGTGACCTTGTTCAACCGGCAATAATCAATATAAATAAGCAGTAGAACCATCCTTTTTCTTCAAAAACAAGACAGGATCACCCCAACGTGAAACACTAAGCTAACTAATACCCTTATCAAGAAATTCCTGTAACTGATCCTTCAACTCCTTCAACTCAGGAGGAGCGATAGATATGGAGGAATAGAAATGGGTTGAGCGCCTGGCAACAAATCAATGCCTCTATCAGGCGGCATGCCCGAAAGATTAGTTAGAAATACATCGGGATAATCCCATACCAGTGGGACTAAATCAACGAAAGGGGTATCAACACTGACATCTCTCACATAAGCTAAATACGCGGCACACCCCTTCTCAACCATACGCTGAGCTTTAAGAAAAGAGATAACTCTAGTGGAAGTGTGGTCTAAAGTACCACTACACTCAACACGCGGTACACCTAGCATAGCCAACGTCACGATTTTAGCGTGACAATCAAGAATAGCATAATGGGGCGACAACCAGTCCATACCTAAAATAATATCAAAATCAATCATACTAAGTAGCAATAAGTCTGCTCTGGTCTCGAAACCACAAACAGCAACCAAATATGACTGATAAACGTGGTCTATAACAAGGGAATCTCCCACAGGAATAGAAACATAAACAACGAACTCAAGGAACTCTCGAGGTACACCCAAATGCGGAGAAAAAATAAGAAGACACATAAGAATAAGTGGAGCCTAGATCAAATAGAATTGGTACACCTCTATAACAAACTATGAAAATACCTATAGTGACAGAATTGGAGGTAACAGCCTCGGTATGGGTAGGTGGCATAGCAACTAGGGCTGCAACCACGGCCTGGGAATTCTGCGGGGCACGTTGTGGCTGAGAAGTCTATGGAGGTGCACTTCTCTCAAGTCTAGGGCAATACCTCACCATATGGCATATGTCACCACACTCAATGAAACCACACAGCTGATGTGGCAGTGGAAACTATAGAGTACGGGTACTTCAAAACCCATGAACACATGAAACCATGTGTGAAATCTGAGATGAAACTAAGCCGGCTAACCTATGAAACCCTTACCATGCCATACTCTTCCTCCAAAATAAGGATCAGTTCGCCTCCCCAATCTACAAGGTCTACTCATTTCTCTATACTCTTCCTCCTGACCTCGTCTATCTCCTACTTGGTAAGAGGTCCTCACCACCCGCTGAACTAAGACCACAGGCTGTGTCGCCATGACACCTGGAACATGACCAATGGGAACTCACTGCTCTGGAATGGGGCGGCAGGAGTCTGAGTCCCTCCCCCGGCCTGTGAAGTAGTCGATATAACTTGAATCAATCCAGCCTGAATCAATGTGCCCAACATGCTCAGGAACTATGCTAAAGTCTCCCGAAGGGCTGGAGTAGTAGTAGCATGCATGTCAAGTTCCTGGACTCTAATTGGATCTGCTGGTGGTACCTCGAAGGCAGCTCGAGCAGGTGCTCTTACTGTACCACGTGCGCATCCTCGGCCTCTACCCCAGCCCCGGCCTCTGACAGCTGCAGTAGGGAGCGCGGGTGCCTGATCATCTCGAGTAGCACGTGTCTTCACTATCCATGAGAGAGTAGAAAGACAGAAGTTTAGTTGTGACATCAAAAATCTCGCCCGACAAGGAAAACAAATAAAGTGGAATTTTCCTAGCAGTTACATAGCCTCTCGTAGATAAGTACAGACGTCTCTGTACCGATGAGCGAGACTCTAATAAACCGGTCTGTGTTCCGTGACTCCAATGAACCTAGAACTCTGATACCAACTTGTCACGACCTCAGTTCGCCCTCTATGAATATGTCGTGACGGCTCCTAGTCCCTAGAACTAGGTAAGCCTAACAAGTGCGGAAAACAATCAAGAATTTGGAGAATTATAACTTAAAACCTAATTTACCAAAATGAAAGCAGAATATGGAATGTCACTCGGCATATACAGCACAATAACTCAAACTTCTACAACACTATCCAAAAATACGGAAACTCACGGGAGCACAAGCTGAAGGAAATATAGTACAATGTTCTAACTCCAGAATGTCTAAAACAATAGTAAGAAGGAAGGCTAACTGCTAAAAGATAGAATAAAATGGAGACTCCTTGGTATGCGGACGCGGCAGATATACCTCGAAGTTTCTTCTAGATCTCTCCACCTCAAGGGTGATACGCCTGGGTAGAGGTACCTGGATCTGCACATGATAAAACATGCACAGAAGGGGCATGAGTACACCACGGTGGTACTCAGTAAGTGCCATGCCTAACCTCGGTCGGGTAGTGAGAAGGAAGGTCAGGGCCCTACTGAGGTTAAACATAATAATGAGTTTCAACAATATGAAATAAACAATATAGATGAGAACAACAATGAAATAAGGCAGGTTATACCGGGTAACAACAATTATACAAAAGAACAGAGTAAACTCGGAAATCATAACAGCTTAATATCAATAGTAACACGAGGATGTCCCAGGATACCGTCCCTAGTCCATCATATATGTGTGTGTGTGTGTGTGGTGTGTGTATATATATATATATATATATATATATATATATATATATATATATATATATATATATATATATATATATATATAAATAATCGAAGGATCTCCCGGGATATTGTCCCGTAGTCCATCTATCAATGCACAGGGATCTACCGGAATCCGATTCATAGTCTCAAAGTAAATGTGCAGGGGGATCTATCGGGAATCTAACTCGCAGTCCTAAATTAAATGTGCAAGGGGATCTATCGGGAATCTAACCCGTAGTCCCAAAGTAAATGTATTGGGAGATCTATCGAGAATCGAACCTGCAGTCCCAAAGTAAATGTGTAGGAAAATCTATCGGGAATCTAACCTACAGTCCCAAGTAAACAGACAAGGGGGAGATACCAGAATCCACATCCGTAGTCCCAATGTAAATACACAGCAACAGCAATGAGATGTTCAGAAATGAAGTTTCATACCAAGGCAAAAAGTAACCTCAGTCTAACATGCTTCACGTAATGAAACTGAGGCAATTTAGCAAATAGGCAATTTTAAATCAACTAAATATGCTTTTCTAACTAAGATCAAGCTAAAATTTGCAAGTATATAATAAAGCAGGTAAGAAAGGAACTCAGTTTTAAATACTTAAAGCAAAATCAATTTTTCAAAAATTATCTTAAATACGCGCTCGTCACCTCACATACAAGACAATCAATTATCAAATATCATATCCTAAGGGGAAGGTCCCCTATACAAGGTTAGACAAGACACTTGCCTCCAACCGGCTCAAAATCAACTAAAAACCATGCTTTTGCCACGAGTATCCGACTCCAAATAGCCTAAATCTATTAGATTCAATTGCATATTGTGAATAACACCTCAAGTAACTGATTCTATTATTAAATTCTAAGCTAATACACGAAATTATGCAAAGTGACCAAAACACCCCTCATGCCAACATCTCAGAATCAGGTGAAATTAACATTTTTAGAACCCTCGCACTCTCACTAGTCTAACTATATGAAAATCTCCCAAATCGGATGTTAAACACCCATTCAAAACTCAATAATTTGGTCTATGAAGCTTTATCAATTTTTCATTCAAAATCCAAAAATAAAGGAGGAATTCACGCTTTGATTAGTGGTTATAAGAAAAAAGGAGTTTAGAATCGTTACCCAATCGATGCCCCTGAAAATCCCTTGAAATCCCGCTCAAATCCAAGCTCCCAAGCCTGAGTTTTGGTAAAAATAGCTGAACCCTCGGTTTTGAATTTTATTAACTGCCCAGATATTTAATGCATCGCAAACGCGGAGAAAGTCTCCCATTCGCGAAGAAGAAAAATGAAGAGCTGCTGAAATGTGCTTCGCAAACGCGGAATCAAGCTCGCGAAAGCGGAAGAGAAAAATATTGTGGCTCAGAAATGGCTATTCGCGAATACGTGAACCAGCACGCGAACGCGAAGGATGAACTTGCAAAGCTACGCGAATGCGAGTGAAGGAACGCGAACGCGGTGAGGAAAAATAGACACAGCCTTCAGCACCAAATAATACTACGCAAACGCGAGGCCTTGGACACGAACGCGAAGAAAGAAAAAAGGAAAAGCTTTGCGAATGTTGGGGCATTAACACGAATGCGAAGAAGGATAGATCTGCAACAGACCTGAAGCAAAAATCTGCAATTTTTAACAACTTAAAATGCTCCATTAAGCATCTGAAACACATCCAAGGCTCTCGGGACCTCAACCAAATTACCAACACATCCTAAAACCCCATTCAAACTTGTTCCAATACTTAAAACACCTCAAACAACATAAAATCCACCAATTCACATCGAATTCAAGCTTGAATTTTCTAAAAACTTCCAAAATACGCTTTTGACCAAAAACCTAACCAAACCATGTCTGAATAACTTGAAATTTTGCGCACATCACAAATGACATAACGAAGATATAGCCACTCTCGGAATTGCATTCTGACCATCAAATCAAAACCTGACTATCAGACCAGATACTTTGAAAATTCAAAATTCAGCATTTCAAGCCTAAATTAGTTACGGACCTCCAAAACAAAATTTGAACATGATATTAACTCCGAAATCACCTAGCGAAGCAAACGAACCCATCTGATCTCCATTCCAAGGCCGTCTTCACAATGTTCCGACTATGGACAACTTTCCAACACTTAAGCTCTTTTTTAGGGACTAAGTTTCCCAAAGCTCTCGGAAACTCAAAACCGAACGTCCCGACAAATCAAATTAGCAAAAATAAACTTAGGGAAAGCAGTTAATAGGGGATCAAAGTGCTAATTTTTAAGACAACCGGCTAGGTCATCACGCAAACCTCGTCCGAATGACCTAAAATTTTGTACACATGTCACATTCATCACGATAGAGCTACTCCAACTTCCGAAATTTCATTCCGACCCTCGGATCAAAATCTCACTATCGAATCGAAAACTTCAAAATTTTAACTTTCGACATTTCAAGCCTAAATTAGCTACGAACCTCTAAAACACACTCAAAACAGACTCCTAACCCCGAAATCACCCAACGGAGCTAACGGAACCATCAGATTTCCATTCCGAAACTGTCTTCTCACTCTTCCGACTATGGTCAACTTTTCAACACTTAAGCTCTTATTTAGGGATTAAGTTCCCCAAAACTCTCCGAAGCTTAAAACCAAACATCCCGGTAAATAAAAATAGTAGAAATAACACGGGGAAAGTCGTTAATAAGGAATCGGGGCGTAAATTCACCGGCCTAGTCGTCACACCAATGAACCATGATGAGACATTCAAGGATACGCATATTGCAAAGAAGAAGAATAAGACAGATTAAGAAAGGTGGGTCGAGGACCGGGCATCGACAGTATATGTACGATTTCGCTTTTCTTTAAGTATTTTAATTTACTTTTATATAAACTTTGAAATACTAATTCAATTTAAATTTTTGTATATGGTTGCTACCAAACTAACATGGAGAAATTCATCCGCACTTAGCCAGTTGGTAAATCGGGCAAGCCAACCCAACCTTCGAACGAGGATGCTGAAAGAATATGGATGGAATCTGTTGACGGTCCAAAATGGGGAAAGGTATACGAGCTTCCTACTAAAAATTCACATCGCTATAAGTGTGGAATGCAAGGAATAGGGACTTACTCGCAAGGCGAGCAAGTTAATGGGGATAGCCTCTTCGCTATGCGGGAGAATTAGAAAGCTCACATCCGAGCTAGAAGAGGCCAAGGAAAGAGAAAGGGTTAGAGATGCTCAATTCCTTGGCATGCAAACTCAGATCAAAAATCTCTTATCTTTTGGAGCTTTTCCATTGACCTGGTCTTGTGATTCATTGCCAGAGGCTCGACCCGCACGTGATCATTCCTCCCGTCCTCCTCGTGGTCATTCTTCCCATCCTCCACTAGACTCTTATCTATAGCATCTTGTAAATGAAAATTCATTAGACGGTGATGATGATGTTGTAAAAAATACTCTTTGACTTTTATATACTTTGAACTAGGTAAATAGAACTAGTTTTGAACTAGTTGTAATAAGTTTTAACTTGGTTTTGGATTTCAATGTTCAATTGAACTTTAATTTATTAGTTTTAATGTATTTATTGATTGTTGTTGTGTTGTTGTTGGTGGTGGTGTTGTTATTGTTTTAGGTTTCTATTAGGTGTATTGGTATGCTGGCGGGTGGTGTAGGTGCCAAAACAGGCATTTTATGCCAAAGTTAAAATCCAAAAAACAGACCAAAGTTGGTCGGTTTCTAGTAAAAAAAAATATTTTGCAAATTACCGACCAAAGTTGGTCTATTAATGAACAATGAATTCCCAGAATTCAATATTACCGACCAATTTTGGTCGGTATTGTTAAATTTTTATTTTTTTTAAAATATATCTTTTTTCATTTATCGACCAACTTTGGTCGATATTGTTTAAATTTAATAATTAATAAAAAACTATAATATAAATACACCAAACAACTTTGGTCGATAAATTAAATTATTAAAATATGTTTCCAACCAAAGTTGGTCGGTAAATGTTTTAAATTCTTCATATGGTCGTTTTAACATACCGACCAACCTTGGTCGGTAATTACTGACCAAACTTGATCGGTATATTAAAACAACGATCAAAATAGATACCAAGCGTATTTGGACGCGTTTTGGTCGGTAATTTTTCATAAACGATCAATGTTGGTCTGTTTTTCTAGTAAGTATTTATCAGATTTCTAGTAATGATGTCATATTTGGAAATTATCCTTGCATGGCTTTATATATTTGTTTGACAGAGCATTTCTCCATCTTTTGAACATCTTCTTCTGAGAACCCTGCATTCACAGAGTAGTTCCTTGCTTTGAATATCTTTTATATGGCCCATGATGAATTTGTTTGTTCTGTATTCCAGATTGCGTTCCCATTTATGTATTAAGTATGTATCCATTGTACCCACAACTTCTCCTTTATTGTGCAAATACTCAATAGTAGCTGACATATGTCTGCTTTGTTCCATAGCTCCACATTAATCCTCCAGCTACCTTTGGTGCACACAATTTGTCCCAGGTTATCAAAGCCTTCTTTGTTGGTTCAGCATTTCATGTCCATAAGAACCTTCTGCAAATTGCTTATATGAAGTGGATAATTTTCTTGGGCAAAATAAAAATCAGAGACCAGAAAGATTGTATAGCAAATAGCACACTCTTGACTAGTACTATTCTTCCTGCATACGACAGAAATTTTGTGGTCCAACTTTGAATCCAGCTTAACATCCTCTCTATTAAGGGTTCATATTGGATAGAAAACAGCCTTGTAGTGCTCAATGAGACACCTGGATATCTGAAAGGTAGTAAACCCTTTGTATAGCCTAATATGTCCTCAATTTGCTGTTGAAGAAGGTTATTCACACCACCAAAATAAATGATGCTTTTATTTGGATTAGTAATTAGATCTGAGGCTGCTAAGAACATTCGGAACTGCTGGTGCAGTATTTATATTGATTGAATGTCTCCTTTACAAAATAGAAGTAAATCATCTACAAATCCCAGTTGAACTAGATTGTATTTGGCACACCTTGGATGGAATCTAAGCTGTTTATTGACCTTCAGTGTCTTTAGTGACCTACTTAGGTACTCCATTGCAAATACAAATAATTGGGATGGTGGATCTCCTTGCCTTAACCTTTTCTTTGCCTCAAATAGTACAGAAGGCTTAACATAGATTAACACATAGTAGGACACAGTTCAGATGCATGCCATTATCCACTTCACAAACACTTCAGGGAAATTTAATAGTGTCATCACTTGTTCAATGTACACATATTCAACAGATTCATGTGCCTTTTGCATATCTATTTTGAGTATATACCTAGGAGAAATATTCTTCCTTCCATTGCCTTTGGCCAATTCATGGCTCATAATTATGTTATCTGTAATCAGTCTCCCAGGTACAAAGGTAGCTTGGCAATTATCTATCAATTCTTCTATCACATCATGCAGTCTTGTTGTGAGCACTTTTAAAAATTATCTTGTAAAGGACTATACAACATGAAATTGGCCTGGAGTCCTTAATATTTTGTTGGATTCTGAATCTTTGGTATCAAGATAATAGTTGTGCAGTTGATAGCTTTGCACATGTCTTCACTTTCAAAGAATTAACTGCTGCAGTTACTTCATAGCCTAGTATGTGCCATGTTTTCTTAAAGAATAAAGAGTGTATCCATCACACCCTGGTGCCTTGTTGTCATTGATGTCCATTATAGCTTGCTTCGCTTCTGCTCTGGTAACTAGTCTTATTAGCCGTAATTGTTGCCTCATGTTTAATATATGGCCATTCTGCATAATCTCTGGGTTAATAACTGGCAGTTGTGTTGCTGCAGTCCCAAGTAGACCCCTATAGAATCTTAGAATTTCTTCATCCACTTCAGTTGGACTTTGCAGAAGTTGCCCAATACTAGTGACTAGTCTGCCAATACTATTCCTTGCTTGCCTATTTTTCTTGCAAGCATGGTAGTATGATGTATTGGAATCACCAAGTTTAAGCCATTGTATCCTAGATTTTTGTTTTAGAACACTTTCCTCAACCATCAGCAATTTCTCCAATTTTAACTTTCCAGCTTTTTCAAGGGCTACTGTCTCATCATCTTGACCTAGGATGTTCATTTGGACTTGTATACTTTCTAACCCCCCCCCCCCTCCCTCTTTCTCATTATATCTTACTCTCTATTCCACTTGAACTCTTACTTGTTCAATTAATGCAGGGCACTTTTCAGTGTTTTGAGTTTATTTCACATAGATAGCATGGTAGATCCTCTTTTACTGCTCCTCTAGGCTTGCTTTGTTGCTACATCAAACTCAGTTAGGCTTGCTAAGCAGTTGAAAAATTTGAAAGGTCTCATGCCTGCTTGTTTATTGATGTCAAATCTCACACTTAAAGGAGAATGATCATAAAACCTTGGATCCATAATGATTCCCTCCATGTAAGACCATTGTTGCATCCATTCTGCATTTTTCAAGATTCTATCAATCCTACATGGACATGGTTGTTAGTCCATGCATATTGTCTTCCCACAGTTTTCAGCTCATCTAATCCTGGATCCATTAGAAAATTCTTGAAATCCCACATCTCAATCGCTTACACAGAGTTGCCATTGATCCTATCCTCACTAGTTAGGATAAAATTGAAGTCAACCATTATAAGGCAAGGACTGTTTATACCCCGCAATAATACCTTTAACTCCTCCCATATGTTTTTCCTATTTTGAATTGTGTGTATACCATAGACTACACAGTAATTAAAATCGATTCTATGCTGAATCACAGTTACCTTCCCCATTATAATTTCCAAGGAGTTTTGGTCATCAAATAATCCACCTGAGTTGGGTCCCATGCTACTCATATTCTACCACCTGGAGCTTTATTGTAGTTGTCAACCCATTTCCAGTTGTTAAAGGTCTTCTTTATTATTGAACCTGCATTGCTTCTCTTCACTCTATGTTCTATTATGGCCACCAATACCACTTTATTTGTTCTGCAATTTTTTAGTTCTTTTTGCTTATATACTTTATTCAAACCCCTAACATTTAATGCTATAATATTCCTCATGATATGGATATTTGTTGTGGAACTCCGTCCCTATCCTTCATGTTGTGCTTCTCCCTCACACCTTGGGGTTCAGATAGTTGAACTATCTTTTGAGTTGTATCAACTAGTGCTTTGAATGCATTGCCATTGTCAATTTCATTCTCATTTGTAACTTTTGCATTTTTCTTTGTAGCGGATTTTTCTCGAGCAATTTGCCCCCTGTGGTTCAGCTTCTTGCTGACTTTGCTGTATATTTTCTGTTACCTCCAACTGATCAAAGAACCTTCCTTGAGCATCAATTTTATCTATAACGAGCTCAAGAGTTATGACTTTTTTCTATTCATTCTTCTGCTTTATTTCCATACTCTTCTGTATCATTCATTCCCGTTTCTACTTCTTTTGATCCCTACATGACTGGCCTTATTGCCAAAATGTTTGGCAGTACTGTGGTTTTCAATTATAATGAACAATCTGTTCAATCACCTTACCTCTAGATCATACAGTTTAATCTTCTTTGGCAGTGGTCGTGTGACATCCATTTCAATAAGGATCCTGGCGTATGAAACTCTTTCAGCCACTGTGGTACAAATATTAGCGTACAATGGCTTTCCTAGACTACTTCTAATTTTACTTAGGGCCTCTTTACTCCAGCAGTTGAGTGGCAGTTTTGGGAACTTGACCCGTAGGGGAATGATTTTAACCACTTCTTCATTGAAATCAAAATTTTTTTTACCATGGTCTAATTATAATTGGCTTGTTGCTAATTGTATAAGGCACATTCAGCATCATATCCTCCCTCTATTCACAGTTAGCTATCAATCTCTCAAAGCCCTAATTGATTGAGTATTCTCCACCACATAGTATAACTGCTTGATTCCACTTTTGGTTCTCTTCTTCGATGTCCTCTTCCATCAATTGTAGCACTACTTTACCATCATTCATCACTAAGGGTATGTAAGTTAGATTCATACCTTTTGCTGCCAATTTATTCTCTTGTAGTAGCCCTGCCTGTGATCTTCCCGTCTCATTTGCTGGTTCTATTTTATTCTTCTGAATTTTCTTCTGGTTATCAAGCTTTGCATTCTCTATTCCTTAGATTGTTCCATTGGTCTGCACTTTGCTCGAGCTTCGTTTCTCACTTGCTGATGTAGCAATTCCTTTGCCAGAGTTCACCATAGGTGTCAATTGATTGCCAGAACTCATCGGTGTTACCATTTTGACTCGATTACTGTCCAATTTGGATCGTTGTCACTGTCTTGGTCCAGAGCATCCTCCTGCATTTCTCTTTTGCTTTAGTATTTCGTTTCCCTTGCTCGCGTGAGATAATGTCCGCTAATTTCCTTTCTATGACTCGCCTTTTGCTGGTGTTCTTCTTCGCTATTCCTCTTCCTCCTGTTTCAGTGGCGCAGGTTAGTTATTCACCTAACGTGCGGCGAGAGAAACAAAACGTTTACTTTAACGAAACAATTTCTAATCCCGCACTTCTTGCTACCCCACGCTGACCTCGGTTTTTGTTTTATTTTGTATAACAATTTTCTTTTCTCTTTTTTTTTTTAATTTTGTGTGGGCCAAACCGAGAAATGTAAAGTAATTTTTGCTATCACAAAACACATGGTTGAAAAAATTATACATAGATTCCCTCATTGAAACGACAAATATTTGGTTGATTTAGTGTCTTGTTTCCCATCTTCTTGATCTTCCTGATCTCCAAATGATAGAATAAGGATCTGGACAAACTTGGTATGGAATTTTTGGTGGATTAACTTCTGGTAGACGGTATACATTACAAACAATTCAATAATCAGGGGCAAAGATAACTTTCTGTGGTCATTTTCATTATACTTGTACCATATGCTTCTACATATTAGTAAATTAATTAGTCCTCCTACACACGTAAATTACAAATGACAAGAGAAATTACCTAACGAAAGACTTCAGAACTAAACAAGAACTAATGAATATATCATCCAACTGGTTTAATTAATAAAATACGCAGCTAATTTACTGTTTTGTCTAATTTTCCTAATTTAGTAGCTTAAACTGTAGTTACAAACATGATAAAAGTATCCTAGGTTTACTCTGCATTATATATCCCCTGCTTCTAGAACCTATAGGAATCATTATGCTTAGTATTAGGGATCATATTCTTACCTCAGTGCATCAATTTCAATCTGCGAGAAGTCCATGTTGGTTGAACTATCTTGAAAATAAATGGTTCTTGTCCTTGTGGCCATTGGTTGTTTGATGGCTAGTACTTTGCAATTTAAATTTCTTGCAATGTGGTTGTGGGTCATGGCCAACCTATGCAAGAAATAAAAGGTATATATTACTAAAAAGTTTGTACACGAAGTCAGAAGCTAAATTCTACAAATTCAATCGGACTCATTGCTTTCCGTTGGAGCTAATTATACATATGTATACAATAGAGCCAGACGGTCATGAATATTAGGGAATTAACCAATACATTCCATCAACCAACGTGATTAGGTTCACGTAAACGCATGCTCACATCCTTAAATAATATTATTTTTCAGATTACATTCTTAAATATGTATGTTTGAACTCAAGCTCAAGTGAGCACTTTGGCTTAGTGGTAAGGGGGTGTTCCTTTTGTCTCCAAGGTCATAGCTTTAATTTCTGCTCTGAAAATCTTGAATACGTCTTTGGATATGAGCCTTGTGGTTGGCATGGTCCATGTACACGTAACAACTAGATCATACCATATCATTTATTGAAACTTAATTGCAGTTTCCTTAAAGAGTTGAGATGTTAAAATAATTCTTTATGAAGAAATATTCTGATTTTCGTGCGAAGGACATGAAACCTTAATTAGCAGACAATAATAATGAGCACAAAAATTGTATTTACAACTATCTAATGGAAATTGAGGAGAGGAATATTTGTTTATTATATTTACCTTTAATTGGAGGAAGAAAATAAGGAAATGGATAGTTTGGACTTGAGACCAATATAGCCAGATTATAGGATGGGGAAAAATTCCTATACAACTTTGGACAGTACAATTTGTCATTTTCATATGTCTAATGTGATTACATAGCAAAAACGTAAGTTGCTAATATTTAAATCGTCCTTTGGTGACAAGGGATAAAAGAGAAGTTAATATTTAAATCAATTTTGTGACGCGTGATATGAATGGAGGCATCTTTGTTTAGAAATGCATTTGGGTTGTCAACTACTCCTACACTGTTACTTAAAGGAATACTAATTGATTTGGTAAAATTAGAAACTCATAAACAGTTTCTAATAGTTTTAATTTGGTAAAATGTACGTCCCCTGACTTTGGTTCTCAAAAACGTAATCAGCTCAAAAGAATAACAACATAAAAAGAAATGACTTTGGTTCTCAAAAAGGAAAAATTAGCTCAAAAGAATAACAACATAAAAAGAAATGCACAGGACGCAATGACCGCAATTGCTTACCTTAGTTTTTACAACACCAACTCTTCCGCCTCCGTTCAAAGGTACTTTTAGCACGTACTTCCTTCACTTTTAGTTGTTCTCACTTTGCATTCTCTTTAAGAAAAAATTAATAAAGTAACGTAATTTTCAATTTTATCAATAATAACAATAGTATTTTTTAAAATCTTGCGAAATAATTTGACGAATGATTAGTTAATGATAAGGGTATAACATAACGAAGAAAAAAAAAGTCTTACTTTTGATTTAATACAGTGGACAAATAAAAGTGAACAAAAGAAGTAAGTATGATGTGTTCGACGTCCCATGTTGCATGATTTAAATACACACAGCCAATACAGTTTTATCACCAATTTAGTTAGAGATTTTTAAATTCTTATGTCACATAGGAAACCTTATTACCCTCAATGTTTAAGGTTTGACTTAATTATACTTAGCATACCAAATTACCAATTTTATGCGATAATTAATTAAGGATATAATTAATTATACGTTCTTTACTCCTTAATTAAAGGAATTTGTATGTCCTAGTATCCCCATTCATCTCACGTTTCTCTCTCCTAATCCCTCAGCCCCACCCATGTTTTACCCATACCCACGTTCTTTTTACTATTTTCTATCTTCTGATACTAAATTCTCCCTCTAAATTCACAGAAACTTGAATAAAATTTTCCACAAAGTTGGTTCCCCATTTTACTTCAGTTGAAGTTCATCAATGAAGAACAACAAAGCTTCGAAATAAAGTCCTAAAAAATCAGCAACAACCGATATACCCTCATTTGAAATCACCAAAAAACCAAGGCAAATCTTCACATACAATTGCAGAGACTACTCATAGTTCCTCTCCCTGACAAATCAAAGTCGAGGCGAGAACCAAACAAAAACATGAAGTAGATACTGGAGAAACTACTACACCAGGCAAACAAGTCAAACGAAAAAGAAAAGAGATTTTGGTAGACGACGACTTTGTAGAAGAGGTCCCTAATCTTCGAACAGGAAAGAAAGCAAAGGTGTCTCGTGGTTCGAAAAATCCAAAAATAAAGAAACATTCAAAAAAATACCCTAACATTGTTTGGAACCAATCATTGACGAAGGTAAACGTTGATTAGTTTCGTTTCTAATTTTTTTTTAGTTTTGTTTAGGATGGTAAAATCTGTGTTATACGTATTTTAGACAAGTGTAGAGTAATTGTCTTAATTTTGAAGATTATTTGTAGTTGTGATGTTCTACCTTTATAGTTATACAAATTTTGTAGTTTTTTTGTAGTTATATTATTAGGTAACTTGTACTATTTGAAGCAAAATTGTAGTTATCTTTTGTTGCTGCATTTTTGTAGAAAATGCTTTAAATTATAGATATTATGTAATCATTTGTAGTTATGTTGGAGATTTGTCAGTTTTCGCAGAAGACCTTTCTGATATTGACAAACATCGTAAACACTATGGAGCGCTCCTATAAGATTATGCTACAAAGAAGTATGAAGATGGGTCAATCAATGAAAGTGAGGTTACAGGCAGAATAGCAACGAGAAAGGATGCACCTGCATTGAGTGAGAAAACAAGAGTCCAGAGAAAGAAGAAGTGTATATATAATTTAGTTGATGCTAGTTTTTAGGAGAAGTATAGTATACAACTTTTTGAACAATTCATTTGTGTTTTTTTATTGTAGCAGACCTTTTGTTTTGTTAATTCTATCCAGTTTAGTAGTTCACTTGAAAATAACTTGATAGTTTTAACTCCAATTGTTTAATATTTACAGCACTTGTTTTTCATTATCTTAAACGTAGTTATTATGTTGTTAGAATACAAATTATCTAACAAAAACTTCAAATTATCTACAATCTGGTAACACTGAATATTGAGATTGTATATAATTTTATAACTGAATACGTATATAATTTGTAGGGAATACCTTCAGTTGTATGTAATTTCTGGATATTACTTTCAGTTCAAGTTAAATTAATTTTTTTAAACTTGTTGTTATATTGTAGATAATAAATATTAATTGTTATGTACGTAATGTCAAAAATGAAGGTAGATGCTTGACACAATACAGAAAAATATGTTAACAAACACAGAAATAAATAGAAATTAACTACATTATGATCTTTAAAAACTTAAACGATTACACTCAAAATTTTGTTAACTTGAACGCGCTAATATTATTTTGAAATACTATTCTAACTACATGATATTTATTTCTTTATTGACAGCTCTCTTGCATTTTTTGTTACAGCATTCGACGACTCTGCAATGTTTAATGTCATAGTCTAAGTTCTATTCACCGTTGCATGTACTCTTGACCATCTATGATAGTCAATATCATATCAAGTAACTTTATTGTCCCAGACGAACCTGCATGAACATAAAGATAAACAGTGTCATTATAATTTTGTAGAATCTTTGTAGATAAATTGTAGATGAAGAGAAAATTTTGTAGTCGATATTTTTTTCCACATAGATTGTGTTTAATTGTAGTAATTATGTAGATACCTTTACAAATAATACTGTTTTATACATACTTAAACTGAATTGTAGTATATTTGTAAATTTTTTGTAGAAAAATTGTTGATGAAAAAAGTTTTGTAGTCAATATTTTTTAACATATATCATAGTTTAATTGTAGTATAAATATAATAATTTTGTAGATAATCATGAAAAAAATATTGCTTTATACATCCTAAAACTGATGTGTAATTTATTTGTATATAAATGTAGGAATTTATAGATATTACCATAAAATCAAATTTTCATAGATTTGAAACATAACAAACTTGCACTTGTGTTCTCATTGGTAGTAGTCAATTCCATATTGAAATCTCGTAGAGTGTAAATAACGGATACGATCCTAAGTTTTTATTCTCCTTTTTTGCTCCATATACACAAGGAACCCCCATATTGTTCCTTATCTCCATTGGAGGACAATTCTCATTCACAATGTATTGGATTTCTACAATTTTTTTCGAAGTATCAATCATTAATTGCTCTGCAATTGTAGAAATTAATATACTGCAGCATACATCCTCATCGAGCACAATGCCTTCAACTTGAAAATCACTAAATCTGACATAGCTATCCCAATTCCCATTTAGTTGTAGCATAATTGAAATTTTGGACATGAATGCGCGTAATTGCTAAAGTATTGTTCAATATTTTATCACTTTTTTGATTTCTTTGAATTAAGAAAATGAATAACAAAGTATCGGCAAAATTGATTTCTACAATTTGACTTAAATTTGTTGAATATTTGTCTCTTTTTTAATCAGTGGACTGAAAAAAAAAATCGACGAGCTGAGTTTCACAAAACTGATTTCTACAATTTGATTCGAATTTGTCGACGATTGTCTTTTTTTTGATATGTGGCTTAAGGAAAAATATCGAAGAACAGAGTTTTTTCAAAAACGAGTCTTTGTAATTTGATTTTAAATTGAAAATTAACGGATTTCCGTTTCAAATTATATCTGAAGGTCGCTAAATCAATTGGAATATTCTGTTCCTAATTTGTAAGACGCCTAATTAAGAAGATTCGGCTACTAATAATCAGTATTTAATGAATAGTATAATAATTGTAAAAAAAATGTGAACATGGCGGGTGAATTAAAAATTATGCACATATTTGGTAATAAAATTTCATATATGGTATAGGAAGAAAAAAAAATAGATTTAGTTACTCACAAAAACACCCAATCAACTAATTACACATCAATCTCTTTCGTTTTATTATTCTTTCTTTGTCCCACGTCCGCTTATGACAAATGATGTCACTTTGAGGAGTTAGTGAGAAAGATCAAGAATCTACAATATATTCCTTTCTTCTAGATTCTTATCCCTAAAAAGAGGTGTATTCTCTTTGCTCTCTGAAAGGAGAAGCTAATAGATGTTGCCACAATCCAGAAGAAATACAACCGATTTTCAAAACTAAAATCCTCGCTATCTGGAGTTAAGTTCTCCGAGTTGACAAGATAGAATCAATAAGATGCCTAAGGGGAAAGGAGTCAAGTTTAGCAGCTAAAACGAGCAACTCCCAAGGAAGAGATGGATAAATTAAGAACGGCATTACCATACTATACTAGTACTGCTATACTTTACGTTTACATGTCCTTTCAAAATAGGAACCTCGGCAGCTTTTTGCAACACATAAGATCACTTGATAGTTATCTGGAAGCATGTATCAAAGACATACTTTGCATCTATTACTTAATTACTACAAACGAAATAACATAGTTAATAATTAGCACCAATTCTAATAAGCACCTAGATTCTTTAGGTCAATAACCCAATCTACCGACTCAGGTTACACCAGGCACTCCCTCATAAAAACAATTCAACATGTGATAAAATTGCAAAGAAAGTACCAGAACCTTTGACCCTCCATTGCGTCAAGCTCATTACCAACATAGCTCCTCGACTGTTTGTAACATACACAAGCTATTACTATCAGTTTCTGTAAATGTAGCAATCGTATCCAGAGGGTAGTTGCTGTCATCCAGAATCCTACTGCTGGTTGCCGCTAGCTTAGCACGGAATCAACTTTTAACACTGCCAAAAACAAGACTGCAAATTTTTTTCATGTCAATGCTTTGTTATTCACAAAGTTCATGCCAGTCTTTATTCAAAGCAGCTATTTGTTGTTAATAGTTTCTCCTAGTAAAGCAAAGATGTTTATGCATCAGGTAACCAGTTGTGACTGATTACATACTCCTACAATCACCAGAATCCAAGTCTTACGATAGCTTATCTTTGAACCTCGGTGTTCAGCAGCAAACTCTACCCTTCTGTTCTTGTTTATACTAACAATACTGTCACGCTAAACCTAAGTTTACTAAAACTAGATATTGCCAGGTGATGTCAACTATCTACTTCCTGAACGCCATTCACAGGCACACATAGAAGCTCATTTTAAGTGACACGACCCCAAACAGTCCTTCCTTGGCCGCGGCCACCACGTGCATTGTCATAGCCTCTTCCACGATATGAGCCTCGAGATGCCCCTGACATGCGGGCTCCCCGTCCACGGCCCCGTTGGTTTTTCTGAATCTCACCAAATGTCTGGAAAACACATCAAGAAGTCACTTCAGGAATCAAAATTAAAGAGAACTTCTAAAGCAATGCCCTCCAACCCACCCCTTTTCTTTTTTGAGATAAGGCAAAGAATCAAATTACCTCGGCATCTTTTTTCCTTTGTTCAGAAAATTTCACTTTTCCAGATTCACGATCAAGTGTATGACAGGAAAGAGAATCAAAGAAGTCGTCCTTACAATAAAGAGGCTGTAGAATATAAAGTTAATAACAGCATATTGAGAGATACCATGGAGAAAAATTTGGAAACGCAAACATAGACTTTCCACCTGCAGCTTACCTTGTAATCATGTTTTGCATTTTCATCCCCAGCTCCATCCTGTGCATCATTGTCATCCATCTCTTTCCCATCCCCGATTTCATCATCTGATTCAGCTTTGTTACTTTTGCCTAGAAAATCCCATACCTCTTTCTTATTGAACCTTTCATTCATTGCCTCAAAATCGAACTCCTCGGAGAATCTTTTAACCAAATGGGAATTCTGGAAAAAAATAAAGAATGCTGAGTACAAATGTCAAGAGGCTTTGCATCCTGCAGCTTGTTTAAAACCAACCAACACGATTATCGTAACTCTACATTCCCCAAGTTATTCAATAACCGAAACAAGTTTTGACCGGTTGAAAATGAGATTCTATAGCTACATCAATAACCATGTAAATTGTTATGCTCAATTTTGCATCCGAGGTAAGCGATTATGTTATTATAGAAAGCGATCAGTTCTTTTGATCTTGACCGGTCGTGGAAAAGCTTCCTTTCTCAATTCCAGAAGTCACAGAGTTAATGTAAAAAAAGCTGCAATAGGCAGCTATTCTAGGCTCGCTTTGCTTCTTCAAGCTCGGGCCCTTCTTTCAAAAATAAAAGAACGCTAACGAACAAGAAAATGAATGCGCTAAGGCACAAAGGCTTTCTTGCAGCTGCTAGATGATTCTATTTCTAGTCAGCTAACTGAGAATCCAATAGAGAAAATTGTTTTTCTAATGATTTCTCATTGGCGATTTCTTGTGAGCCACGAAACAGATCATCAAACTCGTAAGAACGAACCATACAATGGAGAATCTCAAGCTAATAAGAACCAGACGTACTGCTTGACTTGCTTTTCTTCTCTTATGATATTGATAAGTCGAGCCTTCGCTCTTGCCTATAATAAGAGGTCAAGGATCAAGTGTCTGTTCATAGTGGCATACTTCTAGGATATTAACTTGAATGAGACGCCTCAAGGTCATGGATCGTTATCTATTTCGAGTTCCATGTGACTAAAGAATGAATTGCCTATTAGTCATCAGATGACAAGGAAAAGATTCTCGGTTGATAATGCAAACTTCACCGTGATAACAGAACTAGGAGGTATACAAAGTGTAATTGAACTAGTATATTTTGCACGGATCTAGCTATTAGGAATTGACAAGGATGTCACACCCACGCAAGAATTTCAAAGAGAACAAGTGCTAGAAAAAACAGTTACCTTTGCTCCGCGTCCGCGAAATTGACCTCCCACATTGCGATGATTGAGTTGAGGAACGCCATTTGGCTGGAACAATGTAGAATTTGTTAAATAATGGGGCAGGCCATAATATGAAGAATAGAAATACTTGGAGTTTACACAATCGTCAAACAAAAATTTGGCATTCATCTGAAGAAAGGGGATAGCAAACCACTAGTGGAAAGTCATAGCAATACTGACCAGAGAAAGAAGCAACTTCACAAAGCAGTATAGCTAACTATAAGAAGAAAAAAAGTTTATAAGGCAATGGAAAACTAGCCATCTGGATTACCACTTGTCCTCTGCCCATGCCCATATTACTCTGACGAGAATGTAGAGCAGCTCCTACAAGCTGGAAGGACAAGAAGAAATCACTTCCTTTACTTTCTGGTTAAAGAGTATATGACATAGTTCAATACTTAATTCAGCCATTAAGTACATAAGAGAAAAAATGGATCACATGTTCTAAACTAATTAAAGTTACCCCATTTCCTCTTCCTGATGCATGCTTCCTATAACTTTGATGTGTATATACAGCAGCTCCTTGTGGCTGAAATAAATTACAAAGGAAAAGGGGCATATGTCAGAACCCATGCAGAAACCAAACTTCCCTTTTTTGGGCTTAGGGCCTTGCTGGGGAAGGGACAACAAATGAGGAGTTTGTCTACCACCCATAGGGCACACAAAAAGTGACTTAGGTTACCGCATTTCCTCTGTGTGTGTCCCCTCTACTATTGTGATGAGTGGATAATGTGGCTCGATGTGCCTGAATAGACATAAAACAGCCTACAACGTAAATACCAACACTCCTAAAGAGGCTCAAACGAGAAGAGAAACTACAAGATATCCAGAAAATTACCCCATCTCTTCCCCGAGCAAAGTGACTTCTATTGTGATGAGACGATGTAGATCCATGTAACTAGAGAGAGAAAAAGGATGGGTCTAAGTTGTTGTATCAGATAGCAAAATCATTAAATACAGCACCAGACAACATGCGAAAAACAGGAACCACGTAATGTTGCAAACAGAGAAGGAAGATGGAGGAAATAAATGCAACCAATAATAAAATAGTAAAAAAAAAAAAAAGTATCACCGAAGTTGATTAGTAAGTAGGAAACAAAAAGTCGGCTTACGATGATATCCATGTGCATTTATTTAAAGGGTTCCCGCAAAAGTTTTTTCGAATTGGTAAATGTGGAAGTGCGCCTCGCACAAACATGGTTAACTTGATGGTTCTCAGAACGTCCGTGGATGTTGGTTAAGGGTCTCTTCATTTCTTTTTTCCTTAATGCAGTTCAAAAGAAACTGCAACAACATCAAGCTGATTACTTTAAGGCTAAAGAATTAAATTACTCAATAACAAAGTGTAACCATGCACACAAACATCAAAAATAGAAAAGGGTAGATATTCTCAAACAAGGAAACAGTAGGTTTCCAATTTTTATATGTGAAGCTAAAATACCAGCTTAGTTGTCAAACATTAATGGGCACATCACAATATAGGAGAGCGAAGGAATGGAAATGAGAAAAAAGGAGAGAGAGTGTCCATACTGTTTTAGTTGTAGATTTTGGTATTGACTCCACAGTTTCCTCTGTACTCCCCGATGGCAGAGGTTCTGATATTGATGCTTTAACAGTCTGTACATCAGCGTTTGACCTTTGCAATGATTGAGGTGACGAGGAATCCTTTACTCCTGACAGCACCTCTGGTGTCAAGAGAGATGATCGTGACAGATGGCTGAGAGATGCATCTTTTGTGTCTACAATAGATGACAGAGTTTGCGAGATTGTGGAGAAAGAATCTGAAGTGCTAATGGTGGAACTTGGTTTTTTAGTTACTGGATCCAGAATAGCATTGACATTAAGTTCTGCTTCCAGAGCAGACACCATTATTGGGCCTGAATCCACTGCTACAGTTGGAAGAGCACGGAATACATTATTTGGCATTGGAATAGATGAAAAATCAAGAAACGGTTTAGCAGGCTGTTCAGCATTGGATTGCCCAGATGGTGGAGACGGCATTGGGGGGAGCAAATTTGGGGAAGCAGTACTAATAGGCAGCAGCAATGGGTGATGATGTTGTGCTGCCAAACTAGATCCTCCAGCTAGAGGTGCATTCACATTTTGGTATTGTGCTTGCTGCTGAATGGGAAGGGAAGCAACCAAACTCTGTGGTGGAGGAGGAAAATGTTGCTGTTGAAACTGAGAATCTCCTCCTGTGGACCCAACTAATCCAGGCCAATAATTAGGGACAGCAGGCCCGTTGATATTTACAGGCGGAGGAGGAAGCGAGCCCCAAAGGCTAGAACTTGGTGGCGACAGATTCGAGGCCAGATTCACTTGGAAAGGTGCAACAGGGAGTATGGACGGCGCACTGGTACTAACATCTGCTACTTGTGCAGCACCAGGAGATGTCATGCCCATGGTTGATGGTATGGGGTAAGGAAAATGAGACTGAATAATTAAAATAAATTAAAGTTGGTTAAATCTCTAAGATGCAACAGAATGATAATCCATCATATTAAAATCAATATACCTGTATTATCGCAGGATCATCAGGAACAACTGAAGTACTTTGAGGGGGTGGTGAGGATATAACCTGCAGATCCTGTGAGACGAGGGAAACGAGAAACAGATATCCAGAATGAGTCCATGCTTAGAGCCGGAAAAGAACCTTAGATGAATGGCTCCAACACTAATTCAGCTAAACTTCATCAGACATACTATACAACATCCGAGGAGAAGTCAAATGTAAGATCACTTCTCCAACTGAAAAGAGAAGCAATTAAGTTTTTGATCAATGACCCACAGCCCCCTCTTTCCCTCAACATTGCTTCTTCCTTATTACAAGCCATAACATTGATAGTGCTTCGTTAAGAGTATTGCAGAAACATCTTTGTAGTTGCTACTATCTCATGAGAACAAAATTAGTGTTAGATGAAACAACAACATACCCAGTAAAATCCCACTAGTGGGATTTGGGAGGGTAGAGTGTACACAGACCTTACCCCTACCCTAAAAAAGTAGAGAAGTTGTTTCCATGAGACCCTCGGCTCAACAGAGTAGTGTTAGATGAAACAATAGGAAATATATAGATTTTCACCAAGATCCATTTAAACGCTGTTAGATTTTTTTGCCAAACCTTTAATACCAATCTCTAGACCCACTAGATCGGACAACCAGGAAGATTCATTTTTTAGTATTTTGAGGCCTTACAGGAAACATAATTTGCCTGTAGCTTATGCCTAGAAAAAAGATGATGAGAAACCTGGGAACCTCCCGTGTCTTTTTTTGTTAAATAGAGTAATGGGATCCATTCATGGCATGCAGTGTATGCAAATAGGTAAAGCAAGGAATTTGCTCCTGTACAGTGGCATTTTAATTCCTAAATAAAATTCAATGAGCTAACAAGATCTATAAAATCTAGTGCCAATTTTTTCCATTTCAGGGAAATAATCATTGCTGCAGCATGAGCTTAATAGTAAGAGCGAGCAATTGTACATGATCAGAAAATGGTTTATGGGTCTCAGCATTCTCTTTGAGTGACGCTTTTTTCAGAAATGCAAAACATCAGAGTGTACCTAGTAAGTACAAGGATAATAGTAGAACTTATATGTCTTTATCAGTGACAGACTCTTATCAATTTAGCCCTGCTATTCTTGAGCTTAGGCCACCCAACCAGACAGCTCTTTAGCCCAGTCACAAAAGTTTTGGAAAGTTTCAACCTTGCCCTTCTTACAAGTTCCATTGGCAGCAAAGAAGCTGGAAATGAGTCTGACAGTTTTAATTGATGATCCAATCCAAAAGAAGAAGCATAATGATGCTGCCTATTATTTCCATTCAATAAATACTGTTTAACTAATATCTTCATTTCTTTTTACTGGAGCAGCCACCAAAATGTTATTCAAACACCACATTACGTAATTCCAATCTCCAAAGATAAAAATTATTTAAGGAACACTTGTCACATAGATTCACTTTGTGTGCAAGCAAAATAACACAGCATGTCGAGAGAAAATCAGCCTACCACACCATTAAGCTGAAAGAGAAGCTACTTGAATGGAGCTTGGGCATCCTCACTGATGCTATTTAGTTATTTGGGATACGACTTCCCACTATCAAATCTGTCAATTTTGCCTTATCCTACCCATGATCATAGAGGCTTTTAGCAACTAGAAACAGTTGGATGGGAAGAAATAACACAAGCAGAATCAGCACGTTACGCGTTACTCACAATTATCGCATGCACTCCAATGATTAACCGCCAAACTGATTCTGGAAGAGTACAGTAAAAAAAAGGGAACAACCATGTCAGACACTGTACAAGAAATAATTCAACTACTCTTGCGTGGTAGCTATCTGTTGGCCTTGTGAGAAACTCAAATGAAGAACAAGAATGTCCGAATGGAAAGTTCCAATGAAAATCCCAGATGCAGTTTCTTTCATCTTCATTGTTGTAGAAAGAAAAAAGGTATGTTAACTGAACATGTAAGCGAATTAATCACCAGAACAGCTGTAGGTCATCCAAAGCTTTTATGACAATAATCTAGTTCTAATAAAAACACCAAGCACACAAAAAGTAAGCAGGTAAAGTCAGAAGTAGCGCTCACCTTTATGTCACTACCTCGGAAGAAAATGTACTCGTAAATTTTGTCACTGGGAGATATCTGAGGTCCATCCTGCTTTCGTCCTTCTGTCCCATACGATTTCACTGCAGCATACAGATGACTCGTCTGTCAAAAATTTGTATAACAAGAAGCTAAGAGTTCAAGGTGAAACAGGTCAACTACACCATCAAATACCTAAACATTATTAATCTGGCCAAACAACTTAATAGTTGTCAATACAAAAAAATTAACAGAGGCAAGTCACAAAATTCAGGAGCTCCACATAAAAAGCGAAGAGCCTAATCTTATAATACTAGTTGGGGAAGTACTTATTTGCTTCTGAACAAATTCTTCTTGAAATTCAACTCAGGCCTTTATATCAACTGGAAAGTTGAAAAACTGGACACATGCATGTTCCCTTCTGTGCGCACTTACTCAAGAGACCAGCTGATATTACAGTAATAAAAATTTACAAAGACTCAGCTTCTGATAACTTGATTATGGCAACATAAAAAGGATACTTGATTCACTGGCATAGCCTCAGACATCAAAATCTTGCAACATATCTATTCTTTGCATAAAACATTTCCTCACATGTTGCATGTGCATGCATGAATCATTCAGAACTTCAGGTTGAAAAGAAATGAATTCATAGATAGTTACACAAGTGTCCCTCAGCTCTTTGCATTTTCCATTTAACCTGGGGCTACCAAACCATCATAACCACTGTCTAACTACTTTTCCCTTTTTACTGTCATATGTTGAAATAGACAACTCATTGAAGCTCTAATGCAAATTTTATTGGAAAGCACCTCACCCCAAAACGATGTTCAATAGAATACAATATGCATAAGATAGATAGGACTAAATATAAGTCAAAGGAAGATATACATAAGAAGCTTCAGTTGATAATTCCCAGCATCTCTCAATCAATTAATTTTTTATGTTGGGAGTTTCTCTACAATTTAGTGAGGAACGTTTCTTATGAATAGCTGTTCTTTCCTAAGTAAGAAAAACCGATCATGTCCTAAAACCTTCTTTTTACTGAAAATTTAAGTCAAACAATATCTCTGTAAAAAATAGAGGTAATTGCAGGATTTTCAAATTGACATCATCAACAGAAATCACAATCTGAAAACCCTGCAGGTTCATGTATAATTCAACTCTTTCTATACAACACGCAAACGATTCCTAATTTTTGCTTTGATCTCCTAAAATTCTGATACCACAAACATGCTCATATTCACAAACTAACAATACCGGCCGGAGTTTTATAAATACAACTAGAACACAGAGTGATCAAAACAGAAACAATATCAAAAAAAGGATTAACAGTAGTGTATACCGTTGCGAAGGCCGATGGTGGATTCTAGAGCATCGAGATGGAAGAGAAATCCTTCATAACGAATATCAGACTTTGTAATCAAGCAAATGAGACTACCAATGTAGGAGTCGGCTGCCTTAGAGGCCGCCATTGACATTGCCCCAATCGTTGGTGTGTTTTTCTGAAACTGAAACCCTAATGAATCAGTGCTAACAAATTTATAGAACGGAAAAAGCAAAAACAGACGACAGATTACGATAATCTGAAGGAAGAAGAATCCATAAGAAACCGCTTCCGGTTTTTGATGTCACCTGGCAAGAGTTGAGGCCCGACGCTGCCTTCTTCTTTCTTTTCTCTGCCTAGTGTGTGTATGTAAACAGTAGAGCTAATCACACGAGAAGTGTTCCGTTTAATACTATAGTACCTTTTTCTTTCCTTGACTTTCTGTTTATTTCATTATTATCTTGCTTGTGCTTCTCATTAAGAATAGGAGTAGTCCATAATTAAAGATTCATATGTGCTTTGCCTCCTTAATGAGTTTATCCGATACTAACAAATTAAGTAAATTGATAATTTTTGCATAATGAATAATTTACAAATATATATATATAACAAAAATAAGATGAAAATTATATGATTTAGCTGGTGAACAAGTTGTAAAGAATTGTATGTGTCATTTAATTTATTTATTTATTGGTTAAAAGGGATATTTATATATAGCTAGTTAGCAAAAAACGCTATACAGATGAGTCATTGAAATATTTTGTAGAATTATTTCCATAATACAACCCACAAAAAATCTAACCGAATCAGTTCTTAGGATGTCTACCCAAAATTCATCATTGGCAAACATCGGAGAAACTGCTAGTATACTAGATCTTTTAAAAAAAATGCCTTTGTTGCTTCCTTAGCCAAAGCATCTGCCACCTTATTCTGCTTCCAATAAGTGTATTTCACCACAACCCTATCTATCCTGCATATTAAGGACCTGCATTCACAAATTATAAGATCATAAGTGAGGTTACCATTCATTAGCATTTGGATACTTTTCAGCTGAGTCAGTATTAATTTCAAAGCAAGCCAAGTTATTTTGTTCTGCAAGTTGAAGTCATTTTAGGAGGGCCATTAATTCAGTGTTGGTTGTATAGGGGATATTTTCCATAAACCCCAGTGTCCAATCTCCATTGTGATTTCTGAAAACTCCTCCTATCCCTGGATTTCCCATAGCTGCTCCATCAGTATTCAGCTTGTAGAATTCTATTTTTGGTGGCCCCCATTTGGTTGTGATTTGATGAGTTATTTTGGTGGAACTATTTTTAGTTAACACGAGGTATTCAGTGGCTTTGGAGATGGTGTTGGAAGAGTTGATACGCTCTTTTTTGTTGTTAAAGAGGTTGTTGTTTCTAGTTAACCAGATGTGCCAAAAACAGAAGGGGATGATGTTGTCCCAGAGAATAATGCTATTGAAAAGCTTATTCCTAATTGAATTCCATACTGATGGCCACTAATGGGCAGAAAAGCTTGGGCTCTGCTATTTATTTTCTCTAAAGGCTTTGAAGAGAAGGTCATTCCAAAAGTGAACTGCATTAGTGCACTCAAAGAAAATATGGTCAATTGTTTCTAAACAATTGTTGTAGTAAGAGCAGTAGGGGTCACAGTTGACCCATATTCCGTGGAGGTAGCTCTTTGTAGGGAGTCTCCTATGGTTAAGGAGCCAGATGAAGTTCTTCATTGTATTGGGAGCTTAGAGCTTCCAAATCCATTTGAAGTATCCTTCTTCATCAGTTTCAAGACTGTTATGCCTTGCTTAGGAAATAGTAAGTAGAACTATTTGAGAAGTAGCCACCGGTAGTTAAACCCTATATGAGGGTGTCCTCTTTTGTAGGATTTGGAGCAATGAAAACAGAGTTTAACAAGTTTAGGATGCTGGGGGGAGGTCCATGATTAATGCGAGGTCCATCATTAATGTGGATAACTCTCAGGCCCCTAAATTGTAGACTGAGTTCACCTTGGCATTTAGGTCATTTTCAGTCAGAAGGCCCTCAATCAATTCTTTAATTGCCGGTTGGTTAGGAATCCAACCATCGTTCAAAAACCTAACCATATTTCCTTTTTGAACTACCCATCTACTTCCTTTGCAGCAAGTGTCCCAACCCTTTAGTACGCACTGCCATGTAGGAGATCAGCTTGCAGTTCTTATGAGTGAGGATTTTTGCCCATAAGCTATTAGTATTTTGATAAGTCCTTCGAGCAAGATTTGTGAGAGCTGTTTTATTCTTAAGCTCAGTTTTTTGAAGCCCTAATCCCCCATCAGCCTTTTTTTGTGACCGTATCCCACTTGATTAGGTGCAATTTTTTCTTATCAAGAGTGGTGCCCCATAGAAAGCTTCTTTGGATTTTGTCTATTTTTTTAGTAACTTTGGTGGGCACCTTGATATATTGCATGACATGACTAGGAATGTTATTTAAGGAAGACTTGGCCATCACACTTCTATCAGCTATGCTTACGAAGCTTGTTTTCCATCCAACCAACTTGGATTGCATGTTATCGATTATGAATTGAAATTCAACACTGGTTTATTTTTTGTGGAATATGGGAAAACCAAGGTATTTTCTAAAAGATGTGGTGGCTTGAATGGATAGAGAGTTGGTTAGGTTCTCTAAAGAATACTGGGATGTATTGGAGGAGAAGAGAACCCTAGATTTGGCAAGGTTGGTTTTTTTGCCTGTTTGCTCATTGAAATTCTACAGAATAGAGAGGATAGTATTGCAGTTTCTGGAGTTAGCTTTGGAAAAAAGGGTGAGGTCATTTACAAAGAAAATGTGAGATATCCTTGGGCTAGATCTATTGATACTTATGGGTTGCTACAGGTGTCCGTGACAGCCTTATCAATGGCCCTGGATTATCTTTCCATACACATTATGAAAAGGTAAGGAGATATGGATCTTCTTGCCTTATGCCTCTAGAAGGCTTGAAAGATTCAGCTTTCCAACCATTAACAAGAATGGAGATAGAAGAAGAACTAATGCAGGACATAATAAGCTTGGACAATCCAAGAGGGAAATTAAAGGCATGAAGGGTGTCCCTTATAAAGGACAACTCCAGCCTGTCAAAGGCTTTTTCAAGATCAATTTTGAGGATCATGTTTTCTTTCATTTTCCTAAAAAGTGAGTGATGTATTCTTGCACAATGATGGTGTTATCACATGATTTCTTGTTTGATAGGAAATTGGCTTGGCTAGGCCCAATGATATGAGGCAAGAGTGGTTTTATTCTGTTGACAATATTCTTAGTGACGAACTTGTATATTGTGTTACACAGTCCAATTGGCCAGAAGTTTTTTAGCGTTGATTCTTGAGGGCATTTTGGGATGAGGCATAGTAGTGTTTGGTTCATGGTTTCATCCATGGAGTTGGAGGAGAAGCATTTTTTGCATAAATCTGTGAGAGTTACCACTATGTCCTAGTATTTATGATAAAAGAAAGGGTGGAGGCCATCAGGGCCAGGAGATTTGAAGGGTTTCTGGGAGAAGATTGCCCTTTTTATCTCACCCAACTCTAGAGGTCTGTCTAGAATGTCTCTTTGGGAGTCAGACAGAGTGTGGGACATAGTAAGATGACTGGTGGTGGCCATTGGAGCTTCGGAGTGGGAGGAGGTGTAGAGATTTGTGAAGAATCCCATTATGGTTGTTTGGCTATCTGTTGATCATGGAGCCAGTTTCCATTCTCTTCTTTAAAAGAAAGGATTATGTTTCTTCTTCTTCTTCTATTGAGGTTGGAGGTGTGGAAGAATCTTGTATTAGCATCACCCTTATTGAGCTAGTTAATCCTAGATTTGAGCTTCCAGAAATCCTCTTCATTCTTGAGGATTAAGTTAAGCTCACTAACCAGATCAGTTTCTAGGTTTAGCAAATAACTACTAAATTGATGGTTAGGGGATCTTTGGATTCATGTAATTCTAGCTAACATTATTCTCTTCCGATTGAAGATGTTACCAAAGGTGTCCTGGTTCCATTTAGTATCAATTCCATTGAATAACCATTCTTGAACCAAGAGTCTTCTGGAAATATCATCTCTGCCCCTCGAGATAGGGGTAAGGTCTGTGTACATATTACCCTCTCCAGACCCCACGTGTGGGATTATACTAGGTCATTGTTATTGTTGTTATCGTTTTTGTTGTCTTTTGAAAGATTCAGTGGATTGGAGGAGAGAGGAATGATTAAAGAAAGCCTCATTGATGATGTTAGGGAAATATCTGTGGTTAACCCACATTTACTCAAATCTAAAGGGGCTAGTCAGGTTGTTGGATGTTGACCCTACCAGCTAACTTGGATGGGGAAGTGATCAAAGTGGGTCCTAGGTAGGTGCAAAATAGTAGCCTCGGGGTGCTGTCTGGTCCAATTTTTATTGGCAAAGCATCTATCTATTCTTTCCAGGATAAGAGAGGCCCTATTACTGTATCTCTTATTTGACCAAGTGTATTTACTCCCTTTATAACATAGATTTAGAAGATTATATTCATTTATACAATTCCAAAACAGATTAATGCGACTAGGGGTTATGGGATCGGCCCCAAATTTATCTCTGGCCTTTAAGACTTCATTAATGTCACCTCCCAAAAACTAGTTGTTCGTGAGGTTTTTGGAGATTGAAGTTATGTTCTCCTACAAAATTTTCCTATTAGCTAGAATATTACTTGCGTAAATTGAACAGAACAGCCAGGAGTATGATTAGGTAGTACCTTCATCATTACATGGATACCTTGGGGAGTGGCGGCCACCTCCTCAACACTCACACTGTCCCTTTTCCACACACAATCCTCCCAGACATGCCAATTGCCGGTGACTAGATAATATTGTCAAATTGGATCTCCTCTGCCAACATCTTGTGATCTACCATTTTTGTTTCAAGAAGAACTAGCATGGCTGGCTTGTGCATCTTCACCATTTCTATACAATGCCTCTTGAATTCAGTATTATTACTACCCCTAACATTTCATATGATGTAATTCATTAGAGGTGGTGGGGATGGTTGGTGGAGACCCTCCTGATGGTTCCTTGGTCCTTGTGGACTCCTCGTCAGAGACGCAGGGGTTTTTCTCTTGAGGCTCAAGACTAGGGTCATTTCAGTGGTGGCTTGATAGGCCCATGTGTTTTGCGGGACACTAAGCTCATTCCTCACTTGACCATCGATCTGGGACACAGGATCACTAGCACATCGGTGGTGTCGAGATTGAACTCAATTGCCCTGACTGAGTCCAGTATGAGCGAGTCTGTTCGTAGCGAGGCGTGTATTGCTCCCTCCTCCTTTTTCATGCTTTTCTTTTTTAGGATTTCTAGGGCTTTGATGTTGTTGAGATGCGGATAGGTGCTCTTCTCTCATGGTGTAGAAGATTATGGCATTTAGTGGGTTTTGGGGTCAATCGTTACAAAGTCTGGGTCCGCCATTGGGTACTCCATTGCCAGATCAATGAAGAAAGGTAGGGATTGGAAAGTTTGAAGCATTTGGCTGTTGAGTATCTGGGGTCGATAGCTGGTGATACACTATCCTTATTCACCATCGTGTGCCATAGGAGATGACCAAAGGCTGCTAGGGATTTGTTCAAAGCTTCCACAGTAACCCTTGTTAGGTGAGCTGGGTTTTGAACAATCAGAGTCACTTTCTGGTTTCCCAGGGCGAAATTGTAGGTAAGGCCCTGCCCATGTAGCTCCACCTCCAGCCAAAGAGCCGGTAGGTGGTCCGGTGGTAGTGGCAGTGAGGTTAAAAAGATTTTCGTATGCTTTTTGTCCATTTTTGTGCTTTTTGGTTTTACTACTTTAAGTAATTGGGGGATTAACTTAAGGACCTGATGATCATGAACACACCTTGTGGTGTCAAATCTCGATCAGTGGAGGGGTTGCTGATAATTGAGCTTGGGGGATGGAATGAGCACTAATTGTGGATCTATTGGAGTTGCGGTAGGTATATTTTCACCTGAAAATGGGTGGAGTTCCAGATAGGGCACTTAATTGTTCGTGGTAACTATTGAGTTTTCCCCATTAGATGTTATCACAGATGAATTGGTAGGGGAAGATTATGTGGTAGGATTTGGAGAATTAAATGGACTGACATCCTCCAATTGGGTAGGGGGTCGAGTTGGAAGAATGTGACTGGCCCAATGAGATCTTGTCGTATATTTAGGCATAATTGGGGTCACTGTTGTCATCGGGCCCCGCTCCAGCTTTTCATTTTGTACTTGTATTGGGCTGGGGCTGCGCTGGGGTAGACTGATGACACGGGGCAGGGCTTAGTTTATTTTTTGGGCCATTGGGCCTATTTTAGGGTTTTGGGTTGGGATTGAATTTTTTGAATTGTACCTTACAGTTTGTGTTTGTAGGAATTTACCTAAATATGCATCGAACAAATTTACATTAATATGATCAGTCTATGTATTTTGATGTTGGCTAGTTGGCACAGTACCGTTCTTGTTGTTTGAGTTTGCATCTCCTTTCTTTCGCCTTCGTGGGAATGTGACAATTTTCCACCCGTTCTCTTCCATTTGTTCCACATTTTTTCTAGAGGTTTCTGGTGTTTCTTGAGGTGTTGTGGTTTGAGATTTCGGGTAGTTTCATCTTATCGAGGCGTGACCAATTCTGCCGCAAGACATACAAAGCCTCTGTTATCCTTCGTAGATCACTTCCTATTTGTAGTCTCCTATTATGGCTGAGGTTTCAACTGGTGTTTCAAGGGAACTTGAATGAAAATGCGAGTGTATCATCCCCTGAGAGTGGAGGAGGTGCATTGGTCAATTTTCAATAACTTGCCTAGCTTTCTTCCCACTTTTTCTTGAATTTCTTTATCGTAGAACTCTGTTGGAAATTGTGGCAGGTGGATCCAAAAGGCAGTGGATGAAAGGCTGCCCCCTTGTGGGACAAAATTAGGTTCTCATTTTCGCACTAATAGGATGTTTTATGAGATGAACCATGGTCCTAGGTGAAGTGCCTTTACATATTCTCCTCTAACCAGAATTTGGCTATGAAGAAGTCTTACCCTAGGTCAATCAAAATTAATTGTTTAGATGTTTTCCATAGTTCTATTAGTTTAGAGCGAAGATAGTGGTGGGACATTTTTCTCTAAAGACCTTGATGATTACGGAGTAGCACCACGGTAGGTAGGGGCGTTGTTTATTATCATAGGAAAGAGGGATTAAACCTTCAACGTTTTTCCCTTTATCATTCTCTAGATTTGTGGGAATGTGGTTTTCATAATATTCAATTTGTTGGATTGCCGATTTATCTAAGAGAATTTCCTTATTGGAGTAAGTTGGTTTAAGAATTTCAACGTCTATTTGGTTGGGCTTGTCCGGTGGTTCACGAGGGATAAGTGTTATGATCATGGAAGGGTCCATGTTGGAGAAGGAGAAAGAAATGGAGAGAGTATTGGCTTTAGCTAGAGAGGCTTTACTTTGCTTTATTGAAACTTTAATAATTTAATTTATTTTGTGAACAAGATATACATGAATTTATCACGACCCCAAACTAGACCCGGTCGTGATGACGCCTCTCGTGAAGACAAGGCCAGCCAACACAATTCCCAAATCCATTTAATCATTTAAATGAGTCAGTTTAATGCATTATCATATATTCAGATATTACATAATATGAGTTTAAATAAACACTGTAGAAATAAATACAACCCGACATCGGAGTGTCACCAGTCACGAGCGTTTACTAGGGTCTAACTATAACTAAAAAGTCGGAAATGTACTGAGTACAGTTATATAAACTAAAGAAGGATAAAAATAGTGCTGCGAATGTCGGCAGCTACCTTACTGAACTCCGATAACTCTGCCTCTGATCAACCAATACATGCTACCGGATTCAGAAATACCTGAATATGCACACAAGGTACAAGGAGTAAAGTGAGTACTCCAACTCAATGAGTAACAAATGTAAAGAACAACTGAGCATTAAGAAATCACGTAAAGCATATCAACATGCTGTATAGAAGCAGTATAAAACCATTTAAGAAAGCAATGAAGCTGTGAAATCTCTTTAAAAAAATCTTAGCTCAGCTCAAACTTCTTTTGAAAATGACTTTCTCAATAGTTATGCAAATGAATACAAAGCAGATAGTGCAGATAAGCACAAAAATTCGCCCCTCAGGCACAAATACCATGATTTAACAAGTAAAATAACATATAGGTTCGCCCCTCGAGCACAATGTCAACAACACCGCCCCTCGGGCAATATCTCAGAACAATATCAGCCCTTCGGGCTATCACATAGAACAGTACCAGTCTCTCGGGCAATCACATAGAACAATATCAGCCCCTCGGGCTGTCAAGTAGAACAATACCAGCCCATCGGGATATATCTCACATCACAATGGGTACCCGCGCTCACTGGCGGTGTACAGACTCTGGGAGGGTCCCCTTGCGACCCAAACGCAATATCAAGACATCCCGTGACATCAAATCGAGGCCTTCGGCCTCATATCAGTCAAGCCACCACGTGGCATATATATCTCAGGCCCTCGGCCTTATAAATAATATCAACAAGCCACCTCGTGGCGTACATATCTCAGGCCCTCGGCCTCAAAGCAGTATCAGTGTTTCCTCATAACTAAGCCATCGTCCTTACTCAGTACAAAATACTCACAAGCCCATCAGGCATTAGTAAAACAGTATTTCTCAGTCTAAAACATTATTTAAAATATCATTTAAGTCCTAAAACTGAGTGAAAATGGTTGAGTAGTAAAACACTGGAAAATAACATGAGTGAGTACAATTAATAAGTTAAAATAGTAGGAAATAGAAATAAAAATCCCCAAAGAATTCAAATAATTGGCACGAGGCCTAAATATGGCAATCGACCCAAGTTATGATGATAACAAATAAGTTTCAGTCAAATACGTCGTAAAATCATCAATCGGGACCAAGTCAAAAATGCTCAATAGTACACGACCCCAAGCTCGTCATCAAGCGTGTGCCTCACCTCAATATAGCACTACGATGTGTAAATCCAGGTTTCATACCCTCAGAGCATTATTTACAATTATTACTCGCCTCGAACCGGCTAAATCTCTAGCTCGCAACGCCTTTGCCCCTTGAATTAGCCTCCACACGCGTTAAATCTATCAAAAATCAGAACGAGGATATCAAAATACGCTAAAGGAACAAAGCCCAAGCGAAAATAATCAATAAAGGGCACAAATCCCAAAATTAGCAAAACTCGAACCACGTGCCCGCTTCTCAAAATTCAGAACTTTTCACATAATTAGATTCCTTACCTCCCCACGAGTTCATACATATTACAAGTCCTCTAATCCGGCCTCAAATGATCCTTCAAATCTCAATT
The DNA here is from genome assembly GCA_034376525.1 of Nicotiana benthamiana. Classification (NCBI taxonomy): domain Eukaryota; kingdom Viridiplantae; phylum Streptophyta; class Magnoliopsida; order Solanales; family Solanaceae; genus Nicotiana; species Nicotiana benthamiana. The sequence goes on along the minus strand of CM067331.1, from coordinate 65,987,646 downwards.
CAAAAAGTCCAATTTCTCAAGCCCTAGCTACCCAATTTTTGCTACTGATTTTTCCATGGATTTCAAGCTTACAATGATAATATTCATCATAGAAATAAGTTTAGGGTCCAAAAATCTTACCTCCATGAAATCCTCTTAAATTCTCTCTTCAATTAGCTCTCCCAAGCTCCAAAATCGATCAACAATGGAGGTTCTTATCCTCAAAGTCATACAATGGCCTTTTTAAAACAATCTACCCACGCATAAAAATCCTTCTTCGTGAATGCGGTCAAAGCCTCGCATTCGCAAAGCACAAAAGTCTGCTGACCAAAATCTCCCTCACAAAAATGCGACATCTAACTCGTGAACGCGAAACTTTGCTCCCTAACCCAACGCGAACGCGACTCCCCTTTTGCAAACGCGAAGGATAAACAAATCCTCAAACCCAACTGCTCTTTTCCCCTACACGAACGCGGGGCCTCCCTCGCGAACGCGATGCACAATGAACCCAGCCCTCCTTTGCGAACGCGGAGACTCCCATGTGAACACGAAGTCTAAAATCTAAACCATACCGGTTAACCCTTTACGAACATAAGGTCCTACTCGCGAACGTGAAGGCCAAATGCCTGTAACATTGAACAACAATTTTCTGCAACTTTCCAAAATATGAAATGGTCTGATTGACCACCCGAAACTCACCCGAGGCCCTCGGGACCTCAACCAAACATTCCAACATATCCCATAATATCGTTCAAACTTGTACCAACCTTTGGAACAATCAAAACAACATTAAAACATCAAATTTACATCGGATTCAAGCCTAAGAATCCCAAAATCTTCCGAAATACACTTTTGATGAAAAACACAACCAAACCACATCCAAATGACATGAAATTTTACATAGACATTCCAAATGTCACAAGGAAGCTGCTGCAACTCTCGGAATTTCATTCTGACCTCTATATCAAAATCTCACCTAATAACCGGAAAACGTCGAAATCTCAATTTAGCCAATTCAAGCCTAAACCTTCCTCGGACTTTGAAAATACATTCCGATCACGCTCCTAAGTCCCAAATAACCTAACGGAGCTAACCAACTCATGAAAATTCCGATCCGTGATCATATACAATCAATTAGAATCTTGGTCTAACCTTTCAAATTTAAAGCTTCAAACTGAGCACTGTTCTCCCAAATTCATTCTGATTAACCTGAAAACCAAAATCAATGATTTACATAAGTCATAATATCTCACATGGGGAAAGTCATGCTCGAGAACCGGCGATCAAAGCACAATAGTTCAAAACGATCGATCGGGTCGTTACATCCTCCCCAACTTAAACATATTTTCGTCCTCAAACGTACCCAGAGTTGTTCCAAAAGCCATCCAATCGTTGAATAACCTTACCATGCATATACTCGGGGGTGATCCCATGTCACCCTATCTCATATAGGTCCGATAACACATTGTAGCTGAAATTACACAATCCAATCTAGCCCATAAACCATAAAACCACATTTTTACTTCTGAAACCTTCAATACAATCAAAACCTCATACCTATTCTCTTAATAGGCCCGAACCAGTTGTAATAACCCATGCTGCAACCTCAGGTGCTATTATATGATATATCACATAGCTCAAACATATGTAGCGACAACTTCTATCCACAGCTTCTGCACACAACATGCGAATACCGGTAGAAAACCCCTTATCAACTAAAGTTTCATTCCAACACTTATATATATATATATATATATATATATATATATATATATATATACTGATAATGATAAATAAAAGACGTAGTAATCCATAACCATTTCTCAGATCAACCATTCATAAGACACTTCTCCTTGGAAATTATCATAGAAATTTTCCGAGACGAACCTCGATATTATCCTTTCAACACGCTGAAATCGAATCCACTCATATTCATTAATGATCCCAACGATCTCTTCTGATCTAACACACTACTCAGGTGACATGACACATTAATACACGCGTAAGCCATAACTGGCATAATATGTTCACCAATAAGCAACGGTACGAACATACTCAAATCATGAAAATGACTCTAATGATCCTTCAAGCTCACCAGAACCATCACAAAACAAGGCTGAGAACCCGTCCCACATCATAGAAATAGCATACACGAATCTAACCCGTAAGGCCATATCTCCACCTAGCTTCGCTGCAATGCGCGATCCTATCCAATCACTGCTCCACATGGAACACCTCAAGTCACTATGCTCGAAATCGACAACCATGTACAATTTGATGTCTGGACGGTGAAACAAATAACATATACCATGCAAAACCCGATAGGATATAAACGAATAAGCCATTCACCGAGTAACACCCAATTTCTCTTCCCGCTCGACTTCCACTATGAGACCCCAAATGAACTGCACCATATGTGCCCATAACCAACAAATCATAACATCTCGCAACACAGAAAGGCAACTCATAGATCTCCCAGATCGCTAATAAGCTCATTAACGATCGAATAAACACATAACTCAACAATACAATTTAGGGCTGACAGAGCTGACTCAAGCTAGAACACTCATCTACATTGGCCTACCAATGAACTCCTTATCAAGGAAACTTGAAGCTGCTCCTTCCACTCCTATAACTCCGTCGGTGCTATACGATATAGTGCCCAACATCGAGTCAATACCGAAATAAAAAACCTTGCTCGACCACATGTTCGGCCACAAGACACACATCCGAAAATAATTCCTCACCATCAGAACTGAATCAATAGAGGAGTGTCTACACTGACATTCATCACGACCCAAATAAGGAAGACACTCCTTCCCAGCCATCCGCTTGTCTTCGAAATATATACCACTCTACTAGGACATAATCCGTCGAACCTCGCCATCCAACCCGTGGCATTTCTAGCATAACCAAAAGCGCCGCCTTTGCACAATAGTCTAGAATCACACAACATGGAGACAAACTAGTCTGAACCCAATAACACATCCAACATCTAACATACCAAGCAATAACAGATCCGCTCGGGTCTCCAGACCTCGATAGTCACTAGACATTGCTGATACACGTGACCCACAACCATAATATAGCCTAAACACGAGAACTCCCAGTCTCCAACTCCATATGGCACAAAAATCACCATACCTTTTCCCTATTCCGGTGCCAGAATGCATACCACACCTCAAATACCCAATCATTCCATGAAAGATATTCAAAAATACCCCAGTGCCATCAAGCAAACTTGAATATCAGTAGTCGATCTAACAAGAAAGCGCTGTAGTACTATCGAAGTACCATCAACTTAATCACATTGCCATTTTTGAAAAATATACCCTCGTCGAATCGCTCCGATTAGCAATACCATTTCCTTAATCATCTGAAGATCATTCCTCCTAATCATCTAACGCTCATTTCTCTAATCACCTATAACTGTCAGTGCTGCCATATAATTTTATGACTTTCCATTCAGAACTGAACTGTAACCGTACACATGAAAATCCCCATCCTCCACAACATACCGCATCTATCATACCACCTTAGAATAACCATAAGAACTTCATATTCCTTCTGAGCCACAAGCAACTATGTACTCTACTGGCGAAGAACTTCTCATAGATCCCATCTAGAAGAGAACCACTGTACATCCCATTCTCCTCTCGCCAATAGGAATTATATACCTCTATTAATGTGGTGGAAACTATCTCGAACTCCCCGAATTCCATTCGCACAACACTAACACATTAGTGCTGAATCTTTCTAGCTTAACAAAGTTATGCATGTCACTAAAATCCAAAAGAATTGCCATGAAACACCTGCAGAGACTTATTACCCCGTAAGAATTCAAAGAGCTAATCATATCCTTACTATACCGATCCGACCCACTACCGAGCTACCCCATCTATCCGAGTTTCCTTCTGATTTTCCTTCAACTTGGTATTCCTTCTTACTATATCATCACAATTCCTCAACCCAGACTTACCACACGGAGCCCAAGCATAAAGCCACATTGTCTAAGGCTCATAAGTTGCTGGATACTTTCTTAGATATTCCCACGAGCACCACGCTAAAAAATGGTTTACTCTAAAGAGATTTCTTGAGAATCTAGATCTGTTACCTTTACCTTCCTGATAGTGATACATAGAATCCTGTAACTAATATAGAAAACACCACCAATCTTGACATTCCAATGAAAACTCTATTTTTAACCACATATACAATTTTAAAACCCAATTATTCCATGTAGAATCTTGAATGCATTAGAACCATTCTTGAGAGTCATTCACTCTTATTCCAACTACAATTAGCCTGACCAAACGAACAAATCCACCCGTGCCTAACTGCCACTCCGACTTCGAAGGACGTAACCTCATCCCAATTCAACCAAGCAACTTCCTTCTCTATGCACCGAACATCCTTTACCAACAACAACTTAAGACATCCCATGATTCTGACACACCTACGAAGCATAATATAACCTTTGTAGAAAATTTCCTTCACTCGAGCCATAATTGATTCACAAATACGTCTCGAACCGGAACCATTAGAGCGCATAACCGTGCAATCAACTATTCAACAGCGGACTCCCCCATTTGGCTCGAAGCCTTAGGTCAAAACACGCACTACAACTCATGACGCATAAAATTTATTGTTTCCATAATACCATAGTGAGATTGAACTCAAATCCTTTATTAGCTTGTGAAAACATAGATCATCTAGAATTTAACTCTTCTGCAAATCCTGCATTCACTCTCGCAACCTTAGAACATTCCTCATGGGATAACCCACCTGTTTTGCCTCCATCTAACATTTCAGTATACCTTTCACCGTCATAATTATTAAGCAGTCACTTAGTCTTCCTGAGTCTGAACTCTTATGGCAACATGAATTTACTTCACTCACACCTGAGAAACATGAAAAGATTCTTCACACGCCCATAATTCGGGGCTATACCTCGAATCAAGGTAGAATTCAATCACCTCATAGATCTTCTAGCCTCCAACAGACCCTTCTCGTTGCCTCCAAATCATATAGATATATCTCGCAGTACCAATATGTTCATCGCATAGTTATCCAGCCGTCACTTCCACTAATAGGGGCAATACCGAACATATAAGTTCACAAACACTTGCTCACACAATCAGCACCTTGGTGCTCAAGTTATGGGCAAAGATTTGGCCTCAAGTCCTTTAGACTAGCACAACATTAGCTCACAGAGATCATATCTCGCCCCCTCAATCAGGGAATCATAAGCCATCGAGGCACATCTGATACTAACCGCTCATGTGCGCATACAAACGTGTGGAAGGAATTTCAAGAGTTATATGTCAAGCTGAATCAAAGAACGCACGATAAGAATTCAAGAATGTAAAGTTTTTCCTAAAGGTTTTGCAGCCTCTCGAGGATAAATACAGTCATCTCCGTACCGATCCGTGAGACTTTACTAAACCCGCTCATGACTCGTAAGACCTATGTAACCTAGGCTCTGATACTAACTTGTCACGACCCCAAACTAGACTCGATCGTGATGACATCCCTTGTGAAGACAAAGCCAGCCGACATAATTCCCAGTTCAATTCAATCATTTAAATTAATCATTTAATGCCTTATCAAATAGTCAGATATTACATAATATGAGTTTAAATAAACATTAGCGGAAATAAATACAGCCCGACATTGGGGTGTCACGAGCGTCTACTAGGGTCTAACTATAACTAAAAAGTCTGAAATGTACTGAGTCAGATATATGAATAAAGAGGGAGAAAAGCAGTGTTGTGAACGTTGACAACTACCTTGCTGAACTCCGATGACTCTGCCTCTGATCAACCAATACCCGTTATCGCGTTCAGAAATACCTAAATCTGCACACAAGGTGTAGGGAGTAAAGTGAGTACTCCAACTCAGTGAGTAACAAATGTAAATAACAACTTAGCAGTAAGAAATTATGTAAAGCATATCAATATGTTGTATAGAAGCAGTATAAAACAATTTAAGAAAGCAACGAAGCTGTGAAATCTCTTAAAAAATATCTTAGCTCAGCTCAAACTTCTTTTGAAAATGACCTTTAAACTGTTATGCGAATGAATGCAAAGTAGTTAGTGCAGATAAGCACAAAAAATCTACCCTTCGAGCATAAATACCATGGTTTAACAGGTAAAATGACAAGTAAATATGAAAGATAAACACATAAAGGTTCGCCCCTCGGGCACATTGTCAACAACTCCCCCCTCACTCAGGCAATATCTCTGAACAATACCACCCCTTGGGCTATCACAAAGAACGGTACCACATAGAACAATACCAACCCCTCGGGCTATCACATAGTGCATGGGCAATCACAAAGAACAATACCATCCCCTCGGGCTATCACATAGTACAATATTAGCCCCTTGGGCTATAGATCACATCACAATAGGTACCCGCGCTCACTAGGGGTGTATAGACTCCAGGAGGGGCCCCTTCGACCCAAAAGCAATATCAAACCATCTCATGGCATCAATTCTAGGCCCTCGGCCTCATATCAGTTTAGACACCTCGTGGCGTATATATCTCAGGCCCTCAGCCTCATAGACAATATCAACAAGCCACCTCGTGGCATACATATCTCAGGCCTTCGGCCTAAAATCAGTATCAGTGTTTCCTCACAAGTAGTCCCCCGGCCTTACTCAGTCAAAAATACTCAGAAGCCCCTCGGGCATTAGTAAAACAGTATTTCTCAGCCCAAAATATTATTTAAAATATCATTTAAGTCTCAAAACAGTGAGGAAATAGTAATAAAAATCTTCGAAGGGTGCAAATAATTGGCACGAAGCCCAAATATGGAAATCAGCCCAAGTTATGATGATAAAGAATAAGTTTCAGTCAAATACGTAGTAAAATCATCAATTGGGACCGATCAAGTCAATAATCCCAATGGTACACGACCCCACGCTCGTCATCAAGCGTTTTCCTCGCCTCAATTTAGCACTACGATGTGCAAATCTCAGGTTTCAAACCCTCATAACATCAACTACAATTATTACTCTCCTCGAACCGGCTAAATCTCTAGCTCACGGCGCATTTGCCCCTTAAATTGGCCTCCACGCACGTCGAATCTATCCAAAATAAGAATGAGGACATCAAAATATGCTAAGGGAACAAAGCCCAAGAAACTAATTAATAAAGGGCACAAACCTCAAAAGTAGCAAAACCCGAGCCCCGGACCGCTTCTTGTAACTCAGAAATTTTTACATCATTAGATTCCTTACCTCCTCACGAGTTCATACATATCAAAAGTTCTCTAATCCGACCTCAAATGGTCCTTCAAATCCCAATTCATAAGTCCAATTTCTCAACCCCTAGCTACCCATTTTTTGCTACTGATTTTTACATGGATTTCAAGCTTACAATGATAAAATTCATCTAGCAACAAGTTTAGGGTCCAAAAATCTTACCTCCATGAAATCCTCTTGAATTCCCTTTTCAATTAGCTCTCCCAAGCGCCAAAATCTCTCAACAGTCGAGGTTTTTAGCCTCAAAATTGTGGAATGGCCTTATTAAAACATTATACCCAAGCATAAAAATCCTTCTTCACGAACGCGGTCAAAGCCTCGCGTTCGCGAAGCACAAAAATCCGCTGACCAAAATTCCCCTTACGCGAACGCGACATCTAACTCGCGAACGCGAAGACTTGGCTCCTTAACCCAATGTGAACGCAACTCCTCTTTCGCAAACGCGAAGGACAAACAAATCCTCAAACCCAGCTGCTCATTTCCCCTACGAGAATGCGGAGCCTTCCTCGCGAACACGATGCATAAAGAACACAACCCTTCGCAAACACAGAGACTCCTATGCGAACATGAAGTATAAAATCTAAACCACACCAGCTAACCCTTCGCAAACACGAGGTCCTACTCGCGAATGCGAAGGCCAAATGCCTGCAACATTGAACATCTATTTTGTACAACTTTCCAAAACATGAAATGGTCCAATTGACCACCCGATACTCACCCGAGGCCCTCGGGACCTTAACCAAACATGCCAATATATCCCATAACATCGATTAAACTTGTATCAACCTTCGAAACACTCAAAACAACATCAAAACATAAAATTTGCATCGAATTCAAGCCTAAGAATCCCAAAATCTTCCGAAATACGTTTTTGATAAAAAAAACCCAACCAAACCACGTCCAAATGACCTGAAACTTTACACACACATCCCAAATGACACAAAAAAGCTGTTGCAACTCTCGGAATTTCATTCCGACCTCTATATCAAAATCTCACCCAATAGAGCTAACCAAAATCCTGAAAATTTCGATCCATGATCATACACAATTAAGACAAATCTTGGTCAAACCTTTCAAATTTAAAGCTTCAAACTGAGAATCATTCTCGCAAATTCATTCTGAATACCCTGAAAATCAAAACCAATAATTTACATAAGTCATAATTCCTCCCACGGCAAGTCATGCTCGTGAACCAAAGATCAAAGTACAAAAGCTCAAAATGACCGGTCCGGTCATCACATCCTTCACCAGTTAAACATACGTTCGTCCTTGAATGTGTCCAAAGTTGTTCCAAAAGCCATTCGATCACTGAATAATCTTACCAAGCATATACCCGGGGGTGATCCCATGTCACCCTATCACTTATAGGCGCGATAGCACATTATAGCTGAAATTACACAATCCAATCTAGCCAATAACCCATAGAACCACATTCTTACTTTTGAAACCATCAATACAATCAAAACCTCACACCTATACTCTAAATAGGCCCGAACCAGCTGTAATAACCCCATGCCTGCAACCTCAGGTGCTATTATATGAGATACCCCATAACTCAAACATATGTAGCAACAACTTCCATTTACAGCTGCTGCACACAACACCCGAATACTGGTAGAAAACCTCTTATCAACTAAAGTTTCATTCCAAAACTTTTATATATATATATATATATATATATATATATATATATATATATATATATATATATATATATATATACATACATATATATATATATACATACATATATATATATATACATATATATATATACATATATATGTATATACATATACATATATATATATATATATATATGTATATATACTGCCAATGATAAATAAAACATGCAGTAATCCATAACCATTTCTCAGATCAACCATTCATTAAGACACTTGTCCTTGGCAATTACCATAGAGATTTTCCCAGCCGAACCTCGATATTATCCTTTCAACATGCTGAAATCGAATCCATTCTGTATTTATTAATGATCCCAACGATATCTTCTGATCCAACACACTACTCTGGTGATATGACACATCAATACATACCTAAGCCATAACTAGCATAATACGTGCACCAATAAGCAACGGTCCGAACATACTCAAATCATGAAAATGACTATAATAAAAGAGTTATCCCTCAAGCTTACCAGAACCATCACAACACAAGGCTGAGAACCCATCTCACATCATAGAAATAGAACACACGAATCTAACATGTAAAGCCATATCTCCACCTAGCTTCACTGCAATGCGCGATCCAATCCAAACACCGCTCCACATGTGGCACCTCAAGTCACTATGCTCGAAATGGACAATCATGTACAATTTGATGTCTAGAACCAAAGAAAATCATTACACCCACGGTGAAACAAATAACGTATACCATGCAAAACCCGATAGGGTATAACCGAATATGTCATTCACTGAGCAACACCCAATTGCTCTTCCCGTTCGATTTCCCAAATGAACCGCACCATATGTTCCCATAACCAACAAATCATAATATCTTGCAACACAAAAAGGTAACTCATTGATCTCCGAGATTGCTAATCAGCTCATTAACGGTCAAATCAACACATCCCTCAACATTACAATTCGGGGCCAACCAAGCTAACTCAAGCTAGAACACACATCTACATTGGACTACCACGAACTCCTTACCAAGGAAACCTGAAGCTCCACCTTCCACTCCTATAACTTCATCGATGCTATACGATATGGTTCCCGGCATCGAGTCAATACCGAAATAAACAACCTTGCCCGGCGATATTCCCGGCCACAAGAAACACATCCAAAAAAATTCCTCACGACTGGAACTGAATCAATATGAGAAGTAACTACACTGACATTCATCACGAAAGCCCAAATAAGGAAGACAATCCTTCCCAGCCATCTGTTGGTCTTCGAAAGATATACTACTCTACTAGGACATAATCCGTCAAACCTCGCCACCCAACCCGTGGCATTTCTAGCATAGCCAATAGCTTCGCCTTTTGCGCAATAATCCAAAATGACACAACACGGAGACAAACTAGTCTGAACCCAATATCACATCCAATATCCAAGATACCAAGCAACAACAGATCCGCTCGGGTCTCCAGACCTCGATAGTCACTAGACAGTGCCGATACACGTGACCCAAAACCATAATATAGCCTAAATATGAGAACTCCCAGTCTCCAACTCCATAAGGTACATAAATCACCATACCTGGTCCCAATTCCGCCGCCCGAATGCATACCACACCTCAAATACCCAATCATTCCACGAAAGATATTCAAATAATTCTCCCGAGCCATCAAGCAAACTTGAATATCAGCAGTCGATCTAATAAGAAAGCGCCACAGTACTACTGAAGCACCATAAACTTAATTACATTGCCTTTTCCGAAACATATACCCTCGTTGAATCAATCTGATTAGCAATACCATTTCTTTAATCATCTAAAGATCATTCCCCCTAATCATCTGAAGCTCATTTCTCTAATCACCTAAAACTACCCGTGCTGCCATAGAATTTTATGACTTTTCATTCATAACTGAACCGTAACCTTACACATGCAAATCTCCATCCTCCAAAACACATCGCATATACCATATCATCCTAGAATAACCATGAGAACTTCATATCCTTCCGAACCACAAGAAACTATGTACTTCACTGGCCAAGAACTTCCTATATATCCCGTCTAGAAGAGAACCACTATACATCCCATGCTCCTCACGCCAATAGGAATAATATACCTCTATAACTGTGGTGGAAATTATCTAGAACTCCTCCCAATTCATTCGCACAACACTAACCCATTAGGACCGAATCCTTCTAGCTCAACCGAGCTACGAATGCCACTAAAACCTAAAAGAATTTCCACGAAACACCTGCATCGACCCATTACCCCATAAGCATTCAAGGAGCTAATCATATCCTTACCATACCGATCTGACCCACTGCCAGGCTACGCATCTATCCGAGTTTCCTTTTGATTTTCCTTCAACTTGGTTTTTTTTTTTTAGCTTAACTATCAAATTATATTGATTCTAAAAATAAACAATGTATTCCTATGGTAGTAGTATGGACTCCTACTACTCATTTACACTTCCATTCTAACTATTATCAACTCTAACTACTCATCCATATACAATGCTACTAGTAGTTTATGATAAAAAAAACTAAGGATAAAAGTTGAGCATTTGTAGCCCATCCTTCCACCTTTTACACTTCCTATTTCTTGCATGTATTAACATTGCTACCTCTTTGCAACACTGATCTTCATCAAACCCCTTGTTGTCAAATCTAATCAGATTTTGACTCCTCCACAGCAATGCAACAGTAGTTACAAATGCTGTGGCAGTGATGACTTGCTTCCAGTTTTTGCTTTTGACTTTACTACAAATCCACTTCAATTCATCCTCCCAGCATCCAATGGTCCTTGTATGACCCAACCACACACAGATTCTCCTCCATACTCTACTAGTAATAGCACATTCAAAATACAAATGATTGAATTCTTCATCATAAAGTTGGCAGAATACACAGACAGTTGGAATCTGGATGCCCATATTCTGAAGTCTCTCAATTGTGGGAAGCTTCTGGTGAGCTGCCAACCAGGTTGTGAACTTATGTCTAGGAAGAGCAGATGAGACAAGCATTATATTCTTCCATGCTATCTTAGGGAAATGAGGCAACAGTGCAATGTACAACTTGTGGATTTGAAATTTTCCAAGTTTGCATCCACTCTGCAGTCTGCTCATCAAATTACCTTGCAGCTGAGTATTCCCCATCACCATTGTCCTACTATCCAATATCTTCTTCACCACCCAAGAGGAATTGGATGGTACAACAACTGATTCTAAGGCTCTATTCTTGATATAATAAGAATGTACCCACCTAACCCATAGACAGTCCTTTTTCCTTGCCAAATCCCAGAGTAGTTTTGCTATAGCTGCTCTATTCCATACATCCATTCTCATAATATTTAAACCCCCAGCAGAGATAGGTTGACATACCTTTTCCCAAGCCACCAGAGCTCTTCTGGATAATGATGCTTTCCCTGTCCATAAGTATGATCTGCACACTGCCTTTATAGCCTTTAATACCTTCTTAGGAATTATAAACACCTGTGCCCAATAAGTATGCATTCCAAAGATCACTGCCTTGATCAGCTGAGTTCTTCCAGCATATGATAATAATTTTGCTGACCAGCAAGTAATTCTGGCTGTGATCTTTTCAATGAGTGGCAAGTAATGGTGTATAGCTAATTTCTTAGAGTCCAGAGGAACTCCAAGATATCTGAAGGGAAGATGACCTTCAATAAAGCCTAAAGCATCAATAATCTCCTCTCTAGTGTCTAGTGAAACTCCAGCTAAATAGATTGCACTCTTGCTTACATTTGCCTGAAGCCCAGAAGCAGCTGAAAATATAAGAAAAGTGCTGTGTAGTATCTGAATAGAAACCATGTCAGCCCTACAGAACATTAAAAGGTCATCAGCAAAGCATACATGTGAAATATTAAGTTTCCTGCATCTAGGATGGAAATTGAAGTTTCCATCCTTATGAAGTTGCTGCAGCAATCTGTTTAAGTACTCCATGGCCAAAACAAATAGATAAGGGGCCACAGGATCCCTTTGCCTTATACCTCTCTTAGCATTGAATGGTTTAGTAAGACCTCCATTCATTACTAGAGAGTATGAGGCAGAAGAAATACAAGCCATTATCCAGCCAGTGAACTTAGCAGGAAATCCCAATGCAATAAGAACTTGCTTCAAGAAGCTCCACTCTAAAGTATCATATGCCTTCCTGAGATCCACTTTTAGAACACATCTAGGTGAAACCCCTTTCCTAGAGTATCCTTTGAATATTTCATGGCTTAGCAGAATATTGTCCATGATACTTCTTCCTTCAATGAATGCAGATTGAGCAGGGCCAATCAACTCTCCAATTACTCCCTTCATCCTTCTTGTAATAACTTTGGAAATGATTTTATAAAGTGTAGTACAACATACAATTGGCCTATACTCTTTCACAGTAGTAGGAGTTTTTACCTTTGGCACAAGTGCTATTGCAGTAGTATTAATCATGTGAGGCATACTGCTTGTCTCAAAAAATTCTTTAGTAGCAGCTAACACATCATACTGTACTATATTCCAGCTCTTAGTAAAGAACTCAATGGGAAAACCATCAACTCCAGGTGCCTTATCCCTAGGCATTTCGGTTACAGCTGCATTTATTTCCTCCAAGGTGACTGGTTTAATAAGATCTTTTTGCTGTTCAATTTTGAGACATCTTCCTCCCTTCATTATACTAGTGTCCACATAGGGAAGTTCAGAAGCAGATTCCCCCATTAGTGATTGGAAGACCTTTAAGAACTCATGCTCCACTGCAATAGGCTTAGTTAACTTGATACTTGTATCAGTATAGATGGAAGTAATATTATTCTGGCCTGTTTTGATCCTCCACTGTGCATGAAAATACTTGGTATTTGCATCTCCACATTCAATCCATGTAGCTTTGGACTTCTGCCTCATTACTTGCTCCTCCACATTGTTCCACTTTTCAAGTTTTTCAAGTAAGCATCTTTCTTCATCTATCAGCTCCTGTGAAAGACAGTTATTCTGCATTTGAAATTGTAGAATGTCAAGTCTTTCCCTTGTCAGAATAATCTGCTGCTTGTATTTGGCTAAGTGTTCATTTAACCCTTTTAGATTCTGCTTTACTGCCTTCAGTTTGCTCCAGATCTGCTGCATGTGTGAACCATAATATACCTTATCCCATACTTGCTCAACAATATCATGAAACTGCTCATGCTCCATCACATTGTTGTAAAGCCTGAAAGGTTTAGGATGTAATGGCTTATACACACCAAACTTAACTAAAATAGGAGAATGATCTGATACCAATGGATTCATGTAATCTGCTTCCAAATGTCCAAACTGCTGTAACCATTGATAGTTACCAAAAGCCCAGTCTGTTTTGCTATAAACTCTAGAATCAGAATCTTGCTTATTTGTCCAAGTATAGTGCCACCCCGTTGCTCTTACAGCAGTCAGCTGCAATTCATCAACTGTGCCTTTGAAGTCCCTTACTTCAGCCTCAGTAACTGGAAATCCAATCCTGTCTTCAGAGCTCAGAACACAGTTGAAATCACCACTTATAAGCCATGCACCTTGCTGATTTATAGGAATTAATTTGAGGTCTCTCCACAATTGTTCCCTAAGTACTGCAGTATTGTGTGCATAAATAACAGTGAACTGAAATCTGACTAGACTCCTTGTATCCTCAATTAGACAATGTATAAACTGGTCAGATAAAGTTGCTATATGAATCTGTATATGAGCTTTCCATAAGAGCCATATTCTCCCATTAACAGCCCTTGCATAGTTGCACTGCCACAACCAACCCTTTGCAATTCTGTCAAAGATTTTCTTAGATTTATGCTCCTTAACTCTAGTTTCAAGAATACCAATTACATCTACTTTATTATCAGTAAGGAATTGTTTCAACTCCTTCTGTTTTGGGGACTGATTAAGTCCCCTAATGTTCCAAGTGACTACAATCATGAAACATCATTTGTTAAGCTGTAAGAGGGTCCCAGATCAAACTGTTGCCCTCCACTCTTCACTTCCATGAATGCTTTCCCTCTATCACCTGTGCCATCCACCTGCTCACCATTGTTAGTGATGGCCATATTAACTTCAATCAATTGCTCTTCTGCTATCTATTGTTCATGTTGCTGCACATTGTCTTGCCCCTGCTGCATAGTACCTTGCCCCTGCTGCATAGTACCTTGCCTCTCATTTGGTACATTTAGCTCCTGATTAATCTGCACTTCCTGGGCTGATGATTGTTGAACTTCTTCATTTGGTACATTCTTCTTTGCAATCCTTTCCTTCTTTTTCTGTTTTCCTTGCTTTTTATCTCTATCATTCAAGTTCCTTATGTCCCCATGTTCCTCCTTTTGCTTGTTTGAGTTATCAGTAGAGTACCAACACTCAATTTCCTCATGACCAAACTTGAGGCAATGGTTACAAAAAGTAGGTTTCCAATCATACTCAACAGTTTGAACCTTAGGACCATAAGGAGTTTCAATTTCCAATTCATCAGGAAGATCATAAGCAGCATCAACTTCAACAAGTATTCTAGCAAATGAGATTTTATCATAATGAGCAGTATACTTATCAGTATACAATGGCTTCCCAATCGCACTTGCCAACTTACTCAATACCTCTACAGACCAATACCCTACAGGAAGTCCAGGGAATCGAATCCATATAGGAATTGAGCTAAGAATACTAGCCTGAAAACTGAAATCCACTTCCCATGGCCTTAACACCATAGGCCTACTCCTAAAAGTATAGGGACCAGATTGCATGACTGCATCTCTATCTTCAACACTATTAAATCTGAATATACAATACCCTTCAGCATGAACAAGTACTTGAGGTTTGGAAACAAAATTCCAAACATGCATAACAAAATTTTCCATGTTTTGTTCATTAGGTCGATCTCCAATTACAAACCCAATCAAAGCATTTTGCCAATACTCTAACTGTGGTACCAAATCTTCTTCACATATCTTCACAACTTTTTTCCCATCTAGCATAGTAGGAGGAACAAAGGATAGAGTCTTACCCATCTGCATGTCTCTGTTGCCTCTGACCACCTCTGCGACTGTTGGTTTTGACTTTTCTAGTTCAATATCTTCAACAGGTACTGGTAATGGTAATTCTGGTTCCATTACTGCTGAAAATTGCAATCTCCTTGCAGTTGTTTCAATCGTCACTTCATTTCCTTTCGATCTATCCTTAACTGCTTCTGCATGTGAATTTTTCTTCGATTGGTACTTTTGAGGAAGAAAGTTACCAAATGTTAAGGGTTCGAGAGTAGTAGTAACGCCATGCGCAGGTGTAACAAGCTTGGGAGGAACAGCAGTAGTCGTCGGAGCACCATTTCTTCTCTTTTTGGCCATTTCCGGCGATAATTACGCCGTGCTATTGTGCGCCGGATTTGGAACTGTTCTATTGAGCTGCTAATGTGCGCCGAGAGCGTTCCAGCTATTTGTATCAATTTTTACAATACGTAATCAGCATGAATCTGTTTACTTCTTGCTATATCATCACAATTCCTCAACCCAGACTTACCACACGGAGCCCAATTATAAAGCCACACCGTCTAAGGCTCATAAGTCTCTAGATACTTCCTCAGATATTCCCACGAGCACCGCGCTCCAAAAATGCTTTACTCTGAAGAGATTTCCTGTGAATTTAGATCCGTTACCTTTACCTTCCTGATACTGATACATAGAATCCCATAACTAACATAGAAAACACCTCAAGTCTTGATATCTTCCAATGAAAACTCAGTTTCTAACCACATATACAATTTTAAAATACCCAATTGTTCCATTTAGAATCTTGAATGCATTAGAACCATTCTTGAGAGTCATTCACTCTTATTCCAAACTACAATTAGCATGACCAAACGAACAGATCCACCCATGCCTCACCGGCACTACGACTCCGCAGGATGTAGCCTCATCCCAATACAACCAAACAACTTCCTGTTCTATGCGCTGAACATCCTTTACCAGCAACAACTTAAGACATCTCGTGATTCTTGTATACCTACGAAGCATGATATAACCTTTGTCAAAATTTTCCTTCACTTGAGCAATAACTAATTCACAAATACGCCTCGAACTGGAACCCTTAGAGCACATAACCGTGCAATCAACTATTCAATAGCAGACTCCCTCACTTGGCTCGAAGATGTAGGTCAAAACATGCACCACAACTCACACCGCATATACTTTAAGGCTGCTATAATACCATAGTGAGATTGAACTCAAATCCTTTATTAGCTTGTGAAAACATAGATCATCTAGAATTTAACTCTCCTACAAATCCCGCATTCACTCCCGCAACAGTTACATCCACTCTCTCAGCGGCCCAATTTAGATTTCAACACATATTCTTCACTTGTAAATGAGATCTTCTAGTAAACAACATAAGGATCACACAACCTTAGAATACTTCACATGGGATAACCACATGCTTCGCCTCCAACTAACATTTCTATATACCTTTCATTGTCACAATTATTATGCAGTCAGTTAGTCTTCCTAAGTCTGAACTCATATTGCAACATGAAATTTACATCACTCACAATTGGAAAACACGAAAAGATTCTTCATATGCCCATAAATCAGGGTTATACTTCAAATCAAAGATGGAATTCAAGCACCTCATAGTTCTTCTAGACTCCAACAGACCATTCTCATCGCCTCCAAATCATATGGATACATGTTGCAGTACCAATATACTTGTCGCATAGTTATCCAGCCGTCACTTCCACTAATAGGGGCAATACCAAACATATAAGTTCAAAAACACTTGTTCACACAGTCAGCACCTCGTTGTTCAAGCTATGGGCAAAGATCCGGCCTCAAGTTCTCCAGACTGGCCCAACATTAGCTCACAGAGATTATATCTCGCCCCCTCGATCAGGGAATCACAAGCCATCGAGGCTCATCTGATACTAAGCGCTCATGCGCGCATACAAATGCGTGGAAGGAATTTCAAGAGTTACATTTCAAGCTGAATCAAAGAATGCACAATAAGAATTCAATAATGTGAAGTTTTTCCTAAAGGTTTTGTAGCCTCTCGAGGATAAATACAGACGTTTCCGTACCGATCCGCGAGACTTTACTAAACCTGCTCATGACTCGTGAGACCTATGTAACCTAGGCTCTGATACAAACTTGTCACGACCCAAAATGGGACCTGATCATGATGGCGCCTCTCGTGAAGACAAAGCCAGCCGACAAATTCCCAGTTCAATTCAATCGTTTAAATTAATCATTTAATGCCTTATCAAATATTCAGATATTACATAATATGAGTATAAATAAACACCATGGAAATAAATATAGCCCAAGCCTCTACTAAGGTCTAACTACAACTAAAATGTCCGAAATGTAGCGAGTATAGATATATGAAATAAAGAAGGAGAAAAGTCGTATTGCGAACACCGGCAGATACCTTGCGAAACTACGATGACTCTGCCAGTGATCAACCAGTACCCGTCACCGGGTTCAGAAATACCTGAATCTGCACACAAAGTGCAGGGGTGTAAACTGGCCCGGGCCTGAACCGGGACCGGACCGGGCCAGCGGTCCTAGCTGGCCTGGTGGGCCGGTCCTGGCGGTCCCGGGCCTTCCGGTTCTATAGGCCCATAATGGGCCGGTCCAAAAGTGAAGAACCTCCAGGCCCGAGACCGCCAGACGGGCCTGGGCCGGTCATGGCGGGCCCAACAGCTCTTTTTTTTTTTAAAAAAAAATCAGTAACGGCTCTTTTCAAATGTAGCCGTTTGGAACTTTGTAAAATAGCCATTTGGCCCCCAAATTTTATATTATTACAATTTTTCCCATATCTCAACTATAAATACCCCTTCATTCTTTCATTTTATTCACCAATTCATCACTATCTCTCAATCTCTCTCAATCCCTCTTTCAATCTTTCTACTACAATTGCTTAATTTATTGTTGAAAATTCGTGAAAAATTGTGAAGTTGTTGAATTGAAGTTTTCAAGTGTTCAACGATTTTCAATTTTCAAGAAGTTGTTCGGTAATCCGGTAAACTCGTTTCAACTCTTACGTTTTAATAATATATTTTTGTGTTGTTTAGTTTGCATAATTATAATTAGTATGGCATTTTCTTTGAAACAAATGTTCGGTAAAGGAAAAGGTAAAATCAGTGAAAGTAGTGGCCATAATATTAGCCTTCCCCCGGCTCCCCGACCTACAAAAGATAAGCAAGTTGAAAGTAGTCGCCAACCTAGACGTCCTACTCCGCCTCCCGTAATTCTTGATAGTGATCACCCTTGTTTTCAATTTACCAATAGTGAATTTGTACATGATGTTGCAGTAGGTGATTGATAGATGATGAAATTATGAATTCTCTTTATCCTAATGAACCTATCTTAGAGGAAAATGAGGATGATGATGAAACCCAAGCACCAGATTTAGATGATACACCTACTAGTCCTGTTCATAACTCAAGTAACGCACCGCCACACCCACTTGTAGAAACTCCAACTTTTAGTAGACAACCTGCTAAACGTGCAGAAACATCATTAGTTGGGAATTTTTTTACTCAAGTAAGAGGAAAAAGATAAGGCTAAGTGTAAAACTTGTGGGAAATTACTGGTTCACAAATTTACTGGAGACCGTAGCGGCACAGGTAGTTTGGTTAGGCATATAAAAATACACCCTACAGATAGGGCTAGAGTTTTTCAAATGCAAGCGCAGCAGGAGGGGACAAGTGTAGATTCTGCGGTTAACCCTAGTACAGGTTCAAATCTAGTTCAACCAGGAATTAACACTGTCACCAGAGGTATTTCATATTACGATCCAAATAGAGATCGTGAAGAATTAGCAGAGATGATTATTGTTATGTGCTTACCTTATACTTTTGTTTCTAATCCTAATTGGGTTCATTATATTAGAAGAGTTTTTAATCCTACTTATAAAGGTTGGCCTCGCGCAACAGTTAAGGCCGATTTTTATAAATTCAAACATGAATATGAACAATATTTCCGCTATTTATTTACTCATATACTTTCTATTACTACTGATATTGGTAGAAGTAATAATGACTGTGATTATCTAACTGTTACAAGTCATTGGACATATGAGGACTGGACAATGCAAAAACGTATAATTGCATATAGGATAATTAGTTCACGCCACACGGGTAAGTTTATAGCTAACACTGTTTCAGATATTTGTAGATATTTTTGCTTTAGCGATAAAATAATGGCAATTTCTACGGATAATGCTTCTAGTAACACTAGTGCAATAGGCATGCTTACAAAAACACTAAATCCTGCATTTAGTAATATTTTCCATGTTAGATATATTTGTCATATTTATCATTTAATTGTTGGTGATGGTATGCGAATTTTAAACATAGAAATTGAAAAGGTTCGAATGACTCTTAATTGGCTTTTTTATTCAAAACGTAAAACTAGACTTAGAGAGTATTTTGAAAAATGTGATGAATATGGCCTTAGAGAAAGAAATGTTCCTAAACCTTGCCCGACTAGGTGGAATTGTATGTACGAAAGTTTAGCAGTTGCATATGAATATAGAAACCCAATTAATTACTACAACAATATATACATTATACTAATTACTAAAACACACTATATACATAATATACAATATATACTAATTACTACAACACAATATATTAATTACTACAACACAATATATACATTATATACAATATATACTAATTACTACAACACAATATATACATAATATACAATATACTAATAACTACAAGTGGGCTTAGGCCCGGCCCGCCGGGCCCAGGACCATTGTGGGCTTAGGCCTGTCACGGGCTGGTCTCAACCGTCAGGACCACCAGGTCCGGCACACGAAGCCCGGGACCGGAAAGCCCGGCCCATGAGGCCCGTTTAGGCCTGGGCCACTTTACACCCTTAGTGCAGGGAGTAAAGTAAGTACTCCAACTCAATGAGTAACACGTGTAAATAACAACTGAGCAGTAAGAAACCGCGTAAAGCATATCAACATGCCATAGAGAAGCAGTATAAACCATTTAAGAAACCAATGAAGCTGTGAAATCTCTTAAAAACATCTTAGTTCAGCTCTAACTTCTTTTGAAAATGACTTTTCAACTGTTATGCAAATGAATGCAAAGCAGTTAGTGCAGCTAAGCACAGAAAATCCGTCCTTCGGGCACAAATACCATGGTTTAACAGGTAAAATGACAAGTGAATATGAAAGATAAACATGTAAAGGTTCGCTCCTCGGGCACAATGTCAACAACTCCCCCATCG
The DNA here is from genome assembly GCA_034376525.1 of Nicotiana benthamiana. NCBI lineage: Eukaryota > Viridiplantae > Streptophyta > Magnoliopsida > Solanales > Solanaceae > Nicotiana > Nicotiana benthamiana. The sequence continues at coordinate 65,966,530 of CM067331.1, read as the reverse complement.
GGCAATATTTCAGAACTACCAGCCACTCGGGCTATCACATAGAACGGTACCAGTCCCATGGGCAATCACATACAACAATACCATCCCCTTGGGCTATCACATAGTATAATATTATCCCCTTGGGCTAATCTCACATCACAATGGGTACCCGTGCTCACTGGGGGTGTACAGACTTCGGGAGGGGCCCCTTACAGCAAAAGCAAAATATCAAGCCATCTAATGGCATAAAATCTAGGCCCTCGGCCTCATATCAGTCAAGCCACCTCGTGGTGTATATATCTCAGGCCCTCGGCCTCAAATTAGTATAAGTGTTTCCTCACAACTAGGCCCAAAAATACTCACAAGCCTCTCGGGCATTAGTAAAACAATATTTCTTAGCCTAAAATATTATTTCAAATATCATTTACGTCTCAAAATTGAGTGAAAGTGGCTGATTAGTAAAACAGTGGAAAATAACATGACTGAGTTCAATTAATAAGTCAAAGTAGTGAGGAAATACTAATAAAAATCCCCGAAGGATACAAATAATTGGCACAAAGCCCAAATATGCCAATCAGTGCAAGTGATGATGATAACAAATAAATTTCAGTCAAATACACAGTAAAATCATCAATTGGGACCGGCCAAGTCACAAATCCCCAATAGTACACGACCCCACGCTCGTCATCAAGCGTATGCCTCACCTCAATATAGCACTACAATGTGCAAATCCCGGGTTTCAAACCCTCAGAGAATCATTTACAATTATTACTCACCTCGAACCGGCTAAATCTCTAGCTCGCGACGCCTTTGCCTCTCGAATTGACCTCCACACCCGTCGAATCTATCCAAAATCTGAATGAGAACATCAAAATATGCTAAGGGAACAAAACCCAAGCGAAAACAATCAATTGAAGTCACAAATCCCGAAATTAGCAAAAAACCGAGCCCCGGGTCGGCTTCTCGAAACTCAGAAATTTTTACATCATTATATTCCTTACCTCCCCACGAGTTCATACATATCAAAAGTTCTCTAATCTGACCTCAAATGGTCCTTCAAATCCCAATTTAAAAGTTCAATTTCTCAAGCCATAGCTACCCATTTTTTGCTATTGATTTTCCATTGATTTCAAGCTTATAATGATAAAATTCATCACAGAAATAAGTTTAGGATCCAAACATCTTACCTCCATGAAATCCTCTTAATTTCCCTCTTCAATTAGCTCTCCCAAGCTCCAAAATCGCTCAATAATGGAGGTCCTTATTCTCAAAATTGTGGAATGACCTTCTTTAAAACATTCTGCCCGGGCATAAAAATCCTTCTTCGTGAACGCGGTCAAAGCCTCGCATTCGCGAAGCACAAAATTCCGCTGACTATAATTTCCTTTACGCGAATGCGACATCTAACTCGCGAATGCGACATCTAACTCGCGAACGCGAAGCCTTGGCTCCCTAACCCAAATCGAATGCGACTCCCCTTCCGCGAACGCGAAGGACAAACAAATCCTCAAACCCAGCTGCTCATTTCCCCTATGCAAACACGGAGCCTCCCTCGCGAACGTGATGCACAATGAACCCAGCCCTTCGCGAACGTGGAGACTCTCACGCGAACGCAAAATCTAAAATCTAAAATCTAAAGCACACTAGCTATCCCTTCGTGGACGTGAGGGCCTACTCGCGAACGCGAAGGCCAAATGCCTGCAACATTGAACAAGAATTTTCTGAAACTTTCCAAACACATGAAATGGTCCGATTGACCACCCAAAACTCACCGAGGCCCTCGGGACGTCAATCAAACATGCCAACATATCCCATAACATCGTTCAAACTTGTTCCTGCCTTCGAAATACTCAAAAAAATCAAAACATCAAATTTGCAGCGGATTCAAGCCTAAGAATCCCAAAATCTTCCGAAATATGCTTTTGATAAAAAACCCAACCAAACCACATCCAGCTGACCTAAAATTTTACACGCACATTCCAAATGACACAACGAAGCTGCTGCAACTCTCTAAATTTCTTTCCGACCTCTATATCAAATCTCACATAACAACCGGAAAATGTCGAAATCTCAATTTCGTCAATTTAAGCTTAAACCTTCCATGGACTTTCAAAATACATTCCGATCACACTCCTAAATCCCAAATCACCTAATGGAGCTAAACAAATCGTAAAAATTCCGATCCGTGATCATATACAATCAAGTCAAATCTTGATCAAACTTTTCAAATTTAAAGCTTCAAACCGAGAATTGTTCTCCCAAATTCATTCTGATTACCCTGAAAACCAAAATCAATCATTTACATAAGTCATAATACCTCACACGGGGAAAGTCATGCCCGAAAACCGGCGATCAAAATGCAAAAGCTCAAAACGACCGGTCGGATCGTTATAGAATTATATAACTATTTTATTTAAATTACAGAAAATGAATAGTAAATTTACAGAAATTTAGTTTTATATAGCTAGAGAGTTTACTAATAAGTAAATGATAGCTTGACAAATTAATGTTATTATTAAGTGGAAGAAAAAATAGCACTTTATTTTTTAGAATTGAAATATAATTACTTGATAATTGCCTATCACAACATTAAAAAATAATAAATCTCCTAACATGAATCAAAAGTAAAGTTCTCCCTTCCTATACAACCACTTCGTTTTCATCAGACAACCACCGTCATCATACATGAAGCATTCTAAATGCCATCTATTGACAAACTTCTTTAAATACCACCTAAGCCGCCTGATATAGCCTCCGTCTCTTCACGCCCACACATATTACTTTCTAAAACAAATTAATGGCTAACAACCCAGCTTCACTAATCTCCATATAGGATGATTTGGAAAACCAAAAGGCTGAGAAACTCCTACCAAAGGCAGGTAGAACCTCTAATGATCACAAACAGCCACATCCAAATTTTCACATAGAATTTTCTAGTGAGGAACTTCACATATATACTAACCATGAAAGTACTCGGTAATCATAAAACTACAAGGACGTTGTATCCTTCACAACTATCTGAAGCAAAAAATAACGGGGCAATGAAAATCTACTGAAAACTTTCCTCTAATCGATCTTGGCAATGACTATTATACAGTCAAATTCCAAAAAGAATATAATCACAGTTCTTCAACATGGACCATGTTTTATCAATGGCAATCCTTACAACGATGAGAACTAAATTTTGTTGCTACAAAGGCTAAAGAATTATACACGACTATTTTGGTTGAGGTATCCCAACTCCCTACAGAATTCTATGATGGCGAGGTCCTAAAGAGGATAGGCAAGATAATCGGTCGACTACTGAAAGTAAATGCTTGTACATCATTAACCCTAAGACATCATTATGCTAGGGTGTGTGTTAAACTTCCTCTCAATGAACCTGTTAATCCCTACATCTATATTGAATCCCATAAACAACTAATTCTCTACGAGGGTGACAAGTTGATGTGCAAAAATTGTGGTCATCTGGGGCATGTAGCGGGACCCACACTCTCATCCCAATACTTGGGAAAAACGAATATTATTGAATTGTAACTGCTCACCCATATATTTCGAACTTTGTTATTCGAATTGTAACCTCTATGATTATTGAATTATTCTTTTTGTAACACGACAATAGAAGTTGGAACACTTGAGATGCAAAATTTTTCTTCATATAGGTGTGTTATTGTCGAAATTTCTTCTTCTGCTTATAAATAAAATAGTATTTTCCTCCACCCTCTAAAGAATTAAGACTAAAATGAAGAGTAAAATTCATCTTTAATCCTACTTAATGACAAATAAACGATAAATTATCAAAAGTATCTATTAACTACGAGCAATTTAACGATATATTAGCAATGAAATTTGTAGCTAATTTTAGTTTTTTTAGTAACGAGAAGAAAGAATGATGTGCACAAGTATGATGCCTCTATGCAAATATTGGCTCCAAAGTTTGGACAGACTCCAATATAGAAGAGATTGATGCGTACACCAATAATAATAATATAATCAGTATAATCTAACAAGTGAGGTTTGAAAAGAATAATGTATATTTTATTTCTACCTTATGCAAGCAGGGGCTGCTCAAGCTCATATATGACCTGAAACCAAAGTTTAACGTGAGACCTAAATATCTTCTTAAAAAAAGTTATAATATATATTTTCGTTGAAGTTTATTTTTCTAATGTTCTCAATCTTTTACCACCATATAGAAAAGAAAAAAAATATTTTTATTTACTTCAAATTATTCAATTTATTTTGAAGCGAAAAAATGATTTGATCTACTATGCATAAGAAACGATAACTCAAAAAATTCTTCAAGAGACTTTGTGATTTCATCATAAACATTCTCTCAAATTGTTTCTTTCGATAAATTAAATGTTTATTATGAAATTTAGATTCTATATTCATCTTAATTGTAATTCCGTTATTGAAATCATAGCAATTGTAATTCAACTATTATTTTTTTCAAAGTCTACATTTGTACTAAAAATACTAAATATTTTTATAAATACCTATTAACTTATTATTTGATGGGTCTCCCCAAATTTGGGGACCTAAGGTACTAAGTCTTATCAGTCATAAAGTTAGAGCAGGTATGTATACAAATAAAGAGACTATTTTTGATAGATTTTGTTTAAGTTAAATATATTTTCATGCAATTGCATGCCTACTCTATTTTCTCTATTTGATCACAATTTTTTTTATTGTTCAATTATAACAGAACCTACCAGTTGACAAGTGGTGTTAGTCAATATTTCACTTTTAAATTCTTTTTGTTATATTGGCATGCGTTCACTTCATAGTTAATTAGACAGACATGTCAATGGGCTCTACACAGAAAGTTGTATAGTTTCTGCCATTTATAGGGTATCAATTGAGCGGGTTTGGGTTGATTCTGTGATACGAATATGAAAGAAAAATAACAAAAAAGCACAAATAAAATGATAGACAGATAGAAATTTAGTAAAGAACCAACTAAAAAATTTGAAAAATATTTGAAACAAACAAATACCCACTCAATTTAAGACTTAATTGACCTAAAACTATAGGAACAACCCTCAAGGGGAAGCAATCCCCTTACAAGTTCGCCTTAACAAGTAATCAACCAATGTAGAAATTTATGCTAAACACTCAATGTGTTTTCATTCACAATATCAAAATAAGCTAACCATAAAATGAGAGCCTTAAAGGCTATTTATACTAGGGAGTTAAAAATTATGAATGTAACCGCTAAATGTAGTATACTCTTTAATTGTTGGTGAAGTTATATATGTAGCCCTCCCATATTAAAAGTAGCTCCCAATGCTCGATAGCTATTTATATTGTATCATCCTTCCTCCCTTAAAGAAATTCATCATCGAATTTGGATCTTTAAACAAGACAAAGGGAGCTTCATTAGTAAATTTAACTTTGGACATAAGCAAGTGTCTCAAACTAACAAGGAAATCATACTTTTGCAAATTTATGGTAAATCCAATCATCCAAATCAATAAGAAAGATAAATCTACCAATCATGGAAAAACGAAGCATAAAAGCTACCAAAATATGAGAATTGTCATGAAATACCTCCAATCTGCACACTAAGTGTGCCCCAATATAAGAATCATCAAGAAAAGTATTAACTCTCATAGTTTTTTCAAGTCCAAGCATAAGCATAAGCCAAATAAACAAGCCATTCTTGATTCAAGCCGACATGAAAAATCAAGAATAAGAATGGTATGCTGACAAAACAAGCCTCTTGGTTTCACCAATATTATCATTAAAGAAAGATTTAGCATGATTTTTTTTAAAACTCATAACACCAATCCATATTAAAGTTATCAACTTGCTTTAAAGTCAAAGCACTAGTGTAGTGGAACAAATTAGCTCTATCAAATATGAGGAGATTAAGTTAGAAAGTGTACACCAAGTAAAGAACTTTCTTCCTTTTCAAAAAGTTTACCTTTCAAAATAATCTCATTAGTAATCTCAAACGACTTCTCAAAAATGGAATCTTTGATTGGTAAATTCAAATCAAACTCGAAAGATTCCACCTCACAGTCAAACAAGAAAGAATCAAATGTCTTAAAGCTTGAAACTTTACCACTCAATTCACCTTCAAATAAGAAATCTTCATCAATTAAAAAATGAACCTCAAAATAAAAAGCATGAACAATAGGAATCAATGGGCCAAAATCAACAAAATCACATTAAGGTGTAACCTTTACGCTTTCCTCAACTTTAATTAATACTTCTTCATAAGCAAATGGTTAATTTAAACCATCAAAACAACTAAAATTACTATATCTCCACAACTGAAAGAATTATTATAATCAATAAATGTACCCAAACAACACTTGAAATATCAATATGATCATCATAAGAAGAAAGACTATTAGCCTTAGCAATCATACCTTGATGCACTTCTAAAGATTATATTTTACCTCCTTGAAGAATGGAAGAATCTTCAGTTTGGGCTAGGGTGGTTGCGGTCATTTCACTTGGAGTTCTTTCTTTTTATTCGAAAGATCTACACAATAAGCAAAATAAATAGCAAGAAAATCATTATTCATGAAAGAATTATAAGAAGAATGTCCCTCACTTGAACTCTCTTGTTTTTTCTCTTCTTTCTTTTCAATCTTTTCTTTTCTTTCTTTCTTGGCTCTCTCACTCAACTCTTTCATATTCCTATATTATTCACTCACTTGAAATAGAGTCAAATGAGTAGGACCATTTTTTTAACCATCTTTCTCAAAAGAATATTTATTAGTCCTTTCATCATGGAGAGCATCCTTGTCATATTGTCATGACCTCCCCAACAATAAATGACATTCTTGCAGGGGCACCACAACACAAAGAATATCATCAACATATTTTCCAATTTTGAAATTCACCAAGACTTTTCTAGTCACTTTAAGTTCACCATATTCATTAAGCCATGGAGTTTACAAGGACGATTATGCCTTTGTGTCTTCAAGTTCAATTTGCCAACAATAGAAGCACTAGTAATATTAGTACAACTACCATCATCAATAATCAAAGAACACATTTGATCTTTTTGATCTTACACCTTTCATGGAACACGTTCTCTCTTTGGTTTATATCTTCCATCACTTGTGCACTCAACACTCTCCTAACAACATGCAAAGGTAAATTAGAAGTATTATATTCTACTTCATCATCACATTAGGCGTCCTCTTCTTCACATGATTCTCTACTTTCTTCCCTTTCATAAGCTTCTTTCATAAAGATTATGGTTCTTCTATTAGGATATTTACTCATTTTATGACCATATCCTTGTCATTTATAGCACATGTTATAGTTAGGATTTTGGAAATAAGGTTTAGAATTATTACCTCCCTCCTTAGCCTCCACCTTTAGTTTGCCTTTGTCATTTTGCCACTTGGAGTCAACTTTTGGCTTGTTTTTCATTTGAAAGGGATTGCCAAGTTTCCTTATTTTTGATGTATGAAGTGTTGTAATTTTTTGGATTTGCTCTATTTGAGTTTCCTCTATTCTTGGAGTTTATTTTCAACCTTGATAGCCCCTTGGAGTGTCTCATGTACAGTAACAAATTTGTGAAAGTCACTTGGCTAGAAATTGCATGCTTAAACCTCGCCAAAAATCTAAAAATCATGAGTCTTCCATTATCATCAAGATTTTCTCTAACCCTAGTAGTGTCCAACTCTTCAAAGTAAGCCTCCGCATTGTTTCCTTTCTTTATATTGTAAAATTTTATAAGCAAGTCATTCACATACTCTTCGACACAAATCTTGCTCCCATAACCACCCAAAGAAACCCCTAAGAATCAATAGCAATATCTCTATTTATATTTGTATCCCATTTCTCTTTCTCCCACCAAGAAGAAGCATAACCAAAAAATTTAGAAAGACATGCTTGAACCTTTTTGTATCATATACATTGTTAAGCTCAAACATCCTTTCCATTTGTATTTTCCATTCTAAAAATTTCTTGGATAACTACTTCCCTTGAAAGTAGAAGGTGAAGTCTTGATGTTATTAAGACCTCCGTGTTCTTCGTCTCCCTATATTCTACTATGTTCTTCGTTACCAACATTTCCATCATAACCATAATCATAAGCATCATCCAAGTTTCTACCTTGATAGTTCCTACCATGCCTTCCACCTCTCCCTCGAAAGCCTCCTTGTCCATTCCTTCAAGGTTGGACTCTAGCCGGTTCATCATATTGCTCGTCATAGTCCAAATCATCATCAAAGTCATTTTGCGGTTGTTGTGGCATAAGAGGTTATTTTTGATACTCAACTCTTGCTTGTTTACCTTGTGAAAGTGGACCTTGTCTTGGTGCTTGATTGTTATCAACTTGTGGTTGATTGATTAGCCTTGCAATGTATGGTGCGGTAGGAGTAGAACTATTTTGTGTTGTTGCACTAGTTCTCACTCCTTGGTTAGGATTATGTGACAAGTGTTGTCATTGGGTAAGAAGGTTGTCATGAGACTTGATCATATTTTTTATGTTGTCAACTTTCATAATCAAAGTTTGTAAAGTCTCCAAATTGGTCTCATTAGAGACTTCCTCCTATGGAGTTGAAGTGCCTCCAATATTCAAAGATATAGTAACTACAAATAAGGAAAATAAATTAAAAATTCCTATTCACTCCCTTAGTGTATCCGTCAAAATCGCACTCAAATTTTATCACCCGTGTATTGTTCTTGTGCCCTCGACTTTTAAGCACACACTTTAAGAATCTAACCACTCAAGCCCTTTTCGCTCTTGGATGAATATCCTAAGTTGATATCAAACTCAACCAAGGTACTTTCAAGTGCACATTCCAACTTCGGGGCGAGAATGGAGTTTATGTAACTCAACAAAGAAGCTAAACTAACTAAAGGACAATGAAAACAAAAAATTAACAACGAAACTAAAGAGAAAAACACAAATAAAATTAACACGAAATAAAATAAAGCACAAAAAAACTAGTTTATCATTAAGTATGAACTAATACTTAAGTAAACTAGCTAGAATAAGTAAGAAAAGAAAACAAGAAAGAAAGAAAGAAAAAGAAACAAGCTGATAGGGCTATTTTTTGAAATTGAAAAAAAAAGGATTACTTGATAAAAGTGGCTAATTTCGAAATTGTGCTGCAAAATGTGGCTATTCCTGCAAAATTCGAAATTCCAGCATTCTTCCTCAAGTATCATTTTTAAATCCCAAATTCAATTAAAAACACCTCAAATCTTCACCAAACCCCACCAAATTTGAGATACGAGTTTCCTACAACTCCATGAACAAACCTCAAACAACAATTTCTTTAAACAACTACCAAATCAACAAAATTCATTTTCAACTTTTGAAGCTTAAGCTTTAACAATGAAGTTTCTTCTTCAAGTTCTCCACTTTAAATCAATCCACACCAAATTTCTATAGGGAAATGACATGAACAATTACAATAATAACACTCCATTAATATTATTTGTGAGCAGATACACTAATGGGCTTGAATCATGCTGGGCACTATCCGAAGAAATTATTTCAGCAATGTGAAATATTTTCCCAAGATTAATCAAGCTCATCTCTATTTGAGGGGATACATGAATCAACAAAATATTGAATTACAAACCTATCTATTTAAAAGAGGGAACAGACAAAGTATACTACAAATGTTTTAAGGAGGAAAGAAAAGGAAGCTGAGAGGAGCGAAAGAGGCAAAGTAAAATGTGTTGATACTTGATGGCTATTTTGAAGGCCTATTTATAGGTAAAAAGAGAAGCATGGCGTATGAAAAGTGTACAACACTTACCTTCAATTTCTCATACAAGAATGCCACATGGAAGGACATTTGTCCAAAGAATGCTACATAAAAGGACATTGTCCAATTTTTAGAAATATCACAACAGTTCACCCACATATTTTCAAAAAATTCATACAAAGAGGAGTACTATTGCTGGATTTTTATGGTCCAAATGCAATAGGTTTGGTGTATTTGGACTATGAACCAAACTTAAACTAATAAAACTTAATTTGGAATTACTGGTGAATGTAATATTTTTATGAACCAATATTTTTTATTGTAAGTTGGAGATTTTATCAATCACATTTTGACCCCCGAATTTTGCTGTACAACGCGGTTTTATGCCTAATAGCCATGCGCGTGCCTGATTATTCATGAAATCTCTAGAGACTAGACCAAAATCTCATAGGAGAGACCCACTTCACTCTTATATAGGTGAATTTATCAAGTGTATACTTCTTTTAAACACACCATCTATAAGGACTATGAATTTATTAAGAGTTATAACTCAGCAACTCAAGTAATAATCATGCACTCTCTTTTAGTGCATGAGTGGCAATATTTACTTGTTATTACCCATATGAACCTACTTTATGTGATCTCCCATCACATAGGTTGCATTACCATCCCTATTGACAACATGTCGGCCTTAACCCCATCTCTTTTGAGGTTTGAAGAATTAATTTTCTTCCCACCAGTTTCGTCAGAGGATCGACCAAATTTATCTCCGACTTCACATAGTCAATGTGTTATGCCTCGCAATATTATGATGATGTTATATTCTGCAGTGTTATATTACAATGATGTTACACTTTGCAGTAATAAATTACATCGATGTTGCAACCTGTAGTATTGTACGTCGAATTTGTCGTAAGGTAATTGATAGCAGTCCAAGGAAAAAATTATTTAGATATTATAAGGATTATGCTATTTCAAGCAAGTGATGAATAACTTCGTGAAGGTGAGAATGGAAGCAAGTAAAAAAATGAAATTTCGTTCAAGTTGGTCATGTTGGGATAATGTCATGATCTCCGTCTGCCCTCCGTGAACCATCGTGACGTCACCTAGTCTTTACGACTAGGTAAGCCTAAATTGCGAAAGAAAATCAAATTTGCGAAAATAAAACATTTTAAAGTAGAAATAAAGTAATAAACAGTGTTTTCAGCTGCCGCTCGGCATACATAGTATTTAACTCTTAAACCACTACATAAATCCAAGACCCAAAAACCCACAAATCACAAGCTAAAAAATACTACCTATCTAACTCAAGAATATCTAAGAAGAATAGAAAATACAAAAAGGCTAATACTAAAAGCAAGAATAGAAAGGGACTCCTCGGTCTACGGATGCAGCAGATATACCTCGAAGTCGCTAGAGTAGTCGCCTCGCCTCAGGGGTGATAGGTCTCGGTCAAAGTACCTTGATTTGCCCATAAAAAATATGCGCAGAAAGGGCATGAGTACACCACATCGGTACTCAGTAAGTGCCAAGCCTAACCTCGCTCGAGTAGTGACGAGGAAGGTCAGGGCCCTACTGAGGTTAAATAAAGGATAAAGTTTGATAGTGTAGAACAACAATATAAATAAGTACATCAGTAAAAGTAACACATGATATAAATGATAGCAACAACTGTATAGAAGCAACTTAAACATAGAAGGAATTTTAGCTGAACTCCAATAGTATCAATCGGGGATCTCCAGGATACCGTCTATAACGATCCGACCGGTTGTTTTGAGCTCTAGCATATTGTTCAATGGTTTGATGTGAGTAGCATCACTTCAGGTATTATTACATGTACGCGTGGTCAGAATTGAATTTCGGGAAGTTCAGAGTTATTTTAGAAAAAGAATTATCATTTTGGAAGCTTAAAGTTGAGAGAATTAACTAGGATTGAATTTTTGAGTAAACAACCTTGGAATCGAGATATGAAGGTTTTAATAGGTTTATATGATGATTTTAAACTTGGGCGTATACCCCGATTGGGTTTTGGATGACCCGGAAGCGTTTTGGCGCCTATTGTGGAAGTTAGCATTTTGGAAGAAATTTTATAAGTTTGCTTGAAGTGCATTTCAGTATATCAATATCCGTTTGGGATATTTAGTTTGGGAATAGCTCCGTATGGTGATTCTGGAGTTGAGAGCGCGATTGAAAGTGAATTCGGAGGTCCGTAGGTCACTTTGAAGTCATTTGGCTAAAGATAAAAAATTTGAAGGCTTTTGAGAAGTTTGAGCGGAAATGGACTTTTTGATATCAGGGTCAGATTTTTATTTCGGAAGTTTGAGTAGGTTCGCAATGTCGAATATGACTTGTGCGCAAAATTTGAGGTCAATCGGACGTGATTTGACGGGTTTCGGCATCGAATGTAGAAGTTTGAAATTCTAAGTTCTTCAAGTTTGAAATGGAGTGAAATTCATGATCTTAGCGTTGTTTGATATGATTTGAGGCCTCGAGCAAGTCTATAATGTGTTTTGGTGCTAGTTTGTGTGATTGGACGGGGTCGCGGGGGCCTCGAGTATGTTTCACGGGTGGTTTTGAATCAAATTTGGATAAAAAGCTGCTGTTGTTTTGCTGGTATTTGGTTTCCTTCTTTGCGAACACGAAGGGAGTCCCGCGTTCGCGAGGAGGAAAGTGAGGGCTACTGGATTTGGCCTTCACGAAGGCGAAGTGGAAACCATGAACACGAAGGGGTGGGCTGAGTTGCCTTTCCGAACGCAACCAAGGAATACGCGAACGCGATGGGTCTAGGCATCTTTTGCGAACGCAATCAGTGGGTCGCGAAAGCGGACAAGGATTTTCTGGGCGTGAAATTTCTGAGCTTCGTGAACGCGAGGGTATTTCCGCGTTCGCGATGAAGGGTTGCCTGGGTAGTGTTCTTTTAAAATCAGAGCTTTGACTCATTTTCACCCCATTTCTTCCATGGGAGCCGATTTTGGAGAAACTTTGGAGTGCCATTTTTATCTCCAGGCATGAGGTAAGTGATTTATACTAATTTTAAGTAAATACAAGGTGTATACATGGATTTAGACATGGAAATTTGTAGAAAACTTGGGGTTTGAGGGAAAACCTAAAAAATTGATAGTCTTGGAAATTGACCATGATTTTGGGTATGGAATTCAGAGAAAATCATATCTTTGAGTTTGTGAGTTCATCGGTAAACTTTATCTTCAAAAAATTTCGAAATCTGGGCACGAGGACCTAAGGGAAATTTTGTAAACTTTTCGATTGTGGTTAGATATTGCTATAAATTGGATAATAATGAGTAATTGAACATATATTAATGGATTTGCATAATTATTGGCTAGTTTTGGGAGCATTGTGCATCGATTCGAGTCTTCAGAAGGGCGTGTAATGTTTGTATAGATCTTCAGAGCGAGGTAAGTTTCCTTTCTAGTGGGTCTATGCGATATACTTGTTACTTGATGCTTATATTCGGATTTGTTCTAGTGGTAGGAACCATATTTTCAGCTTGCAGCTTGGTTCAGGATTTCTTGATCAATTTTCAGCATTAGTGCGGCCAGTGGTTTGGATGTACAGACATGTTATCTGATACAGAAGGTTGTGAGAGCGTGCCCTATGGGAAGGTTGTATAAGGGTGGTATGTAGTCACTTGATTGACTGAAGAATCTAAACCAAGTATAAAGATTGTAGTGATGTCGTTAAATTAAGAATTTGATGCCTGAAGGGCACTCAGTTTCTTACGCTGTGGATTGTGGAGGATTACTCCAGTTATGATGGTTATTCTTATGTATTATAGGGGAAAAAGGGTTATTATGGAACCAGGAAAGATTTTGGACCTAGTTTGGTACGATCAGAATCAGCTTGAGGTCTATAAATGGATTTAAGTATGAATATGGGCCTTATATCAGGCCGGATGTGTCATTTCAGCATAAATTTCCTTATGGAGGAGTATTCAGATGTGGATATTATTTTGTCATCGGCCATTCCATGTAATGCTATATTGTGCCATGTGAGTTGTGAACGGCTCAATGATTTTCTGATGTGTTGAGTTTCTGTGTAGATATGATGCCATATGAGCAGGATGGCTCCCGAGATTCAGACCATATATCGCACATCGGTTGTGCTTGAGTTTTGTAGCCTATGGCACTATATGTTCCTCTAGGGATAGTATTATGCACTTAGTGTGCTTGTGACCAATATTCATTATTTTGTTGTAATAAGCAATTTAGCTCGATGTATATCTCCTTACGTGAATTTTATGTGTGGGTTGGATGGCACGCCGCCATAGGTATGTTATTTGGATCGGGTTGCACACCGCAACACTGTGATGTAGAGTATAGTTTTCTATATTCTTTTTTTGTATATGCCTTGCTTCCTACTTTCTAACGAAGGTCCGAATTGGTGCATGAGTTGGGTAGTACCTTCCAGATTCATTTTCCTTTGTATCACGTTCGGGTTGGTAGCCTATTGGCATATTGCGGCATCATATGAGGTTTTTGATCACGTTCTGGGTGGCTTATTGCTGGAGCTGTTCGTACTGGGTGAAACGAGATCATTGGATTTAGGACCAGTGCAATCTGATTATATGAAATACATTAAGAAGTTAAGACCTATATTCTCTTCAGAATGAGATGAGGGTTCTTGTCAGGGGTATAAACCAAATGATTTGTTGATTTGGCAGTGGGTTATGGATTTCTACGCATCTCTTCAGTCATGGCAGTATTGGTAGAGTTAGAGAAAGACCTAAGTAAGTCATGAGGTGCAATGGGAGCATTAGATTCGTGGAGTTTTGGTTTATTTGATCAGTGAATGTCATTATAGTCTGGTGAGTAAAGTTTAGACTTGTACGGTCGTTTTGGGCTCTAGCGCATCGTTCAGCGGTTTGAGGCCATGAGCAGCATCACTTCAGGTATTATGACTTGTATGCATGGTCGAAATTGAATTTTCAGAAAGTTTAGAATTGTTTTGGAAAGCGAATTCTCATTTCAGAAGCTTGAAGTTGAGCGAATGAAATAGGATTGGATTTTGAGTAAACAACATTGAAATCGGGATCTGAAGGTTTCAGCAAGTTCGTATGATGATTTCAGACTTGGGCGTATGACTGGATCGGATTTTGGATGACCTAGGAGCGTCTTGGAGCCTATTGTGGAAGTTAGCATTTTGGAGGAAATTTCATAAGTTTGGCTTGAAGTGCATTTCAGTGTTATCGATGTTCATTTGGGATTCTAAGTTTGGGAATAGCTCCGTATGGTGATTCTGGAGTTAGGAGCGCGATCAGAAGTGAATCCAGAGGTCCGTAGGTCACTTTGAAGTCATTTGGCTAAAGATAGAAATTTGAAGGCTTTTGAGAATTTTGATCGGAAATGGACTTTTTGATATTAGGGTCGGATATTGATTCTGGAAGTTGGAGTAGGTCCGTAATGTCGAATATGACATATGTGCAAAACTTGAGGACAATCGGATGTGATTTGACGGGTTTCAGCATCAAATATAGATGTTTGAAATATTAAGTTCTTCATGTTTGAAATGGGGTGCGATTCGTGATTTTAGCATTTGATATGATTTGAAGCCTCGAGCAAGTCGTTTTGCGTTTTGGGGCTGGTTTGTGTGATTGGACGGGGCCCCGGGGGTCTCGGGTGTGTTTTGAGGTGGTTCCGAATCGAATTTGGCTAAAAAGTTGAAACAGTTTTGTTGGTATCTGGTTTCCTTCTTTGCGAACACGAAGGGAGTCCCGCATTCGCGAAGAGGAAAGTGGGGCTTGCTGGATTTGGCCTTCGCGAACGCGAAGTGGACATCGCGAACGCAAAGAGGTGGGCTGAGTTGCCTTCACAAACGCGACCAAGGTATATGCAAACGCGATAGGTCTGGGTAGCTGTCTTTCGCGAACATGATTCGCGGGTTGCGAACGTTGAGAAGGATTTCTGGGCGTGAAATTTCTGAGCTTCGCGAACACGAGGGAGTAATTGAACATATATTAATGGATTTGCATAATTGTTGGCTAGTTTTGGGAGCATTGTGCATCTATTCGACTCTTCGGAAGGGCGTGGAATGTTTGTATAGATCTTCAGAGCGAGGTAAGTTTCCTTTCTAGTCGGTCTATGCGATATACTTGTTACTTGATGCTTATATTCGGATTCGTTCTAGTGGTAGGAACCATATTTTCCTGGGCCTTTTAAAGAGAAATTGAACATACATGTGAATAATTGTTCTAGAGTTATATACAGTTGTGTGCCTGTTGTTGTGTTTAATTATGTTTGACTGCGTTGCATGGTTAATCCGTGAGCGGGGTAATAAATGCATCTATGGTACGCGTCGTTCCACCCTCAGTAGGGCACAATTTATTTTTATTGGATCGAGCCGTACATCCTCGGCATGATTTTGTATGTGTGTATTGCTTGCCTTTAAACTTATTGAAGTTATTGTTGCCACTTCCTAGCTTAAGAATATATGTATAAATGATGAATAGGAATTCGGAAACTTCCTATAATAGAAAGAATTATTTATTTGCTTCAACCATTGAATTATAATAATGTTTATAAATATCCACGGTTTAATAGATTATGGATATAACATTACTGGACCACTAGTAAGTATCGAAGTCGACCTCTCGTCTCTACTTCTTCGAGATTAGACGGGATACTCATTGGGTACATGTTGATTTTGTACTCATACTACACTTCTGTGCATTTTTCTTGCACAGGAACATGCATCTCTAGTGGCCTACTGGGTATAACAGCATGATTGATACGGAGACTTAGGTGAGTTGCACTTCTTGAGGTGACCCGCAGCCAGCAGAATCACTTTCAATTTTTGGTATTTATTTCTATCCAATATTGTATTCCGGACGGTTGTTGTATTACATTATTTCCTAGAAACTGCTCATGCACTTAGTGGATTTTGGGTCGTGACACCATCCTGCAGTCCCAAATATACATATCCTATAAGTCTTTCGGGATACCGTCCCGTAGTCCAGCTCATAGTATACGGGGATCTATCGTAATCTCGTTCCGTAGTCCCACACATTAATACCGGGTGCATTTTCGTAATTCCATATAACTGTGCAGGGAAATCTATCGGAATCCCACATCTGTACTCCCAAATGTATACAGATGGGAGGGGGTGGAGAGGGGGGAACTACTAGAATCCCACATCTTTAGTCCCAATGTAAATATACAGCAACAACAGGAGAAATACTAGTCAAACTTCATATTAAGGCAAATAAATATTCTAGCCTAGCATGTTGCACAGAATTCAGGTAAAGCAGTTGAACAAATAAGGCAATTTAATCACTTAGACATGCTTTCCTAAGCTAACACATGCTTAAATAGTGCAAGTAATAAAACATGAAAGGAAACATACTAGTAGTTACTCAATGAAAACTGGATTCCAACAATTAGCACTCGTTACCTCACGTACAAGGCATTTCAATTATCAAATATACCAAATCCTAAGGGAAAAGTCCCCTACACAAGGTTAGGCAAACCACTTACCTCGAACAACTCAATTCAATCTGAAACTACGCTCTTGCCATGAGCACTCGGCTCCAAATGGCCCAAATCTATTCAATTCAATTGCATATTATGAATAATACTTAAATTCTAAGCTAGTACGCGAAATTAGGTAAAATAACCAAAATACCCTTCAGGATCACATCTTGAATCTCGATTTTAATTACATCAATGGAATCTTTATCTTCCCGCGAGTCTATACATACCGAGAACATTAAAATCGGAGTCCAAATGCCCCCTCAAATTCTCATTTTTAAGTCTCCTAATCTCAAGCCCTAATTCTTCAATTTTAGGGCTAGATCCCATGATTGACTAGGTAGGTTTCACATTAGAAACGTGTTTTGAGACCAAGAATATTACCTCCAAGTGATTCCCCTTGAATCCATCTTCAATCCCCTTCAAAGAGCTCAAAAAACGATTAAGAATGGTGGAAATAAACCTCAAAATTGTAGACAAGATGACCTTTTAAACCTTCTGCCAAGGCCTGAAATCCTTCTTCACGAAGTGGTCAAAGCCTCGCGTTTGCGAAGCACAAAATAATTTTAAACAATTTTTCCTATTTAGCAATCACGACCAACATATCATGAACACAGTACTTTACTCAGACAGGCCTTCGCAATTGCGTTAACCCTATCTCCAATGCGATGAATTAAATCCAGTGAAATTCAGCCGCTCATTTTCTTCCATGCGAATACGACTGCACTCTCATGAACACGATGCACAAACTCCCAGGCTTTTGCGAACGCGGAGGTTGCCTCGCGAATGCGAAGGCTAAATTTCCAAATTTCTCAACCGACTCTTCGCGAACACGGGGGTCCACTCGTGAACTCGAAGAGTAAAATACCTGCAACACAACAGCAGAAAAATCTTCAATCTTTCCAAGTCCAAAAATTGCTCGTTGAGCATTCAAAACACACCCGACGCCCTCGGGACCTCAACCAAATCTAACGACATATCCCATAACTTCATTCAAACTTTCTCCAGCCTTCGGAACGCTCAAAACAACATCAAAATACATATTTTTCATCGGATTCAAGCCTAAGAACTCCAAAAACTCTAAAAACACGCTTTCGATCAAAAGTCTATCAAACCTCGTCCGAATGACCTGAAATTTGCACACACATCACATTCAACACTATGGAGCTACTATAAATTCCGAAATTCCATTTCGGCCCTCGGATCAAAATATCACCATCGAACCAAAAATTTCAAAAATTAAACTTTCCGCATTTCAAGCCTAGATTAGTTGCAAACCTCTAAAACACAATCTAAGCATACCCCTAAGCCCGAAATAACCCAACGGAGCTAATAGAGCCATCATATTTTAATTCCAAGGCTGTCCTCACACTGTTCCGACTACGGTCAAATTTTCAACACTTAAGCTCTCATTTAGGGACTAAGTGTCCCAAAACTCTCCGAAACTCAAAACCAATTATTTCGGCAGACCAAAATAGTAGAATAAACACGGGGAAAGCAGTTAATAGGGAATTGGGGCATTAATTCTTAAGACGGCCGTCTGGATCGTCACATCCTCCTACACTTGAACATTTGTTCATCCTCGAACGAGTATTAAGACATACCTGAAGTAGTAAAAAGATAAGGGTAATGACTGCGCATATCTTGCTTGGTCTCCAAGGTTGCCTCTTCGACCGGCTGACCCTAACACTAAACCTTTATCGAAAAAATGTTATTCGACCTCAACCTTCTAACCTGCCTGTCCAATATTGCCAGTGGTTCCTCAACATAGGATAGATCCTTGTCCAACCGGACTGAACTGAAATCCAACACGTACGACGGATCACCGTGATACCTCTGGAGCATCGAAACATGAAATACTAGATGAACTTCTGCCAATCTGGGAGGTAAGGCGAGCTCATAAGCAACCTCCCCTACACGCATCAATATCTAAGATGGGCCAATAAACCTCTGACTCAACTTTCCCTTATTCCCAAATCTCATAGCGCCCTCAATAGGTGAAACCCGAAGCAGAACCCGTTCTACAACCATATAGGAAACATCATGAACCTTCCGGTCCGTATAGCTCTTTTGTCTGTATTGGGCTATACGGAGTCTATCTAATCACCTTAACCTTCTCCAAAGCATCCTGAACTAAGCTTGTGCCCAATAATCTAGCTTCACCGGGCTCGAACCAACCCGCCGGAAATCTACAGCGCCTACCATATAAAGCCTTTTACTGCACCATCTGAATGCTGAACTGATAACTGTTGTTGTATGCAAACTCAGCAAATGGCAAGAACTGATCCCAAGACCCTCCAAACTCGATCACACATGCACAGAGCATATCCTCAAGTATGAATAGTGCACTCGGACTACCGTCCATCTGAGTGTGAAATATTGTACTCAATTCTATCCAAGTACCCAACTCATACTAAACGGCCCTCCAGAACCATGATGTGAACTAAGTACCTCTATCCGAAATAATGGAAACCAGAATACCTTGCAAACGAACAATCTTCCAGATATAAATCTCCATAAACCGCTTTGAAGAATAAGTAGTACACACAGGAATAAAGTGAGCGGACTTGGTCAGCCGATCCACAATCACCCAAATAGCATCAAACTTTCTCAAAGTCCGTGGGAGCCAACTAAAAAGTCCATGGTGATCCGCTCCCATTTCCACTCCAGAATCTCTATCTGCTGAAGCAACTCACCCGGTCTTTGGTGCTCATAGTTCACCCGCTGATAGTTGAGGCACCGAGCTACAAACCCAACTATATCTTTCTTCATTCACCTCCACCAATAGCATTTCCTCAAATCTTGGTACATCTTCACGTCACCTGGATGAATAGAGTATAGCGAACTATAGGCCTCCTCCAGAAAAACTCCCGAAGGCCATCAACATTGGGTACACAAACCCGGTCCTGCATCCTCAATACACCATCATCATTTATAGTCACATCTTTAGCATCACTGTGCTGAACCTTGTCCCTGAGGACATGTAAATAAGAGTCATCATACTAACGCTCCCAAATAGGATCAAATAAGTAAGACTAAGAAACCACGCAAGCTAGAACCCTATTGGGCTCCGAAAGATCCAATCTCACAAACGAGCTAGCTAACTGAATATCCATCTCCATAGGCCTCTTTGATGCAGGTAAATAAGCCAAACTTCCTAAACTTTATGCCCGACGACTCAAAGCATCTTCCACCACATTGTCCTTGCCCGGGTAATACAAAATAGTGATATCATAATCCTTCAGCAACTCTAACCACCTCCTCTAGCGCAAATTAAGATCCTTCTGCTTGAATAGATGCCGCAAACTCCGGTGATCAGTATAAATCTCACAAGGCACACCGTACAAATAATGACGCCAGATCTTTAAGGCGTGAACAATAACAGCTAATTCAAGATCATGGACATGATAATTCTTCTCATGTACCTTCCATACTGTCCTGCATCAATATCGCTCCAAAGCCAATCCTCGAAGCATCAGAATAAATAATACATGACCCCGAACCTGTAGGCAATATCAAAACTAGGGTTGTAGTCAAAGGTGTCTTGAGCTATTGAAAACTCACCTCACACTCTTCCATCCACTATTACGGAGCACCCTTATGGGTCAGTCTGGTCATAGGGGTTGCAATAAAAAAGAACTCCTTCACAAAACAACGATAGTAACCCACCAAGCCAAGGAAATTACAGATCTCTGTAGCTGAGCATAGTCTAGGCCAACTCCACACGACCTCTATTTTATTCTAATCCACCTGAATACCCTCACTCGATACCACGTGGCCTAGGCATGCCATTAAATACAACAAAAACTCACATTTCGAGAACTTAGCATATAAATTCTTCTCTCTTAGAGTCTGAAGCACAGTCCTCATATGTTGTTCATGATCTTCCCGACTCAAGGAACATACCAGAATATCATCAATAAAGATAATGACAACTGAGTCAAGATATGGCAGAAACACATTGTGCATCAAATGCATAAAAGTTTCCGGGGCATTGGTCAGCCTAAATGACATAATAAGGAACTGAATGACCATACCGAGTCCTGAAAGAAGTCTTCGAGATATCTGGCTCCCAAATCTTCAACTGATGGTAATGTGAGCACAAGCCAATCTTAGAAAACACATGTGCGACCTGAAGCTGGTCTAACAGATCATCATTACAAGGAAAAGGATAACGGATTTCACTATAACCTTGTTCAACTGGCGGTAATCAATACTCATACTCATAGAATCATCCTTTTTCTTTACAAACAAGATATGAGCACCCCAAGGTAGTACACTGGGTCGAATAAAAACCTTATCAAGCAGTTCCTGCAACTGATCATTCAACTCCTTCAACTTAGAAAGAGCCATATGATACAGAGGAATAGAAATGTGCTGAGTTCCCAACAACAAATCAATGCCAAAATCAATATCTCCATCGTACGACATGCCCGGAAGGTCAGCTGGAAACACATCAGAAAAATACCGTACTAATTGGACTGAATCAGGGGAAGGGGTATCAATACTGAAATCTCTCACATAAGCTAAATATGTGTCACGCCCCTTCTCAACCATATGCTAAGCCTAGGTTGAGCCAAATGCATTCTAGGTGATCTAAATTTGTTTTTCCTAGAATCGTTGAAATTCCTAGAATCATTTCTAGGTGGTCTAAAATCATTTATTCTAGACTCATTAATAAACATCCTAGAATTGTGTCTAGGTGGTCTTAAATTATTCCTTCTAGACTCATTCATAAAATTCCTAGAATTGTGTCTAGGTGGTCTAAAATGATTTTTTTAGACTTATTAACAAAATTCCTAGAGTCGTTTCTAGGTGGTCTAAAACAATTAATCTTAGACTCATTAGCGAGGTTCCTAGAATTCTTTCTAGGTGGTCCGACCTCATTACTATCATTCTTTTTGATAACTTCAATTTTAGGACTATCAACACTACGTTTTTCTAGTGCGTGCCTAATTTCTATGTTCTCTAATTTTAAAGAACTACAAGAAGAACAACTGGAACATTTATCAATTGAAGAGACTTCATTCAATTCCTTGATTTTAATTTTGAAATCAACAATGTCATTTTTCAAACATTTATTTTCTTTTTCCAAAACTTCAATCTTATTTTTTCAGAAAGCCATTGTCACATTTAAAACACTTATTTTCTTCTTTCAGCTTCTCATTTTCACAAGTCAATTTTTCAAACTCTTTTTCTTGCAAAGAAAGTGTTTTCTGAAAATCTGTTTCTTGCAAAGAAAGTGTTTTCTGCAAATCTTTAAGAGTTTTGGAAACATTGACAAACTCACTGTATAATTCATTATAAGCATTTTGCATTTCTTCAAATGAGTGAGAGTTGGAAGTACTTACCTCTTCTTCTTTGTTGGCCATGAGGCATCGGGCAGTCGATTCATCACATGAGCTGTCCGCTTTTTGAGACGTGCTTTCATACGTTACCTCAAGCTTATCCCACATCTCTTTGGCAGTTTTGCAGTGGGAAATTTTCCGATAGTCTTCTTGATTCAAAGCGCTATACAACATATTGATTGCCTTGGTGTTGTATTCACTTACCATGGCTTTCCCAACTTTTGTCGTCATTTGTTCACCATGCATGATAATTTGCCATATACGAAAGTTGTTTGATTTGACGAAGATTATCATTCGCTCCTTCCAATATGAGTAATTCGTTCCATCGAAAAATGGAGGGCAAGTGGTGGATTGTCCTTCATTCATCGTTCCTGCGTTCAATAATCTCAACAGAAAAAATATATATTGCTCTCAACCGGTTAAGGCTTTCAGAGAGTTAGGCTCTGATACAAATTGTTAGAAAATACGCTTAACGCTAGATGGGGGGGGGTGAATAGCGTTATAATAAAATACAGCGTAAACTTGCGGAATTTAAAAATTGCGGGAATGAAATAAGTGCGATAAGTAAATAATAAGGAACGAACGCACCGATGTATCCTGGTTCACCACAACCCGTGGCTAGTTCAGTCCCCGAGAGACTCTCTCGAGATTTCCACTATCTTCGTCAAGCTTACGGGTGCTTATCAAACCGTTACAGTTGCTCAAGGATACCACACCTTAAGACTTCACTTGCTTGAGGATACCTCACCCCAAGACTTCAACCACTAAGACTTTGGGTACTTAGCAAACCCGACAAATGAGAAGATATGTTCTTCTCAAACAACTCTCTTTTACAACAAATACTCTCTCAATAGAGTGGATAAAGAGAAACAAAATAAGCTCTATGAACAACACAAAGTTGTCTATCAAATGGCTCAACAAAAGCTCTAAAATGATGCTTGAAAATGATCAATATGTATATCAATATATGCAGGAGTTGTGTGTTTAAAATCAGCTCAAAAGACCTCTTTTTAGAGGTGAAAAAGTGGTGCTGACCGTTGCTTAATTGATAAATAAAATCCCTGATTCTGTGCTCAGACAATCGATTGTTTGGAGTGGACAATCGATTATTTGACCAACGTTCAAAAGACAGATTCCTGATTTTAGGCTAAACAATCGATTGTATGGACTAAATAATCGATTGTTTTCAACGTTCAAAAATCAATTTAGGATTCTGTGGGAACGGTCAAAATATACTCGATTGTATGAAAATGACAATCGATTGTTTATGAATATAATCGATTGTATGACAAAAACAATCGATTGATTAGATGTTTAAAAACTTCGGTTGCACACTGTCTCAAAATAATCGAGTGTTAAAAGTAGACAATCGATTGTTTGCTATTTTAAAAAACTTCAGATCACATTGTCTTAAGACAATCGATTGTAGGATTCAAATAATCGATTGTTTGCTATTTTGAAAAACACAATCGATTGTAAGGAGCATATAATCGATTGTTTAGGTCCAGATTTAAAAGACATGTTTAAAAAGTCATTTTGACTAAAATACAAATTATTTTGGTTTAACACAAAGATGCATGTTTATGATAAATAAGATTTAATCAAATGTTTTATGCATGTTTATGATGACCTAATGTTGAGCCAAAGGATAAGATAACTTAAACGTTGTCCTTACATTGGTTCTACCAAACGACCTACGTCTTGGGTCTTCGGTCTTGAACTCTTTGGCTTGTTCATGCAATTCCGTCATCAGTATGCTTCTCGCCATTTGATTGATTGTCATATTATATCGTTGTTTGACACTTGACTTCATTGTTTGTCATTCATCAAAACCTATACCTGAAAATCATGCTCATACAACCAAAGCGCACATATCATAGATATACATGATTTCCAACGATTTCCCCCTTTTTGATAATGACAAACAACGAAAGATATGCATATTGAATTCCCCCTAAATAGATGCTATATCTCAACATACAATTTATGCAACCAATTTAATTCAATATAATTCCCCCTTAATTGAATATTCCCCCTCAATTAAAGCATGCATATCGGCCATATTCTTCCCCCTTTTGGCATTAGCAAAAAGAGTATACCAAAAGTTATTTAAACCATTGACGATACCAATCGTCATAGACAAGATCATATAAGAAGTTAGTAAATGGCATACTAATAATAACGATCATTTTTCTCAACTATGCCAATTGTTATTTGAACCAAAAATATTCATCTAACACATGAATCAATCATTTATTATAAAACCAATTGATACTAATTGTTATTCAAAATTAAACTTGTTAAAGCATGTATCAACCAAAACTGATATAGATTATTTGCACATATCAACTCATTGCGTTTTTATTCAAAATACGATAACTAACCAATGTTCCCCCTCAATGCATTAAGGTTTCGTGCTTGGTGCATCCACTACAGTATTGTAGTCTTCAAGCACACCTGCAAAAAGAACCTAAAAATAGGTTTTTGGTACCCAACTTCTTTTGGGTCCTTGGGGGTTAGGATAATAACAATTATAATCAACACATAAATCTCTATGTTTAGCAAAACAAACGGGTACAATGTGTCCTACCCGATTACAATAGTGACATATAACATTAGGATTGTGCATATGTCTAGGTTGAGCCAAATGCGTTCCAGGTGATCTAAATTTGTTTTTTCTAGAATCGTTGAAATTCCTAGAATCATTTCTAGGTGGTCTAAAATCATTTATTCTAGACTCATTTATAAACATCCTAGAATTGTGTCTAGGTGGTCTAAGATTATTCCTTCTAGACTCATTCATAAAATTCCTAGAATTGTGTCTAGGTGGTCTAAAATGATTAGTTTTAGTCTTATTAACAAAATTCTTAGAGTCGTTTCTAGGTGGTCTAAAACAATTAATCTTAGAATCATTAGCGAGGTTCCTAGAATTCTTTCTAGGTGGTCCGACCTCATTACTATCATCCTTTTTGATAACTTCAATTTTAGGACTATCAACACTACGTTTTTCTAGTGCGTTCCTAATTTCTATGTTCTCTAATTTTAAAGAACTACAAGAAGAACAACTGGAACATTTATCAATTGAAGAGACTTCATTCAATTCCTTGATTTTAATTTTGAAATCAACAATGTCATATTTCAAAAATTTATTTTCTTTTTCCAAAACTTCAATCTTATTTTTCAAAAAACCATTGCCATTTTTAAAACACTTATTTTCTTCTTTCAGCTTCTCATTTTCACAAGTCAATTTTTCAAACTCTTTTTCTTGCAAAGAAAGTGTTTTCTGAAAATCTGTTTCTTGCAAAGAAAGTGTTTTCTGCAAATCTTTAAGAGTTTTGGAAACATTAACAAACTCACTGTATAATTCATTATAAGCATTTTGCATTTCTTCAAATGAGTGAGAGTTGGAAGTACTTACCTCTTCTTCTTTGTTGGCCATGAGGCATCGGGCAGTCGATTCATCACATGAGCTGTCCGCTTCTTGAGACGTGCTTTCATACGTTACCTCAAGCTTATCCCACATCTCTTTGGCAGTTTTGCAGTGGGAAATTTTCCGATAGTCTTCCTGATTCAAAGCGCTATACAACATATTGATTGCCTTGGTGTTGTATTCACTTACCATGGCTTTCCCAACTTTTGTCGTCATTTGTTCACCATGCATGATAATTTGCCATATACGAAAGTTGTTTGATTTGACGAAGATTATCATTCGCTCCTTCCAATATGAGTAATTCGTTCCATCGAAAAATGGAGGGCAAGTGGTGGATTGTCCTTCATTCATCGTTCCTGCGTTCAATAATCTCAACAGAAAAAATATATATTGCTCTCAACCGGTTAAGGCTTTCAGAGAGTTAGGCTCTGATACCAATTGTTAGAAAATACGCTTAACGCTAGATGGGAGGGGTGAATAGCGTTATAATAAAATACAGCGTAAACTTGCGGAATTTAAAAATTGCGGGAATGAAATAAGTGCGATAAGTAAATAATAAGGAACGAACGCACCGATGTATCCTGGTTCACCACAACCCGTGGCTAGTCCAGTCCCCGAGAGACTCTCTCGAGATTTCCACTATCTTCGTCAAGCTTACGGGTGCTTATCAAACCGTTACAGTTGCTCAAGGATACCACACCTTAAGACTTCACTTGCTTGAGGATACCTCACCCCAAGACTTCAACCACTAAGACTTTGGGTACTTAGCAAACCCGACAAATGAGAAGATATGTTCTTCTCAAACAACTCTCTTTTACAACAAATACTCTCTCAATAGAGTGGATAAAGAGAAACAAAATAAGCTCTATGAACAACACAAAGTTGTCTATCAAATGGCTCAACAAAAGCTCTAAAATGATGCTTGAAAATGATCAATATGTATATCAATATATGCAGGAGTTGTGTGTTTAAAATCAGCTCAAAAGACCTCTTTTTGGAGGTGAAAAAGTGGTGCTGACCGTTGCTTAATTGATAAATAGAATCCCTGATTTTGTTCTCAGACAATCGATTGTTTGGAGTAGACAATCGATTTTTTGACCAACGTTCAAAAGACAGATTCCTGATTTTAGGCTAAACAATCGATTGTATGGACTAAATAATCGATTGTTTTCAACGTTCAAAAATCAATTTAGGATTCTGTGGGAACGGTCAAAATATAATCGATTGTATGAAAATGACAATCGATTGTTTATGAATATAATCGATTGTATGACAAAAACAATCGATTGATTAGATGTTTAAAAACTTCGGTTGCACACTGTCCCAAAATAATCGATTGTTAAAAGTAGACAATCGATTGTTGGCTATTTCAAAAAACTTCAGATCACACTGTCTTAAGACAATCGATTGTAGGATTCAAATAATCGATTGTTTGCTATTTTGAAAAACACAATCGATTGTAAGGAGCATATAATCGATTGTTTAGGTCCAGATTTAAAAGACATGTTTAAAAAACCATTTTGACTAAAATACAAATCATTTTGGTTTAACACAAAGATGCGTGTTTATGATAAATAAGATTTAATCAAATGTTTTATGCATGTTTATGATGACCTAATGTTGAGCCAAAGGATAAGATAACTTAAACGTTGTCCTTACATTGGTTCTACCAAACGACCTACGTCTTGGGTCTTCGGTCTTGAACTCTTTGGCTTGTTCATGCAATTCCGTCATCAGTATGCTTCTCGCCATTTGATTGATTGTCATATTATATCGTTGTTTGACACTTGACTTCATTGTTTGTCATTCATCAAAACCTATACCTGAAAATCATGCTCATACAACCAAAGCGCACATATCATAGATATACTGATTTCCAACAGATCGAATAGAACCGATGCATCTCTTTGACAAACCAGTGTAGTACTTGTGATGACAGAATTAGAGGAAACAACCTCGGTATGGGCAGGAAGGGCATAGTATCAGGCTTGGCCTCCCTCTCTAGGGCGACCTCTACCTCCCCAACATCCACCTCTAGCTGGCTGAGCAAGTGGGGTAGTAATTGGAGCTTTAACCATAGCTTGAGAACTCTGCGAGGCACGCTATGGCTAAGAAGTCTATGGAGGTGCACCCCTCCCATGTCTGGGGAAATCCCTCACCATGTGGTGTATCACCACACTCAAAACAAGCTCTAACAAGACGTGGTGGTTGTGACTGGCTCGGGCCAAGTATGCTAGACTGACCTCTTAAAGCACCCCGTGCAAGAGGGACGCTAGAAACTGAAGGTGTATAATAAGGCTCCTGAGGCCTAGGAGGAGCTGGAATACCACTGGCTGCTGGAAAAGTTAAATGAAAAGGGTGACCCATATAACCCCCACCATGATGACCTACAGTTGGGGCACGAGCACTAGAACAATGGCCCGTATATCGAGACCTCTTAGCATCCATTTTCTCTCTATCCCTAGCATGCATACCCTCAATCCTCCTAGAAATGCTCACCACATGCTAATAAGCAATATCCATCTCCAACTAGCTATCTATGCTGAACCTGATGTTGGGAATAAAAACCTCGATAAACCGACAAACCCTCTTGCAAACAGTAGAAACCAAGGATGGTACATGCTTAGCCAAACTAGTGTAACAGACTGCATACTTTGAAACAATCATAGTAACCTATATGCTCAAAATCTGCGCGCCACGCATCTCTGAGGCTCTAAGGCAAAAAACTCTCTCAGGCATAGGTCTGAAAATTGGGTCCAAATTAGTAAAGCAACCTCATCCGAATTGTCTAACTCATAAATGTGCCACCACTCATAGGCAGCCCCTCGAAGCTGGAAGGTAGTGAAAGAAACCTCGCTCAATCCTAATATAGCCATGGTACGGAGAAACCAGTAACACTAATCTAAGAATCCCAGAGCATCATCTAATGCTAGACCACTGAATATATGAGGCGTGTACTTCTTGAACCTCCCAAGCCTCAGCTGCTCATCCTGGGAAGTTGCTGCCTTAGCCTCGGCTGAACTGGCACTGCAGGCGGTACATGAATAATCTCAGGGAACTGCTCAACATGCACTCACTGCTCAGGAGTGTGGACGGTAGGAGTCTGTTCTCCTCCTCCGACTTGGGACGTAGCTGCAGGAAGGGGATACAACCCTACC
Organism: Nicotiana benthamiana; assembly: GCA_034376525.1. NCBI lineage: Eukaryota > Viridiplantae > Streptophyta > Magnoliopsida > Solanales > Solanaceae > Nicotiana > Nicotiana benthamiana. The sequence continues at coordinate 65,937,436 of CM067331.1, read as the reverse complement.
TGCGTAATGCTCATAAACTATGCTAGAGTCTTCTTAAGTGCTGGCGTGGTACTAGCAGTAGGTGTGTCAAGTGCCTGGACTCTGTTTGGCATTGCTGGTGGCTCCTTGGTCGTAGCTCGTGCTGGTTCTCTGGCTGCATAGCGTATGCATCCTCGGCCTCTACCTCGACCTCGACCACTGACAGCTGCAGTTGGGGGTGCGGGTGCTGTGTCATCGCGAGTAGTACGTGTCTTCACCATCTGTGAGAGAATAGAAGACAGAAGTTTAGAATTGTGAAATCAAAATCTCATACGACAAGAAAATCAAATTGGATGAAATTATCCTAATAGTTACATAGTCTCTCGTAGATAAGTACATACATCTCCGTACCGACCAACGAGACTCTAATAAACCGGATCGTGATTCATGACTCTTATGAACCTATAGCACTGATACCAACTTATCAGGATCCCGGTTTGCGCTCCGTGAACCATCGTGACTGCACCTAGTCTCTACGACTAGATAAGCCTAAATTGCGAAAGAAAAACCAAATTTGCGAAAGTGAAACAGTTTATAGAAAAAATAAACTAATAAAAACGTTTTTAAAGTCTCGCTTGGAATACACAGTATTTAACTCTCAAACAATAAATAAATCCAAGACTTGAACATCCACGAATCACAAGCTAAGAAATACTACATTGCTCTAACTCCAGAATGTCTAACAAGAACGAAAATACAGAAGGGCTAATACTAAAAGCAAGAATAGAAAGGGACTCCTCGGTCTACGGACGCAGTAGATATACCTCAAAGTCGCTTGAGCAATCGCCTCGCCTCAGGGGTGATAGGACTAAGTCAAAGTACCTGGATCTGCACATGAAAAACATGCGCAGAAAGGGCATGAGTACACCACAACGGTCCTTAGTAAGTGCCAAGTCTAACCTCGGTTGAGTAGTGACGAGGAAGGTCAAGGCCCTACTAAGGTTAAGTAAAAGATAAAGTTCAACAATGTAGAACAGAGCAGTATAAATAAGTACAACAATAAAAGTAACACATGATATGAAGGATAGCAACAACTGTGTAGAAGCAACGTATAAAAGGGATTTCAGGTCAACTCCAATAGTATCAATCGGGGATCTTCCAGAATACCGTCTGGCAATCCCAAATATGCATATCCAATAAGTCTTTTAGGATACCGTCCCATAGTTAAGCTCATAGTACATAGGATCTAGCGGTATCACACCTCCTTTTTACACTCAAGAGGGGTATAAAGGAGTTTTTTCCAATTTTAGTGCCAACCGAAACGAGATTATTTATTCCAATTCACAGTCGCCACTTGGGATAACTTATGGTGTCCCAAGTTACCGGCTTAAAATCCCCAATCTAGGAAATTTTACTCTTATTTATGGTCTGCCAACACAGAAATCCGTGTAAGAAATTATGCTAACCTAGGAGAAGGTGTTAGGTATTCTTGGGTTCCTTGGTTTTAGCACGATCGATCAGCTATTATTATCGGAATAATTATCTAATTAATTACATATTTTAAAACATATTGTGTAGTTTTAGCTTTTAACCCCTTGTAATTATTTATGAAATTATTCTGAAGCAAGTTACACTTGTTTGTTTGGTACATATTACAAACCGCATCATGTGAACCGTACCTGCCATCTATAACATATTTATTTTGTTACTATTATTAGTTGTTGTGGCCGGGTCATATAAATGTATCCCTGGATTTGAAAATTATGTATCACAACTACGTCACGGGAACCGTACCCGTAGCTACGATAAATTTATTATAACGTGCCTAAAGCAAATAGCGCATTTAATTATTTTCCTAATCTTTGAGATAGTCGTGATGTCAAATTTATGAACAAGATATTATTGGGGAGAAAATAGTCTAGTAACCATGATCTATTACTTGGTCTAAATTCCTTACGGTTCAAGACCCACCTTATGGCCTATTTTTATTTCTTGCCAATAAAGAAACAACTCCAAATTTTCCATCCACCCAATTAAGTATTTATTCAATAACCAAGACTACATGCATCACAATTGAAATAAAAAAACTAATTAAAACAATTTAAATAAAAACTAAAACATGCTACTAAAACAACGTAGAATCACAAGTCAAACAACACGCGCATCAAGCTATCATAACTAAGTAGAATGAGAATGGAAATTGAGAATGCATCTTTTATTGATTAACAAGGCCAAAAGTTGCAAATCAATCAGGCTAAATAAAGCAACAATCCTTGAATGAAAACATCAAAATTGCGAAATGGAACCTCGAATTGACACCGAAACATTCGACACCCAAACTTGAAGCAAACGTGTAAGGCCCCATGAAAATTTTGCTCTAAAACACGAGATCTCATAGTGCCAAATTAGAAATATGTGTTAGATATTAGTAAAATTCTTTGCGGTGAGCTTGTGAGCCGAGGTCCGGACCCTTTGGGTTGGTATATGTATTAAAAAGTTAATGAACAATATTTTTCAGAAGAGCGTGTTTCTGTGATCCATTATGCTGTTGCGTAATAACTATGCGAACCGCATAGTCGCCGTAATGTGAAGCAGTGTGTTGATCAATTTTGAGGTCAACCATGATGCCACCTATGTGATCGCACAATCAATATGCGGGCCACATAGTCATTGCATAATCTCCTTGAAATTTTGCGAGGGACATTTTTGTGGTGCATTATGCAACAGTAGAACATGTACGCACATCGCATTCTTATCGCATACCCGGGCAGTTTGTTTATGTTTTAGGAGCCATTTTGTTGTCCCCTTTTGCGGGCTGCATGTCAATTATTTGCGATTGCAGATCAGTTATGGGGCTCCAAATTTCTAATGTTCTTACTTGACCCTATGCCGATATATTATATGCTACCCTTCATTTTTGGCCGATTTTCTGATACATTTAGAGAGAGAGAGAGAGGATCCTTAGGGAGAAGGGTTCTTCATCAACATTTTTCCTAAGATTTTGCTTAACCTTGAAGATTTGTCAAGAAAGGATCCTAGGTACTTTTCCTAAGAGGTAAGGTTTTATAACCCAAGCTCTTAATTACGGAGTATAACTAGGGTAGACCATTAGAAGGTAATCTATGAGGATAGGAGTAGATATCTTGCATGCATAAGTTCTTAAAGTATTTGGTGAGGTCTTGAGCTAAGGATGGGATGAGGAATGGTAGGATCTTTCACAAAATGGTTTTAAAAGTAATATGCACTCTTAGTGTTTGAGAATATGCTCAAACGAGTTAGAACTATGATAACCTCTCTATTTGTGGTTCGATTTGTCATGTTCCTAAAAGATTGACGTTGCTAAGAGTCTCGAGGTATAGTAGGACTTACGGAAAGCTTAATCGAGGTATGTAGGCTAAACTTTCTCTCTTGAAGTGAATTCCATATTATTTTATGAGCTTAAGTGTGGTTTGTCTACCAAAATGGTATAGCCTTGAGTCACATTTTAAATGAAGGTTAGTATACTAATTAGGTGAGAAGAAATCGATATGTTTAATGCTCCTAGTTGCTCTTATGTGTATTAAATGTCTTGATTGAATATGTCTACTTGTTGACAAACTGTAAAGATGCATGGAAATGAATTGAATGAGAGAATGTAAAGATATTATGAAATAAGTCTTGACCTAGTTGTTATGACTTCAAAAAAAAAAGAACAATCTAAAGGTCTTGTACCCGAATTATGCCCACAAGTAACTGTTTTAGATAATGCTTTGCCTTATAAATACATTTGATGTAACGTGAGTTCTTACACTTTCCAATGCTTAAATTGTGCTTTTCTCACGTTAGGAAAAGGGATAAGTCAAGGGTAGTTGAGGTGATTGTTTGCTTATAACTTCAATGTGTATCTCAATTGTTGATTGACATGTCCCTCTTTGCGAAAAATCCCTTATGTTTGATGATTCTGTTACTATTGAACTCGAATATATATGTGATTTACAGAATATTTGGTGCATTGATAGTGGTTGGAAATCCTTGGAAATAAGAGCGATGAAAATGTGGAAAACTATATGCGGCCTTTGTGCCAGGAGAAAGATGAACGTTGTGAAAGACCCAAAGGGCCAAAAAGATATTGTTATCGAGAGAGATTGAGAACATTAATAAAAACTATAAATATGAAAGGTATTAAGGCAAGCATGGTTGTATTTATGCTATATTTGTATACTTGTATTTATAAAACAATTGTGTGCAACATTAAATCGAATCAACAAGAGTATCATTAGCAATACCGAGGAAGGGTGGGTCATAAGGCCCACACCTGAAACTACACCTTCCGGTGTAGGAGTGGAGTGTGACTTGGGATAAAATTGAAATATTGGTAAAATTCTGACTATTCCCCTAAAGTGGAATGAAACTAATACCTGTAAATTGAAAAAGAAAAAGCCAACTCACACTGCATATGAAGGAATGCGGCCTAGCTGATCGGGTGGAGATCAAACTCCATATTTCGCACATGGTGGTACTATTCTTGTGACAACTTTCTTTCACAACATAATGTCAAACCATATTGTTTTGTGGGGAGATGGCCTAGCCGATCGGGCGTGATCGGACTCCGTGCTAACAAAAATAGTGGTAATATCGGTGCTAGTGATCTCCTAACTAAAAACATATATATTTTCTTACTTGAAAATCGTTATGTTTCAATTAGTTATTTGGATATTGTTGATTGTGACTTGTTGTTTCTGCTTATATGGATATTCTATTTTTAAAGAGGACTTTTAGCCTTATATGCTAGTGCTATTCAACGGCACTAACGTCCCTTTTGCCGGGGACACTGTATCGTTTTATGATACATGTGGTTCCACAGCGAGCGGCATCGGCTAGTGATAGCAGTATTTTCTTCCCAGCAGACTTGGTAAGCTCCACTCCGTCCCGGGGTCATGTCATGCATCTTTTGTTCGTTTTCTCATCACATTTTAAGGTATAGATGGAGCCTTGTTACCAGCATTTCCCTATTTTTCTTCTATTGTATTTAGAGGCTTCATAGACTGTTTGTAGGTGGTGGTTGATGTTGGGCTTCAGGAGTAGAAATATTATATATTTGACAAGCATGCTTTTCAAAACTCTTAAACTTGTAATATATTCAAAACTATGAATGAAGTCATTAACGAAAGTGAAATGAAAGTTACTAATGGAAGATTGTTTAGTGTTTTGATTAAATGGGATAATATTCTCTCTTTATTCATGAACTAATTTGGGTAAAATGAAATCTCATAGGATTCAGTCGGGTTTACTCGGTTGAGTGCCGGTCATGTTTCATGGTTTTGGAGCGTGACAAAATATCTACACAGAGCATGTGGTAGAACGTTGCATGAAAGATGTAACTCAATTTCTCAGAATCCTTAAGTCTAAAATCCATCGCAACTACATTCAAGTTTCTTCCACTTCTAATAAAGTTCGAGTTAACTAGTACTTTTGCATTTCGAGTAGCACCAAAGAGATAAAAAATGCTCAATTCACCAAGAAAGAGGTCTTTATCCTTTCCAACAATAGTTCGGGCTGATAAGGTCGAAACCGTGTGTACCCAAAATATTTCTCAAGTGTCGAGTGCATTTCTTTGTTTGCCGTTATCGCCGGAGGCCCTAAGAAGAAGAGAAATGAATCATCGTCAACTTACTCACTGGGATTTTTACTTTATCTTTGTGCGCCTGTGCATTTGGAACGCTGTCGCGCAGCCTTGTTTTTTTCTAGGTTTTTTTTTGTTGTGTCTAGGTTTAGGTATTAAAAACTTAGGAGTTAAGTGTTATTTTATAGGAATATGGATTATGCTAGACCAAATAAGGAATGAGGTATTGGCTCAATATTTTTGGTCTTGAAGGGATTTGAGTAATGAATTTGGACTAATTAACTTTGGGATAGGAAATTAAATAAAAATCTTTTTTTTTTCTTTTTCCTTTGATTTTAAAAATCTAATAAAATCCTAAATTAATCCTAAAGCAGTCTAATTTGTAAAACTAAAATTATTTATTTATCAAAATAATTAATTAACTTAAAACTAAATAATAATACTACTTTCTAAAGACTAAAAGCTAAAAATGTAAAAATGATCGTTTTTTTGTGATTTTTCTTAATAAAATTAATTCCTACATGCAAATTGGTCCTAAAATAATTAAAACGTGATATTTTTTATTATTATTCTAAAATATTAAAAATGCATGGAATGCAACTAAATAAAGAAACACTCCTAAAAATCAATTAAAATTATTTTGGTCTATTCTTTAGGAGTTATTTTCAGATAGGGAAAAAATTAGGTGCTCACAACCTGAATCTCGTTCCGTAGTCCCAAACATAATACATAATACTGGAGAAATCTACCGGGTGCATTCCTGTAGTTCCATATAACTGTACAGGGGAATCTACCTGAGTCCCACATACGCAGTCCAGAATATAAACAGATAACAGGTGAGGGGGAGGGGGTGAGCTACCGGAATCCCACATCCATAGTCCCAATGTAAATACACAGCAGCAACAGGAGAAATACTCAGAAATATCAAACTTCATATTAAGGCAAACAAATAGTCTAGCCTAGCATGTTGCACAGAATTCAAGTAAAGCACTTGAATAAATAAGGCAATTTAATCACTTAGACCTACTTTCCTAAGCTAACACATGCTTAAATAATGCAAGCAATAAAACATGAAAGGAAAAATACTAGTAGTTACTTAATGAAAATCAGATTTCCAACAATTAGCGCAAGTACACACTCGTCACCTCATGTATAAGGCATTTCAATTATCAAATATACCAAATCCTAAGAAAAAAGTCCCCGCACAAGGTTAGACAAGCCACTTACCTCGAACCAGCTCAATTCAATCTGAAACCACGCTTCTGCCACGAGTACTCGACTCCAAATAACCCAAATTTATTCAATTTAATTGCATATTATAAATAATACTTCAAGTAACTGATTCTACAATTAAATTCTAAGCCAATAGCGAAATTAGGTGAAATGACCAAAATTTCCTTCAGGCTCACGTCTTGAATCTCGATAAAAATTACATCAACGAGATCCTTATCTTCCCACGAGTTCATACATACCAAGAACACTAAAATTGAAGTCCAAATGACCCCTCAAATTCTTATTTTTAAGTCATTTAATCTCAAGGCCTAATTCTTCAATTCTAGGCCTAGATTCCATGATTTGCTAGGTAGATTTCACATTAGAAACGAGTTTTAAGACCAAGAATCTTACCTCCAAGTGATTCCCCTTGAATACCTCTTTAATCCCTTTTAAAGAGCTCCAAAAACGATTAAGAATGGTAGAAATAAACCTCAAAATCGCGGACAAGACGACCTTTTAAACCTTTTGCCCAGGCCTGAAATCCTTCTTCGTGAACGCGGTCAAAGCCTCGCGTTCGCGAAGCACAAAATAATGTTGACCAATTTTACCTCTTTCGCTATCGCGACCATCACATCACGAACACGATGCTTTACTCAGATAGGCATCACGATCGCGTTAACCATATTGTGAACTCGATGAATTAAATCCACTGAAGCTCAGCCGCTCATTTTCTTCTATGTGAACGCGACTACGCTCTCGCGTACGTGATGCACAGACGCCTAGACTTTCGCAAATACAGAGCCTGCCTCGCAAACACGAAGGTCAAACTTCCAACTTCCTCAACTTACTCAGACGAGGTCCGTTGAGCATCTGAAATACACCCAAGGTCCCCAAAACATCAACCAAACTTACCGACATATCCCATAACTTCATTCAAACTTGTTCCAACCTTCGGAACGCTCAAAACAACATCAAAATACCTATTTTTCATCGGATTCAAGCCTAAGAATTCCAACCACTCTAAAAACACGCTTTCAATAAGAAAATCTATCAAACCTCGTCCGAATGACCTGAAATTTTACAAACACATCACATTCAGCACTATGAGCTACTCCAACTTTCGGAATTTCATTCGACCCTCGGATCAAAATCTCACTATCAAATCGGAAACTTCAAAAATTCAACTTTCCGCATTTCAAGCCTAGATTAGCTACGAACCTCCAAAACACAATCTGAACACGCCCCAAATACCAAAATCACCCAACGGAGCTAACAGAACCATCGGGTTTCCATTTCGAGACCGTCCTCACACTGTTCCGACTACGATCAAATTTTCAACACTTAAGCTCTCATTTAGGGACTAAGTGTCCCAAAATTCTCCGAAACTCAAAACCGAACATCCCGACAAACCAAAATAGCAGAAATAAATATGGGGAAAGCATTTAATAGGGGATTGGAGTATTAATTCTTAAGACGACTGGCCGGGTTGTCACAGATAAAATATGGTCCGAGCTAAAATACTCGATATTTATGGGCTAGTATCAGACAAGGTACCACATAACCATGATAGTAAGATGTATAAGGTATATTAAAAGTGAACAATATTTTAAGTAAATAGAGATGATTCTTAATTATACGGATAATTTGTTAATTATCGGATAACGAAATATTACTTAATTAACTGATAAATTGGATAAATATTTAAAATTTCCCCACCCCACTTGGCAGCAAGTGGAGGAAGATATAGGTGACTCTTACCTTTCGATAAATCAATTAGTAGGCAGCTGGATATTAACGTTAAGACATTTGATCACCGCTTGCTTTCAAAAACTCAAGATAGATTGCAAATTGGTACTTTACTTCTCTATATTGGAAAGGATTGCTAAGAGTAATAAAGTTTCTCCTTAGTGGGTTAATGGAGATCCTATACAAGTTCATGGTATTTCTTGCTGAGAAATATGGTCCAGATACAGGAGTAAAGTTCTTGGAATTTGTCGAACTATGATCCCACATCACGTTTCAGCGCAACTTGACAATGGTCAATGCCGGTATATTGTCAAAATCGTATATAGTTTCATACAAATTATATCCGTGATTGCTACAATCTAATCTCATACAATACTCCTTAATACTTTAGTAACGTAAAATTTTGCGATTCTAAAGAAGTACGGTGCAACCTTTTTCAAGAGTATCATACGAATTTGTCCTTTTCCAGATATATTAAGGCTATCATTTATTTCTTTTGGCATGATTTATATGTCACAAATGAAACGAGCAAATGCACAATTTTCATAAATGACTCTATTCATAGAAATACTAGAGATGTCTATATTTTTTATTCCCCATATGAATTATTATTATATATTTTGTTCGTAGGTCTCAGAAAAATACGTATTTGATAAAGTTTATCCGAACGGCATATTGATTTTTATGGAATTCCGAGAAAATCTTATTGACGTATTTCTTATGCATTTCATGCATTTATACACGTACATTGAACCATGACCAGATGACGTTATATAAGCGTAAATATATGTATATATGTGTATATATGATATGGGAAAGGTTATGGCGTTATATACGCACGACCACATGATCAGCTGGTAAACGTTGATGAGCTTGCCCACAGTGGCCGAAGTGATATGATGGGATGCCCTTAGAGGCTTGATGATGTTGTAAACAAATGTACCTATGCATGACATGACATTCATACGTATATGTATGACACTAAAAGTATTTCATGATTTACAGAGTTATCCATACTTACATGTCATTTACTATATATGTTTCTTCCATATATTTATGTACTTATTTATGTGCTTACATACTCGTTATATTATTCTTACTGATGTCCTTTTTGTCTGGGGACATTGCGTTCTTGCCCGCAGGTCTCTATAGACAGGTCGAGAGTCCTTCAAGTAGGCGATCAGCTCAGTGGAAGATGTTGTTGCACTTCATTTGATCCAGAATTGCTTGTTTGGTCAGTATGATTTAGGTGTGTATTTTTTGGTATGGTGCGGCTCTATCCCGGCCTTTATGACAATTATGTATCCTTAGAGACTTGTAAACAGATGTCATGCACATAAAAGTATGTATGGCCTTGCAGGACTATGTTCAGTATATGAGTGGTTATTTTGGTCTTAGGGGCATATATGTCTTATGTATAAATTGGTATTACATGTTGTATTCTAACTATTTTGAGACGGCCTCTCCGACCCAGTTATATATGATAGTATGATACGAAAAGATACGCTATGTTGGTGCCTGGTTGAGTAAGGTACCAGGTGCTAGCCTCACCCCCAAGTTCGGGAAATGACAAAAGTGGTATCAGAACAGTTATGTCCTAGGGAGTCTACAAGCCGTGTCTAATAGAGGCTTGTTTATTGGTGTGTCGTGCACCACATTTATAAGCGGGAGGCTATAGGTCATTTAGGTCTTTCACACTTTCTTCTTACTCTAGATCGTGTGATAGAGCTTAGTTGTAAGAACTTAATTTCCTAAATGTATTTTATTCGTAATACAACGACGCCTACATTCAGAAAGACGGTCGGTAAGAGATATAGTAGTGTTGAGTCATAGGAACTCGATTTCGCATCATGCTTATGATGAGTAAATGTGAGGTCTTCAGCAGACCATGCATCTACTAAAAGGTGTAAGGTTCCTGATAAGGAGCTTTTAGAAAAGGATACGTATCTACTCTTTTGGTAAAAAGGAATAACGGAAACGGAAGTTAGACACAAGTTGCAACAAGTAAAAGAAGCAACGTGAAGAAAGGTATGCGGTACCCAGTTAATAAAGATTATCATTATTTACCATTCAGGAAGGAAAATGTAAGCATTTTGAATTACCTTTAACAATAATAGATGTACATACAATCGGCCACACCTATCTTAGTCGTCCCCTATGGGAGCTAACGGATATGGTTTAAGAAAAGGATAGGATAGCAGAATTCGGCTGGGGTTAGAGTAACCCAAAATGGTGTATGGATTATTTTTGTTAGTTGACATTTCCGAAGGATATTGCAAATGTGCTAATAGATTTCCTTGTGAGACACCCAGATGGTACGCTCTAAAATAGTACATCTAGATATGAGTACTACAAAGATAGGAACTATAAACCTTGAAGGGATAAATATTACCTTAGTATGGATCTTGTCCTTAGTAGAGCGAGAACGTTAAGCAACCCCAAGAGCTACTGGATGGAGTAAGGGGAGCTAAAAGCAAAAAAAATGTCTTGTTCGAGTTTTCACAATACAGTGATAGCCATAAATGTTAGCAGAAAATAAGAAAAGAGTTAATGAAGCATTATGAGTAAGATATGATACAAGGATAATAATGGTAGATCGAAAAGATGACATTATTATAGAGTCTACAGTCAATTGACGGAAAAGATGAGAGGTGACAGGCATTGAGATAATACAAGAGTATAGGCCATACAGTCATATCCTCATTTCAAGAAATAAGTTCGCGACTCTAACGTGATTAACAAAAAGAAAAGTTAGACCCCAAAGCAATAAAAACCGGTATGGATTGGTGAACAAGATTAACTAAACTTGAATTAGGAACTGGGTGATTTGATAATAGTCAGCATCATGAGAATTTCAGATTTCATTCTGGCGATAGTATAGACATCAGATAAGTATTCGGGAGAAATTCAGAGAATAGTCATTCAGGAAGACGCTTCCCAAAAGCAAGTAATGCGAGCAAAGTTAAGCTTAAGGGACTGTATGTACCAGCTACATTAAGTGTCACATTGCAAGTAAGGAATTTTGTTATCCTTGGTACAGAAGGATTATGGCAAGGCAAGTAAGGGTCATCGACAATGTGAAAAGACGCCAGAGATCATCATAGCACTAAATCTTAGTACTCCCCTAAAAGGGGGAAGATGAAGTAATGTGGTATTAAGACAGAATTAAGTTGTTCTATTAACTATGGAATAGTAAAGGAAGAGTGAGATAAAAATGAGAAAGGAATGAGATTTCACTTATCCAATCCTACATATATGCTATGATTCAAAAATTTTATGTAAGCACGATGTCAGAAAAAGGAAGTAAGGGTTCCTGTCCGGAAGTTATTGATAAATAAGGAGCCAGTGCAAGAGGTAAGTTAGACAAAGGAAATAATCCAAGAGAGATTACGTGGAATATTGATATGAGAATGGGCCGAAGAGTAGTTAGTAGTTGATTCAAGAAGATCCTAGTGATGACTAGACAAGAGGTTACAGACAAATCAGCAGATCATGCAAGAAAAATATAGTAAACCCCAACATGGAAAATTCAGTCTCGCTTGTAATGTCATTATAATACTTGAGATATATTCAAGTAGGAGTCGGGGTAGTTAAAGGTACCTTATGAATGCTATAGAAATAAAAGAGAGTTCCACTAGGAAAATAGTCAAATATCAGTTCAGAAGAAACCCTACAAGCACAAAGGTGAGGAGGTAAATAACGGTTGATAATTAAAGGCGAGTAAGAACGTCAAAACAATTCCATAAGGTATACGATGTAATAATCTCGCATATTTACAAGAGTTAAAGGGTCCTCCCTAAGTACTACAATGGGAGACTAGCCGAGGAAATAATGAAGAACATATCACCCTAAATATAGTAACTCGAAGAAGAAATGGTCGTGTAAAAGAAGTCTCATAACAAATCGAAGGTAATATTTAAGACCATATGAGTTGCACAAAAATTCTGGCATGCGTGGGAACTAGAATAAGTTAAGTATACATGCAACATGGGGGAGGAAAGACCAAAAAAGTAATTGCATACGTTAAAAGAAAGTTGCGAGGGAACAAAAGAAATTATTCGACCAATGATCCAGAGTTAGTACGTTATGGATACACTCAAGATTTTGGAGTATTATCCATGCAACATATATGTTGATGATCATGTAGACATAGAAGACTCCAACATAAGTTAAAAGATAAATTGAGCGCAGGACATAGACAGATGATTGAGTTGTTAAAAGATTGTATCATGGATATTCCATAATGCCCATGAAATGCTAAAGTAATAAATAATACCAGGAGCCTCAGATCAAAGATAGGTATATATATATATATATATATATATATATATATATATATATATATATATATATATATATATATATATAAGCTTACATGAAGGCTGATTAGAAGGAAGAAGAAACTAAAGAGTTGTATCAACCAAGTAAACTAGGAGTTTGATTATTGGACTAACAAAAAATTAGAAATCATGATTAAGAACATTACAAGATCACCCTTAATATCAGAGGTACAAGAGACATAGTATAGTAGCCATATTCTATAACGACTTTATGATAAAGCCAGTTAGAAGAATACCAACCTCATAAGAAGTTAGTATGAAGCGCCCACCAAATTGTGTATGCCCTAGAGGTACAAGAATTATGATATAGCTTCAATTTGTGAACGTGAATTATACCTATGTGGAAGGGAGGTCATGAAAGAGATATAGAATACAATGCAAGATTTTAAGGTAAGAAAGATAAAGGTGAACAATGTACGAGGTAGTCAAATACAGAAGGTTGTGAATGGTCCATATTGCGGATAAAATATTAGAAGCGCGGGGATCCAGTATCTAGGAATGACAGCAGCATCATCAATGGCATATCTTCTAGCCTATTGTTTCTAAGTACTGAAATGTCTAATTAGAGAGTAAAAAAGTTAGAAATGATTGTTGATACCTAATTTTTCTCTATATATTTTTAGTATGCATAAATACTTTCAAAATTGCATACATGTGCACATATAAGCACGCACAAGGTTTTCATAAATTTTCTGTAATTTTTTAAGATTTTAAATTGATTTATTTCCTCCCTCTTTACTCATAAAATCCCCAATAACTATCCCCCAAATTATTATTGTAGCAAATTAGTCATTTAAATCCTATATTTATGCCAAAATATGGTTAAAATATTTTTAATTCACTTTTATAATTACATTTTATGTTTTTAAAGCTAAATTGTATATAATTGTAACATTAGCCTTATTAACATATAATAACAATTATATGCATAAAATCGACCTTCTATATTTTTAGAATGATGAAAATCTATTTTAAATCATTTTAGTAGATAAAATTATTTTTTAGAAATTATTTTTTATTTATTATTACTTATATAGGGACAAATTGGCTATTTAAAATATAGCCAGATTGCATTTCAATCATAGCCTTAATTAAACCCAATACCCAGCTCAATTTCGTGTTAAATTACCCGACCCAAACCCTAATACTGCCTACCCGACCCAAGACGCGTCAAATCCAGGCCATTGATCTAAAAGATCAACGGCCTTCGTCCATTCCTTCCTTTTTAACTCTAAACGACCCTAACCCTATCTCATTCTTCAAAGACCATTGACTATGTATTCTCTCATCTCCTCTACTCTTTAAGTAACTCAACCTAACCGTAGCCCCTTTAACCGACAACCTCTCTCCTCCGATCTTCTCCCATGATCTCACATAAACTCCCAAGCCTCCAATGGCTCCTCTAATGTCATGCTTGCCTTCACTAAGGTCTTCAAGTGCCCAGGTCCATGCCGACTTGCATCTAGGATTCATTACTTATTTATTATTAGCCACTTCAATGTGATTTCGAGCAAAATCTTGTTGTATTAATTACGGTCCTTGGGATTCTGGACATGTTCTTTCATCTCTATTTGGGTTTCTTCTGAAACCCTAATTTTTGCCTACATCTTCTAGATCTGTACAAATTTAAAATGATTTGAGTTTGTTTCTTTGATGTTTTACACTATCATTGGAACTCTTTGTAAGAACCATGTGATTTCAATTGTTTTCGTCTTCTTCTAAAATTAGGGTTTTCAAAACTTCTTCTAAAACTTTATTTAAACTAACTCTTTATGTTTAAACTTATATTCCTTGCATATTTTTGACTAATTCTATGATTTACTACTCCTACAGCTCATCTATGTTGAAAGCCCTAATTTTTTCTATGTTTCTTCATTTGATTTTTGTGACTGGCCTGTTCTTGTTTGAGTTTCTGTGATTATCTCGCTTCGAATGTGTTTCTACTGAGTTTCTTATGCCTAACTTGCATCATCTCTGTATGCTAGAGGCAAGTCTTGACTGGTCAAGACTTGCCTCTTTGCTTGTTATGTTTGGTTACTCCCATCTCACTCTATTTATACGTTGAATACACTGACTGATGACTCTCCTTGATTTACTCTAAGCTTCTTGTTTCTTGGCTTCATTTGAAAACTCCCCTTTAGACTTTGGATTCTACTGTTTTAACTTGTTTGCTTTTCATGGAAACCCATGTTACTCTCCTTAAATCAGTATTTCGAATCCTTGATTCCATGATTTACTATATGCTGATTTTTGATTACTTCTATATTCTGTAACTTTATTTTGTTTTTCGTACCTTATTTGGATTAACCGAGTATTTTACTAATTCTTCATTAGTTGTTTCCTTAATTGAAACCCCTATGTACTTACCCGTAGTTGTATATTTTGTACCTTATGCTCTGCTTGATTCCTTTCCTTAATCATTTTTGCCTATTACACTGATTTGATTTTGATTAGTATTTGTTTCCATAATTACTATGCTACAGTGATTCTTGCCTTTTTTTTTATCTAATTTCGAACTACTATATATATACACCCTTTTATTAACACAAACACGAGACATTGGTTCAAAAAATTCTCTTTCTCACACTCAAAACTCTTTGGCTCTCTTTTGTGATTACTTACTATTGTTCTAAGTTAGTCGGCTGCAAGCCAAAGCTAACTATTGTGCTCTCCTATCCTTCACCCTTTTTTTGTTGTCATTTACTGGTATGTCCTGATTTTAATTAAAAGATTCAATACAACATATTCTTCTATTGCTTCAATTCCTCCCGTTTCTAGTTTGTTTTCACATATGGTTCTATTGTTCAACTTGCAACTAATATGTTTACTTCATTGCTCCATCAGTATGCTCCTGAATGTTTCCCCTCCCTTAGACTCAACATGTTTATGAAATGTTATCCCCCTTTCTAGTGTACCCAATATGACTTTCCCTTAATAATGTTTTATGGAAAGAGTTGGTTATCTTTAGGTGATCTGATTCTGTATTAATTTCTAAAGTTCCTTAACCCTTTAGCATGCTGTTGATTCTATACTCAAGTGCTCCTATAACTATGTGTTTACCTATGTGACCTATGTGTCCCCCTAAATCCCTTGACCTCTTGTTTGTGGCTGCTGAACCAGCTTTGGGTTCTATGATCTCTAGTTGTGTATCAACCTGTTTTTGGAGGAGCTATGTTTGGAGTGTTGTTTACTACCCCACTCCTTTTTTAAAATCAGTCTCAGTTGTCTTTTGCAAAACTATTGCAAACAAATCCCTTTTCAAATTATTTCCCTGCTCAAACCTTTTCAAGAACTCTTACCTATACTCCTAAGTCATCAGGTTCTACCCCCTCCAGTATGTGTACTGCCTTGGGATCCTCTTGAGAACCCTTTGAACTCTGTCATACTGAGTCTGGCCATTCTATACTACATTTGTTCAATTTTGTATTTTGTTACTAAGTCTATCTGTATGGATCCTTGAGATCAATAGGTAACTTTGATGCGCATAGACAATGACATTGTCTATGGAATTTGGGCATTTGATACTATTGGAGGCTTTGGAAATCTGGGCATATTTGTAGGCTCCCTATAGAATAAATTCTTATTTTTTCTTATCTACTTATATAATTCAATCATACGGTCTGTAATAATTTGTAAACGAATATTATGTGGATAGTTACACGTTTGTGGGGTTATACGGGTAGAAACCATGCCTATATGACTTTATATTTTGCTATGTTTTCCTTACCAAGTAGAAACCATACGTATATGACCTTATATATTTGCTATTTTTGTCTTACCATACTGGAAATCATGCTTATAGGTTTCAAGTGGTTCTAATTATAGAAATCATGCTTATAGGTCTTAAAGTCTACTTTCAGGAGTAGATGTCATGCCTATAGGATATGATTTAGTTTAACTTCGGTTATAATGAGTGTTTGCATGTGTTTTCATTTATTAGCATGCCAATAAGCTTCTAAAATCATTTTTAAATAATTAGACAAGATGCCTATAGGGATTCAAGGGTCTGTTTTAAAAACCTGCCTTGTTTTACTATATAAAACGTAATGATCATTATTCCATGTGTAGGCAAGCCTATAGGGCGTTTTAAAAATCCTGCAACTCCGAAACTATTTCAGTTACTTAGTGTTGTTCTATTTAGCAAAACATTAAAATCAGTAAGCAAATTGATAGGGCCATACTTCTGAGTTTATAAACTGCTTATCTTATATGTCTTGATATTCACTTAGCCATCATGTCTTAGGATATATTTAACCAAAGGCCCTTATTTGTGATTGAGTCATGCTGCTTATGTATGTTGTTTGAGGAGGTAAACTTGGGCCTTTAAATGCTTTTTTTATGTGCTAAGGTCCTAATTGTTCTTACATGTTGCCTTAGTAATTTCACCTTTAAAACCTTAGGGATCTGTCTAGAACTACTTATAGGTAGAGGTCCTAAATTTTCTCCAGGACTATTCAGAAAGGACGTGTAGCAGCACGCAATAGAGATTGTTGACCAATACTCACTTTAATGACCACTCACGGGATGTGAAGGGTAGATATGCGCTAATGTCACGTGTAGCCCTCATGGAGGAGTGTTTATCGGGCATTGTATGGGGTGATCCTATATGCTAACCAACCTAGGGCTCCTACTTTCCCCAAAAATTTTTTTGTTCTAAAACTTTGTTTTATACGTATACAACTTGTTCAAAACATTTGTCTTATTATTTGAGATATACAACGTTTAATGTGCTTTACTTGTAAATTATTTGATTCAACTATTCATTTGTTAGTGGACTAAGTCATAAGTATAAGTTCGGTCAGGACCTAAAGTTGTGGACCAAGAGGGGTGCCTAACACCTTCCACTCGGGGTCATTTTGAGCCCTTACCCTAATCTCTGGTAATGCAAACCAATCCAAGAGTTAATCGCTCTAGGTGCCCTAACACACCATAACCGGTTAGGTGGTGACTCTTCAAATACCCAATTCCCAAAAAGGAAAGGAGTTATTACCCCCACCCCTCCCCCACATAAATGTCAAAACCTAGATTTCTCTCTCTCTCCGTGGGGGAGGGAAAAAGGGGGCACGATAGCATGGCAACTTTGCTGGGGATACCTTTAGGCTCTTACCATAATAAACTTATTTTTACGAATTAGTCCAATCATGCTTTATCCCGTTCCCTTTTCTCTTATTTGAATTTAACCGCCATTTTTAAGCATTTATGGTTCTTTATTCTTGAAGCTGAATTGTCTCTTTGTTTTTTTCCTGTAACCACCTTTCAATTATTTAAATACTCTATTTATTTTTCCACTTGTGCGTATCAAATCCTATAGAAATACTTTAATGAGTGGTTGCATTATTCCTATTTACTACCCTTAAAATCTGAAAGGCTAATTTTCGGTAAAAGTAATTGATCAGCAGTGCAGTCGACGGTTTCGTGCCTTCCTCCTTGAGTTGTCTGCTTGAGGGTACGAATATAAAACCCCTTAGAAACCTTAATCTAGCTAAAATTGTACATGCATCATGGTCAAACCTAGTGGGATCAGTTATGTTGTCCACATAATGATTCTTTAGGATAAGCCTTACCTAAAGTCCATCGGGTTTTCCATAAACAACCATGTTCTGTGCATTAATTTGGAGAAATAAATGTCGATATGTTGATAACAAAATGTCTAAATAGTCGAGTCCGGTGGGGATAAGGTCTAACCTTTTTGCTTTGCATAAATGAGGTATGAGGTCCCCATATTCGGTATGGTTAGGAATATCCCACCATTGCTTCTTGATTGGTGGGAGGAACTTTCCTCAAATGACAAGAAACATGTGAGAAATTACATAGGTAACCTACTTCTTTGCTAGATATTGAGCCAAACAACAAATTTATTGAGGCTGCCACTTTATACCGGGATAATGAAGGGGCTATGTTTCGTTTCGGCGACATAGAAATGACACAGCTTCTAGAGGAAATTGGAGGGTTTGCGGGATTGACTTGGGACAGCCTCGGGCTATTGGTACTGGAAAATCATACGGGCAGGGAATTTTTGAAAATGATGGGACTGAAGAAGAATGTCGACCTAGTGTACCTAAAGGAAACCGGAAACTGGAATATCTAGAGCGAGGAATAGTGGTCTGGAAGGCAAAGTCATAAAAAGGATTGAAAATTGCTAGAATGCTTAAGAAGCTGAAGGAGGACATCTGGCCAGAGCCTACTTGCTACTGGGCTTCACGAGTTGGGGGAACTATATGATGGAGATCAGAAGAACGAATTTTTGAAAGGTCCTTCTGGGACAAAATAGGCTAGATTTATTTGCTTTCTCCTAAAAATGTAATAAGGCCAAGTGCTAGTAGTGACGTATTCTTATTATTATCTTAGTGTCGTTTTGGGATTCGTCTATTTTTATATTATGAAATAAAGAACTTATTGGCATTGGAAGTTCTTCAAGTTTACTTGTCGCTAGGCCTACCTCGGGCACAATGAGGTTCCCAAAATAGGATACGAATTTCCATTTCTGCAATATGTGTTTAAGTACTACAAACGTTTCAAGATCCTTACTGACTTGTTACCTTTTTGTTTTTGCTTATTTCTTATTATTATTCCCATCCCCTTAGGTTGGTTAACTCATATTGGCTTCGTCAGCATATCACACCAGATCTAGAGGCCCTCCACCTCCTCCTCCTCCAAGAAACACAAAAGGAAGAGGAAAAGCAAAAATGGATGACTTAAGTAGGATCCGAAATGAGAATATTGAGAACGCAGAGACTTCAGATGGCCGTAGTACTCGGGCCCCAAATGATCTGGTTTTGAGACTGGAACTAAAGATGCTGGAACTACAAGGAGAACTTGAGCAGGTTTGCAACTTAACCTGTCACTTACCCTGAATGTCCTTGACATCAACCAACAGAACACTAAAAACCTAGCACCTCCTCAAAGCACATAAAACCAACACCCACAAAACCCTCCCGCACCAAATCAATATGCAACTCCACCTGAGAATCTCAATCCATTACCACCTCCATCACAACATCACCATTAACCCATTCAGTACCCACCAACCACCACTTACCACACTCCCAAAATACACCACCACTCGTTCCCAATCCCCAAAACTCCACCAATGACCATCATTGTACCCAAGTTCCAAGCATCCATCAAAGAAACCCTATATATGTGGAAACTATGCCTCAGTATACCCAACCAATCTCATGTGCACCACAATCCTTCGAGAAAGACTTGCTCATTAAAAATATGGCTGAAGAGCTAAAGAAGTTAACAAGACGAGTTCAAGGTGTTGAAGGCCACAGAGGAATAGAAGGTTTGAACTATGAAGATATGTGCATACAGCTAGATGTCGAGCTATCGGAGGGATACAAACCTACCAAGTTTGAAATGTTCGATGGCACATGTGATTCCAATGTTCATCTTAGGACCTATTGTGACAAGCTTGTCGGGGCCGAGAAGGATGAAATGATTCGGATGAAGCTCTTTATGAGGAACATGTCACACCTCCTTTTTAACTACACTACCCTAGAAGAGTAGTATATAATGGAGTTTTTTCACTTTAAGCGACATTATTCGAAATAAAATTATTTATTTATTTTTTATTCAGAGTCGTCACTTGGGATGGTTTGTTTTCTGGTGTCCCAAGTCACCGGTTTATATTAAATCCCAAATCGAGGAAAAATCGACTTTCCTTTTGAAGTCTGCGAACCAGAAATTCTGAATAAGGAATTTTATTAATCCGAGGGAAGGTGTTAGGAACCTCCGGATTTCGTGGTTCTAGCACGGTCACTTAAACTATTACAATTGACCTATTCTCTGATTTTAACACATGTCTTAGACTATGATGCAAATTTTAACTTATTAACCGCTTTTAATTATTTTAAAGAAGATTTCAACTTCATTTAAAATGCGCCTTTGTACCACGCCACATTAAATGCACCCGCAGTCTGAGGCACATTTTATTTAACGTTGTAAGTTTTGGATTTGGATCATATGAAATGCACACGCAAGTTTAGGAAGGTAAATTATTAAAACAGCCCGCCTAATGGCACGCCTCGAGTTCGAAGGATTTTAGAAGAAATAATTAAATAAGGGCCATGCATTTGTGATTTTATTTGGTGTGGCGCACCTTGATTCCAATTTTAAAAGGGAATTCAAGCTAAATGTTTGAGGTCCATAGGCTATTGATGTTATATAGTATGGTACGCCTCCAATCTACTAACGGGCCTAATTAATTAAAGGCTTAGGAGAATTTATAACTTTATTTTGATCAAATGTTTAAACTAAATTCTAGTAGCTAATGGATTGAAAAGGATAAAAAAACCCAGATACTTCTGTTATCAAAATGGCCTAAAACAACATCAAGCCCCAGTAACATGGGCAGGAGTACTTATGGCAAAAATTCAGGGGCAGCGGCCCAATGGGAAGCCCAAATCAAGGATACATAATGGGCAAGCAAAGAATTAGGCCTCATTGGGCTAGGGCTGACAGCCAAGCTCGAATCTAAACATAGCAACAGCCTTCACACAAATTATTTCATAGTTTATTAACACAAAATAAATTATCACTGCTCGTGTGTACCTTAACTCAGACCATCATCTTTAATAAAACATATGACTTGAACTTTCCAAAGGCAAGCGAACAAGTAAGGAATTAAACTAAATATCTGAAAATTCTCAAGTCCAATTTCAAACTCGAACTCCATTTGAAAATCCTTTTAAAAATTCAACATGTCGTTACATGAACAGGAGGAAAACGAAGTTGCAAACTTTTGAAAGTCAATAGGCATATTCCGGCTATATATAAGCAAATCCAGAACACATGCTTAATGGAAAAACGACATAAACTAGATTTATTAGGCTAATAGCATGAATAAGGGAATTAATAAGCATAGGACTTATAGCTATGAAAATGCACTCCATACAGCCAAACCCACACTTAACCTAAAGAAATCATAGTCCTTAACTAATACACATTATATAAAATGATGATTGAATGCAAAGTCTAAACTACTAATTCAACTAAACAAGTTGTTTCCCTTCAATTTTCATGACACTTCCCAGTTAAATACAATAGCAAAGCTCCTTATCCAAAACCAGAACTTAACTGGACAATACACCATATCAGGCTACTAAAAGAAACACAATATCAAAAAGCAATACAAATGAATCATAAATAAGCTGATACTACACTTCAAACTACTGCTTTTCATTTCATTCTTCTACTCCAACTTTACAAACAATAGAGCTTAAATGTGCGCCTGCAAATTGAAATAGAACCAGAAAAAGTGAGGGTCAGCAAAGTTAGCAGCAGAAATTAGCCCAGATTCAGCAATCAACAGTGAAAATCCACTCAATGAATAGAACAGTAGACCAATCAGCAAAACCTAAACAGGCTCAGTTCAATAGCCAATTTAGTCCATTTTTACCCCAGATGTCAAAAATTGTTCTAGAAATTGACAACTTCAAGAATCACAAAGGAAAACTGAATGAAACAATGATTTTTTAATGAAATTTTAGCCTATTTTTTATTTTTGCAGAATTTTCTCTTCCAAAGTCTGCCTTGGATGCCAAGCTAGCATACCTTTATAGGCAAAGTTTAGGGCAGCGGAAATAGGCTAAGTTTTGCCCATTAGACCTTTTTCCAAATTTATTTTTTGCTACTTAATTCCTAAAGTATTGACTTGCTTGCCAAGTAAGGCTGTTTTTCAGCTTCTAAGAAACTTCCTAGTCTGTTACACCTAGATTTCCTAAGTTAAACTACCTAAATTACCCGTCCCCCCATGATACTGATATTACCCCTAAACCTCAAATTGGTATGCGTCAAGTTGACCCTGGGTTGAATCAATTTAAAGCCCAGCCCAAACCATAAGCCTGAACCTAAAGGCATGAACCCTAAGCCCAAATACAATCAAAACCAAATTATCTGAGGAAAAATTAAAACAAAAAGAAATAAAAGCAATTCGAGCAACTTCAAAAATCTAATTAATGGACTGGAATTAACGAAATTGAAACTAACCTAATTAACAGACTAATTGTGCTAATTAAAGAAAAACGTTTTCCTAAAACTAACATGCATAAGCAAGAATCAAGAAATGAAACATAATGAGAAGAAATCATGCAAAAAAATAAACAAAAACAAAGGAAAAACAAATACCTAAAAGAATGGCTCAGACAGAATCTTGAAATTGAACATCGAGCCGTCGATTTTGACTGAAAGAGACTTTAATCGTGTGTTTCAAACAAAAACACATGAGTAAAGCCCCTTCTAAACCCAAATCTTTAACACTCGTCGATTGAATGTTTTGGGATTTTTAGGTTTCATACCTCCCATTGACATTCGAGGGGTTCAAAGGGGTTCGAAGCAGATGAAGTGAGTATTTAGAGTGGGGGGGGGGGGGGCTTGGGGATTATTTGGTGTTACTTTGGTGGTGGTTGGTGGTGGCGTCACAACCGAAGAAAACTAGGGCGGCGCTAGGGTTTCATTCTTTTGACCTAAAATTCGAAGGGTTTCGAGGGGATTTGGGAAGGATCATTTGGATATTTGGGACGAGGAGGGAGAGAGAGGAATCGATGGTGTTGTTTTGGTGGTGATTGGCTGCCAACCGCCTCTATGAGTGATTTCCGACGAGCGATAGAAGGTGGTTCAAGATGGTGTTTGGTTGGGGTCTCTAAGGGTATGTGAGAGACGATGATGCGGAGGTAGGGGCGTTTCGAGATATATATGTTAATGAACCATTGATTCTGGACCGTTGGATTAATGAGATCCAACGGTCACGACTAAAATGGGGAAAACAGGATCGTTTGGATAAAGGGGGTTGGACCGGGTTTAAATGTGGGTTTGGGGCGGGTATGGACGGGTATATGAGTTTATTTGGCCCAAAGTTGGCCTTTTAATTCCTTTTCTTTTTCTTCCCCCTTTTTATTTAAAAATCCTTTTCTTTTTCTCAAATAAAAATAAATAAAATAAAAGTAAAAATCCTAGGATACCTCTTTTAAACTAAATTAACTTAAACACTAATCAATTTTAAAACAGTAACTATCACAACTAATTAAAACCAAATTAAAGAAAAACTACAAAAATTCAAAAACAAAAATTAAAAGTGTAAAAATAAACTATTTTTGTGGGTTTCTTTCATTTTTATAACATTAATTAACTAATTAGTCTAAAAATATAAAATTGGATCCTAAATGCAAATGCAACATTTTTTGTATTTTATGAATTAAATGAAATTAAACATGCACACAAAAATGCAAACAATCTGAAAAATCCTACAATAATTCCTAAATTAAAAGAAAAAATCTAATTCTTTGGGATTCTGTAGGAGTAATTCATATGAGGCAGAAATAACGTGCCCACAGAGCCTTACTAGGATGCTTTGTCTTGGTATATCAGCCAAACTCCTAAGAAATGGTCCACTTGGGTATGCATGGCGTCGAATTTCATGTTCAGGTTTAACACAAAGAATGAACCGGATGTCTTCTACATTCAAAACCTTAAGCAGAAATCTAGTGCGCGAATATGCTACTCATTGGAGTCGGAAGCAGCCAAGGTCAGGACCTCTTTGGACGAAGAACAGTAAATAAATTCTTCATCAGGGCACAATATCTATAATATTATGAGAGGTTGATGGTCATCAAAATCACAAATTCTTTGACATCATCAAACTTGGAGAAACAATTGAAGAAGGAATCAAGAGCGGGATGGTAATGAATTTCGAAGCATTGCAAGCCACAAATAAGGCATTACAATCAGGCGGCATATCAAAGAAGAAAGAAGTTGGAACAGTAATGGTGGCTCAGGGCCCAAAATCTCCATTTATCTATCAAACACCTACACCCACATATCTAACAACCATATATCAATCACCCCCACCAACGTATCAAACACCTCTATCCACATACCAAGCATCGCCGCCTACATATTAACCTTTATCTCCCATATATTCCCAACCAGCCTCTGTCCATCACACTTACAACTCCCAAACATCCAACTTCCAGTCACCACCAGTAGACCCTACTTTGACCGATAGCAAGTCAGAAAATATACCGCCATTGCTGAACCCATCGACCAACTGTATGAAAGGTTGAAGGATGCAGGTTATATCACTCATATTCCTGCTATGGCATTAGAAAATCCATCCCAATAGGTTAATCCTAACAAAACAGGTGTTTACCATTCCAGCATGAAAGGGCACACCACTATTGAGTGCCGAACATGGAAGAACAAGATCCAGACATTAATTGACAACAAGGTCATACAGGCAAAGGAAGTCTCACCTAATAACCGCAACAATCCCCTCCCTGATCATAGAGGTGATGGTGTACATGTGATAGAGACAAACGAAGAATGGGACCCTGAAGGGTCGATTGGGCTTATTCGAGAAGGCGATGACTTCAAATGTGTAGTCACACTTACTCATACTGTCGTACAGACTCAGTCCCCGATCGAGGTTGAGGTAACTGCATCAGCTCCATTCAAGTTAGAGGTGGCTCCCCCCATAGCCACCCCCGCTCAATTTAAGGTACAATTGGTCACACATTTCACTGTGATAGTATCAACCACACCTCCTTTCAATTCAAAAGCAATACCCTATGATTTCTTCCCCCTTTTTATTTAAAAATCCTTTTCTTTTTCTCAAATAAAAATAAATAAAATAAAAGTAAAAATACTAGGATACCTCTTTTAAACTAAATTAACTTAAACACTAATTAATTTTAAAACAATAACTATCACAACTAATTAAAACCAAATTAAAGAAAAACTACGAAAATTCAAAAACAAAAATTAAAAGTGTAAAAATAAACTATTTTTGTGGGTTTCTTTCATTTTTATAACATTAATTAACTAATTAGTCTAAAAATATAAAATTGGATCCTAAATGCAAATGCAACATTTTTTGTATTTTATGAATTAAATGAAATTAAACATGCACACAAAAATGCAAACAATCTGAAAAATCCTACAATAATTCCTAAATTAAAAGAAAAAATCTAATTCTTTGGGATTCTGTAGGAGTAATTCATATGAGGCAGAAATAACGTGCCCACAGAGCCTTACTAGGGATGCTTTGTCTTGGTATATCAGCCAAACTCCTAAGAAATGGTCCACTTGGGTATGCATGGCATCGAATTTCATGTTCAGGTTTAACACAAAGAATGAACCGGATGTCTTCTACATTCAAAACCTTAAGCAGAAATCTAGTGGGCGAATATGCTACTCATTGGAGTCGGAAGCAGCCAAGGTCAGGACCTCTTTGGACGAAGAACAGTAAATAAATTCTTCATCAGGGCACAATATCTATAATATTATGAGAGGTTGATGGTCATCAAAATCACAAATTCTTTGACATCATCAAACTTGGAGAAACAATTGAAGAAGGAATCAAGAGCGGGATGGTAATGAATTTCGAAGCATTGCAAGCCACAAATAAGGCATTACAATCAGGCGGCATATCAAAGAAGAAAGAAGTTGGAACAGTAATGGTGGCTCAGGGCCCAAAATCTCCATTTATCTATCAAACACCTACACCCACATATCTAACAACCATATATCAATCACCCCCACCAACGTATCAAACACCTCTATCCACATACCAAGCATCGCCGCCTACATATTAACCTTTATCTCCCATATATTCCCAACCAGCCTCTGTCCATCACACTTACAACTCCCAAACATCCAACTTCCAGTCACCACCAGTAGACCCTACTTTGACCGATAGCAAGTCAGAAAATATACCGCCATTGCTGAACCCATCGACCAACTGTATGAAAGGTTGAAGGATGCAGGTTATATCACTCATATTCCTGCTATGGCATTAGAAAATCCATCCCAATAGGTTAATCCTAACAAAACAGGTGTTTACCATTCCAGCATGAAAGGGCACACCACTATTGAGTGCCGAACATGGAAGAACAAGATCCAGACATTAATTGACAACAAGGTCATACAGGCAAAGGAAGTCTCACCTAATAACCGCAACAATCCCCTCCCTGATCATAGAGTTGATGGTGTACATGTGATAGAGACAAACGAAGAATGGGACCCTGAAAGGTCGATTGGGCTTATTCGAGAAGGCGATGACTTCAAATGTGTAGTCACACTTACTCATACTGTCGTACAGACTCAGTCCCCGATCGAGGTTGAGGTAACTGCATCAGCTCCATTCAAGTTAGAGGTGGCTCCCCCCACAGCCACCCCCGCTCAATTTAAGGTACAATTGGTCACACATTTCACTGTGATAGTATCAACCACACCTCCTTTCAATTCAAAAGCAATACCCTATGATTATGTTTACGAGGCTCGATGAAAAGGGAAGGCCAAGGAATGACTAGAACCGGAAGAGTCTATACACTTGACACCTGGGAGGTTCAAGTAAGGAGGTCACTACTAGGTAGCCTATCATTGAGACCGGGCCAGATGATCTGTGGAGGAAAGTGTAGGAAAAGGAGTATTCTATTGTTGACCATCTGAACAAACTCCTTGCTCAAATATCTATCCTATTTACTATTGCAGAATTCAGAGACACACAAGAACACTCTCATAAAAGTAATGAGAGAAGCTTATATACCCAATAACATCACCAGTGGAGAAATGGACAACATATTTGGGCAAGTACTGAAGATCCATAAGATTATATTCCATGAAGATGAGCTACCACCATAAGGCTTGGATCACAATCAAGCATTGCATATCATAGTGCATTTTGAAGACAATTTCATTGTCAGGGTCCTGGTTGATGGAGTCCTAAATATTTGTCTATTAGACACTCTAAAGAGGTTGAACAAAGGTATCCATCATATACTAGTAGGAAGCATGTATATAAAGGCTTTCGATGGGTCCCAAAGGGCCACGATCGGGGAAATCAACCTTTACTTACAAGTGAGGCCAACTTGGTTCGACATCGAGTTTCAAGTGCTTGATATACCAACCTCATATAATCTTCTGTTGGGACAGCCATGGATTCATGCTGCTGGAGCCGTGCCTTCCATGCTACATCAACCATGAAGTTCGAATGGAATCATTAGGAGGTGATCATTCACGGGGAAGGAAGTAACCCCGTCTACACCAATCAAACCATCCCAGCCATTGGAAATAGAATAAGGCTAGGAGGGGAGATCTATCACCACATTGAACGGGTCAATGCGGTTGACAAGGATAAATGGTGGAGTGGTAAAATAGAAATCATATTGGCATGATTTGAACATGAACCCATCAAAGGGTTGGGAAAGAACCTCCGAGGTATCACTAAACTAATATTGTTGAAGAATCACGGTACCACCATTGGGATCGGATACCAATATATATGGCAAGAGTATAGGAATTGGTCGCCTCCATGGTGTGGAACGTTTTACCCTTTTGAGCAGCCAGTGCCATGTTTGGAACAAGCTTTCCACCATGCTGATATGATAACCGCAAAAGAA
This sequence comes from Nicotiana benthamiana, assembly GCA_034376525.1. Classification (NCBI taxonomy): domain Eukaryota; kingdom Viridiplantae; phylum Streptophyta; class Magnoliopsida; order Solanales; family Solanaceae; genus Nicotiana; species Nicotiana benthamiana. The sequence continues at coordinate 65,909,174 of CM067331.1, read as the reverse complement.
AAAGTGTTAGTTGGGTTGAAGAATTTGCTCTTAGAGGATGAATACATGGACTATAGTGCCATAATTGAGGAGGAGGACGAAGAAGGCCTCACAATTCAGTCCGTGAAGAATAGAACCATTCTCAGAAACTGGATTGCCACACCATAACAAGCCCGCCCCGTCCCAAGGTAGCTTGGCATACTTTACTTCTATAGCCATGCTAGGCATTTAAGATTTCCAGTAATTTTGTTTAAGATTTACTTGTTTCAAAATAAATGCTCGATTTATCGAGCCAAGCTTTGTTAAACATTTTTCTCAGCTTTAATCAAATACATTTGTCCTTTATCATTATTCATTACTATTTTTATACTTTTCCCTTCTAAATGGTTGTTTTCTTGATAAACCAATGAATGTGACATGTAATAAAGCAACGCAACATGAGAATAGTGATTCAGAGGAAGAAGATGAGATACCCAAGGAAATTGTCTGGAGGTAGAAAAATTTGATAATAAGCCTAAGTCCAATCTGGATGAGACCGAAGCAGTACATTTGGGTGACGTCGAGACTATCAAGGAAACTCGCATCATCATTCACTTATCACCAATAGAGAATGAAGAGTACATTCATTTCCTAAAAGAGTATGAAGATATTTTCACCTGTTCATATGATGACATGACTGGTTTGAGCACTTCCATAGTGGCTCACATGTTGCCTACTAACCCTATATATCCGCTAGTAAAACATAAACTCAAAATGTTCAAGCCAGAAATGAGTTTGAAAATCAAGGAGGAAGTTACATACCAGATCAAAGACAAAGTTTTCTGGTGGTTGAATATCCAACCTGGTTAGCTAATATTGTATCAGTTCTGAAGAAGGATGGGAAGGTCAGAGTATGTGTTGACTACCAGGATTTAAACAGAACAAGTTCCATGGATGACTTTCCATTACCGAATATACATATCCTGATCGATAACTATGCCAAGCATGAACTCCAATCCTTTGTCGATTGCTTCGCGGGTTATCACCAGATTTGGATGGATGAAGAGGATGCAGAGAAGGCAGCTTTCATCACACCGTAGGGTGTATACTGCTACAAGATGATGCCATTCAGCCTGAAGAATGATGGAGCCACTTACATGAGAGTAATGACAGCTATCTTCCACGACATGGTCCACAAAGAAATAGAGGTGTATATGGATGAAGTCATTGTAAAATCCAAGAGGGTCGCAAATCACGTAGATGACCTTAGAAAGTTCTTTGACAGGCTAAGGAGGTACAATTTGAAATTGAACCCTGCAAAGTGTACATTCGGGGTTCCCGTAGGAAAGTTGCTGGGATTCATCGTCAGTTGTCAAAGGATCAAACTGGATCCATCAAAAGTCAAATCTATTCAGAAGTTACCACCGCCTAAGAGAAAAAAGGACATGATGAGCTTCTTAAGACGTCTTACTATATTAGCTGCTTCATAGCGTAGTCCACAGTCATATGTGAACCCATCTTTAAGATATTGAGGAAGGATGTCAAAACAAGCTGGACAGAGTATTGTCAGAATGCTTTTGATAAGATCAAGGAATACCTATCCATACCACCATTTTTTATCCCGCCAGAACCAGGACAACCTTTGCTACTCTATCTATCTATATCAGATGGAGCTTTCGTATATGTTTTGGGACAACATGATGATACAAGGAGAAAGGAGCAAGCCATATATTACTTGAGTAAGAAGTTCACACCTTATGAAGCACGATATTCTCTACTAAAACGCACTTGTTGTGCTTTGACCTGGACAACCCAGAAATTGAGGCATTACTTATGTGCCAAAACTACGCACCTCATATCCAGGATGGATCCTTTGAAGTATATATTCCAGAAACCCATTGAGTGAATTTGATATCATCTACGTAACTCAAAGTGCAGTCAAAGGACAAGCCCTGGTAGATCACCTTGTTGAAAATCTGGTGGGAGGAAAATACCAACCTTTGAAAACGTATTTTCCTTGATGAAGAAGTGTCATTCATAGGAGGGCACATTACTGAAGCATATGAAGGTTGGAGGATGTTCTTTGACAGAGCCGCAAATTTAAAAGGGGTGGGCATTGGAGCAGTTTTGGTATCAGAAACGGGTCAACATTATCCGATATCTACCAAACTTAGATTTCCTTGCACCAACAACATGGCACAATATGAAGCCTGCATACTAGGGATCAACATGATAGTCGGCATGAATGTTCAGGAGCTACTGGTGATCGGTAATTCAAATTTGCTTGTGCACCAGGTACAAGAAGAATGGGCCACCAAGAATTCAAAGATATTGCCATATCTGTACCATGTGCAGGAATTGAGAAAGAGGTTCACGAAGATAGAATTCCGGGATGTGCTCAAAATTCAGAATGAGTTTGTCGATATATTGGGCACCTTATTATCTATGATACAACATCCAGATAAGAATTATATCGATCCCATTCCGGTGAAGATCCATAATCAACCGACATATTGTGCTCATGTTGAGAAAAAATGGATGGAAAGCGTTGGTTCCATGACATCAAGGAGTACTAATCGAAAGGAGAATACCCAGAGCATGCAAATAAAACCCAAAAACACACACTCCGAAGATTGTCAAACTACTTCTTCCACAAGGGAGGAAACTGGTACAGAAGAACTCTTGATTTGGTTTTACTAAGGTGTATCGACATGAAGGAAGCTTCTAAGCTACTTGAGGATGTACATGCCGGGCTGTGGCCCATATATGAATGGTTTCGTCTTGGTAAAGAGGATACTCAGAGCCGGTTATTTTTAAATGACCATGGAGATAGATTATATCCAGTATGTCCGTAGATGCTTTCAATGTCAAGTGCATGCCGATATGATAAAAGTGCCGCCAAACGGGCTCAATGCAACAAGATCACCTTGCCATTCATCGACTGAGGAATGGATGTTATTGGCCTAATTGAGCATTTTGCTTCAAATGGACACATGTTTATTCTGCTAGCCATTTGTTACTTCACAAAATGGGTAGAGGTTGCATCTTACAAATATGTGACAAAAACAATCATTGCAGATTTTGTCAAGGATCGTATTATTTGCCGATTTGGGGTTACCGAGTCTGTTATTACTAAAAATGCTACTAATCTCAATAGTGATATGATGAAATCTATGTGTGAAGCTTTCAAGACCAAGCACAAGAATTCCACAACCTAAAGACCACAGATGAATGGAGCCATAGAAGCGGCCAACAAAAACATTAAGAAGATACTAAGGAAAATTGGTAGAGAATCAGAAACAGTGGCATGAGAAGTTATCCTTTGCTTTGTCGGAATACTACACTATAGTTCACACATAAACCAGAGCAACTCCCTACATAATGGTTTATGGTACTGAGGCTGTCATCCTAGCCGAGGTAAGGATTCCTTCCTTAAAAATCATGCAGGAAGATGAACTCAGCGAGGCAGAGTGGATAAGGAGTTGCTATGAACAATTGTCCCATATAGATGGAAATAGGATGAATGCAGTGTGTCATGGCTAACTTTATCAGAATAGAATGTCCAGAGCTTTCAACAGAAGGGTCAAACCAAGGTAGTTCTCACTAGAGCAGCTGGTATTGAAGAAAATATTCCCACATCAAGATGAAGCCAAAGGGAAATTCTATCCCAACTGATAAGGTCAATACATGGTTCATAGGGTGCTGATAGGAGGAGTACTCATACTTGCAGAAATGGACGGAGAAGTATGGCCAAAATCGATCAATTCGGGCGCAATCAAGAGATACTGTGCTTAGATCTTTTACATTTCTCTTTTGATATAATTAAACTACGCTTGATCTGATTCCCATTTAAGAAGGGATACATAGGCAGCCTTATGGGTTCGGTCATATCATAATAAAATTTTCATTCCTTCCCAAGATCGGAAACTAGGGCAGAATTCTAAGGAGGACTCTCAAAATTTCGGAGTAAGTCCAGTCAACGCCATCACATGCCAAAAAGTCAGTAATCAGTTAAGAAACTGGGGTAGAATTTTGAGAAGGATTCTCAAAATACCGAGAAGATCCAGCAAGATCTATTATCTGCAAACAGTCAAATATTATATACCAAACTGGGGCAAAATTTTGAGGGCCCTCAAAATTCCAATTAAGAGAGCTGCAATGCCTTCGAGATGTGTCACAGTACCATCAAAATTATTTGATATATCAATACGTCTCCTAAACAACTCTATGTTTATCAATAATTTCATATTATTAAAAACACTATTTCCATAATAGTCAGGTGTCACCCAGGGGAACTCGAAAACACTTTCAGAACAGAGCAAAGCAAAGCCAATCGACAGGAACACAAACCAACCTCCCCTCAACAAAATTTACAATTTTTCTTTGAGCGCATGCACATTTAACATAATGATAGCATTCGCAAACATGCATACAAAAATACATCACTATCAATCAGGCCATCAGAAACCGAATATATCTCCAACTAAGACATATACTACTTTTAATTTCTACTTGATCTCTGCACGAGACTAATCCATGCCTCCCTATTTGCTTGTGTCTAATCCTTTACTCCATGAAGCTAATCGTTGGCTCCCCTTCTTGCATGAGTCTAATCCCTGACTCCATATTTGCATGAGTCTAACCCTTGACTCCATGAAGCTAATCCTGCCTCCCCTACTTGCATGACTCTAATCCCTAACTCCATATTTGCATGAGTCTAATGCCTGACTCCATATTTGCATGAGTCTAATCTTTGACTACATGAGGCTAATCTTTGCTTCCCTATATTTGCATGAGTCTAATCCTTGACTCTATATCTGCATGAGGCTAATCCATACCTCCTTATTTGCACGAGTCTAATCCTTGACTCCATGCATGTATGAGGCTAATCTCTGCCTCCCTATTTGCATAAGTCTAATCCTTGACTCCATGCATGCATGAGGCCAATTCCTGCCTCCCTATTTGCATGAGGCTAATCTCTGCCTCCATATTTGCATGAGGCTAATCCCTGCCTCCCTACTTGAATGAGTCTAATCCCTTTCTCGATATTTGCATGAGTCTAATATTTGACTCCTTACCTACATGAGCCTAATCCCTAACTCCCTATTTGCATGAGTCTAATCCTTGACTCCATGAGGCTAATCCCTGCCTCTATACTTGCATGAGTCTAATCCTTGACTCCATGAGGCTAAATACCTACCTTTGTACTTGCATGAGTCTAATCCTTAACTCAATGAGGCTAATCCCTGCCTCCATACTTGCATAACGCTAATCTCTGCCTCGATATTTACATGAGTCTAATCCTTGACTTCTTACTTAGATGAGTCTAATCCTTGACTTTTTACTTAAATAAGTCTAATCCCTGACTCCCTATTTACATGAGTCTAATCCTTGACTTCATGAGGCTAATCTCAGCCTTCATTCTTGTATTAAGGCTAAGCCCTACCTCCCTATTTCCATGTAACTAAGCAATGTCCCTCTTTTCATGAATATTACTTTACTGCTAAGCACTCTTTATTAGCTTTCCAATTGGGCTAAGCTCTACCCTCCATTTCACAAGACTAAGCGTTGTCTTGATAACATCATATTATTACATATCATGGGCTGAAATATCGCCAATCTATCTAAAGGCACCATAGTCTAAAGACATCATCCTCATAGCCGAAAGACACCATGCCATGGCCTGAGGATCTCTCAAACTAGAATATCATTATTCAAAGGCGTCATGGTTCGAAGGCACCATCTTTATGGCACGAGAACATCATTTCATGGCTTGCGAATCTCTCACAAAAAAATTCATGACCTAGGATGTCATCGTCTGAGGACTCCATCTTTTAATTGTCCGAAGACAACCTTCATGGTCCAAAGGAAATTTGCATCATGTTTAAATTTTCTCAAATAAATGTTGGTAGCTCCTTATATTCGCAGGTAACCTTTAGGCAACCGATATCCTAGCAGGAGCGATCTTGCTCTAGTTCCTTCAACTATCCCGAGCTTTAATCGCTCACCATAGTCGCTTTCACATCGTGTGTCCGTTCTTGCAACAATCTCATAGGCATATTTCGTGGATGAATCCGGAATTATACATGGCTTGATTCCTGTAAAACCAGGGATATGTAGGAAACTCGAAGATTAGAGTCCAGCCTCTGTCTTTCAAACCATCCCGTCCGATCAAAATTGGCCATCATTTCTTTTCTCGAAAACTATTTTATCCTTCCCGGGTAAAGAGGGGCAGCTGTTGAAACCCAATTTTTTCCTATATATTTTTAATTTGCATAAATACTTTCAAAATGGCACATATGTGCACAATATTTATAATTTTTAAAGATTTTAAACCGATTTATTTCCTCGTCTTTTACTCATAAAATCCCCAATAACTATCCATCAAATTATGGATGTGGTGATTTAGTCATTTAAATCTTATATTTATGCCCAAATATGGTTAAAATATTTTTTATGCACTTTTATTATTGTATTTTTGTATTTTTAAAGCTAAATTGTATATAACTGCAATATTAGCCTTATTAATATATAATTACATTTCTATGCATAAAATCGACCTTCTATATTTTTAGTATTTTTAAAATCTATTTTGAATCATTTTATTTCATAAAATTATTTTTTAGAAATTATTTATTAGTTATTATAAATTATGTAGGGACAAATTTGCTATTAAAAATATAGCGAGATTGCATTTCGATCATAGCTTCAATTAAACCCAATACCCAGCCCAATTACATATTAAGTTACCCGAACCAAACCCTAGACCCGCATACCCGACCCAAAACCCGTCAAATCCTGGCCATTGATCTAAAAGATCAACAACCGCCGCCCGTTCCTTCCATTTTTAACTCTAAAGGACCCAAAATCTATTTCATTCTTCAGATACTACCGCCTATATATTCTCTCCTCTCCTCTCCTCTCTCAGTAACTCAACCTAACCCTATCCCCTCTAACCGCCGACCTGTCTTCTCCAGTCTTCTCCAGTGATCTCCCATCAACTCCCAAGCCTCCAATGACACCTCTAATGTCATGCTTGCCTTCTCTAAGGTCTTCAAGGGCCTAGAGCCATGCCGACTCGCATCTAGGGTTTGTCACTTATCTATTCTTGGCCACTTCGGTGTGATTTCGAGCAAAATCATGTTGTATTTGTTATGATCCTTGGGATTGTGGACATGTTCTTTTATCTCTATTTGGGTTTATTCTGAAACCATAAGTTCTGCCTAAATCTCCTAGATCTTTACAAATTTTAAATGATTTGAGTTTGTTTCTTTGATGTTTTACACTATTCTTGCAACTCTTTATAAGAACCATGTGATTTGAAGTGTTTTCATCTTCTTCTAAAATTAGGGTTTTCAAAACTTCTTCTAACACTTTATTTAAACTGATTCTTTATGTTTAAACTCCTATTTCTTGCATATTTTTGACCAATTCTATGATTTACTACCCCTTCATCTCATCTATATTGAAAGCCTTAATTTTTTCTGACTGGCCTCTTCTTGTTTGAGTTTTTGTGACTATCTCGCTTCAAATTTTTTTCTACTGAGTTTCTTATGCCTAACTTGCATCAGCTCTATATGCTTGTGTTCGTCTTGACATGTCAAGACTTGCCTCTTTGCTTGCTATGTTTGGTTACTCCTATTTTACTTTGTTTATGCGTTAAAAACACTGACTCATGACTCCTTGATTAACTATGAGCTCCTTTTTTCTTGGCTTGATTTGAAAAACTCCCCTTTAGACTTTCGATTCTACAGTTTTAACTTTTTTACTTGCTTGTTCATGGATACCCGTGTTACTTTTCTGCAACTTTATTTTATTTTTCTTACCTCATTTGGATTAACTGAGTATTTACTGATTTTTCACTAATTGTTTCCTTAATTGAACCCCTATGTAACCCTAGTTGTCTATTTTGTACCTTATGCTCTACTTGATTCCTTTCCTTAATCATTTCTTCCTATTACCGTTGGTTGATTACCCTTTAATTAAAGGGATACTTGCACTGATTTGATTCTAATTAATATTTGGTTCCATAATTACTATGCTACTAATATTCTTGCCTTATTTTTATCTAATTTCGAACTACTATATATACACATATTCTTTCATTACACACAAACATGAGACACTGGTTCAAAAAACTCTCTTTCTCACACTCAAAACTCTCTGTCTCTCTTTAGTGATTACTTACTACTGTTCTAAGTTAGTCGGTTGCAAGCCAAAACTAACTATTGTGCTCTTCTATCCTTTACCTTTTGTTTGCTGTCACTTTAACGGTATATCCTGATTTTAATTGAAAGTTTCAAAACAACATCTTTCTTTTATTGCTTCAGTTCCTCTCATTTCTAGTTTGTTTTGACTTATAGTTATGTTGTTCAACATGCAATTAATATGTTTACTTCATTGCTCCATCAATAAGCTCCTGAATGTGTCCCCCTCCCTTTGACTTGTTATGTTTATGAAATGTTATCCCCCTTTCTATTATAACCCAATATGACTCTCCCTTAATAATGTTCTATGCAAAGTAGTTGGTCATCTTTAAGTGATATGATTCTGTATCAATTCTAGAGTTCCTTAACCCTTTAGCATGTTGTTGATTTTGTACTCAAGTGCTCCTATAACTATGTGTTTACCTATGTGACCTATGTGTCCCCCCAAATCCCTTGACCTGTGGCTGTTGAACCTGCTTTGGGTTCTATGATCTCTGGCTGTGTATGAGCCTAATTTGGAGGTGCTATGACTGGATTGTTGTTTACTAACCCACTTCTTTTTTAAAAATGTGTCTCTATTGCCTTTTGTAAAACTATTGCAAACAAATCCCTTTTCACATTGTCTCCCTGCTCAAACCTTTTCAAGCACTCTCAACCATACTCCTAAGTCACTAGGTTTTGCCCCATCCAGATGTGTACTGCCTTGGGATCCTCTTGAGAACCTTATGAATTTGGCATACAAAGGCTGGTGCACTTGTTCAATTTTGTATTCTGTTACTAAGTCTAGGTGTAAGCATTGTCCGGAATCCTGAGATCCTTAGGAAACTTTGATGCATATAGTCAATGACACTGTCTATAGAATTTGGGCAATTGAGGTTGTTGGAGGCTTTGGAAATCTGGGCCTATTTGTTGGCTCCTTATAGAATAACTTCTTATTTTTCTTATATACTTATGTAATTCATTCATATGGTCTGCAATAATTTGCAAACGAATATTGGGGTAACTAGTGAAAAATGGTGGGTAGTTACATATTTCTGGGGTAATACGGGTAGAAACTATGCCTCTAGGACTTTATTTTTGCTATGTTTGCCTTACCAAGTAGAAACCATGCGTATGGATCTTATATATTTTCTATGTTTTCCTTACCATGTTAGGAATCATGCATATATGTTTCAAGTGGTTCTAATAATAGAAATCATGCTTATAGGTCTTAAAGTCTAGTTCATGAGTATATGCCATGCCTATAGGATATGGTCTAGTTTAACTTCTATTATTACGAGTGTTTACAGGTTTTTTGATTTGTTATCATTCCTGCAAGCTTCTAAAATCAGCTTTAAACATTTAGATATCATGCATATAGGAAATAACACTAGAACTTCTGCTTATGAATTTAAACCAGTTTAGTTTAAATAAATCAATCCAGTCCGCAATTACTTCACTTCGAAATTAGTTTAATTAGTGGTTTATTTTCCTTGAAATGAGTTCTTTCAAACATTTCCTTAATCCAGCATTAGGTACCATGCCTACAGGGATTCAAGAGTTTGTTTAAAAACCTGCCTTGTTTTACTATATAAAACATATTTATAATTATTCCGAGTGTAGGCAAGCCTATTGGGCATTTTCAAAATACTGCAACTCTAAAACTATTTCTATTACTTAGAGTTTGTTCTGATTTAACAAAACTTTAAAATTAGTAGGCAAACTGATAAGGTCATACTTCTGAGTTTATAAAGTGCCTATCTTCTGTGTCTTGATATTCACTTAGCCATCATCTGCTAGGATACTGTTTAACCAAAGACCCTTATTTGTGATTGAGTGGTGCTGCTTATGTGTGTTGTTTCACGAGGTAAACTTGGGCCTTTAATTGCTTTTTTATGTGCTAAGGTCCTAATTTTTCTTGCTTGTCGCCGTATTATTTTCACCTTTAAAACCTTAGGTGTCTGTCTAGAACTATCTATAAGTAGAGGTTCTAAATTTCCTCCAGGACTATTAAGAACAGATGGGTAACAACACGTAATAAAGATCGTTGGACAACACTCACTTTAATGACCACTAAGGGGATGAGAAAGGTAGATATGAGATATGATGACTATGCGCTAATGTTACGTGTAGCCCCTCATGGAGAAGTGTTTACCGAACATTGTGTGGGGTGATCCTATAGGCTAACCAACCTAGGACTCCCCCTTTCCCCAAAATTCCTTTTGTTTTAAAACTTTTCTTTATATATATACAACTTATTCATTATTTGCGTTATACAACGTCCAATGTGCTTTACTTGTAAATTATTTTATTCAACGAATTATCAATTAATGGACTAAGTCATAAGTATAAGTTCGGCCGGGACCCACAGTTGTGGACCAAGAGGGGTGCCTAACACCTTCTGCTCGAGGTCATTCTAGCCCTTACCCTAATCTCTGGTAATGTCCGCACTCCCTCTCACCGGGCTGAAACATATATAAATCATGAATTCTTCAGAGCGGGCCGGCACTAGGTGCCCTAATGCACCATAATCTATTAGGTGGTGACTCTTTAAATATCCAATTCCCAAAAATGAAAGGAGTTACTACGCCTTCCTTCCCCTCTCTCTGCGGAGAGGGAAAAAAGGGAGCGCGACAATGATGTGATGTCTTGCTTGATGTTCTAGAATAACATAAGAAAATATATGGTGCAATCAAGTTTAAGGAAGGTTGCGAACAAGTACGAATAGATATGTGTAGGTCGCAAGCTAAAGTATGGTAGAGCGACAAGATTTTAGGAAAAAAGAGTAAGGATAAGAAAAAGTGAGTGAAAAGGTGACAAGAATGGATAAGTTCTTGGGATTAAGCTCATGAAAATAAGAGAGCTAATGGATTCTCTAAGGTATAAAGGGCTCATTATAGCCATGATGAACTCAAAGGAGTCTAAGACTAATAATATTTAGAAGAGATGGAATGCTGCCATATTAATATAATGAGAGTGTAATTATGATAGATAAAGGATGACATTTGGGCCTTCGATTGAGTAACGATATGATGAAGAAAAGAAAGGGATCTCATAAATTGGACATGATTGAAATACTCATACAAGGTGAATCACATTGGGATGCTTTGTGATACGGTTATGAAAGCATGTATTGCCCCAGGTGGATCAATATAATCATTTCAGATGTTCCCCAATAAAATGTTAACCCTAGCGGCAGTTTTACATAAAAGGTTAAGTTATCAGGAGTGGATTATGGATCAATAATTGAGGTAAATCAATAATGGATGGATAAAAATTATAAAGTATGAGAAGAGGTTAGGTTGTCATACTTAAGGTGAGCAGTAATGTGGAAGCATTTAGAGGGCATAGATTTATACGTATGTGATAAGAAATGAAAGTAACCTGAAATTTGGTAAGAGTTCTCAGTAACGAGAAATGGAGGTAAGAGTTATGGTATTGTATGAACTATGTAGAAGAAATAAAATCATACGAATGAATAATTAGGTCAATGAAATAAGATATAGCAATATTCGTAAGTTCGACAAAATACCAAGTGAAGAACTTCCGGATTTGCTAAAAGCTGAAGTAAAAAGGGGAATAGAGTCGCATAGGTACGCTTACAAGGTCAGTACCGTAGAAGCTGCACGATTGAAGGAATTCGATCACAAGTCATGACGTGGAAAGAGGCCTAAAGAGGGGAACGCCCTAGCCTTTGGAGTTATTCACAAAACAACTGCCTAAATGGCAAAGAGATTAATAAGGTCTTCATAAGAGCTATAAGTTATGAAAATGATAAGAGCATCAGTCAACTTTCGAGGACGAATGTTTCAAGGGGAAAAATGATGTTTCGCCCCACAATATTACAATGATGTTACGTCCTACCGTATTACATTACAATGATGTTACGCTTTGCAGTATTAAATTACAGCAATGTTGCATCTTGTAGTATTATACGTTGAATTTGTCGTAATTTGTCCAAGGAAAAGATTATTTGAAAATTATAAGGATTATGCTATTTCAAGCAAGTGATGAGTAAATTCGTGAAGCTGAGTGGGGAAGTAAATCAAAAAAAATAAATTTTCGCCCAAGTTGGTCATGTTGGGATAAAATATGGCTCGAGCTAAAATACTCGATATTTATGGACTAATGCCATACAAAGTACTACATGACCATAATAGTAAAGTGTGTAAGGTATATTAAAAGTGAGTATCATTTTAAGTAAGTGGAGTTAATTATTAATTATACAGATAATTTATTAATTACCGAAGAATGAAATATTATGTAACTACTTAATAAGTTAGATAAAGATTTAAAATTTCCCCACCCCACGTGGCAGCAAATAGAGGAAGACATAGTGACTCTTACCTTTAGACAAATCAATTAGCAGGCACCTGGATATTAACCTTAAGACATTTGATGACCACTTGCTTCCAAAAACTCAAGATAGATTACAAATTGGTACTTCTCTATAATGTAAAGGGTTGCTAAGAGTAACAAATTTTCTCCTAAGTGGGTTAATGGAGATCCTATACAAGTTCATTGTATTTCTTGCCGAGAAATATGGTCCAGATATAGGATTAAGGTCTTGGGGTCTCGGGAGTAAAGTTCTTGGAATTTGTAGAACTATGATCCTACATCACGTTTCAGCACAACTTGACAATGGTCGATGCCAGTATATTGTCAAAATCGTATATAATTTCATACAAATTATATCCGTAATTCCTATAATCAAATCTAATACAAGACTATTGATATTTAGCAACGTAAAATTTTACGTACGGTGCAATCTTTTCTAAGAACATCATACGAATTTTTCCTACTCCAGGTATATTAAGGCTATCTCTTATTTTTTTAGCATAATTTATACGTCACAAACGAGACGAGCAAATGCACAATTTTCATAGAATGGCTCTATTCATAGAAATACTATGGGTGTCTATATTCTTGATTTCCCATGTGAAATATTATTATATCTTTTATTCATGGGTCTCAAAAAAATACGTATTTGATAAAGTTTATCCGAAAGGCATATTGATTTTTATGGCATTCCAAGAAAATCTTATTTATGTATTTCTTATGCATTTCATGCATTTATACACGTACATTGACCCATGACCAGATAGCATTAGATATGCGTATATATATGTATATACGTATATATGGGATATGGAATATTATGGCGTTATATACGCAACACCACCTGATCGGCTGGTATACATTGATGATCTTACCCACTAATGGCCTAAACGATATGATGAGATGACCTTAGAGGCTTGATAATGTTGTAAACACATGTACCTATGCACGACATAATATTCATACGTATGTGCATGATACTAGAAGTATTTCATGATTTGCAGAGTTATCCATACTTACAGGTTGAGTCAGTTACTATATATTTCTTCTAGGTTTTTACGTACTTATTTATGTGCCATACATACTGATTATATTATTTGTACTGACGTCCCTTTTGCCTGGGGATGCTGTGTTCATGCCCGCAGGTCTCTATAGACAGGCCGAGAGTCCTCCAAGTAGGCGATCAGCTCAGTGGAAGATGTTGGCGCATTCCATTTGCTTTGGAGTTGCTTGTTTGGTCAGTATAATTTAGATGTGTATCTTTTGGTATAGAGGGACTCTGTCCCGACCTTTATGACAATTATATATCCTTAGAGGCTTGTAGATAGATGTCATGTACGTAAAAGATTGTATGGCCTTATCATCCTATGTTTAGTAATACGAGTGGTTATTTTGGTCTTAGAGGCACATATATCTTATGTATAAGTTGGTATTACATGTTGTATTCTACCTATTTTACTGCGGCCTATCTGGCTCAGTTATCTATGATAGTATCATACGAAAAGATACGTTATTGGTACCCGGTTGAGTAAGGTACTGGGTGCCGATCTTGCCACCAAGTTCGGGGCGTGAAACAATGAAAATTATTCCATCTCTCAATAGTTGTTTTATGACATCATGTCTCAGTTTCATGTGTCTACTTTTACAATTATAAGATTTATTCTTTGCTATAGCTATTATCGCTTGGCAATCACAGTATATAGACACATGAGGCAATGTATCCTTTGTTAAAGGGATATTATCTAAGAAGTTTTTTAGCCACTTAGCTTTAGAGCCAGCTAACTCCAGAGCTACAAACTCTAATTCCATAGTCGATCTAGCAATGATTGTCTGTTTAGCTGATTTTTACGATATTGCACTACCTTCAAGGGTGAATACATAACCACTAATGGATTTTATCTCATCTGAATCAGAGATCCAGTTTGCATCACTGTACCCTTCTAAAGTAGAAAGAATCTACTATATAGGATACCATAATTCATGGTTCCTCTCAAATATTTATGCTCTCTGTTAGGATTATGAGTATATCTATTCAGTCTACACACTATATAGATTATATCAAGACTTGTAAAATTCATTAAATACATCTGACACCCAATAATCTGAGCATATTTAGACTGAGCAACTGAGTCACCATTATTCTTTTTCAACTGAGAATTAGCATCAAAAGGAGTGTTCACAAATGTGTCATTAAAATATTCAAACTTCCTAAGAAGTCTCTCAACATAATGTTCTTGAGACAACATTATTCCATCTTCACTCCTTATAACTTTAACTCCTAATATTGTATTTACTTCACTCAGATCTGTCATATCAAAATTAGCAGACAAAAATAATTTAGTACTTTGCACAATATTTAAGTTTGTATCAAATATATGTCATCAACATACAAACACATTTTCACATTTATCACAGTCTATCATTTTAGTATAAATACATTTATCCACCTCAAGCAAAGAAAAACCATCTTTCAGTTAGACTTATTCACATTTCTCATAACACTGCTTAAGAGCTTGTTTAAGGCCATAAAGAGATTTAATTAATTTACAAACTTTATTTTTTTTATCCAGGAATGACACAGCCTTCAGGTTGAACCATATAAATTTCTTCTTCAAAATCACCATTTAGAAAAGCAGATTGGTATCCATTTGGTGGATAAAAAGCTTATGAATTGAAGCAAAAGCAATTAAAACTCGAATAGAAAAAATTCTAGTCACTGGTGTAAATGTAACAAAATAATCTATATTCTATTTTGAGAAAATCCTTTTGCTACTAATCAAGTTTTATATTTATCTAATGATCCATCAAGATTAAATTCTTTTTGAAAATCCATTTACAATCAATAAGTTTCGCACCAGAAGGTAAGTCGATTAAAATTCATGTATTATTTTTCATAATAGAATCAAATTTAACTTTTACTGCCTCTTCCCAGTATTTAGTATCTGAAGAAGATATAGCTTCAAAATAATTTGATGGTTTATTATCGACAAAAAAAATTTGAAAATTATTTCCGTAAGGAAAATATTCTTTCCTAGGCCTTTTGATCCTTCTCAGTTCCTCATTATAGGTAATTTCATTATTTGTTTCAGTAGGTATATGAAACATTTTATCAGATAATGGATAAATATATTCAAAGAACTCAACATTCTTTGTCTCAATTATAGTGTTGCAATCAAGCACATCACTTTTTAAAACAAGAAATCTATATACATCACTATGTTCAGCATATCCAATTAGCATGCAATCAATAATTTTAGAACCTATTTTTCTCTTTTTAGGATCAGGCAAAAGAACTTTAGCAAGGTAGCCCCACACTTTAAATATTTCAACTAACAACACGATCTGGTTAGTTTTTCGACCGGTAATCGAAGAATAATTAATATTTGCAAAGCTAATAAAAAATAAATAATGTTTTGTTGAAATACAAAAAGTTCAAGCATAATATACTGTATTATGAACCTCATGCGTATAAACTTTCTGTAAATTATGTTGGAACTCTAACACGGAGAATTCCAATATAATATGTTGGACTATGGACCTCCTCCATTTAAACTTCCCCCATATTATATTGGAACTACATCACACTATGAAATTTCAGCATATTATATCGGAAACTTATATGCAAAAATTCGAGTTCCATCATATTGTACTGAAATTTTTTTAAATTTAAAGGTATTTTTGTTCAAATTATATCTTTACATAAAAAAATAACTAAATTTTTATTACTTTTAAAATTATAGTTATTTTTCAATTATTAGTTGTAAATTTAGTTATTTCTGACTGGTTACCTAGGAAGGAGGTAGTCTAAGGAGCAGTGTTGACAAAAAGTCGACAGAAAAGAAGGAATTAATGGTCCAATACTATATATAGCACAAGAAAGAAAGTTGGTACCATCTTGAACTTGCTATTTATTTGGTCATTTTGTGCTAAAGTAGCAAAAATGATATGGGCTACAAGCCCATCTTTTCTTATTCATAGGCTGAAAGCCCATCTTTTCTTATTCATAGGCTGAACGCCCATCTTTTCTTATTCATTGGCTGCGTAGTCTTATGCCACTCTGTGGTCCACAGTCCACACAAAGCTTTCCGAGTAGCTTCTTCGCATAGGTGTTGACTTTTGAATTTTCATTGCAACAACTACTGAAGCTGATAAATACAGCACTTTGTACTTTAAACGAAAATAATCTACCACCCCCTATGCTACCACCCTATAAATTTTTTTTTAAAAAAAAATTATATACATTTACAAGTATAAAACTTTTTTTATATTGTCAATATAATCTATTTTACAATTTAAATATTCCTCTACAACATTAGTCTAATAATACTACTACAACAACTACTACTATTACTACCAACTATAGTCCCACAAAGTGGGGTATGTGGAGGGTAATATGTAGACGAGCCTTATCCCTACTCGAAATGGCAGAAAGGCTGTTTCCAATCGACTCTCGGCTCAGTGAAGGAAAGGAAAAATAAATACAAAAACAAAAACAAAAGAGCATTATTAACTCCAAGTGACGTCTAATAATAATAACAATAATAATAATATACCCAGTAAAATCCTATAGATGACGTCTAAAAGGGTAGTATGTATGGAGACTTCACTTCTACCTTGTGATAGAGATGTTATTTTCGATAATCCTGCAGCTCAAGACAAGCATATTTAGAGAACGAAATACAGTATTAAAGAAGTCAATAGAAAAGAATCAATAGCATCAAAGCAATCACAAAACTAAAACAGAAGCAACATCATATAGTAATATAGATCTATGCATAATAAAATAGAAGAGTAATACTACAACTACCGGACTGGAAAGGAAACACAAACTACCTATTAACCTTCTTCTAAAGCATTATTATAGTTAAACTCAAATGGAAATCCCTTTAATGTTTAAACAATAAAGTCGAAAGAGTATCCATTATTTGATCCTTATATTACATAGCCTCCTCTAAAAAACTTTATAGCCCCTAGTCAGTACTACTATTATGTATACTGTCAGACTTTGCTCAAACCTAATCTGCAATAATACTATACCTAATCAATATATACTATCACCCTTCATTTATCGAAGTAGGGGAGCGGAGCTGCTTTAAACATTGGAGGGAACGAGGAAGAGTAACAGTGAAGAAAAATAGATTGTATAAGTCCTATGCCTAATGATAAAAGAAATAAAGGAGAAAGCAACAACAGTAATATATCCAATGTAATTTCACACAATGGAGTTACTCCTATTATGTAAAGGTAAAGAGCATAGGTGGGTCCAGATTATTCAAGGAATATCAAAATATAAATAATTAGATATATTAAAATGTTTAAGGGAGTATAGTAAATATACATACAATAAAAAAAATATTTAGCAAAATAGTGTATTTTTGGCAAAATGACACACCTTGCTTCAATGTGACTCTGCAACTGATAGAGACGTTCTTTCCAGTAGACCATCGATTCAAGATTGCATTTGCACAACAATAATGAAAAAGAAATACGGTAGTTTAGAAGGCATGAAAGGAGACAATAACAACAACACGATAATATGATATATAAGAGAGCTATATGTTGATACCTATTTTTTTTTATATTTTATAGACATACCTACTGTCAAAATAACATATACATGCATATATAAGTATGCATAAGGTTTATATAAATTTTCTATAATTTTAAAAGGCTTTAAAATGATTTAATTCTTCCCTATTACTTATGAAATTTCCAATAATTATCCTTCAAATTATTGTTGTGATAATTTAATCATCTAAATTCTATATTAATGTCAATATATTGTTTAAATATTTTTTGTACATTTTATATAATTGCATTTATGTTTTTAAGCCAATTTGCATATAATTATAATATTAGCCTTATTAATGCACAATTACGTTTTATATGTATAAAATTAATCTTCTATTTTTTTTTAATATGTTAAATATTTATTTTAAATCATTTTCGTACACAAAATAATTTTTTAAAAATTACCTATTATCTATTATAATTATATATGGTTAAATTAGCTATTTAATACTTAGCCAAATTTGCATTTCAATTTTAGCCTCAATTCAACCCAATACCCCAGCCCAATTCAGATTAAATAACCTGACCCAGGCTCTAAATGCACCTACCCGACCCAAAACCCATAAGATCCTGGCCGTTGATCTTTTACCCTCGTTCATTCTTTCATTTTTAATTCTAAACGACCTAGGACCATGCCGACTTGCTTTTATAGTTTTTCACCCGCTTGTTCTTGGCTACTCTAGTGTGATTTCAAGCAAAATCATGTTGTATTTGCTACAATCAGTGGGTTTCTAGACAAGTGTCTTCGTCTCTATATGGGTCCTTTTGAAACCTTAATTTCTTTTCCATACCTCCTAGATCTGTACAGATCCATGACGATTTGAGTTTTTTTCTTGAATGTTTTACACTGTCCTTGAGGTTCTTTACAAAAATTATGTGGTTTCAAGTGTTTTTCATCTTCTTCTGAAACTAGGGTTTTCGAAACTTCTTTTAAAACCTTGTTTAGCTAATTCTTTGTCTTTAATCTTCTATTTCTTGCATATTTTGACTAATTCTATGATTTTACTACATCTTTAACTCGTCTATGTTGAAAGCCCTAATTTTTTAGGTTTCTTTGTTTGGTATTATGTATCAGCATGACTAACCGGTTCTCGTTTTGAGTTTCTGTGACCATCTTGCCTTGGATATGTTTCTACTGAGTTTCTTAGCGTAACTTACATCAATTCTATGTGCTTGTGTTCATCTTGACTGTTAGAGACTTGCCTCTCGCTCATCGAATCAGTATTGTTTAACTTTCATTCTTGCTAGAGTTATGTGTCGACCTCTGGTTATCCTTGTCTCACTTTATTTATATGCTAAACACTGACTCATGATATCTTTGATTGATTATGAGTTCCTTGTTTCTTGGCTTGATTTGAAAAGCTTTCCTCTACACCTTCGATTCTTCCTGTTTAAACTTGGCTTATTTGCTTATTCATAGGAACCTATGTTATTCTCCTTAAATCAATATTATTTCGAGTCCTTGATTCACTGATTTGCTATATGCTGATTCTTGATTATTTTCATATTTTTAACCTTATTTAGTTTGCTTACCTTATCTGGTTAACCGTGTTATTTGTTGATTCTTCACTAACTGTTTCCTTAATTGAACCCTTGGGTATTTACCCCTAATTCTCTATTTTGGACCTAATGCCTTACTTGATTTTCTTTCCTTAAAACATGTCATGCTCTTTACGGTTGGTTGATTACCCCTTAATTAAGGGAGTACTTGCATTGATTTGATTCTAATTAGTACATGGTTTCATAATTATTGCTGAACTTTGATTCTTGCCTTATTTTTTTACATGTCTTCAAACTATAAGTACCATGCTTTTTATTAACACAACACACGAGCACATTGGTTCAAAACTCTCTCTCCCACACTCAAAGTTTGTTGCTCTCTTTTATGTTACTTACTACTGTTCTAAGTTAGCCGACTGCAAGCTAAGGCTAACTATTGGGTTATCTTTCACTTTGTGATAACTATCTCTTTACTGGTGCTAATATCAATTCAAGTCCCAAAACAATATGCTTCTCCTACTACTTCAATTTGTCATGTTTCTAATATGCTTCTGTCTATGGTTTTGTTGTTCAACCTGCAACTAACATGTCTATTTCACTGCCTTCTTTACTGCATACTTCTGAATACACCCCCTTAGAATTAGCCTGCTCACGAATCCCTTTCTAGTATACCCCAATGTAACTATGTTTCTCTTATTTATGGCATGTTTATTCATGTGTAAAGTAGTTAGCTATCATAAGTCTGTTTTACTCAGTATTAACTCTAAAGTTCATGCCGTATCTTAAAATACCTAGAACCCCTTTCAAGGCTTCTCTGATTCTGTACCTATGTGCATCTGTGCTTACTATGTGCCCTATACTTACCCCAAATCCCCCATTACCCCTGAGTGAATGTGTGTACCTGTTTGATTCCATGTATTGAAGTATTGATGAACCTCTTCTGGTTCTGTATTTGGTTTGTTGATTGTTGATCACCATACCCTTTTCAAAATAGTCTTATTAAATATCTCCCTATGTTGTTTTTATAAAACTATTTCAAACAAATCTTTTTTAACATTGTTTTCCTACTAAAACCCCTTCCAAAATATGTCAAGCACTATCACTCTACTCTAAGCCCCTAGGTTCCGCCCCCTCTAGTGTTTGCCGCCTTTGGATTCTTTTAAGATACCTGTGAACTCTGGCACACTGAGGCTGACCCTTCCACATTGAACTTACTCAATTTGGTTACAAAGTCTAGGTGTGAGCATATAACGACCCAATTGGTCATTTTGAGCTTTTACACTTTGATCGCCAGCTCTCGGGCATGACTTGCCCCGTGTGATGTATTATGACCTATGTAATTTGTTGGTTTTGGTTTTCAAGGTAATCAGAATGAATTTGGAAGAAAATAATTTCAATTGAAGTTGGAAATTTTAATGGTTTGACCAAGATTTGACTTGTTTGCATGTGATCTTAGATCAGAATTTTTATAATTTGGTTAGCTTCGTTAGGTAATTTGGGACTTAGGAGCATGATTGAAATGCATTTTGGAGGTTCGTGGAAGGTTTATGCATGAATTGACGAAATTGAGATTTTAGCGTTTCTGGTTGATAGGTGAGATTTTGATATAGAGGTCAAAATAAAATTTTGAAAGTTGCAGTAGTTCTGTCATGTCAGTTAGGATGTGTATGCAAAATTTCAGGTCATTCGGATATGGTTTGGTTGGGTTTTTTTATTAAAAGCGTAATCTAGAAGATTTTGGGATTTTTAGGCTTGAAACCGATGCAAATTTGATATTTCGATGTTCTTTTGAGTGTTTCGAAGGTTGGAACAAGTTTGAATGATGTTACGATATATCTTGGCATGTTTTGTTTAGGTCCTGAGGGCCTCGGGTGAGTTTCGAGAGGTTATACAGATCAATTTCATGTTTTGAGAGTTGCAGAATTTGCAGGCTTCAATTGCAGGCATTTTGTTTATTGCGATCGCACAGGTTCTATTGCCAATCACATAGAAGCTTTGGAGGGAGCAGTTCAATTATTCTTCGTGTTCGTATAAGTAGATGCAATCACACAGTAGGGTGAAATTATTGATCGCGAACGCGTAGGGAAGGTCGCGTTCACATAGAGTAAAGTGGACCTAAGCTCTTAGTTGGAATTTTTTCATTGCGAACGCGGAGGGCTGTCCGCGATAACATAGAGTAATATGGTTGTGTATTGCGTTCACATGGGTTTTGGTGCGTTTGCATAGGTTTAAATCTGAGAACTGAGTTTTTGCGCTTCGCGGTCCCGAAGGTTTTCCTGCAATTGCATAGAAGGAATTTTGCCTGCACTGAATGTTTTTAAGCTCGTCTTGTTTGCGATTTTGAGGCTTATTTCCCTCCATAGTTGATTATATTTGGAGCTTTTGAAGGAGATTGAAGAGGGTATAAAGGGAAAACGCTTGGAGGTGAGATTTTTGAACTCAATACTCGATTCTTATATGAATTCCACTTGGAAAATCATGAAATCTAAGCCTATAATTGAAGAACTAGGGCTAGAAATTGGAGACCTAAAGTTTTGGAATTTAAGGGGCCTTATTGGGAGGATTTTGATGTTCTTGGTATGTATGAACTCGTGAGAGGATGAGGATTCTAGTGATGTTAATTTTATCGAGTTCCAAGATGTGGGCCCGGGGGCGGGGTTTGAGCAATTTCGGGATTTCGATTTTAAATTGTATATTTTTGAGTGGGCTTCGCTTCTTTGGCACATTTTAATGATTAGGTATTGATTGTGGCTAGGAGCATCCGGAGGTCGATTCGTACGGGCGAGGCATCGCGGGCTAGAGTTTGGACCAGATCGAGGTGAGTAATGATTGTAAATAATGTTATGAGGGTTTGAATCCCCGGATTGCGCATCGTAGTGCTATATTGAGGTGAGAAACACGCTTGATGACGAGCGTGGGGTCATACACTATTAGGGATTGTGACTTGGTTCATCCTGATTGATGATTTTACTGCGTATTTGATTGAAATCTATTTATTATCATAATTAGTTAGGTTAAATGCCATATTTGGGCCTAGTGCTAGCTATTCGAACCTTTTGAGGATTTTTGTTGATATTTCCTCACTATTTTAACTTTGTACTTGAACTCATTTATGTTATTTTTTACTGATTTTAAAACTCATCCAAGTTTATTTTGCTTTAACACTTGAAATGATATTTCAAATGATATTTTGGGTTGAGCATCATGCTTTACTGTTGCCCGAGTGGCTTATGTGATTTTTGACTGAGTAAGGTCGAGGGCCTGTATTGTGAGGATACTTTTGGGTCGAGCTGCATGCCGCAACAGTGAGATACTGATTTGATTATAAGATCGAGGGCCTGAAATATGTACGCCACGAGATGGCTTGTTGATATTGATATGAGTCCGAGAGCCTATTTATGATTCCACTAGATGGCTTGATATTGCGCTTGGGCCGTAAGGGCCCCTCCCGGAGTCTATACACCCCAGTGAGCGCGGGTATCTATTGTGATGTGGGATATAGCCCAAGGGGCTGATATTGTTCTATGTGATAGCCCGGGGGGCTGGTATTGTTCTATGTGATTTGCCCGAGGGGCTGGTACCATTCTATGTGATTGCTCGAGGGGTTTTTATTGTTCTGAGATATTTCCCGAGGGGTAGAGTTGTTGATATTGTGCCTGAAGGATGAACCTTTATGTGTTTATCTTTCATATTTAACTGTCATTTACCTGTTAGACTATAGTATTTGAGCTAGACGAGCGAATTTTTGTGCTTATCTGCACCAATTTTTTTGCATTCATTTGCGTAACTGTTGAAAAGTCATTTTCAAGAAGTTTTAAACTAAGCAGATGTTTTAAATGATTTTTACAGCATCACTACTTTCTTACTGGTTTTGAAATGCTTCTATACAGCATCTTGATATGCTTTACACGATTTCTTGCCTTAAGTCTTTATTTACTTCTGTTACTCACTGAGTTAGAGTACTCACTTTACTCCTAGTACCTTGTGTACAGATTCATGTATTTCTGAATCTGGTAGCGGGTATTGGTTGATCAGAGGCAGAGTCATCGTATTTTGGCAAGGTAGCTATCGGTTTCCGCAGCACTACTATTCTCCCTCTTTATTTTATTTATCTGTACTCAGTACGTTTTAGACTCTTCAGTTGTAGTTAGACCCTAGTAGACACTCGTGACTTGTGACACCCGACGTCTGGCTATATTTATTTTTGCAGTGTTTATTTACACTCATATTATGAAATATCCGATTATTTGAAAAGGCATTAAACTGATTCATTTAAATGATTGAATTGAATTGGCCTTGTCTTTGAGAGGCGCCATCACGACCGGGTCTAGTTTGGGGTCGTGACAAGTTGGTATCAGATCCTAGGTTACATAGTTCTCACGAGTCATGAGAGGGTTTAGTAGAGTCTCACGGATCGGTACAAAGATGTCTGTATTTATTATCGAGAGTCTGTAGAACCTTTAGGAAAAACTTCATGTTCTTGAATTCTTATCGTTTGTTCTTTGATTCAGCTAGAAATGTAACTTAAAATTCCTTCTATGTGTTCGCATGAGCGCTCAGTATCAGATGTGCATCGATGGCTTGTGATTCCCTGATCGAGGGGTGAGACGTGGTCTCTGTGAGTTGATGTTGGGCCAGTCTGGAGGACTTAAGGCCGGATTTTTGCATATATCTTGAGCACCGAGGTGCTAATTGTGTGAGCAAGTATATTTGAACTTATATGTTCGGTAGTGTCCCTATTAGTGGGAGTAATGGCTGGATAACTATGTGATGAATATGTTAGTACAGCGAGATGTATCTATATGATTTGGAAGCAACGAGAATGGTCTGCTGGAGGATAGAAGAACTATTAGGTGCTTGAATTCCATCTTAATTCGAGGTATAGCCCCAAGTTATGGGCGTGTGAAGGTTTTTTTCATTTTTCCCAGTTGAGAGTGGAGTAAATTCCATGTTGCGGTATGAGTTCAGACTCAGGAAGACTAAGTGACTACGTAAAGTTCATGATGATGGAAAATATATGGAAAGGTTAGTTCGAGGTGAAACAGGTGGGTTAACTCCTGCGGAGTCGGGAGTTTGTTCAATCTCTATGTTGTTTGTTAGAATATCTCATTTTCAAGTGAAAGATATGTGTTGTAATTTAAATTTAGGTCGCCTGAGAGAGTGGGATTAACTATTGCGAGAGTGAATGCGAGATTTGCAAAAGAGTTAAAATTCTAGATGATTTGTGTTTTCACAAGCTTATAAAGGATTTGAGTTTAATCTCACTATGGTATTATGGCATCAATAGAGTATAAGTGTTATGAGTTATTGAGTGTATTTTGATCTATGACTTCAAGCCAAGTGGGGGAGTCTGTTGTTGATTAGTGATTGCACGGTTAGGTGCTATGGCTATTCCACTTTGAGGCGTACGAGTGAATCAGTTATGGCTTGCAAAAATTTAGACCGAGGATGGCTCGAGTAAAGGAAAATTTTGACAAAGGTTATATTATCCTTCATAGTGTGAGAGAATCACGGGATGTCTTGAGTTGTTGTGCGCAAGAATGCTCGGTGCATAGAGCAAGAAGATGTTGGGTTGTAATGGAATGATGTCATTCTACGGTGTTAGAGTGCTAATGAGGCACGAGTGGTTCTATTCATTTGATCAGGCTAATTGCAATTTGAATAGAGTGAATGACTCTCGAGAATGGTTCTAATGTGTTCAAGATTCTACATGCAAGAATTGGTTATTTTAAAGTTATATTTATAGTTAGAAGCGGAGTTTTCATTGGAAGATGTCAAGACTTGTGGTATTTTCTATATTAATTATGGGATTCCATGTATCAGTATCAAGCAAGTCCGGATTGAGGAATTGTGGTGCTACAGCAAGAGAGGATATCAAGTCGAAGGTAAATCAGAAGGAAACTCGGATAGATGGTATAACTTAGTAGTGGGCCGAATCAGTATGGTAAGGATATGATTAGCTCTTTGGATGCTAACGTGGTAATGAGTTCCTACAGGTATTTTGCGGCAATGCTCTTAGGTTTTGATGGCTTGCTTAGCTTGGTCGAGTTAGAAGGATTCAGCCCTGGAGGGTCTGATTTGTGCAAGGGGAACTCAAAGAGTTCTTGATGGTTTTTTACCGTGGTTTGGAGATGTATATTTTCTATGGGCATACGAAGCATGGGATGCATAGTGATTTTCTTTTAGATAGAACCAATGGAAAGTTCTTGAATAGTTGAGTACGTAGGTGTTTGTGGCTCGGAAGGAAGATGAAATTTCCATGTTATCCTAGGATGGTATGGAGTATACGATATATTGTGGAGGATTGAGAATGGCATGTGTAAGGTTATAGTTCAGTTCTGAATGAAAAGTTAGCTAGCACGGGCAGTTTCAGATGATTAGAGGAATGAGCTTCAGATGATTAGGGGGATGATCTTTAGATGATTAAGGAAATGGTATTGTTAAGTGGAGTGATTTGACGAGGGTATATGTTTCAAAAAAAGGTGATGTGATTAAGTTGATGGTACTTCGTTAGTATTGCGGCACTTTCTGGTTAGATCGGTTGCTGATATTCGAGTTCGCTTGACGGCACGGAAGAATGCTAGGTTATCTCTTGTGGAATGATTGGGTATTAGCGGTGTGGTATGTATTGGGATGACAGAATTATGATAAGGCATGATTCGTGTGCTATACAGAGTTGGAGACCGGGAGTTCTCATTTTTAGGCTATGTCATGGTTGTGGGTCGCGTGTATCGATATTGTTTAGCGACATTGGGATTTGGAGTCCGGAGAGGATCTTTCGTGCTTGGTATGTTAGATTTTGGATGTGATATCGGGTGCAGACTGGTTGTCTCTGTGCTGTGTTAGTTTGGACTATTGTGCTAAGGCAGCGCTGTTGGCTATGCCGAGAATGCCACTAGTTGAGTGGTGAGGTTCGGCAGATTATTTTCTCGATAGAGTGGTTTCATATTTCGAAGACCCAATGGAGGGCTAGTAAGGATTGTCTTTCTTATTTGGTCTCTCATGATGGATGTCAGCGTAGAGGCTCTTTATATTTATATTATTTCTTGTGGTCGGGCATGTCGCCGGGCAAGATTATTGATTTCGGTATTGATTTGATCTCAGGCATCGTATCATATGGCACCACTAGAGTTAGAGGAGTTAAAGGAACAACCTCAGGATTTCCTTGATAAGGAGTTCGTTGGCAGGCCAATGTGGCTGCATCTTCTAACTTGAGTCGGCTTGGTTGACTCTTAGTTGTATTGTGGAGGGATGTATTGATTCGATTGCTATTGGGCTTCTTAGTATTATGGGAAGGTCTATAAGTTGCCTTTGTGTGTTGCAAAGTGTTGTGATTTGTCTGTTATAGGCGCCTATGGTGAGGTTCTATTAGGGTTTCATAGTGGAAGTCGAGTAGGAAGAGAAATTGGGTGTTGCTCGGTGAAGGGTGTATCAGTTATATGTTTTTGGGTTTGTGTGGTGCAAGCTATTTATTATACCGTGGATATGATTATTTTCTTTGGTTCCAGACATCAAATTATACGTAGTTGTCAATTTCGAGCATCGAGACTTGAGGTGGTTCATGTAGAGTAGTGTTGGATAGGATCGCGCATCGCAACGAAGTTATGTGGAGGTATGACCTTGTATGTTCGATTCGTGTGTTCTGTTCCTATGATGTGAAGCGAGTTCTCAGCCTTGTGTTGTGGTGGAACTAGTGAACTTGGGGTATAACTCTCTCATTTGAGTCATATTTCATGGTTTGAGTATGTTCAGACTGTTGCTTAGTTGTGCGCGTATTGTGCAAGTTGTGGTTTAAGCCTGTATTGATGTGTCATGGCACCATAGAAGTGTGTTGGATTAGCGGAGATCATTTGGATTATTAATGAATGCAAACAGATTCGATTTTAGCATGTTGGAAGGATAATATCGAGCTTCGGCTTAGGGATTTGCTATGGTAATTGCTAGGGAGAAGTGGCTTCATGAATGGTTGATCTGAGGAATGGTTATGGCTTACTGCTTGTTTTAGTCATCATTAGCAGTGTATAGAAGTGTTGGAATGAAACATTAGTTGATAAGAGGTTTTCTACCGGTATTCGGGTGTTGTGTGCAGCTGCTAGGAAGGGAAGTTATCGCTACATGTGTTTGAGTTATTTGGTATATTATATAATTGCACCTGAGGTTGCAGGGATGGATTATTACAGTTGTTTCAGGCCTATTCCGAGTATAGATGTGATGTTTTGATCATATTGATGGTTTCAGAAGTGGAAATGTGGTTCCATGGTTTCTGGACTAGGATGGATTATGAAATTTCAGTTATATTCTGTTATCAAATCTATGTGAGATAGGGTGACGTGGGACCCCCCGGATATGTGCATGGTGAGGTTATTCAGCAATTGGTTTGTTTTTGGAACAACTCCGGGCATGTTCGAGGATGAATGTATGTTTAAGTAGGGGAGGATATAATGACCCGAACGGCCGTTTTGAGATTTTACACTTTGATCGTCAGCTCTCGGGCAAGACTTGCCCCATCTGATATATTACGACCTATTGTGACGACCCGGCCCGTTGTCTTATGAGTTATCGCTCCGTTTTCCCTATTTCCTGCTTCTTTATGCTTCATTATCAGTGTCTTGTGTGATCGAGTTGGCTTGGATTGATTTTAGATGAAAATGAGACCCTTAGTCTCTTTAAGGAAGGCTTAGCTTAGAAAAGTCAACCGGATGTTGACTTACGTGTTAGAGGGCTCGGATATGATTTCTGATGGTTCTTTTAGCCTCGGGGGATGATTTGTGACTTAGGAGTGTGATCAGAAGTTGTTTTGGAGGTCCGGTGTAGAATTATGCCTGAATTGGCGAAGTTAGTATTTTGGCGATTTCTGGTTGATAGGTGAGATTTTGATCCAAGGCTTGGAATGGAATTCCGAGAGTTGGTGTAGCTTCGTTATGTGATTTGGGATGTGTGCGCGAAATTTTAGGTCATTCGGATGTGATTTGGTTTGGTTTTTGATAGAATGCGTGTTTCGAAAGTTTAAGAAGAACTTAGGCTTGAATCCGATGTAATTTGGTGGTTTTGGTGTTGTTTGAAGTGTTTTGATTATTGGAGCAAGTCTGAATGATGTCTTAGGATGCATTGATGCTTTTGGTTGAGGTCCCGGGGGCCTCGGGGTCATTTCGGATGGCTAACGGGGAATTTTGGACTATGAAAAGTTGCAGAAAATGCATTAGCTATTGCAGAGCATTTTTGTTCTCTGCGATCGCACATGGATATACGCGATCGCATAGAAGGATTCAGGCTGGAGTTTTGTTCAATGCATTCATGATTGGGAGTCCACGATCGCGGAAGGTGAGTTTTTGAAGCATCGCGTTCGCATGGTATAGTCCGCATTCGCATAGAGGAATCTTGGGAGTGTGATTTTTTCTTCATCGCGGTCGCGTGAGTGAGTCTGCGATCGTGTAAGATAAAATGTTTGGTCATTGCGATCGTAGGAGTGTTTATGCGATCGCACAATATTAAATTTTGGGGTTTGAATTTTTGTGAATTGCGATCGCAAGCCTGGGGCTGCAATCGCGTAGAGGAAAGGAGGCCTGGACAGAAGGGTTTTAATAATATTTCATCCATGAGCTAATCCATATTTTCACCATTGTTGAGCATCCTTGAGAGCTTTTGGATGGGAATTGAAGAGGGTTTCGACTGGGAGTGATTGGAGGTAAGTCCTATGAACTAAAAACACGATTTTATTGTGAAATTAACCTAGAAATCCATGTAAACTTAGCAAAAGGGAAAGAACTAGGGCTTGTGTTTTGATATTTCAAATTGGGATTTGAGAGGTCATTTGGATTCTGATTTTGGTGTACTTTATATGTATATACTCATGGCGAGATAAGGGACCCGTTGGTATAGGAATTTTTGAGTTTCGAGAAGTGGGCTCGGGGCTCGGGCATTTCCAATTTCGGAATTTTTGATGTTTTTCGATTGTTTTTGATTGGGTATTGTCCTCTTTGCCTATTATGACATATTCATTGTGGTTTTGAATAGATTTGACTCATGTGGATGCCGATCAAAGGGGCAAAGGCGTAGCGAGCTAGAGATTTTGCTGGTTCAAGGAGAGTAATGATTGTAAATGATATTTTGAGGGTTTGAAACCGCGTATTTGCACATCGTAGTGCTATATTGAGGTGACTTGCACGCCGGATAGCGAGCGTAGGTAGAGCACCGTTGGGAAATGTGACTTGGTCGGTCTCGGTAGGTGAATATACTGTGTATTTACTGAAATTTACTTGTTATCATTATAATTTGGGATGATTGCCTTATTTGGGCTTCGTGCCAACTATTTGGACCCTTCGGGGGTTGTTGTTGATATTTCCTCACTGTTTTAATTCTATACTTGAACTCGGTCATGTATTATTCATTGTTTTCAAAAACTCAGCCAAGTTTACTCTGCTTTAACACTTGAAATGATATTCTAATTAATATTTTGGGCTGGACATCATGTTTATTGTTGCTCGAGTGGCGTATGTGATTTTGTTTACTAAGTAAGGCCGAGGGCCTGTATTGTGAGGTACGTTTGGATCGGGTTGCACGCCGCTACAATGTAATTCTGATATTGATATGAGGCCAAGGGTCTAGTTGTTTCCACGAGATGACTTATTATTGCGCTTAGGCCGTAAGGGTCTCTCCCGGAGTTTGCATACCCCCAGTGAGCGTTGTCGATGATAAATGGAGCGGGCTGCACGGCACATCGATATCTGGAATGGGCTGCACACCGCAGCGGTACCGCTACTATTTAATGTGTTTGCTTTATCTTATTTGTCTACTATTATCTGTTGCGTTGTGCTACTTCTTGCAATATAGACCTAATACTCTGGCATTCCTTTATAACTGAGTGTTATGCCGCAGAGCGGAAAGTTCTGTGCTTATCTGCACTATTTGTTTTGCATTCGTTTGCGTAACCGCTGAAAAAGGTCATTTTAAAAAAAGAGGTTTTAAACTGAGCTAAGGTGTTTCGCTAAAGATTTTAATAGCTTCACTGTTTTTCTAAAAACGATTTACACTGCTGCTATTTAGCATGATGATTTGTCATACGTGTTTTCTTACCGCTCAGTTGTTATTTACCTTTATTGCTCACTGAGTTGGAGTACTCACTTTACTCTCTGCACCTCGTGTACAGATGCAGGTATCTATTCACCCAGTAGCGGGTTTGGGTTGATAAGAGGCGATGTTATATGAGTTAAGGAGAAGACTATCGGCGTTCGCAGCACCATTTTTCTCTCTTTTGTTCATTATTATGATTTTGTATATTTTAGACCTTGTATTGGATTTACATTCTGATAGATACTCGTGACTTGTGACACCCCAATTAGGGCCGTGTTGGGTTGTATTTTTGGTAATTAATATTATTAAGTCATCTTAAGCTGTTTACTTATGTTTAATATTTTTGAAAAAGACGAGTTGGGTTAGTTGGCTGGCCTCGTCTTCTCGAGAGGCGCCATCACGACCAGTGCGGGGTTTGGTTCGTGACAAGTTGGTATCAGAGCATAGGTTGCTAGGTCTCACGAGTCATGATTAGGTTTAGTAGAGTCTCGCGGATCGGTACGGAGATGTCTGTATTTATCCTCCAGAGGCTGCAGAACCTTTAGGAAAACTTCATATTCTTAGAATTCTTATCGTGCGTCCTTGATTCAGCTTGAAAAGTAACTCTTGAAATTCATTCCACGTAATCATATGTTTGACCGAGCACTCAGTATCAGATGTTCCTTAATGGCTTGTGATTCCCTGATCGAGGGGCGAGATGTAATCTCGGTGAGTTTATGTTAGGCCAGTCTGGAGAACTTAAGGCTGGATTTTTATCTATCGCTTGAGCACCAAGGTGCTGATTATGTGAGCTTTGTTTTTGAACTTATACGTTCGGTATTGTCCCTTTAATGGGAATAACGGTTGGGTAGCTTTGTGATGAGTATGTTAGTACTACGAGAGGTATATATATGACTTGGAAGTGACGAGGAACGTCTGCTGGATGATAGATGAACTATTAAGTGTATGATCTCCATTGTGATTGGCTCTGTAGCCCCGAGTTATGGGCATGTAAAAAATCGTTTCAAGACTCCTAGTTGGGAGTGAAGTAAGTTGCATGTTGTGGTATGAGTTCAGACTCAGGAAGACTAAGTGACTGTGTAATGTGTATGACGGTGGAAGGTATACATAAATGTTATATTAAGGCGAAACAAGTGGGTTATCTCCTGCGGAGTGTTCTAAAGTGGTGTGATCCTTATGTGTATGTTAGGAGATCTCATTTACAAGTGAAGAAAATGTGTTGAAATCTAGAGTGGCCGCCTAGAGAGTGAGCTTAACTGTTGTGTGAGTGAATACGAGATTTGAAGAAGAGTTAAACAATTCTAGATGATTTGTGCTTCCACAAGCTTATGAAGGATTGAGTTTAATCTCACTACGGTATTAAGGCATCAATAGAGTATATGCGTTATGAGTTATTATGCGTTTTGGTCTATGGCTTCGAGCCAAGTTGGGGAGGTAGTTATTGATTAGCTAATTGCACGAGTATGTGCTATAATGGTTTCGATTTAAGACATGCTGGAAAATCAGTTTTGGTTTCAGAAATTGAGCGAGGATGGATCGAGTGAAGGAGTATTTTGACAAAGTTTATATGGTGCTTTGTAGATGGGTGAGAATCACAGGATGTCTTAAGCTGTTGTTAGTAAAGAGTGTTCGATGCATAGAGTAGGAAGATGCTTGCTTGTATTGTGATGAGGCACAGGTGGTTTTGTTCATTGGATCGGGCTAAATGTAGTTAAACAGAGTAAATGACTCTCGAGAATAGTACTAATGTGTTCGAGATTGTAAATTTGACAATTGGGTATCTTGAATTTGTATATGTGATTAGAACTGAGTCTCCATTGAGGGAGGTCAAGATGTGTAATTTTTCTATATCAATTATGGGCTTCTATGTAGCACTGTCAGGAAGGTGCAGGTAATGGTTCAGAATTCGTAAAATTTTCTATGATGGTTCGACTTGCGATATTGCAGTTGGATGGTACGAAATGGTTCGTTGGATGTGAGACATCATGGTCTCGTGATTCAAAGTCAGTCGGGATGAGTGCGGATGGATGGTGTTATATGTTGAATGCAGTTACTATTATTCCTAGGGCAATCATGGTAAATCGAAAGAAGATGGATTGGTTAGCCATATATTTGTTGGCATATTGGTGGTAGAGATTAATTCCTTCAGCATGATCAAGTTACGCATGTGATTTGTGGCGGTACGGGTGAGGCCTGTCATCCGTTGTAATTGATGTTACTTAAGAGTATTCCATTGCATGGGCCTGTTACATGTAGGCGAATCCCGAAAGGGTCATGGTTGGTTGGACCACTACTTAGAGATTTGCATATTCTACGGTTAAGAGAATTCAACTGTGTATTGCTATGGTTCTCCTAAAGTGAGTTAAGTGGAAAGTTTTATATGATGAAGTGTTAATCTAATAATGGTTCTGAAGCTGTGATGAAGAGCGTGTTCTATTGTATGTTGGCATGTTGGGTGCAATGACTGGTATGGAATTTGAAGTGAAGATAGAGGTATAAACTTGGTATGGACAAGGATGTCACGAGCTCGGATGAGCAGGAAGAAGTCTTGACGTTTAAGGTAAATCGGTATTGTATTTAGCATCACCTGAGAACGGGGTTCTGTGAAAAGGCTTTGCACCATTGTTAATGGTTCTTGATCGTTTTACAGCGTTAGTACGGTCGGTGGTTTGGAGGTACGCCCCAGTTATTCGTAATGGCAGGTAGTGGGAGGGTGTCCCACAGGAAGATTGTGTGAGTATGGTAGTTATTCACTTGATTGATTGAAGACTTGAACCAAGTATGAAGGTTGTGATAATAGCGTTGAATTGAGAAAATATGCCGGAGGGCACTCAGTCTATTGAGTTGTGGATTACGGATGATTTCTCTGACTATGATGGATGTTCTTATGTGTTACAAGCGGAAGATGAGTTGTTAGGGACCTTTGAAAGGTAATTAACCTAGTGCGGTGCGATCAGAATCGGCTTGAGGTTGGTGGATGGATTCAAATGTGATTATGGGCTCTACGTCAGGCCAAACAGGTTCATTTCAGTGATACGCTCCTTATGGAGGAAGAGTCAGGGTGTTATTTCGTTATCTGATATTTTATGTAGTGATACACTGCACTGTGTGAGTAATTATGTTTATGAGCAAAACAGCTCTCGAGATTTAGATTGTATATCGCACCTCGGTTGAGCTTGATTTTTGGTAGCTTATAGCGCTATATGTCCCCTCAGGGACAGTATTATGCACTTAGAGTGCTTGTGACCGAAATTCTGTATTTTATATATATGAGCAATTAGCTCGATATACACCTCTTTAGGTGAGTGTTCTGTGTGAATCGGGTGGCACACCGCCATGAGTGTGTTATTTGAATCGGGTTGCGCGCCACAATAATGTGATATTGAGCATAGTTTCATATATGCTATTTTTATATTCCTTGCTTCCTATTGTTTTTCTAAGGAGAGCACATATTAGTGCATGAGTTAGGCAGTTCCTTCCACAGTTCATTTTTTTCATTTTTGTACCGCGTTTTAATCGGTAGCCTATTGGCACTTTGTGGAATCATATGAGACTTTTGATTATGTACGGGGTGGCTTATTGCCTAAGAGGTTTGCACTGGATGAGGTCACGCATTGGGGCGAAGTTATGCGGATGAATGATATTGCGAGTTAGATTCATGTGTTCTGTCTCTATGATGGGAGACAGGTTATCCGTCTTATGTTGTGGTGGTACTAGAGAGATTGAAGTACATATCTTTCATTTGAGTCATTTTCATGAATTGAGTATGTTCGGACTGTTGGTTATTGGTGCGCATATTGTGCGAGTTGTGGCTTAGTCCTGTATTAATGTGTAATGTCACCATAGTAGTGTGTTGATTAGATGAGATCGTTGGGATATTTAATGAGTACGAGCAGATTCGATTTTAGTATGTTAGAGGGATAATATCGAACATCGACTCAAAAATTCGATGTAGTATTTTCCAAAGGAGAAGTAGTTTCAAGAATGGTTGATCTGAGAAATGGTGATGACTTACTGCGTGTTCTAGTTATCAGTTGCAGTATATGTAAAAGTATTGGAAAGAAACTTTAGTGTTAAGAGGTTTTCTACCAGTATTCAGGCCTTGTGTGCAGCTGCTATTAATAGGAGTTATCGCTACATGTGTTTGAGTTATGTGGAATATCAGATAATTGCATCTGAGATTGCAGGCATGGGTTATTACAGTTGGTTCGGACTTTTTCTGAATACAGATGAGAGGTTCTGGACTTGTGTACGATTTCGGAAATGGAAATGTAGTTCTAAGGTTTATGGGCTAGATTGAATTATGAATTTTCTATTACAATGTGTAATCGGACCTATGTGAGATAGGGTGATGGGGGATCACCCCCGGGTATATGCATGGTAAAGTTATTCAACTATTGGTTGGCTTCTAGAACAACTTTGGGTACACTCGAGGACGAGCGTATGTTTAAGTTGGGGAGGATGTGACGAGCCGACCCGTCGTCTCATGAGTTATCGCTCCGTTTTTCCCACTTTCTGCTTCTTTATGCTTCATTATAAGTGTCTTGTGTGATCGAGTTGGCTTGAATTGATTTTAGAAGAAAATGAGAAACTTAGTGTCTTTAAGGAAGGCTTAACTAGGAAAAGTCAACCGGATGTTGACTTACGTGTTACAGGGCTTGGATATGATTTCTGATGGTTCGGTTAGCTTCGGGGGATGATTTGTGACTTGGGAGTGTGATCGGGGTTTTGGAGGTCTGGTGTAGAATTAGGCTTGAATTGGCAAAGTTATTATTGTGGCGATTTCTGGTTGATAGGTGAGATTTTGATCCGAGGGTCGGAATGGAATTTCGAGAGTTTTTGTAGCTTCGTTATGTGATATGGGATGTGTGCGCGAAACTTCAGTTCATTTGGATGTGATTTGGTTGGGTTTTTGATCGAATGCGTGTTTCAGATGTTTTAGAGGAACTTAGGCTTGAATCCGATGTAATTTGGTGATTTTGGTGTTGTTTGAGGTGTTTTGATGATTGGAGCAAGTTTGAATGATGTTTTAGGATGCGTTAATGCTTTTTGTTGAGGTCCCGGGGGCCTCGGGGTGATTTCGGATGGCTAACGTGGAATTTTGGACTATGTAAAGTTGCAGAAAATGCATTATCTATTGCAGAGCATTTTTGTTCTTTGCGATCGCACATGGATATACGCGGTCGCATCGAAGGATTTTGGCAAGCTGGAGTTTTGTCTATGGATTTGCGATTGGGAGTCCGCGATCGCGGAAGGCGAGTTTTTGATGCATCGCATTCGCATGGTATAGTCTGCATTCGCATAGAGGAATCTTGGGAGTGTGATTTTTTGTTCATCGCGATTGCGTGAGTGAGTCTGCGATCGCGTAAGATAAAGTGTTTGGTCATTATGATCGCCGGAGTGTTTATGTGATCGCGTAGTATTAAATTTGGGGTTTGAATTTTTGTGAACTGCGATCACAAGCCTGGGGCTGCGATCGCGTAGAGGAAATGAGGCCTGGACAGAAGGGTTTTTAATAATATTTCATCAACGAGCTAAGCCTTATTTTCATCATTGTTGAGCATCCTTGAGAGCTTTTGGACGGGAATTGAAGAGGGTTTCGACTGGGAGTGATTGGAGGTAAATCCTATGAACTAAAATACGATTTTCTTGTGAAATTAACCTTGAAATCCATGTAAACTTAGCAAAAGGGGAAGAACTAGGGCTTGAGTTTTGATATTTCAAATTGGGATTTGAGGGGTCATTTGGACTTCGATTTTGGTGTACTTTATATGTATAGACTCGTGGCGAGATAAGGGACCCGTTGGTATAAGAATTTTTGAGTTTCGAGAAGTGGGCTTGGGTTTTTCCAATTTCGAAAATTTTGATGATTTTTGATTATTTTCGATGGGGTATTGTCCACTTAGCCTATTGTGACCTATTCGTTGTGGTTTTTGATAGATTTGACGCATGTGGAGGCCTATGTGAGGGGCAAAGGCGTCGCGAGCTAGGATTTTGCCGGTTCAAGGTGAGTAATGATTGTATATACTATTTTGAGGGTTTGAAACCCCGTATTTGCACATCGTAGTGCTATTGAGGTGACTTGCACGCCGGATAGCGAGCGTAGGGTAGAGCAGCGTTGGGGATTGTGACTTGGTCAGTTCCGGTAGATGAATATACTGCGTATTTGACTGAAATAATTGTTATCATCATAATTTGGGCTGATTGCCGTATTTGGGCTTCGTGCCAACTATTTGGACCCTTCGGGGGTTGTTGTTGATCTTTCCTCACTGTTTTAATTCTATACTTGATCTTTGTCATGTATTCTTCATTGTTTTCAAAAACTCAGCCAAGTTTACTCTGCTTTAACACTTGAAATGATATTCTAAATAATATTTTGGGCTGAGCATCATGTTTATTGTTGCCGAGTGGCTTATGTGATTTTGTTATGTCATTTTGTTGACTGAGTAAGATCGAGGGCCTATATTATGAGGTACTTTTAGATTGGGTTGCACGCCGAAACACTGTTATACAGGTATTGATATGAAGCCGAGGCCTAGTTGATGCCACAAGATGGCTTATTATTGCGCTTTGGTCGTAAGGGGACTCTCCCGGAGTCTGCACACCCAGTGAGCGCCGTCGATGATTAATGGAGCGGGCTACACGCCGCAATGATATGTGGAGCGTGCTGCACCCTGCAATGATATGTGGAGCGGGCTACACGCCGCAGCGGTACCGTTACTATTTGATGTGTTTGCATTATCTTATTTTTCTGCTATTATCTATTGCGTTGTGCTACTTCTTGCACTATAGACCTAATACTCTGGCATTCCTTGATAACTAAATGTTATGCACGCGGGGCGGAAATTCTGTGCTTATCTGCACTATTTGTTTTGCATTAGTTTACATAACCGCTGAAAAAGGTCATTTTTAAAAAGAGGTTTTAAACTGAGCTAAGGTGTTTCGCTAAAGATTATAATAGCCTCACTGTTTTTCTAAAAAAGGTTTACGTTGCTTCTATATAGCATGATGATTTGCTATACGTGTTTTCTTACCACTCAGTTGTTATTTACCTTTATTACTCACTGAGTTCAAGTACTCACTTTACTCCTTGCACCTTGTGTGCAGATGTAGGTATCTATTCATCCGGTAGCCGGTTTGGGCTGATCATAGGCGGAGTTATACGAGTTAAGGAGGTGACTGTCGGCGTTCACAGTACCATTGTTCTCTCTTTTGTTCATTATTCTGATTTTGTATATTTTAGACCTTGTATTAGATTTACATCCTGATAGATGCTCGTGACTTCTGACACCCCAATTAGGGCCGTGTTGGGTTGTATTTTTTCTAATTAATATTATTAAGTCATCTTTAAGCTGTTTACTTATGTTTAAAATATTTTTGAAAAAGGCGAGTCGGGTTAGTTGGCTGGCCTCGTCTTCATGTGAGGCGCAATCACGACCAATGCGGGGTTTAGGTCGTGACACCAATGTAATTTATTGGTTTTGGTTTTCAGGGTGATCGGAATGAATTTTGGAAGAAAATAGTTTTCAATTGAAACTAGAAATTTGAAAGGTTTGACCAAGATTTGACTTATTTGTATATGATCTCAGATCGGAATTTTTATGATTTGGTTAGCCCCGTTAGATGATTTGGGACTTAGGAGCGTGATCGGAATACATTTTGGAGGTCCGTGGAAGGCTTAGGCATGAACTGGCGAAAGTAGGATTTCGGCATTTCCAGTTGATAGGTGAGATTTTGATATAGATGTCAGAATAAAATTTCGGAAGTTGTAGTAGTTCATTCATGTCATTAGATATGTATGTGCAAAATTTCAGGTCATTCGGACTTGGTTTGGTTGGGTTTTTGATCAAAAGTGCAATCTAGAAGATTTTGGGATTCTTAGGCTTGAATCCGATGCAAATTTGATATTTCGATGTTGTTTTGAGTGTTCCGAAGGTTGGAAAAAATTTGAATAACATTATGGGATATTTTCACATATTTGGTTGAGGTCTCAAGGGCCTCAGGTATATTTCGGGAGGTTAAACGGATCAATTTCATGTTTTGATAGTTGCGGAATTTGCAGGCTTCAGTTGCAGGCATTTTGTTCATTGGGATCGCATAGGTTCTCTTGCGATCGCATAGAAGCTTTGGAGGGAGAAGTTCAATTTTTGTTCATGTTCGCATAATTAGAGAAGTGATCGCATAGTAGGGTGAAATTGTTGATCACGAACGCATAGGAAAGGTCGCGTTCACATAGAGTAAAGTGGACCTGAGGCCTTAGTTGGAATTTGTTCATTGCGAACGCGGAGGGTTGTCCGCCATCGCATAGAGTAATATGGCAGCGTATTGCGTTCGCATGGATTTTGGTGCGTTTGCATAGGGTTAAATCTAAGAGCTGAGTTTTTATGCTTCGCGATCGCGAAGGTTTTCCCGCGATCGCATAGAAGGAATTTTGCCTGGGCAGAATGTTTTAAGCTCGTCTTGTCCGCGATTTTGAGGCTTATTTCCTCCATAGTTGATCATTTTTGGAGCTTTTTGAAGGATATTGAAGAGGTTTTCAAGGAGAAATGCTTGGAGGTAAGATTTTTTAACTCAATACTCGATTCTTATGTGAATTCTACCTAGAAAATCATGAAATCTTAGCCTAAAATTGAAGAACTAGGGCTTGAAATTCGAGACCTGAAATTTGGGAATTTAAGGGTCATTAGTGGGTGGATTTTGATGTTCTTGGTGTGTATGAACTCGTGAAAGGATGAGTATTCCATTGATGTTAATTTTATCTTGTTTCGAGACGTAGGCCCGGGGACCGGGTTTGAGCAATTTCGGAATTTTAATGTTAATTTGGATATTTTCGAGTGGGCTTCGCTTCCTTGGCACACTTTAACGATTAGGTACTGATTGTGGCTGTAGTTGGAGCATCCGGAGGTCGATTCGTGCGGGCGAGGCATCACGAGCTAGAGTTTCAACTGGATCAAGGTGAGTAATAATTATAAATGATGTTTTAAGGGTTTGAAATCTCAGATTGCACATCGCAGTGCTATATTGAGGTGAGGCACATGCTTGATGATGAGCGTGGGGTCGTTCACTATTGGGTATTGTGACTTGGTTCGTCCCGATTGGTGATTTTATTGCGTATTTAGATAGAATTATGACTTAGTCCGTCCCGATTGATGATTTTATTGCGTATTTCATTGAAATCTATTTGAAATCATTATTATATATGATGAATGCCATATTTGGGCCTAGTACCAGCTATTTGAACCCTTCAGGGATTTTTATTGATATTTCCTCTCTATTTTGACCTTATACTTGAACTCGGTCATGTTATTTTCCACTGTTTTCAAAACTCAGCCAAGTTTATTTTGCTTTAACACTTGAAATGATATTTCAAATGATATTTTGGGCTGAGCATCATGTTTACTGTTGTCCGAGTGGCTTATGTGATTTTTGACTGAGTAAAGCCGATGGCCTATATTATGAGAATACTTTTAGGTCGGGTTGCATGCCGCAACAATGAGATACTGATTTGATTATGAGTCTGAGGGCCTGAGATATGTACGCAACGAGCTAGCTTGTTAATATTGATACGAGGCCAAGAGCATGTTTATGATTCCACGAGATGTCTTGATATTGTGCTTGGGCCGTAACGGGCCCCTTCTGAAGTTTGTACACCCCAGTGAGCGTGGGTACCCATTGTGATGTGAGATATATCCCGAGGGGCTGATATTGTTCTATGTGATAGCCCGAGGGACTGATATTGTTCTATGTGATTTTCCCGAGGGACTGGTACCGTTCTATGTGATTGCCTGAGGGGTTATTATTATTCTGAGATATTGATCGAAGGACGGAGTTGATGATATTGCATCCAAGGGGTGAATCTTTATGTGTTCATCTTTCATATTTACCTGT
Source organism: Nicotiana benthamiana (assembly GCA_034376525.1). Taxonomy (NCBI): domain Eukaryota; kingdom Viridiplantae; phylum Streptophyta; class Magnoliopsida; order Solanales; family Solanaceae; genus Nicotiana; species Nicotiana benthamiana. Next base: position 65,868,663 of record CM067331.1, on the reverse strand, counting down.
TAGATTATGGTATTTGAGCCCGATGGGCGGTTTTTTGTGCTTACAGTAGTTCCCGGCATCCGCAGCACTGCTTTTCTCCCTCTCTATTTCATTTATCTATACTCAGTACATTTTAGACTCTTCAATTTAAGTTAGACCCTAGTAGACACTCGTGACTTGTGACACCCTGATGTGGGGCTATATTTATTTCCGCAATGTTTATTCAAACTCATATTATGAAATATCTGATTATTTGAAAAAGCATTAAACTGATTCATTTAAATGATTGGATTGAATTGGAAATTGTGTCGGCTGGCCTTGTCTTCACGAGAGGCGACATCACGATCGGGTATTGTTTGGGGTCATGGCAGAGCACTTCCCGGGATCCTTGAGATCCTTAGGGAACTCTGACGCACCTAGACAATGACATTGTCTATGAAATTAGCATTTGAGGCTATGGGTGGTTTGGGAATCACTTGGGCCTACTTCAAGCTCCATATAGTGTAACTTCTTCTTTTTCTTTTTTCTATTTATATAATTCATTCATTTGATTTATAACAACTATTTGTAAATAAATATTGGGGTGATCAGTGAAAAGGAGTGCGTAGTTACATGCCTGTGGGATAATATGGGTAGAAACCATGCTTATAGGATTTTATATTTTCTATGTTTGCCATACCATGTTAGAAATCATGCTATAGGTTTCAAGTGGTTCCGATAATAGAAATCATATCTGTAGTTTTTAAAATCAACTTCACAAGTAGATACCATGCCGATAGAATGTGATCAAGTTCAGTTTCTGTTATAATGGGTATCTACGTTTGTGTTAATTAGATATCATACCTACAAGTTTCTAACATCAGCTCTTAACAACTAGATATCATGCTTATAAGAACAACTTCAGAAATTCTGCCTATAAATCTAAAATCAGTTTAGTTTAAATAAGTCAGTTCAATTCATGTTAGTTTATTTCGAAACTGTTCTAATCAATGGTTAGTTTTTTCTGAAATGAATTCTTTCGAGTACTGCCCTAATTTACTATTAGAAAGCATACCTACAGGAATTCAAGAGTCCGTTTTTTTAAAATTTTCCCATTGTTTTACTATATCATGTGTAGTTATCATGCTCTTAGGTACCACTATTCAACATTTAGGCAAGGCTGTAGGGTGAGTTTAGATTCTGCAACTCTGAAGCTGTATTTCTACTACTCGAAGTTGTTCAGATTTAACAGGTCTAATCAGTAGGAAAGTTAAATAGGATCCTTCACATATTGGCCTAATTCATTACTTTATAACTTCTGCTCACTTAGATATCATGTTCTAGGATTTGTTTTCTTAAGTGTTTGAATGTTGTTTGAAGACGTGCACTTATGTGATATGCTTGAAGAAGTAACTGTGAGCCTCTAACTTGCTTTATATGCAGTCCTAAATTGTTCCTGCCTGTCACATAGAATTTTCTCCTTTTAAGCACCTTAGGGGTTGTCTAGAACTACACAAATTTAGAGGTCCTAAAATATATCCAGGGCCACAAGGAAGGGACGAGTAGTGTATGCATAGGCATTGTCAAGGTTACTAGAACGCATTAGGGAATGACCAGGGGGACTTGGGTAGTATCGGATATGATGATTGCATGCTAATGTCACGTGTAGCCCCTCATTAAGGATTGTTTACCAGACATTACGTGGGGTGATCCTGTAGGCTAACCAATCTAGGACCCCTCCTTTCCAAAAAAATCCTTTTGAATTATTTAAATTATACAACGTCAACGTGCTTTACTTGGAATTATTTGTTTCAACTACTTATTTTTTGGACTAATTCATAAATATAAGTTCGGCCGAGACCCACAGTTGTGGACCAAGATGGGTGCCTAACACCTTTCCCTCGAGGTCATTTCGAGCACTTACCCTAAATCTCTGGTAATGCAAATCAATCCAAGAGTTTATCACTCTAGGTGCCTTAATGGACCATAATCCGTTAGGTATCGACTCTTCAAAATACTCAATATGTACCCATAAATATCGAAATTCGGACCTTTTCCTCCCCGTAAAAGAGAAGGGAGAAAAAAAAGGAGCGTGACGCTATATAGAAATCTAATATTAAAAAAATACAAAAATACTTACAGATACTACGGGTATGAAAATAAAGGAGGGAGGAAAAAGAATAATCAAATATTCTAACATGCATCACAAGAAAGCATTAGCTCGTTTCTGAAAACTGCATGGAAACTGGTTACTGGTCCAGACTCCAACGACGTTAAGCTGGTCCCCTTCAAACCCTAACTCCATTTCAAAGCACAAATCCTTCATTAACTACAAATATTCAAATTCTTTGTAACCCCACATAATAAATCCATTAAGCTATACGCATTAATTATGTTTAGATAATATATAAACGTTGGAACTAATAAAAAAAAGACAACAGATTCAACGACAATATCACAAGACTAAGTTCTGGTTTGGACATAGATTTTATTGTTTTTTCCAAAAAAAATTAAAAACATTGTTTGTTCATGAAATTTGATCAATTTTTGAAAAACTTTTGAAGAAAACTTCCAAAAAATACAAGTTCAATTTTTGTTTTCAAGTCTCGACTAAATATATGTCCAAACGCCTCCTAAATTGCATGAGGCAGCCATTTGCCTAACCAGATTTAAAGAGCTCCTTTCTTCATATCTCCTTTTCTTCATTATAGCTATATATATATATATATAGCCTCGAGAAGTGTTTCTTTTTGTACTTGGCTTGGCTTTGTAGATCTTCTGTCCTTTGTTGTTATTCTACTTTTTCCTCTAACTTTACTGCTGGAACAATAAATTACTACAAAAACAGGACAATTTCATATCATCTGTGCTCCATTCGCTCTAACATCTAACTTTCTTTATATTCATTACAAGCAGATTCAGAGATTCACAGACTGATCCATTTTCTTTCTGTTGCATTCTTTATTTTTCTTGGGATCTGTTTGTCGTTTTCATGAAAGTCCACAACTAAAGTTTCTTCTTGTGTTATTTTTTTGGGCACTCTTCAGTTTCTTATCTGCTTATTCTTGGGTATCCTGAATTATCAATGAATAAGTTCTTTATCAAAATTCAGATTATGTTTCTCCAATTTGTCCTTGTTGGGGTGTATATTATGTACAAGGTTGAAGCAGATGCTTCAATAGCTCCAATGGAGAAATATGAGAAAGAGGCATTGTACTCTGCAATTCAAGGTTTTGTTGGAAATGAATGGAATGGTTCATATCTTTATCCTGATCCTTGTGGCTGGACAACAATAGAGGTATTAAATTTATGATTTGCTAGCTAGTTCTAGTAGTATAATTACATTAATTTTAATTATTTGTTCTAATTAAAAATTAATAAAACAATAATGCTAGTTCAGATTACACAAGTTAAAAAGGGTTGCTTCAGCACTCAATTGAGACAAAGCCATGCATGGATTTTTTAAAACCCTTTTCGTAAATATTGTAATTAGTGAGAACCAAGACTTTACCAAATTCTGAGGTAGTAGTATCGGAAACAACCTTTCTGATTTTTCAGGGCAAGGGTATTGCTGTATACATCTCACCTTCCCAAACCTTGCTTGTAAAGACGGATCCAAGATTTAATAGGTTCAACATTTAATGTTATTAGCATTGAACTAGATATATTTTTATAGTTACGGATTCATATCTACTATTAATAAAATTTACACATAAATTTGTTTCCCACATAAAAAATTTTGGGTTCAATTAAACCGACCCCAACAATATTACATCCTCCTCTGCTTGCTTGTGGGATACAAAATAGTGTGATTTGACTATCTATGAAGTAGTATTTCAAACTTTCAGTAACTTCACTAAAGGTATTCAATATTTAATAAACATATATAAAAAGTAATTTTGATATATATATATATATATATATACTGTATAATTTTGTATAAATGGTAATATAATTTTTCGACGAAGTGTGTTCAACAAACCACCCTTTACTTTACTGTATGTGGCTACGCCGCTATATGTAACAAGAGTAAGACTTTTCTTGACTTCACTCCTATTCATTATAAAATTAAAGATTCAACTTATATACTCAAACATGTAAAGCTATCATTATGTTTTAACATGTTATGGCCTTTAAGCTATTCTGTTTTCCAGGTTATTAATCTCACATTTCATCGACAATTACTTGTCATGGTATTGTAGAAATTGTTTTATATTGCTGGTGTATAGAAGTTAAACTGTGCAAGCGATTAATTTATCCAAAACCGACTTAATAAGCTTGGAAAACATGAAGTATCTTCCTTAATTAGCTCTAAGAAATGTTGTTTTAACTCTTATATACAGGGAGTATCATGTGATTTCTCTAATGGCTTCTGGCACATAACTGAATTAAGCATTGGAGAAGTATATAACAATTCCCTTAGTTGCTCCTCAGCTGCAGACTTCAGAGAAGACTTGTTTAAGCTCAAGCATCTAAAAAGACTTTCCTTCTCAAATTGCTTTCTCTCGTCTCACCACAAACCAATTACAATTCCCACATCAAATTGGAATAGTCTTGCTAACAGCCTTGAATCGTTACAGTTTCGATCAAATCCTGGTCTTACCGGGACAATTCCCACCAGTTTTGGTAACCTTAAGAATCTTCAATCTTTAGTACTGCTTGAAAATGGACTCAAAGGAGAAATACCAGAAGCTTTAGGCGGCTCAATAAAATTAGTGCGCCTAGTTCTTTCAGGCAACAGTTTTGTAGGTCCAATTCCTGCTAGTCTAGGAACGTTGACAAATCTTTTGATATTTGACGCGAGCTGGAACCTTCTATCTGGTGCATTACCTGTGACTTTTGGTGATTTGACTTCACTTATAAAGCTTGATTTGAGCAACAATTTATTAGATGGAAAATTACCAAGAGAAGTTGGAGGTCTGAAGAGTATAACACTGCTTGATCTCAGCCATAACAAAATTTCAGGGGGTTTGCCAGAAATAATTCAAGAAATGGTTTCATTACATGAACTTGCGATATCCAACAATCCGATAGTTGATGATGTTACAAGAATTCAATGGCAGAAACTGAAAAATTTGGAAATCCTGGATCTTTCCAACATGGGATTGAAAGGGAACATACCAAATTCCATGACAGAAATGAAGAAGCTGAGATTTCTTAGCCTCAGCAGTAATAGTCTTTCAGGAAACATTCCATCAAAATTTGAGAAAATGGCAACTATTTATGCTTTGTATCTTCATGGAAATGACTTCACAGGGAAACTTGAATTTTCAACAAGGTTCTATGAGAAATTAAGGAGTCGTTTTCGAGCTTCAGGTAACATGAATCTATGCTCGTCTCTCGCGTTAATGTCAACAAGACATGCAGCAGAAGGAGTAAAACAATGTGAACAAGATAGTATAATACATAGTGAAGATTTAGACTCCAGTTTGAAGAATGAATATTTGAATCAGAATCTGCACTTTATTGCTTCTTTGGGACACTCAGGCCATGTTAGTGGTTTTACATTTTGTTTTGTTTTAAGGATGATAGTTATGGCTCTTCTTTGGATTATATGAATAAATCTCTTCCCTCATTCTATGAGAAAGAATTCGGTTATTTGGTTCTTTCTTGCCTATTCTACTCTGCCTGTACACTAGAGCTTTCTACCAGAATTTTGAGTTGTTTGGAAAGTCACAAGAGTTCCATATATTGTTTTTATTCACAAGAGTACCATTATCTTTTTTATATTCCAGTGTCGAAAAGTCACCTGATTAATTTGAATTTATTTAGTTTCAATGCTCAAACTCGGGACTTTGATTAGCCTGGGTATATCTATACTAAGTTGCTCCGATACGGCGGTTTAGATACTGTGCCAGTATCGACACGATATTAGTATGGATGTGGTCAAACAATATTGGGTACTTTGACTGCGACAGACGAAAAAATTCAAAATAAAATACAATTTGATTCTCGAAATTAAAACCAAAACTACCTTAAATTGGAAAAAAATAGCACATTTTATCTAAGAAATCAATCCTTTAGCCATCTACAACATAAAAAAGAAATTCACACTTTACAACAAAATTTCTCATAATTTAGAGAATTTTTTATTCTTTTATTTTTTTGAATTATTTTTAGTCGAATACCCCCACCCGTATCCGTACTAGGACCCATGCCCCCGAATCTTAGAATTTACATCTCAAAGGATCTTACTCTAGATCTGTACCTGTATCGGACACCCGCACTCGTGTCCGAGCAACTTAGGTTCTACTCCCTCCGTTCCAGTTTATGTGAACCTATTTCCTTTTTGGTCTGTTCAAAAAAGAATGATGCCTTTCTAAATTTGAAAACAATTTATGTTAAACTTCCAATTTTACCCTTAATGAGAAGCTTTTATAACCACACAAATACTGTGGCCCTCTTTTTGAGTTGTTTAGGACCACAAATTTCAAAAGTCTTCATTTTTTTGAGATAAATTGGAATGGAAGGAGTATATAATACTCTCTCTGTTTCAGTTTATGTGAAACTATTTCATTTTTGGTCCGTTAAAATAGAATGACCCTTTACCAAAATTTGGTAATAATTTAGCTTAAATTTACAATTTTACCTTTACTAAGAAGCTTTTATAACCACACAAATACTCTCACCCATTTTTTGATTTGTTTAGGACCATAAATTTCAAAATTTTTTATTTTTCCTTAAACTTTGTATCCAATCAAACAAGTGTATATAAATTAAAACAGGGAGTATTATTTTTGATTAGTGAAAGCTTAGGCTTGGCGTTCTAGCTTTGTTTGGATGATTTGCTGTCTATCGTAGGTGCTGTGTTTTCTACATCATTGAATTGAGTGGAGCAATAACTATTAACCAAAAAGATAAAACAAGTTGGATTCTTTTAACCTATTATTGTTTTAAAGATTGATTCGGGATTAACATTAATAAATCAATCTGTAAATACACGTTTGTACATGACTGAAGAAATAAAACAAAGCATGAATAAATTTGCATTATGATCCTAATTTTTCAAAATAATGATTTTGATTTAGTAGTAAAATATGAATTGGTTTTAGAAGGTGTTTGGCTAAGCTTATAAGCGGGTCAAACTAGCTTATAAACATTTTTTGGCTTATTTATGTGTTTGGTAAAATTAAAAGTGCTTATAAGCCAAAAGCTATAAGTTGGTCTCCCCCAACTTATCAAATTTCAGCATATAAGCACTTTAGGTTTGACCAAAATATTTTCTATTTTATCCCTAAAATACATTTTTTAAAACAAAACTCTTCGTACACCCAGTTCTTCGACTACTTATTATTAAATTAATTACTTTTGTCCAAACACGTAACTGCTTATTTTCTAAATCAGTTTCAATATTTAAAAGTGATTTTGAGCACTTAATGCTTATCAACTACTCTATCATCTAAACCAAACGGGCTCTTAGTCGAGAGTGCTTTGACTTCTTATGTGTTTTAGCTTCAAGCGTTCCTTTTAATTCTTTTTAGCTACGTGTTCTGTTATTGAAATTGGTCTGATACTTTTTGGATCAACTCTCACTAGAGATAATCTATCCTGTGGCACTTTCTTCCTTTGACCTCGGACCAAGCTTTGGGCCCATCTTTTCTATATAGATATTGAACGATCACTAATAAATACTAAATGGTGTAGCCAAATAATGAGAAATCACTCTATTTATCTAGAAAAATGGATAACAATTGGATTTAAATATAATTTTAAGGATATGCGAATTAATACTGTAAAGATCGTTGCTGAAAGTAGAGCATTTGAGCTCAGCCATATCTTCCATGGCAGATGAAGAAGCTTATGGAGCTGAACGAGGAAAATGGAGAAGAAGAGGAACAGGAAAATGATGAAAAGAAGCTCGGGGCTTTTCTGATACCTCTTGGAGTATATATACACGTGCATTTGTACAGCTGGCAACAACTACTTGTAACAAAGAACAATTAACTCTAACAGTGACATTAACTAACTCTAACTAATTACTTGAACAATATAATAAATATCTCAATACCCCCCTAAAGTTGGAGGTGGTGAAAACACTACAGCTTGGCTAAAACACCTGAATGTTTGACGCTTGTTAAAGCCTTGGCAAGAATATCTGCGAGTTGTTGATCAGTTGCAATGTGATACAATGAAATAAGACCCTCTTGCAGCCATGAACTTCCGGAGACCCTACCTAATTGTCACCCCCTCCCTTACTGACTAAGTCTAAGGTGGTGTCAACCAAATGGACAAGAAGTTCTCACATGAATAAATATTTCCTCACAAAATGGCAGTCAACCTCAATATGTTTGGTGCGTTCGCAGAACACAAAATTTTTAGTTATGTGCGAGGCTGACAAACTATGACAGAACACTGGAGTGGGGTGTATAGAGGGAACTCTCAGTTCAGCCAAAAGTCTGCTTAGACACAACAGTTCACCAACTACCTTTCTAAGTGAACTGTACTCTACTTCTGCTGAAGATAAAGAAACAACTTCCTGCTTCTTGGACTTCCAGCTGAGTATATTATTTCCCAGCAAAATAACATGCCCACTTATAGATCTTCTTGTGTCTGGACTGGGGGCCCAATCTGAGTCATAAAAGTCTCTGACAGTCCAATATTTAGATTTGGACATAAGGACTCCAAGATGTAGGATCACCCTTGAGATACCTTAGCAGATGGTAATCAACCTTCAAGTGAGCCTCTCTAGGATCTTGCATGAATTGACTTAAATGTTGAACCCCAAAAGCTATGTCCAATCTAGTATTACTAATAAAGTTTAACTTCCCCATTAATTTCCTATAAAAGGTTGGATCATCCACAGGTTTACCCTCATTGGCTTTAAGTTTTTCGTTAGGATCAAGTGGGGAGCTGAAAGCAGTATATACCAAATAATTGTACACTTTCAATAAATAAGAACAAATTTTCTTTATGAAATGATCACACTATCAGGCTTGTACAGTACTTCTAGGTCTAAGAAATAGTGTAAATTGCCTAGGTCCTTTATCTTGAACTTGTCATGTCAATTGTAGTATTTCCTCCAGATCTTCCCTTGTGACCAAGATGTCATCTACATAAATTGGCACATAAACCACTGAATCTACATGTTGTTTGTGAAATAATGAATAGTCATTTAATGAGTGACTGAAACCTTTAGAACACAGAGTCTTAGTTACTTCCTCATACCATTGTCTACTAGCTTTATTGAGCTCATATAAAGACTTATTTAACTTGCAAATCAGTGACTTATCCTCCACCATGACGCCTGGTGGGATCTGCATATACACATCTTCATGTAAATCCCTATGGAGAAAAGCATTTTCGATACACGATTGAAACTTTTCCCAACTGTTCTTTACCGCTACTGCAATCAAAGTTCTCACGTTGGTCATCTTCACCACAAGAGAAAAAGTTTATGTGAAATCTACACCTTCTTGTTGAGTATATCCTTTCACAACTAGCCCGGCCTTATTCCTCTCTATTGTGCCATCACACATGTATTTTATTTTGTAAATCCATCTACAGCCTATTGCTTTATTATCAGATAGAAGAGGTACTAAATTCCAGGTATTGTTAGAATAAAGAGCCTCAAATTCTTGAATCAAGGTTGCTTGCCAAGCAGGGCTGACAACAGCTTCCTCAAAAGAAGATGGCTAACTAACATTGCAAATACTGTTTACCAAAGCCTGTCTATTAGGATTCATTGTTTTGTGGGATATATGGTGGCATTTAGGAAATGAAGTATTGAGATAGAAAGATTGTTTATCAGTGTTGTTGATTTTGTAGACATAATCTTTTAGATAGACATGAGTTTTTTGTTCCCTCTGTTATCTTCTCAGGAGTGTGGAAGGATGATGTTCTCGTGAAGAATCAATAAATGGAGGTGAATGTGGTGGAGATAGTGCAGAGGTGCTAGGAAGAGAAGTTGGAACTGGAGAAAAAGAAGGTGAATCCGGTGAAAGAGGTGGAATAGGTACTGGATCACCTGAACTAGGTGAATTCATGTTGGAGGCATCAAATAAGGAACCATCAATGTACATTTCTGTGACATCATTATGACTAGTAGGTTAATTAGAAAGGACAACATCAAAGTATGTAGGAAATGGCTCAGATTTGAACTTGAAATGAATTCCAAAAGGAAAGATGAACTCATGAAAGATAACATCTCTGGTGATACGTATTTTATTGGTTGATAGGTCCAGGACTTTATAACCTTTGACACCAAAATGATAGCCTAGAAATACATGGGGGACAGATCTTGGTTCAAATTTGTTTAAGTGGACCTTAGGTGTTGTAGGAAAGCACAAGCAACCAAAGCTTCTCAGTTGTGTGTTCTGGCTTCTTGCCATATAAGACTTCAAATGGAGATTTATTTTGGAGATATAGAGTATGTAGTCTATTTATAATGCAAGTTGCTGTCAGGACACTTTCTCCCCAGTACTTTAAAGGCAATTTAGATTGGAAAAGTAAGGCTCTAGTTGTCTCAAGAGGATATCTGTGTTTCCTTTCGACCACTCTATTTTGTTGTGGTGTATAAGAACAAGTTCTTTGGTGCATAAATCCTTTTGACTAGAAGAAAGTGTTGGTTTCGAGGTTGTTAAATTCCAATCCATTATCAGACGTAATGGGCTGGACTTTTGTTTTGAACTGATTTTCAATTAGGGAAATGAATGCCTTGATTGTCTGTAAAGGATTACTCTTGCAGGCTCGTAACTGAGTCTAAGTAGTTCTGCTGTGGTCATCCACTACAGTGATAAAATATTTGTATTTTTCATAAGTATGTTCATGATAGGGTCCCATTAGTCCACATGAAGCAATTCAAATATCTTGGAAGAAGTACTCACTTTCTAACGAAAAGGGAAATCTTATTTGTCTGGCCATGGGACAAATTGTGCATATGAATGGTTGTTTTTGAGAAAAATCAGCATGTAGGTACATGCCCAAGTCTATTATACCACAATATATTTACACTATTGGAAAATCATGAAACATATTTAGACATTCCATCATTCAAAGTAGAAGTACTTGCAGTTGAAGTAGGAATGTTCTGCATTTGATTTAGAGATGAATTATTTACAAATAAAAGTGGATGATGCTGCAGATTATTCAAGAACTATTTACATCACATGGATGATTAAGGGTCACAAAATAGTTATTGTCTCTCAAACACTTGGAGCAAACCAGGTACAAGTCATTCCTCACTTTACCAATCTCTAGAGGCCTCTTCATTGAAGGGGCTTGCAGAAGACAAGTATTGTTAGTGAATGATGTCATCCCTTTGAGATGTTTTTTCAACCAATAGATAGACATCAGATTGAACTTCAAAAAGGAAAATGAAGAACTTTCTTTAATACTATTTTGGATGTAAGAACAACACCACCAATTTCAGACACTTTAACTTTGTATCCATTGGATAAGACTACTAGAAGCGGATAAGGTAGGAATTGGATATTATTAGAGATTTGTTAAAGGTCATATTATTAGAGACCCCTGAATCCAGAATCCATGTGTCAGTTTTGGACTCAAAGCATTTGCATGAAAGTGTACCAAAATCAATATAAGAGGTGCACACTATCATGCCAAGTTTACAGCATTGATACTGGATGAGTATGAGCTTCCTGATGATTTCCAGCATCTCCATTCCTCCCATGAAAGTGTTGGAGTAAGCTTCCAAGCTGTCCATATTGTTCCTCAGTGAGGTTCACATTTCTGACATCATCTTGTGCCTTACTTTCAATTTCCTTGCCATCAGTATTTTTATCAATAACTCCTTGCACACTTGCAACTACTCTTTTCCCTCTGTTGTTGTATCTAGGACCTTGACTTTGACCATAGCTGCGATTATTTTTATAATTGTCTAGGGTTAAAGTTCCGAGTAGAGTTTTGGTTGTACTGTGGATAACCATGTAGCTTGTAACATCTATCTTTACTATGTCCTGGTCTTTTGCAATAATCACATATGAGTCTATCTCTAGAAATTCTTCGATAATCGTTATATGTTAGAAGTTTGTCTTAAAGAAACTTTTTCCTGATGCATTCACATTCAGTGAAGTTGAATCACTAGGTAAATGGTTAGTTTGCCTAATCTCTCTTTGTTTTTCATCCTGAATTAGTAGTGAAAAGGATTGTGCTAGATTTGGTAATGGATTCATCATAAGTATACTTCCTCGAACTACTATGTATATTTCACTCAATCCCATAATAAGTTGTATTAGTCCTATATCTTGTTCAGCCTTGTACATACTCTCTTTTGCCCCACAATTATAGATACAATTGCATTGATTCCTCTTATTCAAATTGGCAGGTTCTTTCTAGAGTTTCTTCAACTTAGTGTGATAGGTAGTAATGTCTAGAGTACCTTGAGAGAGGTCATTAATATCTTTTTGAATTTGATACAACCTAGCTTTATTAGTTTGTTCATAGCGATCCTCCGATTCCTTCTAAAGCTCAAAAACGTCATTCTACATTGTTTGCAATTTCTTAAGAAAGTGAGCTTAGAATCCAGGATGTCACCATATTGTCACAACGTTCCCATTTTCGAAATTGTGGTGATAGAGGATCTGGTTGTCCACACTCTCCACTTATGGAACCTAACTTGATCTTCACAGATAAACCTCTCAACACACTCTTCCTCCAAAATCTATACCTTATTCCGTCAAATGCAGTTGAAACTAGCATAGCTCCTGAATTATGAGACGGGTGGAGGTACAGAGGATCTCTAGGATCAAATCATGTGCTTGTTGGAGTGACAGTGACAGTATTTTCCACTCCGGTTGAATCTTCTTGATCAGTGATAGCTATAACAAATGTAATTGAGGGAGAAAATAGAAGGATTTTCGATTCTCATCTACTAGAGATTTCGACATCAAGCAAATGAGACAAAAAGTCGAAATTATGGCTAAACTCAAAAATCTGATGAAATAAAAACAAAGGTAATGGAACAAGAAGATAGAAATGAAGAAGATATACGAGATTAACCTTGCTTTTATACCATGTAAGGATTGTTGCTGTAAGCAGAGCAGTTGAGCTCAGCCATGTCAGCCATGGCAAATGAATAAGCTTTTGAGCTGAACAAGGAAAATGGAGAAGAAGAGGAACATGGGAATGATGTAAAGAAGCTCGGGACTTTTTCTGATACCTCATCGAGTATGTATACACATGCATTTGTATAGCTGGCAACAATTAATTATAACAAAGAATTAACTAACATTAACAGTGACAATAACTAAATCTAACTAATTACTTTAACAATACAATAAATATCTCAATAAATTCACTACAAATGATAAATCGCGATAGATCAGACGTATACAGAGCGTAATAAATCGTTGAACCAATTGGGGGGAGTGAACCCGAACTCAGGAACAACTTTAGTGAAATTGCATGACATCGATCTCGGGCTCACAATAATGAAGAATTTATAAATTCAGGTAAGAACTTGGAATAGCAAAGAAAATAAGGGTATGTTTCCTTGATTATTGTATCACAATGAGCTTAATGAATAATCAGACCCCCCCCTCCCCTTTATATAGTAGGGGAATTCTACTCTAAGTACAATTTCATAAAAGGTAAAAATCATCCGTTTAACCAATCATCGGATACCTGCTAATACGTGTCAAAATCCACGCCCTATGACCAATCACGGATGTCACGGCCTTTTGTTAGTCATGCTTGATTGCCTGATTCTGCTCTCCGAGGCCATTAGGAATCGAATCAGTCCTGGGGTCATGGCCTCGATATTCCTGAGGGTAGGTGTGTTGCCCGAATCCTAGCTCGAAAAGCTCCTCACCTCGATTTTGGTTCCTTACCATCACGTTTTTTGCTCCGTTTATTTCATTGGAAAATGAGCATCTCAAGGGCTCGGTTTTACATGTATACAGATAGTCCCCTCATTTCTTGGAGAGAAAGTTCACGATAAGAAATGATCTGAGGACTTTGATTCTTTCTTCAATACGTCATGATAGAAATGACAAAAGATCCGAAACATACCATCAGTCACGTCATTCAAATGTGTGTCAGCCATCGGCAAGCTGTCCTTGGATGCGAAACGGCGAGAAGCCCGTACAAATACTCCCCACTTTGTTCATTCTTACTTTTGACCAAGCTTCTACCTTCGAATCTTCAATATGTTATTGCTTTTCTTCATACCCCAACATTTTTACCTTCATTCTTCAAGATATATTAACAAATTACAAGTCTTTATTCATATTCAACCCTAACTATCATGCTTGATTTCCTCGGTGAGCTCTTACCCTTAATCTCCCAACCTTCCTTAATAATTTTTCAAGTTTTTTCTATATAACTATGGCGTAAACTTCCAAAACTGCTCCTCAAAAGGTTTCTTATTCTTCTATGCAGTCATGCACTGAAGTCAAGGAGGCCATCCCAGATGCGATTGTCCTTTAGGGGTCCGCTTCGGGTGCAGCTGCTGATAAATTTGCACCCTATACCCCTTGAAAATGATTGTCCCTAGGGGTGTTTGGTCGGGGAGGATTTTAAAATAAAAAATCCCTCATCGACACAAGGCCGATGCGAGGTGGTATCTAGGTGATCTAATCTATCACCAAGCCGTGCTTCCTTTGGTTCAAAAGGATTGTGGCTGGGCATAAGGACATATTAGTCCCCAGGCTCGATGACGACATTACTACCTATGTGGAAGGATATTTGAGTTTCTACACTTATCCCTTCATACTAAGCCCGGAAAACCAGATTATTTAGCGGGTCCAAGCCTAAACTGACTATTGAGAGAGAGGGTGGTCGATACAGGTTTAACCCAACTAGGTCTGGATCGAATCTATATGGAGTTAATGTTTGGAATGAGGTTTATATCTAAGCTAGATGCTGGCTTTAAGTCTAACTACACTTTCACAAGTTTTGGATTTGATTTCTACTTCTAACTTTACTATATATAATGATTGAAACTAAGGATAATAATTTTGTTGCTTATCTTCAAGATTTTAAAGAGACTAGGGTTATGACTCTTACCTAGATAGATATCTAACGGGTATCAAGAATATAGGGAAAGCTTGATTAGTTGGGATTGTAATATAGCTACCACACCCGGGTACTCACTTTATACCTCTCGGTAGTTTGAGTGATTTTGCTAAATTTTGCTTTCTCAAGTCCAAATCGCTATTCATGCAATTCAAGTGATATTATCTCAAGTCGGGTATTACTATCTCTAGGTTTCACTCTTTGATTGGGGCTATCAATTTCTTGAGTTCACCCTAATTTCTTGATAGTCTAGTTTTCCTAGACTTAGTCCCTCTTTCTCAAGTAGAGGCCAAGTCATAAATGCATGAACCAATATTTGCAGCCATTAATTCTATAGTTCTAGCAAAAACTACGCTAAATATCACTAACCCATCACATTCAAGCCCTAAAATCAAATACTCACATTATGGTTCGGTCACAACCCTAGCTATGGGTTTAGCTACTTATGGAAATAGCATAAATTAAAGATTAAATAAAGATAAAATTCATCAATACTAGATTAAAGGATGAAAATCTAATGTAAAAAGTTTCCCAAAATAAAAAACTCAACCATCTCAAGTGCTCCTCTGATACATATCTTACCCTAGAAATGATAAAAAAATTCTATTTATACTAAGCTGAAAATATCTAGCAAAAATACCAATGCGGAGGTTGTGCGGCTGCATAATTCTGAGTATGGCCTCACTCTTGCTTTCGGCAGCACAATTCTGAGTGCGGTCCACATTCTTCAATTTTGGATTTGGGTTGAGCTGAGCTTTCACAGACCGCACAATTTTGATCGCGTCCGCAAAATTCTAATATAGACCATACTTCTCTCTTTTTATCAAATTGTAAGCTCTTTGAACCTCAATCATAGCAGTCTGCGTAATTTCAATCGCGGCCGCACATAGACTTTCGCTGACGCACATTTCTTGTGCGCTCCGCACTCATCTTTTAGCCCAAAAATCACACTATCTGAATCCTCCCTTATGCGGACCACATAATTATGCTCGCAGTCGCATCATGGCTTTCACGTCCAAACAATATTTGTGTGGTCTGCGCTTCAAAATTCCTTTCCCAGCCTTGGTCTTTGTTTAACTTTTGACTCCTTTGTAAGTTGATTAAGGTTCCTTTGGCTCATTTGTAACAATTCCTGAAAGCAAGCACATTTTATTAGTTTCCGGGAATATCTTCAAGCATTTTTGACATAAATCATAAGTATAAGAGAGCAAATAGTAGGTTAAAACCCCTACTTATCAGTTATCCCCCACTTCTGTAGGAGGAATGACGTATGCCTTGATCAAATTCATCCATCGCTGTGGAGGGTCATAATCCTCCTTCGATATTTAATGAACAAAGTCGAATCCTTCTTGTTCCCCATTGATCAACTACTCCACCTGTACAGTTCCCGAATCTTCTGGGGGGGGGGACCTGATAAAGCTTGTACGTTGGTCTAGTAACGTTCTATTTTCTTGCATCAAAGAGGGACGTGATTAAGGCTGGCAGGGACGCTTACCGCAGACCTGATCCCTGCTGAATTTAGGCCATTGCTTGAGAAGCGGAATGAATCACGTAAGCATACTTTTACAGATGTCGATTTTATGTTTTATCTCCCTTTTCCTCATCGGTATTTGTGGTGGTGCAACCCTTGCTCGAGTCCCAAACGCATTCCTCGGCTCAAGGAGTGGATCAAGGACATTTGCTGGCAGATGACTTATTCTAAGAGATCTTGGCGCAAACTCTCGAAAGGCCGTTAGGAGATCCATTATTTCTTCCCTGAATAAGTAACACTAGGCTCTCTTTTCATCAGAATGTTCTCAATTCTCTTTTTTTTCTTTTTGCAAGACTGCCTAAGACCGTTGAGCTTAGGCCTTTAGTAGGGGGTGAAGACCTGTTAATTTATCCTTCCATTTTAGGGAAACCTGGGGCCGCTGTAGGAGAGAAGAAGACAAGGAGGGCTTCGAGTTCCCCAATATCAAAGAAGAAAGTCCAAGGAGAAGGTTGGACCGTAAGAAAATCAGAGTTTTGGCTCCCAAGCAATTGACTTAGACTTGCTTTCTCGGCTCACGTACGAGCCCGATGAAGGTGACATTTTTTGTGGCCTGTGATACATCCTTCCCCGAAGAGTGGGTGGTAGCCAAGGGGAAACATCGGAGGCTGATCCCTCTTAGGTTCAGGAGGCTGATTTAGATGTAAGGGCTAAGACCCCTCGAGATGACAGCTCCGCTCCACCCGATGTTATAGAAATTTCAGGGTCGCCTTCATTCATCGAGTCTATGTTCAATGAAGCCCGAGCGACGAAGGAGAAATCCAATGAAGGGGTTCATGATGTGAATGATCCCATCCATTCCCTTTTTGAAGGTCTCAACCGCCCTGGAAGAATTCTTGGGTTGGGTGACTTGGAGGTGCGGAGAAAAAATCCATCTTCGGAGGTCGACGGGCTGAAATCAATCCCAACATTAATCAATCGATTTCCCGCCCTGAGCATGGATCCTTTTATCGAAAGCGGTAAATAATTATCATCGTCCCATAGGATGCCAGGTTCTTTTCGCCCCCATTGGAGTGGCTAGCTACCTCCGGTTCCTGGTAACTGAAAAAGATCAGGACAAAAAGAATGAGATAGATACGTCATGCTTGTTCAACGAAGTACAGAATGAGCTAAACCAGGAAAGGCTTCATTACACCCATTCATTCTTGGATTTAGCTTTTGATATCTCTCATGCCTTTTCATTTTCATATTTTTGCAGGACTCGGTGCTTCATCATGAAAGTTTTTTCCAGTACCGGGCTGAGGCTAACCTAACTTGAGGTTGAGGTCAGGGAGCTTGCTGAGAAGAGGGACATGTATAAGCTTCTTAATAAGCAACATGAAGAAGTAGTCAAGAGTCTCCAGGCTGAGTTGGATGCAGCTTAGAAGGAGCATGCCGACCTGATGGAATAGGTAAAATCTTTGAAGTTAGTGATGACGAGTTAGACATGGAGACCAACGGCCAAACCTCGTATGTCCAATATAAGGTTGGTAGGATTGACCAACTTCGAGCCAAGATAAATGAGGTCAAGGATATGGTCGATGTGTGGAAAGGAAAAATTGACCGATAGCCTTTGGAGAAGGAGACTGCCCTGGAGAAGCTGGCATGGACGGAGGTCCAACTTCGAGTGGCGAGAGAAAAAGACAAAGAATGGGCTCAAAAAATTGAAGGCCTTCAGTCTCAACTGGGCTCGGCCATTGCTGAACAGGATGTCCTTGGTAAGGAGCTTGAAACAACAAGGTCTATGTCGGAAACAACCAAGGTCGATGCTGAAGAGATAGTGGCCCATAATTGGGTTGATACCGAGGTAGCCTAGGACTAATTAAATTTACTGTTGAGTACGTGAAGTGTTTTACCAAAAAGAGACTTTCGAGGAAATCCATGCCTAGGATTTTGACTTCTCAGTCGAGATTGAAGATGCAAAAAGTGCTTAACGCCGAGGCCAAGAAGCTGGCTGACCCTGAGGATGAGGAAGACTCTAAGGGCTCCGGCGAACCCGATGATGGAGAAGACCCTGACGGCCCTGGTGACGAGACGGGTTCTAGTGAAGATCAGGATTAGGTGCCTTTGGTATTTTTCTTTGTTTTGTATTTTGTTAATTTTGTTGGGGATATTATTGTTAGAATTTGTAAATACTTTTATTAGAATGTCTATAAGGTTTTTTTCCCTTTGTCAATTTTCTAGTTCGTTTCTTTTGGTTTCCTCTTTTTGATTGCAAAGATTTCAAACACCTTAGAACATAATAAAACGTAGTAATAAGGTCTTGTTTGGAGTTTCGAAAAAGGCTTGTTCTCGATGTAATTTTGTTTGAAACTCGTGGGGGCTTGGTATGAACGGAAGATTTAATCGAAGTACTTGATTAGATATTTTTAGATTATAGTTTTCTCGAAGATAGCCTTTGAATCGGTTTGGAATTTTTGAAGAACTTATGTTTTGATTACGGACTTTGGACGTCTCCTAGTCGTTTCTAGGGTGGTTGTAGCCTTTTAAGTTCATGTACTACCTAATAGGCTTTGTAACTCCGGGCTTTGATACCTGAGGTGTCCGAACTTGCCTTGGACGACAATCCCTGAGTGGGGGTAGCTGTAGCCTTTTATGTTTAGACACTGGCTAATAGGCTTCTGTTCCCCGGGCTTCGATAGCCCATGTCATCTGAGTTTGCCTTGGGCGACAGTCTACGAGTGGGATTGATCTCTTGGATTTTGATAGAGGCGCCCTTAGGTTTGATATAATTGAGGAACAAAACAAAATAGTCTTAACGGGAAAAATATGTATATGCAAAATAGAAACTTTCTTTCATGCTTGTGCGCAATATACAAGATGTCAAGTGTTTACAAGATTCGTTTTATGGCTTAGGTGGTCTACGTGGACACGATTCATTTGATCATTTGACCCTTAAAATAAATCCTATCTGCCGAGCCCAAACTGTTTAAGTATAAAGTTTCTTTCCTTGCTAAAAACATTACCCGAGGGTAATAGTCCCCAGTATTCGAGGACGAACATCAAGATGACTCGAAACTATTGACACTAAGTCACCGATATTGAAGTGTTGGAGGTTGGCTCTTTAGTTGAAATACCTTCTGATCCATGTTTTTTAGAAGGCCAACCGGATGATGGCGGCCAACCAGACAAGGGCGGCCAACCGGACGAGGGCGACCCTGTGTCTCTCGTCCAATAGTTCTAGGATCGTGCTCATGACCTCCTCGTTTGATCTTCAATCACTTATCGGAACTTGAAACTCAATTCTGCTATCTCAACCGGTATTTGTGCTTTGGAACCATAGACCAACGAGAACAGGGTGGTCCCGACATTAGATTTTGAGGTCGTCCGATATTCCCACATGACTTCAGACAAAATTTCCTTCCATTTTCCTTTGGCATTGGTCAATCTCTTCTTATGTTTGGAGTATCGCTTTGTTTGTAGACTTCGCTTGCCTGTTCCCACTAGAGTGGTAGGGTGTTAATTTGATCTTATGGTCTTCGAAAAATTTTCTCACCTTACTGTTAATGAACTGCTTCCCATTGTCACATACAATCTTGGTCAACATTCTGAATCGACATATTATGTGGTCTAAATAAAATCAATAGCTTCTTTTTCCATATCGCAAGCTTCAACCAATTTATAAAATTAGCCAGTCATAAATAATATGAATTGAGCCTTACCGGGTGCCCATGACAGAGGACCAACGATGTCCATTCCCCATTTTATGAATGGCCAAGGTGGCAAGACCGAATGCAGTAGCTCCTTGAGCTGATGGATCATCAGTGCATGCCTTTGACATCCCTCGCATTTTCGTACGAATTCCCTCGCATCATTCTCCATGTCGATCCAGTAGTAACCGGCTCTAATTATTTTATTGCCAATGATTCATCACCTGAATAGTTCCCACAGATGTCTTTATGAACTTCCCATAAGACATATTTGGTATATCCCGGTCCCAGACATATGGTGCGCAGGCCATCATACGTTCTCTTGAAAAGGGTGTTATCTTCGAATAGGCTGAACCTAGCTGCCTTCGTGTGTAAGAGCTCTTGATTCTTTAAGATCCGAAGGTAACTTCCCAGTCTTCAGGTAATTTATGTATTTGTTTCTCCAGTCCCAGGTTAGACTTGTCGAGTTTATCTCGCGTGCCCTTCCTCCACTACTAATTTCATGAGTTGTACAATCTTCCCAAGCCGAATTGATTATCATCAGCTGATGATCCCAAGTTAGCTAGAGCATCAGCTTAGCTGTTTGGATCCCGGGGTACATGTTACAGGGTCACTCCTCGTGTAGTATAACATGTAATTTGTCCAGGTATCTTCATATTCGTTTCTCTTTTACTTCGAACATCCCATTGACTTGATTTTCTATAAGGAGGGAATCTTACTTAGCTTTGATCATCTCGTCCCTCAGGCTTTTAGCTAGTTCGAGATTTTCAATTATCGCCTCATACTCGGCCTCATTGATAGTCAATTTTATAGTTCTAATAGGTTGACTAACTACATTACCCATTGGTGGCTTTAACACGATTCCAAGTTTGAACCTTTTTGTGTTTGAAGCACCATTGTAAAGAGGGTCCATATCCCCAAAGAAGTCCCCGAGTTTAACAACAATTCCTATTAGACTTCGAGATTAGGGCCAGCATGAAGTCGGCCGCGAAGTTTGCCAAATTTTAGAATTTGATGGCGGTTCGGGTTTATATTCGATATCATACCCGCTGATTTCCAAGATCAATTCGGCCAATCACCCCGAGAACTCAATTTATGCATTATTTTTTTCAATGGGTAATTATTTACGACACATATGGGATGGCATTTGAAATATGACTTTAACTTCTTGGAGGCACTTAGCAAAGTGAGCGGCAATTATTCCAAGTGAAGATACCTAGTTTTGGCCTCGCCTAGAGACTTGCTAACATAATAGATAGGATATTGTGTTCCTTCCTATTTCCTGGACTGGGACTCTACTTACGGCTATCTTGGATACCGCTAAGTACAGGTACATCTTCTTGTTTGTCTTCGGAATATGAAGCGAATACGAATCGAAAAGTACCACTTGAGTTCTTCCATAGCTTGTTGGAACTTCGGGGTATGAGAAGTTATTCTTCTTCAATAATGAGAAGAACCAATGACTCTTATTGGAGGATTTCAATATGAATCGGCAAAAGGTGGCTATGCATCCGGTTAGCCTCTAGATGGCCTTAACATTATCCACCATAGTGATATCTTCTATAGCTTTAATTTTGTCCGGGTTGATCTCGATCTCTTGATTGGACACCATGAACCCAATGAACTTTCCGGATCCAACCCTGAACGCGTATTTCTCCTAGTTCAGTTTCATATTGTATTTCTTTAGTATATTTAAGGTTTCCTGTAAATGTTTCAAATAGTCCTCTAGTCGCAGGGACTTAACCACCATGCCGTCAATGTAAGCCTCCATTGATTTTCCTATACGTTCTTCAAACATCTGATGTACTAAGTGCTGATAAGCGACACCAACATTTTTTAGTCTGAACGACATTACATTATAACATTAGGTGCCGAACTTAGTGATGAAGGAAGTTTTTCCTTAATCGTTCGGGTCCATCCGAATTTGGGTGTACCAAGAGTAGGTATCAAGAAAACTGAGTACCTCACGCAGCTTTGCATCGATCATTCGATAGATGTTAGGCAAAGGAAAAACATCCTTGGGGCATGTCTTGTTTAAGTCTTTGTACTCTACACACATTCTTAAATTATTTCCTCATTTAGGTACTACTACTACTACTACTTTAGCCAACCAATTCAGGTACATAACTTCTCGAATGGAACCATTTTAAGGAGTTTGAATATCTCGTCTTTGTTAAATGAATGCTTGACTTCGGACTGAGGCCTCCTTTTTTGCTTAGCCGAGTGGAATTCTGGGTCCAAGCTTAGCCTATGAGTGGTTACTTCTGGCGGGATTCCTGTCATATCCAAATGGGACCAAGCGAAACAATCAACATTAGCTATAAGCAATTGAATGAATTTTTCCCTGAGCTCGGGGGTCAACCCCGTGCCAAGATATACCTTTCGATCGGGCAGGTGCTCGATCAATATGACTCATTTCCATCGACTGGGTGTCATCAGAATCATCAGGGTCTATGAACGATATAGGAACTTCGTAATCATCATTCTTGCATGTCTCTTCCTTCTCTGGTGTGGTCGGGTCTGGTATCAATGATTGGTATTTAGTTTGTGACTCCTAATTTTTCGATGTCAAGAGTACAGACACCGAGATCACCTTATCAACCGAGAACATTCTCTTGCGGTCGGTTGCTTTCCATAAACTATCTTGATTCCTTCTGGTGTGAGGAATTTTAATTCCTGGTGTAGTGATGGGGCTATTGCCCTCTTTTTACGAATCCATCGTCTTTCGAATAGTGCATTATATCTCATATCTCCTCCAATCACATATGACTTTATTTTTTGGATGGTCGCGACAGTGTTTACATGCATGGTTATCTCCCCTTTAGTAATTTCACATGCCATGTTGAATCCGTTTGGAATTTGAACTACATGTATTATTTGGTCTTGTAGACTCAGTTGTTCCACGACCCTCGATCTGATGATATTGGCCGAGCTACCTAGATCAATTAACACACTTTTAACTTGAGATTTATTTATGAGTACAGATGTTACCAATGCATCATTATGTGGTTGTATGATGCCTTCAGTATCCCTGTCATTGAAATATAAGGCTATCTTCGATACGTAATCTAGAGTGCATTTTCCCTTGTAATGGACACCTTCGTTCCTTTTGACATCGTCCACTGAGGGATGTCAACTCCGTCCATGAACATGTTAATGACATGATGGGGTTCCTTTTCCTTGATCTGTTTGTTGGAGTCCCAATTCCTTAAGTGATTTTTGGCTCGATCACCCAGAAATTCTCTGAGGTGTCCGTTATTGAATAACTAGGCTACTTCTTCCCTTAGTTGTCGACTGTCCTCTGTTCCATAGCCGTGAGTGCCATGATACTTTACATTAGGTCAGGGTCCATTTGCATAGGATCAGACTACAATGGTTGAGGCCATTTGGTATCTTTGATGCATCTGAAGAGGGATACAATACTAGTAACATCGATACTAAATTTATACTCTGATAATATCGATGCCTCTCGGGCCCCGAGTGACCCATCAAAAACGCTATTGCTCATGAGCCCCCGATTATTCTGACCTCGATCATTCCTTTTTCTTTCCTTGAAGGACTGCATTTGGACCCATTACTTCTTCGATCTCCATTGTAAGGTTGATAGCAATCTCTGTTAGATCTTGGTTCATGATTGATGGTTCTTTTGGGTATGTCACTAGTTATGATGGGATAAAAGGACCCGGAAGGGGCCCCAAGCTGGTCGTCTTCGACTCTAATTTTTGAAACATACATGTTATGGACATCGGCCCAAGTTACCGCTGGGTATTCTATCAAATTTTGTTTCAGCTAATGGAGAAGCCAATGAGCTTTGGGGTTTGAGTCCTTGCATGAAAGCTTGAAAGGCCCAATCGTCCGCTACCAGAGGAAAATCCCTCCGTTCCATTTGAAACCCTGACACAAACTTCCGGAGCATCTCCTTATTGTTTTGCTTTACTTTAAAGGTCTAACTTCCTAGTCTCGACCTTGATGGCCATGACGTGTGCTTTTACAAAGTCATCTTCTAGCATAGCAAACGAGTCAATAGAATTAGGGGTAAGTGGTGATACCATATCATAGCTCCTTTTGACAAGGTCTCTCTGAACTTTTTGAACAAGACAAATTCTATTTCATCTTCTAAGTCATTTCCCTTGATGGTGCACGTGTAGGAGGTCACATGTTCATTTGGATCTGTCGTTCCATTGCACATGAATATTTCGGGAATTCTAAACTTCTTTGGGATCGACTTCGGAGCTGCGCTCAAAGGCAAAGGTTTTTGGACAAACATTTTGGAATCCGGGTCTTTTAGTATCAGGGGTGCTCCCGAGATTTGATCAACCCTGGAGTTACATGTCTCAACTTTTTTGTCGTTGGCTTCAATTTTCATTTCTCTCTATTCCACCCATTTTATCATCTCCTCAAGCATCTTTATTATCTTAGGGCTGGTCATGGGTTGTGCTTCACTCGGCCTTTCTGTTGCCGGTTCGTTTTTTCGAGCATTTTCCCAGGATATTTCGGGCTTAAATTTACTGGGGCCAGGGCTTTGGTTCAGCAATAGGGCTATCGCTTCCTGTTTAGCCATCAAAATTTGAAGCTCACACGCAAGTTGATCCCATCGTCTTCACCATCATGCACACTCCGGGCTATCGATCGAGCTCCCACGTTTCTGTTGTTTTGGGGTCATTAGACAAGTTTGCTTTGATAGCCACGTTTGAATTAGCATCGGTTTGATCCGTGACTGGGACTCCATTGGGACCAACATGGGGCACCTCGTTGTTGTTGTTGTTGCCATGGTGGTTGGGTTTAGCGTCGACGTTCAAATGGATAGACTGGAGTTCAACATTTCTATCTCGACCTGAAATTAAAGGCTAAAACAATAAGTGTAAAATAGAGTTTGTTATG
Organism: Nicotiana benthamiana; assembly: GCA_034376525.1. Lineage (NCBI taxonomy): Eukaryota > Viridiplantae > Streptophyta > Magnoliopsida > Solanales > Solanaceae > Nicotiana > Nicotiana benthamiana. The sequence goes on along the minus strand of CM067331.1, from coordinate 65,843,694 downwards.
GAAATTTTTATCAAACCACCACTATTATCCTAAGCCCCACGGTGAGTGCTAAACTGTTTACCCTGAAAAACGGATAACAATCGAATTTAAATGTGATAAGGGTATGTAGATTAATTCAATACAAATGACAAATCATGATTGATCATACGGATGAAGAACGTAATTAATCGTTGAACCAACATGGGATAGTGAACCCCAACTCACTAACAACTTTAGTAAAATGACTGCATTTGATCTCGGGGTCAAGATAATGAAGAATTGATGAATTTAGGTAAGAACTTGGAATCACAAAGAAAATAAGGGTATATTGCCTTGATTAGTATATAACAATGCGCTAAATGAATAATCAGACCCCCCTTTATATAGTAGGGGAATTCTACTCTAAGTACAATTCTATAAAAGGTAAAAATCTTCTGTTTAACGAATCACCAAATTCCTGAAGATACGTGTTGAGATCTACGTTGTGATATCCGACTGATCCCAGATTTCATGGCCTTTTGTTGGGCGTGCTCGATTGCTTGATTGTGCTCTCCGAGGCCTTTTGGATTGGAGTCAGTCCCACGGTCATGACCCTGAAATTCCCAAGGTTAGGCATTTTGCTCCGGACCCCAGCTCTAGGGGCTCCTAGGCTCGATTCCAGTTCCTTGCCGTCACGTTTCTTGCTCTGTTTGTTTCATCGAAAACCGAGCGTTTGAAGGACTCAGTTTCACCCGTATACACACTCATCTGAAAAGCATTATTAAGAGTTGAAATTAATTTTTTAAATAATCATTTACGTATTTAGATAGACGTGCTAAAATTGATAATAGCAGTTTATGTGTTTGGTAGAAAAGTGATGATAAGTTATATTTTTAGTTAAAAAGACTAAATGTCCTTTTAAACCTTACAAAAAATAATAAATTAAAAAAATAATAAAGAAAATACTGAACAACGAATATGAAATGAAAAGAAAGTTAAAAAATTTATTTTGGAAAGATATTTTTTGAATTGAAAAATATTATTTAGGATAAACTAGTAAAAGCCTTGGTCAAACTAAAAGTACTTATAAGTTGAAAAGCTATAAGTTGGGAGGTGACCAACTTATGATTTATAGCTGATTTAGCTTATAAGCATTTGGTTTATTTGGATTATAAGCACTTTGGATGTTAACAAAATATGTAAATAAGCCAAAAGATATTTATAAGCCAGTTTAACGAACTTATAAGCTTAGCCAAATACCTTATAAAAAACGAGTGTTTCCTCTTTTTGTGCCACCAATATCTACCCCTTCTTTTTTGTACTAATTAGGATCACAATAATCAAAATTATTAATGATAAGTACCCTAACATAGATAATGATCACCATTTAAATTTTCAAATCTAATCTCATACTCAGCAATTTCCGCTAACATTTAAAACACGGTATAACTTGGAGTGAACATAGAACTTCCCCTAAAATGATGCGAAGGGCGACTTCATAAAAGTAATGGCTTAAAATTAAATTTTAATAAGAGACTTTTTATACTTTTTATAGTACATGTACACATATATTTGCAAAAAAATTAATCTTTCTTATAAAACAATAAAAGAACAAGAGCAATATTGCAGAGAAAGAGAGAGAAAATTCTTATTGAATTTTGGGGGTGGTTTACAATGGGGTAAGACCCCTCTATTTATAGGAGGAAAAATAACTTAGCCTCAAAGTAAAACTCTCTACAAGATAGACATTCACTCTAATTAGAATTCTATTCTTAACACTACCCCTTGAATGTCTACTCAATAAGTAATGTGCCTCATAAAAAATTATAACTAAAATAAAATCCAATGGAAAAAAAAATTCTAGAAAAGAAAAAAGAGTACACATATTTAGTAATGCGCCTATTGGTTGCCTCGTTAAAAACCTTGCAAGGAAAACCCAGTGGGACAAAACCTTGTAAGAGAAAAAAAGTGCAACGCGCATTAACTCCCCCTGAAAAGAGCATCAATTCACATCCTTGAGCCTTCGCATTCCAATCTTGTATACCAGCTTCTTGAAGGTTGACGTTGGTAGAGATTTTGTGAACAAATCAACCATATTATCACTTGAACGAATCTGTTGCACATTGATATCACCATTCTTTTGAAGATCATGTGTGAAAAATAACTTTGGTGAAATATGCTTTGTTCTGTCTCCTTTTATGAATCCTCCCTTCAATTGGGCTATGCATGCTGCATTGTCTTCATACAAAATCGTGGGTAGTTTGTCACATTTCAAACCACATTTGTCTCGAATATGATGTATTATAGACCTCAACCACACACACTCTCGACTTGCTTCATGAATAGCGATTATCTCAGCATGATAGATGAAGTAGCCACAATTGATTGCTTAGTCGATCGCCAAGATATAGCAGTACCTCCACAGATAAACACATAACCTGTTTGAGATCGAGCCTTGTGTGGGTCAGATAAATATCCAGCATCAGCATAACCAACAAGATCAGGACTGCAATTATTGCTATAAAATAAGCCCATATCGGTAGTCCCTTTTAGATACCGCAATATATGTTTGATTCCATTCCAATGTCTCCTTGTGGGAGCAGAGCTATATCTTGCTAAGACATTAACTGAAAAAGTTATGTCAGGCCTTGTAGTATTTGCAAGATACATTAGTGCGGCAATTGCACTAAGATATGGTACTTCAGGACCAAGTAGCTCTTCATTCTTTTCTTGCGGTCGGAATGGATCCTTATTCACATCAAGTGATCGAACAACCATCAGAGTACTTAAAGGATATGCTCCATCCATGTAAAATCGTTTCAATACCTTTTCTATATAGGCAGATTGATGAACAAAAATTCCGTTTGCCAAATATTCAATTTGCAAACCAAGACATAATTTTGTCTTTCCGAGATCTTTCATCTCAAATTCCTTCTTTAAATAATCAATTGCCTTTTGGATTTCTATGGGAGTTCCAATAAGGTTTATGTCATCGACATATACGGCAAGTACAACAAATTCTGATGTTGTTTTCTTTATAAAAACACATGGGCAAATGGCATCATTTATATAGCCTTCCTTTAATAAATACTCACTAAGACGATTATACCACATTCATCCTGATTGCTTTAGACAATACAAAGATCTTTGCAATTTGATTGAAAACATTTCCCGGGACTTTGAATTATGAGTGTTTGGCATTTTGAATCCATCAGGAATTTTCATGTATATCTCATTATCAAGTGAGCCATAAAGATAGGCACTAACCACATCCATTAAATGCATGTCAAGCTTTTCAAGGACAGCAAAACTAATGAGATAACGGAAAGTTATAGCATCCATTACAGGTGAATATGTCTCTTCATAATCGACACCAGGCCTTTGAGAAAATCCTTGTGCAACAAGGCGTGCCTTTTATCTTTGTACCTTGTTTTTCTCATTTCTCTTGCGTACAAAGACCCATCTATAGCCAACAGGCTTAACACCATTAAGTGTTTCAACTATAGGCCCAAAAACTTCACGTTTTGCAAGTGAATTCAATTCTGATTGGATTGCTTCTTGCCATTTTGGCCAATCAAGTCTTTGTCGACATTCTCCAACAGATTGAGGTTCAAGATCCTCACTTTCTTGCATAATGCTAGATGCAACATTATGCAAAGACATAATCCACCACTATATCCACTCGATTAAAATTTGTCTCAGTATCGATTGGATTTATTGATAGTTCCTTATTTTCCTGAGTCTCGGGCTCAATGGATTCTTCATGAATCTCAGAATTTATTAAATCGTGAATTTCCTCATGAGATTCTTTCGTACTGTCATTTTGATCATTTGCTTTCCTTTTTCTAGGATTTCGATCTTTGGAACCTAATGGCCTGCCACGTTTTAGGCGTTCTTTCGACTCATTAGATATGACACTAGAAGATTGTCCAATAGGGACATCAATACGAATTGGAACATTCTCTGCGGGGATGTGAAATTTTGTTATCCTTTTCAAGTCTGTGAATGCGTCAGGCATTTGATTTGCTATTCTTTGCAAATGGATAATATTTTGCACCTATTTTTCACAAATAGAGGTATGTGGATCAAGATGAGATAATGATGGATTTTTCCACAAAATTTCCCGTTTGGTTTCACCAACTTCTCCCCCTAATTTTAGGAAAAGTGTCTCATCGAATCGACAGTCTGCAAATCGTGCAGTGAACAAATCCCCTGTCAATGTTTCGAGGTAGCGAATAATGGAGGGCGATTCAAACCCAACATATATTCCTAACCTTCTTTGCGGACCCATTTTGGTGCGGTATGGCGGTGCTACAGGCACATATACTGCGCATCTAAAAATTCTTAAATGGGATATATTAGGTTCATGACCCAAAACTAATTGCAACGGGGAATATTTGTGATAATTCGTCGGTCTGAGACGAACTAGCATTGCTGCATGCAAAATGGCGTGACCCCAAAACGAAGTGGGCAGCTTCGTTTTCATGAGTAATGGTCTTGCAATCAACTGCAGACGTTTAATTAAAGATTCTGCAAGACCATTTTGAGTGTGAACATGAGCTACAGGATGTTCCACTTTTATCCCAATTGATAATCAATAATCATTAAATGCTTGGGATGAAAACTCAGCAGCATTATCTAGTCTAATGGACTTAATTGGATTATCAAGAAATTGTGCTCCTAATCGAATTATTTGTGCCATTAATTTTGCAAACGCAAGGTTGCGTGATGACAATAGGCACACATGGGACCATCTAGAGGATGCGTCTATTAAGATCATAAAATATCTAAAGGAACCACTAGGTGGGTGAATAGGTCCATAAATATCCCCTTGTATACGTTCCAAAAACGTAGGTGACTCAGTTCCAACCTTTGTTGGTGATGGTCTAATAATTAACTTGCCTTGATAACAAGAAGTGTAAGAAAATTCATTATTTAAAAGAATCTTTATACTCTTTAATGGATGCCCATATGAGTTTTCTATAATCCGTCTCATCATAATTGATCCAAGATGTCCCAATCAATCATGCCAAAGTACAAAAGTATTGGAATCAGTAACCTTTTGGTTTACTGTGGAATGTGCCTCAATTGCACTAATTTTTGTCCAATACAGGCCACAAGATAAAGATGAGAACTTCTCAATAACCCTCTTTTGGCCAGAGACATTCTTTGTAATGATGAGGTATTCAAGATTATTCTCATCTATTGTCTCAATATGATATCCATTTTGACGGATATCTTTAAAACTCAACAAGTTCCTCTTGGACTTGGAAGAGAACATTGCATTCTCTATGATAAATATTGTTCCTTTAGGCAGAGTTATAGCTGCTCTTCCGGAGCCTTCAATCAATTTACTACTACCAGAAATTGTAGTAACATCTGCCTTACACATACTTAAATGAGAGAAATATTTCTTCTCTTTGAATATCGTATGTGTGGTACATGAATCAATTAAACAAATATTTTTATAATTGGACGTTGATCCAAGTTTGCTTTTTGAGATATCCATATTTGCTTCCCATTATTTGACATACAAAAGAAATATACGAAAAATATTAGTATTTTATTAATCATAGTTATTCTCCTTTTAATACTCTTGTATCCTTTGCTTAATAATTAAACAATATTTTCAAAATCTGCTGAGGTTAGTTGATTAACCAAATAGATAATCGACTAACCTGTTTCAACGTTTAAAAAACTAGTCGATGAACAGGCAACGAACATAAGTTTAATCGATTAACTAAAGTGATAATCGATTAACTTAGGTAACGGTCATTAGGTTAGTCGATTAACTAAATCGGATAGTCGACTAACATGCCTTGCGGAAAAGGTCCAGTTTAATAGAATATATTGGTTAATCGATTATCTGTTATGTTAATCGATTAACTTACTGAAAAATCATTACAAATAAAGCATAAGATGAATGTATAATCTAAAGTTATATAAAATTTGAACCATATCACAATAATAGATAACTTATGTAAACTATGATAATTGTTTATTCATTAACTACTACGAATAAGTAAAAATAAAAATATCAAACTGCTTAATCTTCTTTAACCATGGATCCATCACCGATCAAGTGATCTATTTTCCCCTCAGGGTGCTCAAAGAAGTCTGCCACATCCAAGTGGGTGATGTCAAAATTATTGTCAGAGACAAAATTGGTTTCAGGGACTTTACTCTTTAGAGATGCTTGATAAAGCTCAACCAAATGTCTTGGTACACGGCAAATTTTTGCCCAGTGCCCTTTTCCACTGCAGCGATAACATATAGTTTCTGAACTATTTGCTTTTGGATTCTCATAATTCCATTTCCGCTTTTGGTGGTTATATCTCTTTGGGGGGTGACTAACACCATGAAAATTTCTTCCTTGTCCACGTCCACGGCCATGACCCCAACCACGACCACGATTAAAGCCATAGCCTTTTCCACGCTTAGCATAATGGGAATACACCTTATCTACTTCAGGCAATGGTGTAGACCCAGTGGGTCGATTTTCGTGATTTCTCATGAGCAGGTCATTGTTTCGCTCAGCCACAAGGAGAAGAGAAATCAGCTTAGAGTACTTTTTGAAACCTTTCCCTCTGTACTGTTGTTGTAGAACCATATTGGAGGCATGAAACGTTGTAAACGTTTTTTTCAAGCATATCATAATCAGTTATAGTATCTCCACAGAGTTTCAATTTAGAAGTAATTCTAAACATTGCAGAATTATATTCAGAAACAGACTTAAAGTCTTGGAGCCTTAGATGAGCCCAATCATATCGTGCTTGTGACAGAGTGACCAACTTTAAGTTGTCATATCTCTCCTTTAAGCCATTCCACAAGATAAGTAAATATTTGACTATGAGATATTCAATTTTCAAACCTTCATCAAGGTGATGGCGCAAGAAAACAAGGCCTTAGCACAGTCTTGGGTGGATGCATTATTTCTGTCTTTAATGGCGTCTCCAAGACCCATTGCATCCAAATGGATTTCAGCATCCAAGACCCATGTCATGTAGTTCTTGCCCGAAATTTCAAGGGTAACGAACTTTCTTTTCATAATGTCATACATAATTAAAACAAAATTAGGAGGAGAAAAAATACCTTAATTTTCTCAAAGAGATTCTTGAGATAGTAGAGCTTCGTGCTGATAACGTGTTATAAAACAATAAAAGAACAAGAGCAATATTGCAGAGAAAGAGAGAGAAAATTCTTATTGAATTTTGGGGGTGGTTTACAATGGGGTAAGACCCCTCTATTTATAGGAGGAAAAATAACTTAGCCTCAAAGTAAAACTCTCTACAAGATAGACATTCACTCTAATTAGAATTCTATTCTTAACAATCTTGCTATTTTTTACATACTTGATGTTTATTGTATACATTCTTAAATGGTATAAAATTTTTAACTTCATGTAGTAATATTATTATTAAAATTAGAAAAGAATAATTTAAATAAATGAGATGTTAAACATATATTTGCAATGTATTACCTTTTAACGTGATCGTAAGAAATATATTTATTAATATGAAGATTAAGTAGTTTAGTTCAGAGTTTATGAATATTTTTACTGTTAAAGAGTAGACATCTTTTTTTTCTTTTTTTATATATTTTTTTGTACTTATTTTTTTTTTTTTACAAATATCAATATTGTCTAGTTTGAAAAAAAATTAAATCCGTTACTAAAAAATTTTGGGGACCTAAATCAAGGTATTACTAGTCTCCTACTAGAACCACTTTTCCACCTCTAATATTCTCAATCAAATTTGTAGAGTCTCAATTAAGATAAGACAACAATGGCAAGCACATTAAAGCAGTGAGTGTGTCATTCATTTATCAAATGTGAATGAAGTTAATTGAACAGTATGTTCATGGTAGGGCAGTAGTCTGTAAGTAATTGTTGATCATCAATAAAAGGCAACGGTTTTATTCTGTTTATCATATCGGAGGTTATGTTCTTTCTTGCTCTTTTTCGGGCTTCTTCTCATTCTTCTTTGGCACCTACGGTAGAGATCGGAGGTATTTGACTCAACAAAACTGGTGGCCTAAAACTAAAATATATTAAAATATCCTTTAACCTCTTTTATAAAATCGATGTATATAATACTGAGACACAAAAAATCCTACATGATTTTGATCTAGTGGCGAGAGCGCAACTCATGATGTATGGGTTAGGCGCATGTCATATGTTATTGAATTCTTTCTTTAAGTGAAAATAGAAAAGAGGTGAATCCATTATCCATCGTGTTTTGAACATTGTAAAAAGTGGAAAATGCAAAATTTTACCCACCGATTCAATCGAAAATCTGGTATATTCAAGTATGTCCTTGTTTTTCAATTTGCGACCAAATTCCTCAGAAATTTCCAACCGATTCGGTGGCAAATTATTTGCGACCATGTATTTTCCAACCGACCTTTTTCGGCCGTAATCCATCGAAAAATCTCAATTTCTGACTTCTTAGACGGTCGAAAACTTGTCCTTTTCTAGTATTGTTTCAGTGAAAATTGTAAAAGGACGAGCTTATTATCCACCGTGTTTTAAACCTTGCGATATTTGTCTCGTAGTTTTCTTAGTTAAGAAAATGAAATACAAAAGAGCTTACTTTCTGATGTGTAGATCACTCACATGCGACAAATATGAATAGTTAATTTAGAAAATTTGAGTTAAAATTAAAAGTAAAACTGTAAGAAACATGAAAAAAGATAAAGGAAGAAAAATAGAATTGCTGATAAAGTAAATATTGTTATAAATACACTTCTATTTAAGGTGAATGTCTTTAATTAGAGAGATTCTAGAGTTCTATTCTTGGTAGATAAATCATCCTCCTCCCTATAAATAGAGGTGCCCTGTACCATTGTAAATCACTCCTAACATTCTCTAAGTATCAATAAGAAGAACTCTCTCTACTCTTCTCTCTATTGCTCTTGTTCTTGAGTTATTGTTCTTGTCTTTTATATTATTTCATAACACGTTATCAGCACGAGACTCTACCGTATCAAGAACCATTCTCGAAAAATCTAAGGTATTTCCCTCTTCCTAATTTAATTTTCGATTATGTCTGACATTACGAAAAGAAAGTTCGTTGCCCTTGAAATTTCGGGCAAGAACTATATGACATGGGTGTTGGATGCTGAAATCCACTTAGATGCTATGGGTCTCGGAGACACCATCAAAGATAGAGAAAAAGCATCCACCCAAGAATGTGCGAAGGCCTTGATTTTCTTGCGCCATCACCTTGATGAAGGTTTGAAGATTGAATATCTCACCGTCAAGGATCCACTCGTCTTGTGGAACGGCTTAAAGGAGAGATATGACAACCTGAAGTTGGTCACTCTGCCACAAGCACGATATGATTGGGCTCATCTGAGGCTCCAGGACTTTAAGTCCGTTTCTGAATATAATTCTGCTATGTTCAGAATTACTTCTAAATTGAAGCTATGCGGGGACAATATCTCTGATTATGATATGCTTGAGAAAACGTTTACAATGTTTCATGCCTCCAATATAGTACTGCAACAACAGTACAGAGAGAAAGGCTTTACAAAGTACTCTGAACTGATTTCTCTTCTACTAGTGGCTGAGCGAAATAATGACCTGCTCATGAGAAATCACGAAAATCGACCCACTGGGTCTACACCACTGCCTGAAGCAGATAAGGTGCACTCTCATTATGCCAAACATGAAAAGGACCATGGTCATGGTCGTAAACGGGGTCATAGCCAGGGACGTAGACAAGGAAGAAATTCCAATGAAGTCCGTCAACCCCCAAGGAGAGATAACCGCCGAAAGCAGAAACGGGGTCATGAAGATCCTAAGGCAAATAGTTCAGAAACTATATGTTATCGTTGCGGTGGGAAAGGGCACTGGTCAAAGACTTGTCGTATACCAAGACACTTGGTTGACCTTTATCAAGCATCTCGAAAGAGAAAAGGCCCTTAAACAAATTTTGTCTATGACGACAATGAGGACATCACCCACCTGGATGTGGCAGACTTCTTTGAGCAACCCGAAGGAAAAATAGACCACCTAATCGGCGATGGGTCCGTGATGAAAGAAGATGGAGTTATTTGATTTTGTTCTACTTATTTGTATTAGTTAGTGAATAAACTAATAGTCATTAGTATTAGCTCGTATTAGTTAGTTCATAAAGCAATGTTAGCAGTAGTTCTTTAGAATATCTTCAATATATTCAAATATCAATAATATTTTTATTTTTCAGTAGGGGTAATCGACTAGCCTGAAAAACTAGTCGATTATTAACTATTTTCGCATTAAAGTTGAAAAACAATTGATCAACAATCGATTGTCGTTGACTAACAATCGATTGTCATTAAGACAGTGTAATCTGGAATTTTTCAAAAATCATCCACAATCGATTGTCTTTGTCTAACAATCGATTGTCGTTAAGACAGTGTAATCTGGAATTTTTCAAAATAGCCAACAATCGATTGTCTATGCATAACAATCGATTGTCTTGAAACAGTGAGGTCGAATTTTTCAAAATAGCCAACAATTGATTGTCTATGTTTAACAATCGATTGTCTTGAAACATTGTGTTCTGGAATTTTTCAAAATAGCCAACAATCGATTGTCTATGCATAACAATCGATTATCTTGAAACAGTGTGCTCTGGAATTTTTCAAAAATAGCCAACAATCGATTGTCTATGCATAACAATCGATTGTCTTAAGACAGTGTGATCTGAAGTTTTTCAAAATAGCAAATAATCGATTGTGTGTGTTTAACAATCGATTGTGAATGTTCAACAATCGATTGTTTGTGTTTAACAATCGATTGTTTGTGTTTAACAATCGATTGTTTGAAGAAAACGTTTAAACTAAAATTTTCAAACTGCAAAGTAATGGATAACATATCTGATTTTGTTAGTCAACTGTTAGCAGCAGATTTTGAAATATTATGTGACACAAAAGAATTGAACTTGTTTATTCTTATGTTCTTGTATCTCTTTTGTATGTCAAACTATGGGATAGCAAATATGGATATCTCACAAAGCGAACTTGGATCAACGTCCAACTGTAAAAGTATTTGCCTAGTTGATTCATGTACTACACATACAATACTCAAAGAAAGGAAGTATTTCTCTCAACTAAATATGTGTAAGGCAAACGTTACTACAATATCTGGAAGTAGTAAATTGATTGAAGGCTCCGGAAGAGCACTTGTAACTCTGCCCAAAGGCACGACGTTAATCATAGAGAATGCAATGTTCTCCTCCAAGTCTAAGAGAAACTTGTTGAGTTTTAAAGATGTACGCCGGAATGGCTATCATATTGAGACAATGGATGAAGATAATCTTGAATATCTCGTCATCACAAAGAATGTCTCCGGCCAAAAGAGGGTTATTGAGAAATTCCCGTCTTTATCTTGTGGCCTGTATTGGACAAGAATTAGTGCAACTGAGGCACATTCAACAGTAAACCAAAGGGTTACTGATTCCAATACCTTTGTACTTTGGCATGATCGATTGGGACACCCAGGATCGGTCATGATGAGACGGATTATAGAAAGCTCATATGGGCATCCGTTAAAGAATTTCAAAATTCTTTCGAATAATGAATATCCTTGCACTTCGTGTTATCAAGGCAAGTTGATTATCAGGCCATCACCAACAAAGGTTGGGACTGAGTCACCCACGTTTCTGGAACGTATACAAGGGGACATTTGTGGACCTATTCACCCACCTAGTGGGTCGTTTAGGTATTTCATGGTCTTGATCGACGCATCCTGTAGATGGTCTCATGTGTGCCTGTTGTCATCACGCAACCTTGCGTTTGCGAAATTAATGGCACAAATAATTCGACTACGAGCACAATTTCCAGATAATCCAATCAAGTCCATTAGACTGGATAATGCTGCTGAGTTTACATCCCAAGCATTTAATGATTATTGCTTATCAATCGGAATAAAAGTTGAACATTCTGTAGCTCATGTTCACACTCAAAACGGTCTTGCAGAATCGTTAATTAAACGCCTGCAGTTGATTGCAAGGCCATTACTTATGAGAACGAGGCTGCCCACTTCGGTATGGGGTCACGCCATCTTACATGCAGCAATGCTAATTCGTCTCAGACCGACGAATTACCACAAGTATTCCCCGTTGCAATTGGTTTTGGGCCATGAACCCAATATATCCCATTTAAGGATTTTTGGATGCGCAGTATATGTGCCTATTGCAAGCGCCATCCCGCACCAAAATGGGTCCGCAAAGAAGGTTAGGAATATATGTTGGGTTTGAATCGCCCTCCATCATTCGCTACCTCGAAACATTGACAGGCGACTTGTTTACTGCACGATTTGCAGACTGTCGATTTGATGAGTCACTTTTCCCAAAATTAGGGGGAGAAGTTGGTGAAACCAAACGGGAAATTTTGTGGAAAAATGCATCATTATCTCATCTTGATCCACATACCTCTATTTGTGAAAGAGAGGTACAAAAGATTATCCATTTGCAAAGAATAGCAAATCAAATGCCTGACGCATTTACGGACTTGAAGAGGATAACGAAATCCCACATTCCCGCGGAAAATGTTCCAATCCGTATTGATGTCCCTATTGGACAATCATCTAGTGTCATATCCAATGAGTCGAATGCACGCCTGAAGCGTGGCAGACCATTAGGTTCCAAAGATCGAAATCCTAGAAAGAGGAAAAAGAACGATCAGAATGACACCACGAAAGAATCTCATGATTTAACAAATTCTGAGATTCATGAAGAATCCATTGAGCCCGAGACTCTGGAAAATACGGAACTATCCCTAAATCCAATTAATATTGAGGCAAATATTAATCGAGTGGATATTGTGGTGGATAATGCCTTTGCCTATAATGTAGCATATAGCATTATGCAAGAATGTGAGGATCTCGAACCTCAATCTGTTGAAGAATGTCGAAAAAGACAGGATTGGCCAAAGTGGCAAGAAGCAATTCAATCAGAATTGAATTCGCTGGCAAAACGTGAAGTTTTTGGCCCTATAGTTGAAACACCTAATGGTGTTAAGCCTGTCGGCTATAAATGGGTCTTTGTACGCAAAAGAAATGAGAAAAATGAGGTACAAAGATATAAGGCACGCCTTGTTGCACAAGGTTTTTCTAAAAGGCCTGATGTCGATTATGAAGAGACATATTCGCCTGTAATGGATGCGATAACCTTTCGTTATCTCATAAGTTTTGCTGTCTATGAAAAGCTTGACATGCACTTAATGGATGTAGTTACTGCCTATCTTTATGGCTCACTTGATAATGAGATATACATGAAAATTTCCGATGGACTCAAGGTGCCAAACGCGCACAACTCAAAATCTCGGGAAATGTTCTCAATTAAATTGCAAAGATCCTTGTATGGTCTAAAGCAATCTGGACGAATGTGGTATAATCGTCTTAGTGAGTACTTGTTAAAAGAAGGCTATATAAATGATGCCATTTGCCCGTGTGTTTTTATAAAGAAAACAACATCGGAATTTGTTGTACTTGCCGTATATGTTGATGACATAAACCTTATTGGAACCCCTATAGAACTCCAAAAGGCAATTGATTATCTAAAGGATGAATTCGAGATCAAAGATCTCGGAAAGACTAAACTATGTCTTGGTTTGCAAATTGAATATTTGGCAAACGGAATTTTTGTTCATCAATCTACCTATACAGAAAAGGTATTGAAGCGGTTTTACATGGATGAAGCACATCCTTTAAGTACACCGATGGTTGTTCGATCACTTGATGTGAACAAAGATCCATTCCGACCACAAGAAAGGAATGAAGAGCTACTTGGTCCTGAAGTACCATATCTTAGCGCAATTGGCGCACTAATGTATCTTGCAAATACTACAAGACCTGACATATCCTTTTCAGTTAATGTCTTAGCAAGATTTAGCTCGGCTCCTACGAGGAGACATTGGAATGGGATCAAACACATATTGCGGTACCTAAAGGGAACTACCGATATGGGCTTATTTTATGGCAAGAATTGCAGCCCGGATCTTGTTGGTTATGCTGATGCTGGATATTTGTCCGACCCACACAAGGCTCGATCTCAAACGGGTTATGTGTTTACCTGTGGAGAAACCGCCATATCTTGGCGATCGACTAAGCAATCAATTGTGGCTACTTCATCTAATCATGCCGAGATAATTGCTATCCATGAAGCAAGTCGAGAGTGTGTGTGGTTAAGGTCGATAATACATCATATCCAAGACAAATGTGGTTTGAAGTGTGATAAACTACCCACAACTTTGTATGAAGACAATGCAGCATGTATAGTTCAATTGAAGGGAGGATTCATAAAAGGAGATAGAACGAAGCATATTTCACCAAAGTTATTCTTCACACATGATCTTCAAAAGAATGGTGATATAAATGTTCAACAGATTCGTTCAAGCGACAATATTGCTGATTTGTTCACAAAATCTCTACCAAAGTCAACCTTCAAGAAGCTAGTTCACAAGATCGGGATGCGAAGACTTAAGGACATAAATTGATGTTCTTATCAGGGGGAGTTTAATGCGCGTTGCACTCTTTTTCCCTTACAAGGTTTTGTCCCACCGGGTTTTCCTTGCGAGGTTTTTAACGAGGCAACCAATAGGCGCATATTCAAACATGTGTACTCTTTTTCCTTCTCTTTAATTTTTCCCATTGGGTTTTGTTTTAAGGTTTTAACGAGGCACATCATTGCATAGACATTCAAGGGGGAGTGTTATAAATACACTTCTATTTAAGGTGAATGTCTTTAATTAGAGAGATTCTAGAGTTCTATTCTTGGTAGATAAATCATCCTCCTCCCTATAAATAGAGGTGCCCTCTACCATTGTAAATCACTCCTAACATTCTCTAAGTATCAATAAGAAGAACTCTCTCTACTCTTCTCTCTATTGCTCTTGTTCTTGAGTTATTGTTCTTGTCTTTTATATTATTTCATAACAAATATATTCTATTTATCACTCAATTATATCTCTACCAAATATAAACATTATTAATATTTTGAAATCATTTATTAAATATTAAATAAATAAAAATTATAAAGCGTAGTGCTTCATATTTTTGAGGCCCTAAATATTTGGAGTCCTTACCCTAGAGCCGCCCTTACTGATGCCAACATGCGCCCCACGATTCTCCATTTTTTTCTGCTGATATTATGGCACACTACACCACGAAGTTACACCCCATAACCAACTTCAGCAAAAAATCCTCCTTTTTAAGTTATCAAAACTACTCAGATTCTCATCTCCATTATATTATCCCATTATTATAACATAAGAAAAAGAGCTCCCTTCTTTCAAATCCAAAAATTCTTCTCTTTTCATGGATTCCTCTAAAGCTTTTCTGTGCCTAGTCTTCTTACTCGTTTCACTTCATTTCTTTACTGTTTTTGCCACTGAATTTGCTGTTGGTGGTGACAAAGGATGGGCTGTTCCTAAAGTAAAAGATGATCAAGTGTATGACCAGTGGGCTGGAAAAAATAGGTTTAAGGTTGGCGACACCTTGAGTAAGTAAAGCATTATCCATTATATATCTTTTCACGTTCAAAGGCATCCAAAATATAATTTTGCTATCATAATTAATACAGTATAAATTTTATGCTTCTAAACATTGTTCCACTATATGCATCAAAAGCACAACCAAGTTATAAACGTGAGGACACTGTAAATAAGTTTTACTTTATCAATGCAGTATAACCGGCTATAGCATGTACTCACTAGTAACATTGTATGAGTTCTATTATAACATCTTTGTTTGTTCTGATATTTTTTTATTATCAAAGTGAAGTATTGTTATAGAGTGAATATATTATACCAGAACATGAAGAATAGTTCCAAAGATAACTTGGCACTTATAAGGAAGTGTTGTTATATATAAAGGATGACCGTTATAGAGAGTAGTTTCAAATGTCATCCCATCTCGGAAAAAATAAACTGTGCAGGTAGGCAAATTTTTTTTTATGTATCTATACTATGTATTGACTCCCCTTAATTTCCTAGTATGTTTACTCTTATATATTTTGTCATCCTTAATGAAAATTCTGGCTCCGCCACTGATAGAGGGATCTCACGGTAGAAGTATATATAAAAATTCTTTATACTACTGTCAATACATATGAAATCAGACCTCTCTATAATAGCATCACTACATAACAATCACTCACTATTAAAAGCCAAGTTTTTTATATAACCAATTTTTATACAGTGTTATAATATATGTTCTCTATAATAACACTTTACTATGATAGCCCAAAAAATTTGAAACAAACGAGGCTATTATAGAGAGGTTTGACTGTAACCTAATCTCATCTACTACTCTCCGTTCAATTTGCAGATCTTTACTGTTATTTAACCCATAATGTCTATGTGGTGTACGTAGGTTTTGAGTATAAGAAAGATTCAGTTTTGGTGGTGGCTAAAGAAGAGTACGAGAAATGCAAGTCGAGTCATCCAATTTTCTTCTCCAACAATGGAAAAACCATCTATAAATTGGAGCAACCAGGGTTGTACTACTTCATTAGTGGAGTATCAGGACATTGCGAGAGGGGTTTGAAAATGATAATCAAAGTTTTAGAACCAGAATCCCCTCCTCAATCTGCTAACCAGACTTCCTCATCTAATAAGGGTGCTACTGCTGCTGCTACTCCAACTGCATTAATGGCATTATTCTTTGGAGCTCTTCTTTATTAGTTTATAAATCTTGAATATTCTATGTTTTTCAAGTTAGGTACTGTTTACCAGTTGATTATGAACTCATGGAAATTGTTTTTTAGGTTTCAATATTGAAATAATTTATTTTGCTTGACTAGAAATCATGGTTTTGTTGGTCACGTATTGCTCCTGTGGTTTACGTGATATGTGTTTTTCTATGTTTTTAGCTTCATTGACACGAGTTCAATCGATTATACTCCCCACACGTCACTGCATAGTCAGTGGAATTGATTAACCTAAAAAATAAGATAGCAGGTTAAATTTCATTCTTTTTGCATCGTGTAATCTGGATTTATATTTGTAACTTAGCGATCTCAACCGTTCCTAAGCTGAAAGAAACCTGAAATTTCATTAGAACAACAACAACAACAACTACCCAGTATACTCCCACAAAGTGGGGTCGGGGTCTAGGGAGGATAATATGTAGACGAGCCTTACCCCTACACGAAAGGGCAGAGAGGCTGTTTCCAATCGACCCTCGGCTCAGTGAAGGAAAGGAAAAACAAAAACAAAAAACAAAAGAGCATTATTAACTCCAGTAGAAATAGCGTAAATAATTATCTAAACATAAGAATCATAAATAAAATAGCATGCAACAATATCATACAGTAACTACCATAAATAACTACTATAAGGGAGCCAAAACACAAATCATCTATGGATAACCCTGCCAAGCCTCACCCAACGCCGGGTGAGGAGTATAAAAAACTCTAGGAGCCCCTATCATACAACCCTTATACAAGACCTCCAAGTCCATTAGTGAGTGGTTATTGAGTGTGTTCTATTTTCTCAACCGAAGCATTTAAATGTCTCAGCACTTAGCTTCGTTAGCATTATTAAATAGGAGGAAGCAAGAAGATGAAACATAGCATCCACCCAAAACTGAAGGCTCATAGTCAAAACAGCTTCCTTATTGGAAGAAAAGATAGTCAAAGCAGCTTTTGATTGAAATCCAAACTCCTAAGCAGAGAATTCTAAAGTAGAGAAACAGGACCTAAGAATGTGAAAGGCTTTGAAAGGGTCACATTTTGGACCAAAACTATTTACCCGCTTTCTCTTCCTGAATATGCAACTTTTCAAGCACCTACTAGTTACCCACCACATCTGTGATCGGTTTTCCTCAGCCAGTTCCTTCATCTGGCGTCACCGCATCATCACCTGAATATTATGCTCATGGTTATCAGGCCGTTCCAAGTTCTTCTACCACCCTTTGCTCCTATACTCTGTTCATGATTTTGATAGTTACCGCAATTAATTATTCATATGCCGAAAAAAATCACCTGATATTTATGATTTCGTGAATTGTTGTTGCATTTTTGAGTGACTATGAGTGGATTGATTTTATTGTACACAAATTCAAATCCACTACTGAAGGACCTTGAAGCTTGAAAAACATAACTGGGTTTATTTGAATTTTTAATTATTTTGATCTGATCCTATATAGGTATGGAAAGTTGATTGGAGGTTATATCTAAAGTTTTAGTCAATTTGATGGAGATTTTGTAGTATATTTTTGGTGTTTGGGTCGAAATATAGTTGAACAAGAGAAGAAGACGAATTTGTATTGTATACTCAAATAGTATACAAATATAACATTTTGATATACAATTCAGTCCAACTATATAAACTATTAGTATAACTATGTATTATATTTAGTATCATATGCTAGTTGAATCATTTTTTGATTGTATTAGATGCATTTACTAGTACAATATTTAATTTTTTTAATGATAGTAATGTAGTTCTGTATCTTGAAATATTTTATTACATTAATATGTGGTACACTATTTTTTTATTTTTCTCTTTATGCATGTGTGTTAAATAGTAGTATAGTCATATAGTTGTCGGAAATTAACCAGTAAAATTGTATATCATGTTGGTATTGTTATACGGCATATTGGTATCTTATGGTAGTTTGAATATTGTTTTGGTTGTTTTGGATGTATTTTTAAGTGAATTCTATTCTAAAATTATTTATATGAACGTGATTTGTAGTGCTGGAAAATTTTTATGCTGATGGATATAGATTATGTTTATTATGTAATAGTTTTTATAATTATAGGCAATTGTTGGAACGACCCATACAACTATATATCATGTTAGTATATGGAATGAGCAAGTTGCTTTGCGAATATTTGGCTTGCATTACGATCATGTAATTTTCTCTTACTTTTATTGTATCCTTTAATGTTTTGGTACAGTAATATAGTCACAGATAGTTGTAACAATATTCTAGAGCAATCATATATTCTATTGGTATAATATATACCATATTTGTATCATGTGGTACTAGAAGTCTTTTTTGCTACTTATATTTTTATTGCATTTTTCAATATTTTACTATCATTTCTATTCTAACTAGTATATGGAGATTTAATGACCGTAGTTTATATTGTCTTGCTCCATCATTGGTTGGTGTTACTGCTAATGGTAGAATATATACTAATATTTCTAGGGAAGGATATCAAGGTTTGCATGGCTATCACGTGGAATTAAAAAGGAACAAGAAATAAACAAATATAGAAGGAATCAAATTAGAGTGTGAATAAGTTATGGTAAAAATAACAATAATATGATTTGGGCAAAAATAAGTGAATGAAAGAGAAAAAATAAAAAATAAAAAAGGATGAAAATGAGAAAAAAGAAAAGGATAAAACAAAAGAAAAAAGGATAAAAGAAAAGAAAAAAGGAAAAAGATAAAAGCATAGAAATAAAAAAGAATTAGTGTTATGAAACAATAACAGAACAAGAGCAATATTGCAGAGAAAGAGAGAGAGAAAATTCTTATTGAATTTTGGAGTGATTTACAATGGGGTAAGACCCCTCTATTTATAGGAGGAAAAATGACTTAACCTCAAAGTAAAACTCTCTACAAGATAGACATTCACTCTAAATAGAATTTTATTCTTAACACTCCCCCTTGAATGTCTACTCAATAAGTAATGTGCCTCGTTAACACCTTAACTAAAACAAAACCCAATGAAAAAAATTCTAGAAAAGGAAAAAGAGTACACATGTTTAGAAATGTGCCTATTGGTTGCCTCGTTAAAAACCTTGCAAGGAAAACCCAGTGGGACAAAACCTTATAAGGGAAAAAGAGTGCGACGTGCATTAACTCCCCCTGATGAGAGCATCAATTCACATCCTTGAGCCTTCACATTCCAATCTTGTGCACCATATTCAAGAGATCGTTGGTAGAGATTTGATAAATAAATCAGCCACATTAACTATAATGAATATCTATCACGAGTTATGATTTATGGAGATAAAGGTATCCTCGCTATCACATTATTATACTTATAGTTATAGCAAGATACATTTGTGCATAAATTGCACTGAGGAAGTGGTACCTCAAGATCAAGAACTGTATATGCTTCAAGCAACTTAAATCCTTCATGGATTGTCATATAAGCCATATAATAGACTTAGATGCATATCAGGTTTTCATGTAATGCTAGACATATAAGATATCAAAAACTGATTGCGTATACCATTGACTTTATACTTTCAAGTGTTTGAACAATATAGACAAAATATATGTCTTTCATATGAGACCAATTCTATTCGAATTGCATCTCTTCTATTTGGCCAATATTTTTGTATGTACTCGATAAACTTAAGATCCTCATCGATATTTAGCGCTATCATAGATGTCCTCGACGAACATTTTATATCGGTTCCAACAAATTTTCATAAAGACATAACATAGAGATCTCTTCATTCATATATTCAGGTACCTGAATCTCTCATGAGATTTTATGAAGTGTTATGTCATGTGACCTTCTAGATCACTTGCCTCATTTATTATGATCACTTTGATCATTTTCTCATCTTCTTTTTCAAGAAGTTCTATCTGAAACCGATTTTTCTGTACGCTTTAAGCGTACCATAGATTTTGTCCTTCTAGGACTTAATATGAACATTTGCAATGAGAATATAGTCACTTTCTTTGAGTCAACAAATGCGTATGGCATGCTTTGCAATATATTTCAAATGAATTATCCGTTTATGAACTTCAAGTTCATATTATCCTATTCGAGGATCTAGATATAAACATGGTAATCCGTTCGACGTAAATTTTTTTCAATTGTTTATCATATCTTCCCCTTATGTTAGAAAAACTAACTTGTTTTCTCAACTTTGAGAATCCATATTTGTGCATTATGGTGTTAATGAGAATATACACCGCACATCAGTAATAATAATATGAAATTATTTGATTCCTGACCCTGAACCATTTGTGATGGGAGAATGCAATATACTTTCGTATATAACACATATCAAATTGATATATATATATATATATATATATATATATATATATATATATATATATATATATATATATATATATATGTATATATATATATATATATATAATACTTTATTCTCATAAGAAACAATTTAGCTATTAAGTAGAGGCACTCAATAATATTATTTTGCTAAACCAACTTATCAAGATGAACTTCTTGAATAGAAAATCTGAAAATTATGCTCTAAATTGAATTACTGAGCAAGCTACCTCGCAAACATCATGTTGTGGGTTAATAATAATCGCACATGTAACCATCTCATAGATACATCTTATGTGGTATACATGGCAGATGAATGGGCCCATATTCACCTTTGATATTTCCAGCATTCATGGGATTCAATCCCAATTTTAATTGGTCTATCAATTAACGAGAACAATCAATCTAAGAGAATTCGTAAAGATCTTTCTAGTTCTTTAATATTTACCCACATAGATTCTCATTTATTTTTGCACATCATACTTTAATTAATATGACTAAACCAGCTATGCCAACTGGATATCAATAAACTTCAATTTTATTATGATATGAGTTTTAATTCAATAAAGTTCTACTTTATTGTGGCATTCTTTTATTTGTGCAGTACAAACTGGAGAATAAAGCGGGTAGCTTTTCGCATACATATTATTCCGCTACAAGTTGTAGTAATAGAAGATATAAAATCTTTCCTTTATTTATAGTCTCAATACAATCAACCGCTTTAGCATATACTTTGGAAACTAAACAAGTTTCTTTGAGACTTACTACAACACAATACCTTATTGGTAATCAATTGTGTTTCTCCAAAATAGTATAATTAGCTCTTATAGAGTTCTCAATTAATTTGATAGTATCACATATTAATCAATATCCATATAGTGAATATTTCTTTTAAAGAGAAAGTTATATCATTATGGTCATGGTAAAAATTATATGCAAGATATGTTTCTTGCATTATTATTGTCCTTTAATAATCACATTACCAAAATATTTTGGCGTACAATAGGTACGTGATCAATGACCATTCATGCCATAATAATGACATTGTTTTCTTATATCATCTCAAACCTCCTTCTAGAGGCGAGTTTTGTATATTCACTACCACTAGCACGTTCATATTCTTCCAAGAATGAATATGTATTCATAAATTAGATGTTGTCACACTCACACCATGAATGGACCATAATCATCTATATGTGCTTTATAAAATCTCATATTGTCAAATTGATGACAAATATTACTTTCACAGAGTGAAAGGTTATTTTGAGAATCCTTATTATCTTCATTATCACAATGATGACGATTATAATTTCGTCTATTGCCACGTCCACATGCATTGATACCTTTACGGTAATAATTTTGTCTTCTTTCAGACTTATCACATATTGCTATCACATTCTCTACAGGGAATGAGAATGGAGCAAATTCAATTGGACGGGTTTTCAATTCTTTGCCCACAATCATACATGATTTTGATCATGGCAAGGCATAGAAATTTTACCACTTCATGTGAGTGTAATTTCTTACAAACTCCATTAGAGTTATAATCAAACTTTGTTGTCTTTGTTTGTATATGAAATCAAATAGTAGAATTTCAAGAATTTGAAAGAGAAAAGTAAATTACTTACCTTAAATCCAGAATTTAATCATAAAACAATTGATAATCATTATGCTCAATCCCAAAGCTTCTACTCAATTGGTTAGTGTCTCGTGCCATTACATATTAGATGAGGGCCCGAACTCGTACAATTTCTTTTACCATTAAAAGAGTCTGTGCCTATCGCCATTAAGTGAACTTGCAATATTCGCCAAAAAATTTTATTAGCAAAGCTCAAACAACTCCTTGGTACTGAATATATCTTTTCTTCCTCTTTAAATATCCAGCCGCAACTCTTTCTTAATCTTCTCAAAGAACTTCTTGAGACGGTAGAGTCTCGTGCTGATAACGTGTTATAACATAATAAAAGAACAAGAACAATATTGCAGAGAAAGAGAGAGAGAAAATTTTTATTGAATTTTGGGGTGATTTACAATGGGGTAAGATCCCTCTATTTATAGGAGGAAAAATGACTTAACCTCAAAGTAAAACTCTCTACAAGATAGATATTTACTCTAAATAGAATTCTATTCTTAACAATTAGAGAATAAAAAAAATCCTTTATGGGTAGGAAATATTATTAATTTATAGATAGAAAAATAAATGGGTAAACAAAGGTAAATAATTTTATTTTTGTGAGTAAATATGTCAAAACCCTAATAGAAAACAAGCCTATAAAAAAGGATTGTTACACAAATAGAAAATTGAATTCAATATTTACTTTCTTTTGTAGCTTATACATAAGTTATACATATATTATATATTTCTGTCGTTTATTTACAATTTAAAATAATAGATAGGCGACTATTTAGATCAACTTTTATATAACTTCAGGTGTCATCCGTTCCTATTTCAAGGGATGAATAATTATTCCGATGGCATGTCTTGATAAGCATGAGAGATTCAAAATTCCATATAAAATCAAAAGTTGTATAGAGATAAAGACTTTCTGCGACTCCTCCGCAATCAGGAAAAGCAGAGCATTCCAACCAAAACCTAATCTAGACTTGTTGTATGACCCAGGTTGTGCGAGAAATTTGTACATGAAGATGGTGGGTTTAGTTTTCATCAAAATCAAACCCAACCAATTATATATATCGGTTTGGACTGTTTTGATTTTGACGAGTTTTTTGAATTTTTTATTACTAAAATATTATTTTAATCTTACTTTATTAAAATTTTCGTGAGTAAATATATAATTAAAAATTAACAAACGTATTATCTATTAAATATTCTTATGGGAAAATCTACTTGGTAACACATGATAGTTATGTTTTTTTATAGAATCTACAAAAATACATCAATTGTTATAAACTAAAGTAAAAGACAAGAACAATAGAACAAGAACAATAGCAATAGAGAGAAGAGTAGAGAGAGTTCTTCTTATTGAGTTGAGAGGGGTGAATTACAATGGTAGAGAGCACCTCTATTTATAGGGAGGAGGAAGATCTTGCTACCAATAATAGGACTCTAAAATCTCTCTAATTAAATACATTAAAGACATTCACCTTAAATAGAAGTGTAAGAATCTTCTATTTCATAACACTCCCCCTTGAATGTCTATTCAATGATGTGCCTCGTTAAAACCTTAAAACAAAACCCAATGGGAAAAATTAAAGTAAGGAAAGAGTACACATGTTTGAATATGCGCCTATTGGTTGCCTCGTTAAAAACCTTGCAAGGAAAACCCAGTGGGACAAAACCTTGTAAGGGAAAAAGAGTGCAACGCGCATTGACTCCCCCTAATGAGTACATCGATTTATATCCTTGAGCATTTGCATTCCAATCTTGTGCATCATCTTCAAAACGATCTTTGGTAGATATTTGATAAATAAATCAACCATGTTGACTTGAATAAATATTCCGCACCTTGAAATCATCATTCTTGATGGATATAAACATCTTCATATATTGTCGTGGAATAACTCTTCAATATCTCCATAGATGCATTCTCAATGCCATCATGCTTATAGTTATAGCAAGATACATATGTACACAAATTGTACTTAGGATGTGGTACTTCAGGACCAAGAATTGCATATGCTTCAAGCAACTTAAATCTTTCAAGTTAAGTCATATAAGCCATATAATAAACTTTAGCTGCATATCAAGCTTTCATTAGTGATACTAAACAAATAAGATATCGAAAACTGACTATACATACCTTTGACTTTTATCTTTCAAGCATTTGAACTATAGGTTCAAAACTACATGTCTTTCATATGGAATCAATTCTTCTTGAATTGTATCTCTTCCATTTAGTTACTTTCTTTGGGTCAGCAAATGCGTATAGCATGCTTTGCAATATGTTGCAATTGCATTTCCCTTTTATGAACTACAGGTTCATATCATGATATTCGGGGATATACATATACAAATGAAAATTCATCCCATGTAACACTTTCTCAAGTGTTTATCATGTCTCCCCCTCATGTTAGTAAAGCTAACATGTTTCCTCAACTTTGGAAAATCATCTTTGTGCATTATCATGTCAATATACACGGCACATTAATAATAAGATGAAATTATTTGGTTCCTGACCTTGAACCACTTGTGAGGGGAGAATATACTCTCGTATACAACTTATATCAAACTGATATATACAACTTCGTTCTCATAATGAACAGTTTAGCTATTAAGTGGAAGCACTCAATAATTATCTTGCTAAACCAACTTTGATATAAACCAACTTATCAAGATGAACTGTCTTGAGTAGAGAATCTGGAAACTATGCTCGAAGTTAGATTACTGAGCGATTTACCTCGCAAGCACTGCCAGGCTGCGGGTTAATAACAATGGCGCATGTAACCATATCATAGATGCATCATATGTGGTATACATGGCAGGTGAATGGGCCCATATTCACCTTTGATATTTCCAGAATCAAGGGGCTTCAACCCGAACTCTTTAGTTGGTCAGTTCATTACTGAGAACAAGAACTTCTAGTTCTTTGATATTCACCTATGTGAATTTGCACATCATACTTCAAATGAGATGGCTAACACGAATGTCAACTGAATAAATTATCAATATTGGTAAATTTCAAATTTACACCATGACATGTGCACTTATCAATAAACTTCGGGTTTATTATGACATGGGTTTTATACCAATAGATATCCACTTTATTGTGGCATTCTTTCGTTTGTGTAGTACAAACTGGAGAACAAAGCGGGTAGCTTTTCATATACAAATTACCCCGCTACAAGTTGTAGTAATAGGAGAATCAAAGCCTTCCTTTATTTATAGTCTCAATATCATCAATCGCCTTCGCGTGTACTTTTGGAAACTGGATAAGTTTCTTTGAGACTTACTACAGCACAATACTCAATTGTGTTTCTCCAACATAGTAATAATTGGCTCTTCGAGAGCTCTCAATTAATTTTGTACTACCACAGACTGAGGTTCGAGATCCGCACATTCTTGCATTCCGTATTTTCAAGAGTCTCAGGCTCAATAGATTCTTCGTGAATCTCGGAATTAATCAAATCATGAGCGTCCTCATGTGATTCTTTCATAGTGTCATTTAGATCGTTCTTTTTCCTCTTTCTAGGATTTCGATTTTTGGAACCTAATGGTCTGCCACGCTTCTGGCGTGCATTTGACTCATTGGATATGACACTAGATATTTGTCCAATAGGGACTTCAATACGGATCGGAACATTTTCCCGCGTGAATGTGTGATTTCGTTATCCTCTTCAAGTCCGTAAATGCGTCAGGCATTTGATTTGCTATTCTTTGCAAATGGATAATCTTTTGTACCTCTTTCTTTCAAATAGAGGTATGTGGATCAAGATGAGATAATGATGCATTTTTCCACAAAATTTCCCGTTTGGTTTCACCAACTTCTCCCCCTAATTTTGGGAAAAGTGTCTCATCCAATTGACAGTCTGCAAATAGTGCAGTGAACAAATCTCCTGTCAATGTTTCGAGGTAGCGAATAATGGAGGACGCGTCAAACTCAACATATATTCCTAACCTCCTTTGCAAACCCATTTTGGTGCGGGATGGCGGTGCTACAGGCACATATACTGCGCATCCAAAGCTTCTTAAATGGGATATATTGGGTTCATGACCCAAAACCAATTGCAATAGGGAATATTTGTGATAATTCGTCAGTCAGAGACGAACTAGCATTGCTGCAAGCGAAATGGCGTGACCCTAAGCCGAGGCGGGCAGCCGACAAAGTAGCATTGCTGCATGCAAAATGGCTTGAACCCAAACCGAAATGGGCAGCCTCGTTTTCATGAAGAATTCAAGATTATTCTCATCTATTATCCATTAACTTTGCAAACGCAAGGTTACGTGATAGCAACAAGCACACATTAGACCATCTACAGGATGCGTCTATCAAGACCATGAAATACCTAAACTACCCATTAGGTGGGTGAATAGGTCCACAAATGTCCCCTTGTATACGTTCCAGAAACTGGGGTGACTCAGTCCCAACCTTTGTTGGGGATGGTCTGATAATCAGCTTGCCTTGATAACACGAAATGCAAGGATATTCATTACTTGAAAGAATTTTGAAATTCTTTAACGGATGCCCATATGAGCTTTCTATAATCCGTCTCATCATGGTTGATCCTGGGTGACCCAGTCGATCATGCCAAAGTACAAATGTATTGGACTCAGTATTCTTTAGATTTACTGTTGAATGTGCCTCAATTGCACTAATTCTTGTCCAATACAGGCCACAAGATAAAGACGGGAATTTCTCAATAACCCTCTTTTTGGCCGGAGACATTCTTTGAAGTGAGGACGAGATATTCGAGATTATCTTCATCCATTGTCTCAATATTGTAGCCATTCCGGCGTACATCTTTAAAACTCAACAAGTTTCTTATAGACTTGGAGGAGAACATAGCATTCTCTATGATTAACGTCGTGCCCTTGGGCAGAGTTACAATGGCTCTTCCGGAGCCTTCGATCAATTTACTTTCCATGGTATGACATACAAAAGAAATACAGGAACATAAGAATAAGCAAGTTCAATTCTTTTGTGTCACATAATATTTTCAAAATCTGCTACTAACAGTTGACTAACAAAATCAGATATGTTGTCCATAATCAATTACTATGCAGTTTGAAAATTTCAGCGTTTTTCATAAGACAATCGATTATTAAACACACAATCAATTGTTGGAACATAGACAATCGATTGTTAAACACACACAATCGATTATTTGTTATTTTTGAAAAACTTCAGATCACACTGTCTTAATACAATCGATTGTTCGATATAGACAATCGATTGTGGATGATTTTTGAAAAATTCCGGACCTCACTGTTTCAAGACAATCGATTGTTAGACAAAGACAATCGATTGTTGGCTATTTTTGAAAAATTCCAGAACACACTGTTTCAAGACAATCGATTGTTAGACAAAGACAATCGATTGTTGGCTATTTTTGAAAAATTCCAGAACACACTGTTTCAAGACAATCGATTGTTAGCCAAAGACAATCGATTGTTGATCAATTGTTTTTCAACTTTAATGCGAAAATAGTTGATAATCGACTAGTTTTTCAGGCTAGTCGATTACCCCCACTGGAAAATAAAAGTTTTATTGATATTTGAACATATTGAAGATATTCTAAAGAACTACTGCTAACATTGCTTTATGAACTAACTAATACGAGCTAATGCTAATGACTATTAGTTTATTCACTAACTAATACAAATAAGTAGAACAAAATCAAATAACTCCATCTTCTTTCATCATGGTCCCATCGCCGATTAGGTGGTCTATTTTCCCCTCGGGTTGCTCAAAGAAGTCTGCCACATCCAGGTGGGTGATGTCCTCATTGTCGTCATAGACAAAGTTTGTTTCAGGGCCTTTTCTCTTTCGAGATGCTTGATAAAGGTCAACCAAGTGTCTTGGTATACGGCAAGTCCTAGACCAGTGCCCATTTCCACCGCAACGATAACATATAGTTTCTGAACTATTTACCTTAGGATCTTCTGGACCCCGTTTCTGCTTTCGGTGGTTATCTCTCTTTGGGGGGTGACGGACTTCTTTGGAATTTCTTTCTTGTCCACGTCCTTGGCTTTGACCCCGTTTATGACCGTGATCATGGTCCCTTTTATGTTTGGCATAATGCGAGTGCACCATATCTGCTTCAGGCAGTGGTGTAGACCCAGTTGGTCTATTTTCGTGATTTCTCATGAGCAGATCATTATTACGCTCAGCCACTAGTAAGAGAGAAATCAATTCAGAGTACTTCGTAAAGCCTTTCTCTCGGTACTGTTGCTGCAGTACCATATTGGAGGCATGAAACGTTGTAAACGTTTTCTCAAGCATATCGTAATCGGAGATGTTATCTTCACATAGCTTCAATTTAGAAGTAATTCTGAACATAGCAGAATTATATTCAGAAACGGACTTAAAGTCCTGTAGCCTCAGATGGGCCCAATCATATCGTGCTTGTGGCAGAGTGACCAACTTCAGGTTGTCATATCTCTCCTTTAAGCTGTTCCACAAAACGAGTGGATCCTTGACGGTGAGATATTCAATCTTCAAACCTTCGTCAAGGTGGTGGCGCAAGAAAATCAAGGCCTTCGCACAATCCTGGGTGGATGCTTTTTCTTTATCTTTGAGGGTGTCTCCGAGACCCATAGCATCTAGGTGGATTTCAGCATCCAACACCCATGTCATATAGTTCTTGCCCGAAATTTCAAGGGCAACGAACTTTCTTTTCGTAATGTCAGACATAATCGAAAATTAAATTAGGAAGAGGGAAATACCTTAGATTTCTCGAGAATGGTTCTTGAGACGGTAGAGTCTCGTGCTGATAACGTGTTATAAACTAAAGTAAAAGACAAGAACAATAGAACAAGAACAATAGCAATAGAGAGAAGAGTAGAGAGAGTTCTTCTTATTGAGTTGAGAGGGGTGAATTACAATGGTAGAGAGCACCTCTATTTATAGGGAGGAGGAAGATCTTGCTACCAATAATAGGACTCTAAAATCTCTCTAATTAAATACATTAAAGACATTCACCTTAAATAGAAGTGTAAGAATCTTCTATTTCATAACATCAATCTCTTTGTTCTTCCATATTTGTGTGTCAAGACCTATTAAATTCTTATATCTTTTAGTCGTCTGACAATAATTTTCATTGATGTACACTTTTAAGATTAATTAAATTTAGTAAATAAACATAAAAACTAATATGATGCCTAAATAATTTATAGCCACTACAAAATCCAAAAAGATACAAGAATTTAATAAATGTTGACATATGAATATGGAAGAACAAAGAAATTGACGCATTTCAGTAATACTTGATAAGAAAATGATCATACAACCCGTTATTTAAAGTTAATAATATGGAGCACTTCATCTTTTATTAAATATAATATTCCGTAAGAGATTCCCAAATATATTTCTAGATATTTTTAAAAAAAATTCTATATAAAAGTTCTATATTTATATATTGATTTGGTTCGAATTTTTTTATTTAATACCAAACCTAGCCGGGTTTTTAAATAGGTTTGACTTGGCTTTTCGGTTTGATAGAATTTTTCGGTTCAGCTTGTACACCCTCAGTGAGAACTATTGATGTATAGATTTATCATGAGGTGGTAAAATAGTTAAAAAAATAGTTAACCACCCATATTATCTACTAAAAAGGACTGGATAATGAACATTTTATATTCGGTTCAAATATGGATAAGAGTCATATTATCCATTTAGAAAATGGATAACAAATGGGTTTAACTTTTACATTTGTAAAGCTTCAAATTAAGGGTTTCTCAAGTTTGTGAGACAAAAAATTCTCTCAAAGTGAGCATATTTAAGAAGTTATGGATAATATGATTACTCATATTATTCGCCGATTAACCTATTTTTTATTCCTATTAAATATGAGTTGGATCAAATAATTTTATCAGTTTTTTTATTACCCGTTTAATTCGAACCATATCTAATCCCCCACGTGTGTCACTCCTAATCATGAGCAATTATACTCCTTTATACAATTACAATTTAAAAATTTGTTGCTAGTCTGTCTGTGTCTTGTTTCAGTATGCTAGTGGTAAATATCATATTCATTGGTACTATCTTTTTGGTATCTGTTATCATTATTTTATTTATTTTTTTCATTTTCTTTTATGTCGAGAATCTATTAAAACTAATTTTTTTTAACTTTTATCTCCAAAAATAAAGATAAAATTCATATACACATTATTTTTTTTAGATCCCAATTATAAAATTATGCCGGGCTATTATTGTTGTTAGCGTTTGAACCCAGCAAGGAGCTATACCTATATTTGACTTCGTCTGTGGTTCTTCTCCTTCTAAAACAAAGGATTACTATGTCATATTTTCCTTATCCATATGTATTTAATATTATATTCCAAACCAGCTGCTAAGACCTCCTTAAACATTTCATTTTTATGTACTCCATTTTTATTTCTTTCCTTCTTTGGTTTCGGGTCAAGGAGCCTTGGCATAATTATACTCCCTCCATCCATTTTTAGTTGTTCATTTTCAATTTTTCACTATCTTAAAAATAATTAAATATTTTAAAATTTTACTTATAATGATGATAGCATTTTTAAAAACATTGAAAAATAAGTAATTCATGATAAAATAATACGGGTAAAAAAGGATTATTTTTATCATAATTTAGTATCTGAACAAATAAAAGTAAAAATATCTTTTTAATATAGTAGACGAGTAAAAATGAACGGAGAATATATATAATTGCATTGGGTGGTCTTGGTTTCTTAAAAGAAGAAATATGTAAATAATAGTATTTCCTCTGTTCAACTTGACATGTATACTAAAAATATATTTTTACTTTTACTTATCACTTTACGCATATCAAGAAAAGACAAAAAAATTCTTATTATACCAACAATATTTATTACTCATTTCAAATTATTTTTTTAAATCAAATAAAATATGTGCATCAATTAATATGGGTATCATGGTAAATTATGTACTTCGATTATTATTTCTTAAGTGGCGTAAAAAGTCAAAACGTGCCAAGTAAAAGTGAAAGAATTGAGTATATTATTGGGGTTTTGACACAGTTACCCACAAAAATAAAACTATTTATTTTTGATTACCCATTTATGTTTCTACCCTTAAACTAATTATATTTCCTACTCATAATAGGTTTTGTGGGGTATTTTCTCTTTATTCTCCAATTTTTTTTTTTCTATTCTTCTTTTTTTTTTCTTTTTCTTCTCTCCTTTTCTTTTTTCTCATTTTCTTCTTTTTTTTTCTTTTTTTCTATTCTAATTTCATTTAACTTCTTTTTTTATTCGTTTTCTCTTCATAATCTAATTTTACTTATTATTTTCAGTATTTTTTACTATTTTTTATATTATAACTAAAGAAAAATTAAATTGCATACCAATATTATAATATTTGATACCAGTATAACATATAGTTATACCAATAGGGTATACAATTGTGCGCAAAGAGTTAAAAAGTTTAATTTAATTATTAAATCAAAATAGTATCAGTTGTCAATAAAATTTTCAAAAAATTCTAAAAGTATCTAATTGTAAGAGTATACTGTTACATTATATAACATATTATAATTATTTTTTTTTGCATTTTTAATTTGCCTCTCACACTGGGTAAAAGCTTAAAGCAAATTAAAAGGGAAAAGGCAAGTGAATTTACGGGTAATAAGTATATTATTATAGTATATGATATACTATTATAAGATATTGTTAGAGTATATTGTATATTATTATAATATACTATAACATTATATACTATAATGTATACTATTGCAGTATAGCTAAATACTCCTACAACATATTGTATACCGTAGCGATATACTGTAGTTGTGTTCTTTTTCGACTTCAACTGAAAAATTTCGATCTCAATCACCTCAAATCAGCTCCAAATACTATCAATTTTCAGTATGAACTTCCAAAAAGTACTATAAGCAATATTTAACAGCACTCACTTTGAATTAAATAATAAGTCTTCAAAAATAAACTTGAGCTTCAAACCCAACAATAGTGGATATTAAAATACACATAAAAATTTAGATTTGGGAAGCTTACTCGAATATACTATAAGCAATATTTTAAAGCACCACATCAAATCAAACAGTAAATCTTCAAAATAATAGCACCACTTCAATAAAACAATCATGAAAGAAAAGGTGAATGGTACAAGGGCCAGAGGCAGCGGCATCTTTAAACATTTGGGAGATTACTGAGCCAACGATAATTCCAACTTTAAAACAAGTCTTGGCATAGTAGTTATGTAAATGCATGGGTGAACAAGGATAAACTTGTTCAGACCTCACTGCTGAATATGGACAAGGATTTCTCATCATCTTCCTTAATAGAATTGATGGTAAAAGCAACTTCCTTTATGTTTGGCCTTGCATCTGGTGATGGCCTTACAAAGATTTTATATAAGAAAAAATACGATGGGTATTAAGTCAGGAAGGTAAATTAATAAGGAGGAAGAAGAAGAAAGGCGGATAAATAGTTTGGGGAGCATGGGTAGGAGTAATAAATGTCACACCTCCTTTTTTACATGGCTACCCCGAAGGATAAATATTTAAGGAAGTTTTTCCATTTAAAGTGACATTATTCGAAATGAGATTATTTATTTATTTAGAGTTTCCACTTGGGATAGGCTTGGATTTTGGTGTCCCAAGTCACCGGTTTGTTTTAAATCCCAAATCGAGGAAATTTTCGACTGCCCAAATGAGTGTGCGAACCAGAAATTCTAATTTAGGAATTATGTTGACCCGAGGGAAGGTGTTAGGCACCCTCAGATCCCGTGGTTCTAGCACGGCCGCTTAAACTATTATAATCGGCTAGAAAATATGATTTTAGTACATGTTCCTCATATAGTGCAATTTTAAATTATTTACCGCTTTTAATTGAATTTTTAGGGATGTGAACGTCGTTTAAAATGTGTCTTTGGATCGCTTCACACAAAATGCAGCCGGATCTGAAACACATTTTATCCAACGTTTTGGGATTTGGATGTGGATCACATGAAATGCACACCCATATTTAGGAAGGTAAAATTATTAAAAGACGCGCCTAAAGCAACTAACGAATTATTACCTTTGTGTGAAGCCGTGAAGTTCACTAAACGGCATGTCTCGAAATTCTAAGCATTTTAATAGGAGCATTTAAAGAGGGCCACGCAATTTACGGGTTGTATTTGGCGCAAAGCACCTTATCTTATGTTTTTGGAAGGCCAACCTAAAGCAAACTATGATTTTCTATTGGGTTTGTCTCTAATAGCCCTAATTAATCAATATTGTAAAATTCGAGCCTCAAGTTCAAATTCAGGTTCAAACAAAGGGAAGAACCTAATAATTTGAACCCGCTACCTAACTCGAGAGCCCAAATTTACGTTGCAAAATTAAACTAAACTTTAAATACAGATTCAAAACGTTCAGCATATTGGGCTACAAAATTGGTCCAAGAGGAAAAAGTGAGCTTATTCAGCCTTTACAAGAGACTGCTCAACGTACAACATTGTATAGCTGAGTAGTCTGCTGATACTTGGGCTCATTAGTACATAGCTGGGCCCAAGTCTCATTTTAATGAAAAATCTTTCATGATGGGCTCTTGAATGGGCACAAACCCAACATATGATGTTACTTAGTTCTCAGATGTACCAATTTTATACAAGTTGAACCTAACAATGTTTTAAACAAAGGAAAAAACACGGATTGTTCAAACTGAAGGCAAATCACAATTTGAATTCAAATCTGAACATTCTTCAACGCATTTGTATACCAACATACTTAATGCGAAATTTGACAGCAATTTAAAAGTAACTAATGAATCCTTAAGCTATCGTGAAAGATAGCATAAATTCTGATAATGAATTGTAAACCAACTCCTGGTTTTCACATTTGAATACACCTAACAAAGATCTGGAAATGAATCAGTAATGATCCTAGAATGTTGTTACTTACAATTAGTTCAAACTATTTATATAAACTCGAAAACAGTCTTGTTCAATCCAAATAATACAGTCCAAAGTTTATATAAGGCCTATTTGACCATTAAACACACCAATCCAAACATGTACAGTTCAGGGAGCAGATGCTTGGGCATTTTCATTCCATTTTTCATCTCAAAGCTACATCAAGTTGAGTTCAAATATGTACCTGGAATTAAAGCAAATGAATACCAATGAAAAATGGAGGCAGGAAGCAATAGCAGCAATAAATTCAGCTCGACAAATGTAGCAATGAAACCAAACTCGAAACCCTGAAGCAAACAAGGAGTTTTTATCAAGTAGACCAGGATTCACACAGCCTTAAAAATGGATTCAAATGATTCCAACTTAAATCATTTTTTGCACTTTTGAAAACTGGGACTAAACTGGATAATTTTCAAAGAGTAATTGATGCTAATTGAATAGTATTTCTGCCTGTTTTTGTGTTTTCAAATTTTCAGAACTTTCCCTTAGAATCAGATCTGTTATTTTTTATTTTTGCTCTTGTATTTGTGACTAATTCAGAAGGGATTTTTCTGGTAGGTCTTTCTTGCCTTTTCAGTCAAGATACTTATGCCTTTTTAAGCAAGTAAACTAGGGCAAAACTTTAGATTTTATTTTATACTTAGTCCTTTTAATTTTCCAGTTTAATCAATCAGTCCCTCAATTATTAACTTGTTAGTCAAGTTATATCAACTAAAACCTGAATTTTAAATTTGGACCCCACTCTAGAAGGTTCTAGATTCAACTACAACATTGTGTTATATTTAGGAATACATACACTACCCTTTATTCAAACAGAAATTATCAAATCACCCAAAGTAACTTTCATAACTAGTTATCCTTAGTTTTAACCAAGATTAATCGATCAAAGGTTAGCCTAATCGGCTATATACAAACCAAGTTAACTAATCATATTAACTCTAATCAAACTAAGGTAATTGGTGAACTAGAAATTAGCATTAAACAAATAAGATTAAAATTAGAATAACAGGAACCTCTACAGATTAACTAGTGAAATCAGATACAAAACCAACCAGAAAATCAAAGACGACGGAGCAAAACTAAACCAAAATTAAGAACTAAAAAACAGAACCAAAATTTTAATGACTTAACACAAACAATGAAAATTTAACACCAAGACCTAAAAAACTAGATTAAACTAAATATAGATAAACCAAAAAGAAAAGAAAGCTTGCTTGTCTTAACAACAAATGAACGTAGTCTTATAAATTTAACCTAATCCTATTCAGACCGTTATTAAATTATAGAGTGGGAATAAAGATAAAAATTAAAAGAAAAGAAATCAGAAACTTTGCTCAAAATTCTTGAGGCTCAGGAATCTTCATGCATTGTGCTTGAGAAGCCCTAAATCCAGGTTTGGGCAAATTAGAATTCTGGGCCAGACTTCGATATGAAATTTGAGGCAGTGTAGGAATATTTGAGGGAAACTAACCAAAGATTTAAGAAAAAGAAGGTGAGGAGGGTCCAGGGTGTTATTTTGGTTTCGTTTAGAGGTGGGGTGATTTCTGGTCGGAATTTCAAACTAAAATTCGAGCCGGTTGGTCATGATTTGAGTGGTTTTGGCTTGGGATTTGGTAAATGGGGGTCGAGGAGGTTCTATGGTGTGTTTTTGGTGTCCATCGGAGTCGGCACCGCCATGGACGGCGGAACAACCTCGAACTTGAATGGATATTCGAAATGGTCAGCTAGAATTTGAAGGCTGGGACTTGGGGCGTTGGAAAGAAGAGGAGGAGAGGATTCAGGGGTGTAAATTTTGGCGGGTTTGGAGCTTCACCGCCACCAGCGACGATTTCCGGCCGGCGACAGTGATGCGGAGGGATGGTGGCAACATTACATCGGCACAATTTAGGGTTAAAGGAGATAGGGTACGAGGTTTTGTGGGAAGGGGTGATATGAAACAGTTATATACCCGTTACAACAAGGCTTGAACACGTTGGATCAAACGGATGGGCGGCTAGGATTTGTCTAGATCAAACTTTGTCGTTTCTATGGAGAGGGGTCTGGATCGGTCTTGGGGTGCAATTGGGCTGGTTTTGAAGTGGGTTTGGGGTTTGGGCTTGAATTTAATCAAGTATTAGACCAAAATCTGATGGCCTACTTCGCTTTCAATTCCTTTTATTCATTTCCTTCTTTTATTTTTGTGTATTGTTTATTTAGTTATTAAAATTTTGATTTTATGAAAATGCAAAACTAAAAGTAACCAAAACATGTTTAAATCTAAAATAAGACTAATTGAATTACCTAAAATTAACTAGGTCCTAATTTTTAAAAAGAAAAGTAAGCAAAAGTGAAATTAAAGGAACCAAAAATGTAAAAATGATTATTTTTGTTGTTTCCCTTATTTTCACTGATGTTTAATTAATCCAACATCAAAATTTGGTCTTAAATACAAACATGCTATTTTTCATAATTTTCATTTTTTATGACGCATAAAAACGCACACAAAAGTACAAGCAAAACACGAAATAATGTAATTAATTCCTAAAAATTTAAATAATAAAATAAAAATCCTAATTTTAATGAATTCTATAGAAATTTAAGCGCGACAAAAATCACGTGCGCACAGCTGCCCCTCTTTTCCTGGAAACACAAAGGGTTTTCGGTCAAAGATAAATGAGCGACATGAG
This sequence comes from Nicotiana benthamiana, assembly GCA_034376525.1. Classification (NCBI taxonomy): domain Eukaryota; kingdom Viridiplantae; phylum Streptophyta; class Magnoliopsida; order Solanales; family Solanaceae; genus Nicotiana; species Nicotiana benthamiana. Next base: position 65,806,551 of record CM067331.1, on the reverse strand, counting down.
GGATTTTTGCCCGCTCAACACTCCAGGAGAAGCATTTTGAAATTTTTTTGACCGAACCGCGCTTCAAAGGTTGCCTACATATCCTTGGCTATAAAGGAATCATGTCAGTGTAGTTTTGGAAGTTTTGGTAGCTGGGACTAACAGGAGATGTGATTTCACTGCTGATGCTGATGCTGCTGCTTGCTGACCTCCTTATTACACCAAAAGGAAAATCAAAAGCTAAGCTAGCTATGCCTATCAACTATGAGTCAAAAGATTCCTATCTATAAATCTCTTGAAACTTGATCTTGAGTCTTAGCTGATTTTGCTGTGGACCCCGACCTGAATCTTGATGCTCGTAAGCTGTAAATATCGGTTCTTTCTTCAACATTGAAGCTAAGCTGGACATGCGAGACTTGTGATTTTGAATCAAATTTGAGTAGTCCACATCTTTTTTTTTTCAATCACACGGAGTTCACTTCTTTTGGTTCTTTCCTTATTTTCCTTTCTTCTGGATGGAGATTCGCTCTTCCGGTCATCTCGAATCCTGCGCCTTGAGGTAAAACCTGTTCGGACACCAAAACAAACAAATGAACAAAATTTTCTGCCCCAGTTTTCACTGGAAAATTTTGTGAGTTATTTGCAACAAAAATCTAAGTTATTTTTTATTGAAAATAATAAAATTCAGGATTGTGTGTCCTTTGAAAGGATTGCAAGGTTATGCTAGCAGATGGCCGGGTTATGCAGGGAAAGAAAAAGGGCCCTGCTTGGGAAAAAAAAGGATCCACGGGTTATGCCGGGATAGAAATAAAAGAGTCCCTGCTGGGGTGAAAAGCAAAAATTCGCGGGTTATGCCGGGATGAAATGAAAAGACTCATTGGTTATGCCAGGGGAATCCGCGGGTTATGCTGGGATAGGAGGAACAAGGTTCCTGGGTTATGCCAGGGAAATCTGCGGGTTATGTCGGGATAGTAAGAAAAAGGCTCCTGGGTTATGCTAGGGGATCCACGGGTTATGCCGGGATAAGAAGGAAAATGCTCTTGGGTTATGCGAGGGAGATCCACGGGTTATGCCGAGATAGGAAGACAAAGGCTCATGGGTTGTGCTGGGGAGATCCACGGGTTATGTCGGGATATCAAGAAAAAGACTCCTGGGTTATGCCAGGGGATCCACGGGTTATGCCTAGATATGAAGAAAAGACTCCTGGGTTATGCCAGGGAGATCCGCGGTTTATGCCGAGATAAGAAGAAAAGACTCCTGGTTATGCCAGGGAGATCCACAGCTTATGCCGGGATAGGAAGAAAAAGGGGGCTACTGGGGATTGAAGGAAAATGATCCTCGGGTTATGCCGGGGAAGAAAAGAAAAAGACCCTCAGGTTATGCTGGGGATAGAAGGAAAATGACCCTCGGGTTATGCTGGGGAAGAAAAGAAAAAGATGCTCAGGTTATGCTGGAGATATAAGGAAAATGACCCTTGGGTTATGCCGGGGAATGAAAGAAAGGGGTCCTCAGGTTATGCTGGGGAGAAAGGAAAAGGATCCTCGGGTTATGCCGGGAAAAGAAAGAAAAGGGATCCTCAGATTATGCTGGGGAGAAAGGAAAAGGATCCTCGGCTTATGCCAGAGAAGTCCACAGGTTATGTTGGGGACAACTAGGGAATGTGGTCCTAGATTTGGAGGGATGGAGGTAAAGATCGAGGGTCCTATGCTACCATGATTTTTGTAATTCTCCTTTTCTTCTTTTCTTTTAGTAAAATTGCGGGAAAGGATTTAAAGAGAACTTCCCTTTTGGTTGATCATTGTTGCAAAGCTATTCCTAGCTCTTGCGCATTTCTTTTAGTTGCGCCTGCTATTTGTACAATTGCTTTGGATTACACCTGTTTCATATTTTCAAACCAAGCACGATTGTTAGTTTGAAACGGTGGCTGCTTGAGTGGCCTTGGTTGCTTGATCCCAGCCTTTTTTTTCTCAAAAGACTTTTAACTTTCCAGACTTTGCGTTGTTGGTTGGTCGGGAGAACTCATCTTTCAGATTTATTTCGCCTTCGTAGGCCTTTCGGTTATGATTTCTTTTCCCCAATTTTCATTTCAGAACCTTTGGGTACCTTGGCGTTTTGAAACTTTGTCGAGACAATTAGCCCATAGGGACTCGACCTTTCTAACTTTATTTTGCCTTCGTGGGCATTTTGACTTCGATTTCCTTTCTTTCAAACCTTTTCTGCTTCCGAAACATTAGCCATCATGGCCAGACAGGATCGGCTAGATGCGCCCCCTGAGACTGGGTATTTTCTTTGGTCCTTACCAAGCGAGCCCAGTGAAACCACTCTTGCCGTCTTTTCTTTTGGAATAGTCATGGAATCATAGTTAAACCGAAAGGGATTCAAGGAAGTAGTATACAAAAGCAATCATATGGGTTTAAAGAAAAGCATCCCTTTCGGGGAGGAAGAGAAGGACTTATCTGGGGGTGCATGATGACTTCAAATGAACATGACATGTTTCTTGGATTGGAGGACTGACCCTCACAAAATTTCCAGCTTATCATGAACCGCATTTCCATATTTTGAAATCAGGGAACCTTGCCAGGACTCTTTAATGGTGAGATACCTTCTTTTTTGGCCGACAGCACCCTTTGCGAGTTTTCGCTAATCGACCTCTCTCATTTCTCTTCTCACCGTCACCCGATAGTGCTCTTTACGAGTTTTCACTCAAGGGACTCTCTCATTTTCAATTTCTCTACTTACCATCGCCTTATGGTGCCCAAAGGTTTTTTAACCGATAAGACTCTCTCATTTTATCTCTCTCAATTTGAATGGTATCAAATCCCAACAATGGTGTTTGTCACTCCCCTGCCTTTGCCAATCGATCGGAAGGACTTGGAAAATTTTTTTGGTAAAAGAGTTTTGGACGGAGCTACAACTTTGGAACCGTTTTGGCAGGTTCAGGGTCGAACCATTATATCATCTGCCCCATTTTTCAATTTTTGAGGAAATTGGGACTTTTGTTTTGGTGTGACTGAACCTAGCGAGAGGCTGCCTACGTATCCTTTCAGAATCAAGTCAAACGTAGTTCAGGAAGTTTTTCCTAAACTAATTTTGTTTTGTTTTTTTCATTTTCATCACTTTTTTTCATTTTGTTGTTTGTTTTCTTTCTTTTTCTTTCTTTTTCTTTTTTCTTTTTCTTTTCCTTTTATTTGAACAGTATTTCCAGGTTCCAAAGAGGGTGATCAAAGAAACTTAACCGGCTCAAAGGTTTTGCAGGAGATTGATAGTATTTGGGGTAGCGGGAAGGAAAAGCCTACGTCATTTCAACCGGACTGAATCATTACTGCAGGGAGTTTAGACGTAGTACCTTTTTACTGCATCTGCATTCACTGTTGCCTCAGAATCGTCCCCTTCGATGTCGCCTGGGTACAATGCTCCTTTGGGTAGTTTAGAACTTGAATATGGGCTCGCATGTGGAAGTCAGTTGAGCAATGAATCGACTAATGTAATTCAGTCTTCCCAACTGGCTCATTACAAATTTCTTGGTTTTCGGAGGAGGTAGATCTCGAATAGACTTTATCTTTGTCGGATCCAACTTAATACCCCTCAGCTGACTATGAACCTCAGAAGTTTGCCCGACGGGACCCCGAATGCGCATTTGGCTGGGTTTTGATTTCAAATCGTACTTACACAGCCTTTCAAAGAACTTTCTTAGGTCCTGCACACGATCATCTTAAGTTTTGGACTTGATAATCACGTCGTCCACATATACTTCTATTTCCTGATGCATCTTGCCATGGAAGATGGTGGTCATGGCTCTCATATACGTTGCCCCAACATTCTTTAAATCAAAAGGCATAACCCTGTAGGAATAAGTACCCCAAGGTGTGGTAAAGGCAGTTTTCTCGGCATCCTCCTCATCCATCAAAACCTAGTGATATCCAACGTAGCAGTCCACGAAAGATTGTATCTCGATTTTGGTGCAGTTATCAACAAGGATATGGATATTGGGCAAAGGAAAATTGTCTTTGGGACTTGCCTTGTTCAAATCTCTGTAGTCTACACACACCCGAGTTTTCCCATCTTTCTTTGGAACCGGAACTACATTGGGAAGCCATGTGGTGTACCGGACCACTCGGATTACTCCCGCTCACATATTTCTTTGTGATCTCCTCTTTGATCTTATTGCTGATATCAGTTTTGAACTTTCTCTATTTTTGTTGGACTGGAGGGCATTCGGGGTAAGTAGGAAACTTATGAACTACCAAATCAACACTCAGCCCTGCATATCGTCGTATGACCTAGCAAACACGTCTTTGAATTCAAAAAGGAGTTGGATCAATGCGTCCCCTGTTTTCTCATTTGCATGGATGCTTATATTGGTTTCCCTGATTTCATCGGGACCACCTAAGTTAACCGGCACGGTATCATTTAGATTCAGCTTAGGTTTATTTTCAAAATGTTCCAGTTCTCGATTGATTTCCCTAAAAGTCTCTTCTTCGACGTACTCCGGTTCTTGGTTCATTATTCACAATTAGGCGGTATGTTTGGATCGGGGCATGAAATCCATGATCATGCCATGTTATTTAAACCCGCATTATTAGAACTGAAAGAAATGAATAAAAGAAAAACAACAAGAATCAGAAAGAATACATGAATATAAATGATGAAATATTGATTTCACTTCTTTGGAATTGTAAGCTAAAAGGGTTTACATTTGGAAAATTAAAAGGACAAAACACTAATGGAAGAACACCCGAGTTACACCCTGAGATAACTCGTGATGCAGAAAAGACGGCAAGACAGGACATCTGGGACTCCCGCCTGATTAGAAATGGCGTAGCCTTCCAATTTTGCAACTTGGCATCTGGTCCCATGTATAGCACCTCAGCGTTGCTCGAGCCTCCCAGTTGAACCATGTGGGTTTCATACAATAGTTTTCTTATTGCCCCACATATTTCCTCGATTTCTTCAGCTGTGAAGGCCCATCTTCTTCCTCCTCACTGTACTTCGGTTATACGAATGTTTCATACAGGTGTGGTAGTGGTCGAGGCAAAGCCCATCCATCACGCTTTCTATGGTTCGCCCATGTTATATCCTCTGGCATCAGGTGGGAGCCTAACCCGAAGAACTTCTCTGTAGTAGGCAAAGCAATCAGCTCAGCTATCCCTTGTGAAGAACTTCTGAGTCCCTTCCCCGGTTTGAATCCATGTCGTATCATCTCTCTAGCCACCATGATTGAGGCATTGGAGAGGAAAGATTGGGGACATGGTTTTCCCTCTTCATGCTGATCAGCCACCACGATTTCAAAGTTTTGATAGACTATATGCTCATACCTTCTTTAGCTTCGAGGCAGGGGACGGAGGGATTGCGATAAATTGTTTGCTCATCTTCACCATGGACCACGTTTTCGTGGTACTTATGTTCAAATTTTATCATCTGATGCAGAGTGGAAGGCACAACTCCTGCTGTGTGGATCCATGGCCTTCCCAGGAGGTAATTGTAAGACGTGTTCGTGTCTAGCACTTGAAAGGTCACCTCGAAATCAACTGGGTCAATTGTCAAGACCAGATCAATCTCTCCGATTGTGTCTCTTTTGATTCCATTGAAAGCTCGAACACATACATTGTTGGAACGAATCCTCTCCGTCCTGATTTCTATTCGTTGTAATGTTGAAAGTGGGCATATGTCTACCCTAGATCCTCCATCTACCATTACCATTTTGACATAATAACCTTCGCATTTGATAGTTAGATGCAGGGCTTTGTTGTGGGTGGCTCCTTCTGGGGGCAAGTCATTTTTACTGAATGTGATCTGATTGACAGCGAAGAATATTTCTGCCATCCTTTCTAATTTTTCCACAGAGGATTGAGCTGGCACGTAGGCTTTATTGAGAGTTTTGGCTAGTACCTTTTGGTGCTCAGGAGATCCCATTAGCAAGGAGACTTGTTCAGGGGATTCCGAAGTTGGTCCACTACTTCATAGTCTGTCATTTTCATCTTTCGAAAGAAAGCTTCCGCCTCTTTGGCGCCCACTAGCTTCTTCGGTGGGAATCGCCTCCTGGTGGCGTTGTTCACTTCTTCCGAGTCGGAGTATTTCTTCGAAGGGTAACTTTTTTGAGTTTCTCTAGAGATTTCTTTGCCTTTATTGTTCACCACTGTTTCATGATAATTCCAAAGGACTGCAGAGGGGTCTATCATAGGCCTCTGAGGTGCGCGGCCAACCACCACGGGCTCACTCGGCCTTGGTGGATTAGTTGGCCCCTGCACCACATAGGTTCCTTTGGGTACGTATATATGAGTAGTCTTGTTTAACTCGAGCCTCTTTTGGGGGACTCAGAGTCAATTGTTTTTCCTGACGACCTCGTGGAACATAAAGTACAGTTTCTTTGACGGGTGTAGCCTCAGTTTTAACGTCAACCTACTTTTCAATTTCACGGTACGTGGTTTTGTTCTTGTTTTCCTCTTCAGTTTTCTTAGAGTCAACCCCTTGGCTTTTCCTCCGCGTGAGTAATCACAATTATGGCTTTAAAATCCAGGTCAAATTCTTTGTCCTCACAGATCATCTCGATTACCGGCCCATTGTTCTGGGTCGGTAACGGGTTGTTTGTCCCATTAAGGACATCCTCATCACTCAACACTATTTTCCTTTGCTTTATTAAATCATCCACAACTTGCTTCAAAGTCCAGCAATTTTCTGTGTCGTGCCCTTCAGCCCCCGAATGATAAGCACACCGAATGCCCCGTTGGTAGGAAGGCAATTGAGAGTTTTTTCTGTTAGGCGGTATAGGCTGCAGTAGACCCAACTAGACAAGTTTTTGGAACAGGCTGGAATAGGACTCCCCGATTGGCGTAAAGTTTTGCCTTTTGGGTGGCTACTTGGGATGGAAATTATTTTGAGGAGGGCGAGGGTTATAGTGATTTTGATGGGGAGGCTGGTTTCCCGGAGCCTGGTTCCTGTTGGCCTTCTGCTGCGATCGTGCAAATAGTTGAGTGTTCATAACCGCATATGGATGAGGAGCATAAGGCATTTCTTGGTGAGGATAATAATGTTGAGGGGTTCTTCCCGAGAACATGGGCCTAGGAGCGTGATGTATCCTCATACCTGATGCTGCCATCGAGGTTTCTCCTTTCTTTTTGCCCCTTCTAACTCCTCCAGACCCGCCTTGGATGGCCTGTAAGGCGGATCTGATGGCCGACTGACTCAAAATTCATCCCGTTTTCAAACCGTTTTCTACCATTTCACCAATCTTGATTGCTTCTGCAAAAGGCTTGCCCATGGCCGACATTATATTTTGAAAGTAATCTGCTTCCTGGGCCTGAAGGAAAACAATGACCATTTCTATTTCATCCATGGGAGGCTTCACCTTCGATGCTTGTTCGCGCCACTTAATAGCATATTCTCTGAAACTTTCTGAAGGTTTCTTCTTCAGATTTGCCAAGGAGTTCCTGTCGGGTGCGATGTCGATGTTGTACTGAAACTGCCTTAAAAAATTTCTGGCAAGATCATCCCAAATGTGCCATCGTGAGACGTCTTGGTCCATATACCACTCTAAAGCTATGCCTACTAAGCTTTCACCGAAGTACGCCATCAACAACTCTTCTTTTCCGCCTGCTCTCCGTAACTGGTTGCAATATTTCTTTAGGTGAGCAATGGGATCGCCATGAGCATCATACTTTTCGAACTTTGGCGTTTTAGATCTCATGGGTAGGTGCACGTGAGGGAACATTCACAGATCTATATAAGAAACACTCTTTTTCCCACTCAAGCGTTGCATATTCTTTAAGCTCTGCTCAAGGCTCCTCATCCTTTCGCCATCTCATCTTGTTCAGGACCTTTGGGAGTTTTATCTTGTACCGGCGTAAGCTCATATGGTGGTCGAGGACAAGTGTAGGTAGGATATTGAGGAGGCTCAGTTTAGTAAGTGGGTGTTTGGAATGTGAAGGCCGATGGATCAAATGTGGGTCTAGGCAAGCCGGGCTTTGTGGTGGTCGCACATGGGGTTGCCGTAAAGATATTTGGGACTGTTCTAGATGTAAACACCTGAGGGTGGACTTCAAAAGGTGCTACAACAAAATTGGCCGGTATGGTGGGCTGTCCCAATAGGATGTTTGGATGACTAATGGGAATAGTTGAAGTACCCCCCGATCTTGAGAAGAGCTCAGGAAATCCAGGGATGGCGGTCGGAGGCTCTTTTCCATTCGTCCATACATCCCACATCTCCATGACCGTCAGGCGTAAGATCATGTTTTCATCGGCTGCTGCAGACTCTGAGGCCGGGATGCCTGAAATTGAGCTATCTTCTGAGATGGGAATTGCCGGCAAGGTCATTTCATATGACATTTATGTACTTCTTTTTGATTTGGTAGAATAGCGATGTGATGCCAGCTTACCAAAAACCAATCACCCTTTCCAAAAACCTCAGCTGAAATTGACAGCAACAAACGGTTAGTTTAAGACAGATAACAGATAGGGAATCGCACATTGGGGTGTGATGCACCTATACAGTTAAACACATGTCTACATATTTGCAATGGTTGCATGTATTGTCGCGGCTTTTAATCCATTTTTCTTTCTTTTGATTTCCACTCTTTGTTTTTCTTGCTTTTCGCTCTCTTTGTTTTTCTTCCTCTCTTATTTCTTCTTTTCTTTTCTTCCCTCATTTGGTTTTCTCTTAAGGGTTGTCTTTTCTTTTCTTTTTCTCTCTTCTTTTTTTTCTCTCTTTTTTTTCTTTCTTTTAGTTTTTAGGGTTACGGTCGAATCCTACGAAGATTGCCTACGTATCATGCGCCTACATGAATCAGACCAAGCGTAGTTCATGAAAACAAATGCAGCAATAAGGAAACAATTTTTGGGACTTTCAAATTCTCATTAATAAAACTCCAATTACAAAGATGCTAGACTATTTGTTTTTCTTAAAAGGAAAATCACGAAACATACTAAAAATGATAAAATACGGACTCGATGACTGAAGCTAGGTCAAGAGTACATTAAAGCTTCAAATCCTAGGGCTCGCAGGGCGTCATTTGGCATCTCTGCGGGCCTATGTGCAAGACCCCTTTGTAACTGCTCCAAATCATTCATAACCTGACGCACAAATATCATCACTGTAGCAAAGAAAGTGGTTCGACCCATTCGTTCGCCGGCCTGAAATTTTATGACAATATATTCTGTAATGCCTCTAATTCTTTTCCTGATCCGGCCCTTTTCTTAGAGTAGTCGTCTTATCTGTTGGTTAAGGGCTTCTAGCACCCGAGAGTCATGGAAGTGATGGTCCCGCAATAGTTTTATTTCCCTCTCCATTTCGGCGATTAGCCCATAACATTGTTCCCTCTCAGCCTGAAATTCTTTGTCCTGTTGGGCTGCTTAATCTTCAAAGATGTTCATTTTTCTCTTCATATTAGCAATGGTTCCCTCATAATTCCCTTTCATTTGTTGTACAAACTGGGCTCGTTCCTCTATCTTCTTGGCCCATTGTGCCCGAAGTTTTGCCATGTTCCCTTCAGATTTCTCCAGTTCTTCCTGGCATTCTATGACTTGTTTCTTCAGCCCTTTTATCAGTCTCAGACCACCTCCTTTCTTGGTTTTTAGCATCTATTTTCATTTGTTGGATTTGAGCCTTGATGGCTTCATTCTCTTGGGTAGCTTCTTTTCGTCACTTTCATCGGCCGCGGTTTGTAAACTGTTTTCAAACCGAGATCCTGAACCTGTTTTTCCAATGCTCCTATTCAGGCCCTGTACTCCTTCTCTCTAGCTAACCAATCCCATTACACCTGAGCTTCATCAGTGAAGTGTTGGACATGCGGCCTCTTGGCGGGCCTCTCAGGAATTTGAAATCTTTTGCCAAAACAGACCAAGTATTTGGGGTCTACTTCGCCCTTGGCCCGATCTTGCACAATGGTTTTAGGCTCAAGATACCTGCATTCATTCTATATTTGGCGAATCTTTCCTTCTGGGAACGCAGCTTTTGAGCCTAATTTAATGACTTGTTTAATCAGATCTTCATCGCCGTGGACGGTTTGGAAACTTCCTAGCTGCCGCACGGACTCGGTAAAGAGCGTAGGGTTGGAGGCTTCGAACGCACATTAAAAGAACATAAGGCACTTCTGCTGATGTGTATACAACATCAGTAGCGGGAAGCCATCGGAAAGCCCATTCAATTTTATCTTCCATCAATGATCTCAAGCTTGACAACCAAGCCTCCGTGCTATCGGGGAACTCAATACCTGTTACCCGGGATCTTAAATTCTTCAATGCAACTCAACCCGGTCAAACCATAGTTCATGTACCCAGTTCGGTGGCAAAGGTGCTCTTGCATCCACAATTTTAGCAACAGGTTGCAACCTTGAACGAATTTCATACCCTCTCGGCACATGGTTAAGGTTTGATACATTTCTGCCACAATCAAAGGAACCACTAAGCTAGTAGGCTTCTTTATAGCAAAATCCAACATTCCTACAAGGCCAATGTCTATGCGGCCGTCTTTTCTTGGACAAACCTCAAATTCCCAGGAAAGCTACCATGAACGCCAATCCCCACAGGGCCTCCTATTTATCTTTGTTTGTGGCATGTGTCAAACCGGTATTGGGCTCCTCAAAACCTTTCGGGTTGCCATATCGGTGGTATAAAAAATGAAGTTGGCAACACCCTTCTGATAGATGCTTATCTTGAATGTCCCGACGAATGCTCAACAAGTCCAAGAATCTGTGGATGGTTATCGGTCTCGGTGCCAACGGATATCTACTCCTGAGGTTCCCGTTGAGACCCATGTATCCCCCAATATCCTCTAGTATAGGTGTAAGCTCAAAGTTCGAGAACTGGAATACATTACGAGTTGGATCCCAGGATGGTATCAATGATTCAATAATATCTATTATCGGTTTGATGTTTAACAATCCGACAAGAACACCCAAAATCTTGACCACAATTTCTCTGCTACCTTTTTCCAAGTCATTCCACCATATGTGGAGCTGCAAAGGGATCTCCCTCAGGACTGATAAGGGCTCGATGTCTGAGGTATTAATCCTGCACATTTATTTAAAGGGGATTTATTGATTTATTTTGACCTAAAAGAGAAAATTGCTATTTTTGCAAGAATTTCTTTATTTAGGAAAACAAAGACTTGGGTTTGCCGATACGGCCTTTCATCACTTCTGGGAAGAAGATTTTAAAGTTGTGCCCACAAACCATTTAAAAATGACTCAGGGTGGCTATTCTTGCAAAAATAGCCTTCTGGCGTCCTTTTGAGGACATTCGGCTTGTTTAAACAAGAACCGTATCACCCGATTTATTTAGGACAACAATTAAAACTTTGACATTTTTTTTAGGTATTTTTGCAAAAGAGATGTTGGACCCGATGAGGGGTTGCCTATGTATCTCACATCCGGTGAGAATCAAACTAGTGTAGTTCGGGCAAAATGTTTTGTCAAACCCACATTTTAAAAAGCCTCTTTTTTTTCCTTTTTCTTTTTTTTTCAAAAATTTGGCAACATTTCGGTACTATTTGAACATTGATTTTTAGAACAAGCGGTTATCCCATTTACTGCTATTTTCTCAATTTTCTCTCCTTATTCATAAGTCAGTCAACATGCAAATCAAAAGAAAATAAATGCACAAGTAACACGTAAGATGCATCAAGATGGTCTTTTCATTTCAGGTTGCCTGTCATAGACGGACCCAACCCCTGTGTTGAGCCCCCTAGGCCAAATGCACGTGATGCAAACAAATGTTCCTACTAGGGAACCGGCATGAGGTTTTGTCATACTAGGTTTCACCCTGGGTTTATTGTTCTAGACCTGGCTTACCCGAGCGGACAAATCGAGCCGGGGGGAGGGGGCAGCATACGGGGTATACAGAAGCTCCATCGGCTTAGCAGCTTATCCAAACCTCGTTCTAAATTGGAAAAGGCTCTAAATAGAAGAAAAGTCACACGAAATGCACCCTTCTCCATGATGTAGAAGACTCAGGGAGAGGAACGGATTCATAACAGTTTAAATATACAATTCCTCCAATATCAATGCGGTAAATCATTTAGCAGACATAGCATGGAACATGTAGAAAAATCATAAAAAGCCAAATATAACAGTTATACTAAGCTCGAATTCTTGAACCTTGAACCAGAGATTCTGGGTTGGATCCCCAGCAAAGTCTCCAGAGCTGTCACACCTCCTTTTTACACGACTACCCCAAAGGATAAATGTATATGGGAGTTTTTCCATTTAAAATGACATTATTCGAAATGAGATTATTTATTTATTTAGAGTAGTCACTTGGTATAGGCTTGGCTTTTGGTGTCCCAAGTCACCGTTTTGTTTTGAATCCCAAGCCGAGGAAATTTACGACTGTCGAAATGGAGTCTGCTAACCAGAAATTCTAAGTAAGGAATTCTGTTGACCCGAGGGAAGGTGTTAGGCACCATTGGATCCCATGGTTCTAGCACGGTCTCTTAAACTACTATATTCGGCTAGAAAATCTGATTTTAGTACATGTTCCTACTATAGTACAATTTTAATTTATTTACCTTTTTTAATTGAATTTTTTGGGATGTGAACATCATTTAAAACGTGTCTTTGGATCGCGTCACATGAAATGCACCCCGATACGAAACACATTTAATCCAACATTTTGGGATTTGGATATGAGTCATATGAAATGCACACCCGTATTTAGGAAGGTAAAATTAATAAACGACGCGCCTAAAGCGACTAATGAATTATTACCTTTGCGGGAAGTGGTGAAGTTCGCTAATGGCATGTCTCGAAATTCTAAGCATTTTAATAGGAGCATTTAAAGAGGGCCATACAATTTATGGGTTTTATTTGGCGCGGCGCACCTTATTTTATGTTTTTAGAAGGCCAACCTAAAGTAAATTATGATTTTCTATTGGATTTGTCTCTAATAGCCCTAATTAACCAATATTGTAAAATTCGGGTCTCATATATAAATTCAGGTTCATACAAAGGGAAGAACCTATTAATTTGAATCCGCTACCTAACTCGAGAGCCCAAATTTACGTTGCAAAATTAAACTAAACTTTAAATACGGATTCAAAACTTTCAGCATATTGGGCTACAAAATTTGCCCAAGAGGAAAAAGTGAGCTTATTCAGCCTTTTACTAGAGACTGCTCAGCGTACAGCAAATTGCACTGGCTGAGTTGTTTGCTAATACTTGGGCTCATTAGTACATAGCTGGGCCCAAGTCTCATTTTCATGAAAAATCTGTCATGCTGGGCTCCTGTTTGGGCCCAAACCCAACATATGGTGTTACTTAGTTCTCAGATGTACCAATTTATACAAGTTGGACCTAACAATGTTTTAAACAAAGGAAAAAACACACATTGTTCAAACTGAAGGCAAGACACAATTTGAATTCAAATCTGAACATTCTTCAATGCATTTGTATACCAACATACTTAATCCGAAATTTGACAGCAATTTAAAAGTAACCAATGAATCCTCAAGCTATCGTGAAAGACAGTATAAATTCTGATAATAATTGTAAACCAACTCTTGTGTTTCATATTTGAATACAACTAACGAAGATCTAGAAATGAATCAATAATGATCCTAGAATTCTGTTACTTATAATCAGTTCAACTTATTTAAATAAACTCAAAAAACAGTCCTGTTTAGTCCAAATTATACAGTCCAAAATTTATGTAAGTACAAATTTAAACTATATTAACCCATTACATAGCATTTAAGGCCTATTTGACTATTAAACACATCAATCCAAACAGGTACAGTTCAGGGAGCAGACGCTTGGGCCTTTTCATTCCTTTTTTAATCTCAAAGCTACATAAATTTGAGTTCAAATACGTATCTGGAATTACAACAAAAGAATACCAATGAGTAATGGAGGCAGAAAGCAATAGTGTGAACACCTAATTTTTTACCACACCCAAATTCTATACTAGTTTAGTGTAAATATTTCTTTTACGTCTAATCTTATTATTTTAAAATTTTATCATACTCTTAGTAGGTTTTATTCAATATATATATATACACACACACATACATACATACACTAACTATATATTCACATTCTTAGAATATAAGTTTTACTCCTAGCTTTAAATAAAAGAAAAATTAAAAAAAATCTATCTAATTAGGATTTTAAATGTAAGCTATTTTATTTTTCTTAGTATAATTTAAACTACAATGTAAATATTTAATTTTTCTTATGTATATAATATTTAAGTATAAAGTAGCTAACTAATATTTTTAACTATGCAGTTTACTTTCTAATTTCTTCATTAATAAAGAATAAGTAAAAGTTATTAAACAAAAAAGAAAAGAAAAACTAACTAACGAAAAACAAAAAAAAAAGGGCAAAGCAAGTAATAATAATAATAATAATAATAAGTAATAATATAATAAAAAGGGATAAATCTTAAAAGATTCAAACAAAAGTTATTCTAACTACTTACCATGATCTTCTCAATATGCTTCTCTCACTACAACTCTAACTTTGACTCTTTTACATATCACGCACATTCCTTTTATAAAAGGGAGATATAATAAAATAAAAAAAAGGAGAAAGAGAACAAAAAAAAACAAAGAAAGAAACGGAAAAAAAAGAAAAGATAAAGAGAACGAAAAAAAAGAACAAAGAAAGAAACGGAAAAAAGAAAAAGAAAAAGAGAACAGAAGGAGAGAAAAGAAAAAAAAAGAAAAAAGAAACGTTGAAAAAACAAAAAGAAACTCAAAGAATGAAGAGAGGTTAGAAGACAAAGGAATAAAAAAAACAGAACGAAAAATATAAAGAGAAAAATTGAACATGAAAGAGAAAATTAGTTTGAGAACAGAGTTGGAGATTTTGTTCGCGGTTCAGAATTCAGGGTTTTAGAAAAGTTAATATTGCTAGCTTTAGGAACCAGTAGATTGTACATATTCTCTTTATTGTGAAACCTTACAATAGGTAACACTCAATCTTTTGGTATATTTTAAACATAATATATGGGATCTATGTCTTCGCAAAGTTTGAATTTTAATTTGTTTTTTTCTGAATATTGTTAGAAGCATAGACAGAAGCATGCAGTACAATGCAAATATATGAACCATTGCATTTTCTAAGACTCGTACCTTATATCGTTTCCTTTTATATATGTACGTTAAGTAGCTATTTTAAATATATATATATATATATATATATATATATATATATATATATATATATATATAGATATACTGTTATCTTTCCTTGTATGTAATATTTAATACGAGTGAGCAACTTTCATACTAATTCATGAATTAGGAGGAGTGCCTAAAGATTTTTATTTTTACTTCGTTATAGTTTTGTTTATTTTTCTTAGAAGTTTTATTTATGTTTTTGGTATAAAATAACGTGATTGACTAAATTTTGTTGGAACATCTGTTGGTTTATTATTTGAGTTGCTGAAATTTTAGTTCTTTAATAGTTAAATCAAAATCATGTTCATATAGATGTGTATATCAAAGTACGGCAAATTAGTCATACGGGACAATTTGATGGTTAATTAAGATAAATATTTTACATTAAGTTCTATTGATAAATATGGATGGAATTTGCATTTTTTTTTTTGTATAAATGTCTCCAGATAATGATAAATCCAATATTATGTAAGTTTGTTTAAATTATAACGCATCAATAGAAAGCTTTGTTAATTTGGTTCCGTCTTCTAGGACAATGGTCATCTCATATTTATATTTTACACTAAAACCTTAAGATTTATTATAACAGTTAAAAAATAATAATAATAAAATAGATAAATAAATAGAATATTCTAATAATGCTAGAAAATTTTTAGATGCACTTTAAAATACTAGCTCATGTGTTCATACCCGAACTTTGGATTGATACGCTTAAATAATAAAAGGATCATGTGCGCATTCCGCGTTGTGATACCTTTTTAATTTAAAATAATTATATTATAACTATGTGTACATTCTTTACATTGGTTTATATTTAATTTTAATGAAGTACCTTGTGTGCGTATTGCATCTTGGTCAAAATAATTAATAAAAATATAATAAATTTAGTGAAACGGTAATAAATAAGCCATAATCAATAAAATACAAGAATAGCTAAAAATTGATTTAACCCTTACATTAATCAATAGAAGCGACCGTGCTAGAACCACGGAACTCGAGGGGTGCCTTACACCTTCCCCTCGGTCAACAGAATTCCTTACTCAGTCTTCTGTTTTCGTAGACAATAAATTAAGAGTCAAATCTTCCTTGTGAAAAGGGATTCAAATTAAAGGTGACTTGGAACACGAAAACTCAATTACAAGTGGCGATTCTAAATAATAAATAATCCTTTTTCAAAACGTCACTTTAATTGAAAAAACTCTTCTAACTCAACCTCGTAATTGGGTTGTGGACAAAAAAGTGATATGACAGCTGTGGCGACTCTGTTGGGGACAATTAATAAGAATTCGAGCTTTGTATATTGATTCTTGTTTGGCTTTTATCATGTTTTTGATATTATTGTATTTTGAAGCCTAATGTGCAATTTATCGCTTGTTTACCGCTTTAATATTTATTTGAACTGTGATGTAAATTGTATCCTCTCTCGCACCCCTCTGATTCTTCTGATAGGAAGTTATGTTGTGTTTGCCTACCAATATCACAAATATTCTGTCTTGAAATAAAGCCAGTTAGCCTACCAGCTTCTCGTGAAAGATTTAGTCACACATGTTTAGGCGGAGAGCCGTTAGCTAGCCAGTGTTGTTCTATTACTGGTGACGCTTGACGCTCCTCGGCCCAGGTTGTCCACCCGCCAGGTCTAGATACCATCTCCTTTAGGATTTGAAACTTATAAGAACAAGCCATAAGCAATGAATATCCCTAGTAGGTTACGCTTTATTTGCATCATATGCATTAAACATAGCGGGGTTTGGCACATGGGTCGGGCCCGTCTAGGACAGGAACCAATTTTTCGGACCAACATGTTCATATCTATGTGCTATATGTAACGTTATTTGGTAGGCTTCGCTCGAATATTGACCGTCTTTAGGATAAAATTAAACAAGGGTAAAGAAAGAGAAAATTTCCAAGTTTTCATAAAATACATCTTTTTAAAAATAAATTTTTGAAAGGTTTTGGTATATAAACTAACAATTTTCAAAATAGTTTTCTTTTTTAGCTATTTTAACCAAACTACGCGGGTTTGATTATCAACGAATATGTAGGCAACCTTCATCAGGTCCAACCCCATTTAAAATAAATATTAAAAAAGGAGAAAAAAAGGGGGGTTTTATGGATTATTAGTTATTACTCTTTATTTTAAAATAATGATAATATAGTCACTTAGTCAAGTTTTTAACCAGTATTGCCCTTGCATCCGGTCTTTTTACCAAAATAGCCTTGAAACCTGCATCGAAACTGCGAAATGGGAGGCAAATTTTTTTCTTTTACAAAACAAAAAAAAAGGTTATTTGGGCCTTTTATTTTTTAATGACTATTACTAATTTAATTTTTTTTAGTCCCACAGTTTGGTTTTTATTTTTATTTTTTTCTTTTTCTTTCAAACCCGAGAAATTGAATTTTTTGTGTTAATATTATATTTAACTAAAATCTAACCCCGTGTCTGGATAAATAGGTGCACCATAAGTGGGGAAAGAGGTAAGTCTGAAAAGAGGCCCAGGACAGAAGGGATACCGGATTTTCTCATTGTTGATCAGATACCACAATTATTGTGGAATTGGTGGAGAGATTTTAAGGAATATGAGCGAAACCAGATAAAGAAATACTTGGATATTTGGTTAACATGATGACGATCAAGCCTAGGAGGGATGTGATCGAAACTTTGATTCCACATTGGGATCCTGAAAATAATGTGTTCCATTTTACTGACTATGAGATGACTCCGACCTTGGAGGAAATCGTCCATTTCCAGGGGTGGGGTTGTAATCTTCACCGCCAGAGACCCATAGTGCCAAAAAATGTGAATGAGGGTAAGTTTCTAAAGCTCTTGAACATAAACAATGGACATTATGAAGGTTTAGGAGGCAATTGGTTTAAGTTGGGATTTCTATTTTATTTGTACAGCCTAGACTGTAATTTCGAAAGTAATGTAGGAAAACTGAAATCAAAGGAAGACAAGGAAATATGGAAGATACACAGAAGGTTTGCATTTATGGTTGCTTTTTTGATGCGTGTAGCTTTTCCAGAAAGGGAAGGACGCATTGACATCCGATTGGCAGGTGTAGTTGAGGCGCTGACCTCAAAAGGGGATTATTATACTTTGGTCCCTATGATACTTTTTTCCATTTTTCATGCTTTAACTAGATGTAAATTGGGTGCAAGAAACTTTGATGGCTGTAACATTTTGTTACAAATATGGTTATTGGAGAATTTTTATCGTCATCCTACGATCTCTAATTTTAGTGAGCTCTGGCCCAATCACAGTTTTGATCACCAGAAGAGAATTTAAAAATGTGACTTACCTGAAGGGATTAACGCCTAGAAAGAACTACTTCTTACTTTGTCTGTAAAACAGATCACATGGAATTACGATTGGTTTTCCTTGAAAGAGGTCATTTTTGAATCTGCATACCATTCTTATTTGGTACTTATAGGATTGGATGGTGTTCAGCCTTATGCTCCACTTCGGGTAATGCATCAGCTTGCACGACGACAGGAGGTGCCACCAACACGAGATATGAGCAAGTTCTATTATGATTTTGGTAAAGATCAACCTCATGACGAAGGGGAAATTATAAAAATTTGGTATTCAAGTAAAGTTTCGGAGTTCAATGAGATATTAGAGGACCGATATCGTGGAGAGGTGATCCCTGAATATATTACTTGGTTTCATGATCCTTCATCGTTTACAGATAAGCCTGAGGGGCCAAAGCGGAGGAGAAATGATCAAAGAATTATAGAAAAGCTGAAAGAGGAATTGGAGCATGCTCAGATGATTATAGCCAAACAACAAGCACAGCATTAGGCCGGAGTCACTTATATTCGTTTAAATATTGAGAAAGATTATCAACAAGCCCAGTATCAACATCAGGCTTTAGGTTGAGAAAGATTATCAATTATGGATAAAGATTTATAGCATGCCAAAAATGAGGCAGCCCGCTTAGAAGAAGAACTGGAAAACACGATTGGTTTAGTCAGAAGAGTGGAGGCGAAAAAAAATGCTGAAATACATAAGTTGCAAGAAGACTTGAGTATCATTGAAGAAGATGTGCACCAGCAACAACTGGAGTTTGATCAACAGAAAGAGCAGTTTGAAACAGAAAAGGCTCACTAGATATGCTCAAGGAGTCAGCTTTATGCACAATTAGAAGAAATAAAAAGGCAAAAGAGGGGTCATCAGCACACAGATTTTGAGGAAGAGCGGAGTCAGTGGATGATTGAGAGAGGTGTGTTAAACCGTCGCATTGAGTAATATGAGGGACGTGAGGCTCAGATGGGACACGCCCTCAACACTACCCAGATGTGGTTGCAGAATTGTCACATGAGTATGGGGGAAGCTAGAGAGAATGTACTTCGATTGGCAGAAAAAGCAGCATATGTTCATGATGATCATCGTCGTCTAAACAATGAGAAAGTTGTCAACACCCACGTGTCCTCATTCCACAGTTGCCGACGGTATTTCGAAATTTTTACAAGACTTTAGGGGGACACTGGAGGCCAAGAGATGCAGACAATTGATGATATCAGTTTAAGTAAGACGACTATTGAAGATTAAATTTTAGTGCAGTCCATTAGTTTCTTAGTTTCATTTATTTGTTGCATTTTTTATTTTGGAGACTTTTATTATTATTATTATTATCAAAATTTATTTTATTCCAGTCATGTTTATGTCGTTAGAATCTGTAGAGTCAGTTTTTATATATTTTCTTTTCTCTCATTCTATAAAAAATATATAATTGAAAAACATTTTAGTTTGTTTTATTTTCTTTTTAAAAGAGAAGAAATAATTAGAATTGTTATTATTTCTCCTGAACTACGTGATGATCTGATTCATGCGACGTCATGATACGTAGGCAATCCCCATCGGATGCGATCACAGCCATAACTAATCTGAAACAAATAAAAAAATAAAATAAAAAAAATAAAAGAGCAGTAAGTTCAAAAGGAAATAAACCAACAAGCCGGGATGAAGCATGAAGCCTTCCAAAATCATTTTAGAAATGAAAATGGCATTAGGTGCATGGCATACAATGTGTGATTAATATCTGAAAAATGTCTCACTCTAACACTTTGTTGTTTAGTATTTCTAAAGAGATAAGGTTAAACAGAGGTGGTTGGTTTGTGGTTTATACTGGCGACTCACCCTTACAACACGAGGTCAAAAGAAAAAAGTAAAATGGGAAACAATAGTGAGAATGAGTCAGATAATGATGATGTCCGTGGACAATTGGTCGAAAAAGGTTCAGGACTAGTTGAAGAAGTAAGAGTGTTGAAACAACAATTGGCAGATATGTACCAAGCCTGGGTGAATGGAAAGACATCGCCCTCACTACCCCTGGGGCCTTCGGATAATCTTCATAATGTGTCAGTTTCAAATCAAGTGACTATCTTCATAATAAGTAACCCATTATACCAACCTGGATTCAGTCCGAGCATTAACCTCCCCACTATCACCAGTACCTCCATTCCACGTCCTCCAACCGCACCCTTCAAAAATGACCTACATACTGTACCCATTCCTCAACCGGCTCTTGCTCAAAAGCTCAATAATGATCCACAATTGAATGCTCATCATACCCAACATTACTCTCTAGAACTGATTTTCATGGTTCCAGATTCATACAAGTATACTCCTCAAAACATGTTCTCAGTGGAAGTCGAAAAGCCCGACAAGAATATGAAACAAGAGGAAATGACAAGAAAAGTGAAAAGTTTGGAACAAACCATGAGAAACATACAACGTTTGGGAGGCCACAAAAGTGTTTCGTTCAATGATTTATGTATGTTTCCCCATGTTCATTTGCCACCTGGATTCAAGACCCCAAAGTTTGACAAGTATGATGGTCCCGGTGATCCTGTGGCCCACTTGAAGAGACATTGTAACCAATTGAGGGGAGCATGGGCAAAGAAGAATTACTCATGGCCTATTTTGAGGAAATTTTGACAGGAATTACTTCATAGTGGTTCATAGATAAAGACATATCTCACTAGCACGTTTGGAATGACATGGTCAAGATTTTGTCCAACAATTTCACTATAATATTGATATAGTGCCAGACCGCTCCTCTCTTGTCAACATAAAGAAGAAATATTAGAAAGCTTCAGAGAATATGCAATCTAGTGGAGATAGCAGGTTGCTAGGGTCAAACCACCAATGAAAGAGACAGAAACTATTGACTAATTTCTCCAAGCTCAGGATCCTGATTACCTCCATTATATGTTGGCCGCCATTTGTAAGCCTTTTTCCGAGGTGATCAAGATTGGGGAAATAGTTGAGAATGGAATAAAGTCGGGCAAAATGGTGAGTCAGGCAGCCCTTAAGGCGACCACGCAATCAATTCAAAGCCGGTCAGACAGTTTCAGAAATCGGAAAAAGAAGGAGGAAGGATCCATGATGAAGTCTGTATTCGGGGGAGTTCAAAGAGGAATAGTTCCTTCATACGTGCAATTCCAACAAGGACAATCCAATTCTCCTCAACATTATTATCTGCCTCAGGGCCCCCAATACTCATTTCCCTCGCAACAATACACAGTGTATAATGTTCAGGCTTATGCTAGGCCTCTCGATCACCAACAGCGGCGAGCATCGATTCCACAAGGCTCCCGTTAACTCCAGAAAAATTTTCAGGCACCATATAATCCTCATCCCAGACAAGAATATGTGAGATAACAGGAGCCAAAGAAAGAGTTCACCCCAATTGCAGAATCGTATACAAGCCTATTTCGTAAGTTAATGTAGCTGAAATTGATTGAACCCGTCATGCCACGTTTGTGAATCCAAATTCAAAAAGTTTTGACTCCAATGCGAGGTGTGAGTATCATTCTAACACCCAAGGTCATAGTACCGAAAATTGTTGGACATTAAAGAAATCCATTGAAAATTTTATTGAAGAAAAGCCAATTGTAGTGAAAAACAATGAAGATACTCCTAATATCACAAACAATCCACTCCCAGTATCATGCACATTTTATTGGGATGATTTGTGATGATCGTGATTACAAGCAATCTGGCAAGACATAGATGATTGTTGGAACCATAGGTCCGGAGCAAAAAGTGATAGTAAGCCTGCCGCAATTGGCACTGCTGATTGTGAAAGGTGCGAGTTCTAGTTCAAACTTAGCAGGTTCTGAAAAAACGGTTCTCTATGTCCCTGGAAGCACAAAAAAGATTGAGGTTCAATTGGGTGGGCCAAAACTTTATATCCCTGGGGGCATTCAAAAGATTGTTTCGAATAATGCTTTGAGAAGTATAACAGAGCCAGTTGTGATCCGACCTGTGGCACAACTTCCAGAGTCAAACCCAAAAGTTATTCCCTGAAACTATAACAAGACTGTCATGACATACAAAGGAAAAGAGATAGTGGAAGAAACAGATGAAATGGGAGGCTTGACTCGCTCTGGATGGTGCTACTCGCCAGAGGAGTTGAGAAAAGTTAAGCAAGCCAAGGAAAATCACTTTTCAGTGAAATAAACCGTTTTATAAAAAGAAGCGGAGGAATTTCTTAAGAAGATGAAAATGCAAGACTACTCAATCACTGATCAACTAAGGAAAACCCCTACTCAGATATCTTTGTTATCTCTGTCTTGCACTCGAAAGAACATCTCCATGTGTTGATCAAAACTTTGAATGAGGCATATGTATCAGAAAAGGCAACGGTGAATCAGCTAGAAATAATGGCTGAAAGATTCTTTAAGGTGAACAAAATTTCTTGCAGCGATGATGATTTGCCTAAGGAAGGGGCTGGGCACAATAAAGCTTTGCATCTTATGGTAAGATGTGAAGGGCATTACGTAAATGGGGTCATGATTGACGGAGGCTCAAGTGTAGATGTATGCCCTCTTTCTATTCTACAACAACTGAACATTGACATTAGCAGAATTCGAACTAGTAATGTCAGCATCAGGGATTTTGATGATTCAAAAAGAGACACTATTGGGGAAATCGAACTCACCATGACAATTGACCCAGTTGATTTTAACATTGTCTTTCAGGTGTTGGATATTAAAACCTCCTATAATTTTCTTCTGGGAAGGTCGTGGATCCATATGGCCAGAGCTATACCATCCACCCTACATCAAGTGGTCAAATTCGAATATGACAGGCAAGAAGTTGTTGTTCATGAGGAGGACGACTTGTCCGTCTTCATGACCCATCATTCCATGTATCGAGGCCAAGGAAGGATGTGAACCCCTCATATATCAAACATTTGAGGTGATTGAGGTAGACCAAGTGGAAGAAGGAAAACCAATTCTTCATCCCCATCTTTCAGCAACATCTATGATAGTAGGTTCACTAATGTTGAGGAACGGCTGTGAACCAAAAAAAGGATTAGGATCATTTCTGCAAGGAATTGTGAACCCCATTGCTCCATTTTCGAAGAAAGATACCTTTGTCTTAGGTATTAAACCAACATCAGCTGACATAAACAGAGCCAAGGCCCACAAAAAGAATGGTTGGAGCTTGTCAAAACTAATCCCTCACATAGCCTACACTTTTGTCAAGCCACAATTTGAAGAAGTCCAAAATCTTTCTACTCAAGATGAAATTAATGAAGTTTGCCAGGGTATCAAGGAGATGTTCTATGGAATCAACATGGTTCAAGTTGGTGAGGGCCCTTGCCGTACAAGTGTTCAGCTGATTGGCCCAAATATCTCGCTCAACAATTGGGAAGCAACTCCTCTTCCCATCAAGAAGGAGTCTTGGTTGTCTGTTTTGTTGCTTTTTTGTGTTTGGATTTTTTCAGGGTTTTAATCCATATACTTTAGTTTAATTGCTTTACTTTGATGTTAACTCTTCGATCCTTTCAAATTCAATGAAATGAAGTCCAGTTTCCTAGTAGAATTCTGTCTTTCCTTTCCCTAATTTTTGTTAATTTCTTATCATTTTAAGTTTCGTTAATGCTGGCTTTAAAAACATGATATGCACGCAGAATTCATGCTTAGATCTTAAAAAGTTGTCTAATCTCGAAATAATGAATCAAGAAGTTGAGCATGATGAAGATGAGAACTTTAAGGAAATAAAAAGAGAATTGGATCAATTTGAGAATAAGCCTAAGCCTAGCTTAAATGAAACAGAGGCAATTAACCTGGGAAGTCCTTAAGAAATTAGAGAAACAAAAATAAGCATTCATACTGAACAAAGGACGAGAGATGCCATAATTCAAGTTTTGTTCGAGTACAGAGATGTATTTGCTTGGTCGTATGATGACATGCTGGGTTTGAGTGCTGATTTAGTGGTCCATAAGCTTCCCACATATCCTAATTTTCGACCAATCCAACAAATACAAAGGAAGTTTAAGATAGATATGAGTGATAAGATTAAGGAAGAAGTCACGAAGCAACTAAGTGCAAATGTGATCAGGGTTGTTCGATATACAACATGGTTAGCAAATGTTGTGCCAGTGCCAAAGAAGGATGGGAAAATAAAAGTTTGTGTTGACTATAGGGATTTAAACAAAGAAAGTCCAAAAGACAACTTTCCCTTACCCAACATTCGTATCCTTGTTAACAATTGTGCTAAACATGAGATCCAATCTTTTGTGGATTGTTATGTTGGGTATCACCAAATTCTGATGGACGATGAAGATGCAGAAAAGACCGCCTTCACCACTCCATGGGGAACCTATTGTTATAGGGTCATGCCATTTGGTTTGAAGAGTGTAGGAGCAACATACATGAGGGCCATGACTACCATATTCCATGACATGATGCAAAAAGATATTGAGGTGTATGTTGATGATGTGATCATTAAGTCTAGAACACGAGATGATCATGTGCCAGACTTGAAAAAGTTCTTTGAAAGGCTACGAAGGTACAATATCAAACTCAATCCAGCCAAATGTGCATTTGAAGTTCCTTCTGGGAAGCTTTTAGGTATTATAGTTAGTCGAAAAGGCATTGAGTTAGATCCCTCCAAGATAAAGACCATTCGAGAGCTGCCTCCGCCGAAGAATAAAAAAGAAGTCATGAGTTTGCTCGGGAGGTTGAACTACATCAGCAGGTTCATTGCACAGCTTACAACCATATGCGAGCCTATTTTCAAGTTGTTGAAAAGGAACGCCACTATCAAGTGGATAGATGAGGGCCAAGAAGCTTTTGATAAGATCAAGGAATATTTGTCAAATCCTTCTGTTTCGGTTCTGCCAGAACCCCGTAGGCCTCTATTTTTATATCTATCAGTAACAGATAGTTCTTTTGGTTGTGTTCTGGGTTAACATGATGCCACAGGAAAAAAGGAACAAGCAATATATTATTTGACCAAAAAGTTTACCACTTATGAGGCAAAATACACTCTTTTGGAAAGGACATGTTGTGCCTTAACCTGGGTCGCTCAGAAGCTTAGGCATTATCTTTTGGCCTATACAACTTACCTCATATCCCGAATGGATCCCTTGAAGTACATCTTTCAGAAGTCGATGCCAACTGGCAGATTGGCAAAATGGAAAATCTTCCTCACATAGTTTGATATTGTTTATGTCACTCGCATTGCTATGAAGGCACAAGCTTTGGCTGATCATCTGGTAGAAAACCCGGTAGATGATGAGTATGAATCTTTGAACACATACTTCCCAGATAAAGAGGTCAATTTAGTTGAAGAAGAAGTCCAAGAGGACAGTCAAGTTTTGAAACTATACTTTGATGGGGCTGTTAACATCAAAGGCGTAAGGATTGGGGCAATTCTCATATCACCTACTGGGCAGCATTACCCTACCACGGCATGACTTCGCTTCTTCTTTACAAACAACATAGCAGAATATGAAGCTTGCATCATGGGTTTGAACATGGCAATAAACCTAAATGTGCATCAACTGTTGGTGATGGGAGATTCAGATTTTCTTTCGGCAGGCTCAAGGTGATTTGGAGACTCGAGACATCAAGCTCAATCCATATAAACATTGTGTGGAAGATCTTAGCAAGAGATTCAAGTCCATCGAATTCAGATACATTCCCAAGTTTCACAATGAATTAGTTGATGCCTTGGCCAAATTGGCCTCATTGCTTCCATATCCGGGTAATACTCACATTGACCCATTGGAAATTCATATTCGGGATCAATATGGCTATTACAATACAATTGAAGTGGAACTAGTTGGTGAACCATGATACTATGATATTAAACAGTTTTTGAAAGCAAGAGAATATCCGGAACATGCTAATAAGGATAAAAAAAGAACTATTAGGCGACTCTCTAATGGTTTCTTTTTAAGTGGGGAAATCCTATGCAAAAGAATCCCTGGTTTAAATTTATTGAGATGCATGGATGCCAAAAAACCTGAAATGATTATGAACGAGGTGCATTGGGGAGTTTGTGGTCCGCAAATGAACGGATGTTTTCTAGCAAAGAAGATCCTTCGAGCAGGATATTATTGGCTTACTATGGAGAGATACTGCATTCGTTTTGTTCGTAAGTGCCACCGGTGTCAGATTCACAGTGATTTGATTGACTTGCCTCCTTCAGAGTTGTATCCTATGTCAGCTCTTTGGCCTTTTGTTTCTTGGGGAATGGACGTCATTGGCCCAATCGAGCCAAAAGCTTCAAATGAGCACATATTCATCTTGGTTGCAATTGATTACTTCACCAAATGTGTGGAGGCTATTACATTCAAAGTAGTTACCAAGAGAGCAGTAGTAGACTTCGTTCAATCCAACATCATCTGTCGTTTTGGTATTCCAAAAATCCATTATTACAGATAATGCTGCTAATTTGAATAGTCATCTGATGAAGGAGGTATGTGAACAATTTAAAATTGAGCATCGCCATTCTACTCCTTACCGACCCAAAGCTAATAGAGTTGTTGAAGCTGTAAATAAGAACATCAACAAGATTCTTAGGAATATGGTCTAAGGGTCTAGACAATGGCACGAGAAATTGTCTTTTGCATTGTTGGGATACCGGACAACTGTCCGTATATCAGTTGGTGCAACACCCTACTTGTTAGTTTATGGAACTGAAGCGGTCATACCTGCTGAAGTTGAGATGCCCTCTCTCCGGATAATTGTTGAAGCTGGGATTGAAGAAAACTGAATGGGTGAAGTCACGATTGGAACATTTGAATTTGATTGATGAAAAGCGTTTGGCGGCAGTTTGTTTTGGTCAATTATACCAACAAAGAATGGCACGCGCTTACAATAACAAAGTGCGCCCAAGAGTATTTGAGGTAGGACAGCTTGTTTTGAAACGCATATTTCCACACCAGGAAGAAGCAAAAGGAAAGTTCACCTCGAATTGGCGAGGTCCTTACCTCGTCAAGAAAGTATTTTCGAAAGAAGCTCTACACTTGGCAGATATAGAAGGAAAGGTGACAGACATATCTGTCAATGCAGATGCACTCAAGAGATACTATGTCTGACATGCTTCTAATGGGAGCAGTTGGTTTATACTTAGCATTCTCAGGTTGGGATGACGAAAGGCTATCATTCTCGCTACCCAAACACTGGTCAAACCTAGTTAGCCCTTTGAAGACTTGTTTATATTTCTTTGTCTTTATCCTCTTTTGGAACCAATGTACTTAGAAAAAGATAAAAAAAAGTCATTATCAAAACAAGTTCATGCCATCCTGAACTACATTCGACTTGATTCCGAAAGGATACGTTGGCAGCCTCTCTCTGAGGTTCAGTCACACCAAACAAAAAATCCACATTTCCCCAATATTCAAAGAAACTGGGGCATGTTTTTATTTTATTTTTCGATGGTTATTCCATCAAATGGTTCCAAAAGTTGTAATTCAGTTGAGTAGTTCTTTTTACCTTTCCTTTTTAAGACCTTCTGATCAGCTTTTGAGAATGCTAAGTCAGTACCCTGCGGCTGGCACTTCAACCATTGCAAAGAGAGAAAAACAAATGAGAGAGTCTTATTTGAGAACCCTCAAGGGCACTATAAGGTGGTGGCGAGTTGAGAAAAACAAACGAGAGAGTCTTATCCGTGAAAACCCTCACGGACACTATGAGGCGATGTGAGTTGAGAAAAAGGCAAATGAGAGAGGTCAATTGGTGAAACCCCACAAAGGGCATTGTTAATCGATTTTAGGTCTTCTTATATCCTGGCACAAGCATTGTTAAAGAACTCAGTTTCAAAGAGAAGTTTACCGCAGATTTTGAGAATTAGACGGTTTAGACGGATCGAGCATCTAGTCCAAAGTGCATGTCATGTTCATTGAAGTCAGCATATTCCTCTAGATAAGTCCTTTTGTATTCTTCCCCTAAAAGTGACGCTTCTCGATTAAGTTGTAATGCTTATTAGTTCACCTTTTTTTTCTTTTTCTTTTTCTTTTCTTCCTTCATACTATTATTTTTTGAGTCCCTTTCAGTTTAATTTTGTCAAAGCAAAGCAAAAAAAAAGGCCATAAAATTGGTTGCAGTTTCCCTGTTATATGAAGAAAGAATTTCTGGGTATAAACAGTATGGGCAGAGCCATAAAGCCAACTTTGATATTCCTTGTCAAGCAAAAGGCTTGAAGGACTTAGCAATGCTTCAAGGGCAACAAAAGTTACTCATCAAAATTTGTTTTGGGGAACAAAGTTGTTAGCACTATAGACACAAATGCTGATAGGTGCAAAATAGTCAGGTGTTGATGTTTGAAAAAAAGGATCTTCAGAAAATAAAGTCAAAATCTCCCGGCAATTGGTACGATCATCGATAGGGTCGTAACAAGTGCAATGGATTCAAGGTCAAGTCGCCCAAGAAGTCAAGGCCACAAACTGACCACCATTTTAAAAACTAACGAATCTTTCTTTGATTAGAACAGGAACAGATTCGTTTAGTGAAACAGTTCGTGGAAAGACGAACACCACCAAGTGAAGTTCTCAAATCCATGATTTCCTTCCAATATGCACGTAAGCATGTTATTTTAGTTTCATTATAGGGGATCAATACCCTATCTTCAACACAGGGTACTAAATCCGTTGGTTGCATTATTTTCTACATAGGGTATGACATCCCCTAGTAGCGTTTCAGAGTGTCACGAGCCTCATTTTATTGCCAACACAGGGTACTACATCCCCTAGTAGCGTTTAAGCGTACCAAGAGCCTCATTTTATTGCCAACACAGGGTATTATATCCCCTGGCTGCATTATTTTCTGGTATGACATCCCCTAGTAGCGTTTCATAGTGCCACGAGCCTCATTTTATTGCCAACACAGGGTACTAAATCCCTTGGATGCATTATTTTCTACATAAGGTACGACATCCCCTAGTAGCATTTCATAGTGCCACGAGCCTTATTTTATTGCCAATACAGAGTACTACATCCCCTGGCTGTATTATTTTCTACATAGGGTACGACATCCCCTAGTAACGTTTCAAAGTGCCACGAGCCTCATTTTATTGCCAACACATGGTACTACACCCCCTGGTTGCCTCCTTCCTGTTAACACTGGGTATAACATTCCCTATTATTAAAAAAACAAAAAAACTATTTTTCAATTCTTTATTCTTCT
Source organism: Nicotiana benthamiana (assembly GCA_034376525.1). Taxonomy (NCBI): domain Eukaryota; kingdom Viridiplantae; phylum Streptophyta; class Magnoliopsida; order Solanales; family Solanaceae; genus Nicotiana; species Nicotiana benthamiana. The sequence continues at coordinate 65,777,027 of CM067331.1, read as the reverse complement.
GCAATAGCAATGATAGTTTAATGTGCTTTCAATAACTCACAAAAATTTCCTAGTGCAAACTGGGGCAGAAAAGTTTTGTTCGTTTTGTTTGTTTGTGTTGCTTGTAGGTTTTTCTGAAAAGCACGGATTTGATGTGCAAAAATAAGATTTTAGTTCTTTCCAGAGAAAGCGCAATGTTTGATCTCAATACCGGCCGCAACTAACTTTAGCGTAATGCATGGAGAGACATATGGTCGTGGTACTACAAGAATCAAGACAAGACTCCAGATGACATTTAGATAGGAATTTTTGTAACTCTTAGATTTCAAGAGTATGTAATCTTCTTTTCATTTTGATAGTAGGAACGACGGATCAGAACCTCGACGGAACCTCAGTGGACTCTCCATCTAAGTATACTCCATCACTCTTCTTTCTACTTGAACTACATGTGACCTGATTCCCTTATAACTCGGGATATGTAGGCTACCTAAAATCAAGGCTCGGTCGCACCTTTTTCTTCTATCTTGTTTTCTTTTTCAAATGATAGTAAGGTCAAAAATCAGTCACCATGTTCATTTTTATTTTTCTGAAAACTCTTCATTTTTCCAACCAAAGAGAGGCATGCTATGAACATCTAATTTTCTACCACACCCAAATTCTATACTAGTTTAGTGTAGATATTTCTTTTAGGTCTAATATTAATATTTTAAAACTTTTATCATACTCTTAGTAGGTTATATATATATATATATATATATATATATATATATATATATATATATACATAGATACACACACACACATTTTTAGAGTATAAGTTTTACTCCTAGTTTTAAATAAAAGAAAATTTTAAAAAAATCTATCGAATTAGAATTTTAAATGTAAGCTATATTATTTTTCTTAGTATAATTTAAACTACAATGTAAATATTTAATTTTTCTTATGTATATAATATTTAAGTATAAGGTAGCTAACTAATATTTTTAACTATGCATTTTATTTTTAAATTCTTCATTAATAAAGAATACGTAAAAATTATTAAACCACAAAAAAATAAAAACTAACTAACGAAAAACAAAAAAAAGGGCAAAGCAAGTAGCAATAATAATAATAATAATAATAATAATAATAATAATAATAATAATAATAATAATAATAATAATATAATAATAATAATAAAAAGGGATAAATCTTAAAAGATTCAAACAAAAATTATCCTATCTACTTACTATGATCTTCTCAACCTCTTTCCTCACTCCAACTCTAACTCTAACTCTTTTACATACCACCCAAATTCTTTTTATAAAAGGGAGATATAATATAAAAAAAGCGAAAGAGAACGAAAAGAAAGAACAAAGAAAGAAACGGAAAAAAAAAAAGAAAAGAGAAAGAGAACGAAGAAAAAAACAAAGAGAGAAACAGAAAAAAAGAAGAAAAGAGAACAAAAGGAGAGAAAAGTAAAAAAAGAATAGCAAAGAAGGAAGAGAGGTCAGAAGACAAAGGAAAAAAAAAAAAGAGAATGAAAAAAAAAGAAAGAGAAAAATTGAACGTGAAAGAGAAAAATAGTTTGAGAACAGAGTTCGAAGATTTTGTTCGCGGTTCTGAACTCAAGATTTTAGAAAAGATAGTATTGCTAGCTTTGGAAACCAGTAGATCGTACATATTCTCTTAATTGTGAAACCATACAAAAGGTAACACTCAATCTTTTGGTACAGTTTAAACATGATATATGATATTTATGTCTTCGCAAAGTTTGAATTTTAATTTATTTTTTTGAATTTTGTTAGAAGCATACATATATATATATATATATATATAAAAGACAGAAGCATGCAGTACAATGCAAATGTATGAACCACTACATTTTCTAAGTCTCGTACCTTAGGTCGTTTCCTTTTATATATGTACGGTAAGTAGCTATTTTAATTAGCTTTGTGTACGTGTGTGTTTAATTATATATATATATATATATATATATATATATATATATATATATATATATATATATATATATATATATATATATACTGTTATCTTTCGTTGTATGTAGTATTTAATACGGGTGAGCAACTTTCATACTAATTCATGAATTAGGAGGAGTGCCAAAATAATTTTTTTACTTCGTTATAGTTTTGTTATTTTCCTTAGAAGTTTTATTTATATTTTTTTTTATAATATAACGTGATTGACGAAATTTTATTGAAATTTTAGTTCTTTAATAGTTAAATCAAAATCATGTTCATATAGATATGTATATCAAATTACGGCAAGTTAGTCACACGGTACAATATGATGGTTAATTAAGATTACTATTTTATATTAAGTTCTATTGATAAATATTGCTGGAATTTGCATTTTTTTTGTATAAATATCTAGATAATGATAAATCCAATATTATGTAAGTTTATTTAACTTATAACGCATCAATAGAAAGCTTCGTTAATTTGGTTCTATCTTCTAGGACAATGGTCATCTCTTAGTTATATTTTACTTTAAAACCTTACGATTTATTATAACAGTTAAAAAATAACAATAATAAAATAGATAAATAAATAGAATACTCTAATAATGCTAGAAAATTTTTAGATGCACGTCAAATACTAGCCCACGTGTTCATACTTGAACCTTAGATTGATATGCTTAAATAATAAAAGGATCATGTGCGCATTCCGTGTCGTGATACTTTTAAAATTTAAAATAATTATGTTATAACTATGTGTACATTCCGTACCTTGGTTTAATATTTAATTTCAAGGAAGTACCTTTTGTGCGTATCGCATCTTGGTCAAAATAATTAATAAAAAATGTAATAAATTAAGTGAACCAGTAACAAATAAGTCATAATCCATAAAATACAAGAATAGCTAAAAATTGATTTAAGCCTTACACTAATCAATAGAAGCGACCGTGCTAGAACCATGGGACTCGAGGGGTGCCTTACCCCTTCCCCTTGGTCAATAGAATTCCTTATTCAGTCTTCTGTTTTTGTAGACCATAAATTAAGAGTCAAACCTTCCTTTTGAAAAGGGATTCAAATAAAAGGTGACTTGGAACACCAAAACTTAATTCCAAGTGGCGACTCTAAATAATAAATAATCCTTTTTCAAAACGTCACTTTAATTGGAAAAACTCTTCTAACTCAACCTTGTAATTAGGTTAAGGACAAAAAAGAGGTATGACAAATAGCAGCAACAAATTCAGCTCGACAAATGTAGCAATGAAACCAAACTCGAAACACAGAAGCAAACAAGGAGTTTTTATCAAGTAGACCAGGATTCATACAACCTTAAAAATGGATTCAAATGATTCCAACTTAAATTATTTTTGCACTTTTGAAAACTGTGACTAAACTGGATAATTTTCAAAGAGTAATTGATTCTAATCGAATAGTATTTCTGCCTGTTTTTGTGTTTTCAAATTTTTAGAAGTTTTCCTTAGAATCAGATCTGTTATTTTTTATTTTTGCTCTTGTATTTGTGACTAATTCAGAAGGGATTTTTCTGGTAGGTCTTTCGTGCCTTTTCACTCAAGATACTTATGCCTTTATAGGCAAGTAAACTAGGGAAAAACTTTAGCTTTTATTTTATACTTAGTCCTTTTAATTTTCTAGTTTAACCGATCAGTCCCTCAATTCTTAACTTGTTAGTCAAGTTATATCAACTAAAACCTGAATTTTAAATTTTAACCCCTCTCTAGAAGGTTCTAGATTCAACTACAGTATTGTGTTCTATTTAGGAATACATACACTACCCTTTATTCAAACTGAAATTATCAAATCACCCAAACTAACTTTCATAACTAGTTATCCTTAGTTTTAACCAAGATTAATCAATCAAATGTTAGCCTAATCGGCTATATCCAAACCAAGTTAACTAATCTTATTAACTGTAATCATACTAAGGTAATTGGTGAACTAACAATTAGCACTAAACAAATAAGATTAAAATCAAAATAACAGGAACCTCTACAGATCAACTAGTGAAATCAGATACAAAACCAACAAGAAAATCAAAGCAGATAGAGCAAAATTAAACCAAAATTAAGAACTAAACAAACAGAATCAAAATTTTAATGACATAACACAAACAATCAAAATTTAACACCAAAACCTAAAAAACTGGATTAAATTAAATACAAATAGATCAAAAAGAAAAGAAAGCTTGCTTGGCTTAACAACAAATGAACGTAGCGTTGTAAATTTAACCTAAAATTATCTAGACTATTATTAGCTTATAGAGAGGTAATAAAAATTAAAATTAAAAGAAAAGAAATTAGAAAACTTAGCTTAAAATTCTTGAGGCTCATGAATCTTCATGCATTGTGTTTGAGAAGCTCTAAATCCAGGTTTGGGCAAATTAGGGTTCTGTGTCAGACTTTGATCTGAAATTCGAGGTGGTGGCGGAATATTTGAGGGAAACTAACCAAAGATTTAAGAAAATGAAGGTGAGGAGGATCCAGGGTGTTATTTTGGTTTAGTTTAGAGGTGGGGTGATTTGTGGTCGGAGTTTCAAATTAACATTCGAGCCGGTTGGTCATGATTTGAGTGGTTTTGGCTTGGGATATGGTAAGAGGGGGTCGAGGAGGGTCTATGGTGCGTTTTTTGTGGCCATCGAAGTCGGCGCCGCCGTGGACGGCTGAACAGCCTCGAACTTGAATGGATATTCGAAACCGACGGCTAGGATTTGAAGGCTGGGACTTGGGGCGTTGGAAAGAGTAGGAGGAGAGGATTCAGGGGTGTAAATTTTGGCGGGTTTGGAGCTTCCCCGCTTCGCCGCCGCCGGCGACGATTTTCAATCGACGCCGGCGAGGCGGTGGGATGGTGGCAGGTGGCGGCATTACATCGGCACAATTCAGGGTTAATGGAGACAGGGTACGAGGTTTTGTGGGTAGGAGTGATATGAAACAGTTATATACCCGTTACAACAAGGCTTGGACAACGTTGGATCGAACGGATGGGCGACTAGGATTTGTCTAGATCAAACGTCGTTGTTTCGATGGGGAGGGGTCTAGACCAGTCTTGGGGTGAAATTGGGCTGGTTTTAAAGTGGGTTTGGGGTTTTTGGCTTGAATAATAATCAAGTATTAGCCCAAAATCTGATGGTCTGCTTCTCTTTCAATTCCTTTTATTCATTTCCTTCTTTTATTTTTGTGTTTTATTTATTTAATTATTAAAATTTAGATTTTATGAAAATGCAAAACTAAAAGTTGCCAAAACAGGTTTAAATCTAAAATAAGACTAATTGAATTCACTAAAATTAACTAGGTCCTAAGTTTTAAAAAGAAAAGTAAACAAAAGTGAAATTAAAGGAACCAAAAATGTAAAAATGATTATTTTTGTTGTTTTCCTTCTTTTTAATGATGTTTAATTAGTCCAACATCTAAAATTAGGTCCTAAATGCAAACATGTTATTTTTTTATAATTTTCATTTTTTATGACGCATAAAAACGCACGCAAAAATGCAAGCAAAACACGAAATCATGCAATTAATTCCTAAAAATTCAAATAATAAAAGAAAATTCCTAATTTTAATAAATTATATAGGAATAATTTAAGCGCGGTAAAAATTATGTGTACACAATAAATAGTTTAGAGTTTCATATTAAAGAGTTAATTTAGAATTAACGGGTATAAAGTGAAATTTTTTCTATATTATTAGATGTCTTTTTTTTAATAAACAGATTTTCTATTCCATTCCATCAAAAAACTGTACAAATACAAACATAGATGCTGACCATCTATACTCTTATTCTAAACAGTCACTACAGCAACTATCACATGATAAAATTGTTGCTATCTCACTATGTGATAATATATGTATCAAGCAGTGTAAGAGCAGTCCTAAGGGTAATGGTCTAAGCTTAACAGTGTAGCCTTCCATTTGTGAACTGAAGCTCCTTTTAAGTGCAGGTGAATGGCTATTTCCTTGCAGACATTGTCGCACAACATTTTCCCTCCTTGGAATCTCTGTTTATTTCCCTCTCTCCATATCATTGTCACCAAGGTCCCAAACAAACATGCAGTGATTTCTGCTACACCAGTTCTCTTCCTTGCTAGTTTACTAACCCATTCACATTCATTATTCCAGTCAGAAATGGGTAGTTTATAACCCAGCTAGTTTAGGAGCCGACTCCAAAGTGCTTTAGTTTGCAAGCAATCAAAGTACAAATGATCAAAATCTCACGGGACAGTCCACAGAAAGTACATTCCAGTGGAATCAGAATGTTGAGTTCCTAGAGTCTGTCCACTGTTGCCAACCTCTTATGCAAAGCAAGCCACAATATGAATTTGTACCTAGGATGTAACTGAGCCTGCAGTATGATGCTCTTCCACTGGACTTTATGGTATTTAGGGTGTTGGAACCTGTATAATTTCTTAATGCTGAAAGAATCTACCATTTATAGCTGAAGCAGTCGACTATCCAGATTACCTTGAAGATCTTCAATGCCTTTTATCAACTCTCTCGACTTAAAGATCTTCCTTATTGCCCAAGCAGCAGATTTAGGAACTGGCATGTCGTCAATACTGTAGTTTTTTATATAGAAAGTATGCACCCATTCAATCCACAGACTGTCTTTCTTCTTGGTCAGTGCCCATAGATGTTTTGCAACAGTAGCCTTATTCCACTTGATCAAGTTCAGAACATTTAGCCCCCCTGCACTGTATGGCAAACAGAGTGTTTCCTAGGCAACCAGAGCTTTTCTTGACACTGTAGCTGAACCTGTCCAAAGGTAGGATCTGCATATTGCTTCGGTCATCCTCAGCACTTTTTTTGGCAGTAGAATTATTTGGGACCAGTAAGTTTTTACACCAAATAAAACTGATTTGATCAACTGAACTCGACCAGCATAAGAGAGCAGCCTTGATGACAAGCAGCTTATTTTCTGTGTGACTTTCTCAATTAATGGCCAACATTGAGCAGTAGTCAGTTTTTTGAATCCAGAGGTATCCCTAGATATTTAAATGGAAGTCTGCCTTCCGGGAAACCAAGTGCCTGTAAGATCTCCTCCTTCTGTCAGTTTGATACACCTGCTATGTACACAACACTTTTGTCAGCATTTGCTTAAAGTTCAGAAGCTTTGGAGAAATTCTGGAAAGCCTGCTTCAGTAGTTTAACAGACTGAATGTCTGCTTTACAAAACATAAGTAGATCATCCGCAAAGAAGACATGTGCCACACCCAGTTTCTTACATCTAGGATGGAATTTGAACTCTTTCCTCATCATCATTTGCATGAATTCTCTCGGTAAATACTCCATGGTCAGAACAAAGAGGTATGGAGACATAGGATCACATTGCCTTATGCCTCTTTTGCCTTTAAATGGAACAGTGAGTCCACCATTGATGTTGAGAGAATAGGTGACAGATGATATGCACTCCATTACCCACACAATGAACTTATAAGGAAATCCCAAGTCCTGCAATAGTCATTCTAGGAAGCTTCTCTCAACTGTGTCATAGGCTTTTATTAAATCTACTTTAAGAACACATCTAGGTGATATACCCTTCCTGGAGTAGCCTTTAAACAGCTCTTGTGTAAACAGAATGTTATCTGTGATGCTGCGACCCTCAATGAAAGCTGACTGTGATCTACCCACCAGATAGCCAATAACTGCTTTCAGCCTAGCTATGACGATCTTTATGATGATTTTTTATAAAGTTGTACAACATGAAATAGGCCTGTAATCCTTTACTTTGCTTGGATTGTGCACTTTAGGAATTAGTGTTAGAGCAGTGCTATTAACTCCCTTATGCAACTTTCCAATGAGAAGGAATTCCAGCACAGCCTCACAAATGTCTTCCCCCATTACATGCCAATGCCATATAATGAACTCAATTGGAAACTCATCCACACCTGGTGCCTTATCATGAGGCATATACTTTATTGCCATTAGTATTTCCTCTCTTATGACTGGTTTTACTAGTTCATCTTTCTGTTGCAAGCTAAGACAAGGACCCTGGTGGATTACTGCAGTGTTTGGGCACTGACAGATACTATTGTTTCCTCCCAATAACTTCTTGAAACATGTAATAAACTCTTCTTCCACCTATCTGGGATCATACAATTTAATTCCCTCTTGAGTATATATAGAGTTGATAGTATTAAAATTTGTCCTCATCTTCAATTGAGCATGGAAATATTTGGTGTTTGAATCTCCGCACGCAATCCACTGTGCTCTAGACTTCTGGTGTAAGATCTGCTCCTCTATGTTACTCCATTTCTCAGCTTCCATAAGCTCCCTTCTTTCTTGATCAATCAAGCATTGGTCCATATAATTGATCTGCAACTGATTCTGTATAGCTTCTAGTTTTTTCCTAGCCTCAATGAGGTGGATCCTATACATTGCCATATAGGTATTCAATTCCTTTAACCCCATTTTTAGGGCCTTTAATTTATTCCATACTCTATGAATTTTCCCTCCAGGTTAGCTTTTGTTCCATACGCTTTCCACAATGCTAAGGAAATCAACATGTTCCATCACAGAAGTATACAGTTTAAATGGCTTAGGATGTAGGTTCCTTCTTTGCTCCTGAGCATTGCATAGTAAAAGGATAGGGGAATGATCTGATACACCAGGGGTCAACACATCAGCTTCTATATGATTGTACTCCTGCATCCATTTCCCATTTCCAAATGCCCAGTCAATCCTACTATACACTCTTGTCTCTGGTTTTTGTTTATTACACCATGTATAAAAACATCCCAACCTCTTCAACTGAGTGAGTTGCGGGCACTGAGTGTGTCTTGGGAACCTTGAATCTACTGTTGCATAACTGGTGCTCCTATCCTATCATCAGTGTGGAGAACATTGTTGAATTCTCCACTGAGAAGCCAACTCTCCTGAATAGTTGCTCCTAAGATCAACAGTTTGCCCCATAGTTGTTGTCTCTTATTCATCTCATTATTTGCATACACTACTGTTATCAGTGTTCTGAAATTTGTACTTCTTTCTTTTACCTCACAGTGTATAAATTGTTCATCAGTCTTCAGTATCTGCACCTCAACATTTGAATTCCACATTAGCCAAATTCTCCCATTTGGGTGCTCATTATAGTTCCAGCTATATCACCAATCACTTCCTAGTTTTGTCATTATCCTTTTTTCCTTAGCTTCTTTTACTCTAGTTTCTATACATCCCATACAGTCTACTTTATGCTTTCTCAAAAAGAGTTTCAGCTCCTTTTGTTTATGGGCCTTGTTAAGGCCCCTAATATTCCATGTGCTGAAGGTCATTTTGTGGTGAAGCTAGATGGGCCAGCATCCCCTAGGTCTTCACCTATCTGTAGTAAGGAGAATCTGTTTGTCATGTTCACTGAAGTTCCAGCAGAATTTTGTACATTTTTGCCTTTTGACAACCCCTTATCCATCACCCTGCATCCTGCAATGTCAGCATTTTGTTTGTTGTACTCCACTATCCTAGCAGTTTTAACCACCTCATCGTTCTGCTTGGCTTTTGGTATCCATTTTCAGTTCTCTCTTTGCAATTGCTTCTTTTCCCCTGCTACCTTTGATTGGTTCTGTGTTAACTCTTCACTTCCCAGCATCCTCTTATACCAGCAATCATCAGAGTTGTGGCAAAATCTTACACAGTCACAACAGTATTTTGGCTTCCATTCATACACAATCTGTTGAGTGATAACTCCCCTCTTAGTATGTAGTTCAAAACTATCCGGCAAGGGTTGGGATATGTCTGTTTCCACTAGTACTCTTGCATAAGATATCTTCTCCAATTCAGCAGTAATTATGTCAGTGTACATAGGCTTCCCAACTACACTAGCTAGCTTTCTGAGGGCTTCAGTTGACCAAAAATTCAAAGGCAAGCCAAGGAAGGTAATCCACAGAGGAATTACACTCACACTGCCTGGATCAAATCTGAAGTCCATTCTCCATTATTGTAGCACAAATGGCTTGTTATGGAAAGTGTGTGGACCTGCCTAGAGGACAAGGTCCCTGTCTTCACTATTATCGAATCTGAAAATATAGTAACCTTCCTCATGATACAACACTTGAGGTTTGTTAACAAAATCCCATACATTTGTGATATAATTATCCATTGCTCGCTCATACGGGTTTTCTCCAAGCACAAACCCAATCAATGTATTGCTCCAGTATGCCTCTTGTTCCTTTGTATCCTCGTCTTCAATTTGTACCACAAATGTACCATCACGCATAGCAGGTGGTACATAGCACATCGGCTTCCCTTTTTGAGATCTTTGATTCATCTGCATGGCATCCCTCTTACCTTCAAATTCCTTAGAATCTCCATAATCCTGGCAGATCTGATCTAGCTTTGCTTGTGCTGAAAATTGAAGTCCTCGATGGACTTCTTGTGCTTCGGCATTGTCTGTCACCAGATTTCCCTCCTCGCCTTCATCGACTCCCTCACTAATTGGTTGGAATTTCTATGGTAAAAAACTTCCAGAAGTAACGGTTGTAATCGCTGTTGCACTCCAGTTTCATGTGTTATTAGCATTCCAGTATTTCCGTCCCTGCTAGGGTTGTGAAAAATTGTAGGTGCCGAACCCATTCCTGTTAGCCAGCGAGCGGGTTTGTCGAGAGCAGGCGTCTTTATTCTATTATCTCCTCCGTAATCTCCATTGCCGCTTGGGTCCTTCTTCTTCGTCTTGCCATGGCTGAAGGCGCAAGTTAGCACACCTTGCTTATCTTGCGCCGAGAGCTTTTTTGTTCTTTCACTATCTACTTTTTTCGATTTATTATTATTAGATGTCACATAATGCAAAAAAAGTGACTCTTTAGTTTGTGATCGGTGGCAAGCATTGATAAGATTAAGTAAAGCAGCAAAGCTAAGCTTTATTTGCGGCAAACAATTTTTGAATCTTTGAACAATGAGAACACCATGATCAAAAGAAAAAAAAACGATTACTGTGAATGTAATCTTAATATGATCTCTTTAATTTCCTTTAAGTTGTAAACAGTGCCTCATACAGTAAGATGTCTAATCCTAGCTTAACTTTCTGCTTTTCGCTTTTAATAAAGGATAGCCAACATAAACAAAAAGAGAAAGAAAAGCCTTGAAACTTGGAGAGGAATAATGCCATATTTCCATACAATTATTCTTTGAATGATGGCCACTTCACTGCCAGAAATTCGGCTAAAATCGACAGCCGGTCAATCGATTGGTTCCAATATATCAAAAATCGGCCAAAAAATCGATTAAAGACGGTTAGTTATTTTCATGCGAATATGCAATTAAAGAGTATAAATGAAATAAAAGACGGCCTTAAAATAAAATCTACCAATAGCCTAGTAGTAGAATAATATTATGTCATATTACAGACACCGATTTGATTCTTAGATGACGTATTTTTTTGTCACAATTAATACCGACCTTTGGTCCGTTCTCACCGTCGATTTTTTTCCCTTTTTTAACCACCTCATTTTATTTCCAAACATTTTTACGACGGTCGTCTTTGAGTCAATTTGGGCGCATCTCAATTATTCCACTAAATGGCAGATCTAGATAGGTAAAAAAAAATTACCTATTATTTTTTGCCTTCTTTGAAATTGAACTTAAAACCCCAAGATTTTGACCACTATGTCATAGTCTTGGTGCAATTTCATTTTCAATCTTATTATATATTACTGGGCAAAATTTAAAAATAACCAGATTTATAACTGGTCGCTCAAAATAGTTCAATTTTAAAATAATCGAAATTTAGCCATTTTTTACGTAAAGATAAATCTAAGCAAAAATACTGTTCAAAACCTGGAAAATACTCCAGTATATTATGCTGGAGTTCCACCATAAGTATACTTAAACTCCAACATATTATACTGGAGTTCCAGGATAAGTATGCTGGAACTCCAACATAATATACTGGAGTTCCAACAAGTATACTGGTCCAGTATAATATACTGAACTTTGGAGCACTGGTGCTCCAGTCTCCAGTATATTATACTGGAGCCAGCAAGGTATATCGGTCCAGCATAATATGCTGGAGTTCTTACACAGGTGTTACATACTCCAGTATATTATGCTGGAGCGGTCTCTATTACAGCAAAATAATGGTTATTTTTTATTGACTTAATAAACACTGATTATTTTTAAATAACTAGTCCGAAAACTAGTTATACGGTGCTATTTTTACTATATTACTTGCCCCTTTGTTGTTCATTGCTTTACCATTCTCTATTGAGCTCTTTAATTTAATAAGCTTCTAAATAGAGGACCTGTCCGTATTTTCTATCTAAGAGAAGGAAACTCTTTTATAAATGTATTTCTTTATTTGAACGGTGTTTACCCTTTCTAACAGCGGGGCCAATTTCAAAGAGGAAATATTTGTCCTTTAATTCTTGTTTTTAAATAAAGTCTGATTTAACAAATAGTTTAATTTCTTGGGATCCTCATGTTATAACTTTGATCAAACTTAGACCAAAATCAATGATTGGAACATGTGACAATTAAGCACTTTAAATGAGAAGCCCAGGAAAAGGAACGATGTAAATCTTTCAAAATTAGAGGAAAGCAGTCAAGAAAAGATGGAAAGAGAAAAACATCAAGCATTAGCTGTTTGAATGTTTCAAAGATAACCATAGTTCACATTTGCAAAAGATAAAACTTTGCCTCTGTCAGTGGCCGAGTCGTATTTAAAGTTTATGGGTTTGGAATTATTGTATTTTTAAGTTATTGGGCCTAAATTAATAATTTATACATAGTAAATGAATTTTTTAAGACAAATATAAAGTTTGGACCAAAGTGACCAGGTTTAGCCGAACCATCAATGCTACCTCCGCCCCTGCACGTAATGCACATTTTCGCATACAACCCACGCCCCTTTTTTCTTTGATAACATAATTTTCTAACCTCAACTATTTAAACAGATACCTGTTATTTCCTAGCAGCACAAATGCAGTTAATATGAATGATGTTATGAAATAATATAAAGACAAGAACAATATAGAGAGAGAATAGGGAGAGAGAGAAGTATTCTTATTAATACTTGGGGTGATTTACAATGGGGTAAGACCCCTTTATTTATAGGAAGAGGAATGACTTAGCTTCAAGCTAAAACTCTTAGACATCACTCTAAATAGACTTCTATTTTATAACACTCCCCCTTGAATGTCTATTCAATAATGTGCCTCATAAAACCTTAAAACCAAAACCCATTGGGAAAAATTAAAGAAAGGAAAAAGAGTACACATGTTTGAATATGCGCCTATTGGTTGCCTCGTTAAAAACCTCGCAAGGAAAACCCAGTGGGACAAAACCTTGTAAGGGAAAAAGAGTGCAACGCGCATTAACTCCCCCTAATAAGTACATCAATTTATATCCTTGAGCATTTGCATTCCAATCTTGTGCATCATCTTCAAAACGATCTTTGGTAGATGTTTGATAAATAAATCATATTGACTTGAATAAATATTCCGCACCTTGAAATCATCATTCTTGATAGATATGAACATCTTCATATAATGTCATGGAATAACTCTTCAATATCTTCATAGATGCATTCTCAATGCCATCATGCTTATAGTTATAGCAAGATACATATGTACACAAATTGTACTAAGAACGTGGTACTTCAGGACCAAGAATTGCATATGCTTCAAGCAACTTAAATCTTTCAAGTTAAGTCATAAGCCATATAATAGACTTTAGATGCATATCAAGTTTTCCATGTCATGCTAGACAAATAAGATATCGAAAACTGATTATACATACCTTTGACTTTTATACTTTCAAGCATTTGAACTATAGGTTCAAAACTACATGTCTTTCATATGGAATCAATTCTTCTTGAATTGTGTCTCTTCCATTTAGTTTCTTTCTTTGGGTCAGCAAATGCGTATAGCATGCTTTGCAATATGTTGCAATTGAATTATCCTTTTATGAACTTCAGGTTCATATCATGATATTCGGGGATATACATATACAAATGATAATTCATCCCATGTAACCTTTTCTCAAGTGTTTATCATGTCTCCCCCTCATGTTAGAAAAGCTAACTTGTTTCCTCAACTTTGGGAAATCATCTTTGTGCATTATCATGTCAATATACATGGCACATTAATAATAAGATGAAATTATTTGGTTCCTGACCCTGAACCACTTGTGAGGGGAGAATATACTCTCGTATACAATGTATATCAAACTGATATATATAACTTTGTTCTCATAAGAAACAGTTTAGCTATTAAGTGGAAGCACTCAATAATTATCTTGCTAAACCAACTTTGATATAAACCAACTTATCAAGATGAACTATCTTGAATAGGAAATCTGGAAATTATGCTCGAAGTTAGATTACTGAGCAATTTACCTCGCAAGCACCAGCCAGGCTGCGGGTTAATAACAATTGCGCATGTAACCATATCATAGATGCATCATATGTGGTATACATGGCAGGTGAATGGGCCCATATTCACCTTTGATATTTCCAGAATTTATGGGCTTCAACCCGAACTCTTTAGTTGGTAAGTTCATTAATGAGAACAAGTGATACAAGAGAATTCGTAAAGAACTTTCTAGTTCTTTAATATTCACCTATGTGAATTTGCACATCATACTTAAAATGAGATGGCTAACACGAATGCCAACTGAATAAATTATCAATATTGGTAAACATGACATGTGCACTTATCAATAAACTTCAGGTTTATTATGACATGGGTTTTATACCAATAGATATCCACTTTATTGTGGCATTATTTCGTTTGTGTAGTACAAACTGGAGAACAAAGCGGGTAGCTTTTCATATACAAATTACCCCGCTACAAGTTGTAGTAATAGGAGATATCAAAGCCTTCCTTTATTTATAGTCTCAATATAATCAATCGCTTTCGCGTGTACTTTGGAAACTGAATAAGTTTCTTTGAGACTTACTACAGCACAATACTCAATTGTGTTTCTCCAACATAGTAGTAATTGGCTCTTCTAGAGCTCTCAATTAATTTTGTACTACCACAGATTCATCAACATCCATGTGGTGATATCTTTCTTAAAGAGAAAGTTATACCATTATGGTCATGTCAAACTTATATGCAAGATATGTTTCTTGCATTATCGTTGTCCTTTAATAGTCATATTTCCAAAATACTTTGGCGTACAATAGGTACGTGACCAACGATCATTCATGCCATATATCATCTCAAACCTCCTTCTAGGGGTGAGTGTGGTATATTTAATACCAATTTCATGTTCATATTCTTCCAATAATGAATATGTATTCGTGAATCAAATGTTGTCACATTCACTTCGAGGATATGTGATTTTGTTATCCTTTTCAAATCTATAAATGCGTCAGGCATTTGATTTGCTATTCTTTGCAAATGGATAATCTTTTGTGCCTCTTTCTCACAAATAGAGGTGTGTGGATCAAGATGAGATAATGATGCATTTTTCCAAAAAATTTCCCGTTTGGTTTCACCAACTTCTCCCCCTAATTTTGGAAAAAGTGTCTCATCAAATCGACAGTCTGCAAATCGTGCAGTAAACAAGTCGCCTGTCAATGTTTCGAGGTAGCGAATGATGGAGGGCGATTCAAACCCAACATATATTCCTAACCTTCTTTGCGGACCCATTTTGGTGCGGGATGGCGGTGCTACAGGCACATATACTGCGCATCCAAAGATTCTTAAATGGGATATATTGGGTCCATGACCCAAAACCAATTGCAACGGGGAATATTTGTGTCAATTCGTCAGTCAGAGACGAACTAGCATTGCTGTATGCAAAATGGCGTGACCCCAAACCGAAGTGGTCAGCCTACGAACTAGTATTGCTGCATGCAAAATGGCATGAACCCAAACCAAAGTGGGCAGCCGACGAACTAGCATTGCTGCATGCAAAATGGCGTGAACCCAAAACAAAGTGGGCAGCCGACGAACTAGCATTGCTGCATGCAAAATGGCGTGAACCCAAACCGAAATGGGCAGCCTCGTTTTCATGAAGAATTCAAGATTATTCTCATCTATTGTCTCAATATGATATCCATTTTGAATGATATCTTTAAACCTCAACAAGTTCTTCTTAGACTTGGAGGAGAATATTGCATTCTCTAAGATAAACGTCATGCCTTTGGGCAGAGTTACAGTTGCTCTTCCGGAGCCTTCAATCAATTTAATTCCCATGGTTTGATATACAAAAGAAATACACGAACATAAGAATAAACAAGTTCAATTCGTTTGTGTCACATAATATTTTCAAAATCTGCTGATGTCATTGACTAAAATAAATCAGATATGTTATCCATTACTTTGCAGTTTGAAAATTTCAGTTTAAACATTTTCTTCAAACAATCGATTGTTACTTACAAACAATCGATTGTTGAACATTGACAATCGATTGTTAAACACACACAATCGATTATTTGCTATTTTGAAAAACTTCAGATCACACTGTCTTAAGACAATCGATTGTTATGCATAGACAATCGATTGTTGGCTATTTTGAAAAATTCCAGACCTCACTGTTTTAAGACAATCGATTGTTAAGTATAGACAATCGATTGTTGGCTATTTTGAAAAATTCCAGAACACACTGTCTTAACGACAATCGATTATTAGACAAAGACAATCGATTGTGGATGATTTTTGAAAAATTCCCGATTACACTGTCTCAACGACAATCGATTATTAGACAAAGACAATCGATTGTGGATGATTTTTGAAAAATTCCAGATTACACTGTCGTAACGACAATCGATTGTTAGACATAGACAATCGATTGTCGATCAATTGTTTTTCAGCTTTAATGCGAAAACATTAGATAATCGACTAGTTTTTCAGGCTAGTCGATTACCCCTACTGGAAAATAAAAATATTATTGATATTTGAGCATATTGATACATTCTAAAGAACTAATACTAACTTTATATCATGAACTAACTAATACGAGCTAATACTAATGGCTATTAGTTTATTCATTCACTAATACAAACAAAAATAAAATCAAATAGCACCATCTTCTTTCATCACGGATCCATCACCGATTAGGTGGTCTATCTTCCTCTCGGGTTGCTCAAAGAAGTCTGCCACATCCAAGTGGGTGATGCCAAAGTTGTCGTCAGAGACAAAATTCGTTTCAGGGCGTTTTACTCTTTCGAGATGCTTGATAAAGGTCAACCAAAAGTCATGGTATACGGCAAGCCTTTGACCAGTGCCCGTTTTCACCGCAACGATAATATATAGTTTATAAACTATTTGCTTTTGGGTTCTTATCGTATCGTGCTTGTGGCAGAGTGACCAACTTCAGGTTGTCATCTCTTCTTTAAGCCATTCCACAAGATAGGTGGATCCTTGACGGTGAGATATTCAATCTTCAAACCTTTATCAAGGTGATGGCGCAAGAAAATCAAGGCCTTAGCATAGTTTTTGGTGGATGCATTATTTCTGTCTTTAATGGCGTCTCCAAGACCCATAGCATCTAAGTGGATTTCAGCATCCAACACCCATGTCATATAGTTCTTGCCCGAAATTTCAAGGGCAACGAACTTTCTTTTCATAATGTCAGACATAAAACAGATTTACATCAAGAGCGTGTTCATACTTACGGGCTCTATTACAATTATCACATTCACTTCAGGGAATGGATCATAATCATGTGCTTTACACAATCTCATGTCAAATATTACTTTCATAAAGTGAAAGATTATTTTGAGAATCTTTATTATTCTCATTATCACAATAATGACGATTATAACTTCGTCTATTGCCATGTCCACATCCATTGATACCTTTACGGTAATTAGTCTTCTTTCAGACTTATCACATACTGCTACCACATTCTCTAAAGGGAATGGAGCAAATTCAATTGGACGGAATTCTTTGCCATGTCCACATTCATTGATACCTTCATGGTAATATTTTAGTCTTCTTTCAGACTTATCATATACTGCTTCCACATTCTCTAAAGGGAATGGAGCAAATTCAATGGGACGGATTTTCAATTATTTTCCCACAATCATACATGAATTTAATCATGGCAGGACATAGAGATTTAACCACTTCATGTGGTTATAATATCTTACAAACTCCATTAGAGTTATAATCAAACTTTGTTTGTATATTAAATCAACTCGTAGAATTTCAAGAATTTGAAAGGGAAAAGTAAATTACTTACCTTTAAGGTATACCAATTATATTTTCAATGTTTTCTTCCTTTTCTCCACTGATGCAGACGACCGCGGCTCCGATGCGGAGAAATTGACGGCGGCTTAATCTTCTTAAAGAGCTTCTTGAGACGGTAGAGTCTCGTGCTGATAACGTGTTATGAAATAATATAAAGACAAGAACAATAATGCAAGAATAAGAACAATATAGAGAGAGAATAGGGAGAGAGAGAAGTATTCTTATTAATACTTGGGGTGATTTACAATGGGGTAAGACCCCTCTATTTATAGGAAGAGGAATGACTTAGCTTCAAGCTAAAACTCTTAGACATTCACTCTAAATAGACTTCTATTTTATAACAAATGAGACGTTATAAAGATTCATTAATTTTTAGTGGTGTGTAGGGACAGAAAACAACAATTTCAACTAATGATCAGAATATGCGGCAGAGGGTAAAATAAGCAGTAGTGTAATTCCATCTTTGTATATGATGAAAGCCAAGAACAGTACTGACATCAACTGAGAAATTAAGAATACAAACACAATGAACAATCTTAAAGAAATCATGACAACCTGAGAAAATAGGTAGTATATGTCATCTCTGATCATGCAATAAGTCATTAACTACAATGGAACATTATGCCTGGTGATCAAATTGCAAGTAAATTTTGGTGATAATCAGTAATATTATATATGATATCTTCCATTCCACCCAAGAGAGAGAAAAGAAATACATCAACCATTTTCCATTCTCTAACCGAATTTTCTTTTCAAACATAACACAACATGGATATATCTCCATGTAGTTGGCTCAAGAAAGGACTACATATTTAACAACAACAAAGTCCTAATTCCAAGACCTATATGAACTCTCACTATCTATGTCGCTCCATATAAGCTACTCTCAGTCAAACTACATATTAACAGAAAAAAGGAGGAAAGTTTATTTATCTAAGACTACAAATAGTCGAGTTTAATTTGCGCATGGATGCTTAAACTCTGAGCAAGTAAATACTAAGTTCAGGAGCTCCATCACTATCAGGATTCATCATATAGAATGCCTCTGAATCTGTAGATCCAACTACTCTCTCAAACTTTGCCCTCATATACATCACATCCCCTGACTCATGTGACTCACCACTCCCCTCTGGTAAAACACCAGCACCCATTGAGATTGGCTCCACAGCTTTCAGAATCTGCAATTCTTTTGGACCACATTCCCTTCTTGTTGCAAAGCCACATTTCTTCCCATTACAATAAGTCCTCCACAAAATCTCATCTATGAGTCTAGTTGATTTTTTCTCTTCCTCTTCCTTGTCACATTCCAATGCAATCCTAACCAATCCGGATGCCATTTCTCGGACTAATCCGCTTATAGGGGTGGCTAATTCTACCAAGAAAGTTGGCTGTGAATTGGGATCTTTCTGAAATGCAAAATGTACATGTCCTTTCTTGTGTCCGAAAAGGGTGCCCACAACTTTAGTTCCTAGGCCTTGTTGGAAATATCCTTTGTTTCTACCAAGTGAGGTTAGTACAGACTTAAGCCTGGCCACTGCTTTCCTCCTTGTTGGAGCAGATTCTTGAATTAACCTCTTGTCCTCTATCTTGTTTCCATGAATAGTGTTTAAGGAAGAAGATTTGAAGGTTGAGATTTCTGGATGTTTTAAAGGAGATAACTTTGTGTTGTCTGCTTTTCCATCTTCAGTGTTGTCAGTGTTTGAGGAGGTTTTGAGGAATGGATCTTCTGCTGCTACTTGTTGTTCTTCATTGCTGACTTTAGTTGTCCAGTTGAACTGCTTCTTGGAGGACAGGTCTTGGAAATTCTTCGCCATGATTGTCTTCATCTGAAAACGGAAAGCAAAGTAGGCATGCACTTTTAAAGTGTTGTTGGTAGGTAGGAGAATGAGGATTGACAGATTTAGCGCATCCGTGTAATTTTATTTAAAATGACCTAATAGCGTAAAAGTTCATTTATACTGCGGAACATTGATTTGTTCTTTTCGGAGAATTTTTTCTTTCTGAAAAAGTTATTTATCATCTAGTACTTGGACATGGTACAAGAATCTGACAAAGAGAAAACATAAGCTACCCCACAAACTGTCATGGGAACTGGGAGTGAAATACGAGCAAAGGGCAGGCATGAGGTGGGATATCCCCCTCTCCCCCCCCCCCCCCTCCTCCAAGAATAATATTTGAAATGAAGAAAGGAATCTCAGGGAGACAAGGTAAGGAGTATCTTGACTGGCTCTTTCTTGACTTGAACTCAAACACAGTAAAAAAAGAAAAATGAGGTGGTCACAAAATCAGAGAACTATAGCTGTTTACAGCAGACATCCCCTTATGATAACCTCTGCAAAACATACCCAGAGGACCAGAGCTAGTGATGAATGATGATGTTGGGCTTAGCTCAACCATCACTTTAGATTCTCTACTCAAGACACAATTATTTGCAATAGACAGAGCCACAAAGGTAGTATTAACATTGAATTCAGGTGTCTCTTTCTTATCCTCTTTCGTTGAGCTGCAAACATTGCCAAAGCCTGGAAAAGCGATGGTGGGCCTAAATGAAAAAGATCCATTTTTCATTTTCCTCCGAATTTCTTATATTCAATTACCTGGAAGGGAAAAAGAGAAAGCACCAGAAACAATGGCGGATTCATAATTGTTTGACTCAAAAGTTATTTAAACCCTTTTGAACGAATCAATCAAATATGAAGGGAAAAATTTTAGTCAGACATAGTAAATTCCAAATCAAAGAACTAGCAGCGTGGATCACACACACGATGAAGGGAACGTAAATGATTTTATTGAAATTTAATGCAATATTTTCCATCAATCAATCGGGAAACCACTTTACATGTTTTCCTGGAGATTCGTAAATCTCTCTCAAGAATATTAGAAGAGAGTTGTTTAGCTGTTGGGAGAGAGAGAAGGCGTAGTCCCCGTTGTTGAAAGCTTTCCTTTGTTATTTTGATGGGGCCCATGTCCTCTTGCCTTCAATGTGCTTTAGTCGTACCTTTAAGCGTCGCCCTTGCTAACTCGTAGGATGTCAGAGAGGAGATATGGAGTGGGCTATATTATTTTTCGTTACCTGATTATTCAGACGGGACATTGGTCAACTCAATCGCGACGGTCAGATTTTGACCAATACACTTAGTCCCTCCTTCTGTCGGGGTCGTCCTCTATCGGGCTCAGCAGACGGATCATGATTGTTACGAATTTGAGAGAAATCTGACTTATGATTCTTCGTTCCTTAGTTACATTTCCTGGATTCTTAGCGGAGTGGCAGCGTTTTATCGAAAGACCGGTGAGACGGTTTTGGAACCGAAACGTCATTTTGTATTACAACATCATTTCGTGGTCACCGCATTGTTACACATGTTCCTGAGGGGTTGAAATATTTCGTGACCTATCAGATTTGAGTGGCAACTTTTGGGTTTCGTGCTGGGGGATTTATGTCTCCTATAAATAGAGAGAGCTTATCATTCGATTAACACACTTATTTATGTCTTACTTGAGAGAATCTAGTAGATATACTTTCTTTCCGACACCTCAAATTTATGTTTGCCCCCTTGTTTACTGAAAAGTTTCATCCCTTATTCTTGTTACTTCTTTGGCGTGTTTTCTGATAAATATGGTTGGTGATTCTTCTCGCAACAATCTCCCTTCCGCTAATCTGGTACCGGAAGGCGCTGCTCAGGCCGCTGGAAGAGTAGATGCGATGGAAGATGGGGAGGTTCCATGAGTAACTAAGATTCTGCCTCACCCTAGGAGAGAGTCGACTGACATAAGTATTCGTGTTAGGGCAGAAGTGGAACATGTCCCCTCCATTATGAGAGAAAGGGACATTGCAGAGTTGAAAGAAAGTTGGGGAATCCCCAATTATGTTGATATATGGCCAGCAGTGGGGGAACAATATAGTTCACTTCGGCCGCCCCCAGAAAGTGCGTGCTCTATGCCTACCCCTTTCTTATAGGTTATACACTTCCCCTTCCTTTGCTGGTAGTGATTTTTGCCGTTTTTACGAGGTGTGCCCCGCCCAACTTTCACAGTATTTGTACAAGTTATTCCTTATGTTGCTTAAGTACGCGAAACTCGCCGGCCGTGAGGTCCCTTTGGACCACGTGCTCAGCATCTTTGCTCCTCAACTTATTTGAGGTTAAATGATTCACATACGTCATCGGGGGTCAACGAGTCTGGTAGTGTAGATGGATGATAGGACCAACTATCGTTTCTATGAGAATTATTTTTATGTGCGGACTGAGAACATTGTGGTGGACCCAACGGGCTTCCCTAAGAAATGAAACTTTGCACGTAACTTTTCATTTTTTTAATCGGCGAAATGCCCGACCATTTTCTATTATGGTACTCAATTTTATCACGTCTTTGCAGCTGAGAGATTTCCCCATCCACCTTTCTAAGGTATTCATGAATGGGTGCGTGCCATTCTTCCCTATATAGTGGGGATTCACACATGGTCGACCTTTCATGAAAGATTCGGGCGCATGCCTCTTACCAGTGAGATAGTGTTTCTGTCTGCTGTTCTTTCTCTTTTTGCTTAGCTCCTTATGTGTCGTTTGTCGATGTCAAGGAGAGTGGGGAGAGCCAGGGCCCCTCCGTTAGCTTTTCGTCAGTTAGCCGCATTTGCTCGCCCCATTGTGGTACCCGTCGCCCGACCTTCATCGAGGGTTGCTGCAGTTGAGTATGCGGCCGTGGTTACTCCTGTGATGGCCACTTCTCAGAACAAGGTCCCGATCGGTGTTATTCGCCCAACAGGGGAATCGCCATCTACTAGGGAAGAGGATGGGCCTTCGAAGAGATGAAGAGTAGAGTTTCAGACTGCGCCCCCAATGGTGATACATTTGGACGACTCTCCCATAACGAGCTCTGGAGAGGGTATTGTCATGGCTACCCCCATAAGGGCAGAACCAGTCGTCGGAGTTATCGGTGTCTCACACCAGCAATAAAAAGTTCCCGCCATTGCCTCGGCTCAATTAGAAATTCCTGCCGCTATCTCGGCTCAATCAAAAATCCATTTTGTTATCGATGATCAACGACCTACCGTGGCGGAGAATCAAACTTCTGGGAGGTTATAATTTCGAATGTTCCCTCATCTTCTGCAGCGGGTCGTGCTTCCTCTTTAGGTGTAGAAAGAGGAAAAGGGCATGGTGGTCGATGACGACCCTGATGATGGTAGGATGTTTGAAAAAGGCATTACTCATATCAGTGGTTCATGCAGGGGCTCAATCCGTATTCTTCAGATCCCTTCCGGTGTCAATCCCTAGGGCAAAGGTAGGATCTGGTGTCTCAGTTCAGCATGCTATGTTCCAAAGCTGAAAAAGAGGCCCTTTGGTATGTCCTTGACGCCTATTTGATGGACGAGGTGACCATTATGGGCTTAAGGGTACGCCGTATTTTACTTTCGTTTTTCTTCGCCATTCTTGGAAATACTCACCTGACCTTCTCTTTGCATTTTTTAGATGTACATGGTAGAGGTGGAAAGCATTCGTAGGGCCAATATCTACGCTAGGGTTTTCTTGAAGATATTGGAGAAGTATCGTCGCTACCGCAGCAGGTGCCGCGAGATGCATGAGAGGTTGAGGGAAAACCCCGATAATCGGGCTCTTGGTAAGGAGTTGGAGAAAAGGGACCAGGAGTTGATGCAAGCTATTCGCAGCAAGAGTGCACTCGAGGAGCAACTTCGAATTAAGGTGAGGAGCTCGAGTTGGGCAAGGGAGCCGCCGCAGAATGTGAGCATCTACAGGAGAGATTGAGGTTGATGTGGTCGGAGATAGATCAGAACTTGATCAAGGTCGAGGAGATGAGTGTGGAATGGATGGGAAAATTGACCGCGCTGGAGAACAAAGTCATCGGGTTAGAGAGCATTGACAATTCTTAGTCCGAGGCTTCAGCGAGGGCAGCGGCCATAGAAATACCATTAGCATCCTTCAATCCGAACATGAGTCGGAAAGAGCGACAGGTACTGTTATGGAGTCAAGGCTCGAGGAGTGCATCAACGAGATTGATCAAGAGGCAGCAGTTCTTAGAGATTGGATTGCAGCACTGGAGGCAGAAAATGAGCGACTGTTGGCTCTGATTGAGTCTTCCTCCACTATCGTCCCCCGCCATACGCATGAGCTTCGGGTTTATGTCGAAGCCTAGAGGGATATATATAAGAGTTTGTGGGAGGTGGTTACTGTGGCTGAGGATACCTATGGAGAAGCGCGAGAGAAAGTGCGGGAGGCTCGCATCAACTGTGGGTATGATTCGGCGACGCCTGAAGCTAATGAGGATGCGGATGATAGTAATAGTGATGATGAAGAATTTTGTTCTTGCATGCTCTTACTTTCAGTGGTTTGTTGCTTGTTGTTGTTTCTTATCCCTTTTCCTTTCATTCATCTTCCTCCCCCCCCCCCCATTTTTTATCGTTGGCTTGGGCCATATGTAAGCGGAGATAGTCCGCATAACGACTTTGTATAAAGGAGAGTCTTTTCTTCATTATTTTCCTTGTACTTAGTCTTTATTCCATATGTTTATGGCTTTTGGTGTGAGATAGACGCCTATATGGCGAGTCCTAGTCTTTCTTTTATGGCTTTTTCCCTCAGAAGTATTTGACCTAATCAAAATAGTGCCTCATCACTGTTCGATCGAGTTTGAACTTTTTCATATTGGCGGAGGCCCTTGACCTTAGGGGGTATCTCGTACTTATCGAAATAGTGCCTCGTCGTTGTTCGATCGAGATTGAACTCTTCCTTTTTTGGCGAAGGCCCTTAGCCTTAATGGATATTATTTCAAACTCATCAAAATATTAACCCATTATCGTTTGATCGAGGTCGAACTCTTCTCTTTTTGGCGAAGGCCCTTGGCCTTAATGGGTGTTATTTCGAACTTATAAAAATATTAACCCGTCGTCGTTTGATTGAGATCGAACTCTATTCTTTTTAGTGAAGGCCCTTGGCCCCAAGGGGTGTTATTTCAAACTTATCGAAATATTAAACCGTCATCGTTCGATCGAGGTTCAAATCTTTTCTTTTTGGCAAAGACCCTTGGACTTAATTGGTGTTATTTCGAACTTATCAAAATATTAACCCTCGATCAAGGTCGAACTCTTTTCTTTTTGGCAAAGGCCCTTGGCCCCAATGGGTTTTATTTTTATCTTATCGGAATATTAACCTATTGTCGTTAGATCAAGGCCGAACTCTTTTCTTTTTGGCAAAGGCCCTTAGCCTTAATGGATGTTATTTCAAACTTATCGAAATATTAACTAAATGTCGTTCGATCGAGGTCGAACTCTTCACTTTTTGGTGAAGCCCCTTGGCCTTAATGGGTGTTATTTCGAACTTATCAAAATATTAACCCGTCATCGTTCGATCGAGGTCGAATTCTTCTCTTTTAGCAAAGGCCCTTGGCCTTAATGGGTGTTATTTCAAACTTATTGAAATAATAACCCGTCATTGTTCGATCGAGGTCGAACTCTTCTTTTTTGAGAAGGCCCTTGGCCTTAATGAGTGTTGTTTCGAACTTATCAAAATATTAACCCGTTGTCGTTTGATCGAGGTTGAAATTTTCTCTTTTTTGCGAAGGCCCTTGGCCTTAATGAGTGTTATTTCAAACTTATCAAAGTATTAACCCGTCGTCGTTCGATCAAGATCAAACTCTTCTCTTTTTGGCAAAGGCCCTCGGCCTTAATGGGTGTTATTTCAAACTTATCAAAATATTAACCCGTCGTAGTTCGATCGAGGTCGAACTCTTCTCTTTTTGGCGAAGGCCTTTGGCCTTAATGGGTGTTATTTCAAACTTATCGAAGTACTAACCCATCCTTTGGTGAAGTCCCTTGGCCTTAATGGGTGTTTTTTCGAATTTATCAAAATATTAACCCACCGTCGTTCGATCGAGATCGAACTCTTCTCTTTTTGGCTAAGGCCCTTGGCCTTAATGGGTGTCATTTGGAACTTATCAAAATATTAGCCCGTCATCGTTCGATCGAGGTCGAACTCTTCTCTTTTTGGCGAAGGCCCTTAGCCTTAATGGGTGTTATTTCGAACTTATCGAAATATTAACCCGTCATCGTTCGATCGAGGTCGAACTCTTGTCTTTTTAGCGAAGGCCCTTGACCTTAATAAGTGTTATTTCGAATTTATCGAAGTATTAATCTGTCGCCGTTCGATTGACGTTGAACTCTTCTCTTTTTGGCGAAGTCTTTTGGCCTTAATAAGTATTTTATTTCGAACTTATCAAACTATTAACCTGTCGTCATTCCATCGAGGTCGAACTCTTTTTTTTTACGAAGGCCCTTGGCATTAATAGGTGTTATTTCAAACTTATCAAAATATTAACATGTTGTAGTTTAATCGAGGTCGAACTCTTCTCTTGTTGGCAAAGGCCCTTGGCCTTAATAGGTATTATTTCGAACTTACCGAAATATTAACCTGTTGTTAGTCCCAATTTTTGGAGAGCCGAATATCTTCTGGGGGAGTCCCAGTCCGTTTGACATTACTCATAACAGAGGGTGCAACATTGTGAATGCGAAGCGTTACTGTTTCGTATAGGTTCGCTCTACACACAAATTGTGGTTTCCTTGTCAGGCTCTTATCTTTTGAATCAAAGGTATCATCGGCGAGAGGTATCGCTGTTGTTTTGCTGTAGTTTTTCGTCCTTTTATTGAGATATCTTTTTACATATTCGTTCGCCTGCACGGCATTGTATTCCTACGTGAGCAGAGATTAGGAGGCGAGTTAGAACAGAACTTTCCTTGCCTCCATCTGACAGTCCGATGGGGGAGAACTAACGGGTAACATCGTTTGTCTTGTTTGGCGTATCGATGGTTGATGGGGTGATGGTTTCTGGGCTTGATAATTTTGTTCGGCTCTCCTGCCCTTATTGCGTAGCTCCTTTGTTTCGCGTGGGTTGGATCTTTCCTTCGCCCCCCCTCCTTTAGTGAGTGATCATATTTTATGTCTTGATCTGGAAGAAATTTCACTAAGAAATCCTGACAGACAGCGCCAAATTGTTTAACTCAAAAGCTATTTAAACCCTTTTGAATAAATCAATCAAAGATGAAGGGAAAAAATTTAGTCAGATGTAGTAAATTCCAAATCAAAGAGCTAGCAGCGTGGATCACACACATGAATGATGAAGGGAAAGTAAATGATTTTATTGAAATTTAATGCAATATTTCCTATCAATCGATAAGGAAACCACTTTACATGTATTTCCTGGAGATTCGTAGATCTCTCTAAATAATATTAGAAGAAAGCTATTCAGCTATGGGGGGAGAGAGAAGGCACAGCCTCCCTTGTTGAAAGCTTTCATTACCTTTAAGCGTCGCCCTTGCTAATTCATTGGATGTCGGAGAGGAGATATGGAGGGGGCTATACTATTTTTCGCTACTTGATTATTCAGGTGGGACGTTGGACAGCTCAATCGTGGCGGTCAAATTTTGACCAATAAAATAATTAAACAAAGAAGTGCCCATTTGGGCAATTTATAGTAACCCTATCACATTCATCATCATCTTCCACTGGTTCAGTGTTGTGTAAACTACAATTTTATCAATTAGTTCCACTATTTTTATTTGGGCAAAATGGAAAGAGGCAAAGACCCCTTTGTCACAGAAATACTCACAAGAGCCCTTACAAATCAACATTCTGAAGTAAATTCCTACTAATTTACAGGGTATATGAACACAATGCGTCGAGTACAAACTGAACTAGAGTCCTCACAGTCGACACATGCGCCGGAGCTTTTTCTACATAATAGAAGAAAGATCCCACTACTTTGACTAAAGATGCTTTTCCTACAGAACAAAAAGTGAAGTTAGCTATTAAAGTTTTGCTTTGCTTCTGAATCTTGCTCCTTGGGGGGGGGGGGGAGGGGGGAGGCTGTAACACCACCATTCATCATTGCGTGCGCCTCAGCAAACATCTGCCGTTGCTCAACTTCTGAATCTTGCTGATTGGGGAGGCCCGTAACATCGCCATTCATCCTTACAGGCGCCTCAGCAAACATCCTTTGCTGCTCAGTTTCTGAATCTTGCTGCTTGGTGGGGCCTATAACATCGCCATTCATCCTCACACGCGCCTCAGCAAACATACTCTGCTGCTCAGTTCCTGAATCTTTCTGCTTGGTGGGGCCTGTAACACCGCCATTCATCCTTGCACGTGCCTCAGCAAACATCCTCTGCTGCTCAGCTTCGGAATCTTGCTGCTTGGTGGGGCCTGTAAAACCGCCATTCATCCTTGCACGTGCCTCAGCGAACATCCTCTGTTGCTCAGCTTAATCTCTTTTTAATTAATCTTTTAAAGTGTTCAATTATTCTTTCACCAATTATAACTTGGGCCTCATTTTTTTTAAAGATTAAAACGTTTGAATCTGAATATGGTACCTAGTTATCGTGCAGCAGTGGCCTACAATTTTTTGATAAACCACCACCTTTTGTCTACCAAGACTTCCACTCAAACAAAGCAGGGACAGCGAGATGGAGATTTGTAAACTCTTGTGTTTTTGTTACCCCTTACCCCCCTCTTATGTAAATTTATGCACAACCATGATCTCCAATCCTCCTCCAGTAACAATCCAACTAGTTATTGTATTGATCATTCAATGGATCCTAGTAGTGATGTAGTTCGTAGTTTTTGTACTGGTCTACCTATGGATTATAGGCGGATTGTAATTACACATGTACCATCAGCCCTTACAAGTGCCAGAGCACCTTGCCTCTGTATCATTTGGAAAGTAGAAATGAAGTAGTAATCTTTTATGACCCAAAAAGAAATATTAATACGTTTGGATCTGAATACACATCTGGATATTAAGATGTATATCAAGATTAAGATATTTAAATCTAAATACACATATGAATATTAAGATGTGAATACTAAATGATTAGAACTGTTTGATTTTTAATATATGAATGTACAAATTGTTTTTCTTTATTTGAAAATTAATAAACATAAAATTCAAATAAAATACTAATTAATCTAATATCTATCAATAAAATATATAGTTTTCTAAAATTTAGTAGTTGCTGGTGGTGATGGATAACAGTAATGCTTGTGAATGCCACTTGAGGGGATGGATGATGGTAGGTTTGGTTGATGATGGTGGTTCAGGGTAGTAGCTAGTGGTGATTAGTAGTGGTGTAGATTATGATTGACGATGGTGGTGGTGAGGCGGGTGGTGATGGTAGTTGTGATTGAGGAATATGGAGGTGGGTGGCAGTAGTTTATAATGATAGGTAGTGCCGGTTATGATTGTCGATAGTGATGGAATGATTAGTTGTGGCAGTTGAGGTGGATGAATATTTGTGGTTAAGAATGATAGTAGTGGGAGTGGTGCGAATGATAGTACTCGATTATGGTGGAGGCTATTATTGAGGATGATGGTGGTTGAGTATGGTGGTGGCAGTTGATAAAGGTAGGAGGTGGCGGCAGTTAATAATGAAAATGGGTGATAGCATCTTAATGAAATTATGCCTCTGTTATGAATTTTAATCATATAGATCTATTCAGATCTATTAAGCGGTTGCGAAGTAAAAAAATAAACACACTTAATGATTAAGATTCGAATAATTAAGATTTAAATTTTAAAAACAAACACACTTAATGTCTAAGATTTGAATGGTTAAGATTTAGTGCTCCATTAATACATCTGAATCTGAATACACATTTGAATATATTAAGATGTGTGTTAAGATATGAATATTAAATAATTAAGACTGTTTGATTTTTAACATTTAAATGTATAAAATTTATCTTTATTTAAAAAATAATAAACATAAAATTCAAATGAAATACTAACTAATATAATAGTCTATCAATAAAATATGTAATTTTTTTAAAATACGAGAGTTATTGGTGGTGATGGCTAACGGGTAAATGGCGACTATAGACAGTAGTTGGTGGTAGTTTTGGTTGATGATGGTGATTCATGCTAGCATCTAGTAGTGGTGGCGATTAAGATTAAGGATGGTGGTAATAAGGCGGGTGGTGGTAATAGTTGTGACTGAGGATGGTGGTGGGTGGTTGGTGGTAGGTTATAATGATGGGCAGTACTGATTGTGGTTATTGATGGTGATGGGGTGGTCAATTGTGGTAGTTAAGGTGGATGAGTGGTTATTGTGGGCGAGAATAATGGTGCTCGTAGTGGTAGGGATAGTGGGTAGTGATGGTCGATAATGGTGGAGGCTATGATTGAGGATTATGGTGACATGATGGTGGTGGAGGTTGTGGTAGTGGTGGGGGTGGTTGAGTATAGTGGTGGCAGCTTCATGGTGATACACTACTAGAAATTCGGAAAAAAGCGACCAAAATTGGCCTATCAAGAAAAGTGACCAAAATTGGTCGCCAAATTAAAAAAAAAATTATATAATTGTTCTAAATATGTTATGATAAAAAATTCGCTAAGTTCCGTGGTAGCGCCAGAAATCGCTGTCAGGCAAGCCAACCAAAATGCTCAATTAAATCCAAT
Source organism: Nicotiana benthamiana (assembly GCA_034376525.1). Taxonomy (NCBI): domain Eukaryota; kingdom Viridiplantae; phylum Streptophyta; class Magnoliopsida; order Solanales; family Solanaceae; genus Nicotiana; species Nicotiana benthamiana. The sequence goes on along the minus strand of CM067331.1, from coordinate 65,746,507 downwards.
TTTAGTAATTGTTGAAATCATTTTCTTTATACATTAAATAACAAATAATAAAATTTATAGAAATAAACATTAAGTCTTAGCAACTTAACCTTGAAAATCCCAAACAAAAATCCTCTCAGAACCTGATGTCACAAGTGCATGGGCAATTTCTAAGAAATTATATAATACAACAATGGTCCGGAATACGATATGGGACGAAAGATAAATACAGAAAACTGAAAGAGACTATGCTGGATGCCGGTTGCCCCGAGAAGTGCAGCTCATATAAGTCTCCGTATCAACCATGTTGCTACGCCCAGTAGGCCACTAGAGCTCCATATGCCTGTGCAACAAAAATGCACAGAAGTATAGTATGAGTAGGAACACAACGTGTACCCAATGAGTATCCCGTCTATCTCGAAGAAGTAGAGACGAGATGGTCGACTTCGATACTTACTAGTAGTCCATTAATGATATATTATTAATGCGATGATTCACAGATTTATAAACAACAATAAATTCAGATAAGTCACGAAACAGGTAAAAGTTTCTTTTTACTAAAAGCCTTCGGATTCGTAATCTATTACTTAACAACTATCTCAAGTCGGGGAGAGCAGATATCAATATGAATAAATCTCAAGGCAAGCAATACAAGCATGTGCAACTCATGTCGAGGTCGTACGGTCTGATCCAACATAAATATAAAATATGCACTATCGAGGGTCGAACGGCATGAACCATAGATGCATCTACCAACCCACTAGCATATCATACATACGATGCGATCAATATTAAATAAACAAATATCGCGCTCGGGAATCATACATGCGAGGCGGGCACATACATACATATATATATATAGACACACACACACAGAGTCAAACAACAAATTAATAGTTTATCGGGAAATGTTTATTCCAGTAAAAGCCAATTTTCCTTTAATGATTTAAGTAAAATAAATTTTAATCCTTTTTGGAATTCTTTTACTGATTCGATGTGATTTAAGCAATTCAAGATGTCAATAAGTTTATAAATAATCCAAGTAGAACATGTTTTTGGGTCCTAGACTACCTGGACAATAGCACAACAGTAGATACACACAAACTCTCGTCACCTTGTGCATACATAACCCCCACAAATAGGAGCACATAACTAATTAATTCACATATGGGGACAATTCCCTCTTACAAGATTAGAAAGGAGACTCACTTTGCTCTGAAGATTCATAACCAGCATTCTACGCCCTTCCAAAGACTCGAATCAATGCACAATCCTCCACAACTAGCCAATAATTCTCTCACCTCAACTTTTCAATTACCAAAGTCCAAGAACATTGAAATTGCTTCAAAGAAAATCAACTCTGATTCAACTTCCACCAAGATTGCTAACTTCAGGTTCTACGCTGATGTGGAAAACATCCTCAATGTTACCTTTGGAAGCTTCAGACCAGTTACGAGGAGTAAAGCATGCTCTTTAGGACAACAAGCACCCAAGTGCCGTCCACATCAACCCCTATTTCGGATCTTCGTCCTCAAAAGGAGCAAGATCTTCTACAAATGCATCTAAAGGAGGAAGCGATGTTGCTGAAAACATCAAGAAAACTCTTGCTCTGCTTGACCTCTCAGGACCCAAGCACTCTGCTGTGAAGGAAGATGGTGATGCTTCAAGTCATGGATTCTCCCCACTTACACCACATAGTGTAAGCCAATCAAGGATCAATCTGTGTGAAAATCCATGCTAATCTCCGTCATCCACAACAATCATGCAAGCCATGGTGACAAACACTTCATTTATGTAGGAGCAGTTGGCAAACCTGACAGAAGCAATTGCTGATTATGCATGCAAAATCAAGAGGCTAGAATTGACAAGCTAACAGATATGGTGGGAATCTTGATGGAAGAAGAATCTACTCATGCACCCAGCAAGCTCCCAGAAGTTCAAAAGAGTGACTTTCCCCCAAGACAAGCAACATCCACTAAGGCTATACTTGTCCCATCTAAAGGGATGATTCCAATCGATCAATTGAAGGAGTTCATTGAAGGAACCATCAAGAAAAAATATGAACTTGCTGCCAAATCCTCCCTTACATATGCAAAGCCGTACACTTCAAGGGCCGATATGTTGAAGATGCTTGCTGGCTATCAACCTCCAAAGTTTCAACATTTTGATGGTAAAGGTAACCTGAAGCAACATGTGGCGCACTTTATAGAGACATGAAACAATGCTGGGACTTATGGAGATTACCTTGTCGAGTAGTTTGTCCGCTCATTAAAAAGACATGCTTTTGATTGGTATGCAAACCTCGAGGCTGGATCTATTGATAGCTGTGATCAACTAGAGCAAGAGTTCTTCAACGCTTTTATATTACGAGACGTACTGTGAGTTTGGTAGAGCTTACAAATACTTGTCAATGAAAGAGTGAACCAGTTATCGACTTTATCAATCGTTGGAGGATTGCAAGCCTCAACTGTAAAGATCGCCTTAGCGAAACTTCTGGCATCGAAATGTGCATTCAAGACATGCATTAGAGCATTCAAGACATGCATTGGAGTCTTCCTATATCTTACAATCCATAAAACCAAAAATATTTGAAGAACTAGAAACTCGTGCACATGATATCGAATTGAGTATGGCTACAAGTGTAGATCAAAAGTTTCCTAACTTTGAGCCTCATGATGAAACCGAAGCAAACGATGGTCAAAATGGGGGCAAATATTCATCCGAAGATGAAACTGAAGAGTCCATTCATATTGCTATGCTCCTTAACGCATGAGCCTAAACTGCAAGTTATAATGCTGCTTGACACGTGAGCCTAAACTACAAGCTGTAATGCTCCTCAATGCACGAGCCTAAATTGCAAGTTATGATGCTCCTGATCGCACGAGCATAAACTGAAAGTTATAATGCTTCGTGGTACATGAGTATATATTGTATTTCACGAAGCTCCCCAACTTTGAACTAATTCTTTAAAGCGTAAAGCTCTTCAAAATCCAAGAAAAGTCTTCAAGTGGTAAAGCTCTTCAACTTGGGCAAACTGTTTAAGTCGCGAAGCTTTTCAAATACGAGCAAAGACTCAAGTCGAAAGCTCTTCAAAGTCGAGAAAGGACTTCAAATCACAAAGTTTCCAAAATTCAAGACGTGAAGCTCTTCAAATTCGGCAAAGTCTTCAAGTTTTGTAAAGTTCTTCAAATTCAAGAAAAGTGTTCAAGTTTCAAATCTCTTCAAGGCTAAATCTTCAAGTTATGAAGATCTACAAATTCAAGCGGAACTTCAAATTTTAAGCTAAAACTTCAAGTTGCAACACTCCTGGACGGACGAGCCTAAACTACATGTCATGAAGCTCTTCAAATGTGAGCAAAATCTTCAAGTGGCAAAGCTCCTTAAAATATGAGTTTAACTTGTAAGTCGCTATGATCCTTGACGTATGAGCCTAAACTACAAGTCATAACACTTCTTGACGCACGAGCCTAAACTGCATGTTGCTACACTCCTGGCCTGCATGAGTTTAAAATGTGTATGACCCCTGCAAAAAAAAGATTCTGCTAGGTTGAAAACATTGAAAGAGGAGGCCGAGGCAAAAGTTAGGATATAAAATAAAATAAAATATTCCCAATCTGAACTACTGTATAACTTCATCCTCTTCATCGAGGTACATAGACAACATAAAGTTTCATTCTAAGTTTAGTTGCATAAGTTCAAAAGATACACATTGCCCAATTGTTGTTCGAATGATGTATGAAGGAATGTAAAATCAAGCTGAAACGCCATCCTCCTGTTGAACTTCAATCTCATTAGATTTAAGAGGGGCAAGCCTCCAAAGCAAATTGGAATCTCCAATGGATGGCTTTTGTCACACCCCGACCTCGTGGAGTGAGACCAACACTCACTGAGGAAACCCGATCGAGCAAGCCTTACCTGAACACTTCCTACCCGACTGGATAAAAATAAGGGACCCAATTCTATTTGGTGAAATTGAAGGATAAAAGGGGTTGTACATTTTTTTATCATGGACATCTTATTTTATAACACAACATTAAGCCGTAGTTTAAACTTTCAAAATATCCATACACATAGTTACAGTTTAGTACATGCCATAGTGTAGTTTCCGAAAAGTACATACAGTTGACATGCTAAGGCGAAGAGTTTCAAAATATAACGCGGTTCTAAACCACCCCGGCACCCATACATGACCCATAAAAAGAAACGTCTACGAAGCCTCTAGGGAATACAAGAGACCAAAATGATGATGTCGACGACAAGGTCTCTGCCATGCCTCAAAATATAATAACTTAAACAAGAAGAGCTGCAAACCCCTGGGAGGAATGGGGGCTCACCAAGACAGTTGTGAAGAGAACAAGAGTGCACCACTATTTGCGATCGGCGCTATCAGCAACGAAACCACCTACATCCATTCAAAGATGTAGCGCCCCCGGCAAAAGAGATGTTAGTACTGTTGAATAGTACTAGTATGTATGGCAATCACAATTCTTAATAGGATGAACAGTGAACCGGTGGAAGACAGTTAGATCATCAACAGTTTCATCAAAGAAGTTCAAGGAGGAGCACCAAATAAGTCTCACATGATTTTTGATTAAGTCTTTTCGTTCCTTTAGGTTAATGTTATTTAGTGCCAAGTACCATATCCTTATAATATAATGCCACTGTGGGGTTTTTAACATGAAGTCCAGTCTCGGCCCGACCGACTAAGCCATCCCAAGTGAGATACATCTATATTCACAATGATGTTCTGTAACCCAATACAAATGCCAACATGTGTACGACATGGCGTACGATCTCGGCCCGATCGGCTAAGCCATCTTATTTAGGACATAATCTCTTATAGTTACTCTTTACTTCCCATTTCCTTCCATCTTTTTCACATACCTGGTACCACACCCCTTTTCGTTTATTTGTTCCTTGGTACTTAGATACATCAACTCAACACAAGTCTTCCATTTGTCAATTTGTTCATGTAATCCCATCATTCATTTTTCAAGGGCTATCATACAAGGCATGCACATGCATAAGAAAATAACGAACACTTGAAGGACATGATCACTTCATCAATTTTCATGATTCAAATAAGCATATAGTACAATGTGGAACGAAAGCCCGCTACACAACACATTAATGCAATTAATCAAGTAGAATCAATTTGAAGTTTTACGCCAACTATTTGAACACTAAGAATTCAACGCAAAACAAAAAGGTTAGCCATACATACCTCAATGGAGTCTCCCTTAATTCCCTGAAACAATTTTTGGAAATCCCTAGCAACTTCGATCTATTGTATGAGAGCCATGAATTTAACCAAGAATTAGAGTACGACTAAGATTTCTAGCTCATTTGTGCATATTGTCAAGCACTAGGTGTACATTGTGATTTTTAGTTCTTTTAGTAAGAGATTTTTATCACTTTCTACTCCAATTACATCTTTTGAATTCACAATCTTTCCCTACCCCATTGTTACTCATATATGCAGTATTTCTAGCATTATACCCCTGTATTCACTTGCTAATTACTTGCTTTAACAGAAATGTTTGAAATTACTAATAAGGGTATAGTCACTTACAAATTAGGATGAAGAGCTAGTAGCCTCCATTAACAATCTTCAAGGATTTGGTCATGGATTTAGAGAGGTTGATGAACTTTTCTCCTTCTCACTCTAGAACCTCCCCCCTCTCTCTCTTTATGTTGTTAAAACATGACAGAAAATGGCCTATTGTTGTGTTTTTTAATGGGGTGGGATCGGATTTTAAAATTTAGAGAATAAGAGCCCGGGTCAGATTTGTGGTTGCATTTATGATCACAAAGGTAAAATGCGGTCCGCACAATAGATTGCAAAAATGCTCCCAAAAACTGGGCACTGGCTTGGTTTGTAGCATAAATGCGATATGTATTCCCTTCTGTGGTCGCATAATGCACCGCAGAGTTTCCCTTAACAAAATCCCTGAAAAATTATGCGAGGACTATGCGGTCCGCATTTTGGTTATGCGATCACATAATTAACCGCATAGTTGACCTCAAATTTAGCCAACACATTGATTTGCTCTGCGGTAGAAATACGTTCTGCATACTTGATATGCAATCGCATTCTTGATCGTAGAATTGCACTCTTTCTGGAAAACATATTTTCTTGACTTTTTATTGTAAAACTTAGTCCAAATGGGTGGGAACCACGATTACACATTTCTAATACATATTCCTGATCTGGCACTATGTGTTTTTTTTATAGCAAAATCTTTCACGGGTTTCACCGATTTAGACTTTTAGGATCATTCATCCTCGAATGAGGGTCAACATTCTCTTACTAGAAGTCTCTCGTGAACTCCCAGTGTCTTGCTATCATGGGATATTTCAATAACTCTGAATTTGGCTAACTCCCTAAATTTCTGCAAATTTCGCCAGAGTTCCCTTTGTATCTAGGCCTATCCACCTGTCAGAGAGCCCTAGAAAACATGTCCTAACTACATATATACATAACCCATAGACACAACATGGACTTTACAATATTAACCATGGCCACATGAGCGATCATATATCCATGATGAAGAAGAAAAATTTTTCACATAGATTGAACAAGGTTACAGATTTCGTAGGGACCGAATGGTGGAAAGCTATTACATGGCTAAACAAACAAATAGGGGTACTTCCTTTTCATTTCTTCCTCAGCTTCCTAAGTGGCTTCTTCAACCTGCTTGTTTTTCCATAACACCTTTGCGAAGGCAATTTCCTTATTCCTCAATTTCCGGACCTACCTGTCAAGAGAGAGAAGTGGGACTTCTTTATAGGACATCTCTTCATTGACCTCAATAGTTTCAACTAGCACTATAGTGGACGGATCTCCCACTACTTTCTTCAACATATTCACATAAATAATTGGGTGTACCAATGACATCTCGGGTGGCAACTCAAGCGTGTATGCTACCTGACCAATCCGCTGTATGATCTTGTACGGTCCGACATATCTTGGGCTCAATTTCCCTTTCTTCCCGAACCGCATGATACCCTTCATGGGGTAAACCATCAAGAATACCCAGTCGTCTTCTTTGAATTCCAAGTCCTTGCGACGAACATCTGTATAAGACTTTTGGTGGGTCTGAGCAGTCTTTAATCTTTCTTTAGTAATCTTGACTTTCTCCATGGCCTGGTGCACAAGGTCGGCCCCTATCAATTCAGCTTCCCCAACTTTGAACCACCGAATAGGGGACTTACATATTCTACCATACAGTGCATCAAATTGTGCCATTTGGAACTAGCGTGGAAGCTGTTGTTATAAGAAATTTCTATGAGTGGCAAATGATCATCCCAAATACCTTTGAAATCAATGGTGCAAGCACGCAACATGTGCTGAAGAGTCTGAATAGTCCGCTCTACTTGCCCATCAGTCAGAGGGTGAAAAGCTATGCTAAGATTTACCTGTGTGCACAAACCTTGCTGAAATGTCTTCCAAAAGTTGGCCGTGAACTGAGCCCCTCAATCTTAAATTATTGAGATTAGAGTACCATGCAACCTGACGATTTCCTTGATGTACAACTGAGTATATTGTTATATTGTGTTGCTAGATTTGACTGGCAAGAAGTGTGCTGATTTCGTGAGTCGATCAACAATCACCCAAACTAAGTCAAACTTGCTTGGAGTGCACGGCAACCCTACCACAAAATCCATATTGATCACCTCCTATTTCCACATAGAAATTTCTATGCTTTGAGCCAGTCCCCTGGGATTTTGATGTTCGGCCTTCACTTGCTGACAGTTCGGACATCTAGCCACAAAGTCCACCAAATTCTTTTTCATGTTATTCCACTAATAGACTTCCTTGATATCATGATACATATTTGTAGAATCTGGGTGCACGGTATATCTAGAAGTGTGATCTTCTTCCATGATTCTTTCCCGAAGACTGTCAATATTTGGAACATATAGGCGGCCTTGGCATCATAGGATACCATCATCCCCGACAACAGAAAAAGTTATGATCTTCTTTTTATGAATCCCTCTCTCAAATGCACTAACGATGGGTCATCGAGTTGCTTTTCCTTCACCTTTACCACAAGCGGAGATTACGTCCTATTTTGCACAACTACCCCTCCATTAATGGAATCCGCAAGCTGAACTCCCAAACTAGCCAATTTATGAGCCTCTCGGGCCAACAGCCTTTGATCCGCCCTGAAATGAGCCAAACTTCCCATAGATTTCCGGCTAAGACCATCGGCTACAACGTTAGCCTTTCCCGGGTGATAGAGAATATCAATCTCATAGTCCTTGAGTAACAATAGCCCCCTCCTTTGCCTTAGATTCAGCTACTTTTGCTTGAAAATATATTGAAGGCTCTTGTGGTCTGTGAATACATTCACATGGACCCCATATCAATGATGACGCCAAATCATTAGTGCGAACACCACTGCCGCCAGCTCTAAATCATGAGTTGGATAGTTCTATTCAAAATTCTTGAGTTGCCTAGAAGCGTAGGCTATAACCTTACCATGTTGCATTAACACACACCCAAGCCCGATCCTTGAAGCATCGCAATGCACCATAAATCCCTCTGTACCCTCTAGCAAGGTTAATACCGGTGCTGTAGTCAATCTTGATTTCAATTCCTGGAAACTCCTTTCACAAGCATCAGACCACTGAAACTTAGTTACTTTATGGGTCAATTTAGTCAAGGGAGAGGCAAGAGTAGAAAATCCTTCCAAAATCGTCTATAGTACAATGCTAAACCCATGAAACTGCAAATCTCTATTGGTGTGGTAGGCCTGTGCCAATTCTTCACTGTTGCAATCTTTTGAGGATCAGCCGTAATTCCTTTTCAGGAGACAACGTGACCCAAAAATGCAACAGATTCAAGCCAAAATACACATTTTGAAAACTTTGCATATAGCTGATGTTGCTGGAGAGTCGGTAGAACCGCCTTGAGATGGCTAACATGGTCCTCCCAACATTGGGAATACACAAGAATATCGTTAATGAACACGATAAAAAAGGAGTCTTGAAAAGGTTTAAAGACTCGATTCATAAGATCCATGAACAATACCAGGGCATTTGTTAGCCCAAAAGATATCACCCAAAATTCAAAGTGCCCATACCGAGTTCGGAAAGCTAATTTTGGAATATCCCATTCCCTTATCTTCTATTGGTGATATCCAGATCGCAAATAAATTTTTGAAAAGCATGAGGCACCACGCAATTGATCAAGCAAATCACCTATCCTTGGAAGTGGGTACCTATTTTTGATTATGACTTTATTGAGTTGTTGGTAGTCAATACACATTCGCAGTGACCCATATTTCTTTCAGACAAAGAGAATCGGAGCACCCCAAGGCGATGCACTCGGTCGAATGAAACCCTTCTCTAAAATAACTTTCAGTTAGTCCTTCAGCTCTTTTAGTTCTGCCGATGTCATTCTATAAGGTGGAATAGATATAGGTTGGGCGCTTTGCATCACATCAATCCCTAAATCAATCTCCCTATTTGGAGGGATCCCAGGGAGCTCGTCCGGAAACACATAGTGAAATTCATTCACAATTGGCACAGATTCAAAGGTAGGCACCTCAGCTGTAGTCTCTGTAACTCAGACCAAATGACAAATGCACCCTTTCCTGGTCATCTTTGAGGCCTTAAGGTAAGAAATATACCTACCCTTCGGCATGACATTATTCCCTTCCCACTCAATTGCTGGTTCGTTGGGGAATTCGAGTCTCATGACCCTAGTTCGGGAATCAAGTTTGGCAAAGCATGAATACATCAAATCCATTCCTATTATCACATCAAAATCAACCATCCCTAATTCAATAAGATCATCCATGGTATCCCGATCACACACTGTGACCACACAACTGCTGTAAACCTGTGCCGCTGTAATAGACTCGCCGACTGGAGTAGATACAGAGAACAGATCATGAAGCTGTTACGATTCTATCCCAAAGTTTAAAGCAACATATGGGGTAGCATAGGACAAAGAAGACCCGGGATTAATAATAGCATATAAACCATAATATTGAACAATCTGGAAAATATATTTTCTTGACTTTTTACTGCATAGCTTTGTCCAAAAGGGCTTACGAGCTTTCTGGTTTATAGCAAAATCTTTCACGGGCCTCACAGATTTAGACTTTTAGTATAAGGCCGAATCTTCAATTTGAAGTCATCAAGTTTACCAAATTTTCAAGTCCGTAAAATCTTCAAGTTTGTTGGTCTTCAAGTTTAAATCTGCAATGTCCGGCAAGTCTTTAAGTTGAAGCATCAAAATCCACCAAATTTTTAAGCTAGTCAGATCTTCAAATTATTTGGTCTTCAAGTTGAAATCTGCAAAGATCGCCAAGTCTTCAAGTTGAAGATTTCTAATTGGCCAATCTTATGGTGGACATTTAAGTCTATTTGCACCTTAAGTTTGACTCTGTGTGGGTTTATCCTTAAAGGAACTATAACTCTCTAATCTTAAAGTGGACGTTAAGTCCATTTACACCTTAAGTTGGCCTCTTTATGGATTTGCTCGTCTACATAGTAATTTGGATGTGATTTTCCCGTCTATATGGTGATGGAGACTTGTAAGACTATATTTTGGTACGGATTTATCCGTCTATATATTGATGCGGTTTTTCCTGTCTATATAGTGATATGAATTTGTCATCTATGTATTGTGATGCATTTATCCTTCTATATGTTGCGAGGGATTTGTCCTTCTATATCCTGTGAATTTATCCTTCTATATGCTATTGAGAATTAGTCCTTTTATATGTTACGAGGAATTTCTACTTCTATATGTTGTTAGGGATTTACCCTTCTATATGTTGTTTTGGATTTTGATTATCTATATGCCGTTATGGATTTATCCTTCCATGGAACGTCATGGAGTTGATCACCAATTTGGCACTCAACGACTTTTTTGTTTTTGGCTTACAAAAAAAAGGAACAAAAAAGGGAATAAAAAAACGCATAAAAAGAAGAATTTATCTACGCGTCAATGCTTCCGAGCCCACAAAGCAAGACTCGAATATCTTGCAAATAATGTAAATTGATGATCAACAAATACAAATGCATGGAATTACATAGATGGCAAAAGAGAACAATGAGAAGCATGTTTCTCGATGTGGCAACAAGTGCTAGCGGCTAAAACAATTTGACTCCAACATGAACTTGGATTACTGTTAGACTTCAAAAGGGATTCAAATATGAACGGTTAGCTCCAAGTCTGTATGAAAATCACGGAATCCAATTTAATAGGGAATAACAAAATTCAAGGGAATGTCTTCAATTCCTACGTGTACTATGGCTAGCATTGAAAAATTCAAGGGTGGACGGACTCGCATTGCAACAACACATTCTAATACCTTTTTCACCAAAGCCTGAAGGTTAAAGGTGATCTATGGAATTTCTATCCAAAGACTACAAAGAGAGGTCCTCCATTTACTTCATTCTCCAAAGCCAGAAGAATCTTGATGCCGAAATCTTTCTCTTGCCAAAAGCTGCAAAAATTTTAAAAATAAAAGGAATAAATGAACCATACCGCCCAAGTCACAACATTCAGATTTAGTGTCAATTTCAAAAAGTTGTGTGGGTCATTCCAGAGTATGTTGAATTTCCATCTTATAGAATCGGGCGGCTCGTGTGTTTAACCAAAAAATAGAATTTTAGTCAAAGCTAGAATATAGAAGAACACGGGTTACTCATAATCAAGAAAATGTATAAAAGGAAGTAATTTAGATAGCAAGAATGTAATCAAGAAAAACAAGTAAACCTAAGTATATTCTAATAATGTCTCGTGTCCCTACAATTGATCAAATATCTCCCTTTTATAGATATCTTGGAGATATGCATCTTGCCCAAATCATAATGAGGCTATTATGAGTAATTAAAGGCATTGAATGTTATGTTACATAATTATTATATTCAATACAAATTCTCTAACGTATTTAACATTTAATGCCCATTATATACCGTATATGTACTCTTTTTTATTATCGGATTCATTCCTTTTTGATTTTTGGATATAAATGACTTAAATAGGTACGGGAGCTGAGTTATTTGAATAACTGCCTATGCCTCTTCCTTTGCCTTTACTCGTATATGTTGTAGCTCGTACCTCTTTGCGAGTTGTCACTATTTGATCATTTGACCGGTCTACGTATCTAGACACGTCACAGTTAAATACAAATACAATTTTTCCCAATATAGATAGTCCCCCACTTTCCATTTATTCATTAGTGGAATATTCGGGAAGTGAATTTAATTAAAAGAGAATTTTTGTCATCATTAATATTATAACTAAATTGACGCTTCAATTTTAATGCTCCGTACACGTGTCATTTCCCATTAGCTCTACAGTTTTGCAGCCTTTTTCAAGGCTTTTTTACGGTTCCGCTATTCATGAAGTGCAAGTTATCATTATTATGGTCCTTCCATCACTGCACTTTTACCTTTGGCGGTTGCTTATCAATATAAATATTACTTCTTTTATTGTCTTTTATCACATAAAGCTTACTGAACACTTAATTCCTCAAATCTTTGTTTACTTCTTTCTTCCTCACATCATTCTTCTTCGCCATGTATTCACCAAACCCTAACCCTAGCAGAGTTCCCATTGTTGATACCTTCCCTAATGCCCCATTAGGAGTAGAAAAGGAGGTAGGCTTCGTAGCTTAGGATCTACTCGTGGTGGTTTTTCAATGCCTTCTCCTAGCTCTGGTATTTCTTCCAGAACCAGAGGTTCGCTTTCTCAGAAATCTTCTTCTAGGGGTAAAGAAAGAACCATTGCGCGAGCTTTTAATAGAGGAGATAGTCCCTACTGAACTATCGTTTTACCATGATAAGGAATATCTTAGGAATCAGGTTTCTGCTTTAGGTCGTGCTGATGCTTATCCCACTCAAATTGCAGAAGTTTTGACTCCAGTAGTTCATAAATATTGCTATCGGAATAATGATTTTCCTATTATTATTCTTAATCCAAACCAGACAATTACTTCTTACTTGACTGGGTTCTTTTTTGTTTATACAAACCCTTTCACCTTAGGGTTCAAACCAGCTATTAACCCAGTTATTCTTGAATTTTATCATTTCTTCAATGTCTGTTTGGGTCAAATTGGCCTAATCGTATGTACAGTTGTTGCCTGCTTGAGGCATTTAACCAATACAGCTGATGTTTCCTTTATCTTCCCTCACTTGATTCACCTATACTCCCCGAGGCTTTTCTGCAATGGTGTTTTTACCTTTGTAGCCAGGAGTAAGAGGGTTTTGGTGAGCCTGAAGTGACAAGGACTGTGGATGATAACCCCCAACGTTGGTTTAGTGGGTGAAGATAACATTTCCTTCACTGAGAAATGGAATTTTGCACGTAAGTCTTTTATCTTTCTCATGCCTTTTCCCTTCAAGTCAATCAACTTCTCTAATTTTGCATTTTTTGTCAACCATGGGAGTTGTGGAGGATGTTCCCAATTTCCATGGTTGGGTAGACAAATTATTGAAGACCGCACCAATGGATGGTAGGTCTTGGACGACACTTTCTAACCGTTTCGGTTGGAAAGTAAAGACCATATATATATTCCTTATTGCCCTAACTCCCATCATTCTTTTTATTAGAATTTACTATTTGAGGAGTTACTACTGAAGCAGTTACTACCACTCGTGACTCCTCAGGAACGCTATCTCTTCGAGAACCCGTATCTCTTTAGAAAGAGACCGAGAAATAGTCTTGGTTTCTTCTTCTGCGAAAAGGAAAGTTGCTGAAGAAGAAGAATATGAAGAAGAGGAAGAGGGGGCTCTTTGGTGACGAGGCCACGAGCTAGAAGACGTATCGTCTCTGATGATGAAGCAGAAGCATCCCCCTGTATTTCTATTTCTCTCACCGAGCCTGTTGAAGTCCCGGTAATAATTCCTGATGATGACACTGACCCCGGTGATACTCATGAGTCTATTGAATAACTTTTTATTAGCGGTTTTGGTAGTGGAAGTGTAGGGCATGTTTTAGATAAACACCCTTAGCCTCATTTTCAACTCCCGTGCCTGTGATTCCTTCATTACCAGCCCCAGCTATTTCTGTTCCTCCCCCTACTATTTTCACCTCTTATACTACCTGCTGGGAGTAGTCAGGTCACGCAGATATATGGTTGGAGCCTTTAATTGGCATAATGAAAAAGCAAAACTGGAGACCCGTAGTTCCCTGACTCTAATGAATGATATCATGCATGCCACTTTGAAGGTATTTTCCTTCTCTCTCTTTTTTTTTTTATGTTTTTATCTTTGGGATTCTTATTCCCCCCCCCCCCCCTTTCGGCCTATCTAATCGGCAAAAAAATGATGAACATAATCCCTCTCTTGGAGAAGTTAGCATGTGATTCTCAGTAGGAGGCGATCAATTGGAAGAAACAATTAGAAAGTGCAAATATTGATGTGGAAGACTTACAAGAGAGCAAAATTACTTTAGATCAGTAGGTGCCGGTTTTTACATCAGAGTTAGCAGTTGTAAAAGCTCCCTCAAACAAAGCATAAAAAAAAGAATGTCTCAAATCCTCCTTCTCAGAGAAACTATCTAAGGCCAGTGAGGAGAACAGAGAATTGAAGGCTCTCTTGAGTCAAAAAGAAGCTTATGCTGGGGAGCTCGTGCAAAGCTTAACTCAAGCACAAGAAGACCTTTAGGTCTCTTCTGATAAGGTGCGTGCTTTAGAAAGCTCCCATGCCTCTCTTCAAACTTTTTACAACTCTGCCTTGGCTGAAAATGAAGAGCTCAAGAATGAGATTGTGTATTGGGAAAAGGATTATGCGACCCTTAAAGAAAAATCTGTTGTCGAGGTAAGTTGGGCATTTTTTAATTCACATCGTGATACCCTAATCAAAGCTGGCCAAGAAAATTTTAACTTGGAATATTAGTTGGCTAAAACCAGTGAGACCATTGAGAAGGCTCAGCAAACTCAAGATTTTCGTTTTCCCGTGGCTGAAGCTTCCATGAACATTGAAGTTGATTTTGGTATCCTAACTCTTTCAAGCCAATCTAGCCTGTTGCTGCAAGCCAAGTTGAACCCGCAACTATTGATGCATCTGCCCAAATTGAGCCCGTTGCTATTGATGCTTCTACTGCTATTGATACTTCTGCTTCAGTTTCACAAACTTCTCAGTGACCAGCTTTAATCATTTGAATGAATTTTTTTTTTGTTTTTATTTAGGAAAATTGTAATCAAACCTTTGGCTTAATTTGAGGGTGCATTTTGGAAACGCAAGTTCCCAAGTCTTTTATGGGGCAATCTGCGTAAACAATTTCATTGTTTATGACTAAGTTCGTGCTTAGTCTTAAGTTTTTTTTTTTTATATATTGAGAAGTTTTTCATGTTATTATCTTAAACTTCTGTTTTCTTTATTGTTGCCTTTATTTTTAACGACTTACAGAATAACTTTACATTTTTTTTCTTCAAAAATGCTTCTGTTAATCTCATAACTAATTAATTTAAACATGAGTTTTTTAAAAGAGGGCCCTTTATATTTTTACACTAATGAAGAAGACGTCTCAACTTCATAATGGTGTTTTAATATACGCTAAAAGAAATAGGAACACACATGTTTCTTTGAAATAACTATGACAAGGTTTTATTTGAACCTTGTCGAGTTTTGAATAAAACTTTACATGTATTTGAATTACATCTATAACTTTCTCGTAACTGTTTTTTCTTGTAACAGATTTTTACAAAGATGAATAACAGACACGAGGTTTTTTCTAATAACCCGTTTTAGTACATAGTCTTTACCTTAACTATAGTAACATTTTCTTTGGCCTTAGCTCGTGACTTCGTGACTTTTTTTCTGCACTTGACTCTTACAGGCTTTGTTTTTCCTCAATTTTTTTGGCCTTCTTTATACACATATGTAGTCCCGCAAGTGTTTGAGTGTTGAAGTATGAATGACATTTTCCCTCATTTGGTTCTTTCCTAAAAAGGAAAAACATAAGGGACTCGAAGGTGTGATTATAGATGAAGACTTCTTAGCCAATTTATATTTCTATCAGAATAATTGTAACCCTAGGCCAGGAATTTTAGTTTTATTCTGTATGCTTTACAGATAGTGACTCATAATTTAGTATGTGTTTTCTGTTTGCCTATCATCTAAAATTATTAGTAAAATATTAACAATTCAAAAATTAAATTAAAAATGGTGACACCTGACCGAGGGTATTCCTTAGAAATAGTATCTCTTCAAATGAATAACATTCCAATGTGAAGGTAACATCTTGCCATCCATCGCCTCCAGTTCATATGCTCCATTTCCTGCAACATCACAGACTCTATAGGGTCCTTCCTATGTTGGACTTAATTTACCCGTGTTAGCTGCCTTTGTAGATTGAAAAACCTTTTTATGCACGAAGTCCCCAATTTTGAAGAATCTGAGGCATGTTTTTCGGTTGTGATATCGTTCTATGACTTATTTTTGTGCTGCCATTCTTATTAGTGCAGCTTCTCTCCTCCCTTTGAGTAAATCAAGATTAACCTGCATCTCCTCGTCCTTATAGTATTGTGTCACATGTGTGAACTGTGTACTCAGTTTTCCTATCTCAACTGGAATTAAAGCCTCAGCTCCATAAACCAATGAAAACTGTGTTTCTCCTGTGCTCATTTTTGCAGTTGTGCAATATGCCCATTAAACTCCAGGTAACACTTCAGGCCAGTTACCTTTTGATTCCTCTAATCGCTTCTTTAAATTGTTGATAATAACCTTGTTTGTTTATTATGCTTGCCCATTACCCACCGGGTGATAGGGTGTAGAGGTAATCCTTTTAATTTGCCTACTTTGAAGGAATTTCGTGATTTGAGCTCCTATAAACTAAGGTCCATTAATACATACAATCTCCTTTGGTACACCGAATCGGCATATGATACTCCACCAAATAAAATCTTTGACTTCCTTTTCTCGCACCTATTTGAATGCTCCTTCCTCTACCCATTTAGTAAAATAATTAGTGAGTACGAGTAGAAACTTTGCTTGTCCCTTTGTTTGTGGCAATGGATGCACACTATCCATTCCCCATTTCATAAATGACCATGGTGAAATAACCGGATGTAATAACTCCGAAGGTCTATGCATATTGTGACCGTACCTTTGACATTTATCACATTTGGTCACGAAACATTCTGCTTCTTCTTCAATTCTAGACCAGTAATAACCTACCCTAATTAAGGTTTTTACCAGTGATCTTCCACCTGCATGATTTCCCCAATGTCCCTAGTGTATTTATCTCATCACATACTCCCTTTGTGAAGGTCTGAGACATTTCACTAAGGGACCACCGAACATTTTACGATATAGATTGCGTTGCTTTAAGAAATACCGAGCAGCCTTTTTTCGAAGTAGATGAGCTTTTTTCTTATCATTAGGGATTGTACCATACTGCAAAAAAGCAACAATCTCGGTCCTCCAAACCCAAGTTAAATTATTAAAATTTACCTCATTCTTATCAGGGAATGTATAGCTGAGGCATTTGCATCACTTGCCACATTAGCCGGAGATGCGAGATTAACTAAGGCATCCACTTCAATATTTTCATCCCTTGGTATTTATGTAATTTTCCAGGTTTGAAATTGCTTTATCAATTCCCATACCTTTTCTAAATATTGTTGCATCCTCGCTTCCCTGGCTGTATAAGTCCCCAACATTTGATAAACCATAAGTTGCGAACCACTTTAGATTATAATTTATGCCAAGTTCTCGTGCCAATTCTAGACCTGCAATCATAGCTTCATACTCCGCTTCATTTTTAGTTATAGAGTGACATTAATAGCTTGTCGAATAGTTTCACTAGTAGGTGGTACCAAAACTATCCCTAAACCTGCACCTTTTACATTAGATGAACCATTAGTGAATAAAGTCCAAGTTCCTGGGTTAGCTCCATTGAACACGTGTAATTCTTTATCTGCTTCTAATTTCATCCATTGGCTAAAATCAGCCACGAAATCAGCTAATACTTGTGATTTTATAGCAGTTCTAGCTTGGTAGGTGATCTCATATTCACTTAACTCTATAGCCCACTTAGCCAACCTGCCTAATTACTCATGCTTATGTAATATATTACGTAAAATGTAGGCAATTACTACAACAATAGGATGACACTGAAAGTAAGGTCTTAACTTCCTAGATGTCATGATTAATGCAAGTGCAAGGTTTTCATGAGTGAGGATACCGCGTCTCCACATCTAACAAAGATTTACTAACATTATAGATGGGGGATTATTTACCTTATTCTTCTCGGACCAAAATAGCGCTTCCCGCTACTTCCAAAACAACAAGGTAAATAAGTAGTCTTTCCCCAGCTTTTGGTTTTCCCAGCAAAGGTGGATTTGATAAGTACGTTTTCAAATTCCAGAGTGCTCGTTGACATTCTTCATTCCATTCAAAATGATCCTGCTTTTTAAGGGCTGAGAAGAATTTAAAGCACTTCTCTAATGACTTAGAAATGAATCTCCCCAAGGTTGCAATTCTCCCTATTAATCTTTGAACTTATTTATTGTTTGAAATTATATTGGGGATTTCTTCAATGGCCTTAATCTATGCAGGATTTACTTTAATACCACAGATACAAACAAGAAAACCCAAAAAATTTACCTGATACAACGTCAAATGCATATTTTTCGGGATTTAACTTCATATTAAATTTGCGCAAAATTGAAAATTTGTCAAATAAGTGTGATATGTGATCTTTTGAATAATGAGTTTTAACAAGCATATCATCTATATATACTTCCATTGTTTTTCCTAATGTTCTTGAAACATTTTGGTATTTAACCTCTGATATGTAGCACTTGCATACTTTAGACCAAAGGGCATTACTTTATAACAATAAGTCCCCCTTGTCTATTATGAATGAAGTTTTTTATTCATCTCCTGGATCCACTTTAATCTGATTATAACCTGAATATGCATCTAAAGAACTTAATAGCTCATGACCTGCACTTGCATCAATCAACTGATCTATGTGTGGTAGTGGAAAAGAATCTTAACGGGCAAGCTTTATTAAGATCGGTATAATCTACATTAACCCCCCACAGGCCATTCTTCGTTGGAACTACAACGGTATTAGCTAACTAGTTAGGATACTTTACCTCACGAATGGAACCAACTTTTACAAATTTTTGGACTTCTTCTAGAATCACCTGATTCTTGAAAGTTCCTTGCTTTCTTTTCTTTTGCTTGACATGAGGGTATGATGGATCTTCATTTAGTTTATGATTCATCACCTCCGGTGGTATCCCTATCATGTTAGAGTGGAACCAAGCAAAACAGTCCACTTTAGTTTTCAAAAATTCAATTAACTTACCTCTCATACCTTAGCTAGGATTGGCCCCAACATAGACTTTCTTATCAGGCCATTGAGCAAATAACACGACAAGCTCTAATTCCTCTATTGTTGTTTCAATATTTTCATTCTCTTCTAGTTCTTGAATGGTATCAGGCCTTGGATCTACATGTGTTTTTCCTTGCTCAGTTGAGGTTTCTGTTGTGGTGTCCTCAACTGCCTTCTGTGGTTGCTATTTACCTTCGTTTCTCGTGCTTGTATCTCCAACGGAGTTGATAGCCCATGATGTATGTTGATCTCCACGAATTCGGCAGATTCCCCATGGAGATGGAAATTTAATAACTTGATGCACGGTTAAGGGAACAACAATGTAAAGAACCGTAAAATTTCTTGCCTAAAATAATGTCGGGTAGGTCCTTGTGTGAAAATTACCCCGGAATTAGAAAGATAAAATTCTCCAGAAGTTGGGTGTTATGCGACGCACTATGCGATCGCATAACGTGTATGCGGACCGCATCATGGTTGTGTACATGCGCAGGCCACTATCCAATAAGAGGACAACTACGCGGTCCAGAATGCGATTGCATTCTGGTTACGCAGACAACATAGTTATCACATTCTTGCCCATTGCGATGCAATTTGCGATCACATAACGTGTATGCGGACCGCATTCGCATACCTGCATAGTCTGTTATAATTTTAGCCCTTTTTAGGTCCATTCTATGGCCGGTCTGCGGACCGCATGACAGGAATGCGATTGTGTTCTTGATCGCATTCCGTGTCGGGGCACCTATTTTTCTAATTTTCAATCCGACCCCTTCTTTAATAAAATACCCCTACCCTTCATTCTAGCCCATTTTTTGAACAAAACTAGAGAGATGGAAGAGAGGATTCTTGAGAGAGAAAGTCTTATCTCTATCAATTTGATTTTCAAAGTCACATAGGCTTGGGAATTTTGAGTAATTATGTTCTTCTTCATTCTTGCAGGTAAAATCTCCAACCCTCTTTCATTGGTTTTTAGATTTAAACAAAAATATGGGGGTTCTCATGAATAGATACTTGAAAGTATAAGTTGAACCATACATGCATGTTCTTTAATACCTAAAATCTAGTAAGAAAAACTGGGTAGGAGTTAAGATCTGCAAAAAGGAGGGATTGATATTCTAAGTAAGTATGAGCTATATTTGTGAATTTAAATTCTAATATATATGTATTTACTTGTGAATAAGATTGATGGTACTAGGTAGTTCGGTGAATTGAGAGTAGGAATTAAAAAGGAAATTCGACTCCAGGTATGTATGGCTAACTTTAACCTTTGTAAGGTCACCCTGTTTGGTGTACGTGTAATTGGTATGTGTTACTTATGCGGAGTATTTGGGAATTTTGGTTGTTTTACGGGTGTTAAGGCAAGATGGCCTATTTCATGAATTCTTGTGATTAATATGCCTTGAACATTGTTGGTTAACCATTTTGATATGATGGTGTGAATAAATGGCAACAAAACAAGTGTTTGTATGAATGTATTTATATGGTAAGGGTTTTGTAGTAAATAATGGAAAGAAGTCGTAATTGATGCAATCAACGACTATGGTAATATCATGCATGGCTTGTCATGGGCAATTATTGTTGTGACTTGAATTGTATTTGGGTTGTTGGATATTA
Organism: Nicotiana benthamiana; assembly: GCA_034376525.1. NCBI lineage: Eukaryota > Viridiplantae > Streptophyta > Magnoliopsida > Solanales > Solanaceae > Nicotiana > Nicotiana benthamiana. The sequence continues at coordinate 65,725,596 of CM067331.1, read as the reverse complement.
TGGAAATGGTACTAATGTTAATGAAAACTCTTTGTGAGTTGCTATTGTTGTTGTGAAATGATATTCTGGATGGCTTGAAGCCATGTGATTGAACTGTGAACTATTGTTGTTGCGTGAAATGTGATTGTTCGGTGGGACGGGTTGCACGCTGCAACACAAAGTGATAATTTGTGGGTTAGGGTGATAAGGGTGGACGAGGTAATAAGGATGGAATGTGATCATTATCTCTATTGAAATAAAGTTTGTGAAATCATTGATATGATGAAATGATGTTAAAAGGGAAAAAGGAGAGATTGTGAGACTTGTTGGCCTTGGTTGTTCCTTTCATGTACATTGATTGTTGATTCTATTAATTTTCGTTATCTGTGTATTGATTGATTTTACTTGGGATAAAGTTTGTTCATATATAACAGTACAACTCAAATTTACTAATGTCCCTTTTGTCGGGGGCGCTACATTCTTGTTATGATTGTAGGTGGTTCTACAGCAGGTACTCTAGTCCATCGACAGTAGAATCTCATCCACTCTCCATCAGCTGTATTGGTGAGCCCATTTCTTCTCGAGGCCCTACATGGCTCATGCGCCTTTTCCCTCTCGGATTTTTATTTTGGTGTTTGGGTAATGTATAGTCGGAGCTTTGTTACCGTCAAGTATTGTAAAACTCTTTTGTATCCCTAGAGGCTCTTTAGATAGGAAATGCGGGTTATGTACTTATGTATTCGGGCGGTGTAACTTGTAGATCACGTAAAGCAAGCATGTATGTTATTATGTCTCGTAAGAATGCGTTTAATTATAAATGGCTATTTTACTTGAATAATGAGTATTGAAATCACGGGGTAACATGTGGGATAGGAAAGGCACCCAAGTCCGCTTGACTGGGGATACCCGGTCGAGCACCAGTCGCCCTCGGTTTTGGGGCGTGACAAACATGGTATCAGAGCCTAAGGTTATAAAAGGGTCCTAGGATGTCTCGGCGTTGTGTCTAGTAGAGCTCTTCTTATCGGTGTGTTGTCGACCATATCAATAATTAGGGGGCTACATAGACGATTAGGAATTTACCCTTCTCTTTGTTATTCTATACAAGTTCAGGGGAGATGGCCATCCTAGTCATATTCTCATTCTTCAGCAAGCGCACCGCCATCTGTGCACAGTTATCAGTAGAGCAGTCACTTGAGACCATGTTCAGATAGTAGGAGACCTCATCAATCCAGTCATCCAGTAGGGAAATTACAGGAGAAGAGGAGGGCTCCATGCCCCAAGTGTGGGAGGTTCCATTCCAAGACTTGTTATCTGGATATCTCGGTGTAATATAGATGCGAGGTGAGAGGTCATATCCAGCGGCACTGTTGTGCACCCAGTTAGGGCATGGGTAGGGGATTTTCTCAGTCATCCGATTCTTCAGCCACCACATCATTCGTGCGTCCTCTAGCTCCAGCAGGGCATGGTGCAGCTAGGGATAAAGCTCGTGGTAGAGGTGGACCCAGCTAGTTTTATGCTTTGAGAGGTCGCCGGAGTGTAGAGGCTTCTCAAGATGATGTTACAGGTATCTTATCTGTTTAGGCCATTGATTGTTATGCTCTTATTGATTTGGGGTCCTCTTTGTCTTATGTCACCCCATTCATTGCTTCAAGTTTTGGGATAGAACCCGAACCACTTTATGAGCCATTCTCCGTATCGACTCCGATTGGTGATTCCATTACAGCCACACGGGTTTATTGGAATTGTGTTATAACGGCATTTGGTCGTGTTACCAGGGCCAATCTTATCAAGATCGGAATGGTGGATTTTTATGTAATTATGGGAATGGACCGGCTATATTCGTGCTTTGTTAAACTTGACTGTCGAACGAGACTAATGAGATTCGATTTCCTTAATGAGCCAGTTATTGAGCGGAAGAGGAATGGTCAGGGTACTGAAGGGTATGTTTATGTTAAGATTTATGCCCGTCACTAGAGGGAGGGTGAATAGTGCGGCACGAGAATATTGATAAATGTTGCGGAATTAAAATTGCAGGAATAAAATAAATTCGGTAATTAAAATAGTAAGGAAAGAACACACCGAATTTATCCTGGTTCACCACAACTTGTGGTTAGTCCAGTCCCCAAGAGACTCTCTCGAGATTCCACTAACTCCGTTAAGCTTACGGGTGCCTAACAAACCGTTACACTTGCTCGTAGATGTACACTCTACAGGACTTCAACTTGCTCGAGGATACTGCACCTCAAGACTTCACCTTGCTCGTGGATACCGCGCCACAAGACTTCAACCACTAAGATTGAGGGTACTTAGCAAACCCGACAACCAATGAGAAGATATGATCTTCTCAAACTCCTTTCTCTTTTACAACAAGAACTCTCTAATAAGAGTAGATAAAGAGATACAAAATAAGCTCTATGAACAACTCAAAGTTGTCTCTCAAATGGCTCAACAAAAGCTCTATAATGATGCACAAATAATGATCAATATGTATATGAATAATTAGAGGTGTTGTGTGTTCCAATTCAGCTCAAAAGACCTCTATTTATAGGTGGTAGAAGTAGTATGTCCGTTGCTTAGTTGGAAATCAATTATGCTGATTTTATGCCAAGATAATCGAATATCAGATTTGGATAATCGATTATCAGCTTACCGTTACAAAATCGGAAGCTGATTTTATGCAACATAATCGATTATTGTGATATGCATAATCGATTATTTTGTTACAGTGTTCAAAAACTTGGCAACGGATACAAGATAGTCGATTATGCACTTCTGATAATCGATTATTTTGCTGGTTTATAAATTCCGGTTTACACTGTCTTAACATAATCGATTATCAAAGTTAACATAATCCATTATTTCTGTCCAGCTTTGAAAGACATGTTTAAAATTCATTTTGGCTAAAATGAAAATGTTTGAAATCATTTTGTTTGAAGTATTTGAAATATGATTTGATAAAATGATTTTATGCATATTTATGATGACCTATGTTGAGCCAAAAGACAAAATAACTTTAAACGTTGCTCTTACATTTGTTCTACCTAACGACCTACGCCTTGGGTCTTCGGTCTTGAACTTTTGAGCTCGTTTTTGGCTTGTCTATGCAATTCCGTCATCAATATGCTTCTCGGCATTCAATCTTGATTGTTTTTCATATAATAACATTTTTTGACACTTGACTTCATTGTTTGTAATTCATCGACTTTGTTGTTTGTCATTCATCAAAACCTATACCTGAAAATCATGCTAATACAACCAAAGCACACATATCATGGATAGAATGATTTTCTACAATTTTCCCCTTTTTGATAATGTCAAACAGCAGGAGATATGCATATCGGATTCCCCCTAAATTCATGCTATTTCTCAACATACAATTCATGCAAACAATTCCCCTTAATGATAATTCCCCCTCAAATAAGGCGTAGATACATTCCCCCTTATTTGATGCATATCGCCTAATCTCTTCCCCCTTTTGGCATTAGCAAAAAGAGAGTATACAAAGGCTATTATCCCTTTCGACACTTCCCCCTTTTGGGTATATCAATTGTTAGTGTCCAATATAAGATAGGAAATACAATGAGGAATATACATTGACGATATTTAAATAATCATACCAACATGAAATAATACCAAATGTTAGTAAAAATATAACAACCATATCAAAGGTTATTCTTAGCGAATATGCCAACTGTTATTCAAACTAGAGAGATATTCATCAAAACATCAATCATTATTTTTAACAAAAATAATTGATACCAATTGTTTATTCAAGATAAAAGTTATCAAAATATGAATCAACAAAAATAATTAATTTCAATTGTTAAGAAAGATATATTAATCGCTAACACATATCAACTATTACGTTTTTATCAAAAATGTGATAACTAACCGAAGTTCCCCCTCGATGCAATAAGGTTTCGTGCTTGGTGCATCTACTACGATATTGTAGTCTTCAAGCACACCTGCAAACTTACCTAAAAATAGGTTTTAGGTACCCAAGCACTTTTGGGTCCATGGGGGTTAGGCAAATAATAATCATAGCCAAAAGATAAATCTCTATGTTTTGCAAAACATACGGGTGCTATGTGTCCTACCCGGTTGCAGTAATGACATATAACATTCGGGTTGTGCATATGTCTTGGTTGAGCCAAATACGTTCTAGGTGATCTAAAGTCGTTATTCCTAGAAGCGTTGAAATTCCTAGAGTAATTTCTAGTTGGTCTAAACTTATTCATTCTAGACTCATTAACAAAATTCCTAGAGTCGTTTCTAGGTGGTCTAAAATGATTCATTCTAGACTCATTAATAAAATTCCTAGAGTTGTTTCTAGGTGGTCTAAAATGATTAATTTTAGACTCATTAGTGAAGTTCCTAGAATTATTTCTAGGTGGTCCAACCTCATTTTTATCATCCTTTCTAATATTCTTCTTAATTTCTTCACTTGTTTTAGGATCATCTACACTACGTTTTTCTAATGTGTTCCTAAGTTCTATGTTCTCTATTTTTAAAGACTTACAAGAAGAACAATTTGAACTTTGATCAATTGAAGAGGCTTCATTTATCTCCTTAATTTTATTGCTAAGATCAATATTGTCATTTTCCAAAAATTTATTTTTCTCTTCTAAAACATTAATTTTAGCCTTGGCCTCTTTGGAGATTTTTGAAGTCTTTTTCAATTCACCATATAAGTCATGAAAAGCTTCTTGTAATTCTTCAAAAGAATAAGAGTTAGAATTACTTACCTTTTCTTCCTCGTTGGCCATGAGGCATAATGCGGCAGTTTCATCTCCCGAGCTGTCCGAATCCCATCTCACACGCCTTTGGTGTTTGTTCTTCTTCTTGTCCTTGGATTTTGGACAATGTGATTTGGTGTGGCCAAGTTTTCCACAATTTTGGCATGAAGGACTTGGTTCTTCCTTCTTTATTTCCCTTTTCATAAGCTTATAAAACTTTTCAATTATATCATTGGAAATAATATCATCATCGCTATCCGAATCACTTACCTCTTCTCTTTTAGAGGATGAGGCTTTGAAGGCAATATTCGAACTTTTACTTCTAAGATAGGGATTAAGAATTGTGCTTTCATAAGTTTCGAGGTTACCTCTTAGTCCATCAATTGTGACATCCGTGTTTCCTATCGACTCTTGGATGGCATTGGCTTTGGAACGCCATTCGGGAGTGAGACTCCGTAGGATTTTTCGAACAAGATCTTTGTTCGTGTACACTTTCCCTAGAGCATGAAGATCATTGACGATTCTTGAGAATCGTTCGAACATAATACCGATGGGTTCTTTCTCCCTCATTTTAAAGAGTTCATATTCAAGTGTTAGAAAATCAACTTTAGATTCTCGGACTTGAGACGTACCTTCATAAGTGATCTCGAGTTTATCCCACATCTCCTTGGCGGTTGTGCAGCAAGAAATCTTCCGATAGTCATACGGATTCACCGCACAATATAATAAGTTTACGGCCTTTGCGTTATTTTCAACTTTCTTGACGTCCTCGGCATCATATTCATCTTCCTCCTTTGGAACCGTGGTTTCCCCAACTTTCTTTGTTGGCATTTGTTCACCGTTCTTGATGATTTTCCACAAGCGAAAGTTATTTGATTGGATGAAGATTCTCATCCGCTCTTTCCAATATGTGTAATTTGTTCCGTCAAATAGTGGAGGCCTATAGGTGGAGTGTCCTTCGCTCATCATTCATACGTTCAATATTCTCAACAAAAAAATATATATCGTTCTCTCAACCAGTTAAGTCTTTCAGAGAGTTAGGCTCTGATACCAATTGATAAGATTTATGCCCGTCACTAGGGGGGGTGAATAGTGCGGCACGAGAATATTGATAAATGTTGCGGAATTAAAATTTCAGGAATAAAATAAATTCGATAATTAAAATAGTAAGGAAAGAACACACCGAATTTATCCTGGTTCACCACAACTTGTGGTTAGTCCAGTCCCCGAGAGACTCTCTCGAGATTCCACTAACTCCGTTAAGCTTACGGGTGCCTAACAAACCGTTACACTTTCTCGTAGATGTACACTCTACAAGACTTCAACTTGCTCGAGGATATCGCACCTCAAGACTTCACCTTGCTCGTGGATACCGCACCACAAGACTTCACCTTGCTCGTGGATACCGCACCACAAGACTTCAACCACTAAGATTGAGGGTACTTAGCAAACCCGACAACCAATGAGAAGATATGGTCTTCTCAAACACCTTTCTCTTTTACAACAAGAACTCTCTAATAAGAGTAGATAAAGAGATACAAAATAAGCTCTATGAACAACTCAAAGTTGTCTATCAAATGGCTCAACAAAAGCTCTATAATGATGCACAAATGATGATCAATATGTATATGAATAATGAGAGGTGTTGTGTGTTCCAATTCAGCTCAAAAGACCTCTATTTATAGGTGGTATAAGTAGTATGTCCGTTGCATAATTGGAAATCAATTATGCTGATATTATGCCAAGATAATCGATTATCATATTTGGATAATCGATTATCAGCTTACCGTTACAAAATCGGAAGCTGATTTTATGCAACATAATCGATTATTGTGATATGCATAATCGATTATTTTGTTACAGTGTCCAAAAACTTGGCAACGGATACAAAATAATTGATTATTCACTTCTGATAATCGATTATATTGCTTTTTTGTAAATTCCGGTTTACACTGTCTTAACATAATCGATTATCAAAGTTAACATAATCGATTATTTCTGTCCAGCTTTGAAAGACATGTTTAAATTCATGTGGCTAAGATGAAAATGTTTGAAATCATTTTGTTTGAAGTATTTGAAATATTTTTGATAAAATGATTTTATGCATATTAATGATGACCTATGTTGAGCCAAAAGACGAGATAACTTTAAACGTTGCTCTTACATTTGTTCTACCTTACGACCTACGCCGTGGGTCTTCGGTCTTGAACTTTTGAGCTCGTCTTTGGCTTGTCTATGCAATTCCGTCATCAATATGCTTCTCGGCATTCAATCTTGATTGTTTGTCATATAATAACGTTGTTTGACACTTGACTTCATTGTTTGCCATTCATCGACTTCGTTGTTTGTCATTCATCAAAACCTATACCTGAAAATCATGCTAATACAACCAAAGCACACATATCATGGATAAAATATTTTTTTACAGTTTATTTATTACCTTAAGGATTAGAAGATAATTAAGAAGGAGTGTATCTATCATTTGGTCCGGGTGGCGGACACAACTTCAGAAATGTCTAGCCTCGAGTCCGTGCCGAAGGGTAGGTTTATTTCTTACCATTAGGCTTCGAACAGGATTAAGAAGGGGTGTATCTATCAATTGGTCGGGGTAGCGCACACCACTTCAGAAATGTCTATCCCCGAGTCCGTGCCAGTCGCGAATGACTTTCTTGAAGTGTTTTCGGACGAGCTTCCAAGGATTCTGCCAAATAGGGAGACTGATTTGGAGATTGATGTATTGCCAGATACGTAGCCAATATCTATTCCACCATACAAAATTGCACCAGGGAGTTAAGGGAGTTAAAGGAGCAACGAAAGGATTTATTAGAAAAGGGATTCACACGGCCGAGTGTGTCGCCGAGGCTGTTCCAGTTCTTTTTAGCAAAAAGAAGGATGGGTCGCTTCAGATGTGTATTGATTATCGGTAACTTAACAAAGTCACCATCAAGAATAAATATCCCTTGCCTCGGATAGATGATTTGTTTGACCAATTGCAAGGTGCAAGGTTTTTCGCCAAAGTTGATTTATGGTCCGGGTATCACCAATTGAGGATGAGAGAGCAGGATATTCCTAAGACCACTTTCAGAACTCACTATGGTCACTTTGAATTCTTGGTCAAGTCTTTTGGACTAACCAACGCCCCAATAACTTTCATAGATCTTATGAATCAGGTCTTCAAGCCATTTCTAGACTCATTCGTGATTGTTTTCATTGATCACATCCTTGTTTATTCGCGGAGCCGTGAGGATCATGTCGATCACCTCAGGGCAGTTGTGCATACTCTTCATCAGCACCAGTTGTATGCTAAATCTTTGAAATGTGAATGTTTTGAGTCTGTTACCTTTTTGGGTCATATTGTTTCCAGTGAAGGGATTCAGGTGGATCCCCAAAAGATTGCAGCAGTGAAAGATTGGCCTAAACCCACGACCCCGATGAAGATCCGTAGCTTCTTCGAGTTTAGAAATGTATTATCGGAGGTTTGTGGAGGGATCCTCTACCCTCGCCTCCCCAATAACTAAGTTAACGCAGAAAGCAGTTAAATTCCAATGGTCCGATGCTTGTGAGAAAAGTTTTCAGGAATTGAAGTCGAGGTTGACCTAGGCACCGATATTGACCTTGCCAGAAGGCACAGAAGGATTTGTGGTTTATTTTTATGCCTCCAGGGTCGGATTGGGATTTGTGTTAATGCAACATGGGAAGGTTATAACATATACTTCAAGTCAACTTAAGAATCGCGAGAAGAATTATCCGACGCATGATTTGGATATTGCGGCAGTTAAGTATAGGGTCCATGTGGATGTGTTCTCAGACCATAAGAGTCTCAAATATTTTTTCAAGTAGAAGGATTTGAATTTAAGGCATCGACGATGGTTAGAATTGCTCAAGGATTATGATATGAACATTTTGTACCATCCAGGTAAGGCGAATATGGTGGCCGACGCTCTCATTCGGAAGTTATGGGCAGTTTTCCTCATTTAGGAGCGGATCTGAGGCCCTTGGCTCGGGAGATTTATCAATTAGCCAGTCTGGGGGTTTGTATTCGACCTCGACGAAGGGAATGTTATGATGCATAATGGAGCAGAATTGCCACTTGTAGAAGAAGTCAAGGAGAATCAGTTGATTGATCCAGCATTGGAACAGATGAAGGAGCTAGTTTTGAATAACATGACTTTGGCATTTTCACTCAGCAGCGATGATGTTGTATTGCGATGTCAAGGTAGGCTATGTGTTCCGTATGTGGGTTCTTCAGGAGAGGGTAATGGCAAAGGCTTATAATTCCAGGTATTCTATGCCCCCATGATCTCAACAAAATTTATTGGTGGAATGGTATGAAGACAGGTGTGGCGGACTATGTATCTAAAGGGGTGTGGCAGACTTTGTATCTAAATGTCCGAATTGTCAGCAAGTAAAAGCTGAGCGACAGGATAAAGTTGGGTTAACTCAGATTATGGAAATATCAATGTAGAAATAGGAGATGATCAACATGGATTTCATGGTAGGGTTACCTTGCACTCAGCGCAAGTTTGACTCACTTTAGGTGATAGTGGATCAACTCACAAAATCAGTTCACTTATTGCCAGTCAAGTTCACCGATACTGGAGAATAGTATGCTCAGTTGTATATCAAGGAAATAGTAAGGCTTCAGGGCACTCCACTTTCGATTATCTCAGATCGAGGAGCCCAGTTCACAACTAATTTAAGGAAGAAATTGCAGCAAGGTTTGGGTACTCAGGTGAGTCTCAGCATGGCATTCCATCCACAAACTGATGGTCAAGCGGAGCCGACTGTTCAGACGTTTGAGATATGTTGCAAGCTTATGTCTTGGATTCCATTGGGATGATCACTTTCCACTAATAGAATTTTCTTATAATAACAGTTTTCATGCTAGTATTCAGATGGCCCCATTTGAGGCATTGTACGGAAAGAGGTGTTTGTCTCCGGTTGGATGGTTAAAATTGGGTGAAGCAGAATTGATAGGGCCAGTTCTCGTGCACCAAGCTATGAAAAAAGTTAAAATCATTTAGGAGAGGATGAAAACATCTCAGAGTTGCCAGAAATCCTATGCGGACGTACATCGAAGAGAATTGGAATTCCAAGTAGATGATTGAGTGTTCTTGAGGGTATCTCCTATGAAGAGATTCATGCGATTTGGGAAGAAAGGGAAACCGGGCCTTAGATATGTCGGGATGTATCGTGTCGCACAAAGGATAGGGCAAATGGCTTATAGGCTGGAATTGCCCCCTAAAATGTCATTAGTGCACCCGGTGTTCCATGTGTCTATGTTAAAGAAAGTGGTTGGAGATCCATCCACCATCGTACTAGTTGAGACTATCGAGGTTAATGAAGATTTATCATATGAAGAAATTCCGGTTTCTATTCTTGATAAGCAAATCCGTAAATTGAGAAACATGGAATTTTGATTCAGTTAAAGTATTATGGCGAAGTCAACGAGTCGAGGAAGTCACGTGGGATGCGAAACATGAAATGAAAGAAAAAATATCCCCACCTGTTTGAACAAGTCTAGTAGTGATCATGCATACTATTATCTCTAAGCAAACTAATGTTGTGTTCAATTTGGTGAAAAGACACCCCATTTTCCCCTAAATGCGTTACTATTGTAACTCCTCAAGTTGTGCAAGAATTGTATGTGTTGTGATTATTTGAGTCATGTGCAACCCCTTTTTGATAAATGAAAGTTCTCTACAAACTCATGTGATAAGTGAATGGTCAATGGTAGTATAGATTGGCAATAATTAATTGAAATACATATAGTGTATTGAAGTGGTTGAAATGTATGGGACTCACTGAAGTGATCAAATTATGTGCTAGAGTGTGACAAGTGATTGAATATGTGCAAGTGTTGAGGTAATGAATTGTATACCACTTGTAGGGATAATAGGAATTGTGTAATGGTGCTTGGAAATATGTTTTGGGGTTACATGATAGGTAGATAAGTCTAATTACAAAGGATACTCTAGCAAAATTTTCTAAAATTATGGGAGTTAGTGAAAAATTGGGAGTTTGCATATCATGATTTAAAACCAACTTATTTCCAAAATCCTCATTCGAGGACGAATGATTTTAAGTGGGGGAGGACGCAAAGACCCGTAAAATTTCTTGGTTTTGGGGCTATCCGGTCGAGCGCCGGTCATGTCCCCCGGTTATGGGGCGTGACAAGCATCCATTTCGTAGATCCATGGTCTCCCAAGAATCAAGTTGTAAGCCATCTCCGTATCTACTACCTGGAACTTTGTATCTTTGACGACACCTTCATCGAATGTGGTGAGTGTTACCTCTCCTTTCGTGAAAACACTGGAATTATCAAATCCGGATAGAGTATGCGCCTTTGGTATTACTTTATCTTCACCTTGCATCTCAAACAATACCCTTAGCTAAATAATTTTCACGGAACTACCTGGATCGATTAAAACTCATTTCACATTAGAATCATGTACAATTAAAAATATTATCAGTGCATCGTTATGAGGGGTTAATACGCCATATGCATCTGCATTATTTAATGTAATGTTGTCTTCCTCTAAGACGTGCCGCACCCGTTTTCCTTGGGTAATTGTCACTTTGGAAGTTTTGTTAGTTGCAGTATATGGTATATCATTGATGTCTTCACCCCCACTTATAACATTGACAGTTTTTTTGGAGGAAGGTGGTTTTGGAGGCTCTTGCTTGTTCTTCATGTAAGATTTCTTGCCTTTCTCACTGATCAACTCAGTATGATATCCTTGTTTCAATAAATGATCAACTTTTTTTTGTAAAAATCTGTAGTCTGCTGTTTTATGTATGTGGTCATTATGAAACTCGCACCAATGATCGGGGTTGTGCATATTTGGATTCGGTCTCATTTCCTTTAGCCATCGAATCTTATCCCCCATGCTTCTCAAAATAGCTACGAGCTCAGAGGTTCTGACGTTAAAGTTATAACCACCGAATCTCGCTTTTGAATTTCAATCATCATCTCGTGACTCATAGTTGTTTCGCTCGTTCCTGAATCTTGATGAAGAACCTGATTCTCTGTTTCTTGATCTGTGGTCGTACCTTTGATTATCCTGCTTTGACCGTGAGTCCTTTTCCGCAGGTCCCATGTAAGGCTCCTACCTGTTTTTATTGGATCTTTTTTTGGTCTCCGCATGTATCGAACTTACCTTTTTCTTCTTTTTGAAATCGTGGAACAGTATCTTCCTCAATTCTTAGCTTCGTGATATACCCGTTATAAACATCTTTCCATGTTGTAGCCGAGAATTCTCGAAGTCTTTCTTTGAGTCTCCTCGTAGCTTCCGAGTTTTTTTCATTCAAATTGCTTGTGAAAGCTATAGCTGCCCAGTTGTTAGGTATACATGGCAATAACATTCTTTCACATTAAAATTTGTCCACGAATTCCCTAAGAAATTCCGATTCCCCTTGCTTGATCTTGAAAATATTTTCCATTCTTTTTTTCACTTTTTGAGCTCCCGAGTGTGCTTTGATGAAAGAATCTGCAAGCTCAACAAAAGAATTTATAAATTTTTAGGGTAAAAGAGAATACCATGTTAGTGATCCTTTAGTGAGTGTTTCACCAAATTTTTTGACTGATGTTGATTCAGTCTCCTGCATAGTCAAATCGTTGCCTTTTAAGCTTGTCGTGAATGCAGTCACGTAGTCTCGTAGGTCTGTCGTTCCATCATATTTTGAAATATCAGGAATTTTGAATTTTTTTGGAATTGGTAGAGGAGCAGCACTTGTCTTCCAGGGTTATTGCGAATATCAATCCATATCTACCCTTTTGATTATAGGCGGCACCCCAGGTATCTGCTCTATGCGCTCACTTGCTCCTTGAGCTGTTTCTGCAAGGTTAGTACTAAAGTTTGTAAATCAGAATTAACTACATTACTTGGTTCTCTCTGTTGTGATTCACTGGGAGTTCCACCGCTGCCTGAGTTAACAAGTTCGGAACGAGGGTTTTCCAAAGTGTTATTATTTGGAGTAGGTGTGGGTGTTGCAACGGCAACTGGTTAACAAGTGTCTCAACAACTTTATTGACCTAGGCAGCAATTTATTTCTGCAAAGCTTCATCAACAGCTTCAGCATTTTCAAATTGAGCATGCTCGTTTATTTGAGACCCATCAGGAGTACCTCATGAGATTGTCGTGGAGAGCCTTGTGGAGTAGGAACTGGAATGTTAATATTTTGTGGATCTCCCTTAATTTTTTTGGTTTTGTTGGTTTCCTCGAGTGTTGTCATTGTTGTTCGACATAGTTGATGCAACAAGGAAAGTTAAGCGAAAAGAAATATAGATTATTAGATTCCTGGTAACAGAACCAATTTGTTTAACCAAGAAATGAAATTTTAGTCAAAGCCAGAATTTAGAAGAACACGGGTTACTGATAATCAAGAGAATGTATAAAAGGAAGTAATTTAGATAGCAAGAATGTTATCAATAAAAACAAGTAAACTAAAATGTATTCCAATAGTATCTGGTGTCCCTACAATTGATCAAATATCTCCCTTTTATAGATATCTTGGAGATATGCGTGTTGCCCAAATCATAATGAGGCTATTATGAGTAATTAAAGAGATTGAATGCTACGTTACATAATCATTATATTCAATACAAATTCTCTAACGTATTCAACATTTAATACCAATTAAATAGCGTTTCTGTAATCTTTTCTATTGTCAGATTCATTTCTTTTGATTTTGGATATGAACGACTTAAATAGGTATGGGCACTGAGTTATTTGAATAACTGCTCGTGCCTCTTCCTTTGCCTTTACTCGTATCTGTTGCAACTCGTGCCTCTTTGTCAGTTATCACTATTTGACCATTTGACCAGTCTACATGTCTTGACATGTCACACTTAAATATAAATACAATTTTTTCCAATACATTGTGACTTGGACATTCTTATATTGAGTTATGAATTTTCTAGAAAGTATGCGCAAATTTGAACGAGCTCACATGTCGAAACTTGTTCCATAACTTCTAGATGATATCAGGGACGATACAGGGGCAATCTGAGCATGATCTTTGCCTATCTTGTAGGTCTGGGAGTCTAGTTTTTAGTGCCACAAACCGCTCCTGATTTCCACGTTCCTTCACCAAGATATGGATTTATTTGGTGAAGGTGCAGCAAAGTTGATAAGTCAAGCACACAGAATCTATAGCAAAGAGTTAGAAATATACATGAGACTGTACAGAGTGAATTTGGCTTCAAATTTTTGATATCTCGTGGCACTCCATGTATAGTTTCATCTGAATCAAGAGGCTTGTGTTTTTGATGCTCGTACGCTATGACACGACTTTTTCTCCTAAGACGCGACTGAAAGCTGAGTTGCCATGTGTATCCTTGTTGAAGCCACAATTTTCAGAGGCAAATATGCCAGTGTTCTTTTCCATATATATCCAAGTAAAGTGATGCAACAAGTTTTGCCGAAGTGAGGGTTCTTCATCAATTGGAAGTGGACGTACTTTTAAGGCTTCGCTTGTTGCTCGATACCTCAAGATATGTGGTTGTGGCGTCTCATGCACCTTCTTGATCAGATATCGAGATTTTCGCATATGTCACAACTGAATAATCAATTTCTCGAATCCTTGTTTACTTCTTCATTATATCACCCTTCTTCACTATGTCTTCATTAAACCCTAACCCTAGGAGAGTTCCCATAGTTGACACCTTCCCTAATGCATCCCATCAGGAGCAGAAGGAGAGGTAGACTTCATAGTTTAGGGTCTGCTCGTGGTGGTTTCTCTATGCCTTCACCTAGTTCTGGCCCTTTTTCTAGAACTAGGGATTCGCTTTAACAAAGGTCTTCTTCAAGAGGTAAATAACCTTCTGAACCTCTTCATGAACCCACAGTAGAAGAGATAGTTCTTATGGAACTATCCATTTATCATGATAGAGAATCCGTTAGGAATCAAGTCTCTGGTTTAGATCGTGCTAGCATCTATCCCACTCAGATTACAAAAGTTTTGACTCATGTAGTTCGCACAGACTGCTATTGGAGTAGTGATTTTCCTATTATTATCCCTAATACAAATCAAAGAATCACATCTTACTTAACTCGGGTTTTCTTTTGTTTATACATTTCCTTTCACCTTAGGGTTCAAACCAGCTATTGACCCTGTCATTCTTGAGCTTTGTCATTTCTTCGATATCTGTTTGGGTCAAATTGGCCCAATCATGTGGTGGGTTGTTGCCTATTTGAGGCATTTAACCAACACAGCCGGTGTTCCTTTTACTTCCCCTCATTTGATTCACCTTTACTCCTCTAGACTCTTTCTTAATGGTGTTTTCATACTAGTAGCCAAGAGAAAGATAGTTTTGGTAAGCCCCGAGGATGAAAAATACCATGGCTAGTATGCCAGGTTTGTTGCTGCCCCCACTGTTGGTTTAGTGGGTGAAGATAATGTTCCCTTCCCTAAGAAGTGAAATTTTTCACGTAAGTTTTTTAACTTTCTCGGGACTTTTTTCTTCAAGTTTGTCAACTTTTTTTAACTTTGCTTTTTCTTAGCAACCATGGGAGTTGTGAATGATGTTCCTCATTTCCGTAATTGGGCAGGCAAGTTACTGAAGATTACACCAATGGATGGCAGGTCTTGGAATACACTTTCTAACCATTTTGGTTGGAAAGTAAAAACTCATGGTCAGATCTCTTATTTTGTTTAATCTTCCATGTATATATTTTTTTATGGCTCTAATTTTCATCCTTCTTTTTATCAGGATTTTCCATTCGAGGAGTCACTGCCGAGGCAGTTGCGGCTTCCCCCGTCTCTCCGGAAACCCATATATCTTTAGAAAGGGGTTAAGAAATAGTCTTGGGTTCTTTAGCAAAAAGAAAAGCTATTGAAAAAGAAGACTCTGAAGAAGAGGAAGATGGGGCCTCTTTGGTGACAAGGCCACGGGCTCGAAGACGCATCATTTCTGATTATGAAGCTGAAGTGTCTCCCTGTCGGTCTGTTCCACTCACCTATCCTATTGAAGCGCTGGTAGTAATTCCTGATGACGATGTCCCTCCCACTGATACTCGTGAGTCCATTGAAAATCTGTTTATTAGCGGATTTTGTAGTGAAGGCTTAGGGCCCGTTTTAGATAAAACACCTTTGGCCACGTTTTCGACACCCATGTCTGTGACTCCTTCATTGCCTTCCTTGCCAACCCCAGCTATTTATTTTCCTTCCTCAACTACTTTTACCTATTCTACTACTCCTCCTTTGATAATTCCTCCTCCATTCGTTCGTCGGATTGAAGTGTGCTCTTCAAGTAGGAGCGTTTCTATGAGGAGGGTGGTTATTGAAGTTCCTGCTGAGAGTAGTCTTTTAAGGAAATCAGGTCAAGCAAACGTATGGCTAGGATCCTTAATTGCCCCAATCGAAAAAGCTAAGCATCAAAGCCATAGTTCCTTGACTTTGATGAATGATATCGTGCACGCTTCTTAGAAGGTATTCCTTTTCTCTTTTTACCTTTACTTTGTAATTTTCCTAATTTTGGGATTCTTATATCCCTTCTGTTTCAGGCCAATCAAATCGGCATAGAAATGATGAACAGAATCACCCTCATGGAGCAGTTAGCACGTGATTCTCAATTAGAGGCGTGCAATTGGAAGGAACAGTTCAAGAGTTTGCAAATTGATGTGGAGTTTATAGAAGAGAGTAAGAGTACCTTGGAGCAGCAGGTACGGGCTTTAACCTCAGAATTGGCAGTTGAAAAGGTTTCCTCAAGCCAAGCAGATAAAGAAAAAGAGCGTCTTGAATATTTCTTCTCAGAACAAGTATACAAGGCCAGTGAATAAATCAGAGAATTGAAGGCTCTCTTGAGTAAAAAAGAAACATACGCTAGGGAGCTCGTGCAAAATTTGACTCAAGCACAGCAAAACCTTCGAGCTTCTTCTGATAAAGTGCGTGCTTTAGAAAGCTCCCATGCCTCTCTTCAAATTTCTTACACCACTGCCTTGACTGAAAATGAGAAGTTAAGGAATGAGATTGCTGACTGGAAAAGGGATTATGAGATCCCTGAGGACAAATCTGCTATAGAGGTGAGATGGGCGTTTTTGAATTTACGCCGTGATACCCTAATCAAAGATGGCCAAGAAAATTTCAACTTGGAATCTGAGTTGGCTAAGATCAATGAAACTATTGAAAAAGCTCAGCAAACTCAAGATCTTCCTTCCCCCGTGGCTAAAGCTTCCAGGAACGTTGAATCAATACCGGTATCCCAACTCTTTCAAGCCCAGTCGAGCATGTTGCTGCAAGTCAAGTTGAGCCTGTAACTGTTGATGCACCTGCCAAAATTGTGCCCATTATTGTCAACGCTCCTGCTTCAGCTCCTCCAACTTCTCAGTGACCAGTCTTAGTTATTTGAAATGTCTTTGTTATTATTTTTACTTTATTTGGAAAACTGTGATCAAACCCTTGGTGTCACTTGAGCATTTATTTTGGAAATGTAAGTCCCCAGACCTTTTCATGGGGCAATCTGGATAAACAATTTGTAGTTTTTCGACTAAGTTCATACTTAGTCTTATGTTTTTTAAATATTAAAAAAAATTCCTGTTATTATCTTGAACTTCTGTTTAATTTATTCTTGCATTTATTTCTAAGGACTTATAAAATAATTAGTATTTTTACAATTCAAAAATGCTTCTGTTAACCTCATGACTAATTTAAACATGAATTTTACAAAAAAGGGCCCTTTTATATTCGACACTTAATAAAGAAGACGTCTCAACTTCATAATGGTGTTTAACATACGATAAAAGAAATAGGAACACACAAGTTTCTTTGAAATAACTTTGACATGTTTTTGTTTGAACCTTGTCTAGTTCTAAAGAATACTTTACATGTATTTGAATTACATCTATAACTTTCTTGTAACTATTTTTCTTGTAACATATTTAAAAAAGAAAAATAATAAACATGAGCTTTTTATTTATAACCCGTTTCATTAAATAGCCTTTACCCTAACTATAAGGTTTTCTTTGGCCTTAGCTCGTGACTTTTACTCTGCACTTGACTTTTTCAGGCTTGATCTTCGATTTTTCTCAATCTTCTTTCTTTGCCTTCTTTATTCACATGCCTGTGTATATTATGTAGTCTCCCAAGTGCTAGAGTGTTGAATTATGAAGCCTCGAGCACTTGATTATTCCTCTTATTTGGTGCTTTCCCTGAAAAAGGAAAAATATGCGGACTTGAAGATGCGATTATAGATGAAGATTGCTTAACTCGTTTGAATTTCTATCAAAATATTTGTAACCCTAGGTCGGGAAGTTTAATGTATTCCACATGCCTTGCAGGTTGTGACTCATCATTTACTACAAGCTAGCTTTTTTCCTATCATCTAAAATTGTTAGTAAAATTTTGAAAATTCAAAAACAGAATTTTAAAACAAAGATACCTGACCGTGGATATTCCTTAGAAGTAATATCTCTTCAAATGAACTTCATTCCAATGTGAAGGTAGTACTTTTCCATCCATTGTTTCCAATTCATATGCTCCTTTACCTACAATACCATTAATCTTATAGTGTCCTTCCCATGTTGGACTTAATTTACCTGTGTTAGTTGCCTTCTTAGATTGAAAATCCTTTTTAAGCACGAAGTCCCCAAATATAAAGAATCTGAGGCGTGCTTTCGACTGTAATACCGTTCTACAGCCTGCTTCTGTGCTGCCATTCTTATTAGTGCAACTTCTCTCCTTCCTTCAAAAAAATCAAGATTTATATGCATTTCCTCATCATTAGACTCTTCTGTTGCCTGATTAAACCTTGTACTTGGCTATCCTATCTCAACGGTAATTAAAGCTTCTACTACATAAACCAACAAAATGGTGTTTCTCCTGTACTTGTTTTTGCTGTTGTATGATATGCCCATAAAATACCAGGTAGCACTTCTGGACAATTTCCTTTTGAATCTTATAAACGCTTCTATAAATTATTGATAATGACTTTATTTGTTAATTCTGCTTGCTCATAACCTACCAGATGATAAGGTGTAGACATAGTCCTTTTAATCTGCCAACTTTGCAAGAATACCGTGATTTGAGCTCCTATTAACTGAGGGCCATTATCATACACGATCTCCTTTGGTACACCAACTCAACATATGATATTCTAACAAAAATGAAATCTTTAACTTTCTTTTCTCTCACCTGTTTGAATGTTCTTACCTCTACCTATTTAGTAAAATAATCAGTAAGTACAAGCAAAAGTTTTACCTGTCTTTCGCTTTTGGTAATCGACCCATGATATCCATTCCCTATTTAATAAATGGCCATGGTGCAGTTACCGGATGTAGTAACTCCGTATGTCTGTGCATATTGTTACAGTACCTTTGGCATTTATCGCATTTAGCCATGAAAAATTCTGCTTCTTCTTCCATTTTAGGCCAATAATAGCCTGCCCTAATTAGGATTCTTGCCAATGACCTTCCTCCTGCGTGATTCCCACAATGCCCCTCGTGTATTTTTCTCATTACGAACTCCATTTGAGAAGGTCCGAGGCATCTTGTTAAGAGACCACCAAACATGTTATGATATAGATTGCCTTGGTTTAAGCAGTACCGATCAGCCTTTTCTCGAAGCGCATGAGCTTTTTTGTTATCATCAGGGACGGTACAATACTGCAAAAAAGCAACAATCTCGTTCTTCCAATCCCAAGTCAAGTTATTAAAATTTACCCCATTGTTATCGGGATCGAGAATTGAATGGAATAAATTAATAATTGAAGCATTTGCATTACTTGCCACGTCAGCCGCATATGCGAGATTAGCTAGGGTTTCCGCTTCAACATTTTCATCCCCCGGTATTTGTATTACCTTCCAAGTTTGAAATTGCTTTAAAAACTCCCATACCTTTTCTAAATATTGTTGCATTCTTGCATCCCTAGCTGTATAAGTACCCAACATTTGATTAACCACGAGTTGTGAATCGCTCTTGATTATAATCTTATTTATGCCAAGTTCTCGTGCCAGTTCTAAACTTGCAATCATAGCCTCATACTCTGCCTCATTGTTAGTTATAGAATGGCATTTAATCGCTTATCGAATGGTTTCACCCGTAGGTGGTACCAAAACCATCCCTAAACCTGCACCTTTTACATTAGATGAACCGTCGGTGTATAAAGTCCAAGTTCTTGGGTTAGCTCCATTGAAAACCAGTAATTCTTTTTCTGTTTCTAATTGCATCCCTTGGCTAAAATCAGCTAACCGTTGAGATTTTATAGCAGTTCTAGGTTGGTATGTGATTTCGTACTCACTTAATTCTATGGCCCATTTAGCCAACCTATATGATAACTTATGCTTATGTAGTATATTACGTAAGGGATAAGTAGTTACTACAATAATGGGAATTTCCTAGATGTCATGATCAATGCAAGTGCAAGCTTTTCTAATTGAGGATATTGTGTCTCCGCATGTAACAAAGATTTACTAACATAATAGATGGGAGGTTGTTTAACTTGGTCTTCTTGGACCAAAATGGCACTTACCGCTACTTCTGAAACAACAAGATAAATGAGTAGTCTTTCCCAGCCATTAGTTTTGCAAGCAATGGTGGATTTGATAAGTATGTTTTCAAATTTATGAGTGCCTGCTGACATTCCTCATCCCATTCAAAATTATCCTGATTTTTAAGAGAAGAGAAGAATTTTAAGCATTTTTCTGATGATTTAGAAATGAATCTTCCCAAGACTGTAATTCTTCCTACTAACCTCTGAACTTCTTTTTTACTTGAAAGCATATCAGGGATTTCTTCAATGGCCTTAATCTGTATGGGATTCAATTCAATACCACGGTTAGAAACAAGAAAACCTAAAAACTTACCATATGCAACACCAAATGCACATTTCTCGGGATTTAACTTCATATTAAATTTGCGCAGAATTTGAAATGTATCAGACAAGTGTGATATGTGATCTTTTAAATGCTGAGTTTTAACAAGCATATCATCTATATACACCTCCATGTTTTTTCCCAAATGTTCTTGAAACATTTTCGTAACCAACTTCTGATATGTTGCACCAGCATTCTTTAGACCAAAAGGCATTACTTTACAACTTGAAGTCCCTCTGTCTGTTATAAATGAAATATATTCTTCATGTTCCGGATCCATTTTGATCTGATTATAACCTGAATATGCATCTAAAAAACTTAATAGTTCATGTCTTGGAGTTGCATCAATCAGTTGATCTATATGTGGTAGTGGAAAAGAATCTTTAGCACAAGCTTTATTAAGATCCATATAATCTACACAAACCCGCCACTTACCATTCTTCCTTGTAACTACAACAGTATTAGCTAACCAGTTAGGATACTTTACCTCACAATGGATCCAATCTTTAGCAATTTTTTAACCTCTTCTTGAATCACCTGATTCTTGAAGGTTCCTTCTTTCTTTTCTTTTCTTTGACAGGAGGGTATGATGGATCCTTATTTAATTTATGAGTCATCACCTCCGGTGGCATCCCTTTTATGTCAGAGTAGGACCAAGCAAAGCAGTCTACGTTAGTTTTCAAAAATTCAATTAATTTACCTTTCATGCCTTCGCTAATATTGGCCCCGACATGACTTTCTTATCAGGCCATTGAGCAAATAATACACCGGGCTCCAATTCCTTAATTGTTTTTTTGATGTTTTCATTCTTTTCTGGTTCTAGAATAGTATCATACCTTCAATCCATATCTTTTTTTCCCTGTTCAGTTGAGGTTTGTGTTGTGGTTCCCTCAACTATCTTCTATGATTGCTATTCTCCTTCATTTTTTGTACTTGTATCTGCTACGGATTTGATGCTCCTGGATGTATATTCATCTCCACAAATTCGACACATTCCCTATGGTAATGGGAATTTAATAACTTCATGCAAGGTTGAAGGAACAACATCCATTTCGTGGATCCGTAGTCTCCCAAGGATCATGTCGTAAGTCATCTCCATATCTACTACCTGAAAATTTGCATCTCTAACGACTCCTTATGCGAATGTGGTGAGGGTTACCTATCCCTTTGTCACAATGCTAGAATTGTTAAATCCAGATAAAGTATGCACCTTTGATATTGTTCTATCTTCAGCTTGCATCTCACGTAATACTCTTAGCAAAATAATATTCACGGAACTACCTGGATCAATCAAAACTCATTTTACACTAGTATCATCTATAATTAGAGATATTACCGTGCGTCGTTATGAGGAATTAACACGCCATATACATCTGCATCATTGAATGTAATGTTGTCTTCCTATAAGACATGCCGCACCCGTTTCCCTTGGGTAATTGTAACTATGGAAATTTTGTTAGCTGCAGTATATGATACGCCATTGATGTCCTCAGCCCCACTTATAACATTGACAGTTCTTTTGGGAGAAGGTGGTTTTTGGGGCTCCTGCCTATTTTTCATATAAGCTTGCTTACCTTTCTCACTGAACAACCCAGTGAGATATCCTGTTTTTAGTAGATGATCAACTTCACTTTGTAAAAACCTGCAGCCTGTCGTTTTATGCCCGTGGTCATTATGAAACTCGCACCAATGATCAGGATTGCGTCTGTTTGGATTTGATCTCATCTTTTTTGGCCATCACACCTTATCTCCTACGCTTCTCAGAACAACTACATGTTCGGATGTGCTCACGTTGAAATTATAACCACCAAATCTCGATTTCAACTTTCTATCATCATCTCGTCAATCATAGTTGTTTCGATCGTTCCTAAATCTTAATTAAGAACCTGATTCTCTATTCCTTGATCTGTGATCATACCTTTGATTGTCCTACTTTGACCGTGAGTCTTTTCCCCCAGGTCCCAAGTATGGCTCGTACCTATTTATACGGACCTTTTTTCGATCTCCGCACGTCTTGAACTTATATTTTCTTCTTTTTGAAATCGTGGAATAGTATCTTCTTCTATCCTCAGCTTTGTACTATACCTGTTGTAAAAGTCATTCCACATTGTGGCTGGAAATTCACGAAGGCTCTCCTTGAGTTTCTTTGTAGCTTTTGAGCTCTTTTCATTCAAATTGCTCGTGAAAGCTATAGCTACCCAATTATCAGGTACAGGTAGTAAATTCAATCTTTCACGTTGGAGTCTGTCCACGAATTCCCTAAGCAATTCTAATTCCCCTTGCTTGATCTTGAAAATATATTTCGTTCTTTTTTCTACTTTTTAAGCTCTCCAGTGTGCTTTGATAAAAAAATCTGCAAGCTCAGCAAAAGAATTTATGAAATCTTTGGGTAAAAGAGAAAACCATGTTAGCGCACCCTTGGTGAGTGTTTCACCAAATTTTTTTACTAATACTGATTCAATCTCTTGCTTGGTAAAATCGTTGCCTTTTACACCTGTTGTGAATGCAGTCATGTGGTCGCGTGGGTCTGTTGTTCTATAATATTATGGAATGTCAGGTATTTTGAATTTCTTTGGAATTAGAAGGGGAACAACACTTGGCTTCCAGGGTTGTTGTGAATATTTATCCATATCTACCCCTTTGATTACGGGTGGTACCCCAGTTATTTGTTCTATGCGTTCACTTTGCTCCTTGAGCTGTTTCTGCAATGTTAGTACTAAATTTTATAAATTAGAATTAATCACATTACCTGGTTCTCCTTTCTGTTATTCACTAGGAATTCACCACTACCTGAGTTAACAAACCCGGAACAAGGGTTCTCCAAAGAGTTATTATGTAAAATGGGTGTGGGTGTTGCAGCTGGTAACTAGTTAAAAAATGCTTCAAGAGCCTTATTGACTTGTGTAGCAATTAATTTTTGCAAAACTTCATCGAGAGCTTCAGCATTTTCAAGTTGAGCATGTTCATTTATATGAGATCCATCAGGAGACCCTTTACGAGATCGCCATGGAGAGCCTCGTGGTGAAGGAACCTAAGTGTTTATATTTTGTGGATATGTCTGACGCAGTTGGTTTTCTTGGTTTCCTCGAATGTTGTCATCGTTAGTCAACATGGTTAATATAACAAGAGAAGTTAAGCTAAAAGAAAATAGATTATCAGATTTTCGGTAATGGAAACAATTTGTTTAATCAAAAAATAGAATTTCGATCAAAGCTATAATTTAGAAGAACGCGGGTTACTGATAATCAAAAGAATGTATAAAAGAAAATAATTTGGATAGCAAGAATATAATTAGAGGAAAAGTAAGTAAATTAAAGTATATTCAGATTGTCTTTCGTGTCCCCACAATTGATCAGCTATCTCCCTTTTATAGACACCTTGGAGATACGCGTTTTGCCTATGCTATAATAAAGCTATTATAAGTAATTAAATACATTGAATGCTATGTTACATAATCATTATATTTAATATAGATTCTCTAACGTATTCATCATTTAATTCTCATTAAATATTGTATCTTCACTCTCATATATTATCAGATTCATTCTCCTTGATTATCGGATCCAAGTGACTTAAATAGGTACGGGTGATGAGTCTCTTGAATAACTGTTCGTGCATCTTCCTTTGCCCTTGCTCGTATCTGTTGCTACTCGTACCTCTTTGTCAGTTATAACTTTTTGACCAATACGTGTCTTGACATGTTATTTTTATTTGTAAATTTAATGTTTTTCCAATACAGTTATCACATGTAAGGATAGCTAATCTAATGCCAAAGTCCAAGTATGAATAATATTTTTTATTAAGACTGAAAATGTAATACTCGTTATCCAGTAACGGGCTTCTTCGCAGAGGAGCAACTACCCAAATGCGGAAATCACTCAATCAATCGTCCAAGATTAATCTTTTACTGGCACTTCAAGACTCGTCGTTACATTGATCAAATTTACACTTTGACAAGATTTAAAGTAGGAGGCATTTGTAGGTATGCAAAATTTATTAAATTTAAATTCATAAAATAATTTGGATTATATTTTAAAATTCAAGATATTTTGGCCAAATAAATATTATGGGCTAATATAATTGAATTAATTATATAAGACCAATATATATGGGTTAATTAAATAAGTCTTAATCCATTAGTTGGGCTAGCCCATTTAATTGGGCTAAAGTGATTAGTCGACTTCATTAACCCCAAGATAACATCTTCCTAGAGGCCCAGTTTGGTGCCACGCGTGAAATGGCATTGCATGCCAAGTCAAACAAAAGAGCCAATTGGATCATGCCACGTGTCAAAATGACAAGGCATGCCCAATCACACTAAAGGCCAATGAAATCATGTCATGTGTGCAAGTGACATGTTCTGGTCAATCAAATGCGGTCACGCCACACTTCAATTTGATTGGTCGGAAAGAGTTTGTTCTTACCACAACTCTTTCCTCCTACAACTATAAATAGGGGTCTTCATAACTCATAAAGGACACCAGAAGCTATAATAAGAAGCAAGAACAAGCTTGTGGATCAAACGGTGCAAATTCCTCCACAAGTTTCAAGCTTCAAGCAATCAAGTTTAAGCTCAAGAACGGAGAACAAATCAAGTTCGGACTCAAGAATGAGGAAAAAAGCAAGTTCAAGTTCAAGTAATCAAAATCAAGATCAAGAATGAAGTCAAATCAAATACAAGGCGTTCAAGATCAAGGATACTTGTTTGTGATAAAATTCGTGACAACAATCAAAGTATTCGCGGTTGATAAATCAAGTTCAAATTGAAGATCAAGATCGAAGGCACCTTGAATTTATATTAGACAAGTAGAATCAGAAGAATCATAGAGATTGTACACTCAAATATTTGAAATAAAGTACTACAATTATTGCGATATTTTTCGGTCTTGATTTTATTTTCTCGACGCAATTTATTGTCTATAATATGATCATTTTAATTTACGACTTTTAAGGTTAAATTGTTTGGTTTAATATACTGAGCGAGAAAAAGTATTTTTCATTTTTTAAGGGGTGGGAGCAACAGGAGAAACATGTAAGCTTAAGGAAATTCTTGAAATTGTAATGTAGATTGAATTAAAAAACTTTCATTGGACTCAATATCATGGATATCTTAAGGTTTTTGTTGACAATGCATCGACGCCAGCTCAGACACACAGCTCGTCCAAGGGTTCTATAATGGAAAGGGTGGCGATACAATTACATAAGTTTGTCATTGAGATAACCAAGCTGCAATTATGTTTTGCTACATGCCATGCTTGACACGTAGAGACATCACATGCTTTCATACAACTTAGTTGAATCTGTAGTAATGGATGACTAAAATCCTTTTGAAGAAAGCCAAATTATTGTCGAGAGTTCTCATCCTCTATACTCGAGTCCCTCAAATAATCTTGGGATAAATCTGGTATTCACACCGTTTGATGGGATTGGATATGCATACTGAAGAAAATCCACGTTAATATTCTTATCAGCTAAGAATAAACTAGGGATAATTTATTTAAGGATTCCAAAACCTAAAAACTTCGAGCTTTGGATACGATGCAATAATATGATGATGACTTGGTTGTTGAATTCATTGACAAAATGCATCAGATCTAATGTTTTACATTCTAATTCTGCAAGGGATCTTTGGAAGCAACTTGAGGATATGTATGAACAGTCTAATGCTGCTCAATTATTTGGCCTGCAAAAGAAGCTAGTAGAAACTATACAAGGTTCCAATGACATAGCAACATACTTTAATAACCTGAAAGCAATATGGGATGAATTGAATGCGCTAGATGCAAGAGTTCCCTGTACTTGTGTTAAATGTATATGTGAAGCAAAGTATACGAATAAAGCAATTGAGGAAAAACTCGTCCAATTTCTTCTGGGTTTGAATGTGTTGGAATATTACTTCATTGAAAAATTGATATACTAATCAAGAAGGAAAAAATGAAATATCTAAAAAAATAAATATAAAAGATGAAGAAGAACTAAATGAAAGTTTTTTGTATGTTTTTCTTATATTTTGCAAATGGAGTACACAACCCTTATATAGGCTTAACATTACATGTGTATACAATATGAACACACCTAACAATACAATGTGAACAATACAAAAAATTCAACCCACCATTTTTGTCTACAATTTTTTTTTTGACTCACATGTTTAATTTCTTAAAATTAATTTTCACACTACCGTCCAACATTAAACACATGTTTTATTTTTATTTTGTATATTTTATTTTAATTAGCATTGATTTTAACACTCCACCTCAATGCTAATTAATAAATTTTCCATGTACTCCAAGCTTGATTCGAATAAATTCGAACTTAGCTTTTGGAAGTGCTTTGGTAAAAATATCTGCAATTTGTTCATCAGTGGGGCAGTGGATAAGACTAATTTCTCCTTCGCTCACATCATCCCATAGAAAATGATATTTGATCTTGATATGTTTTGTCTTCTGGTTGAACTGGATTTTTGGCAATAGCAATTGCAGACATATTGTCACAGTATATTGGAGTAGGCTTCTGTTGAGTTTCTCCAATATTATGCAAGATTCTTCTCAGCCAAATAGCTTGATTTGCTGCCGCACATCCTGCAATATATTCAGCTTCTGTCGTCGATTGTGCCACAGTACCTTGCTTTTGTGATAACCATGAAAATACACCAGTATTGAAGGAGAAAACATAACCAGATGTACTTTTCATGTCATCTATTGATCCTGCCCAATCACTATCTGTGTATCCAATCAACTCTGTGTTTTGTGTTGGTTTGTACCAGATGCCAAAATCAATAGTACCCTTCACATACCTGAGTATCCTTTTTGCAGCAGTAAGATGAGTTTGACTTGGCTTTTGCATAAATCTGGACAACAAACTTGTAGCAAACATGATGTCTGGTCTGGTTGCTGTCAGATATAGCAAACAACCGATGATGCTCCTGTATAGTCTTTCATCTGCACAGGGCGAATCTTCTTTCATCAACTTGTGATTCTGGTCCAGTGGTGTGTTGACAGCTTTGCATTCTTCCATCTTGAATTTTTTCAGCAAGTTCTTGGCATATTTTTCTTGACAAATGAAAATACCTTTTTCGGTTTGAATAATCTCCATACCGAGAAAGTAGTTCATTAAGCCAAGATCTGTCATTTCAAATTGTTTCTTCATATCTTCCTTGAATGTTGTGATCAGA
The DNA here is from genome assembly GCA_034376525.1 of Nicotiana benthamiana. Taxonomy (NCBI): domain Eukaryota; kingdom Viridiplantae; phylum Streptophyta; class Magnoliopsida; order Solanales; family Solanaceae; genus Nicotiana; species Nicotiana benthamiana. The sequence goes on along the minus strand of CM067331.1, from coordinate 65,697,895 downwards.
GTAGAGTTATTTCCTGTTACAATTAAATCATCAACATACAAGGAGATAATTAAAACATCTGATCCATGAGTCTTGACGTAGAGTGTAGGTTCGCTAGAACTCCTCCTGAAGCCTTGACTTGCAAAGTAAGAATCAATTCTGCTGTACCAAGCTCGTGGGGCTTGTTTGAGGCCATACAAAGCCTTTTTCAGCTTCAGAATTTTTTCTTCTTCTCCTTTCACCACGAACCCTGGTGGTTGTTCGATGTAAATTTCCTCGTTGAGATAACCATTAAGGAAAGCTGATTTGACATCAAGTTGATATATTTTCCATCCTTTCTGTGCTGAAAGTGCAAGGATGGTTCTCACAGTATCTTGCCTTGAAACTGGGGCAAAAGTCTCGTTGTAGTCGACTCCAAATTGTTGAGTGAAACCTTCCGCAACAAATCGAGCCTTGCGCTTCTGTATAGAGCCATCTGGATTAACTTTTGTCTTGTAAATCCATTTCACTCCTACAATATCTTTATGAGCTGGTTTTTCAACCAATTCCCATGTCTGGTTCTTCTCAATCATTCTGATCTCCTCCTTCATTGCAAGTTTCCATTCTTTCTCCTGAGCTGCTTGTTCAAAACTGCCCGGTGCATGAACTGCAATAAGGCATCTTTCACAAAGTTCAGCTTCAGGACAAGTTTCATAAATCTCTGATAGTGACTTTGTCTTCAATATTGGAGATTCTGATGATGATGATTCACCACTCCTCGGTGAGTTTGTTGGTGATGACTTGGTTGAACTTTGTTGTGGACGGAAGGTTGGTTCACGAACTAGTGAATCATCCCGTTGAGTTTCTCGAGCTGGAGAATTTTCACTGGATGGTTGAACTTCCTTCTCATTTTTGTCAAAAAATGGAAGTACATTCAGTGATGGATCTTCAATATTTTCCTCCCAATTCCAAGAGGATTTTTCATCAAATACTACATCTCTGCTTACTAGAACTTTGCCAGTTTGCAGATTGAAAATTCTATAACCTTTGGATTGAGAACTGTAACCCAAGAATATTCCTTTTTCGGCTTTTGCTTCCAGCTTGTGCCTTTTTTCTGCCGGAACATGCATGTAACGGATACAACCAAACACCTTCAAATGCTTGACTGATGGCTTGTGACCTGACCAAGCTTCAAGTGGAGTCATGTCTGAAACAGCCTTTGTAGAACAGTTGTTCTGGAGGTATACGGCTGTATAAACAGCCTCCGCCCTGAATTTGCATGGCATAGATTTGTCTTTCAGCATCGATCTTGCCATTTCCATGACGGTCCTGTTCTTCCTTTCTGAAACACCATTTTGTTGTGGCGTGTATCCAACTGTAAGTTGTCGCTCCACTCCTTCATCTTCACAGAATTTATTAAATTCTTTAGATGTGTACTCAGTACCTCGATCACTGCGAAGAGTTTGAATTTGGCAGCCACTTTGATTTTCCACCATCTACTTGAATTTTTGGAATGTTCGGAATACTACGGATCTTTCTTTCAGAAAATAGACCCAAGTCATCCTAGAGAAGTCATCGATGAAGAGGATAAAATATCTGCTATTATCCAATGATGGAGTTCTCATTGGACCGCAAACATCAGTGTGCACCAACTGAAGCTTTTGTGAAGCTCGCCATGTGTTGCCTGTTGGAAATGGTTGCCTCTGCATCTTCCCAAGTTGACAGCCTTCACATACTCCTTTCGAATCTCCAATGGTTGGTAAATCTTTCACCATGGATTTTTGAAAGAGCAGTTTAAGACTTTGGATACTGCAGTGACCAAATCTTTTGTGCCAAAGTGTTGTATCTCCCCCAGCTTCTGACACCATTGATTTTACAACGGTGTGATTCCAATGGATTGGAAACATTTTATTCTCCATGTTGACACATGCTATCATCTTCTTTTGTTGATCATAAATTTCGCATGCATTATTCTCAAATAATAAAGAATAACCGTTTGCGATCATCTGAGGTACACTGAGCAAATTCTGATCCAAGTAAGGAACATAAAGAACATTTTTGATGAATTTGGTACCTTTGTGTGTTTGGACAGCAACTGTGCCTTTTCCTTTGGACTCCATCAAAGCTCCATCGTCGATTCGGACTGGAACTTTAATTGTTGTATCCAAAGTAGTTAAGTAACTTTGGTTCTTCGCCATGTGGTTAGTACAACCACTGTCAATTAACCACACGTCACCATTTTTTATGGTGATTGCTTGAGAGACAAGGAACAACTGATTCTCCTCCACCTTGGATTCTGTCATGCTGGCTTGATGAGTTGGCTTAAATCTGCAAATTTGATCTGTGTGACCAAATTTCTTACAGATTTGGCATCTATGTTTCTCTTTGTGCCAACAATTCTTCTCGAGATGGCTTGTTTTTTTGCAAACTCCACAAGGTGGGAATTTATTTTGGTATTCTCCTTCCTTGGAACTGCTTGCTCCACTTTTTCCTTTGTTGAATCTTTTTCCTTTAGTTGAAAAACGATTCTTGTGTTGAGATGGAAAAGCGCCTTCACGGGTAGCCTCGGATCTTCGAGAAATTTGTTGCTCGTAAGCTTGCAAAGAACCCATCAACTCTATGACTGTGAGTTGAGAGAGATCCTTTGATTCTTCAATGATGCTAACCACAGAATCAAATTTTTCAGTGAGAGAATTCATGATTTTCTCAATCACTATTTGTTTTGTGATCTCTTTGCCATAAGCCTTCATTTGATTGACAAGTTCAATAACTCTTGAAGAGAATTTTTTTATGGATTCTCCTTCTTTCATGCGGAGATTCTCAAAATATCTTCTTAGAGTTTGAACTCTAACTGCTCGTACTTTGGCGGTGCCTTGAAATTCGTCCCGCAACGTCTCCCATGCTTGCTTTGCTGAAGTAGAATTCATGATTCTTGGAAAAATTGAGTCTGAGACAGCTGCATGAATTTTGGCTAATGCATCTGCATCTTTTTTAAGCCATTCCTTCAATGAAGCTATCGATGAACTTGTTTTTGAATCTTCAGAAGTAGGAGTTTTCTCCTCTTTTGAAACACCAATTTCAACAACCTCCCACAAGTCATGAGCTCGTAGGATGGTTTTGATTTTGATGCTCCAAAAATCATAATTCTCTCCGTTGAAGACGGGAACAAGTTGAGTTGAACTTGATGTGGCCATGGTAGTGTTGTTTGAAGGAACTAGTGCTGATATAGAGTTGGAAATTATGCTGCACTAGTGCTTGAATTGTGCTAGAATGATGCTAGTGTTGTGCCGGAATTATACCCGTTTGATCGACTTGCGCTCTGATACCACTTGTTGGAATATTACTTCATTGGAAATTTGATATGCTAATCAAGAAGGAAAAAATGAAATGTCTAAAAAAACAAATATAAAAGATGAAGAAAAACTAAATGAAAGTTTTTTGTATGTTTTTCTTATATTTTACAAATGGAGTACACAACCCTTATACAGGCTTAACATTACATGTGAACATAAAATATGAACACACCTAACAATACAATGTGAACAATACAGAAAATTCAACCCACCATTTTGTCTACAATTTTTTTTTTGACTCACATGTTTAATTTCTTAAAATTAATTTTCACACTACCGTCCAACATTAAACACATGTTTTATTTTTATTTTGTATATTTTATTTTAATTAGCATTGATTTTAACAATATATACCACTAGTCGAGGGAAAATTATGATGATTAGTCATATGCCAAATATTGATAAAGCCCATTCTCTTCTTCTTCAATTATAAAGACAAAGATCTATTCAGCCTTCAGTCATGTCACCTATGGAGTCCAGTTCATTCAATGTTTCTGCACAAAAGTTTTGTGATTATGCAAGACAAAGTAGAATGAATTTTGATATAAATACTGGAGTAGGAAATAATTATAATGAACTGAGAGAAAATGACAAAAGGAATATGTTCTACACTTACTGTCAAAAACCTGGACATACAACGATGCTGCAAAATTCATGTGTACCCAACAAACTTTAAGACTAACAAACCGAGAAAATTTCAGAGCCAAAACATTGTGTAATGAAATGCAGTTTTCACGGAAGAGGAATTAACTAATATGCACGGAATCTCAAGTCAAGGACAAAATTCTGAATATTATGGTGCCCAAGGAAACCGGAACCAAAATAGTGGATTCTTTAATATGTAGGGAACTCAACATAAGTGTTTTACGAATAAGTCAGGAATAATATCTCAACTTATGGATATTCTACATCAAGTCAAAATTAGTCAACATGTTGCTTCAAGTTCTGAGGTTAATATTACTAGGGGTGTGCATTCGATCGGCTCGATTTTGACCCTTATCGATAATTACTTTCGATTATCGATTTGTACATATACTTATCGTTATCGTTTGAATGAGGTTTTGATTTTTTCGATTTCGATTTATTGATTTTTGGGGCTTATCGATTAGGTTATCGATTATACCAATAAGAAAATTTACGGGATTCCATGGAAAGTATATCGCTATAAACACGCCTAACTAATATGGACAAAAAGAAGCTAAAATAAGACGAACACCGTTTATAACATCAAAATTGTGTCAACAGACACATGCAACGAAACTAAAGTAAGGATTAAATATATGTCACCAACACTCCAACGGTATTAAAAAATAAAAATACATCATTACTACTAATTCTATTTTTCATTAATTTGAACTTCATTCCCTTGATCTTTAAATATGATCATTCCTTAAATGTGGTGGATGAAATAATTAGGGGTGTGTATTCGATTTATCGATTCGATTTTGACCCTTATCGATAATTACTTATCGACTATCGATTTGTACATATGCTTATCGTTATCGTTTTAATAAGATTTCAATTTTTTCGATTCGATTTATCAATGAGTCCATAATAAATAATCGATTCGATTTATCGATAAACTGATTCGAATGCACACCCCTAAATATTACTGTTAACAGTGCTGGTATTGCCCTTATTCTACCCTTCTACTTCTTATTAAATCCTTCATACAGTCTTGGATTCTTGACTCAGGTGCTTCTGAGCACATGACTTGATATAAATCGATCTTGTTAGATATCATAGCCCTAACTCAACCTTTAACTGTTAATCTACTAAATTCTTACAAGATCAGAGTCACCCATGCAGGAAGAGTATCCATGTTCCGAGATATGATTTTAGACAGTCTTATATGTTCCTTCTTCTAAATTCAACTTGTTATATGTTCATAAGTTTTGCTACCAATTTGACTATGATCTAATCTTTAGTGCTTTTCTTTGCTCATTGCAGGGCCTTTCCTTGAACAGGTCTTTGGATGTTGATAGACTCAGTAAAGGCCTATATCTCCATCGAGCAAAACATTATCCCTCTAGACAGTTAGTTGGTGGAGAAACTATTTTCATCTCATCTACTGAATGTATCAGCAATAGTTCTCCTATTCAATCTAAGTCTATTTCTATTAATCCTTGTCAAAATGTATGGCATATTAGATTGGGACACATGCCACTTTCCAGCATGAAAAATATTGCTGCTTTACCATACTTTGCTCTTAATAAAGTTACAGTTCCTTGTACAATTTGCCCCTTAGCTAGACAGCACAAGTAACCCTCCCCAATAGTAGTATTTCTTCTACCAATATATTTGATCTCATTATTCACATGGGGACCTAATAAAACAACCATGATGGTTTTATATATTTTCTTACCATTGTAGATGATTTTAGTAAAGGTATTTGGACCTACCTTTTGAGTACTAAAAGAAATGCCTTTACCATGCTTAAATCTTTTATTTCCATAGTGGAAAGGCAGTTTAACACCAATGTGAAAATGGTTAGATCTGATAATGCATTAGAGCATAGTTCTAGCATTAGTGCAGCTACCTATTTTTTTCTAAAGGGATTATTAATCAAACTAGTTGTGTGGATGCACTTCAACAAAATGGTGTGGTCGAGCGCAAACATAGATATTTATTAGAAGTATGTAGAGTCCTTTTTTTCAGTCCCACCTATCTATAGTTTATTGGGGAGATATCTACTTACAGCTACATTTCTACTTAATAAATACCCTTCAAAAGTACTACATTATAAAACTCTCTTTGAAATTATCTTCCATAAATCACCTGATTACTCTTTTCCCAAATGTTTTGGGTGTCTTTGTTTTGCTTATATTCTTTCACTTCAAAAGGGTAAACTGGATCCAATGGTTGTAGCTTGTGTGTTTCTTGGATATCCCTTTGGTAAAAAGAGGATACAACTATTCAACCTGATAACTAAATATATTTTCATTTCTAGGGATTTCTTTCATGAATCTATCTACTCTTTTGCACGCATATCTTATTCTACCTCTCCTTTGTTTCCCGCCACTCAGTTAACTAATTTTTCTCATGATACCTCTCTAGTATCATTCCTGCATCTTCTCTTAATGCTCATATCCTCGATTCTCATCTCCCTAATGTTCCTCCCACACAGGCTTCTTTTCCTGATTTCATTCCCACATCCTCACCTACTTATGTTCTACTTCTAAACCTAGTGCCCCACCTACTCCCTATTAGAGTTATTGATGAGCAGCCCAAGTGACCGACTGGCGTAACTGGCCCATTATATTATTTTGGATCTCAGCCCATGTTCTAGAATATTCTGTTTTTGTATTATTACATTTTCCCTTTCTTGTACAGAACATCACTTTTACGAAATATACAGAAATACATTTTCAGTTCCTCTTTATCTCTCTTTCTAGTTCTTCATTTCTTCGATTTTTCGTTGTTCAATCCGTGTCATAGGGTATGTTAACATGGTATCAGAGCCAGGCTCATCCCAATTATTTTTAGCGATGTTGGGCCCCCATTTATGTTGTCCACGCTCCAGAGATCTGGGCGTGAGCGGGGTGTTGAGTTGTCCCACAGCGGAGGGATTTGAGTTCCTTGGTCTCCATATTTGGCTTGGGCAATCCTCACCTTATAAGCTAGCTTTTGGGGTTGAGTTAGGCCCAAGGTCCAATCTATTCATGGTACCTGTCCTCTTGACCTTCTGTCAAGCTCAAACAGGATGAAGGTGATCCTCTCCCATCTCCTGAATCCTATAGGAGCCTGGTGGGGAAACTCAATTTTCTCATTCACACTAGACCTGATTTGGCCTTTACTGTGCAACACCTCAGTAACTACCTTCAGAGGCCTTCTTCATCTCACATGCATGCTGCCTTGCACATCCTCAGATATCTTAGAGGTACTTCTGCAGTTGGGGTTTTCATCAGCAACACCCCTGATCTCTCCTTGTCCGCTTATTGTGATAGTGACTGGGCTTCCTGTCCAGATACTAGGAGGTCTGTCTCTGGGTTTTTTATTCTATTAGGTGGATCTCTTATTGGTTGGAAGGCTAAGAAGCAGCATGTGGTTTCTCTTTCTTCTGCTGAGGCTGAGTACAGGGCCATCAGTAAAGTTGTTGGTGAGCTCACCTACTTGTTAGACTTTTATCTGATTTTTGTGTTTTTGTTCCCTCTGCTGTACCTATCTTCTGTGATAATCAGGCAGCACTCCATATTGCCAAGAATCCTGTGTTCCACGAGCTCACCAAACACATTGAAGTGGATTGCCACTTCATCAGAACCAAGCTTCAGGATGGCCTTATTGCCTTGCATCATGTTCCCACTGCCTCTCAGCTTGCTGATATCTTTACTAAGCCATTGACCGGGATTCTGCATCACTCCATACTGCTCAAGCTGGGGGTTCAATCACCCTCCACCTTGAAGGGGGTGTTAGAGTTATTGATGAGCAGCCCAAACAGCCCAAGTCAGCAAAGTAGCCCAAGTGACCGACTGGCCCAACTGGCCCATTATATTATATTGGATCTCAGCCCATGTTCCAGAATATTTTGTATTTGTATTATTAGATTTTCCTTTTCTTGTACAGAACATCACTTTTACGAAATATACAGAAATACATTTTCAGTTCCTCTTTCTCTCTCTTTCTAGTTCTTCATTTCTTCGATTTTGCCTTGTTCAATCCGTGTCTTTACGGTATGTTAACACTCCCTTGGTAATAGAAACTGCTCTCCACAGATCCCATAGGGAACACAAAATACATTCCTACCTTTCTGACGACATTTGAGATGTTGTGCTTTTAACTGATGTGCCTACTCCCTATTTTCTCACTCATATTTCCCCTATTCAATTTTCTTTTATAGCCTTGTTAGCTGCTAACCAGCTTCTACTGAATTCTATTTCTCATATTCATGAACCTACCTTTTTCTCCAAGGCAGCTATGCGCTTTGGTTAGCAGGAAGCAATGGCTAAAGAAATTGATACCCTGTTGGCAAATGATACTTGGGATGTTGTACTTCTTCCTACAAGGAAGAAAGTACTTCCTTGTAAGTGGATTTATAAAGTGAAACTCAAGTCTGATGGTTCTGTGAAAAGACTAAACTCTCGCCTGGTTATTCGTGGTGATATTGAGAGAGAATGAATAGATTTCACTGAAATATTTTCTCCCATGGTCAAGATGACCACAATTAGATATATTCTGGCTATTGTAGTTAAAAAAGGCTGGGGGTTGTATCAGTTAGATGTCAAATAATGCTTTTCTATATGGGGATCTTTTTGAAAAGGTGTATATGAAATTTTTGGTTGGTCTTCCTCTCCTCCCCCCCCCCCCCAATATGGTTTGTCGCCTTAAAAAATCACTCCATGGACTGCGTTAAGCGTCTAGGCAATGGTGTGCGCGCTTAACTGCTGCTTTGAATTTTAAGGGATTCTGTCGAGGCCGAATACCGTTCTATGCGCCGTGTAGTCGCTGAGCTTACTTGACTTGCTCATCTCTTGGATGACCTCTCTGTTTCTCCTTCTTTGCTTGTTCCTTTTCTTTCTAATAGCCAAGCAGCGATGCACATTGGCAAGAATCCTATTTTCTACGAACGGGCCAAGTACGTCGTGTTGGAATAAATCTGACTATAACACTTTAGCCTTCATATCGAATTATTTGGAACTAAAACATAAGCGGAAGCGTACCTGAATCCATTGGTGGAAGCTCCTTAATCCGGCTTGAAGATCACCTTGATCCGGCTTGGAGATTGTCCGGGTTTGGCTTTCCACTTGATGTGCAAGACAAAGGATTTGCTCTCTGTGACTATGGGAAGAAGAAGAGAATTAGCCTTGCATCAAATGGAAACCATAACCCCCTATTTATAAGCATGTAACCATAGTTACATGTATGTAACCTTAGTTAGCCCATCATTAACTAAGGTTACTCTATATGGGTATCTACACATAAATTAGTCTTACACTTTATATGAGAATGTACTGGCCTCCTTAATAATAATGTCCATAAGACCACTAATTTAGGCCAAACCAAAAGATAGCACATAACATATAATTAATCCATATATTGTCCATATGTATGTAGTACGAGTCCAAATGTCTAACAATCTCCCACTTGGACGATATACTCATGCATATGTACAAACCTTAGTATTATATGTTACATTATAACTTTATGAGCTCAGTATTGCTATCAAAATAAAATTGTCATGATCAATCCAGTCCATCAATCATATCAACATAGGATCTAAGAGATCTCAGTTATTCTTGCGTAACTAGACCCAACATTGATCACGTATATCAATATAACCAACGACATGGATCAAGTGTAGTGTGTAGCATGGAAATAACACAAAGTGTGGTCTGAAGTAGAATGTCTATTTCCAACTGGTTCACTTTATTGAGATCAATCATAAACCATAAGAGTACATAAAACCTTAAGACTGAATATCTGCAGATAAAACCTTAAAGACTGAATTACTGAATGTACTGGACAATACATAATTGTATAACACAAACTCCCACTAAAACTCATAATCCTCAACTGATTTGACACCTATGCGAGCAATATGCTCATGAAATATTTTGGGTGGTAATCCCTTAGTAAGCGGATCCGCAATCATGGAGTTTGTACTGATGTGCTCTATGCACAATTGTCCATTTTGTACTCTTTCTTTAACAACCCGAAACTTGACGTCCATATGCTTTGCCTTCGTCAAACTACTGTTATTGTTAGCATAAAGGACTGCTGATCTGTTGTCGCATCATAGCCTGAGTGGCTTTTTAATACTGTCTACTATGCGCAGTCCACTAACAAAATTTCGCAGCCATAATCCCTCATTGGATGCCTCATAACATGCCATGAATTCCGCTTCCATGGTGGAAGTGGCCGTGAGAGTTTGCTTGAAGCTTCTCCAAGAGATAGTACCGCCAGCAAGCATGTAGATATAGCCTGATGTAGACTTCAGACTATCCAGCAAAATCTGAGTTGGTGTACCTGATGATCTCAAGCTGGTCCAATCTCCGATATATGAGCATGTAATCCTTTGTTCTCTGTAAGTACCGCATGACCCTTTTGGCTGCCCTCTAATGGTCCACTCCCAGATTGCTGAGATATCTGCCCAGCATCCCAACAATGTATGCTATATCAGGTCATGTGCATACCTGAGCATACATCAGACTCCCTACAGCCGAAGCATAAGGTGTCTTCTCCATTTCCATGGTTTCAAAACTATTCTTTGGGAACTGTTTGAGACTAAACTTGTCTCCCTTAGCAACAGGGGTGTCGCCTGGTTTACAATCCTGCATGCCAAATCTTTTAAGAATCTTATCGATATAGCCCTTTTGTGACAGACCGAGAACACCTTTGGAGCGATCTCGATGTATCTGAATTCCTAATACAAATGAGGCATTACCAAGATCTTTCATTTCAAATTTCTTTGAAAGAAATTTCTTAGTTTCGCGCAATAATCCTATATCGTTACTGCCGAGCAGTATGTCATCGACATATAAAACCAGAAAAATATATTTGCTCCCACTGAACTTATGGTATATACAGTCATCAGCAGTATTTGGTTCAAAACCAAAAGATGTAGTGACTTCATGAAACTTGTGATACCATTGACGGGAAGCTTGCTTGAGCCCATAGATGGACTTCTTTAATTTGCAAACCCTTTTCTTTGAGTCTACCGAAACAAAGTTTTCAGGTTGCACCATATAAATTGATTCCTCAATGTCACCATTGAGAAACGCTGTCTTAACATCCATCTGATGAAGTTCAAGATCAAAATGTGCTACTAGTGCCATTATTGTCCTGAAAGAGTCTTCCGATGAAACTGGAGAGAAAGTCTCTTTATAATCAATGCCTTCCTTTTGAGTGTAGCCCTTTGCGACTAGGCGAGCTTTAAACCTAATGACATTGCCCTCTGAATCCTTCTTGGTTTTAAATATCCATTTGCAACCAATTGGTTTAACACCTTCAGGCAATGAAACAAGCTCCGAAACGCCGTTATCGCTCATAGACTTCATCTCATCATTCATTGCATCAATCCACTTTTGAGAGTTAGAACCTTTCATGGCTTGTCGGAAGTTTATTGGATCATCTTCCTCAAGTCCAATGTCACTTTCTTGTTCTTGGAGGAATACAACATAATCGTCCGGAATTGCACTTCTCCTCTCTCTAGTGGATCTCCTTAATGGCACTTCAGGTTCTTGAGGTTGTTGAGTTTGATTTTCATTAATAATATCAGGAACTTGATTAGGGAGATTATCAAGATTGTCTTGAACTGGAGTTGTGTGATCCGTGTCAGGAATGAGAACACCCTGATCAAGATCAACAACTTGAGGAAAAGACACATGTTCTTCCTCAAAGACAAAATTTCTAACTTTATCTCCCCACCCCCCCAAACTCAATATCCTCAAAGAACCGAGCATTACCCATCTCAAAAATAGTTCTAGAAGTGAGATCATAGAACTTATACCCCCTTGATCTTTCAGAGTATCCAACAAAATAGCTACTAACCGTTTTAGAATCCAGTTTATTTTCATTTGGTCTGTAAGGCCTTGCCTCAGCTGGACAACCCCAAATGTGTAAGTGCTTTATACTGGGCTTATTTCCAGTCCAAAGTTCATATGGGGTTTTGATTGTAGCTTTAGTTGGAACCCGATTAAGTATATATGCTGCGGTTTTCAATGCTTCTCCCCAGAGTGAGTCTAGCAAAGTAGTATGACAAATCATACTTCTCACCATGTCCTTTAGTGTTCGATTTCGTCTCTTAGATACACCATTCATAGAAGGACTGCCTGGCATAGTGTACTTAGGAACGATCCCACACTCATCTAGGAATTTCGCAAATGGCCCTGGACGTTGTTCACCTGAACCATCATATCTACCATAGTATTCACCACCACGGTCAGATCTAACGGTTTTAGTCCTTTTGCTTAGTTGATTTTCAACTTCGGCTTTATATGATTTGAACACGTCTATAGATTGGGACTTCTCATGAATGAGATATAGGTATCCATAACGAGAGTAATCATCAATGAATGTGATAACGTATTGTTGACCATTTCTACAAGGTGTAGGGAATGGCCCACAAATATCCGAATGTATCAATTCTAAGACATCTGAAGCTCTCTGGGCACCTAAACTCGTCTTGTTTGTTTGTTTACCCTTGATATACTCAATGAAAATATGCGAATTTGAGGAATCAAGAGAATCAAGAATTCCATCTGACACGAGTTTCTGAATTCTTTGTTTGGATATGTGACCCAAACGTTTGTGCCAAAGTGATAAAGAATTCTCATTAGTTAATTTTCTTTTGGTACCACTAGAACTTGTAAGCAAAGTTTCATTATGTGAGATTATTATGTCAACCAAATATAGGCTATCATATGCTGATAAAAGACCAGTACCGATAAGATTTGAATTTTGAAAAAGACTCACTTTATTGTCACCAAATGAACAAGAATAACCGGATATGTCCAATTTGGGAACAGAAATTAAATTCCGTCTAAAAGACGGTACAACAAAAGTCTCATTCAAATCCAAATAAAAACCAGTCTTAAACAATAGCCTAAAATTTCCAATAGCCTCAACTTCAACCCTTTTGCCGTCACCCACATAGATGTATCTTTCACCATCACTTGATTTTCGGCAGTTCAGGCAACCATGCATAGATATACTTATGTGAGTAGTAGCAGCAGAATCTACCCACCAAGTATCTTTAGGTACCGAAATTAAATTAACTTCAGAACAAACAAGAGCAACAGATATACCTTTTTTCGCACGCCAAGCGTGGTATTTGGTACAATCTTTCTTCTTGTGATTAGTCCCCTTACAGAAAAAGCAACCTGATTCTGTAGTTTCAACCTTAGTTTCCTTTTGTTTCTTCTTCTGGGGCCTTGAGACCGCAACTTCCTTATTTTTCCTCTTCTTGTTGTCTTTAGAAGAGGATGCCAAATGAACACTTTCTGTCTTATCTTGCTTTATTCTCTCTTCCTCTTGCACACAATGTGAAATGAGTTCATTAAGAGTCCATTTCTCCTTTAGGCAGTTGTAACTGACCTTAAACTGATTAAATTGTGCAGGGAGAGAGATCAAAACTAAGTACACAAGCAGTTCCTCAGGTAATTCCAACTTGAGTGACTTAAGTTTTGAAGCAAGATGAGACATTTCTAAGATGTACTCCCTTATGTTTCCTTTGCCTTTATACTTCATGGAAACAAGTTTACTCAAAAGAGTACTAGTTTCCGCCTTTTCGTTTTGTGCAAAACGCTTTTCAAGGTCCTCAAGGAAAACTTTGGCTTTATTTTCTTCAGTCATAGTGCCCCTAAAAGATTCTGGTTTGCACGTTTCATGATCATAAGACTCATGCGATTTGAGCGTTCCCACTTCTCCATCTCCTTCTTGTCATCAGAAGAAGATGTATCCTCAAGAGAAGCAGGTTTCTCAATCCGAAGTGCAAGGCCTAGATCCATGCAAGCGAGAACTATCATAATGTTCTCTTTCCATTCCTTAAAATTTGTGCCATTAAGCACATGGATGCTGTTAATGTTTGCAGATATTGTAGCAGCTGAAGAATTCACTGAAAGTAGAACAAGGACAACTTAAAACATGCTTACAATTATTTGATTTTTAACTTTAGTATACAGATTCAAAATACGCAAATCCCATTACAAGATACCTTGCACAACATTGATTTTAGTCTTTGGACAGAAAATTAACTTGTAATTAGTACTCTTGGTGTAGTAATCAAAATATTGACAATAAACTCCTGTCAAATATCAAGCCTTCCTTTGGGCCGACTTAATATTCATATGGAAAACTTAATAATTGTCACATATTTATTACCGCAAGCATGCTCGAATTCCTGCCAAATAACAACTTTCCTTTGGGCCGGTGTTAAACGCATGGAATACGAACATACACAGTCATCCTATATTTTAAAATCAATCAATCTTCACAAAAGAGGTTACTTTGGTAACATAATGTTTCAATTGACTAATTTAATATATTAGATGCAAAATTAATTAATTATATAAGCCATATATTGAATCTTAACTGAATATCACATGTTTAAAATGTAAAATTTGAAAATTAAAATCTGAATATTAATGGACAAAACATTAATGTACAATTAAAATCTGAAAACTTAAAACGTTTCTTTGATAATGAAAAACGTTTCTTTAATAATTGTACATTATGTCTTCATTAATATGTTAATTATAAAAAACGTTTCAATAAATAATGCAAGACTAATTATGTCTCCATTAATGATAAAACGTTTCTTGAATAATGGAAAAACGTTTCTGTAATTAATGGAAAAACGTTTCTTTATTAATGCAAGATTAATGTTTTAATGTTAATCTTGCATTATGACTCCATTAATATCTTATATATATAAAAAACGTTTCAATAATAATGAATAACGATTCTATTAATTAATTTTGCATTATGGTTTCATTAATGTCACCAGAAAAACGTTTTTAAGAAAAAAAAACATTATCTTTATTAAAAACGTTTCTGTCTTAATTGCTAGATAACCAAACATTTCTGCAAATTTATTCCAGGACCTTTTGCGGCGACGAACGCTGCCACTAAACCCATAGAAGTCGCCGCTAAATGTATTAGTGGCGAATATGTATTGAAACTGGAGTGGCCGTCTGAAGGTTATTTGTGGCAACATTTGAGATCGCCACTCAACGATAATAAACGTAATGGAGCTTTCAACAAAAGGCTTAATCAAGGAATCATGTTCAACAATTGAAATTAGGCAATTTATTTCAACATTTCAATTCATATGGTGATAACATTGTATCGAAATACTAAAGTTTATCATCAACAAATCATTCATGAAAGCATGCTATATCAAGGTACTAGAATTTCAAAATCAAAATTCTATCTTAATTTAATCATAAAGCTTTATAATATTGAATTCATGAACTTCCAAATGACCCAATACGAAGGAGGCTCTGATACCAATTGTTGGAATAAATCCGACTATAACACTTTAGCCTTCATATCGAATTATTTGGAACTAAAACATAAGCGGAAGCGTACCTGAATCCATTGGTGGAAGCTCCTTAATCCGGCTTGAAGATCACCTTGACCCGGCTTGGAGATTGTCCGGGTTTGGCTTTCCACTTGATGTGCAAGATAACGGATTTGCTCGCTGTGACTATGGGAAGAAGAAGAGAATTAGTCTTGCATCAAATGGGAACCATAACCCCCTATTTATAAGCATGTAACCATAGTTACATGTATGTAACCTTGGTTAGCCCATCATTAACTAAGGTTACTCTATATGGGTATCTACACATAAATTAGTCTTATACTTTATATGACAATGTACTAGCCTCCTTAATAATAATGTCCATAAGACCACTAATTTAGGCCAAACCAAAAGATAGCACATAACATATAATTAATCCATATATTGTCCATATGTATATTGTATAAGTCCAAATGTTTAACACGTCGAGCTTGATTGCCATTTTGTCCGGCAACAGTTTCAAGTCGGCCTTATCTCTTATGTTGTGTTACGTGCCCTGCTTACCACGTGGAGACATCATATGCTTTCATACAACTTAGTTGTTCAATCTGTCGCGTTGGATTATAGTCAAGAAGGTTACAAGGTTAATTATGTAAAGTTACACATATAGTTAGTTAGAAAAGTTAGACGAGTTGGTTGGAAACACGCGTATTCTGTATATAAGTAATGTACAGCTGTAATTTTGGACACAAGAAAGAAAAAGAGAAAATTCCCAAAATCAATTTTTCAATTTCTCTTTCCAGCTTTAACAGTTCTCGCAGATACCGTTCTATTCCCAATTGATCTTCTTAAATTAAAAACAAATTCAAATTGTTCATTAACAAGGGGCCAAGAGTATCGTTATTGTACGAAGAAAACAGACAAGATTCAAGAAATTTGATATGAATTACATTTAGGCTACAGAACAACTAAGAGTAAATATTTATTTGCTGCGAAGACTTGGTATCAGTACAAAAGAGGAGATTGTATGAAGTTCCTAAAATTTAATAAATCAATACAAATTGGAATTTACAGATTGTCGTACAAAGTCAAGTCATTCACAAACAAAAATGCAGTATTAATGTCACAGTTAACCAAACCAAATAAGCTCCTTCTTACCAAATAAATCACTTAGAAAAATTTAAGGGTATGGTTTGTAGTATCCTTTTGATCTATTGTTCCTTAGAGCACAACAACCAACAGAGTAAATTATGATGATAAAAACGAAAATACAAAAGTTGATGAGTGCAAATTTGTTCCAATTTTTCTGGATAGATTCAAGGAATGATGATTTGCATGATTGGCAATTGAAACAGAGCTCATTCTGAACATTGCTCCAAGTTTTGCATTCATTATCTGGTACAGCTGGTCCTTCTTTTGGCATTGTCCAGTGGGTTGCATTGTGGAATTCAAAGCCGCAGTACGTCGGCGGTTTACAACAACTCGACTGCACCATGCCAAAAAAATTTTTTTATTCTTTCTCTTTTTCTAATTATATTTGAAGGGGAGTTTCAGTGTAATTGGTAAATTGCTGTTACAAATTCAAACCGTAAAAACAAATTTTTGCGGAAATTCAGCATAATATTGAGTAGAATAGACCTTTGTGGTTAAACTCTTTCATGGACCCCGCATATAGCAAAAGCTTAATACACTAAACTGCTTTTTACATTTAACTATCTACTTTTGATTTTGTACACAATCTATTGCATGCTTTATCGGAAGAAGAAAAGTAGTCTACAAAATACAAATATGAGCAAAGGTCGAATTAATCGACAATGGACCGTAAGCTTGCAAATTGACCACTATAGGTTTAGTCTCCTCAATATATTTGAGCAAGCGTTATTTCATTTAAAAAGAAATTAGTACGTATAATCATTCCATCTCTATGTAAACCCTGCATGCAGTAGTGAAGTCACATGTATCGAAAGGGTCTCAATTTTGTATTTTTAAATCGAAAAATTATACTGTATATCTCTTTATATTTTGACTTTCATTAATGAACATTTTACTCCGTTACTACTTACATGACGCAACATTGTATTAAACGAGTCTAGAGAAAAAGTGCACCAAAGCATAAACCAAGACATATAGGTGTTGGACTAAAATGGGGGAAAAAATACTTTTAACATGGTGGAATATTGTCTGTTTTGAGTCAAGCTTGTACGATTTTTTACAAAGACATCACACTATTAAAAAATTTTTACACCTTATATGTAAGCTCCAATTTTTTCAATTACCCAACAATAGTACCCGCATGCAAAAATCTAAAAGAACTTACAAGGAAAACTAATGAAAGGGTAAAGACCAAAAATAAAAATAAAATGAAACCTGAGTAACGGGGAGGCTATATTTGTAAAAATCAGGAGATTTGCCACGTGGAATCATTTGACAATATTTGAAAGTAGCCATACAACTCTTAATATCATCCCAATGTTCTGCATTAACAACATGCTTCTCCAACCAGTGTTGCCAATCACCAAATTTGGCTTCATTATCTCTTTTTCCAGATAAAGCCTTGCCCACATTCTTATTTGTAATCAAAATAGTGAAAACCGATAAACAAATCATTCCCACAATCAATAAAAACAGAAAAAACAAATATATCCATAGGAAAAATGAGGCTCTACAGCAAGATCCCACTAATCCCATTAAAGAAACTAGGACAAGTGATACCCCAAATATTAAAAAAGGCATATAAATTGCTTTTTGGCAATCGCTTTTACTTTCTTCTGCTTTAGCCCATATGCCAATTGCTATACCCAATATAGCAACAACAAAGGTTAACAAGTTAACAAATGAGATTAAGAAATTGCTTACACGAACCATTTTTTCTTTCTTTTTTTTTTTTTTTTGATAGGAAAAAAAAAATTGATGAATAATTATATGAAAGATCAGATCTCTAAGGGTTGAAAAAGAACCAACCCTTGAAACCTGATCAGGGTATGTTCTTTCTTTGTATAGTATTTATTTCTTCTTATTTTTTCTGTTTTTTTTTTTTTTGGGTAGCTAATGAAGGATGTTGAGAATGGGTGGTGCGAAAATGGAATAATGCGTAGAAAAAGGTGGAAAATAAAGGAAGTCTGTCTGGTGGAGATGTTATTTAATTAAATTGCTGTTTTCATTAATATAAAGCAGTCGATGGTTAATATAAAAGCGCGTGTATTGCGATATTGTAATTTCAGTTACTTTTCATGTTCCTAATTTCAGGCAATATAACGTAATAATGCCATATACATGCGCGGAGTTTCTGAATTTAATAGATTTTCTCAAGAAAGTTTTATTTTATGACTCATACATAATTTACATTAATTGTGTGAAATTTCTTTTTGTTTCACAAATTTGTGGACTCTTATCTTATATTTTTGGTTCATAAAAATCTGGTCACAAAACTGTGAGACAAAAAAATGTCTCATACAACTAGTATCAGTTGTATGAGACACAGAACAACACTGCTACGTTCCCCATATCAAGTTGTTGCATGTCTTTAGTTGAGTTGTAATTTTCTAAAAGCTCTTATTTATAACTCCTACTTAGCTTACTTAGAAGCATTGTGTAGAAAACCCTTTGTAAATCATTAATCCTCGTGTTTGTGTCTTGGCTAGAGTTAATCGAGTTGTGAAGTTTTGAAATAGAGTATTATAGAGTAGCTTGTGAGAGTTGTTACAAGTTAGTGAGGGATTAAGAGGTTGATTCCTAGGTTACATAGGTTGTAATCTAAGGTAGCTTAGTAGTGAAGTTAAAATCGTACAATGGGTAGGTCGTGAATTTAAATCATCTTGAGCTAGAAATTTTCCACTTAAAATTCCTCTGTTTTCATTTACTTAATGTTGTGTGTGTACGTTTTGTGGAAACTAATAGAGAATATTCATTTACTTAATGTTGTGTGTGTGCGTTCTGTGGAAACTAATAGAGAACCTGGTTCTCTATATAGTTTGGTGGACCCTTAAATTCAATTAATTGGTATCACATCGGTTCTTTTTATCAGGTTACCACCTAGAAAGGATCATCATGGCTGCTCCATCAAACTTCAAAGAAGGCCAGTCTACTTACAGACCACCAAGGTTCAACGTCCAATATTGTGGATGGTGGAAAACAAGGATGCTCGACTTCATCATGGCTGAAGATTCCGAACTTTGGAATGTTATTTGTGATGTACCCTTTGTTCCTACCAAGACTATTGGCGACCCAACTATAGCTATTCCTAAAACGAGGAAGGAATTCAATGACGTTGATTGAAAGACTATATAAAAGAATTTTCGAACAAAAAAAATTCTTGTTTGTGGTATTGGTACTGATGAATATAACAGGATATTGGCATGCCAATCAGCAAAAGAAATCTGGGAGGCTCTTTAGACAGCTCATGAAGGAAGAACACATGTCAAATAATCAAAGATTGACATTCTTACTACTGAATACGAGCTCTGCCGAATGAAGGACGGTGAATCTATTCAAGATATATAGGTAATTCACCTCGATTGTCAATAAGATCCACTCTCTTGGGGGTAATCATTCCAAGAAACAAGCTTGTCTAAAAAATACTCAATGTCCTACCCAGCTCCTAGGAAAGTAAGGTGAATGCTATCACAGAGGCAAAGGACTTGCAGCCGCTGACGATAAATGAACTTGTTGGAAATTTAAAAACATATGAAATGAAGAAGAAGAAGAACAATGAAAGAAGAGAGCCCAAAAGGGAGAAGAACGTGGTCCTCAAAACAGACAACAATGACTCGAGTGATGAGAATGGTGATATGGTTTACTTGACAAGAAGATTCCAGAAAATGGATCGTAGGAATGGAGGCATTCCAAAAAGGATAGTTCTAGCAAGTCAAAAGATTATGACCTCTAATAAATGTGGTAAGCCAAGACACTTTATCAAGGATTGCACTCTCCTAAAGCAAGATCAGTACAAAAACAATCTGACAGAACAGTCAAGATGAACCTGGTTTCTGATAAAGGCTTTAAGAGAAAGAATGTCGCTGACAACGTTGTGAAGCAAGTTCTTGCTGCAAGGGAGACTTCTTCAACGAATCTGAAGAAGAAAATGATCATGGTCCACTACAACATTATATATCTATAACTACAAAATACATCGTAGCCAAATATGAAAAATTTCATGGATAAACACTTTAGCTGCAAAAATAAATTCATAACAAGAAGTAGCATAGCGAAAAGTTAGCTATAGGCTTTAGATGATATGTGGCAAAGGACTAATACATAGTGCTACGATTTTATTTTGTGTTGTAGCTTTATTAGAAAATATTTTGCCATGGAATATATAGTTATAACAAATAATTTTTTTCTTTTTCCACGATAAATAAAGTATGTAGCAAGCTTTATATTATAGCTCAAGATGTTCTACTGTGACAAAAAGTTAAATTTATTTGCTACGAAATTCAGCTTTTGTGCCTATTTTATATGGTTTAATCTCGTGGCAAAAGCACTTAAATTTAGCGACGAATTATAAAAAATTATAGCTATGAACCCATTATTTTGACATGATATGTATAGATGCTAATTTCATTTTGCATTTGCTACAAAAAGTGAAAATATATATCCATATTCTTGTTACGTGGCAATTATATATATTTAGCTACGCATCAATAATTCGATTGCTACAAATTGAAGAATTTGGATAAGCATTGTTAGGCACAAGAATTTTTAAGCTAAGAATCCAAATCTTTTTAGATTGCAAAACAGGTTCCAAGTTACAAATAATTGTATATTTAAAATTTCAGAACATTTACAATACATAATTCACTATGAATCGGACAATTCTAGCAATATTTTGCTTGAGACCAAAAGCCGCACAATATTCTCCTTTCTCACCAGTCATTGCTTCAACTGCATTAAAACCTTTGTCTGATCAATATCTATCTTAGCTTGAGATTTCACAATTTGTTTTTCAGTTTTGATAAATTAAATTAATACTAGGAAAAAAATAATAATTGATCGAATATATAATTTATTAATAGGTTTAGATTAGTACTTGTTGAGTTGTCCCACATCAGAGAGATTTGAGGTCTTTGGTCTCCTTATATGGCCTTGGCAATCCTCATCTCATAAGCTAGTTTTAGGGTTGAGCTAAGCTCAATGTCCATTCTTTTCGGTACTGACTTTACCAATATCATCTTAAAATGCTTATATGACCAATTTTATAAGATAATGAACTCTCAATAATCTTAAAATGGATAGTAAAGATCCAAATACTTCAGAATTCAATTCAATCTTTTGCCCTAGAAGTTCCTTTTAACAAAGGCTTAGCTCGTCAAGGAACAATCATGTAGTCCTACATTATCATTTTATGGAAGAATTATAGGAAAAGAACCCATAAATATATTAACATGAGCAACAATAGGGCAATAATAGTAGTAGGAAATACCATCGATGAAAGCGAAATATTGGTTAACAATTAGTAATCACCTGAAACCACCTAGGAAAAAAATTATTAAAAGCATTTCCTGAATCATATTACAGAAGCTTCAACCATAAATGTTAAATTGTTACTGATATACCAATCTAACAATGAAGATAAAGATTAAAAAATTTCTCATTCCAATTTTTTCTTTTCCCAATTAATTAAGAAGAATAAGGATGCTCTAGCATAAGTGACAAATAAAGTTTGATGTACACATTGAAAATGATAAAAACGAAGAGATAAAGTAACAAAAGAAGATAAAACAAGGAGATAGAAACATAGCTTCTCTAGTGGATGAGGGAGGAGTTGGCAAATTGGAGAGGGTATGACGGCTGTAGAGATAAAACAAGGTGAGGTGCTTATGGGGATCTCATTCTTCCTTTATATCTCTATCTTTTACTCCTATTTTTAACTTTTTTATGCGCAAATATTATAAATGTAGATAAATATTTAATTCACATTATACACAGTAGAATAAATTAAATATTTTCATGAATAAATTTATTATTATTCATAGAGAATATAATTGGTAATCATTATTATTAGATACATGATCGTAGTTGTTTAAATGTGATATATTAAAAAAATTGAATTCAATAAAATACCTCGTGATTTACTGATCTCATTGTATGTAATGTGATAATTACTTTGACATAGCCAAAAATGTGGTAATACTTTATTTAATAAAGGACCAAAATATTATAAATATATTTATTGTCTAGTTAAATATATATATATATATATATATATATATATATATATATATATATATATATATATATATATAATTATTTACACATTAATAGACATAATTAAATTGTTACAACTTATTATTTTTGGAACTTATAGTTGTAGGTAATACTTATTTAATATCACTTATAATATCATTATGGACTTTTTACACCCTATTAGTACCCTATTTATTTTAAATAAATATCATTTTAATATATTACATCCTATAGATACCTTATATACTTTATAATCAAATATCTAATTATAGTTACATCCTACATTTAAGGCATCATATATGCTAAATAATATTTTTCTCTCACATAATCACCATAAAATTGACTAACCACGTTCTTTCTCTCTCTTTTTGCATACATTTACTCTTTCTCCCTCAACCCAAGATTCACACCTCTTCTTCCACCCAAATTCTCTAGTACTCCTCCATTACCACTCAGTTATAGTTGCTTAGGGTAAGTTTAATTCGTTGCTTTGATAGACAAAGAGCAATTGGTTCAACTATAGTGGCTTGATTCTGCATGGCAATGGTCGTCGAAGTAGGGTTCACGGCTTTTGCGTAATTCCTGCTTCGTTTGTGGGATTTGAGGGCTGGGCATTGTTTGTAGTTGTTGTAGGAGGTTGGGCATAAGTGTTAGGGGGCTGACCAACCGAAATTAATGGTTGGCCGCCGGCCGGCGAAGCCATAAGGCTATTTCTCTCTCTAGATCGCCCAAATCGCCTATTTGTATTCACTTGTATTCGAATATATATTTCAGCTATATTCACTTATATTCAGGTTTAATCAGTTGTATTTAACTATTTTATTCAGCAGTGATTAGTTGTATTCAAGTGTTTTATGCAATTGTATTAAGTTGTATTCAATTGTAGTTATTTATATTCCACTATTTTATTCAGCAGAAGTTAGTTGTATTTTGTTGCATTCAAGAGTTTATTCAGCTGTATTCAATTGTATTTTTATTGTATTCAAGTATTTTATTCAAATGAATTAAGTTGTATTTTATTGTAATATTCAACTGTATACAGTTCTACTCAACTATATTATTCATATGTATTTCTCTTTATTCAGCTATAATCTTTATTATGTATCTTTCAAATACAGATTAATGAGGGATCGTTTAGTTCGTTGAATTAAATTAGGAGAATATCACGTGATTTGATTTCCTTCCGTTTTTAGCACAGATACGTTACTGTATTTAACGTTAATGCCGCGTGAATACAACTAAATACATGTCAAACTTAGCTGGAATTTCAATTTTTACGCCTATATTTTTTGTTGTATTAATGAATACAATAGCTTAAGTAAATGAAATACATTGTATAAAAATATAAAAGGTATCTATAACATGCAATATAGCAAAGAGTATCTATAAATGGCTAATTAGACCTAAAAGAAGGTTCTTTATGGAAAATTCTCATTAATTATTTTGTTATGGACTTCCATATTAAATTCTTAATTATTAGAGTAACTAAATATTAGAATTATTTTCATAAATTACATAACTAGAAAAACATATTTTAGAAAAACTAATTAATTTGATTAGTTTCTACATTGTTAGCTAAGAGATTTGGCTAAATGTCAGCGTGGAAAGTAGCGTCGGTTATTTTTTTGTGAAAATTCCATAATATTTTTAATTTGTTAAGAATAGAATTCTATTTAGAGTGAATGTCTATCTTGTAGAGAGTTTTACTTTGAGACTAAGTCATTTCCCCCCCCCCCCTCCCCCCCACATAAATAGAGGGTCTTATCCCATTGTAAATCACCCCAAAATTCAATAAGAATTTTCTCTCTCTTTCTCTGCAATATTGCTCTTGTTCTTTTATTGTTTTATAACACGTTATCAGCACGAGACTCTACCGTCTCATGAAGTTCTTTTGAGAAGAGTAAGATTTTATCCGGCATCGAACGAGTTCGGCGATTCTGTTCGACTTTGATTGCTGTTTTCTCTGTCTAAAATTTGGATTTGGAGCTTAGTATCTATTTATTTCTCATACATTAAAGGAAAGCGCATCCAGGTGCGATTTGACATCCTTCTCTCCTATTCTAATGACCTTACGTATTTGTGAATTTTTTATTTTGGACTGATCATATGAGCCGATATTATTTCACTTTAACATGATTCCGTGTTATCTATACTTCGTGTTAAATCTTTTAAGTTTAAATGAATTGTTCTTGGCTGGAAATTGCTGCACTCGACATCTCTTCTGTGTTTAGTTTTGTTTGCTATTTATTCCTCCTTTACTGTAGTTAATTAGTTTGGATCGTAAATCAATATCACCGAACAATGATAGAATTTAAAAGAAACAGAGTAAAATTTCATACTCAGTGTCTTATTCGATTGCTATAACTAAGTCCTTGGCAGGAATGGACAATTTTTATATTTCATCTTAGACTCAGTTTATTAGTTGGAGACTTCTATTTTGAAATTCATTTATGGGGATGTTAAATAAAATGAGAGGAAAGAAATACCAATTCA
Organism: Nicotiana benthamiana; assembly: GCA_034376525.1. Classification (NCBI taxonomy): domain Eukaryota; kingdom Viridiplantae; phylum Streptophyta; class Magnoliopsida; order Solanales; family Solanaceae; genus Nicotiana; species Nicotiana benthamiana. The sequence continues at coordinate 65,672,950 of CM067331.1, read as the reverse complement.
AAGCTTCAATGGACTCACAATTAGTGTAAAACCTGACTTCCAATTTTCTTTAGAGGTTGCAAAGTAGTTCTGCTTCTATTCCAATTTTGGCTTTTTTTAATTGACAATTATTAACTGGACGGAAAAATATATGTCTTCTTTTGAAAATTATTAAATTTTGTAATTTTCATTCACAACCTATTAACAAGAATTGTTTGTATCATAAACAAAGTTTGTTTCGAAATTGCATTATAAGTCATTATTGAGTTATTGATTTCACTTTGTTTTTTTTTTCTTTATCTCTGAAAATACTAACATTTATTCATATTACTACTTTTGTATGTCAAAATATGGAAAGCAAATATGGATATCATACAAACAAACTTGGATCAAAATTTAGTTGTAAAATATTTGTTTAATTGATTCATGTACCACACATACAATATTCAAAGAGAAGAAATATTTCTCTCATTTAAATGTGTGTAAGGCAGATGTTACTACAATTTCTGGTAGTAGTAAATTAATTGAAGACTCTGGAAGAACTACTATAACTCTGCCTAAGGGAACAATATTTATCATAGAGAATGCAATGTTCTCTTCCAAGTCCAAGAGGAACTTGTTGAGTTTAAAAGATATCCGTCAAAATAGATATCATATTGAGACAATAGATGAGAATAATCTTGAATACCTCATCATTATAAAGAATGTCTCTGGCCAAAAGAGGGTTATTGAGAAGTTCCCATCTTTATCTTGTGGCCTGTATTGGACAAAAATTAGTGTAATTGAGGCACATTCCACAGTAAACCAAAAGGTTACTGATTCCAATACTTTTGTACTTTGGCATGATCGATTGGGACATCCTGGATCAATTATGATGAGACGGATTATAGAAAACTCATATGGGCATCCATTAAAGAATTTAAAGATTCTTTTAAATAATGAATTTTCTTGCACTTCTTGTTATCAAGGCAAGTTAATTATTAGACCATCACCAACAAAGGTTGGAACTGAGTCACCTACGTTTTTGGAACGTATACAAGGGGATATTTGTGGACCTATTCACCCACCTAGTGGGTCCTTTAGATATTTTATGGTCTTAATATACGCATCCTCTAGATGGTCTCATGTGTGCCTATTGTCATCACGCAACCTTGCGTTTGCAAAATTAATGGCACAAATAATTCGATTACGAGCACAATTTCCTGATAATCCAATTAAGTCTATTAGACTAGATAATGCTGCTGAGTTTTCATCCCAAGCATTTAATGATTACTGCTTATCAATTGGGATAAAAGTGGAACATCCTGTAGCTCATGTTCCACTCAAAATGGTCTTGCAGAATCTTTAATTAAACGTCTGCAGTTGATTGCAAGACCATTACTCATGAAAACGAGGCTGCCCACTTCGGTTTGGGGTCACGCCATTTTGCATGCAGCAATGCTAGTTCGTCTCAGACCGACGAATTATCACAAATTTTCCCCGTTGCAATTAGTTTTGGGTCATGAACCTAATATATCCCATTTAAGAAATTTTTAGATGCGCATTATATGTGCCTGTAGCACCGCCATACCGCACCAAAATGGGTCTGGAAAGAAGGTTAGGAATATATGTTGGGTTTGAATCGCCCTCCATTATTCGCTACCTCGAAGCATTGACAGGGGATTTGTTCACTGCACGATTTGCAGACTGTCGATTCGATGAGACCCTTTTCCCAAAATTAGGGGGAGAAGTTGGTGAAACCAATCGGGAAATTTTGTGGAAAAATCCATCATTATATCATCTTGATCCACATGCCTCTATCTGTGAAAAAGATGTACAAAAGATTATCCATTTGAAGATAAATAGCAAATCAAATGCAGACGCATTTACGAATCCTCTTATATTACTTGTTCTCATTAATTAAGAGACCAACTAAAGTTGGTATTAAATCCCATGAATTCTGGAAATAGCAAAGGTGAATATAGGCTCATTCATCTGCCATGTATACCACATAAGATGCATCTATGAGATAGTTACATGTGCGATTATTATTAACCTGCAACCTGGCCGGTGCTTGCGAGGTAACTTGCTCAGTAATTTAATTTTGAGCATAATTTTCAGATTTCTATTCAAGATAGTGCGTCTTGATAAGTTGGTTTACATCATAGTTGGTTTAGCAAAATAATTTATTGAGTGCCTCCACTCAATGGCTAAGCTGTTTCTTATCAGAACAAAGTTATATATATCAGTTTGATATACGTTATATACAAGAGTATATTATATTCTCCCCTCAGAAGTGGTTTAGAGTCAGGAACCAAATAATTCCATCTCAATATCATTTATGTGCGGTGTACATTATAATTAACACCATAACGCACAAAGATGGGTTCTCAAAGTTGTGGAAACAAGTTAGCTTTTCTAACATGAGGGGGAGATATCATAAACAATTAAGAAAAAGTTACGTCGAATGGATTATCATTTGTATATCAAGATCCTCGAATAGGATAATATGAACTTGAAGTTCATAAAAAGATAATTCATTCGCAACATATTGCAAAGCATGCCATACGCATTTGCTGACCCAAAGAAAGTAACTATATTCTCATTACAAATGCTCATATTAAGTTCTAGAAGGACAATGTCTATGGTACGCTTAAAGCGTATAGACAAATCGGTTTCAAATAAACTTCTCGATAAAGAAGATGAGAAAATGATCAAAGTGATCATAATAAAGGAGTGATCTAGAAGGTCACATGACATAACATCATAAAATCTCATGAGAGATTCAGGTACCTGAATATATGAATGAAGAGATCTCTATGTTATGTCCTTATGAAAATTTATTGAAACTGATATAACATGTTCGTCGACGACATCTATCATAGCGCTAAGTATAGATGGGGATCTTAAGTCTATCGAATATAGACACAAAAGTATTAGCCAAATGGAAGAGATACAATTCAAGTAGAATTGATTCCATATAAAAGACATGTAGTTTTGGACATGTAGTTCAAATACTTAAAAGTATAAATTCAATGGTATGTGCAATCAGTTTTCGATATCTTATTTGTCTAGCATGACATGAAAACTTGATATGCATCGAAAGTCTATAATATGACTTATATGACTTAACTCAATCCATGAAGGATTTAAGTTGCTTGAAGCATATACAATTCTTGATATTGAGATACCACTTCCTTAATGCAATTTATGCACAAATGTATGTTGCTATAACTATAAGCATGATAGTGTGATAGCGATGATACCTTTGTGGAGATATTGAAGAGTCATTCCACGATATTTGTAAAGACATTATATATCTATCACGAGTTATGATTTCAAGGTGCAAATATTCATTATAGTTAATATGGCTGATTTATTTATCAAATCTCTACCAACGATCTCTTCAAGATGGTGCACAATAGGATGTGAAGGCTCAAGGATGTGAATTGATGCTCTCACCAGGGGTAGTTAATGCGTGTTGTACTCTTTTTCCCTTACAAGGTTTTGTCCCACTGGGTTTTCCTTGCAAGGTTTTTAACGAGGCAACCAATAGGCGCATTTCTAAATATGTGTACTCTTTTTCCTTTTCTAGAATTTTTTTTCCACTGGGTTTTATTTTAGTTCAGGTTTTAACGAGGCACATTACTTATTGAGTAGACATTCAAGGGGGAGTGTTAAGAATAGAATTCTATTTAGAGTGAATGTCTATCTTGTAGAGAGTTTTACTTTGAGACTAAGTCATTTTCCCCCTATAAATAGAGGGTCTTACCCCATTGTAAATCACCCCAAAATTCAATAAGAATTTTCTCTCTTTTTCTCTGCAATATTACTCTTGTTCTTTTATTGTTTTATAGCATAATTTTTGTTTTGTTTCTATTTTAGTTGTCCTAATTCTATCATTATTCTGCGGTTGCAGAATTTTATCTGTCACTAATATTCAGTTTTCTTTTACTGTTTATAGTGCTAGTGTGTTCTTATGTGTATTTGGGACCTTTGGTCATTTTTCAAAATTAAATGCACCAAAATTATCACATAGTTCTTAATATACAAGTAATTATATTAAAAATGAGTGAAAGTATATAAAATTACTCTAAATATTTAAGGATCGCTCATATATAAATATCTCTTCAAACTATCAAAATTTTCGCTATATGAGTATTTATTTTTTTTGAAGTGTGTAGACATACAAAGTTATAAAGCTTATTTAAAAATAATAAAGGATCAAACACACATAAATGCATCTACAACAATAAATATTTAAAAATTACATATACAATTAGCAAACTGTTATGAAATATTAGATTATGGTGGATGTCCATAGCTCCTATAACACCCACTACTTTTATCCATTATCTCCATAACTCGCACTACTCCAATACTTATGGTTGTAACTCCCACACCTCCATGATCTCCCCCATGATCTTCCTCCATGATCTCAAAAGCTTAATGACATATTTATGGAATTCATTTAGTATACCTCTATGTAGTACTATAAATAGAGGATGAGAAATCATTTTGTAATACACTTGGATACATAGAAGAAATATATTCTCTTCTCTATTTCTCTCTACTTTGTTGTCTATCTTTTTGTTTATTACTTTGAGCTAAGTTTTGTAACACGTTATCAGCACGAAGCTCTACTATCTCAAGAATCTCTTTGAGAAAATTAAGGTATTTTTTCTCCTCCTAATTTTGTTTTAATTATGTCTGACATTATGAAAAGAAAGTTTGTTGCCCTTGAAATTTCGGGCAAGAACTACATGACATGGGTGTTGGATGCTGAAATCCATTTGGATGCAATGGGTCTTGGAGACGCCATTAAAGACAGAAATAATGCATCCACCCAAGACTGTGCTAAGGCCTTGATTTTCTTGCGCCATCACCTTGATGAAGGTTTGAAAATTGAATATCTCACAGTCAAAGATCCACTTATCTTGTGGAATGGCTTAAAGGAGAGATATGACAACTTAAAGTTGGTCACTCTGCCACAAGCACGATTTTATTGGGCTCATCTGAGGTTCCAAGACTTTAAGTCTGTTTCTGAATATAATTCTGCAATGTTTAGAATTACTTCTAAATTGAAACTCTGTGGAGATACTATAACTGATTATGATATGCTTGAAAAAACGTTTACAACGTTTCATGCCTCCAATATGGTTCTGCGACAACAGTACAGAGAGAAAGGTTTCAAAAAGTACTCTGAGCTAATTTCTCTTCTCCTTGTGGCTGAGCGAAACAATGACCTGCTCATGAGAAATTACGAAAATCGACCCACTGGGTCTACACCATTGCCTGAAGTAGATAAGGTGTATTCCCATTATGCTAAGCGTGGAAAAGGCTATGGCTTTAATCATGGTCGTGGTCGTGGTCGGGGTCATGGCCGTGGACGTGGACAAGGAAGAAATTTTCCTGGTGTTAGTCACCCTCAAAAGAGATATAACCACCAAAAGCGGAAATGGAATTATGAGAATCCAAAAGCAAATAGTTTAGAAACTATATGTTATCGTTGCGGTGGAAAAGGGCACTGGGCAAAAAAAAAATTTGCCGTGTACCAAGACATTTGGTTGAGCTTTATCAAGCATCTCTAAAGAGTAAAGGCCCTGAAACCAATTTTGTCTCTGACAATAATTTTGACATCACCCACTTGGATGTGGCAGACTTCTTTGAGCACCCTGAGAGGAAAATAGATCACTTGATCAGTGATGGATCCATGGTTAAAGAAGATTGAGCAGTTTGATATTTTTATTTTTACTTATTCGTAGTAGTTAATGAATAAACAATTATCATTGTTTACATAAGTTATCTATTATTGTGATATGGTTCAAATTTTATATTTTAAAACAAATAATCTGTATTATGGTTTTAAAATATATAACTTTAGATTACACATTCATCTTATACTTTATTTGTAATGATTTTTCAGTAAGTTAATCGATTAACATAACAGATAATCGATTAACCAATATATCCTATTAAACTGGACCTTTTCCGCAAGGCATGTTCGTCGACTATCCGATTTAGTAAATCGACTAACCTCAGCAGATTTTGAAAATATTGTTTAATTACTAAGCAACGGATACAAGAGTATTAAAAGGAGAATAACTATGATAAAAGATATACTAATATTTTTCGTATATTTCTTTTGTATGTCAAACCATGGAAAGCAAATATGGATATCTCATAAAGCAAACTTGGATCAACGTCCAATTGTAAAAATATTTGTTTAATTTATTCATGTACCACACATACGATATTCAAAGAGAAGAAATATTTCTCTCATTTAAGTATGTGTAAGGCAGATGTTACTACAATTTCTGGTAGTAGTAAATTGATTGAAGTCTCCGGAAGAGCAACTATAACTCTGCCTAAAGGAACAATATTTATCATAGAGAATGCAATGTTCTCTTCCAAGTCCAAGAGGAACTTGTTGAGTTTTAAAGATATCCGTCAAAATGGATATCATATTGAGACAATAGATGAGAATAATCTTGAATACCTCAACATTACAAAGAATGTCTCTGGCCAAAAGAGGGTTATTGAGAAGTTCCCATCTTTATCTTGTGGCCTGTATTGGACAACAATTAGTGCAATTGAGGCACATTACACAGTAAACCAAAAGGTTACTAATTCCAACACTTTTGTACTTTGGCATGATCGATTGGGACATCCTGGATCAATTATGATGAGACGGTATAGAAAACTCATATGGGCATCCATTAAAGAATTTAAAGATTCTTTTAAATAATGAATTTTCTTGCACTTCTTGTTATCAAGGCAAGTTAATTATTAGACCATCACTAACAAAGGTTGGAACTGAGTCACCTACGTTTTTGGAACGTATACAAGGGGATATTTGTGGACCTATTCACCTACCTAGTGGGTCCTTTAGATGTTTTATGATCTTAATAGACGCATCCTCTAGATGGTCTCATGTGTGCCTATTGTCATCACGCAACCTTGCGTTTGCAAAATTAATGGCACAAATAATTCGATTACGAGCACAATTTCCTGATAATCCAATTAAGTCTACTAGACAAGATAATGCTGCTGAGTTTTCATCCCAAGCATTTAATGATTATTGCTTATCAATTGGGATAAAAGTGGAACATCCTGTAGCTCATGTTCACACTCAAAATGGTCTTGCAGAATCTTTAATTAAACGTCTGCAGTTGATTGCAAGACCATTACTCATGAAAACGAGGCTGCCCACTTCGGTTTGGGGTCACGCCATTTTGCATGCAGCAATGCTAATTCGTCTCAGACCGACGAATTATCACAAATATTCCCCGTTGCAATTAGTTTTGGGTCATGAACCTAATATATCCCATATAAGAATTTTTGGATGCGCAGTATATGTGCCTGTAGCACCGCCATACCGCACAAAAATGGGTCTGCAAAGAAGGTTAGGAATATTTGTTGGGTTTGAATCGCCCTCCATTATTCGCTACCTCGAAACATTGACAGGGGATTTGTTCACTGCACGATTTGCAGACTGTCGATTCGATGAGACACTTTTCCCAAAATTTGGGGGAGAAGTTGGTGAAACCAAACGGGAAATTTTGTGGAAAAATCCATCATTATCTCATCTTGATCCACATACCTCTATTTGTGAAAAAGATGTGCAAAATATTATCCATTTGCAAAGAATAGCAAATCAAATGCCTGACGCATTCACGGACTTGAAAAGGATAACAAAATCTCACATCCCCGCAGAGAATGTTCCAATCCGTATTGATGTCCCTATTGGGCAATCTTCTAGTGTCATATCTAATGAGTCGAAAGCACGCCTAAAATGTGGTAGGCCATTAGGTTCCAAAGATCGAAATCCTAGAAAAAGGAAAGCAAATGATCAAAATGACACTACAAAAGAATCTCATGAGGAAATTCACGATTTAATAAATTCTGAGATTCATGAAGAATCCATTGAGCCCGAGACTCAGGAAAATAAGGAACTATCAATAAATCCAATCGATATTGAGACAAATGTTAATCGAGTGGATATAGTGGTGGATTATGTCTTTGCATATAATGTTGCATCTAGCATTATGCAAGAAAGTGAGGATCTTGAACCTCAATCTGTTGGAGAATGTCGACAAAGACTTGATTGGCCAAAATGGCAAGAAGCAATCCAATCAGAATTGAATTCACTTGCAAAACGTGAAGTTTTTGGGCCTATAGTTGAAACACCTAATGGTGTTAAGCCTGTTGGCTATAGACGGGTCTTTGTATGCAAGAGAAATAAGAAAAACAAGGTACAAAGATATAAGGCACGCCTTGTTGCACAAGGATTTTCTCAAAGGCCTGGTGTCGATTATGAAGAGACATATTCACTCGTAATGGATGCTATTACTTTCCGTTATCTCATTAGTTTTGCTGTCCTTGAAAAGCTTGACATGCATTTAATGGATGTGGTTACTGCCTATCTTTATGGCTCACTTGATAATGAGATATACATGAAAATTTCCGATGGATTCAAAATGCCAAACACTCATAATTCAAAGTCCCGGGAAATATTTTCAATCAAATTGCAAAGATCTTTGTATGGTCTAATGTAATCAGGACGAATGTGGTATAATCGTCTTAGTGAGTATTTATTAAAGGAAGGCTATATAAATGATGCCATTTGCCCATGTGTTTTTATAAAGAAAACAACATCGGAATTTGTTATACTTGCCGTATATGTCGATGACATAAACCTTATTAGAACTCCCATAGAATTCCAAAAGGCAATTGATTATTTAAAGAAGGAATTCGAGATAAAAGATCTCGGAAAGACAAAATTATGTCTTGGTTTGCAAATTGAATATTTGGCAAACGGAATTTTTGTGCATCAATCTGCCTATATAGAAAAGGTATTGAAACGGTTTTACATGGATGGAGCATATCCTTTAAGTACTCCGATGGGTTCGATCACTTGATGTGAATAAGGATCCACTCCGACCGCAAGAAAAGAATGAAGAGCTACTTGGTCCTGAAGTACCATATCTTAGTGCAATTGGCGCACTAATATATCTTGCAAATACTACAAGGCCTGACATAACTTTTTCAGTTAATGTCTTAGCAAGATATAGCTCTGCTCTCACAAGGAGACATTGGAATGGAATCAAACATATATTGCGGTATCTAAAAGGGACTACCGATATGGGCTTATTTTATAGCAATAATTGCAGTCCTGATCTTGTTGGTTATGCTGATGCTGGATATTTATCTGACCCACACAAGGCTCGATCTCAAACAGGTTATGTGTTTATTTGTGGAGGCACTTCCATATCTTGGCGATCGACTAAGCAATCAATTGTGGCTACTTCATCTAATCATGCTGAGATAATCGCTATTCATGAAGCAAGTCGAGAGTGTGTGTGGTTGAGGTCTATAATACATCATATTCGAGACAAATGTGGTTTGAAATGTGACAAACTACCCACGATTTTGTATGAAGACAATGCAGCATGCATAGCCCAATTGAAGGGAGGATTCATAAAAGGAGATAGAACAAAGCATATTTCACCAAAGTTATTTCTCACACATGATCTTCTAAAGAATGGTGATATCAATGTGCAACAGGTTCGTTCAAGTGATAATATGGCTGATTTGTTCACAAAATCTCTACCAACGTCAACCTTCAAGAAGCTGGTACACAAGATTGGAATGCGAAGGCTCAAGGATGTGAATTGATGCTCTTTTCAGGGGGAGTTAATGCGCGTTGCACTCTTTTTCCCTTACAAGGTTTTGTCCCACTGGGTTTTCCTTGCAAGGTTTCTAGCGAGGCAACAAAAATGCATTTTGTTAGATATGTGTACTCTTTTTCCTTTTCTAGAATTTTTTTCCCATTGGGTTTTATTTTAGTTAAGGTTTTAAAGAGGCACATTATCTTTGGACATCCAAGGGGGAGTGTTATGAAATATTAGATTATGGTGGATGTCCATAACTCCTATAACACCCACTACTTTTATCCATTATCTCCATAACTCACACTACTCCAATGCTTATGGTTGTAACTCCCACACCTCCATGATCTCCCCCATGATCCTCCTCCATGATCTCAAAAGCTTAATGACATATTTATGGAATTCTTTTAGTATACCTCTATGTAGTACTATAAATAGAGGATGAGAAATTATTTTGTAATACACTTGGATACATAAAAGAAATATATTCTCTTCTCTATTTCTCTCTACTTTGTTATCTATCTTTTTGTTTATTACTTTGAGCTAAGTTTTGTAACACAAAACTTATAAAGTATGAGCTTGATAAACTCAAGAAGTCAATTGATAAGCTTTGAGGCCATAAGTTACTATAATGATCTATTATTGAATATTATTCTTTGTACCTTAATCTTTGTTATTTGAGAATTATTTTACTTAACTTATATACAGTACGATTTTTTTAATATTTTAGGTGTAATCTAACTTTTATATTTAAAATTCATTTTTCATAAAATTTATTTTTTTGGACAAACTCTTGTAATGATTTTTTAAAATCAAAGTAAAAATATTTATTTAACAATAAATTTTTTTTATGACTAATTTATAGTGGTTCAAAAAAAAATATTATTGATATGGTATTCTCATGTGCATGACAAAAAGTTATGACTTAGCTACGTAAGTTTATTGTCCCTCAATTTGTGGTTATATCAAGCTGTCATAATTAATACTTGTATCTATTAATCCAATTATTGACATGATTTTTTATAACTCTGAATAAAACAATTTCTTTTTGATTGAACATTTGTTTTAATTATTTATTATGGCAAAATTTTAATACAATAACTTCAAACGCGTGATGAGTGCTTATATTTAGCGGTGAATTTTGTTCTGAAAATAAATTTGTAGCTATTGAGCCAGTTATTATTATCATTTTTTATAATTGAAGCAAAATTATTTTAGTTACAATATTTTATTTCAAGTAATATTTGTGGCTATGAAGTTACCATTGCTACAATATCTTCAAACACGTGGCAATTTTATTTTATTAGCTACAAAATTGATTTGTGTGATTAAGTTTGTATCTATCAAGTCACTTATTGTCATGGATTTTTATAACTGGAAGCAAAAAGATCTATTTAGCTATAATATTTTATTTCAAGTATTTCTTTGTGGCTATAAGGTTGCTATTACTATAATAACTTCAAACGTGTGGCAAAAAATATACCATTAGCTACGATGTTTTGTTGTAGCAATAAATTTGTAGCTATTAAGGTCATTATTGCCATGGTAATTAGCAATTATAGTAACAATAAAGAATTAGCTTTGCTGATAGATCTTAAACACTCTTGCATTATATTTTGATGATATAACAAATTTACTGCTCAGAACCAGTTAGGGTACTTGACCTACTTTGGATTGCTGCAAACTTCAATGGACTCCAGTAAAAGATGAACTGCTACAGATTCAGGAGCTAGCAACCAAACAGGGATCTGATGCTCTTATGGTTCCTATATAGCAGTACAAAGTCAGTTGGACACAGCTGGATCTGAAGTGACTGACGACACTATTTCTGTCGCACTGCACCACACTGTCAGCCCACTCATTCTTTAACCAAACAAAGTACTCACATCATTTCAAGTGATGTGATCAAGATGTACCAAAGGGGTTTTATACAAAAACACCACTCGAAGGTTTCTGTTTCTTATTCAAGCCTCTAGAAAAAAATGAAAAATTATTCTCTCAAGCTTGAAGAACAAGGTTGAACGCCACTACGGACCAGTTCGTAAAAGATTGATTGTTGTTGTCCTAGTTGAGTGGTAACCTTGTTATTGTACTTACTATATCTCTTAAATCGCTTACTTAGAAGCATAATAATTAGTAATACTCTTGTAAATTCGTAAACTCGTTGATTTTATGTTGTGACTAGATTTAGTCATAAGGAAAAGTCTTTGTAATCATAGAGTTACAAAGTGACTTGTAGTGACAGCATTACAAGTTAGAAAAAGTCTTTGTAACTAGGATAATCACAAAGTATCTTGTGGTAAAGGTACCACAAGTTAGTTGAGTAAATTCTTTGCAATTGGAAGTATTGTAAAGCGGCTTGTAATAGGTAAGATTACAAGTTAGTAAAGTTAAAAACCTACGGCGTAGGTCGTGATTTTTTATCCCCTTGTGCAGGATTTTTCCAGGTAAAAATTTTCTGCCTCATTTACTTACTGCTTTACTAAGTGCTCTCGGCAGAATCTTGTAGAGAACCAGGTACTTTATGATTTTGTGGACCCATACAAACAACAATTGGTATCAGAGCAGGTTCCTCCTATCAGACTTACACCTAGGAAGGATCCTCATGGAGGCTCCACTAAATTTTGAAGAAGGCCAATCCATATATCACCCACCCAAGCTTGATGGAAAATGATATTGGTGGTGAAAAGCTAGAATGCATGATTTTGTCATGGTTGGGGATTGTGAGCTTTGGGATGTCATCTGCGACGGTCCATTTGTTCCAATCAAGGTACTAAATGAATTTCCATTTTCAATAAACAAGACTTGTAGAGAATACACTAAAGCAGACAAGAAAGCGGTGGAGAAGAATTTTCGTGCCAAGAAAATTCTTGTACATAGTTTGGGACCTAAAGAGTACGATAGAATCTCTACATACGACATTGTCAAGGAAATATGAGAGGATTTGCAAATAGCATATATGGGAACTACACAAATAAAACAAGATAAATCTAATACTGATGATAGTTCTATGATGACAGTAGAAGGCGAGAAGATTAGATATGACTCAATGTTTTCTTTGATGGCTCAATCAGACAATGGAAACGAAGAGGTAAACTTTAGGGATGTTAAGAAAAATGTGAAATCCTGTTCTCCAAGAAAAAAACTCATGTGTTTTGCTAATGTTTTAATTACTGCCTTTTGTAGTCTTGCGGAGGATAGAGTTTCCTTGTTCTTAGAATAGATGAATCTGAACACATACTAGAGAAGACTTAGTGGCTGCAATTACTAATCAAAAGATATCCACTGAAATTCTTAGAAAAGAAAACAGTGATTGTCACACCTCCTTTTTACACGGCTACCCCAAAGGATAAAACGTATAAGGGGAGTTTTTCCAATTAAAGTGACGTTATTCGAAATAGGTTTGTTTATTTGTTTTTAGAGTCGCCACTTAGGATAGGTTTGGTTTTTGATGTCCCAAGTCACCGGTTTATTTTAGAATCCCAAATCGAGGAAATTTTTCAACTGCCCAGTTGGAGTCTTCGAACAAGAAATTCTAGGTAAGAAATTTTGTTGACTCGAGGGAAGGTGTTAGGCACCCCCAGATTCCGTGATTCTAGCATGGTCGCTTAATCTATTATAATTTGCTAAAACTCTTATTTTTGTACATATTCATCCTATAGTGCAATTTTAAAATTATTAACCACTTTATTCGTTTTAGAGATATTTGCAACGTTATTAAAATATGTCTCGAACCACGTCACATAAATGCACTCGGGTTCTCGACATATTTTTGTATCGCTAAGACTTGGATTTGGACCACATAAATATGCACCCGGGTTTAGGAAGATATTTTTATTAATATATCGCGCCTATAGCAACTACGCATTTGGAAATTCGTGGAAGGTCGTGAAATTCCCTAAAAGCACTTCCAAATTTCTATGCATTTTTATTAAGTTAAGGAGCCCACGTAGTGCGTGATTATGTTAGCGCGGCTTACTTTATTTTATAAAGACAGCCTAAAGCGGCTATAGTTTTCTATTATGCTTGTCTAAAAAAATGTCCTAATAATTTCATATGTGAATAATGCATTTAAAGAGACTCAGCACCTACATTTCCAGCCTCATTCATGGCTGGTTATGTGACTTGGGCTTCATTTTATAGCAAGCCCAGGAAATGTATATTCTTTTATGTCATGACTAATAGTAGTTGGGCCTTCCAATTGAGCCCAGAAATGTTGGACTATATGTCCATTATAGAAAATGATAACAAACCCTTATCGACTGTGCTACATTCATTGACATCGTATAAATGATTGTTTCTTAAAAAAATACTAAAGACATTTTACAAAAGAATTCTGGTAAGGAATTTATATTAACAAGCTATAGCTCAGACTTGGATCTGGCGTCTAAAGAAAGGAATTAATGTACTCATCGTTCAGAGTACATGTAAAAACATCGAATTCGTACTTTTTACAGACTAAATCATAAACATCAAGCAAGTATAGTCTGACCTACTTTAAAACTACTAAATTTAAACAGATTAAAGTTATAATTCCAATCGCAGTCCCACATTATTGCACATTTTTGTCTATTACAATACCAGAAATGCTACTGAAATTAATAATGTTTATAATTTAACATCGATACATAAGGATGAGATCATCTACATTATCAATATTGATCTCGAGCATGCACGGCTATGCTTCCCAAAGTTGAGTGAGAATGATACCTGGAATTACAGCAGAATAGAAAAGCTTATGAGCAAGTTAAGCAAATAGCAAGCAAGCATAGCGACCAAATGACCAGTAAACCCAGGAACTCAAAAAGTTTGGGGAACAAATAATGAAAATAGGTATCTCCAACAGCTCAAAATGCACATTCAATCAGTCCATTTTCTACTTGTATTGAATAAAACTTCGACTATTAAAGAAGGCTTAATCAGAAGAACCAGCTGGAAAAGGATTTTCTAGATAATGTATGAAAGTGTAATATGTATATATATCTAAAAGTTGTATTCTAACTCTCGAAAAAGCCTGAAGAAGATCCTCTTGAAAATGATTAGATGTTCCTTTTTATAATTACAGCCTTAGGGCAACATGAATATCTTTGTTTTCCTTTTGGTCCTTTATCCATTTTTCAGTTTTGCCTAAATGGTCCTTGATTTTCTAACTTGTATCTCAAGTGTTGGGGCAGAAATTGAACTTTTGACCTTCACTAGAATGTTCCAAGAGTTTGTTACAAGATTCCCTATGTTCAAATGCCTTTAATACCCCTGTCCCTTTTACTAATTACTAACCTAAGTGTTTTAAACCCTGGTTCCTATCCATTTGGTCAGAAACTCACCCTAGTTAACTATTTTCAATTCATCAACTAGGATCAAACTCTGAAAGGGTGGCCATGGCCAATTTATTTAATTGCAGACTTATGCAAAACAAACGTCCAAGGGTCAGGATTTAAACAATGCAATCTTTATACTCAGGCAAATATCACTAGAAACAATACAAAGCTAGACAACACAAATTTCAGAAATGCAGGGCACTAATCGATTTCAAACCAAATATGACCAATTCTGAGCTCAACACAATAATTCAAACAACGTCAACAAGAATAGGCTACGACTTCAAATGCTAAGCAGACCATTCAAGACAAGTTATCCAGACTTAAACATAAACAAGCAAGGAGGCGAATACTCAGGACATTTCAAAGATGAGCAGATGAAACTTAATGTATTTAAACAAATGAAAACAAGGAAAACCAAAAGTCAAATAGAAAAGAGAAGCAGGACGAGTATATGACTCTAGATGGAAATACCTAACTAGGATTTTTCACACAAAATAAAAATAGAGAAGGTTAAAAGAAAAGAGAACAAGGACGAGCATATAACAGCTATTGAAAAATCAGGAATATAAAAAGCACTTAGAAAAGAAAAGAAGGATGAACCTATGATTACTCAGAACAAATAAACTTAGACGAATGGAAATCAAAGAAAATAAAAGCAAATAGAACAGAAACATGCGAGATTACAACAATAAAACGAATAGAGCAAAGGAACTTAGCTTTCTTGTCCTCGTAACCCCAAATTGGGACTCGTCCAATTTCCATGTCCTAGGTACTCTTTTGGTAGATCTTTTGGCCTTTTAAGGCCTTCCTTACGTATTTGAGAGGGGAAAAGGGTTTCAAGGGAAGGTAAGTTTGTTTTGAGATGGGGTGAGGTTTTAGATTTGATTTTCAGTCATGTCCAGTTGTATTCGAGGGTTGCGGGTGGCAGGGTTGTGGATGGGGACATGAGACGGTCACCTGGGACAAATTTCATGGGGTTCTGATGCGTTTAGGGTTTGGGGTTAAACTTCGATTTGATATTCGACACAATCTATTAGGATTCAAAGGACGATGTTTAGATGGTTTGAAAGAGGAAGGAGAGCTGGTCCAATGGTGTTATTTTGGGTCGATTTGGGATTAATGTCGCCGGAGACGGCGGAGCCGTTGACTCTTCTGTCGAATATTCGAAGAGTTACGGAGGTGTTTTAGGGGAGCTAATGGTGGGAGGGGAAAGATGAGGTTGAGAGAATCCGGTGGTGTAATTTTGGGGCTGTTTGGTGGCCGGCCGCCGTCGTGAGGCGATTTCCAGCGACGGCGTTAGGGTGGTTGAGGGGTGGTAGACATTTATGGTGGCGGCGGAGTGGTGATACACCGATGTAAGTTAGATATGAGGAAGACGGTTCTTGTCTCTAAATATACATGACGCGTTTGGACATATATATGAGATTTGGAGAATGGGTTTCAGGACCGTTGGATTGTTTATGATCAATGGCTGAGATGGACTGCCCTAAAATGATGTCGTTTTGGGGCGTCTCTTGTGTGGATTGGGTCAGAGACGGGATATTGGGCTGGGTTTTGGGTAATTGGACGGGTATTGTGTTTGGGCCACGCAGGTTTGGCCCAATTGTGGCCAGCCTGGGTTAATTAATAAAACCTATTTTTTGTTTGTCTTTCTTAGTTATTTTATTTCCTAATTGTATTTTAAAAATCCTAATTAGGATAAATCAAACTAATAACTACCTATTGTACAAAATTAATAAAAAATGCAACAATAAAAATTAACCATAAAATGCTAAACAATTAAAATGGCAGAATAATTACTTGATTTTTTTGTGATTTTATATTTTGCAAAACTAAACCTTAATTACCAATTAATTTAAAAACTATGTGAAATTAAATCCTAAATGCTTGTGCAGTTTTTGTATTTTTGTTTTGATTTTTTATGCATGCATTAATGAAAACACACACTGATATGCGCAATTAAATCCTAAAAATAGATATTGAAGAGGAAAAATCCTAAACTTGAGAATCTTGTAGGAGTAATTTTAACGGGGTAAAAATCACATGCTCACAGCTCCCCCTCTTTGCTTGGAAACATGAAGGGTTGTCGTGCAAATACAAGTGAGCAAACATGAGCGATTTTCATCCAACTGAATACTCCGTGTGAAGCCTTTTTGAAAAGTTCCTGACCGAACCTTGCTTCAAAGGTTGCCTACATATCCTCGGCGATAAAGGAATTACGTTAGTATAGTTGTTGAAGTTTTGGTAGCCGGGACTACCGTGGGCTGTGATTTCACTGCTGTTGCTGCTGCTACCGCTTACCAACTATTTATTACACAAAAGAAAAACAAAAGCTAATCTAGCCAGGCCTATCATCTATTAGCTACAAAATTCATATTCATGAGTCTCTTGAAACTTCATCTCCAGTCTTGGCTAGCTCTTGTGGCAGACTTCGATCTGAATCCTGATGCTTATTAGTTGCAGCTATTGGCTTATTCCTCAATTTTGAGAAAAAACAGGACATGCGAGTCTTCAGATTTCAATCAAATTTGAGCAATCCCTATCTCTGTCTATTTCATCATTTTGAATTCATTTCTTTTTTGTTTTTAACTTTATTTTCTTATTTTGAATTGAGGCTCCCACTTCCGGTCATCTCGAATCTTGTGCCTTGAGGTATAACCTGCTCGGACATCAAAGCAAGCAAACGAACGAAATTTTTCTGCCCCAGTTTTTACTGGAAAATTTCGTGAGTTATTTGCAACACAAATCTAAGTTATTTCTTTATTAAAAATAACGAAAGTCAGAATTGTGTATCCTTTGGTCTGATCTGCTAGGTTATGTTGGGATAAGAGTGAAGGGTCCTTGTTGGGGGGTAAGAGAAAGATCCACGGGTTATGCCGGGATAAAAATGAAGAGTTCCTGCTGGGGATGGAAGGAAAGCCATGGGTCAGGAAATCCGCGGGCTATGCCGAGATTGAATGGGGAATTCCTGAGTTATGCCGAGATTTGAAGGAAAACTCCTAGGTTATGCTAGGGAGATCCACGGGTTATGCTAGGATGAATAAAAAATTCCTGAGTTATGCCAGGGGCATCAGCGGGTTATGCCGGGATTGAGAGAAAACTCCTAGGTTATGCTAGGGAAATCCGTGGGTTATGCCGGTATGAATAAAAAAACTCCTGGGTTATGCCAGGGGAATCTACTGGTTATGTCGGGATTGAGAGAAAACTCCTAGGTTATGCTAGGTAGATCTGTGGGTTATGCCGGGATGAATGGAAAATTTCTGGGTTATGTCAAGGTAGAAATAAGACTCCTAGGTTATGCTAGGGAGATCCACGGGTTATGCCGGGATAAATGGAAGATTCCTGGGTTATGCAAGGGTAAAAAGAAGACTCCTAGGTTATGCTAGGGAGATCCACGGGTAATGCCGGGATAAATGGAAGAATTCCTGGGTTATGCCAGGGTAGAAAGAAGACTCCTAGGTTATGCTAGGGAGATCCACGGGTCATGCCGTGATAAATGGAAGAATTCCTGGGTTATGCCAAGGGAGAAAGAAGACTTCTAGGTTATGCTAGGGAGATCCACGGGTTATGCCGGGATAAATGGAAGAATTCTTAGGTTATGCCAGGGGAATCCGCGGGTTATGCCGGGATGAATGGAAAAATTCCTGGGCTATGCCAGGAGAGATCCTCGGGTTAAGCCGAGATGAATGGAAAATCCCTGGGTTATGCCAGGGTAGAAAGAAGACTCCTAGGTTATGCTAGGGAGATCCACGGGTTATGCCGGGATAAATGGAAGATTCCTGGGTTATGCCAAGGTAGAAAGAAGACTCATAGGTTATGCTAGGGAATTACAAGGATGTGAAGGGCCACAAAGACCCTTTTGACTATGCTGGGGATAGAGAAGGGAATGAAAACCCTCAAGTTGTACTAAGGATAGAAGAACTCTAACTCTCGGACTGCGCTGGAGAGTGAAAGGTGGGAAAAAGGGGTGCTGGCGATGTGAGGAGAAATCTCCCAGGTTATGTCGGGGCGTGAGGGAAGGAATATTCTCGGCCTATGCTAGAGGGTGTGGAATGAAATCCTTGGGTTATGCCAAGGAAACCTACCTGTTGCACAAAGGCAAGCAAGGGATATGGCCTAATTCTGGGTATGGAGTCAAGGATAGGAGTCCCATGCTATCATGCTTATTCATGAATTTGCAGGAAAAGAATGTAAGGAACGCTTCCCTTTTGTTATCGATGCAACACCCATCCTTAGCCTTTATGCCATTCCTTCAGTTGCATTAGTCATGTGTTCCCGCTGTCTTTAGGCTACACCTATGTCAAATTTCAATTTAAAAACTAGAACAGTTTGTTAGCTTGAACAGTGGTTGGTTTGTGGCCTTGTTTTGCTTGATTTCAATCCTCATTTATGTCGAACAGGAAACCCTTTGACTTCCGATATTTTCCTCGTAAGCTGGCCGGGGGTCTTCATTTTCGGGTTGGTTTTGTTTTCCGGGCCTTTGGTTATGAGTTTTGTACCGATTTCGATTTCAGGGCTTGCCTTTGGGATCTTTGGTAGGAACCATTATCTTGCTTAGTCTTAACCTTTCCGATCTTGACTCACCTTCGTGGACTCTTTAACTTTGAATTTCCTTTTCTTTCTATTTTCTTTCTTTTGACGCGTTAGCTGTCATGATAAGCTAGGTTTGGGTAAATGCGCTTGTTGATACCGGATATTCTTTTTAGTTCTTTCCTGAAGAAAAACCCGTGAGACCGGCCCTGCTACCTTCTCTTGCGGAGTGGTTAGGACATCAAAGTTAAAAGGGAAAGTAGTGGGAATAAAACATGAACTTAGAGAGGTATGACTCTTTTGGAGAAAAAAGGGAGACTTATCTGGGAGTGCGTGCCGGTTTTAAATGGAAACGACATGCTTCTTGGACTGAATACCCGGCCTGGATCCGTGTATGCTTTTCAGATTTCAAATCTTTCAAAACCGAGGGAACTTTTTCAGGCTTGAGTGGCGATATTCCTCTTTTCGACCGACGACGCCCTTTTTTCGGGTTTTCGCCAATCGGCCTCTCTCATTTCTCTTCTCCCATCACCCAATAGCGCTCTTTGCGAGTTTTCGCTAACCGCAGTCTCTCAATTCGTTTTCTTTGCTCGTCATCGCCATATGGTGGCCGGAGGTTTTCACCGATAAGACTCTCTCATTTTATTTCTCTCAACATTTAATTATGTTGATTACCAACAATGGTGTTTATGACGTCCCTGTTTTGGCCAATTGATCGGAAGTACTTGGACCAGGTTCTTGGTGGAAATTTACAACTTTGGAACTGCTCGGGCGGATTTGTGGCCGAAATAATACATTTCTGCCCCAGTTTTGTTTTCTTGGGGAAATAGGATTTTTATTTTAATATGATGGAACTTCAGGGAGAGGCTTCCTACGTATCCTTTCGGAATCATTTCAGACGTAGTTCAGGAAGTTTTTTCTAAACTAACTTGTTTGAGTTTCTTCTTCTTTCTTTTTTTTTGTTTTTGTTTTTTTATATATGTTTTGTTTTTTCTCTTTTTTCATTCTTGTTTCATTTTTATTTTCTTCTCTTCTTTCTTTCCTTCTTTGTTTTCCATTATTTTTTTTCATTTGAACAACACTTAAGGGTTCCAAAGAGGTTGATCAAAGAAACGTAACCGGCTCAAAGGTTTTGCGAAAGATTGATAGTGTTTATGGTAGCAGGAAAGAAAAGCCTTCGTCATTTCAATCAACCAGAGTCATTGCGGCAAGGAGTTCAAACGTAATACCTTTTTACTGCATCTGCGTTTACTACTACCTCGGGCTCATCTCCTTCAACGTCGCTCGGGTACAATGCTCCTTTAAGCAGCATCTTTCTGATAATGTATGGACCTTTCTAGTTTGGAGCAAACTTTCCTTTGGCTTCCTAATGGTAAGGAAGTATACGCCTCAATACCAGTTGCCCGACTTCGAAATTCCAAGGGCACACTTTCTTGTTGTAAGCGCGGGCCATTCTTTGTTGGTACAACTACCACTGACAAACCGCAACCATTCTTTTTTCAATTAATGACAACTGCTCCAAACGAGTTTTAACCCACTCGGTATCCTCAATTTCTGCTTCGACAATTACTCGGAGCGAAGGGATTTCTATCTCTGAGGGTATGACAGCTTCAGACCCATAGACCAGCAAGAAGGGAGTTGCTCCTACTGATGTGCGCACTATGGTGCGATATCCCAGCAATGCAAAAGGCAGCTTTTCATGCCATTGCCTTGAGCTTTGAATCATTTTCCTCAAGATCTTCTTGATGTTCTTGTTAGCTGCTTCAATGGCACCATTAGCTTTGGGCCGGTAAGGGGTGCAGTTCCTATGTGTTATCCTGAATTGTTCACATATTTCTCCCATCAGACGACTGTTCAAGTTGGCTGCGTTGTCTGTAATGATGGTTGCGGGAATCCCGAAATGACAAATGATATTAGAATGCACAAAATCCAGCACAGCATTTTTGGTAACAGATTTAAAAGTGATGGTTTCAACCCATTTTGTGAAGTAGTCAATAGCAACCAATATGAATTTATGTCCATTTGAGGCTTTTGGCTCGATTGGCCCAATGACATCCATGCCCCAGGCAGCAAATGGCCAGGGTGCTGACATAGGATGCAATTCAGTTGAAGGTGCATGAATCGAATTGCCGTGCACCTGACATTGATGACATTTCCGAACGAAGCTGAAACAATCCTTTTCCATGGTCATCCAATAATACCCGGCTCGGTGTATTTTCTTTGCCAGTACGTACCCGTTCATATGAGGCCCACACACTTTTGAGTGTACTTCGTGCATAATTCTCCCGGCTTCCTCGGTGTCAACACATCTTAGCAGATTGATATCTGGAGTCCATTTGTATAAAGTATCATCACTTAAGAGGAAATTGCTCGCGTGTCGTCGGATGGATTTTTTTTGATCCCCGGTGGATTTCTCGGGATACTCTTGTGTTTTCAATAATCTCTTATTGTCACAATACCAGGGTTGTGTGCTGGACTCTGCTTAAGTCACATTACAATACCCATGCCTTTCTTTGATTTGGATTTGTAAAGGATCAACGTAGGCGTTTCCGGGGTAAGGCAACATGGAGGCCAAGGTTGCAAATGCGTCCGCTAACTCATTGTGACAACAAGGAATGTACCTAAATTGTATTTGGTGAGCTCCTCCATATGTTGTCTATATGGGATGAGTTTAACGTGTCTTGTTTCCCACTCTCCTTGAGCCTGTCGAATGATCAATTATGAATCCCCATGATTAACAATTCCTCGACATCTTGGTAAATGGCCATGTTCATGCCCATGATGCAGGCCTTGTATTCAGCTGTATTATTGGTGCAGAAAAATTGGAGACTGGCTGTAGCCGGATAATACTGACCCGTGGGTGAGATTGAGATTTCCCCAATCCCCACACTTTTTGGGTTTACTGCTTCGTCGAAGAACATTTTGAAAGCGAGGATGTCTTCAGATGTCATTTCCACCAAATTCACCTCTTCATCAGGGAAATAGGTATTTAAAGGCTGATATTCATAATCAACTGGATTTTCGGCCAGATGATCTGCTAATGCTTGAGCCTTCATTGCAGTACAGGTGACATAAACTATGTTGAACTCTGTGAGCAAGATTTGCCATTTTGCCAATCGCCCTGCGGGCATCGGTTTTGTGAATATATGCCTCAGTGGATCCAACCTGGTTATGAGGTAGGTGGTATGAGCTTGCAGATAATTCCTTAACTTCTTAACCACCCATGTCAAGGCGCAACAGGTTCTTTCTAGCAGTATGTATTTGGCCTCGTAACTGGTAAACTTCTTGCTCAGATAATATATGGCTTGCTTTTTCTTTCCCGTGGGATCATGTTGCCGAGAATACAACCAAAAGAGCTTTCCAGGACTGTTAGATAGAGAAATAGTGGCCTTCCTAGTTCCAGCAGAACCAAGACTGGAGGGTTGGACAAGTAGTGTTTGATTCTGTGAAAAGCCTCTTGACACTCGATAGTCCATCTAACTGCCGCATCCTTTTTCAATAGCTTGAATATAGGCTCGCACGTGGAAGTTAACTGGGCGATGAATCGGTTGATATAATTCAGTCTTCCCAATAAGCTCATTATATCTTTTTTGGTCCTTGGAGGAGGTAGCTCTCGAATGGATTTTATCTTGGTGGGATCCAACTCGATACCTCTTCGGCTGACGATGAATCCTAGAAGTTTTCCTGACGGGACCCCAACTGCACACTTGGCTGGATTCAATTTAAAATCATACTTGCGAAGCCATTCGAAGAACTTTCTTAAGTCCCTTACATGATAACCTTGAGTCTTGGACTTGATAATCACATCATCCACATATACTTCTATTTCTTGATGCATCATAACATGGAAAATGGTGGTCATGGCCCTCATATATGTTTTCCCAGTGTTCTTTAAACCGAAAGGCATAACTCTGCAACAATAAGTTCCCCAAGGTGTAGTGAAAGCTGTTTTCTCAGTCTTCCTCATCCATAAACACTTGGTGGTATCCTGCGTAGAAATCTACAAAGGATTGTATCTTGTGTTTGGCACATTTGTCAACAAGGTTGTGGATATTAGGTAGAGGGAATTTGTCCTTGGGACTCGCCTTGTTTAAATCTCTGTAATCTACACACACTCGAGGTTTTTTTGTCTTTCTTCGGTACGGGGACCACATTGGCCAACCAGGTGGTGTATCAAACCACTCGGATTACCCCCGCCTCTAGTTGTTTTGTGATCTTTTCTTTGATCTTATCGCTGAAATCAGGCTTGAACTTTCTTTATTTTTGTTGGACCGGAGGGCATTCGGGGTACGTGGGCAACTTATGAACCACCAGATCCATACTCAAACCAGGCATATCATCGTAAGACCAAGCAAACACATTTTTGAATTCCAAAAGAAGCTGGACCAATGAATCCCGTATTTCTTTATTCACATGGATGCTTATTTTAGTTTTCTTGATTTCACAGGGATCACCCAAGTTAACCGGTTCGGTATCATTTAAGTTTGGCTTAGGTTTATTTTTAAAGTGTTCCAACTCTCAGTTGATTTCCCTTCAAGCCACTTCTTCATCGTATTCCGGTTCTTGGTTCATTATTTCACAGATGGGCCATCATGTTCGGGTCAGGGCATGGAGTCCACGAGCATGTCATTTTATTTAAAGACGCATTAGTGGGACTAAAAGAAGAAAAATTAAAAGAAAAACAAAATTCAGAAAAGATAGGGAAATGCAAACGATGAAACATTGATTTCATTTCTTTGAAATTGTAAGATAACATGGTTTACATCTAGAATTTAAAGGAAAAAAAACACCCGAGCTACACCGTGAAATAGCTCGTGATGCAAGAAAAGGTAGCAAGGCGGGACTACTGGGCCTCCCGCCTGACTGGTAAAGGCGTGGCCTTCCAGTTTTGCAACTTGGCATCCAGCCCCATGTAGAGCACTTCAGCAGTGTTTGAGCCTTCTCCCAGCCGGACCATGTTGGCTTCATACAATAATTTCCTCATGGCTCCACATATCTCCTCAACTTCCTGTGTTGTGAAGGTCTCGTCTTCTACTTCCTCACTGTACTTTGGTTTTACAAATGTTTTGTACAAGTGGGGTAGGGGTTGTGGTAAAGCCCATCCACGACGCTTTCTACGATTGGCCCAGGTGATGTCCTCCAGTGTTGGATGGAAGCCCAGCCCAAAAAGCTTCTCTGCGGTAGGCAAGCGACCAGCTCAGTTATGCCTTGTAGAGAACTACCAAGTCCCTTGCCTGGCATAAACGTTTGGCGTGTCATCTCTCTTGCCACCATGATTGAATCATTAGAGAGGAAAGGCTGGGGAAGTGGTTTGCCTTCTTCGTGCTGATCGGCTACCACAATTTCAAAAGCTTGATAAACTATATGCTCACTTCCCTCTTTGGCTTCAAGTCAGGGAACAGAGGGATCTCGGTATATTGACTGTTTATCTTCTACAATCTCCTGATTTTCATGTTCAAACTTCAGCATTTGGTACAGGTAGAAGGCATCGCTCCTGCCGCGTGAATCCACGGCCTTCCTAGGAGATAGCAATAGGATGTGTCCATGTCCAATACTTGAAATGTCACTTCAAAATCGACTGGACCAATGGTTAGTACTAAGTCAATTTCCCCTATGGTGTCTCTCTTGATTCCATCAAAGGCTCGGACACACACATTGTTGGGACGGATCCTCTCTGTCCCAATCTCCATTCTTTGCAATGTTGAAAATGGGAATATTTCCACCCCAGAACCTCCGTCTATCATTACTCTTTTGAGATACCAGCCCTCGCATTTGACGGTGAGGTGCAAGGCTTTGTTGTGGGCAACTCCCTCTGAAGGTAGATCATTCTTGCTGAATGTAACCTGATTAATGGAAAATAATCTTTCCGCCATTTTCTCTAGTTGTTCCACAGAGGTTTCAGCCAGTACATATGCTTCATTCAGGGTTTTAGCAAACACTTTATGATGCTTTGGAGATTTCATCAGCAGTGACAATAAAGATACCTACTCGGGAGACTTTCGGAGCTGGTCCACCACCTCATATTCTGGCATTTTTATCTTTTTTGAAAGAAGGCTTGTGCCTCTTTAGCATTCACCAGCCTCTTAGGTGGAAATCGCTGTTTGGTGGCAGCATTCACTTCTTCCATATCTGAATATTTCTTTGTGGGATGGCCTTTTTTAGTTTCCCCGATGATCTCTTTGCCCATGCATGTGACTATGGTTTCTTGGTAACTCCACGGGACTGCAGAAGGGTTTGTCATTAGCTTCTGAGGTGCGAGACCAATTAACACATGCTCATTTAGCCTTGGTGGTTTGTTCGGTCCCCGTACCACATAAGCTCTTTTGGGTACATACATCATTTTGTTCAACTCAAACCTTATTAGAGGACTCAAAGTGGGCTGTTTTTCTTGACACCCTCGTGGGATGTAAAGTATTGTTTCCTTGGTAGGGGTCGTCTCAGTTTTGATTTCAGACTCCTTTTCTGCTTCAAGATGCTTGGCTTCGCTCATTTCCTTTTCTTCAACCTTCTTGGGGATAACTTTTGGTTTTTTGTCTACATCAGCAATGGCTATTATGGCTTTTAAGGCAGGATCAGATTCTTTGTCCTCACAAATCATTCCGATGACTGGCCCATTGTTAGAGCTGGAAACGGGTTGTTGGTTACATTCGGGACACCCTCGTCTCTCAACAGTATCTTCTTTTGTTCTATTAAATCCTCTATTGTTCATTTCAGAGTCCAACAGTTTTCGGTGTCATGTACTTCTGCCCCGAAATGATAAGCACAAGGTACGCCCCTTTGATCGGAAGGTGACTCGGGGTTCTGCCTGTTTGGAGGCACGGGCTGTAAGAGACCCATGTGGACCAGTTTTGGGAATAAGCTGGCATAATATTACCCAATTGGAGTAAAGTTTTGTCTCCTGGGTGGTTCCCTGGGACGATAATTATTTTGCGAAGGGCGGGGATTGTAGTGATTCTGAGGAGGCTGATTTCTTGGGGCCTGGTTTCTATGGCCTTGTTGTTATGGTTGAGCAAATGGATGGGCATTCATGACTGCATACGATTGAAAAACATAATGCATGTCTTGGTGGGGATAGTAATGTTGTGAGGCCCTTTCTGAGAATACAGGTCTGTGAGCATGACGTCTTCTCATTCCGGACGCTGCCATTGACTCTTCCTCTTTCTTTTTGTTTCTTGCGACCCCGCCTGCCCTGCCTTGGATGGCTTGGGAGGTTTCCCTTATGGCGGACTGACTCAGAATTCTTCCTGTCTTCAGGCCATTTTCTACCATCTCACCGATCTTAATTGCCTCTGCAAAAGGTTTGCCCATTGCTGACATCATATTTTGAAAATAATCTGCCTTTTGCGCTTGTAGGAAGACGGTGACCATCTCTATCTCGTCCATGGGTGGCTTTACTCTCGACGCTTGTTAGCACCACCTGAGAGCATATTCTCTAAAGCATTCTGAAGGTTTCTTTTTCAAGTTGGCCAACAAGTTCCTGTCCGGGGCAATGTCAATGTTATACTAAAATTGCCTTACGAAATCCCGGGCGAGGTCATCCCAGATATGCCATCGAGTGATATCCTGGTCCATGTACCATTCAGAAGTGATGCCTACTAGACTATCCCCGAAATATGCCATCATGAGTTCTTCTTTTCCACTTACCCCACGCAGTTGATTGTAGTACTTTTTGAAATGAGCGATGGGGTCGCCGTGGCTATCGTACTTTTCAAACTTCAGCATTTTGAATCCCAAGGGAAGATGCATGCACAAATCCGAGTAGGACACGCTCTTCTGTCTACTTAATCCTTACATGTTTTTCAAACTCTGTTCGAGGCTTTTCATCCTTCTTGTTATTTCATCTTGTTCGGGTGTTTTAGGAGTTTTGTCTTGCACCGGTGTGAGTTTGTATGCTGGTTGAGGATAATTTTATGTGGGGTATGGGGAGGCTCGGTTTGAAATGTGAAAGTTGTAAGATCAAACATGGGCCTCGGCACCGCAGGCTGTGTGGTGGCTGCACACGATGGAGCCATACAAATATTAGGAACTGGACTAGATGTAAACATCGGAGGACGGGCTTCAGAAGGTGCTCCGACAAAGTTAGCTGATATAGTAGGCTGCCCCAAGAGGTTATTTGGGTGGCTGATGGGGATGGTGGAGGTACCCCCCGACCTCGGAAAATCTCAGGAAATCCGAGGATAGCACTTGGAGGTTCTTTTCCATTTGTCCAAGCGTCCCACATCTCCATAACTCGGAGTCGAAGGATCCTATTCTCTTCAGCTTCCGTAGATTCTAAGGCTGGGATCTCCTCAATTGGGTTGTCCTCTAGGACATGGACTGCTGGTAGAGTCATTTCGGATATCTCTGCGCTTCTTTCTTATCTAGTAAAGTATCTGTGCAAGGCCAACTTACCACAAACCAATCACTATTCTTTAAAAACTTGGACTGGAAACTGGAATTTCAAACGGTTGGTTTGAGATAGATAACAAATAGGAAATCGCATGTTGGGTATGATGCACCTACGCAGTTAACATGTTTCTATATGCTTGCAATAGTCGCATGCGTCATCCCGGCATTTATTCTGAGCTTCCTTTTGTTTCCTACATCTTCTTAGCTATTATCTATTCCTTTTTTTTTGAAAGAATACAGTCGAATCCTATGAAGATTGCCTACGTATCATGACATCGCATGAATCAGACCGAGTGTAGTTCATAGAAAAATGTTATGTAAATAACAGGATATTTTGGGATTTTCAATTTTTATAGAGACATAAAGCTTATTTAAAAAGTTAACAAAATGAAAGGCAACTACCAAACTTGGACACAATAAACTTACAGACTTGAATGGTGCGTAAAAGAACATACAGACAGACACTTTTAAGAGAATACAAATTTATGAGTACGTTAAGACTTCAACTGGTTTTAGAGCTTGCGGGGCATCATCCGGCCTTGCTGCAGGCTTGCGTGCTAAACTTCCCTGGAGGTAGTGGAGATCTTCCATCACTTGACGAATAAATGTCATGGCGGTAGCAAAGAACATAGATTTCGTCATGTCCTCACAATAGTTGCACTTTGTGGTAATATATTCTGTGATTGCCCGCACCCTTTCCCTGATAACACCTCTTTCTTGTAATAGATGCCCAATTTTCGCGGCCCTTGCTTCTAGATTTCGTTCGACTACTTGATTCAGCTTATGGAATTGCCGCAAATCCTTTTCTAATCCTGCCATTACTGCATAGCAATGTTCTCTTTTGGCTTTGAAGTCCCTGTCTTGTTTGGCCATTTTGTTTTCAGTCATGACGACCCTTTGCTTTAAACCAACAATCTCATTGCCATTCCCTTATTTTAATTGCTCAAGGATGCGGGCTCGCTCCTCTGCACTTTTAATCAATTGATTCCGAACCCTAGATAGCTCACCCTCCGCCTTATTCAAGATGAATCCATGCTCGGTTACTTTCCTCCGCAAGTTTTCTATGATTTTTTCATCTTTTGCACTTCTAGGAGGATTTTATGTAGCTTCCTTCATTTTCTGGATTTGGGCTCATAGGGCTTCGTTTTTTTTGGTCTATATCTTCTTTTCTCCCTCACTGGCTACAACTTGCAAACTGTTTTCAAATCGCAGGTCTTGGATTTGCTTTTCCAGCCTTCCTATAGTAGCCCTATATTCATTTTCCTTGGCTAACCAATCCCACCGCCCTTGCGATGTCTCGACAAATTCTTGAAGATGTGGTCTCTTAGCTGGCCTCCCAGGCTACATTTCTCTTTTGTACCAAGCAACGTACCCCGGTGCAACCTCTCCTTTGGATGTGTCACGCACTCAAGTATTGGCATTCACTCCAGATTTGGCATACAACGGCTTCAGGGATCATTTGGCATCTGACCAACTATCTTAGTAATCTATATGGTGCATAGGGTTGTATGCTTCGAAGGCCCATCAGAAGGAAATGAGGTCCGGTGGCTGGCATGTACACAACTTCGTCCACGGGGAGCCAACCGAATGTCCACTCCATCTAATTTGCAGAGAAGACCCGAAGATGCGACACCTATTATGCGACACCCTCAGGTACTTTGATCACATCAACCCTGTTGCAGAATTCTTCTATGCAGCTCTTTGTTGGCGACCCATAATTCATGAACCAAGGCCGGTGGCATATATGCTCGATCATCCATATTTGCAGCAGCAAGTTACATCCTTTAAAGAAGTCTCCTCCTGCTTTACAGGCGGTAAGAGCACGGAAGATTTCTGAAAAGATCATTGGAGCGAGGGTACTTTTAGACTGGGTCACTAAAGTGCTAACGACTCCCACTATCCGTATGTCAATATTCCCATATTTTCGTGGGAACACCAGAAGACCCAAGAAAAATACTATGAACTCAACACATTGATGCTTCTCCCAATTGCGCCAATTTCCTTTGCTACAAATAAGACTTTCGAGGTTGTTGAATCCTTTGATGTGGCCATACCTATTATATATAAATTGCGGGTGCAAAAGCCAGCTGATAAGTCGGGGTTGTGAACTTTTCTGCTGATTTTCAAGGAATCCAAGAATTTGTGCACGGCAAGGGCTCTTGGTGCAATCAAGTATTGATGTCTCAAGGGGATTGTATGGGTCCCGATATATCCGGTCATTTCCTCTAACAGAATAGGGAGTCTCAACCAGTAAGCACATCCCCGGAGATAAAGAGAGAAGGGTTTCGTACCATTTTATATATACAATTCAATCAATATAAAAGTGGTAAATCATTTAGCACTTAGCATGGAACATGTAGGAAAATCAGAAAGAACCTGATATAATAGTTATTCTGAGCTCTAATTCTTGAACCCTGAACCAGAGATTCTGGGTTCGATCCCCAGCAGAGTCGCCAGAGCTGTCACACCTCCTTTTTACACGGCTACCCCAAAGGATAAACGTTTAATGCCATTTTGAAAATAATGTCATTTTGAATAATGTCAATTTAAAAATAAATAGTGGCAACTCTAAAAATAAATGAGTTGTTTATTTATTTTTAGGGTTGCCACTTGGGATAGGTTTGGGTTTTGGTGTACCAAGTCACCGGTTTATTTTAGAATCCCAAATCGAGGAAAGTTTTTCCACTACCCAATTGGAGTTTGCGAACCAGAAATTCTAGGTAAGGAATTCTGATGACCCGAGGAAAGGTGTTAGGCACCCCCGGATCTCGTGGTTCTAGCATGGTCGCTTAAACTATTATAATTGGCTAAAACTCTGATTTTTGTACATATTCATTCTATAGTGAAATTTTAAAATTATTAACCGCTTTATTCAATTTAGAGATATTTGCAACGTTATTAAAATACATCTCGAACCATGTCAGATAAATGCACCCGGATTCTTGACATATTTTATTATCGCTAAGACTTGGATTTGGGCCACATAAATGTGCACCCGGATTTAGGAAGATATTTTTATTTATATATCGCGCCTATAGCAACTACGCGTTGGGAAGTTCATGGAAGGCCGTGAAATTCGCTAAACAGCACTCCCAAATTTCTATTCATTTTTATTAAGTTAAGGAGCCCACGTAGTGCGTGATTATGTTAGCGCGACTCACTTTGTTTTATAAAGACAACCTAAAGCGGCTATGGTTTTCTATTATGATTGTCTCAAAAAATGTCTTAATAATTTCATACATGAATAATGCATTTAAAGAGACTTAGCACCTACACTTCCAGCCTCATTCATGGCGGGTTGTGCGACTTGGGCTTCATTTTATAGTAAGCCCATGAAATGTATATTTTTTTATGTCATGACTAACAATAGTTGGGCCTTACAATTGAGCCCAAAAACGTTGGACTATAAGTCCATTATCGAAAATGATAACAAACCCTTATCGACTATGCTACAGTCATTGACATCGTATAAATGATCGTTTTTTTAAAAAAATACTAAAGACATTTTACAAGAGAATTCTGGTAAGGAATTTATATTAACAAGCTATAGCTCAGACTTGGATCTGGCGTCTAAAGAAAGGAATTAATGTACTCATCGCTTTGAGTACATGTACAAATATTGTATTCATACTTTTTACAGACTAAATCATAAACATCAAGCAAGTATAGACTGACCTACTATAAAACTACTAAATCTAAACAGAGTAAAGTTATAAATCTAAGCACAGTCCCGTATTATTACATATTTATGTCTATTACAATACCAGAAATGCTACTGAAATTAATAATGTTCATAATTTAACATCGATACATAAGGATGAGATCATCTACATTATCAATATTGATCTCGATCATGCACAACTATGCTTCCCAAAGTTGAGTGAGAATGATACCTGGAATTACAGCAAAAAAGAAAAGCCTATGAGCAAGTTAAGCGAATAGCAAGAAAGCACAGCAGCCAAATGACCAGTAAACTGAGGAACTCAGGAAGTTTAGGGAACAAATAATGAAAATAGGTATCTCCAACAGCTCAAAATGCACATTCAATCAGTCTATTTTCAACTTGTATTGAATAAATATTCGACTATTAAATAAGGCTTAATTAGAAGAACAAGCTGGAAAAGGATTTTCTGTATAATGTATGAAAGTGTAATATGTATCTATATTTAAAAGTTGTATTCTAACTCTCGAAAAAGCCTGAAGAAGATCCCCTTTGAAAAGGATCAGATGTTCCTTTTATAATTAAAGCCGTAGGGCAACATGAATCTCTTTGTTTTCCTTTTGGTCCTTTATCCATTTTTCAGTTTTTCCTAAATGGTCCATGATTTTCTAACTTGTGTCTCAAGTTTTGGGGCAGAAATTGCACTTTTGACCTTCACTAGAATATTCCAAGAGTTTGTTACAAGATTCCCTATGTTCAAATGCCTTTAATACCCCTGTTCCTTTTTCTAATTACTGGCCTAAGTGTTATAAACCTTGGTTCATATCCATTTGGTCAGAAACTTACCCTAGTTAACTATTTTCAATTCATCAACTAGGATCAAACTCTGAAAGGGCAGCCATGGACAATTTATTTAATTGTAGACTTATTAAAAACAAACGTCCAAGGGTCATGATTTAAACAATGCAATCTTTATACTCAGACAAATATCACTAGAAATATTATAAAGCTGAACAACACAAGTTTCAGAAATGCAGGGCACTAATCGATTTCAAACCAAATATGACCAATTATGAGCTTAGCACAATAATTCAAACAATGTCAACAAGAATAGGCTACGACTTCAAATATTATGCAGACCATGCAAGACAAGTTATCCAGACTTAAACATAAACAAGCAATGAGGCGAATACTCAGGACATTTCAAAGAAGAGCAGATGAAACTTAATGTATTTAAACAAATAAAAATAAGGAAAATCAAAAGTCAAAGAGAAATGAGAAGCAGGGCGAGTATATGACTCTAGATGGAAATACCTAACCAGGATTTTTCACACAAAATAAATAGCGAAGATTAAAACAAAAGAAAACAATGATGAGCATATAACAACTATTGAAAAACCGGGAATATAAAAAGCACTTAGAAAAGAAAAGAAGGATGAACATATGATTACTCAGAACAAATAAACTTAGACAAATGAAAATCAAAGCAAATAAAATCAAATAGAACATAAAACATGCGAGATTACAATAATAAAACGAATAAAACAAAGGAACTTAGCTTTCTTGTCCTCGTAACCCTAAATTAGGACTCTTCCAATTTCTATGTCCCAGGTCTTCTTTTGATAGATCTTTTGGCCTTCTAAGGCCTTTGTCTTACGTATTGGAGAGGGAAAAAGGGTTTGAAGGGAGGGTCAGTTGGTTTTGAGATGGGGTGAGGTTTTAGATTTGATTTTCAGTCATGCATGGTTGTAATCGAGGGTCGTGGGTGGCAGAGTTGTGGATGGGGACATGAAACGGTCACGTGGGATTAATTTCATGGGGTTTGGTGAGTTTAGGGTTTGGGGTTAAACTTCAATTTGATATTCGACACAATCTATTAGGATTCGAGATGAGGATTAGATGGTTGGGAAGGGGGAGAAGAGGTGGTCCAATGGTGTTATTTTGGGTCGATTTGGGGTTGATTTCGCCGGAGACCGCGGAGCCGGCGACTCTTCTATCAAATATTCGAAGAGTTGGGAAGGTGTTTGAGGGGAGATAATGGTGGGAGGGGAAAGAGGAGGTTGAGAGGATCTGGTGGTGTAAGCTTGGGGCTGTTTGGTGGCCCGCTGCCGCCATGAGGTGATTTCCAGCGGTGGCGTTAGGGTGGTTGAGGGGTGGTAGACGGAGGATTTATGGTGGCGATGGGGTGGTGATACACCTATATAAATTAGATACGAGGAAGACGGCTCTTATATCTGAATATACATGAGGCGTTTGTACATATATATGAGATTTGGGGAAAGGGCTTCAGGACCGTTACATTGTTTATGATCAATGACTGAGATGGATTGCCCCAAAACGACGTCGTTTTGGGGCGTCTCTTGTGTGGACTGGGTCAGAGACGGGTTGTTGGGACGGGTTTTGGGTAATTGGATGGGTATTGTATTTAGGCCACCCATGTTTGACCCAATTGTGGCCAGCCTAGGTTAATGAATAAAACATACTTTTTGTTTGTTTTTCTTATTTATTTTATTTCCTAATTACATTTTAAAAATCCTAATTAGGCTTAATCAAACTAATAAATACCTATTGTTCAAAATTAATAAAAAATGCAACAATGAAAATTAACAATAAAATACTAAACAATTAAAATGCCAGAATAATTACTTGATTTTTTTGTGATTTTATATTTTGCAAAAATAAACCTTAATTACCAATTAATTTGACAAAACTATGTGAAATTAAATCTTAAATGTTTGTGCAATTTTTCTATTTTTGTTGTGATTGTTTATGCATGCATTAATAAAAACACACACTGATATGCGCAATTAAATCCTAAAATAGATATTGAAGAGGAAAAATCCTAAACTTGAGAATTCTGTAGGAGTAATTTCAATAAGGTGAAAATCACATGCTCACAGTGATCTATTGGCAGAAACTACTAACTAAAGGGAACTAATAATAAAGCCCTTGACTAAGTCAAAACCTAAATGCTCTGAAAAAAGGAAAGGAGATAGTTAGTGAGGAATATTTTAGGCTTGAAAATGAGGTGAAGGCCTTGAGATGTAGGATGAGTGCTGAAATTGAGAAAAACGAGCTCCTCCAAGCCAATCTAGTAAAGGTAATGAATGATCTTGAAAGGTCTCTAAAGTGGACCTGGTCCAAGAAAGCTACCACTTCTTTCTTCACTAATGACAGTGAAAAAGGGTAGGGAGCAGGGTTCCCAAGGAAGAAAGCTCCCTATGACCCTCACAGTAAGAGCGCCACTGCATCTGATAACTGGCCTCGTACCTAATGTGGAAACATTAGGCACTCCAGGGAAGGTGTCCAGGCCAAGGTTCAAACAGTACCAAAGAAAAAGTGGCCGCTGAAACTGTGACCATAATAGAGGGACCAAGTTCCACTCACAGAAAATGTACATTACCTACATGGACTAAGAGAGCTCTTATTCATACTCTTGGTTACTACAAGGGACCCAAACTTGTTTGGGTTCCTAAAACTAACTCCTAATTTCTTGTGCATGGAACAGTGAAGGGGAGTGGTCAATAATGGTTCATGGATAGTGGGTGTTCGAACACATGATTGGGAACACCACATAGTTTCTTTCACTAAAAGCCCTGCAAGGAGGGAGTGTATCCTTTGGCAATGGCAAAAAGGGATACATTTTTGGAGTTAGAAAAGATGAGAAGTCACTCACTCACTCTATTAATAATGGGTACTATGTCAGTGGACTTAAGTACAATCTCCTGAGTGTCTCTCAAATTTGCGATAAAGGAAACAAGGTGGAGTTCTTGTCCAAAATATGTACAGTCACTGACCTTGTGACTGGTGAAATAGTTCTGGTGGCCAAAAGATACAAGAACATCTATATTGCTGATTTTAAATTCTTACAGCGTGGTGAAGGGTTGTTTGAAGGTGGTTGACGATGATGCTGAACAATGGCACAAAAGACTGGGCCATGCAAGTGTTTCCCTTCTAAAAAAACTAATTCAGAAAGACCTGGTCCATGTTCTGCCTATATCACAATTCATAACCCTAAAAGTCTGTGATGCATCTGCCAGAGAAAAACATATAAAGTCCTCCTTTAAGTCAAAAAGATATGTGAGCACCTCAAAACCGCTTGAGCTCCTGCATATGGATCTGTGTGGATCTATAAGGGTGCAGAGCAGAGGAGGAAAGAGATACATTTTTCGTGATCGTGGATGACTATTCCAGATTCACTTGGACTCTGTTTCTCAGAACAAAAGATGAAAATTTTCAAGTATTTGTGGCCTTTATGAAGAAAATCCAGGTAAATATGGAGTCTAGAGTTGTATGCATTAGATCAGATCATGGGACAAAATTTGACATTGTCTAATTTGATGAATTCTGCAAAAAAAAAATGGCATCACTCACAACTTCCCAGCTCCCAGAACTCCACAGCAAAATGGAGTAAGAGAAATAAAGAACAGAACTCTGGAAGAAATGGCAAGAACAATGATGATTGACAGCGGACTTGCAAAGAACTTTTGGGCTGAAGCTGTCAATACTGCCTGCTACTTAGTGAACAGGTGTATGATCAGATAAATTCTGAACAAGACCTCGTATGAACTGCTGAATGGGAGAAAACCTAGCTGACCTACCTAAGAACATTTAGATGCAAATGCCATGTTCTCAACAATGGAAAGGATCAACTTGGTAAGTTTGATGCTAAAAGTGATGAGGGGATATTTCTTGGCTACTCTTCTAAAAACAAGCCTTACAAGATTTATATCAATCTGACTCAATGTGTTGAAGAAAGTGTCCATTTTATCTTTGATCAATCTCATCCATCATTCGAGAAGAGTCTGGGAAAGATCAAGATGGATAATCTTTACTTGTCCTTGGTGAAGTCATTAACATGACTAATGGAAAGACAGACTTGATGAGTCAAGTGAATGAGGAAAAGGAAGATAACGTGACCTCATCATCAACAGAACCAATCGCTTCAATTACAATCAAAAAATCTGAAGAAAGAGTGGTTGATGTAGTTCAGGGAACTCTACTGGCATCTGAGAGAGATAAAGGAGAATCAGCCAAACATACAGTCTTCCTCTCAGAATGAACCCCAGACATCTAAGTAGAGACATCAAATTTCTCACCGTATAGATAACATAATCACTCCTCTAGATTTTGGAGTTCAAACCAGGTCAAGAGCTAGAAATTCACTTGCCTTTTCAGCCTTTTTCTCCCAAATAGAACCCAAGAACATCATGGAAGCCTTAAAAGATGCATATTGGATTACAGCCATGCAACACGAGCTACATCAGTTTGAGAGAAACAGTGTTTAGCACCTGATACCCAGACCCTCAGATCAAACCATTATAGGCGCCAGGCAGGTATTTAGAAACAAGCTCGATGAACATAGAATTACCACAAAAACAAGGCCAGGATAGTAGTCCAAGGCTACAATAAAGAGGAAGGGATTGACTATGATGAAACGTTTGCTCTAGTGGTTCGCATGGAAGCCATCAGAATTTTGATCACCTTTGCTTCTCATATGGAATTCACTTTGTTCCAAATGGATGTCAAAAGTGCATTTTTGAATGTACTTCTAAAGGAAGAAGTCTATGTGAAACAACATCCTAGGTTTGAATGTCATGAGCACCCTGAATATGTGTTCAAATTAGACAAAGACCTGTATGGGCTAAAGCAAGATCCCCGAGCGTGGTATAAAAGATAGACAAAACTTCTCTTAGAAAATGGCTTCAAGAGAGGAAACATTGACAACATTCGATTCTCAAAGAAACGAGGAAAGAACCTGATTATTGTTCAGGTTCATGTCGATGATATCATTTTTGGAGCAACAACTGACTCTGTGTGTGAAGAATTCGCAAATGAGCATGATGCTTCTTCCTGGGTCTTCAAGTGAAACAGTCCCAAAGGGTACTTCCATTTGTCAGTATAAATACATTAGGGAACTCTTGAAGAGGTCTGACATGGAAGCATCAAAAGTGATACACACTCCCATTGCAACTGCCACCTGACTAGCATGGATGAAACTGGATCTCCCGTGACTTGAATAATGTATAGAGGCATCATGGTCTCTTCTCTATCTCATTGTCAGTCATCCTGATATTGTTTTTAATATGGGTTTATGTGCGAGGTTTTAATCGAATCCCAAGAAATATCACTTGAAGACTATCGAAAGAATACTGAGATATCTCAAAGGAACGCATGATCTGATGCTATATTATCCATCAGGTGATAATTTTAATCTGATTGACTATGCTGATGTAGATTATACAGATTATCTTCTGGACAGAAAAAGCACTTCTGGGATGTCTCACTTCTTAGGATCATGTTTTATCAGTGGTTCTTTCAACAGCTGAAGCTGAATATGTAGATGTAGCATCATGTTCTTCTCAGCTTCTGTGGATCAAGCAGTAACTAGAGGATTTTAGAGTTCTCACTGAGAGTGTTCCTCACCTATATGACAACACCAGTGCACTCAATATGGCAATATAATCCAGTTCAACATAAAATGACCAAACATATTGATGTGAGGCATCATTTTCTGAGAGATAACGTGGAGAAAGTGTGGATATGCATGAATTTCCGCAGCACAGAAGATCAAATTGCAGGCATTTTCACCAACGTACTAAGTAGGGAACAATCTGAAAGAAACAGGGTAAAGTTGGGACTGTTGAAGCCAAATTGAGAACCTGATTCCTCTTTAGCTGGCTCGTATTCTTAAGAATTAATTAGCTCAAAGTGTTTTATTAGCCCTGTATAACTCACTTCACATACCATTGCAGGTAGACATGCATGCTAAGCATAGACGCAATAGATTCAATACATGATCGATAAAAGTGGATTAATTTATTTTTTTCAAAAAGGGAGGAGCTTGAATAAAATGTTTCTCAAGAACTAAGTTCTTATACTAAACATTAGTAGTTCTGTGCATCCTTTAATACACGTATTAAAAGGTGCAAAATACACCTTCCATATCATCAACTTTTTAGATCCGGCTGTCACATCCCTTTAATTCAAACGTTCCATCTTCCCTCTGAAACATCACAATTCTCCACGCCCAACCACCATTTCATAACCGATGCCTATTCTTCTCCCTTCATAATTACCCTCTCTGTTAAAAACAACCCATCTTTGCTTCCCTTATTAACCATAAGCCATATTCTATATTCACCCAAAAAGGAAAGGATCATTACACCACCTCTCCCAAATGCTGAGAAAACTTTCAATCTTTCTGCATCATCTGTAACCACCTCTGACCCGTCTATGGAACCTCTTGCCATCTCTGAGTCCTGGTCAAACTCTATCACTCCTACTACTACAATCATACCTTCCCTAGTTTCCCAACCTCTTTCCACTTCAGAAACCCTTAAAACTACTATTCTATCCTCTCTGTCGTCTGTTGCCCACACAAGTCAAACCCTAAGTGGAGAACAATATCAAAATACTGAGTTCATAAAAGCCTCCACCATTGTTACAATTGACTCCATAGTTGTGGAAGCATTGGTTGATGAAGAAAAGACAGTGTTTGTGGTATACACTGATGGGGTATTGCATAAGGTCATTTCCCAAAAACACGTGTCACAAAGTGTAAGGAAGAAGGGGCCATTATGGCAATTGAAGGAGATGCAGTAGCATACACTACTGGGGATTCACATGGGGAACCTGATCACTCATAGGTGGACCCAGGTAAGGAGTCTCATCCCCAGAATAGTGTTTTTCCTGCATTCGATGTTGTGCCCTTGGAAATTCAAAGACCAGAGATTCAATCTAGTGATGAAGAAGACCTGGACAATGTGGCCCTTGACGCATTCATAAGTAAGCGAAGGGTTGTTTTGACTCCCAAGTCTGAAATCAAGCACCTCACCACCAGGCTTCAAGTCAAAGTGGCCTACGATTCTGCACTCCAAAAGAGTAAGAAAAGTAGTAAGAAAAAAACAAGAAAGCTGGTGAAGGATTGTGTACCTGTAGGTGATGAAGCTATCCCTGTCGTTGAGGTGGAAAAAGGAACTCCCAATGAACCCGGTTCCCTTGTAAGGCGATCCTTGAAAAAGGTTGAGTCTGTTTCCCTTGAGAAAGGGTCTACTTATAAGTCTAAGATGAAGAAGGTAGTGAGTGATGAGGATATTCTTGTCAAGTCCAAAGGGAAAGGTAAATTCAATGGAGAAAATAATAGGAAACGCAAGTATGAAACAATTGAAGAACCTAGTCCTCAAAAAGAAAGCACGAAGTGAGGTCTGCCTGGGCTTTGAGCGTTTGAAGCATCAGAAAGTTTTATTGGGTCGTACGTTAGACCCAACAATCTCATAAGTGGCCGGAATACGCCAAATCTTAGAGATGGTATAATTTCAACAGTGGACACATCTTTTTTACGTTGATGCTCCTAAAGTGTATGAGGAGGAAGTCTAGAGTTTCTTCGCCAGCCTGTTTCTAGTCAATACTGACCATTTTTGTGCTTTGGTCAATGGTGTGGACATTGTCTTTGACGTGCACGTGCTTGGAGAAATTTTGCAAGTTCTTACAATTGGAGTGATGAGTGTTCGAGATGTTTTCGAGTACAACTTCCAAAATATGGTGGTGAAAGATAATCCCAATCAGAAAGGGGACCAGGTCCATAAGAAAGTACTACTTCCTATCTACCAGTTGTTGTTTGAGTTGGTTAACAAAGTCTTTTTGCCTCGAGCATAAAGACGATCTGTAACTTCAAAATCTGATCTATTCTTAATGGAGAAATTGGACAGTTTCAACCCTGTGAGTCTGCTTGCCATAATGATTGAGCACATATAAAAATTGGCTAACTTCAAGGATGGCAATCACAGGCTTCCCTAAGGATTCTTGCTCACGCGAGTGTTCAAACACTTTGAGGTTCCTTTGGGACCATGTAAAGTAGGGACATGCAAGTAGAAATTCTCATAGACAACCTTTGAAGAGTGTGTGTATTGAGAAGTATGAGGATGTAGGAAGCACTTCAACTGTATCTTAGCTCATCAATGCCCAGAATAGTACAGTTGAGGAAATACATTGATTGAAGGACATAAACGTTATCCTGGAAGGCTAGCAAGCTCGAGCAGTTCCCATGTCGAATGATGAGGTGATCCGATTGACCCAAGAAAATGTTGACCTCAGGGCGCAAGTTGAGAACCTGAAGGTTGAACTGCTGAATGAGCAAAAGTCAGAAAATGCCCGAATAGCCCTTGTTCTCTAGACACTTACTGCAGCTTCTAAGCCATTTCCTCCTAGTGCCCCCTAAGATTTCCTTCACTGACCAGTTTTTTGGATATTTTTTTGCTTGTTCCTTGTTGATGGTTGGTGGTTGTTTTTATTTTTTTCCTGTGTGGTTGGGATGTACTACTAGTGCTACCGTGATCAAATCCAATGCTGCCTCTTCCTTTTACAAAGGAAGAGGCATATTCAAAAATTATTAATATGAATCCTCTCTTATTTTGTCTAGTACTTTCTATTTATGTTCTATTCTTTCTCATGATTATGTGCACATATGTGGCATGATTTAGCTAAACTTCTTTGTGCTGATTATTATTTTTAATGATACCAAAAGGGGGAAAGAGAAGAACGAAAGCCTAATATACGACTCAGGGGGAACCACATTGAGGAACTGGTTTTTATGAACATGAAATAGTAAGGCATCGTCTCAGAGGAAATCTTTGAATTTTTTTTACTGCCCAAGTCTGAGTTTAAATTGTTAAGTTTGTCATCATAAAAAGTGAGAAATTGATATATCTTAAACACTCTTGCCTTATGTTTTGATTATCTAACAAACTTACTGCTCAGAACCAGTTAGGGAACCTGACCTACTTTTGATGGATACAAACTTCAACAGACTCTAGTAAAAGATGAACTGCTACAAATTCAGGAGCTAGGAACCAAACAGGGACCTGATGCTCATGTGGTTCCTATATAGCATTACAGAGTCAATTGGACATAGCTGCAACTAAACTGACTGACGACATTATTTCTGCCGCACTTCACCACACCGTCAGCCCACTCATTTTCTAACTAAACAAAGTACTCACATCTTTTCAAGTGATGTGATCAAGATGTACCAAAGGGGTTTTATACAAAAACAACACTAAAAGGTTTCTATTTCTCATTCAAGCCTCTAGCAAACACAGAAAAATCATTCTCTCAAGCTTGAAGAACAAGGTTAAACATCACTACGGACCAGTTCCTAAAAGATTAATTATTGTTATCCTATTTGATTTGTAACCTTGTTATTGTACTTACTATATCTCTATCACTTACTTAGAAGCATACTGATCAGGAATCTTCTTGTAAATTCGTAAACTCATTGAGTTTATATTATAACTAGATTTAGTCATAAGCTGAAGTCTTTGTAATCATAGAGTTACAAAGTAGCTTGTGGTGACATTACCACAAGTTAGAAAAAGCCTTTGTAACTAGGATAGTAGTGGCTTTTGGTAAAGGTACCACAAGTTAGTTGAGTAAATCTTTCACAATCAGAAGTATTATAAAATGGCTTGTAATAGGTAAGATTACAAGTTAGTGAAGTTAAAAGCCTACAGTGTAGGTCATGATTTTTGATCCCTTTAGTGGGATTTTTCCACGTAAAAATCATTTGCCTTATGTACTTAGTGATTTACTAAGTTCTCTCAGCAGAAACTTGGAAAGAACCAGGTACTCTACGATTTGGTGAACCCATACAAACTAATATTTTCCAATTTAGTTTTGTAGCTAATAAATTTTACAAAATTGTAAATAGCTGTGAAATTTTAAATTTTGTGGCTATTGTTGGGTATTAGCCACGACTTGTATGTTTGTAACCGAGAATTCGTAGCTATACATGCATAATGTTGTAGCAATGATAGTTCAATGATGGAATTACAAAGTGAAGCAACTGAGTATGACTCAATCTTTGCCTTGATGGCTCAGTCTGATGATGATGAAGATGATGAGGATGAGGATGGAACAATAAAAAGGAGCAGCCTACAATGGCACATGGATAGCGGCTACTCAAAGCATATGACTGGAAGTACAAATAATTTCTTTTCACTTAAGGTCCTACAAGGAGGGAGTGTATCCTTTGGAAATGGCAAGAAATGATACATTTTGGGAGTTGGAAATATTGGGAAATCTCTCTCTCAACCAATCGAAAATATGTACTATCTAAATGGATTAAAGTACAACTTGCTAAGTGTTTCTGAGATTTGTGACAAGGGAAACAAGGTTAAATTTGTGTCAAAAACCTAGTGACTGATGAGGTGATGCTAGTGGCAAAAAGATACAAAACATC
The DNA here is from genome assembly GCA_034376525.1 of Nicotiana benthamiana. Taxonomy (NCBI): domain Eukaryota; kingdom Viridiplantae; phylum Streptophyta; class Magnoliopsida; order Solanales; family Solanaceae; genus Nicotiana; species Nicotiana benthamiana. The sequence continues at coordinate 65,630,182 of CM067331.1, read as the reverse complement.
TATGTTGCTGATTTTGAGTCTCTGTATAATGGTGATCTCAGCTGTCCAAGTGTTGTTGATGATGATGCTAAACTATGGCAATGAAGGCTGGGTCATGCAAGCTTCACGTTGCCGAACAAATTAGTCAAGAATGACCTAGTTTGTGATCTGCCCAACTCAAGCTTCAAGGATCACAAAGTGTGTGATGCATGTGTAAAGAGAAGCAAGGCAGATCCTCATTCAAGCCCAAAAAGGAAGTTTGTACCTCAAGGCCACTTGATCTTCTTCACATGGATCTATGTGGACCTATGAGGGTGCCAAGCAAAGGAGGATAGAAATACATCTTCGATATAGTTGATGACTACTCCAGATTCACTTATCTTTCTCAATACCAAGGATGAAACCTTTGTAGTGCTTGTTGTCTTCGTAAAAAAGATTCAAGTGAAGATGGGTAATAATGTAGCTTGCATCAGATCTGATCATGGGACTGAGTTTGACGATGCTAAATTTGATGAGTTCTGTACGTAAAATGGTATCACTCACAATTTTTCAGCTCCATGAACACCTCAACAAAATGGTGTGTTGGAGAGGAAGAATACAACTCTTGAAGACATGGCAAGGACAACGTTGATTAATAGTGAGATTGCAAAATTTCTTGGCAGAAGTCATCAATACTGCTTGCTACTTGGTGAACAGGTGCATGATCATCCCTTTTGAACAAAACTCCGTATGAACTACTGAAGGAAAGGAAGCCCAAGCTGACATATCTAAGAACTTTTAGGTATAAATGTTTTGTCCTCAATAATGGAAAGGAAGCTCTTGGAAAATTCGATGAGAAAGGTAATTGAAGAATCTTTTTGGGATACTCATCTCAAAGCAAATCTTACAAAGTATACAACAAAAGGACTTAATGTGTTGAAGAGAGTATACATGTGATTATTTATGAATCTCACCTCTCCTACGAGAAGAATAGACATGTTGACCAAGATGGAGAACCTTTATCTGTTCCAGGTGAAATGATTGACATGGAAAATTGAAAGGTTGATATGATGAGCCACATTGAGGAATAAAATGAGGATGGTGCACCTATATCTCCAACTGATGGAGAGGAACCTGGTCCCTCAATTACAATAACTGAAGTTAAAACCAAAGTTGTTGATATTGTTCAAGGAACTCTACACGCTGAAACAATGAGCAATCAAGACTCACATGCAGAAATACCTAGACCTTCTCACAACGAGGTTTAGGTGTCTAACTATATACACAAAAGTTCACACCCCCTTGATAACATCATCACTCCTCTTGATTCTGGAATTCAAACTAGATCAAAGACTAGAAACTCACTTGCGTTCTCAGCTTTTCTATCTCAAATAGAGCCCAAAAATATCAAGAAAGAACTAAAATATGCAGACTGGATCATAGCCATGCAGGAAGAACTTCATCAATTTTAGAGGAACAAGGTATGCCACATGGTTCCTCAACCTGCAGAGCAAACCATTATAGCAAAAAAGTGGGTATTCAGGAACAAGCTTGATAAGTTTGGAAACACAACAAGAAACAAGGCAAGGCTAGTAGTTCAAGTCTACAATCAGAAAGAAGGGATCGACTATGATGAAACCTTTGTTCCAGTTTCTCGAATGGAAGCTTATTGACTTTGTATCACATATGGAGTTCACATAGTTCCAAATGGATGTCAAAAGTGAATTTCTAAATGGCTTCCTAAAAGAAACAATTTATGTAGACACCACCTGGATTTGAGAATAACGAGCATCCTAAGCATGTGTTCAAGTTGGACAAGGCTTTGTATGGGCTAAAGCAAGCTCCCAGGGATTGGTATGAAAGGTTGTCAAAGTTCATTCTAGAAAATGGATTTATAAGAGGAAAAATAGATAACACTCTTTTTCTGAAGAAACGAGGGAGGAACCTACTCATTGTTCAAGTATATGTTATTAATATCATTTTCGGAGACACAACTGACTCTCTTTGTGAAGAATTTGCAAAACTCATGGGGAGTGAGTTTGAGATGAGTATGATGGGAGAACTAAATTTCTTCGTAGGACTTCAAGTGAAGCAATCTCAAAAGGGAACATTGATAAGTCAGCAAAAGTATTTCAAGGAACTATTGAAAAGGTCTGACATGGAAGCATCAAAAGTTATTGACACTCCTATTGCCACAGCTACACGTCTAAAGATGGATGAACATGGTTCCCCTGTAAATTAGACCATGTATAGAGGGATAGTAAGTTCACTACTGTATCTCACTATAAGCTAACCATACATGTGTTCAGTGTAGGTCTCTGTGCAAGGTTTCAATTTAATCCAAAGGAACCTCATCTGAAAGCTGCCAAGAGAATATTGAGATATCTCAAGGGGACGCATGACCTGGTTCTCTACTATCCCTCAGGTGATAACTTTGATCTTGTTGGGTATGTTGATTATGCAGGATATCTGGTGGACACTAAAGCACGTTTGGAATGGCACATTTCCTAGGTTTTTGTCTAATCTCACGGGGTACACGGAAGCAAAATTCGGTGGCACTTTCAACTGCAGAAGCAAAATATGTAGCAGATGCTTCTTGATGTGCTCAATTGTCGTGGATCAAGAAGCAGTTGGAAGACTTTGGAATGTTCTCTGACTGTGTGTCCCTTATGTGTGACAATATAAGTGGACTTAATATAGCCAAAAATCCGGTCCAACATAAGAGAACCAAGCACATTGATGTGCGTCATCACTTCCTCAGAGATAATGTTGAAAAAGGGGCTTATTTGCATAAAATTATGTAGCATAAAAGATCAGATTGCTGATATATTCACGAAGGCATTAAGCAGAGAACATTACAAAAGGAATCGGCACTAGGGCTGATAAAACCTAACTGAGAACATGGTCCCTTGATGATTGGCTATGAAGGAAATGTTCGAGTAAAATTAGCTAAAACATATTTTATGTCAAATTCTAACTCATCGTTGTACAGTTACATGCAGATATGCATGATGGTTACAGAGCAAATAAGCAGTTGATGCAGTGTACGCTGGTAAAAAGGGCAAAGCATACAGATTCAAGATTAGTAAGGAAACGAGGTTCTCCTAACACACATTAGTATTTTCTCTGTTCTCTCATGTACAATATCGAACGGTTAAAACAAGTGCCACATCATCAGTGTGTCAGTTTTTGTTCTTTGCATCTTTTGAACCCAAACGTCTCAGCGTTGGTAATCGACTTGACTCTCCAAAACTGTTGCCCTTTCTAAGAAGTTCCTCATCCATCTTACATACATCTATCATTTTCATATCTCTTAACATCAAACTTCAAGATTTTCCTTCCTCTTTCTCTCTTCAAACTACCAAATCCCTTCTCTTCTTCTCACCATGGCTGAGAATCATGCAACCTCGATTGTTCCAAGAAACACCGTCATTGAGTCTTCACCAGTCAATATAGTGATGTCAATATCCTCACTAAACACCACTACTTGCCAAAACCCTAGGATAGATTCACCCCCACACTTATTCTACTCACCTACCCAATCGAGTTGTGGTTCTCTTATAAGCTACAAAATATCGAACCCTAAAAGGGTTGTGGCTAAGAGCTCTCTTCCGACCTTGCCGGAAAAGCTGGATGAAAAGGGTACAGTTGAAGAAGATGAAAATCAAGAAATCTCTAGTGTTCCCGTGGACAAAGGCTCAAATATCGATGAAACTGTTAATGCTGAGAATGATGACTCAACAAAGATAGTTCCTCTTGAGTCCACTGGTAAGACTCTTCCTTCTCCTGCGTTGCCCATGGATTGACAAAAGAAAGAAGCAATAGAAAACATGTTATCTATAGCAAATGAAGGGTTACTATCGAAGGAAGTAAGGATGGGTCTGAGACTCAAGGGGAACAGTCCAAGACTATTGAAGAGGCTGGAGAGCTTGTGCCTATAAAACAATCAGCACATGACAATGCCACAGGGTAATCTGCTTGAGGACCCGATCCCTCTTTGGAGGATCCAACTCAGGGGTCCTCTCAAGAACCCCAGGTTAGTACTGACCCTGCTCGCTCCCCTCATTTATATGTTGAGCCTCTGTGTATGGTTGTGCCTGAGATGAGATCTGTTTATGAAGAACAAAAAAAGGGGATAGTGAAGAGAATTATGATGATTTGCTAATTTCCAGCTTGATTAGGCGTAGACCAGTTGTTGCTAAAGATCCAACTCCTATGGGACCTACTACACGATTGCATAAGAATGAGGCTCTTGAGTTCGCTCTTAAGAATAGCCAAGATAAGTCAAGAAGAAGGAAATTAATGAAATATGGGAAGTTTGTGAGTGAAAAGTAGTGCATGTTGAGACTGTAGATGATGAAGTAGAAGAGGAACGTGGTTCCTTGACTAGAAAGCGCTCAATGAAGCATGGTCTCTCCAAGCCTAAAAGTGATCGTATGTGGATATTGAAAGTCTGAACAAGATTGATGATGTTGTCTCTAGTGAAAATGCAGTGAAAGAATCTAGTGATAAGTTGGTGGAAGAGTCTACTGCCTAGGTGATGGAATAATTGGGTGAAAAGCCTGTGAGGTCTGATGAAAAAGGAAGGAATGTTTGCAATTCTATCAAAAGAAAATTTGATACTGATGAGGAACCTAGTTCCTCCAAGAAGGCCAAAGTTGGTGATCCCCATATTGCTGGGAAAGAGAAATTGAGGAATCAAAAAGTGTTATGGGACCGCACATTTTCCCCTTACATTTTGGAGGAGGCTGGAATACGACAATTGGTTGAGATTTGTGAGTTTTAACAATGGACACATCTATTCACCGATGATGCTCCAAAAGTGTATGAGGAGGAAGTATAGAGTTTCTATTTTGACTTCTTCAAAGTTAAGGATGATCACATCTATTACTGGTGAATGGAGTTGATATGGAATGAACTCTGATTTTTTGAGGTCTATTCTAGGTGTTCCTGCTGAGGGGTGGTCTTCTATTCAGGGAACTTGTACTTCAAACTTGAGAAACGCTATCCTGAAGGACAGAGTAGTTCAACAAGGGGAACGAGTACAGAAGAAGTCAATACTTCTAGTGAACCAATTGTTATTTGATATGGTGAACAAGGTCTTGCTCCCTTGTGTTGAGCGAAGATCTATCACTTCTCGTGTAGACATGTTACTCATGGAAGCACTGGACAATTCCACTACTATCAACCTGCTTGGGATTATGATAGGGCACATATAGAAAGTAGCAGATTTCAAAGATGGTAATCATGTGTTGCCTTATGGATTCCTTCTCACCAAGGTCTCTTAGTACTTCAAGGTTCTTCTGGGACAAGCTAAAGTGAGCACTAAGAAGAAACCTTCTCCAAGTCCACTCTCAAAGAATGTGAAGGCATCGATAGTGCTGGAGGAGTTGGAAACACTTCTACCATTTCTCAGTTGATCAACGCTCGGAACAGTGCCACTATTGAGATAAGTCAGTTGAACGCAAGGAATGCTATTCTTAAGAGTCAATTGAGTCAGCTTCCGGAGGCACCTGGTTCCAATAGCTCTTAAAGCGAGGAGGTTGCCCGTCTGACTAAGGAGAACATTGGGCTCAAGAAATAGGTGGAGGACCTGAAAGAGAAACTGCTCAATGTGCAAATGTCAACAAATTCTCTGATGAATTTAGTCCTCCAAAACCTTGCCTCTGCCTGTAAGCCCTCTCCTTCCAGTGCTCCATAAACAGTGTCCCCTAGTGTCCAGTTTTAAGTGTTTGTCTCTTATAATATTTCTCATAACGTTTTGTGGTTGGTACTTGTTTTTTTGTTGTTTAAAATTGTGGATGGTTGCTGGCAACATTGAAATTGCTCCTGTAGTAAAATTCAAATCGTTTTTAATGGAAGCTTTTCCCTTTTTCCTGTTTCTGCCTTGCCTTTATGCTCTATTTTTAGTCACGATTGTTTGCACATAAGTGGCATGAGTTACTCAAATATAAACTTCTGTACTTCTTAAAATCCTATTGTTGATCTTTTTATGATTCCAAAAGGGGGGAAAATAATTGAGGGGAAATAATATGGGGAAGAGATTCAGGGGAAATATAGGAAATGTCTGGTTCTTAGTGGGAACTTGAATTATAAGATTGTCATCATAAAAAAAGGAGAAATTTATAAGTTATATGTGTATCTCTATTATATTTTGATGATCTAACAAACTTACTATTAAGAACGAGATAAGAAATTTGATACACATCCTCAAGAATTTAAAGATCAACAAGTCTCCAGTTGGAGACACAGTTCAACTCTTCAGAGTAAAATGAACAAAAGAGGGAAAAGATGGCTACCAATTTTCGAGGATACTGTATAAGTCAACCGCTCCAGCTATAAAGTTGCTTTCTATAAACGCTACAGTGTAAAAATAGTGTAGCAACCAATTATATTGGGAATGCCTTTTACCTAACTTACTTAAATCATCTAAGCAATGTCATAAATGCATTATTAATATTGAGGAAGGTAAAACAAACGCTTAGAGAATTAACTTAAGCACTCTCACTGTGATTGATCGTCCGGCAAACGATTCTCAAGTGCATCAAGAACAAAGAACAATAATGCTACAAACCAGTTCCCCATCTCAAGTTGTTGTATGTCCTTTGTTTAGTTGTAACTTTAATTCCTACTTAGCTTACTTAGAAGCATTGTGTAGGAAACCTTTTGTAAATCATAAACCCTCGTGTTCGTGTCTTGGGTAGAGTTAGCCAAGTTGTAAAGTCTTTGTAATAGAGTTATTACAGAGTGGCTTGTAACAGATTTATTACAAGTTAGTGAGAGATTAAGAGGTTAATTCCTAGGTTACATAGGTTGTAATCTAAAGTTGCTCGGTAGTGAAGTTGAAATCCTACAAGGGTAGGTCGTGATTTTTAATCCCATTGAGTTGGAAATTTTCCATGTAAAATTTCTTTGTGTTCACTTACTGTTGTATGCATGCGTTCTGTGAAAACTAATAGAGAACCTGATTCTCTATATAGTTTGGTGGACCCTTAAATTCTATCAGATAGTCTTGTGCATCAGACATTCCGTGATTGTATAGAGTCTTGTAAAGGGTCGCGCCTGAAGTAGTGTGATGTAGATAGTTTATCATAATGCAATCATCAATAATTGCTTTTACGCTCAAACTCGTGACTTATAAGTTATACGAAGATAACTTTACCGTTGCTTCAAAGATCGCTTTTAATTTTTGAAATGTCTTGATTTGGAGCAAATCTCTTGGGGTAATCTTTTCACAAATGTAACGACTCATTTTATGAGTGTTTGGTTGTCCTATATTGAATCAAATATGCAATTAAGGAGGTCGATCACGAACCATACAACATACAAGATTGAGAGTAATCTTGGTAAAGAAAACTAAACACACTTTAAAATAGATACACACTTTAACATTCGAGTCATTCTCCTATAGCATAGTGTTATTTTGTCCTATATATATTTTATTATTACTTCATTTGAATTTTGGCCTTAAAAAAGTTACTCGAGGTTGTGAAATCTGTTAATTTCGTAATTTGTTTTGTTTTTATATGGAAAAAAATTGTGTTGTTTTTAGTAGTACAAGAAAACAATACAGTAGTCTTCCAAAAAAAAAAAAAAAAAGATTGTGTTGAGATTATATGTGTGTGTTCAATTGGATGTAATCCTAATCTTGGTGCTTGGATTTTCAACGTTACCTAATAAGATTTCATCGAAGTCATTATTAAAATAATATTGTGTGTCGACGAAGTTTATTTAATATTTTTTTCATTTCTCTGCTTAACATAACTGAGAATGATACCACTAATTTCATAATTGTTGTTTTTGTTTTACGGAGCATGACTTTTACAGAAGGTATTTGTCCAAATTTTCTTGCACAAAAATTCGTCCAAACTAATTGCAAAAGATTTTAATGCGCTTAGTATTAATGAATGGTTCTTTAATGACTAGTTTTTTCTCGGATGATTTTCCTCGAACCAATTAATGAGCATTATTAATGCTACACTCATTGTATAAAGTTAGACTTTGTATTAAGTTATGATTTGAATATTGTAGTGCCTCCACCTTTCCATTACATTGTACTCCTAATATTTTTTTGAGGTAAATTAATGTTTATCATTTTTTTTTCAGCAGCGAGAGAATTATAATAGTACCAAATATAGGGCTGACAAGGGTATTATGACTTTTTATCTCAAATTAACCATAGGGCAAAAGGAGATTTTCCTGCATATAAATTCCATATTCTGGAAAGATCCCCCCTCCCCCCCCCCCCCCCCCATTTTTCTTCAAATTTGTCCCCGAACATCACATGATGCTATGATGTCAATTTTTTCAATGAAGACATTCTTTGGCATATTAAAACAGTAAGTCATAATTCACATTCCCTAAAATAGATTACTAGCAATTAAAACATGCCGTTATTCAGAACTATGGGTGACACTAATGGAAAACAACATAATTACTGTATTTGATTGGTTTAATATAATATTTCCCCCGAGCTTTAAACAAATAGCACGTGAAAATTGGAATAAAGAGGATAGCAAGTAAGCATATTGTGTGCTCTAATACCATTTTAACCTGTGTGATCTCTCATTTGAAAATAACACACTTTTAAAGCGTAGCATATTGTAGTTATCTTTTATGGTTTGCCGAATTTACACCTATATAGGTATGACAACCTTAAGCCATAATAATGAGCTTTTTGTTATGAAATAGAAGATTCTTACACTTCTATTTAAGGTGAATGTCTTTAATGTATCTAATTAGAGAGATTTTAGAGTTCTATTAGTGGTAGCTAAGTCTTCCTCTCCCCTATATATAGAGGTGCCCCCTACCATTGTAAATCATCCCTTGAGACCCCTCTCAACTCAATAAGAAGAACTCTCTCTACTCTTCTCTCTATTGCTATTGTTCTTGTTCTATTGTTCTTGTCTTTTACTTTAGTTTATAACACGTTATCAGCACGAGACTCTACCGTCTCAAGTATCATTCTCGAAAATCCAAGGTATTTCCCTCTTCCTAATTTAATTTTCGATTGTCTTAACTTTTACTTGTGTAGGGTTTTTCTTCAAAGAAAGAATGAAGAAAGAAAAAGAAAAAAAAAAAAAAAAAAAAAGGAGGAGGCAGAAAGAAACGAAAAGTTGAAAAGAAAAAGGAAAGAAAGAAAGGAAAGAAAGAAAGGAAAGGAAGAAAGGAAGAAAATATTGAAAATATATTTGATATACCTTAAAGGTAAGTAATTTACTTTTTCTTTTCAAATTCTTGGAATTCTATAAATTTTATATACAAAGTTTGATTATAACTCTAATGGAGTTTGTGAGAAATTATAACCACACGAAGTGGTAAAATCTCTATGTCCTGCCATGATCAAATTCATGTATGATTGTGGACGTGACAAAGAATTCCGTCCAATTGAATTTGCTCCATTCCCTTTAGAGAATGTGGTAGCAGCTTGTGTAAAGCACATGATTTTGATCCATTCCCTGAAGTGAATGTGATAATTGTAATAGAGCCCGTAAGTATGAACACGCTCTTGATGTAATTGTGTCATATGAAAAGAAAGTTCGTTGCCCTCGAAATTTCGGGCAAGAACTATGGTGTTGGATGATGAAATCCACTTTGATGCTATGGGTCTCGAAGACGCTATTAAAAACAGAAATAGTGCATCCACCCAAAACTATACTAAGGCCTTGATTTTCTTGCGCCATTACCTTAAGGAAGGTTTGAAACTGTATGAAGGCCTTGATTTTCTTGCGCCATCACCTTGATGAAAGTTTGAAGATTGAATATCTCAACATCAAGGATTCACCCATCTTGTGGAAAGGCTTAAAGAAGATGACAACCTGAAGTTGGTCACTCTGCCACAAGCACGATACGATAAGAATCCAAAAGCAAATAGTTTATAAACTATATATTATCGTTGCGGTGAAAACGGGCACTGGTCTAAGTCTTGCCGTATACCAAGACACTTGGTTGACCTTTATCAAGCATCTCGAAAGAGAAAAGGCCCTGAAACAAATTTTGTCTATGACGACAATGAGGATATCACCCACCTGGATGTGGCAGACTTCTTTGAGCAACCCGATGGAAAGATAGACCACCTAATCGGTGACGGAACCGTGATGAAAGAAGATGGAGCTGTTTGATTCTACTTGTATTAGTCAATGAATAAATTAATAGTCATTAGTATTAGCTCGTATTAGCTAGTTCATGATATGATATTTGTATTAGTTCTTTAGAATATCTTCAATATGTTCAAATATCAATAAAACTTTTATTTTCCAGTGGGGGTAATCGACTAGCCTGAAAAACTAGTCGATTATCAACTATTTTCGCATTAAAGTTGAAAAACAATTGATCAACAATCGATTGTCTTTGGCTAACAATCGATTGTCTTGAAACAGTGTGTTCTGGAAATTTTCAAAAATAGCCAACAATCGATTGTCTTTGTCTAACAATCGATTGTCTTGAAACAGTGAGGTCTGGAATTTTTCAAAAATCACCCACAATCGATTGTCTATATCTAACAATCGATTGTCGTGAGGCAGTGTAATCTGGAATTTTTCAAAAATCATCCACAATCGATTGTCGATGTTTAACAATCGATTGTCTTAAGACAGTATGCTACGAAGTTTTTCAAAAATAACAAATAATCGATTGTGTGTGTTTAACAATCGATTGTCTATGTTCCAACAATCGATTGTGTGTGTTTAATAATCGATTGTCTTATGAAAAACGCTGAAATTTTCAAACTGCAAAGGAATTGATTATGGACAACATATCTGATTTTGTTAGTCAACTGTTAGTAGCAGATTTTGAAAATATTATGTGACACAAAAGGATTGAACTTGCTTATTCTTATGTTCCTGTATTTCTTTTGTATGTCATACCATGGAAAGTAAATTGATCGAAGGCTCCGGAAGAGCCATTGTAACTCTGCCCAAAGGGCACGACGTTAATCATAGAGAATGCTATGTTCTCCTCCAAGTCTATGAGAAACTTGTTGAGTTTTAAAGATGTACGCCGGAATGGCTACAATATTGAGACAATGGATGAAGATAATCTCGAATATCTCGTCCTCACTTCAAAGAATGTCTCCGGCCAAAAGAGGGTTATTGAGAAATTCCCGTCTTTATCTTGTGGCCTGTATTGGACAAGAATTAGTGCAATTGAGGCACATTCAACAGTAAATCTAAAGAATACTGAGTCCAATACATTTGTACTTTGGCATGATCGACTGGGTCACCCAGGATCAACCATGATGAGACGGATTATAGAAAGCTCATATGGGCATCCGTTAAAGAATTTCAAAATTCTTTCAAGTAATGAATATCCTTGCACTTCGTGTTATCAAGGCAAGCTGATTATCAGACCATCCCCAACAAAGGTTGGGACTGAGTCACCTCAGTTTCTGGAACGTATACAAGGGGACATTTGTGGACCTATTCACCCACCTAATGGGTAGTTTAGGTATTTCATGGTCTTGATAGACGCATCCTGTAGATGGTCTAATGTGTGCTTGTTGCTATCACGCAACCTTGCGTTTGCAAAGTTAATGGATAATAGATGAGAATAATCTTGAATTCTTCATGAAAACGAGGCTGCCCATTTCGGTTTGGGTTCACACCATTTTGCATGCAGCAATGCTACTTTGTCGGCTGCCCGCCTCGGCTTAGGGTCACGCCATTTCGCTTGCAGCAATGCTAGTTCGTCTCTGACTGACGAATTATCACAAATATTCCCTATTGCAATTGGTTTTGGGTCATGAACCCAATATATCCCATTTAAGAAGCTTTGGATGCGCAGTATATGTGCCTGTAGCACCGCCATCCCGCACCAAAATGGGTTTGCAAAGGAGGTTAGGAATATATGTTGAGTTTGACGCATCCTCCATTATTCGCTACCTCGAAACATTGACAGGAGATTTGTTCACTGCACTATTTGCAGACTGTCAATTGGATGAGACACTTTTCCCAAAATTAGGGGGAGAAGTTGGTGAAACCAAACGGGAAATTTTGTGGAAAAATGCATCATTATCTCATCTTGATCCACATACCTCTATTTGAAAGAAGGAGGTATAAAAGATTATCCATTTGCAAAGAATAGCAAATCAAATGCCTGACGCATTTACGGACTTGAAGAGGATAACGAAATCCCACATTCACGCGGAAAATGTTCCGATCCGTATTGAAGTCCCTATTGGACAAATATCTAGTGTCATATCCAATGAGTCAAATGCACGCCAGAAGCGTGGCAGACCATTAGGTTCCAAAGATCGAAATCCTAGAAAGAGGAAAAAGAACGATCTAAATGACACTATGAAAGAATCACATGAGGACGCTCATGATTTGATTAATTCCGAGATTCACGAAGAATCTATTGAGCCTGAGACTCTTGAAAATACGGAATGCAAGAATGTGAGGATCTCGAACCTCAGTCTATGGTAGTACAAAATTAATTGAGAGCTCTCGAAGAGCCAATTATTACTATGTTGGAGAAACACAATTGAGTATTGTGCTGTAGTAAGTCTCAAAGAAACTTATTCAGTTTCCAAAAGTACACGCGAAGGCGATTGATGATATTGAGACTATAAATAAAGGAAGGCTTTGATTCTCCTATTACTACAACTTGTAGCGGGGTAATTTGTATATGAAAAGCTACCCGCTTTGTTCTCCAGTTTGTACTACACAAACGAAAGAATGCCACAATAAAGTGGATATCTATTGGTATAAAACCCATGTCATAATAAACCCGAAGTTTATTGATAAGTGCACATGTCATGGTGTAAATTTGAAATTTACCAATATTGATAATTTATTCAGTTGACATTCGTGTTAGCCATCTCATTTGAAGTATGATGTGCAAATTCACATAGGTGAATATCAAAGAACTAGAAGTTCTTGTTCTCAGTAATGAACTGACCAACTAAAGAGTTCGGGTTGAAGCCCCTAAATTCTGGAAATATCAAAGGTGAATATGGGCCCATTCACCTGCCATGTATACCACATATGATGCATCTATGATATGGTTACATGCGCCATTGTTATTAACCCGCAGCCTGGCAGTGCTTGCGAGGTAAATCGCTCAGTAATCTAACTTCGAGCATAGTTTCCAGATTCTCTACTCAAGACAGTTCATCTTGATAAGTTGGTTTATATCAAAGTTGGTTTAGCAAGATAATTATTGAGTGCTTCCACTTAATAGCTAAACTGTTCCTTATGAGAACGAAGTTGTATATATCAGTTTGATATAAGTTGTATACGAGAGTATATTCTCCCCTCACAAGTGGTTCAAGGTCAGGAACCAAATAATTTCATCTTATTACTAAGGTGCTGTGTATATTGACATAATGCACAAAGATGATTTTCCAAAGTTGAGGAAACATGTTAGCTTTACTAACATGAGGGGGAGACATGATAAACACTTGAAAAAGTGTTACATGGGATGAATTTTCATTTGTATATGTATATCCCCGAATATCATGATATGAACCTGTAGTTCATAAAAGGAAAATGCAATTGCAACATATTGCAAAACATGCTATACGCATTTGCTGACTCAAAGAAAGCAACTAAATGGAAGAGATACAATTCAAGAAGAATTGATTCCATATGAAAGACATGTAGCTTTGAACCTATAGTTCATATGCTTGAAAGTATAAAGGCAAAGGTATGTATAGTCAATTTTCGATATCTTATTTGTTTAGCATGACATGAAACTTTGATATGCAGCTAAAGTCTATTATGCGACTTATATGACTTAACTTGAAAGATTTAAGTTGCTTGAAGCATATGCAATTCTTGGTCCTGAAGTACCACATCCTAAGTGCAAGTTGTGTACATATGTATCTTGCTATAACTATAAGCATGATGGCATTGAGAATGCATCTATGGAGATATTGAAGAGTTATTCCACGACATTATATGAAGATGTTCATATCTATCAAGAATGATGATTTCAAGATGATGCACAAGATTGGAATGCAAATGCTCAAGGATATAAATTGATGTACTCATTAGGGGGAGTCAATGCGCGTTGCACTCTTTTTCCCTTACAAGGTTTTTTCCCACTGGGTTTTCCTTGCAAGGTTTTTAACGAGGCAACCAATAGGCGCATATTCAAACATGTGTACTCTTTTTCCTTACTTTAATTTTTCCCATTGGGTTTTGGTTTTAAGGTTTTATGAGGCACATCATTGAATAGACATTCAAGGGGGAGTGTTATGAAATAGAAGATTCTTACACTTCTATTTAAGGTGAATGTCTTTAATGTATCTAATTAGAGAGATTTTAGAGTTCTATTAGTGGTAGCTAAGTCTTCCTCTCCCCTATATATAGAGGTGCCCCCTACCATTGTAAATCATCCCTTGAGACCCCTCTCAACTCAATAAGAAGAACTCTCTCTACTCTTCTCTCTATTGCTATTGTTCTTGTTCTATTGTTCTTGTCTTTTACTTTAGTTTATAACACTTTTTTTCTTTTTTTTTCTTTTTTACTTTTATCCTGCTAGAAATTTTATATATTATTTTAAGAGCGGTTATATAATGTTTTTTTTTTCTTTATTAATTATATGCTTAGAGCTAGGAACCGCCATCCAAATAGTATCCGACTGAGTAAAATTATGGAGTATATGTTACATTTGACAATAGTAACTTTTTAACTAATACCTATGGAGGGAAAGTTCAATAAGAAAAAGTAGCAACTTCATAATATCTCTAATCACATAAAACTGTTCGCTGAACTGTTTTAAGTTTCATAAGATGAACCATAATTGTATGATACCCCATCAGATTTAATGAGTGGACCTAACTATAGAATTATGTACTGTTCTGATAATAGCATGCCATAAAGTGCATTAGCAATTTAATACATATTCCTACAATTGAAATGGAAAAGACATAGATTTGTCATATCTAAGTTTGACTTGAACACTTACCTAACATTTATCTTATTGTTCCCTCATGCCTATTATACTTCACATTACGTTTAAATACAAAGGGGAAAAAAGTGAAGTGGCCTGGTTAGATAGAAATCTTTCCAGCCATGAGATATTTTGTCTTATGCCAAAAAGAATTTGCTAGATATTTTTGCTTAAATCACATGGAGCCCAAGCAAAGTGCAACCTAAGAGATGATCACCTAAAAAGGACAAGAAACAAGAATAAAACATGGGTCACAATTGCCTGTCATTTCCTTATTATAAACCATTGTCTAGGATTCACAAGTGAGGAACAACTAAAAAGGGAATTAGAGGAAGGTATGTCCCATACCCATAATGTTGTGAATCTTAATTTCCTTTTGTTCCTTTCCTTAATATCAAGAAAAAATGACCCCTCAAAAAAGCCAAAAAAATAGGTCTTCCACGCGGTATACAATCAAAATCAGGCCTACTTAATTTTGTATGACTGACCGAAATCGGAGTGACAGATTAAGGCTCGGCATCGGTTATATCGGATCATGATACAGAGATGAATTGGTAAGCTCGTGAAACAATGGCCGATCAAGATCGATATGCCATGATCGAGACCGAAGCGAGAAAGAACAAAGAATCCTGCTAGATCGAATAATAGAAAACGAAGATGTCCGTGATAGGGCAAGATCGTGGCAGAAATCTCGCCATGTATCAAGCCAAGACCAGATATTTAGCCCATCATGAGATTTACTTCTATAATTATAATTATAGCATAAATAGGATTTCTTTACTATATAAAGATGATCCTAATCATTTTGTAAAGATCATACATTCATGCATAACCAAGCAATATACTACATCTTTTCTTTTAAGCTCTCTCAAACTCTGCTGTTTATTCCATACTTTTTAGCATGCTTTATTGCTCGAGGGCGATCTAGCTCGAGAGCCACAATTGTTCATCACATTAGTTTTCTTTATTTCATTGTTACTTTCTTACGTTAATTTTTATATTTATCAGTTTGTGCCAAGTGAAAGAAGATATCCTTAAAACCACTTATAAGTTTAATTGTTATCCAATTTTAGGGTAATTAGTTTGGCGCTCACCCTGGAGCTAAGGATAATAATGATTGCTTGGTACGGTTTTTGTAACACACACTATTTTACGTTTGTTCATTGAAGTGTTTTTCATTCTAGGATCAACATGTTAAACTCTCAAGTAGCAGCCACACACAGAGACAATGGCCTTGGTCTTCATGGCGAGAACAAAAACATAGCTTCCCCAAGAAATGGAGTACCTCCAATCAACCTCGATGGAGCTCCGGCCATGGATCCTATCGACATCAGCTTCCATATCGCCATTAATGGAAATTTGGGCGTCGATCCAGAAAATAGCGTCCGCAAAGATACGCGAACAGCCGATCAAAATGCACAAAGCAATGAAGAAGGCAAAATTAGCCTTCTAATGATATTCAAAATCTTGCAGACTCAACAACATGCAATAGCGCAACTCCAAAATCAGAATCGTGCACCGAGTATGATTAAGCTCTTTCATCACAAGAAGTTGTTCATATAGCTGAATCGGTGCCAAAAAGATGGAATGGTGGAGAATCAGAGACTAATCCTGCTATCATAAAGATGCTTAAGGAACTGACAAAGCGAATCGAGACTGGGGAAAAGAAGATCGAGGAAAACGATAAGAAAGTGGAAACTTATAATTCCAAGGTCGACCAAATCCTGGAGGCACCTCTAGTATTGAAAGGCTAGATTGTAAAAAGTTTGTATAAAAACTCTTCCCCCAAGTGCGGCTCTGAAGCCAATCCCCAAGAAGTTTCGTATGCCCGAGATTTCAAAGTTTAATGAGACAACTGATCTGAATGAACATGTCACCTCGTAGGCATGCACCATTAAAGGAAATAACTTGGAAGATTAAGAAATTAAACATATTGCTGAAGAAATTTGGGGAGATTCTATCAAAAGGTGCCATAATATGGTACCATAATTTATCATCTAATTTTATTGATTCGTTTGCAATACTTGCAAATTCCTTTGTAAATACGCACGCCGAAGCCATTAAGGTTGCAATAAGAAAGTCAGACCTCTTCAAGGTAAGACAGAGAGATAACAAGATACTCAAGGAATTCGTATCTCGGTTCCAGATAGAGAGAATGGATTTACCACCGGTCACCGATGATTGGGTTGTTAAGGCCTTCACTCAAGGTCTCAACATTCGGAGTTTCATGGCCTCACAGTAGTTGAAGCAAAATTTGATCGAGTATCTATTTGTCACTTGGGCCGATGTACATAATCGATATCAGTCAAAGATCAGGGTCGAGGGTGATCAGTTGAGGACTCATCCGGGTCCTCTTATCCAAATAGGACCGTGAATAGAATGAGAAGGGATATCGATCGAGAACCAAGGTCGAATAAAGATCGATATTAACCGTACAACGGAGACCGCAAAGGAAGCAGGCCTGGACGAATCATTGCATGGAATGAGAGGATAAACGATCGAGGTCAAAGTTCAAGAGAGTTAGTATTGAGCAAGGTCACATTAAACATCAAAAATCCAGATGAAGTTACGAACCTATTTCAATTATTTTTATTATTCGTCTAACACTTGCAGATTATCGACAAGGAATGACACAAAGCTTTGGATCTTAAAGCACGCGTTGCACTCTTTTTCCCTTGAATTTTTTTTTCTCCCTATTGGGTTTTTCAGGAAGGTTTTTAATGATACAACAACGGATCATGCTAAATTAGAATCGAAGGCCGACCACTTCGATGTCAAAGATAGAATTTAACAATATCTGAGGTTCCCTGCAATAAACCTCGAATACTGGGGGGAAGGGGGCACTGCCTTCGAATGTCAACTTTGTCTTGAGGAAATTACTTCATATTGACGGAGTATCGATAGGGACAAACAGTTGAATGAGTCGCGCCCACATAGGTTGTTTGAGCCCCGACTCAAAACATGTACACATGTGTAATCATTTTTCTCAAGAATAAAAAGAAGTATTTTTCCATGCTGTTATCTCATGTCTTAGAAAATGTTTTCTACTTTACAATTACATGCTTTCAATCTATTATAGGAACTAGCTTAAGGGCTGATCATTACCAACATTTAGATAATTAACCCTACGCAAAGGGACGGCTGTCCGAAAAACAAATGAGATCGAATTATTAAAACTTCGAGATCACAAGACCTTAAAGGCGACCCTCGATTTTTATAGGCCACGACCATCCCACTAGGGGACTGACACTTCAGGAAAGCTCGAAGTGAAAAGGAAAATATGCCTAATAGGCAAGTTCCAAATGAAAAGGTTACGGCCAAATTAACACAGTTCGGAGACATCCGAATTCCGTAAATGAAACAGGCCTTCGAATATTTTCATAAACCAGTTAAAAGGGCTATCCTAAGTAAAATCATAAAAGGCTTTGATAATATCAAGCCTTAAAAACTCTAATGAGTACAAAATTGTTCGAACTCTCGAATAATCCCTTATTTCACGCTAAGGCATTATAGATTTTACAAATACTACTAACAAACATTTCAAGCCGAAAGGGGGATGGGGAGCCATAGATATTCTTTTTACAAAGGCCATATCGGCCTAATACAAAATACTAAGGGATAATTTTACTTCGAGTTCGAGCAAGTCCTTACTCGATCATAAAAGCGTCTACCTTCAGTTCGAGTTCGAGCAAGTCCTCACTTGAGGACTACCTTTAAAGCCCAAGAGCTACCTTATCTCGAGTTCGACCAAGTCTTCACTCAATCATTAAAGCCTAAGGGCTACCTTTACTTCGATTTCGAACAAGTCCTCACTCAAGCATAAAGCATAAGCGCTACCTTCATTTCGAGTTTGAGCTAGTCCTCACTCGACCATAAAGCCTAAGGGCTACCTTCATTTTAAATTTGAGTAAATCCTCGCTCGATTGTTAAGTCTAAGAGTTACTCAAACTCAAGCTCAAGTTGTCATTCGGGGGCTATTGATCAGAAACGGTCTAGGGCAGTACTTATTGTCGGTCCTTACCATCTCAAATTTTGGACCTTCAAAAATCAAATTCTTAATTTTATGTTAAGGCGCTTTGACCCGCACAAAAAAAAGATAACATATTTAATAGCCATGGAAGGGAAGAAGTTTTTTGTAGTCATCAAAACATTTATACAAGGGCAACACGTCCCAATGGATTCTTTACAAAAGGCCAAAGAGGCCTCGACAGAAATACAAAAAACTAACAAAAATTCTAAGTGGCGTGATCATCTCTGGGAGTGGCGTCTCCGCCCTCAGGGTCTTCTGCACTTTCAAGTTCACTCGAGCTTTCGGATTCATCGTCATCATTGAGATAAGCTAATTTCTCAGCCTCACCTTCAAGCTTCTTAGCCCTCGATCTCGATCGAAAGATCAAAGCCCCAAGGATGGATTTCTTCAAGGGTCTCCCTACGACACTGTCACTTGGCGCGCTCGGCAACCTCCTTCGCCTGAACCTGAGCAGTTTCCTTTTGTGGAACAGTTTTAAATGTTTTGGCCATTTTGTTTTTGTAACAAGGAAGAACAGAGATTGGAATATTTGGTGTTTTGGGAAGAACAAGCAAAGAAACTCAATAGACTCAAGTCGTTTCTTGTATGACTGGCCAAAATTATGGTGAGAGATTAAAGCTCAGCCTCGATTATATCAGATCATGATACAGAGATGAATTGGTAAGCTCGTGGAACAATGGCCGATCAAGATGATATCATCTGTGATCGAGACCGAAGAGAGAATGAACGAAGAAGCCTATTAGGGCGGATAACAGACAGTCGAGATATCCGTGATCGGGCAAGGATCGTGGCATAAATCTCGGCACATATCAAGCCAAGACCGAATATTTAGCCCATCATGAGATTTCCTTCTGTAATTAGAATTATACCATAAATAGATTCATCTACTGTATAAAGAGGGTCCTAGTCTTTTTGTAAGGATTATTCATTCACGCATAACCAAGCAACATACTACATCTTTTCTTTTAAGGTCTCCTGTTTAGTCCATACTTTTTAGTATTCTTTGTTGCTCGAGGGCGATCTAGCAACAAATAATTGAAATCACATACTTTATTCCATACTTTTTAGCATATTTTATTGTTCATCACATTGATTTGCCGTATTTCACTGCTAATTTATTATGTCAAATTTTATATCTATCAGTTTATGCCAAGTATTTTCTTAAAATTACTTATAAGTTTAATTGTTATTTAATTTTAAAGGTAAACACCCACGTAACATGAATAGCAACAAAAGAGTCATAATTACTAGTAAAATTTTCAATTTTGGATCTATAATTTTGCCAGATCACCATCCAAGATTGCCACAACTGGAAAAAGGTCATCACTAACGTGTAATACTTGTATTATAAAGGAAAAGTAAAAAGGTTTTAGAAAGCACAATTGTGATGCACCAACAAGGCTTTGGGAAAATAACAGAGACCAAAGAGAATAGAAACAATAATGAGATTAGAAAGTTAGATGATCACGGTTTAGCCACAATTTTTGTTAAAAGATGTTTGAATATATAAAAGTAAATAGGGGAAAAAATCAAGAAGAGTCAACGTATAGTGTATATGTATATAAAAAGAAATTGACCTACCTAAACAATATATTTTTGTTGTGAAGGTGTCAATTGACACCCTTTGCTATTAGGTTGCTCTGATGGTAAGTAACCCTCACTTCCAACCGAGAGGTTGTGAGTTCGAATCTTTCCAAGAGCAATGTGGGAAGTTCTTAGAGGGACGGATACCGGGGGTCTATTTGGAAACAGCCTCTCTATCCCAGGATAGAGGTAAGGTCTGTGTACATACTACCCTCCTCAGACCCAACTATATGGGATTATACTGGGTTGTTGTTGTTGTTAGACCGTTGACTCTCCAAAACTTGTCGGTATATTTATTTTTTATATTTTGATACTCCTTGATTAAAATTTGGGCCCGTCTCTACTGTCATAGTTTGAATCTTGATAACGGAGAAACTCATGGTAGAAAGTGCTTTCCTTTTTAATACGCGATGTAAATGTTGAATCAGTGAGATACTAAATGAGAGAGACTAAAAAGATGTTAACTAAAACTTCTATTTGCCCTCTTTGTACAAATCTACACTGCTTGTTGAAAAGACTACTATTAATAGAAGAAAACTCCAGTTGGCTTCTGCTAATTTCACAGAAGAAAAGCTGCATTTTTCATTTACTCGCATGCCTTTTGTTTTATTTGACATGACATACAAAATCAGCAAGCAGTGAAAAATAAATGAGGGTTGTGAGGATGTTCATTTATCCCCTAATTGAGAACAAATGGCTATACAATATTTATACACATTATATATAGGCTGTGCACCTCCTCTGTATTTTGCATTCAAAGTATTAATGAATCATGTTCAGAATTCTAAGCAATAAATATTTTTATCTTCTCTTCACCGGTTGAACCTCATTACCCTAAGTGAGAGCAGCCCCAATTCTGTCCTTTCACTTACTCAAAGGGAAGTTTCCTGCCTTCTTTTTCCTTTATGCATTGTATCTCCGACTAATTTGAATTTGCTCAATGGGGCCCACCAAAAAGAAGCATTCTCTATTTTCAAGACTCGAGGCCCAAACGTCCCGTTAAAAGTGGAAGAATCTCATTTATCTCATAACACTCTATTTTCTAGTGCCTTTTATAATACATGTATCTCTATCATATTACGTTCTCTATTTTCAAGGCTCGAGGCACAAGCGTCTTGTTAAAAGTGGAAGGATCTCATCCATCTTATGACATTTTATTATCTCGTGCTTTTTATAAGACATGTATCTCTATCATATTTTATTCTCTATTTTTAACGTTCGAGATGCAATTGTCTGGTTAAAAGTGGAAGGATCCCATCCATCTCATGACACTCTATCATCTCATGCCTTTTATATAAGACATGCATCTCTATCATATTATGTTGTCTATTTTCAAGGCTTGAGGCGCAAAAGTCGTATTATAAAAAGTGGAAGGATCTCATTCTTCTCATGATATTCTGCTGTCTCGTGTGTATCTATGTTGCTCGGACTCTTTGAAAATTTTGATGGGTGCGTGTCGTATCCTTCGAAAATATCATATACGGAGCGGCAGCTGTTTTGGAAAGTCCGAGAAAGATAGGTGTGTAGTATAAGACATGCATCTCTATCATATTTAACAGCTTCTACCTGTCCCTTTGGTGATATAAAGTCAGAGGAAAATAATGGCTATGTGCATGTATCCATGAGGTAAAAATTTAATTCCAGCTATTGAAAAAAAAGGGAGAACAAAAATAAATACAGGGGTTTGGGTTGCTTTCAAAAGTATAAGATTGGCCACGTTCTTTCTTTGTGTGGGAGAGCTGTATTGGTCTGTGCAGATAAAAAACATATGTTATTAACAGGTGTTTTTCATCTACATTCCTTTGCCTTTTTCATCAGCATTACCAACTCTACTCTTCTGTCTTTTAATTCATTTAAATGCACTGCTCTTAATTCTTGTATTTTATCATCTTTTTTATTCACTTTTGAGTGTTCTACTTTTGGCACTGGAAATGGAAGAAGAATGCAACAGCAGTGAATCTGGTTGGACAATGTACATCGGTTCTCCTTCAAATGGTGAGGATGATGATGAGCTGGAAAATGATGATTTTGATGAATTAGAAGATAATAATAATAAAGAAGTCATTAATCGCGACGACAACGAAGATGGTGATACTGATGATTCCATGGCTTCTGATGCTTCTTCAGGACCAAGTCATAGGCAGTATATTACTAAAAATGGAAAGATTGCTGGTCAAGCCAATGTGGTTCATTACAAGAATCCAAAGGAAAAGGGTAAGGATTACAAAGTTTGCGGCTTGAACAACGACAACAACGACCTAGTGAAATTTTATAAAGCCAATAATTCAGTGAAAAGTGGTTACAAGGATGAAGTCAAGGAAGAAGAGTCTGGTTTTACTGCAAAAGGAGCAGCTTCAAATGATAGTAATAAGGTTAGGAAAAGTATTTGGATGGGTAAAGGGAAGAAGTAACATTTTAGTTTAATTCTCATTTTAATTAAATAGCACTAGTACTATTATGTAGTAGTATATCTATCTTTCTTTCTTAGTGCATGGAAAAATTATCAGGATGTTTTCATGTAGAAATAAACATATTCTCTTTATTTTGCTGCTCTCTTGGTTGAGAAATGAGAACAAGAGCAAAGACTTATACTCTTTTACTCACAAGGATTAGTTGAGTTGGTTGTATGAGTAGTTTTCCACGTGGGAGTTTTGAGATCGATTCATCTCACTAGCGATCTTCACAGCCAGAGTTCATTGCACCTTACTTGTACAATTTACTTCTCTTATGTGGTTTGGGAGTTATTGCACAGTTGGCAAATTACCGGTGGACATCCGAAGAATAGCAACTATGGATTTCTTTGGTAATTTTCCATAAAAAGAAGGGGTAAATCATCAAACACGTATTCAGTTGGCATTTAAGAAGTGGATTAACATTTATCATCCACATAACGACTAAAAAGAGTCGTCCGGTGCACTAAGCTCCTTTTATGTGCGGGACCGGGGAAGGACTGGACCACAAAGGTCTATCGTACATAATCTTACCCTATATTTCCCTATATTTTTATATGAAGTTGCTTCCACGGTTCGCACCCATGACCTCCTGATCACATGGCATCAACTTTACCAGTTACGTCAATGCTCCCTTCAAATACGGAAATTAAACGAAAACTGAAAAACGCAAACTGACTATGAATTCGAAATATGCAAATTAAACGCATAGAACTCAAATGGTATAGGGTGTCCCCTAGTACTCGAGTACGCGATTTAATAATATATCGTGCCAATCAAAACAAGCTTAAATTTCATTATTACGGCTTAATCGTTGTACTAAAAAAAAATTATTTAAGGGTATGAATCGATGCACCTTCTTTGTTTTTTTTTTATTGAAAGATAATTTATATTATATTAAATATTGCGTATAGAGACGGGATGCGTACCTTTCATCATATCACAACCATATGCACCGTCATTAGGTGTGTTAAAATACTCCCTTCCAATATTTTACTAATACTCCTAGGTTTACTAGGATCAACACCCATATTTACAATATTGTAAGTATTAGAGTGATGCCTATCACTATCCAAAACATGTCCCTCCACTACACTTTTTTCCTTTTCAAAAAGTGACCTTCCAAAGACTAGGCTGTCATATATGCACCACTGATTGTAGTCCAAAATTGCAGCCCTCCTTTGCTAGTTTGTCAGCAACTCCATTTGCTCTCTGTACGCATGCAATACTATAGGTTTACCCAACCTGTCCAGGAGGCACCTGCAATCAGAAAGTAAATTATTAGGTGTGTCTTTTCCGGAATTCAGTAATGTTAGTATATCCTCTTATTCCACTTCTAACTAGTTGGAGTCACTGCAATAAAGCATAAAGTTTCATTGTAGTTGGTGACTCCGCTGTAGATGTTGCTGCAAATCCTATTATCCATTCACCATTCGCATTTCGTATTAATCCACCAATGCCAAAATTATTATTATTATGGTCACCGTCCGTATTTAGTTCATAGAAAGAAAATTTAGGAGATTTCCATTTAAGATTATGTTGTCTCTTTTTCCTAACAGTATGCATTTTAGCTATAAGATACATAAATTCAGCGGCTTGTTGAGTAGTTAACTTTATAAAAGCTATTGATGTAATATGTTTATAACAGTTATTTATTCTGGCTAACCAGATATTCTATAAACTCAAAGACAAGTAAGCGATTGGATTTATCTTATATGGAACATAAAATTTTTGAAAGATATAATCTTATGTATCCAATTAAAAACATTTGATTCTTATGACAGATAATTGATATAATCAATTATACCTAAAGTCTGTTAATATGTTTTAGCACTGATGCACTTTAGGAACAGATGCTTAGTGTTTTCATCTTTCTCATAGCAATATTGACATGTAGCATCTTGAATAATGTTACAATGCTTGAGATATTTCATAGTGGGTAATCTATCTTTAAAAAGTAGCCATATGAACCCTTTGATTTTAGGTTGAGCAGGTAGCCTTCAAATTCAGTCATAGCTTGTAGAATTCTTTATAGGAATATTATGTTGTGCATTTAATACATTGTACACGGACTTGGTACTGAAAATATCTATAGGAGGTAAACCCTAAAAAATTCTATCAACTTTGTTACTATATTTAGATATATAAATTGATCGTATTAGATGTGTAATGTTATTGGGTAGGTCGAAATGAATATTATTCCAATCCCATCTATCATTGTCATTAAAGGATGAGACAGTCATGTTTTGGTACTCCAAAGGTATAGCCATATATAGTTAATCAAAGAGTAGTACTGGGTGCAATCCATTGGTCCTCCTATAGCCTAATGTGTATGCCTTTTCCTATATTCCATTTTATACCTAACTGGCATAAGTGCCAACTAGTAGTGATGTTAGACCAAATATTGGAATTCTTTTTAGTCTGAGAAGTATGTAGATATTTGGATAATAACACCTTAGCCCACATAGTATTTGGTGAATTGAATAATCTCCATGCTAAACTTGCTAATAGAGCATTGTTCTTATCCCTTAACTTTTCTATTCCTAAGCCACCAAGAGATTGTGGCTTAGTAATCTCATTCCAGTTAACAAGATGCATTTTCTTTTTTCCAATGTAGAACCCCATAAGAACTTTTGTTGGTACTGATCCAGCTTATGGAGAATATTGGAAGGAATATGTATATATTGCATTATATGATTAGGAAGTTGGTTTAATGTAGATTTTATTAGAGTGGCTCTTCCTTCCAGTGTTAGGAATTACTTCCACCCTACTAATTTATTTTTAAAGCTATCAAGCAAGAATTGAAATTCTGCATTTTTAAACTTTGTTTGGAATATGGGGAAACCCAAATATTTTCCAAAAGAAGTTCCTTCTTTCATGCTAAATGAGCTTATTGCAAACTCCTTATCATTAGTACTACAGTTCTTAGAGAAGAATAATTTAGATTTATCAAAGTTTATCTTTTGCTCAGAGCATTCTGAGAAGTTATTAAGAACATCAATAATTGCATGGCAGCTTTTAGTAGTTAGTCTAGAAAATTATATTATATCATCAGTGAACAAAAGATGTGAAAGTAAAGAACCCTTTTTAGATATCCTTATACATTTTAAGTAGTCCACTGATTGTGATATATTTCTAGATAATAATTCCATACACATAATAAACAAATAAAGTGACAAAGGATCTCTTTGAGGAAGTCCTCTTGAAGGAGTAAAATATTGGGTACTTAAACCGTTGATTAAAATAGAGATTGATGTAGTTGTTACATAGGAAATAATTAAAGATATCATTGAAGGAGGAATATTAAGTAAACTAAGGCTTGTCTTATAAAGGACCATTCTAATCTATCAAACGCTTTTTCTAAATCAAACATTAACAACATGGCAGGACACTTCCCTTTCATTCTAGCAAGATAATTTAAGGCTTCTTGTACTATTATGGCATTATCACAAGCCCTTTTTACCTTATTGGAAGTTTTTTTATGTTGGTCCTATAGTGTTTTCGTTAATTGATTTAAGCTATTAACTATGATCTTAGTAATTAGCTTATAAATAGTATTACAAAGGCTGTTAGGTCTAAATTTTTGGATTCATGTAGGATGCTTTACCTTAGGGATAATGCAAAGAAGAGTCTTATTAAGATCTACTAGGAAAGTTTTAGAGGTAAACACATTTCGACAAAAAGAGGTAACTTTAGCACCTACCTCCCTCCAATATTTTTGGTAAAAGAAAGAATGTAAACCATCTAGTCCTGGTGATTTGTATGGTTTAAAACTATTCAATGCCTTTAGAATTTCTTCTTGCTGAAGTGGTATGTCCAACATAAGTAAATCACTTGAGGAAGTATGAAAATTATGAGGAGCCCTTGGTAGTTCTTTCGAGATTAAGTGATCATTATGAAATAAGTTAGAGTAGTAATTTAGGATTAAAGTACGCATTTCAGTACTAGAATCTACCCAATTTTCAACATTAGCTTGTATAGCATTTATTTGATTTCTACGGTGTCTTTGAAGGGTGGATAAATAAAAAAATCAAGTGTTAGAATCCCTTTCATTCAACCAATTTAATATATATTTTAACTGCCAGAATTCCTCTTATGAATGAAGAATATGGTTGTATTCCAATGTAAATTGTGTTTCTAGATTTTGCAAAAAAATACTAGTAGGATAATATACTGAAGACTGTAAACTTGCTAATCTAGCCAGTAATTTTCTTTTTCGCTCAAAAATATTACCAAAAATATTATAATTCCAATGTGTAGCTATTCTCATAAAATTTTCAGTAGTAGCTAATAAAGGAGCATCATTCATTCATGCTGCATGTACTAGTTTTTAAACTTGGAAATGAGATGTCCACGTAGTCTCAAATCTAAATATCTTATTATAAAGGGGTTTACAAGGTTCCAAATTAATAAGTAGAGGGCAATGATCTGAATGGGTATGAGGTACGTATATAACTGTAAAGTTAGGGAATAAATTTAGTCAGTCATAATTGGCCAAAAATCGACCAAGCCTTTCTATATAGTACGTCCATTGCTTTATTTGTTAGCCCAAGTAAACCTACTACCCTAAAATCCTAAATCAATAATGCTATATCTATTCATAAAATTAGTAAATTTATCCGACCTATTATTATTAATGGGTAGACCCCCAAACTTTTTCTTAGATTCTAAGATTTCATTAAAATCTCTCCCTATTAGCCAAGGCATACCATTATTGACATGTAAATTAATTAAACTATTCCAAAGCATATCACATAATTGATAAAGTCTACTAGTATAAATAGCAGATAAAATTCAAGTAGGTTTTAAGGAACTAACCTGGACAGTATAGTGTATTTCCTGTTCCCCAACTCTCATTTTTGTTACATTAATGAGATCAACATTCCAAAGAACCACTAATCCTCCTATGAGTCCATTTGCAGGCGATTGAGCCATGTTTCTAAAGTTAAACTCTTCGCGCAGCCTTTCATGCATGTGGGTTTCAAGTAAGATAGCAAGAGTAGGTCTATGATTATATAATAAAGACCAAAAGTGCCTCCTAAACTTTGGATTATGAGAACCCCGACAGTTCTAAACTAAGAAATTCATGTAAGAATTAGGGTTCCTTGGTTGGGACAAAGGATTCTTAGTCGTTGGAGGATCCAGACACATTGGAAGTTGAAGAAGTGTTGGTATGATCACAATAGAATATTTCCTACTCCGGGATTGGTCGTTGGACAAAAATTGAGGCTGCATGAAACCATTTCTGGTGGAAACTTTAGAATAAACTTTTTTCGAACTGTTCTTTGAGGTTGTAAACTGAATCCCTTTTAACCACCAAAATTCTGTTCTTGTCTCCCTCATTTCTGCAAGAATTGCAATCAATTCCTCTCTTGTCTTGCTATCTAGTTCTTGTGGAGATGGAGGGGGAGGAGAATGAACTAGGTTGATCGGTGGAGTAAGACATTCTAAGAGACTGATTAGACTGGAATAAGGGGAGTGTGGATTGAATGAGTCCAGGGGTTGAAACCATAGGGAAAATATCTGGCCCATGAAATGCGATGGATAGAAGGGTAGGAGGTTTACAGTTTGTTCCCACGCTGAACTCATTTGTGCCATTTGATGTGACCATGGTTGTTGAGTTAAACTTGAAGCCTATTGGTCCATCGGAAGAGGGGTTTGAGTTGTATACCATTGGTTTAGATTGAATGCCTCCATTCCCAACCTCATGCCTTCCGTCACTATTTCCGCTAAATGAATTGGATTTTGTATCAACAACACCATTTCTTGGTTGCTGAGTTGTAGGGTAAATATCAATGCATTGCCTTGCAACCCCATCTCTAGCCAATATTGAAGTAGGAGATCGGTTGTCATCAGCTGTGAAGTGTAAATCAGAGGTGATGAGCTCTGAGGCAACTAGGGACCAGCCATTGTGAGACGAGGTAAATGGGAGTATTGACTGTTGGTTCGTATATTCCGACTCATGTCGATAAACATTGGCCTCTGCATTATCTAAGGATATTAGTTGTTTTTGTGATGCAGAAGTTATACTAGTAAAGGATTTTGGAGTTTGAGATGAGTGAGGATACATATTTAAAGTTAGAGTAGATAGATTAGAGGATTGATCTTGATGATCTTCACATGGTAGATCATCACATTGTTTACCTTGGTTTTGAGGAAGTGCGGGTTAAGAAGGAACAAATTATTGTAGTATGCAAAGGTGATACAATACTAATAATGATCGGAGTCGATGTATCTGGATTAGGAAGAGTTCCTTCTAAGTTGTCTATGTTTAATAGGATTTGGGGTGTAAAGGCTTGGTTACATGGCATGTCTTGAGTATGTGGCATGCACTCTTGGAAAGATGTGTAAGAATTATGTAAGGATGGTGATTGAGGAGCTATAGACTTAGGGTTAGGAATAAAGGGATTGGTTGATATGGTCGGCCACGTTTCATGCTTAAGGAATTGGGTACTGCGTATTTGTTGTGCTGGCATAGGCTCGTTGTTCAAGTTATTATCTATTGGGCCTTTATTGGAAAGTTTGTGATTTTGTTCGAAAGGGCCATCATTAGATAGCATATGAAATTGGTTGTGTAATTTCGTATTGGGCTTATTCAAATTCCTTTTCTGTTCTAAGGTGACCCATCCCAAAACAGGTAATGTAGGGTTAGCAAACTTACCTGGTAACGGCAGTGCCGCCTCTAGTACCTCAGTAGCCGCCTTTGCAGCTGCTTGTTCCCTTCCCAATTGTGGTTGTTTGGATGGTTGTACATACTTCTTTGCAAAAACCACCGTTTTCCATTCATTATACTTCGATGGTGTAGCAGTAATTGTGTTAATCTTGTTTGGTGGATTGTTGCTTTGGTTTTGCTCCTTAGGTAGACTAATAATCTCAGGACACTTGAGAACTGGATGACCCAATTTTCCACAATGCGCACATAGAAGATTCAATCCTTCATAGAGAAGAACCTGTTTGTGGTGTCCTAAGTATAGATGTGTTTTTAAGGGTTTCTCCAAAGGTACTTCAATACATATACGAGCATATCATCCTCGTGTAGTAGTTGAGGTACAAGTATTAATATTCAGTAACCGTCCTAACTTTAAGCCAATCCAATTTAGTATTTCGAAATCATAAAACTCGGTAGGTAACTCAGGCATGCGTAACCAAAGAGCTGAGTATGTGAATTGAGTGGACGAAGCTTTAAAATTTGGCTCCCATCTTCGTACAGTTAGGAAATGACCGAGAATAAACCATGCTCTCAACCTATCAACAGATTGGAAAACGTGATTGTCATTAGCTATGGCACAAAAAGATAAGGTACATATTTACTTCCTCATCTGCAATCAGTGACGGATATAGTGTGTTACTGTTTAATCAAAAATGGAAATTTAATCAAAACTAGAATTTAAAAGAATATAAATTACTGATAATTAAAAAAATATATAAAATAAAATAATTTAAGTAGCGAAAGAGTATTTCAAGAGAAAAATAAGTAAACCAAAATATATTCAAATGATTTCGTGTCCTCAACTGATCAGATGTCTTCTTTTTGTATGTGTCCTAAAGAAATACGATTTGACAGAATCATAATGAGGCTATTATTAGTAATTAAAGATATTAAATGTTGCATTATATAATCATTAAATTCAATACAAATTTCGTAACGTATTCCATATTTAATGTCCATTAAATACCGTATCTGCACTCTTTTCTATTGTCAAATTCATTCTCTTAGACCCTTAGATATAAATAACCTCAATAGGTACGGGTGCTAAGTTATTTGAATAACTACTCGTGCCTCTTCTTCTGCCATTTGCTCGTGCCTGTTGTAGCTCGTGCCTCTTAGCTACCTGTCATTCTTTGACCACTCAATCAGTCTATGTGTCTTGACACGTTTCCTTAAATATATTTTTTCCCAATATAGATAATCCGTCACTTTCCATTTATTCATCAGTTGAATACTTGGGAAATGGATTTCTTTAACAGAGAATTTTTATCACCATAAATGTTATGAAAAAACTGACGCTTCAATTGTCGTTTCCATTTAATGCTCCGTACACATGTCATTTTTCTATTGGTTCTGCAGTTTTGCAGTTCTTTTCAAGGCTTTTCCTATGCGCTCCACTATTCTAGAAGTGTCAATTATCATTATTATGGTTCTTCCATCATCGTACTTTTTTCTTTTTCCGGTTGCCCATCAATATAAATATAACTTTTTTCCTTGTCTTTTACTACATAGAACTTATTGAACACTTCAATTCTTTAAATCTCTATTCACTTCTTCCTCAGTTTAATCTTTGATGGCTTCACCAAACCATAATCCTAGGAAAACTCATATTTTAGATAACTTTCCCAATGCCCTCATTAGGCATAGAAGAGGTGGTAGACTTCGTAGCTTAGGGTCCACTCGCGGTGGTAGCACATCTATGCCTTCTCCTAGTTCTGGTCCCTCTTCTAGAACTAGAGGTTCTCTTTCTCAAAGGTCTTTGTCGAGAAGCAAAGAACCTTCTAACCCTTACGCAAGCCTTTGGTTGAAGAGATAGTTCCAACAGAACTATCTTTTTATCATGATAGGGAATCTCTTAGAAACCATGTTGCTACCTTAGATCGTGTCGATGCTTTCCTAACTCAAATTACAGAAATTTTAGCTCCCATAGTTCGTAAAGACTGTCACTGGAGCAGTGATTTCCCCATTATTATTCATAATCCAAATAAGAGGATCACTTCTTACATGATTGGATTCTCTTTTGTTTATACATACCCTTTCACTTTAGGGTTCAAACCAGCCATTGACCCGATCATTCTAGATTTTTGCCCTTTTTTCAATGTCTACTTGCGCGAGATTGGTCCAATTTTATGGAGGGTTATTTCCTTCTTGAGGCATCTTATCAATATAGCAAATGTTGGCTTTACTTTCCCTCGCCTAATTCACCTCTACTCCCCTAGGATTTTTCGCAATGGCATTTTTACCCTAGCGGCCAGGAGCAAGAGGGTTTTAGTGAGCCCTGAACATGATAAACACTATGGCTAGTATACTCGGTTTGTTGCTGCCCCCGTTGCTGGTTTAGTGGGTGAATATAACGTTCCCTTCCCTGAGAAGTGGAATTTTGCACGTATGTTTTATATACTTCTCGTGCCTTTTTCTTTCAAGTTTATTAATTTTCTCTAATACTTCTTCTTTTCTTTTCTTAGCAACCATGGGAGTTGTAGAAGATGTACTGAACTTTCGTGGTTGAGTAGATAAATTGCTGAAGACCGCTCCAATGGAGGGTAATTCCTGGAAAAACCTTTCCAACCATTACGGTTGGAAAGTAAAGACTCATAGTAAGAGTTTCTATTTTATCTTTCATGTATATAAATACTTTCCTTTATTGTTCTAACTTTCACCCTTTTTTATATCAAGATTTTCTATTCTAGGAGTCACTACTGAAGCAGTTGCGGCCTCTCGTGACTCTTTGAGTGCTCATACCTCCTTAACTTGAGAAATAGTCCCGAGTTCTTCTTCTGCATAAATAAAATTTCCCGAAGAAGAAGTCTCCGAAGAAGAGGGTGAATGAGGCTCCCTGGTGATGAGACCACGAGCTAAAAGATGTATCGTCTCTGATGACAAAGCTGAAGTCTCACCCCGTCTTCTTGTTGATACCCAATCATTATTCCTGATGAAGATGTCACTCCTCGTGATACTCGTGAGTCTATTAACCAACTTTTTATCAGTGGTTTTGATAGTGGAGATTAGGACCAGTTTTAGATGAACTTCCTTTATCTTCCTTTTCAACTCCGTCTGTGACCCTTTCCTTACATGCTCCAACTGTTTTTGTTCCTTCCTCTACTATTTTTACTTCTTCCTCTACTCCTCTTTTAACAATTCTCGCCTATCGTTCCCCATACAGAGGTGGGCTCTTCAAGTAGAAGTGTTGCGACGAGGAGCGTAACTATTGAAGTTCCTGATTACAGCAACCTTCTGAGAAAATCAGGTCAAGCAGACGTTTCGCTCGAGCCTCTAATTGGCCCAATTGAGAAAGCAAAACTAGAGAGCCATAGCTGCCTAACTCTAATGAATGACATAATGCATTCCAGTTTGAAGGTTTTTTTTTTCTTTTTTACTTTGTAAAAATTTCTATCTTTGGGATTCTTATTTCCCTTCCTTTTTTCTTAGGCCAATGTTATCGGCATAGAGCTGATGAACAAAATCTCCCTCTTGGAGAAGGTAGCACGTGATTCAGAGAAGGTTGCTCGTGATAGTAGTTAGAAGCAATCAATTGGAAAGAACAATTCGATAGTGCTCAAATTGACATGGAGGATTTATCAGAGTGCAAGGATACCTTAGAGCAGCAGGTACGGGCATTAAATTCGGAGCTGGCAGTTATTAAGGCTTCCTTGAGCCAAGCAGAAAAACAAAAAGAACGCCTTAAATCCTCCTTTTTCGAACAATTATCTAAGGTTAGTGAAGAGAACAGGGCTTTGAAGTCTCTGTTGAGTCAAAAAGAAGTTTATGCTGAAGAGCTCGTACAAAACTTAACTCAAGCACAAGAAGATCTTCGAATCTCTACTGATAAGGTACGTGCTTTAGAGAGCTCTCAGGCTTCTCTTTAAGCTTCTTATAATTCTGCCTTGGCAGAAAATAGAGAGCTTAAGAATGAGGTTACCTCCCGGGAAAAGGATTATGAGATCTTTGAAGAAAAATTTGATGTTGAGGTAAGTTGGGCTTTTCTGAATTCACGTCGTGATACCCTAATTGAAGCTGGTCAAGAAAACTTTGACCTGGAGTCTAAATTAGCTAAAGTTAATGAAACCATTGAACAAACTCAACAACCTCAGGACTTTCCTTCTCCCGTGATTGAAGCTCCCGTGGTTGAAGCTCATACGGGTATCACATCTTCTTCGAGCCCAATCGAACCTACTGCTGCGAGCCAAGTTGAAACCGCACCTGATGCTGCTCGCCCAAGTTGAGCATGTTGCTGCGAATCAAGATCAACACGCAACCGTTGATGCTCTTGTCCAAGTTGAGCCCATTGCCATCGATGTATCTTCTTGAGTTCCCTCATCTTCTTAGTGAAAAGTTTTCATTGTCTTGAATTCCCTTTTTTTTTTACTTTGGAAAGTCATGTTAAAAACCCTTGGCTTTATTTGAGGGTTGATTTTGGAACGCAAGTCCCCAAGTCTTTTATGGGGAAATTTTGTATAAACAATCTCGTAGCTTTTTGATCGAGTTTGTACTTTAAGATTTTTTTTATTAAGAAGTTCCTTATGTTAGTATTTCAAACTTCAATTATGCTTACTCTTGCCCTTTTCTTTTTAAGGACTTACAAAAAAATTTTGCATTTTGGTCCTATAAAAATGGTTTTGTGAATCTTATGACTAATTAACTTAAACATGAGTTTTATAAAAGAGGGCCCTTTTATATTTTGATACTTAATGAAGAAAGACGTCTCAACTTCATAATGGTGTTATCATACGATAAAAGAAATAGGAACACATATGTTTCTTTGAAATAACTTTGATAAGCTTTGAATAATACTTAACAAGTTTTGAATAATACTTTATATGTATTTGAAGTACATTAATAAATTTCTCGTAACTGTTTTCTTGTAACAGATTTTTATGAAAAAATAATAAACACAAGATTTTTCTTTATAACCCGTTTTAGAATGATAAACGCAAGGTTTTTCTTTATAACCTGCTTTAGTGCATAACTTTTACCGTAACTACAATAAGGTTTTCTTTAACTGTGGCTCGTGACTTCGTGTGACTTTTACTATGCACTTAACTTTTTCAGGCTTGATGTTTCTTAATCTTCTTTGCCTTTTTTACAGATACTTGTGTATATTATGTAGTCCCCCAAGTGTTTGAGTATTGAAGTATGAAGCCTCGGGTACTTGATTGTTTCTCTAGTTTGACCCTTTTCCTGAAAAGAAAAAACATACAGTACTCGGAGGTGCGATTATAGATGAAGACTGCTTAACCCATTTGAATTTCTATCAGAATAATTGTAATCCTAGGCCAGGAATTTTAGATTATTCCATGTGCCTTACAGGCCTTGACTCATCATTTAGTATGCGTTAGCTTTTTGTCTATCATCTAAAATTGATAGTAAAATTTTAGCAATTTAAAATTTTAATTTAAAATAACGATACCTAACAGTGAGCATTCCTTAGAAATAATATCTCTTCAAATGAACTGCATTCCAATGTGAAGGAAGTATCTTGCCATCCATTGTTTCTGGTTCATATGATCCCTTTCCTGCTATATTACGAACTCTATAGGATCCTTCCCATGTTGGACTTAACTTACCCGTGTTGGCTGCTTCGAAGATTGAAAAACCTTTTTAAGCACGAAGTCCCCAACTTTGAAGAATCTGAGACGTGCTTTTCGATTGTAATATATTCTATGGCTTGTTTCTGCGCTGCCATTCTTACTAATGCAACTTCTCTCCTCCCTTCGAGTAAGTCAAGATTGACCCACATTTCCTTGTCATTATATTCTTGTGTTACCTGTGTGAACCGTGTACTTGGCTCTCCTATCTCAACTGGAATTAGAGCATTTGCTCCTAACTAACAAAAGCAGGGTTTCTCCCGTGCTTGTTTTTGCAGTTGTCTGATATTCCCACAAAACTCCAGATAACACTTCAGGCTAGCTACCTTTTGATTCCTCTAATCGCTTCTTGAGATTGTTGATTATAACCTTGTTCATCGATTCTGCTTGCCCATTACCCACTGGGTGATAAGGTGTCGACGTAATCCTCTTAATTTGCCAAGTTTGAAAAAATTCAGTGATTTGAGCTCCTATAAATTTAGGGTTATTATCACACACAATCTCCTTCAGTTCACGAATCGGCATATGATATTCCTCCAAATGAAATCCTTGACTTCCTTTTCTCGTACCTGTTTAAATGCACCTGCCTCTACCCATTTAGTAAAGTAATCAGTAAGTATGAGCGAAAACTTTATTTGTCCTTTTGCTTGTGGTAATGGACCAACGATATCCATTCCCCATTTTATAAATGCC
The DNA here is from genome assembly GCA_034376525.1 of Nicotiana benthamiana. Taxonomy (NCBI): domain Eukaryota; kingdom Viridiplantae; phylum Streptophyta; class Magnoliopsida; order Solanales; family Solanaceae; genus Nicotiana; species Nicotiana benthamiana. Next base: position 65,594,278 of record CM067331.1, on the reverse strand, counting down.
CATGGTACAATTACTGGATGTAATAATTCGGCATGTATATGCATATTATTGCCATACTTTTGGCATTTATAACATTTAGCAACGACACTTTCTACTTCTTCTTCCATTTTAGACCAATAATAGCCTACTCTAATAAGGGTTCTTACCAATGACCTTTCTTCTACGTGATTCCCACAATGCCCCTCATGAATATCTCTCATCACATACTCCGTTTGAGAAGGCCCGAGACATCTTGCTAAAGGTCCTCCTATCATTTTGCGATATAAATTGCCTTGCTTTAAGTAATAACAGACAACCTTGTTTCGAAGCGCATGAGCTTTCTTCTTATCTTCAGGCACGGTGCCATACTGCAAAAGCGCAAAAATTTCTTTTCTCCAATCCCAAGTTAAATTGTTAAAATTTACCTCATTCTTATCAGGGTCAAGAACTGAATGAAATAAATGTATAATTGAGGAATGTGAATTGCTTGCCATATCATCTGCTGATGGGAGGTTAGCTAAAGAATCTACTTCAACATTTTCATCCTTTGGTATTTGTGTAACTTTCTAAGTTTGAAATTACTTTATCAATTCTCGTACCTTTTCTAGGTACTACGGCATCCTCGTTTCCCTGGCTGTATAAGTTCCCAGTATTTGATTCACCACGAGTTGTGAATCACTCTTGATTATAATCTGATTTATGCCAAGTTCCCGTGTCAATTCTAGACCTGCATTAACAGCCTCACACTCTGCTTCATTGTTAGTCATAGAGTTATATTTAATAGCTTATCGAATGGTTTCACCCGTAGGTGGTGCCAAAATAGTTCCTAAACATGCACCTTTTACGTTAGATGAACCATCAGCGAATAAAGTCCAAGTTCTTGGGTTAGCTCCATTGAACACCTGCAATTCTTTTTCTGCTTCTAATTGCATATTTTGGCTAAAATCAGCCATGAAATAAACAAATACTTGTGATTTTATAGCAGTTCTAGGTTGATAAGTTATTTCATATTCACTTAACTCTATAGATCACTTAGCCAATCTACCTAATAACTCATGTTTATGCAATATATTTCGTAAAGGGTAAGCAGTTACTATAGCACTAGGATGACACTGAAAATAAGGTTTTAACTTCCTAGATGTCATGATTAATACAAGTGCAAGTTTGCCTAAATGAGGATACCGCGTCTCCGCATCTAACAAAGATTTACTGACATAATAGATAGGGGATTATCTACCTTTTTCCTCACGTACCAATACAACACTTACCGCTACTTCCGAAATGACAAGGTAAATAAGTAGCCTTTCCCATGCCTTTGATTTTGCCAGTAAGGGTGGATTTGACAAGTACGTTTCAAGTTCCTGAGTGCCTGTTGACATTCTTCATTTCATTCAAAATGATCCTGCTTATAAGGGCCGGGAAGAATTTAAAGAATTTCTCGGATGACCTAGAAATGAATCTCCCCAAAGCCGGAATTCTCCATGTTAACCTTTGAACCTCTTTCTTGTTTGGAAGTATATCAGGGATTTCCTCAATGGCCTTAATCTATGCAGGATTTACTTCAATACCACGGTTAGAAACAAGAAAACCCAAAAACTTACATGATGCAACACCAAATGCACATTTCCCGGGGTTCAACTTCATGTTATATTTGCACAAAATTGAAAATGTATCACATAAATGAGATATGTGAACCTTTGAATACTGATTTTCAACAAGTATATAATCTATATACACTTCCATGATTTTTCCTAAGTGTTCTTGAAATATTTTGGTAACTTACCTTTGATACGTTGCACCTGCATTCTTTAGACCAAAGGGCATTACCATATAACAATATGTCCCCTTGTTATGAATGAAGTTTTTTCCTCATCTCTTGGATCCATTTTTATCTGATTATAACGTGAATATGCATCTAAAAAGCTTAATAGCTCATGACTTGCAGTTACATCAATCAGTTGATCTATGTGTGGTAGTGGAAAAGAGTCTTTAGGGCAAGCTCTATTAAGATCATTATAATCTACACAAACTCACTAGTTACCGTTCTTCTTTGGAACTACAACAATATTATCTGACCAGTTAAGATACTTTACCTCCCGAATAGAACCAATTTTCAGCAATTTTTGGACTTCATCTTGAATCACCTAATTTTTGAAAGTTCCTTACTTTCTTTTCTTTTGTTTTACTAGAGGGCATAGGGGATCTTCATTCAACTTATGAGTCATTACCTCCTGTTGAATCCCTGTCACGCCAGAGTGGGATCAAGCAAAACAGTCCACGTTAGTTTTCAAAAATTCAACTAACTTACCTCTCATTCCTTGGCTAAGATTGTCTCCGACGTAAACTTTCCTATCAGGCCATCAAGCAAATAACACGACAGGCTCCAATTCTTCAATTGTGGTTTTGATATTTTTATTTTCCTCTGGTTCTTGAATAGCATCAGGTCTTGAATCTATATCTGTTTGCTCTTGCTCAGTTGAGGTTTGTGTTGTGGTGACCTCAACTGCCTTTTGTGGTTGCTATTTACCTTCATTTCTCGTGCTTGTATATGCAACAGAGTTGATCGCCCTGAATACATGTTGATCTCCACGAATTTGATAGATTCCCCATGGCGATAGAAATTTAATAACTTGATACAAAGTTGAAGGTACTGCATCCATTTCGTGGATCCATAGCCTCCCAAGAATTATATTGTAAGCCATCTCCATATCTACTACCTGGAACTTTGTATCTTTGATGACACCTTCAGCAAATATGGTGAGTGTTACCTCCCCTTTTGTGACTACACTGGAATTATCAAATTTAGATAGAGTGCGGGCCTTTGGTATTATTTTGTCGTCGGCTTGCATTTCATGCAATACTCTTAGAAAAATAATGTTTATCGAGCTACCTGGATCAATCAAAACTCGTTTTACATTAGTATCATATACAATTAAAGATATTACCAGTGTGTCGTTGTGAGGTATTAATACGCTATCTACATCTGTATCGTTGAATGTAATGTTGTCTTCTTCTAAGGTGTGTCGCACACGTTTCCCTTGATTAATTATTATTATTGAAATCTTGTTAGTGGACGTGTATGATATACAATTGATATATTCACCTCCACTTATAACATTGACAGTCCTTTTGGGGGACGGTGGTTTTGGAGGTTCCTGCCTATTTTTCATATAAGCTTGCTTGTCTTTCTCGCTGGACAACTCTATGAGGTATCCTTATTTAATAGATGATCAACTTCACTTTGTAAAAATATGCAGTTGGTTGTTTTATGTCTGTGGTCATTATGAAACTCGCACCAATAATTCGGGTTGTGCCTGTTCGGATTCAATCTCATTTCCTTTGTCCATTGAACCTTATCTCCCATGCTTCTCAAAAAGCCACAAGCTCGGAGGTGCTGACATTGAAGTTATAGCCACCGGATCTTGCTTTTAAATTTGTGTCATCATCTTGTGGCTCATGACTGTTTCGATCATTCCTAAATCTCGAGCCTGACTCTCTATTCCTTGATCTATGATTGTACGTCTGATTGCCTTTTTTTATCGTGAGTCTCTTCCCGCAGGTCTCATGTAAGGCTTGTATCTATTTTTATTAGATCTTTTTTCGATCTCCACACTTCTTGAACTTACCTTTTCGTCTTTTTGAAATCGTTGAACAGTATCTTCCTCAATCCTCAACTTCGTGCTATATATTATAAACATCATTCCACGTTGTAGCTGGGAATTCTCGAAGGTTTTCTTTGAGTCTCCCCGTGGCTTCCGAGATTTTTTCGTTTAAATTGCTTTCAAAAGCTATAGCTGCCCAGTTGTCAGGTACACATGGCAATGTCATTCTTTCACGCTGGAATCTATCCACGAATTCTCTAAGCAACTCTGAGTCTCCTTGCTTAATTTTGAAAATATCTTCCATTCTTTTTCCACCTTTTGATCTCCCGAGTGTGTGTTGATGAAAGAATCTGCAAGCTCAGCAAAAGAATTTATAGAATTTTCAAGTAGAAGAGAGTACCATGTGAGTGCTCCTTCAATGAGTGTTTTGCCAAATTTCTTAACTAACACAGATTCAATCTCCTGCTTAGTCAAGTCATTGCCTTTTACCCCCCGTCGTAAATGCAGTCACATGATCTCGTGGGTCTGATGTTCCATCATATTTTGGAATGTCAGGCATTTTGAATTTTTTTGGAATTGAAAGAGGAGCAACACTTGGCTTCCAGGGTTGTTGTGAATATTGATCCATATCTACTCCTTTGATTACAAGTGGCACCCCATGTATTTGCTCTATGCGCTCACTTTGCTCCATGAGTTGTCTCTGCAAGGTTAGTGCTAAGTTTTGTAAATAAGAATTAACCATATTACCTGGTTCCCTCTCTTGTGATTCACTGGGAGTCCCTCCGCTGCTTGAGTTGACAAGTTAGAACGAGGGTTTTCTAAAGTGTTATTTTGGGAGTTGGTTCAGGGGTTGCAACAAGTAACCGGCTAACAAGCGTTTCAACAACTTTATTGACCTGAGCTGCAATTAATTTCTGCAAAGCGTCATCAACGGTTTCAACATTCTCAAATTGAACATGTTCATTCATTTGAGATCCATCAGGGGTTCCCTCACGAGATTGTTGGGGAGGGCCTTGTGGAGTAGGAATCAAAGTGTTAATATCTTATGGATCTCCCTGATTTTGTTGGTTTTCTTGGTTTCCTCGAGTGTTGACATTGTTGTTCGACATAATTGAACAACAAGAAAAGTTAATCGAGAAAAAATAGATTATCAGTTTCCCAGTAATGGAACTAATTTATTTAACCAAAAAATAGAATTTTAGTCAAAGCTAGAATTTAGAATAACACAGGTTATTGATAATCAGAAAAAAAGTATAAAAGGAAATAATTTAAGTAGCGAAAGAGTATTTCAAGAGAAAAACAAGTAAACCAAGATATATTCCAATGATGTCGTGTCTTCAACAGATCAGATGTCTCCCTTTTATAGGTGTCCTAAAGATATACGTTTTGCCCGAATTATAAAGAGGCTATTATGAGTAACTAAAGACATTGAATGCTACGTTACATAATAATTACATTCATTAAAAATTTTCTAACGCATTCCATATTTAATATCCATTAAATGTTGTATCTGCACTCTTTTCTATTGTCAGGTTCATTCCCTTGGACCCTTAGATATAAATATGTTTCAGTTCGCCAGGTTGTCTCTTGCCTGCCCATGGATTCAGCAACAGTTCGAAAGGTTGCCCTATTCGGGAATCTCCGGATCTATGCTAATTTTCAAATACCCGAAGTATTTCGTCGATTACTACGCCCTTCCTCGTCTCTGGGTGCCTAGGTATCCACCCTAAGCCTTTGCTCATTTGAACTTCACCACTTCAATAGGTACCGGTGCTGAGTTATTTGAATAACTACCCGTGCCTCTTCTTCTGTCATTTGCTCGTGCATGTTGTAGCTCATGTTTCTTAGCTAGCTATCATTCTTTGCCACTCAATTAGTCTATGTGTATTGACACGTTTCCTTATATATAATTTTTTTCCCAATACAATTACCTGAAGAGTGGAGGGATGAATTAAAGCTTATGGTTTTGAGTAAGGCTGTAAATGGGGCGGTTCCGAACCGGAACCGCGGCCCTGGCGGTTCTGCCGGTTCCGGCGGCCCGGTTCCGGCGGGGCGGTTCTGGCGGTTCTCGGGAACCGTGGCAGGGCAGTTCTACCCGTTGGAACCGCCAGAACCGGAACCGGACCGGTTCTGGTGGTTCCAAACGGTTCCGGCGGTTATGTAACGGTAATTTTTAAATAATAACTTTTTTTTTTAAAATAATTTCCAAACGGCTCTTTTTCAAATGTAGCTGTTTGGAAGTTTAAAAAATATCCATTTGGCCCCCATACTTTAATTTAACCCCAAACTTTATATAATTACACTATTTCCCATTTCTCAACTATAAATACCCCCTCATTCTTTCATTTTTATTCACCAATTCATCAATATCTCTCAATCTCTCTCAAGCTCTCTTTCAATCTTTCTAGTGCAAGTGCTTAATTTATTGTTGCAAATTCGTGAAACATTGTGAAGTTGTTGAATTGAAGTTTTCAAGTGTTCAATTTCAACGATTTTCATTTTTCAAGAAGTTGTTCGTCAATCCGGTAAACTCGTTTCAACTCTTACGTGCTAAGAATATTTTTGTGTGTTGTTATTTTGCTTAATTATAATTATTATGGCATTTTTGTTGAAAAGTATGTTCGGTAAAGGAAAAGCTAAAACCGGTGAAAGTAGTGGCCAAAATACTACCCCTCCCCCGTCTCCCCGACCTAGAAAAGATAAGCAAGTTCAAAGTAGTAGCCAACCTAGAAATCCTAATGAACCCTTCGGAATCCTTGATAGTGATCACCCGTGTTTTCAATTTAGCGATATTGATTTTCTACATGATGTAGCAGTTGGTGATAGAATAGACGATGATATTACGAATGCTCTTTATCCTAATGCACCTATCTTAGAGGGAAATGAGGATGATGATGATGATGAAACCCAAGCTCCAGTAGATTTAGATGATACACCTACTAGTCCTGCTCATAACTTAGGTGATGAACCGGCACACCCACCCGTACAAACTCCCACTTTTAGTAGACAACCGCCTAAACGTACAGGAACATCATTAGTTTGGCAATTTTTTATTCAACTAAGAGAACAAGATAAGGCTAAATGTAAATCTTGTGGGAAATTACTTGTTCATAGGTATACTGGGGATCGTAGTGGCACGGGTAGTTTAGTTAAGCATATAAGATTACACCCTAGCGATAAGGCTAGATATTTGCAATTGAAAGCGCAACAAGAGGGGAGGACAAGTCCTGATACTACAGTTAACCCAAGTACTGGTTCAAATCTAGTTCAACCAGGAATAAACACAGTCACCGGAGGTATATTATATTACGATCCACATATGGATCGTGAAGAATTAGCTACAATGATTACTGTTATGTGTTTGCCTTATTCTTTTCCTTCTAATCCTGCATGGATTCATTATATTAGAAGAGTATTTAATCCTACGTATAAAGGTTGGCCTCGCGCCACAGTTAAGACCGATATTTATAAATACAAGCATGAATATGAACAATACTTGCGCTATTTATTTACCCATATAACTAATCGTATGTTTATTACAACTGATATTGGTAGAAGTAATAATGATTGTGATTATCTAACCGTAACCAGTCATTGGATAGACGAAGACTGGACAATGCAAAAACGCATTATTGCATATAGGATAATTAATTCACGGCACATGGGTAGGTTTATTGCTAACACTGTTTCAGATGTATGCAGATATTTTTGTTTTAGTGATAAAATAATGTCAATTTATATGGATAACGCTTCTAGCAACACTAGTGCAATAGGTATGCTAACTAGAACACTTAATCCTGCTTTTACTAATATTTTTCATGTTAGATGTATATGTCATATTTATCATTTAATTGTTGGTGATGGTATGAGAATATTAAACTTAGAAATTGAAAAGGTTAAAATGGCTCTTAATTGGCTATTTTATTCAAACCGTAGAAGTAGACTTAGAGAATATTTTAAAAAGTGTGACGAATATGGCCTTAGAGAAAGAAAGGTTCCTAAACCTTGCCCGACTAGGTGGAATTACATGTAAGAAAGTTTAGTAGTAGCGTACGAATATAGAAACCCAATAAACGCTACGTATAATTCTCGGGATTGTGGTGAGGACGATAATGACATGCTAACTACACAAGATTGGACTAACGTTAAAATTCTTTTAGATTTTTTAGAACATTTTCATGTGGCTACAAATGCTTTATCTGGCCAATATTATCCAACTATTTCTAACTGTTTAGTTTATATTGCCGCACTTGCTAATTGTTTGTTAATTTTAGCGAGGGAGGGGAAATTTATGAAATTGCAATAACTGAAATGAAAAAGAAGTTTAAAAAATATTTTTTTCCAATCCCTCCTATATATGGTGTGTCTGCTATGTTAAATCCAACTATGAAATTAGGAGGTCCTAACTTTTGGTATTCTACTATTTATCAATCTTTAGATCTTTCAGATGTAGAAATTGCTACACTAGCTGATGCGAAAGCATCAATTAAAGTTAATGCTCAAACTATTTATAATGCTTATAAACAGGCGTTAGAGCATGCTAGGCCTAATATTCCAACCCCTACTTCGTCTACATCACAGTCGTCTAAAAGAGCTGCTGGCTTAACAGCTCTTAAATCGTGGACGGAGTTCAGGGGTACTCAAGGGGATAATTTAGATGAAATTTCCCATCTAAATGAGCTTCAAGTTTATTTGTCGCAGGGACTAGAGAATGAGAATCCATACGGCTCTTTCGACCTTTTGGATTGGTGGATGACAAGGGAAAAGCATTTTCCCGTTCTTGCAAGGATGGCTCGGGATGTTCTGTCGATTCAAGCGTCAACTGTTGCATCGGAGAGCGGTTTTAGTCAAGCAAGACTACAAATAGGTGATCACAGAGCGTCGATGCGGGATAGCTTGGAAAAATTAGTGCTTTTTCGAGATTGGATCCGCGCAGAAAGAAGGAACTTTGGGCTAGCTGAATCACAACCAGAAATAGATGAGTGCTGTGAAGAAATGATAGCAGAACTTGCTCAGGAAGCAACTTCACCCGGAAGTGGTGATGAACAAGCTTCATTTCCACCACCGCCAACACAACCACCTCCAAACCTTGAAGGTTTTATGAGATTTGTTAGAAATAATGCATAAATTATTATGCAACTTGTACATTGGCACGTCTTCTTTTAGTTTTTTTCCTTTTAATGGTGGTATTAGTACCATGCTACGCTCATTCCATTGGGGGAATGAAGACTAAGAAAGATATGCCATTTTGGTCAATAAATATGCTCTTTATCATATTGAATATCATTTTGTCTCAATATTACTTTGTCTTTACTTCTATATCAATCCTTGAATATTTATATAACATACAATATATAACATACAACACAATATACTAATGACAATATTCTTTTATTAATATATACTACTTATATACAATTTATACTAATTACTAACTACAACACAATATACACTACTTATATACAATATATACTACTTAAATACAATATACACTACTTATACATAATATATACGAATTACCAAACACAATATATACTATACTAATAACATAGTACACCATATAAAATATATTCTACAATATACTAATGATTACTATACAAGATATTGATTTAAAAAAAAAATTCGGAACCGCCGGAACCGGAACCGCCAGAACCGGAACCGGATGATACCCGGAACCAGATGGTAGCGGTTCCGGGTCCGGAACCGCCAGAACCGGAACCGCAGACCCAAATAGACCCAGAACCGGAACCGGATACAGCCTTAGTTTTGAGTGAGTAATCTTAAGTTAATATATAATTATATTTATATGGGGTAAAATTGATAACGACAAATAAATGTTCGATGAGTTGACATGTGAAAATAAAGATAGGTGAGATATGAGTTGACAAATAAGTTGACACCGTTTACAAACATGTGACTTATGGACGAATAAGTTCCAAAGGCGTTTAAATCGAGGGCGAAGATTCAAAGAAAAAGATATAGTTTGGAAAAGAAAGCATTCAATGAGCAGCTGTTACAAATAATCTTTGCATTAATACCCAACTGTTATATAGCCATCATGAGGGATTTTATTCATATTAAAGAAGAGCTTGATTTTGGGAATATTATCTCCCTGAATTGAGCTATAGATAGGAGAATTTGTATCCATTGTAGGACACACAAAAATCATCTGTAGGACCAAACAACTTTTTCTCGTTTTGTTCTTAATATTGCTCTTGTTATTGCTACTTGCCAAACTGAGTCCACAGTCAGATTTGTATTTTATTTTAATTAATTTATTTCTGATCTTAATTATTTTACATTCTAGGAAATTAAATTACCTATTTATATGCCACGTCACAAATTCAACTATACCGTTTCACGAGTAAACAATATTTAAGTTTGCAATCACATATTTATATATATTTAATAAATTTCTTAATATATACTATATATGATCTCGGCAAAAATTTAGTAGGTTTACGAAAATTCATACCAGCAAGATGTGCCTCTTGTTAGGGGTGGGTCTCTAATTAAATCATGAACCTATTTAAAGTTAAATCTTGAATTCTCCCCACCGGAAACAAGATGTTTGATTCGGCCGGCTTTGGCTCTTCTTTTTTGATTTATCCTGTATTAAATTAGCTGCAAATTACCAAAGTGAAATACATGCTTAATAGTAGTTAATTCATTGACTACTCAATTAAACGCATCATAATGACAAGAAATTAAGCTTCTCACATCAAAACGCAGAAGTGTTGGACATGCGTAGTTTGCTTCTCACATGAATGCTTCATTTCAAACCAACGAGAAAAAGGAAAAAAACATAATTGTAGTGTCTCGGACAACTGTCAATCGGGTCCATAACAATTCTAATTTAGGAAAAACAGCTAAATACGATAGCAATTCTTAAGTTAATTCCTAAAGATATTAAGAATTCTAGTGAAAAGAAAGCGAGGGCTTGCACTAGTGCAGGAAGGACCATTTACATCTATACCTATTTTTTATATCACGTTTTAATTTGTATCTATTTTGTAAAAAAATTACAAACGTATTCACTTTTTCACATAACTTCAGCATACGAGACTGAAATAGTAAAGACAATCACGCAAATCTTCAGTATTCTAGTAGACGAACCTGAAGTAGCAAGTATGTTGAACCAAGTGTCCTGAAATTTTTGTTTGTAATTGCTGAACTTAAATATAGTAGCTGAAGTTTTATTCTCTATTTGCTAATTGTTGGAGCTTTTATTTTTGTAACTGGTGAACTTCAACTCTAGAGCTGTAGTTTTTTTTTTGTAACTGGCAAACTTTAGCTCTAGAGCTGAAGTTTTTGTTTTGTAACTGGCGAACTTCAGCTCTAGAACTGAAGTTTTTGTTTTTGTAACTAGCAAAATTCAGCTCTGGATCTGAAGTTTTTGTTTTGTAACTGGCGAACTTCAGCTCTAGAACTAAAGCTTTTGTTTTGTAATATAACTGGCGAACTTTAACTCTCGAGCTGAAGTTATTTAGTTCATTTGTAAAAACTTCAGCGCTACATAAGCTGAAGTTTTTGATAAAGCTTTCTAACGTACTGGATAAATAATTACATTGCCAATAGTATCTGAACCATAAATTTTGGAAACAATAAACACGAAAAGAACAGAATTATCATTGTTTATTAACTTATGTACGTGGAAATATTCATAAATTATTTATATTTTATTTTTAAATAATCTGATAAACATATTTATGGCAATCATCCCATGAATTGAAGTTCCATAGCAGCACAAACAACAACAAAACAAAAGAAGAAGAAGGAGAAGAAGAAGAAGACGAAGAAGAAGAAGAAGAAGAAGAAGAAGAAGAAGAAGAAGAAAAATGAGGAGGAGGAAGAGGAGAAGGAGGAAGAGAAAGAGGGCTGAAGTTATTTAAAAAATGAGTACAAGTTAAAAGTTTTAAAAAAAAAATAGTATAGGTTAAATAAAAGGACCAAATAAGGCGTCCCGTGCAATTTCTATGTGCAGGAAGTAGCAACACTTATTAAAGGATACAAATTATTGAAGGTGAAAGGTACGTATTTGGTCGTTCGTCGAAACTAATTATTTTATCGAATATTTGTTACGTTCTATCGTTTTAATTTGCGCTGTTTAAACTTTGACAAATAAAAAAGATATTTTTTAACTTTGTGTTCATAAAATTCAAAATTCTTTTGACTGAACGACAGAGTTCAAATGAATTTTGTTCTTTGTATTTACAATTAGTATTTCCATGATCAAATAACACCAATTATGATCATTTTGTTTTTATAAATTTCCATGTGTTATAAAGCTTATGTTGTTAATCTAATAAGGATAAATTTAGCTCATTTTGCAACATTAAGGATAAATTTGATCCCAGCTATTAACGTAGGATAAATTGAAACTATTTCGTAAAGTTAAAGGACAAATTTGGCATGTTGCTTTTTCTTAATCTTACCTCTATTTAATAGTTCTTTCACTTTTGCCCCCCATCAATTTCAGTCTTTTGAAATCAACCCAGCAGAAAAAGATTTGCCATAAAGCTAAGTTTTAGTCCTTTGTGTTCTAATGGGTGCAAATAGATGAAATCTCAAGATATCCAAAAGTTGTATTTCAATGGCTTCTTCATCTGTAGACTCTGTTTCTAACTCCTCCATGTCCTCCGCCACTCGACAAGATCAGGTTTCTCTCGCATACCCAGAAGGATATTTTTCAATAAATTCTATACCTGAATGTAATATTTTGCTCCTCCCCTTCCCATTTTAGTAATAGTAGAAGTGTATATTAAAAATCCATATTAGCTGATATTTACTACTAGTTGGGAATAATTTTTAGATTTGTTATTATTATTATGACGATGATATGAGTTGAGCTTAAATGGGAAGTAAGTGTTCTTATAAAGGATATTAACTTATTTAGGGATGAAGCATAGTTATTATATTTTTTTTAATAGAAGTGAATATTAAAGAAGTGGTTGAAAAGCTACAAACACTAAAGTTTTAAATTGCTTAATAAATATGAAATCTGGAAAGTTGTATAGAAATAAATAGTGTCAAATATTCTGGACGTCCCAAAATATAGTGTGTCATATAAATTGAGATCGTGGAGTGCAACTTAAGTCGTTTGTCTTCTTGTTTTTCTCTCTTCCCTTTTCTTGTTTGCCTACATGAGTGAGGCTGTCGAGTCTTGCGTATGAGAGTAAATCACCGATTATTTTTTTTGTCTTTGCTGGAATTTGAACTCTTGTCTTCAAGGTTTCCACCCACATCAATGACCAATGACCGCTAGGCCAAACCCTTGGGTGCGATTTTATGTTCTTATCTCTTGTCGTACTCCGTATTTATTATTAGTGTCTGATCATTGAGCTGAATGTTTTTGTGTTACTTCTAGCTGTGAGTTTTTGTCTTCATGGATCTCTGTGAAGAGTTAATTGGTAATATGATGCTCTTACTATGATTTTAGCCTGCTGTAAGTTTTAAGAGATTCTCTTGCTATTGCATGGCCTCTTAGGTATTCTTTGTTAATCCTTTAGAGCTCTCATTGTTGGCTTTGGAGAATGCTTTAGGACATTATTGGCTTCAAGTGCCACAATTAGACATAAACAAGTACTGAACTAGTTGTTAACTCTTTTGCTCTGTAGCAATCGGTTAGTCGATATCTAAAATATATGTCGGAATGCGAGTTATGTGTTACAGTTACTCTAAATTCCAGACAACGATGTATACTTACTAAAGGAAAAATTTGGAAAGTACCTCTCATAGCAAAGTTTGGAAGCACAAAGATACTTCTCTATTTTACAATCGAAATTATAAATAATGCATCAAATCTTCTTCACTTATCAATATTAGACGCTATGCCTTTGAAAATTATGGACAAGAGGGGTTGCTCTGATGGTAAGCAACCCCCACTTCCAACCGAGAGGTTGTGAGTTCGAGTCTCCCCAAGAGCAATGTGGGAAGTTCTTGGAGGGAAGGATGCCGGGGGTCTATTTGGAAACAGCCTCTCTACCCAAGGGTAGGGGTAAGGTCTGCGTACACACTACCCTCCCCAGACCCCACTAAGTGGGATTATACTGGGTTGTTGTTGTTGTTGTTGCCTTTGAAAATTATATAGCATTATGAGTTGGTTTCGAGCCTTCAGGTTCTCAAACCACTTAAAAACTTGGCTTTAAGCTTGTAAGCTAGAATAGAACCAACAAGGTTTCGTGGAAGTTTTCATAATGACTGTCCGAATGTGCTTTCTGAGTTTCTGGCAGACCACAGAGTGTAATCCATCACGTCATGGATTGATGAAATCCTAGGGTCAGGTCTAACAAAGACATAAAGGTTTTGACAGGAGAATAATGTGATACTCCAATTCTTGAATAGTTACAGAATTTTAAGTACTCTATAAACCTTCGATTCTTCCACTACTAATGAACTTTAAAATTTGTTTGGTGACACAACAAGAATCAGCAAGTTGTTTGGTTAGCTATAACCAGATTGTTAAAATTACTGCTTGTTAATACAATCTTGAATAAGTTATCCTATCTTATTAAGTAGCCATTAATTTGTATCGTCATGCAGGTGTTTGTGTTTCATCATACCTAGTTGGATTGTGTTGGTCTTCTCAATAAGAAAATGAATTTATCCTATCTGTGCTGACAGCTGCATCCTTCTTTACTTTATGAAGTGTGTATTTCATCATTTATACTCGATACAATCTGTGATCTACACTTCTTTAAACAGCTTATTTGACTTTCCTCTCAGATCCGTCTTGCTGTTCTATCCAGGCTATGCTGTGGTAGCCCAGAGTTTCAATTTCATTGGACTGGGCTTTTGGTGGGCCCAGTAAGAAGGGATTTTTTGTTTGGGCCATTCATTTGGAAAGTCTGAACTTCTGAGCTAGCTCCCGTAGTCAAAATTCACTAAAAATGCATACTTGTTGTTCAAAATACTCGGACATTGATATTACCTGCTGATTTATTTCTTTCTATAGGTCGGAATTTACTAATATAATCTGACTTTCTAAATTATTGCCACGCACATATATAAGGATAGAGGGCTAAGACAGAAGGTTTCACTTCTGTGTTAGCGTTGCCGCAGTCTTGCCAGGTACCTAGGTTAATGCCAGCTTTCAATTCTATGAACTGATTAAAGTCCTTTTTTGTCTATTGAATGCATATATGAAATTTTACCTGTCTGGTTGAATGGTAATCCTGTTCTCTTTAATTTCTTTTCCGTCTATCCTTTTGCTGCTACATTTGTGATTATGGATTATCCTGTATTTTATCCATTTGGGCCTATTCCCTTTAGATTTTTGCCTGGTTTTTCAAGTTGAAGCTTTATGATGTAAATATATAATAAAGGCCTCTCTGCAATTGTTCTAATATATCTGGAGTATAACATATAAAATTTGGCACCAAGTCCACCCTTTCATCCGGAGGGTTGGGTTTGTAGTAACTAATAAGAATGTTGACAAAAGATGCAATCTTAAAAATAAGCTAAGGTTCTACTACTCTCCTAAAAGGAAGGATCAATAGGTACTGCTCATTTGGCTACCAGTTGCATTAGAGAAGCGTGTGACAGCATGTATTTAAATAGACATTGATTAATTCTCTTTCATCATTCGAATTCGCTTCCATGGGGAACGAAATTTTGTAAAACCGATACTTATCTGCCCTGCAAAAAGAAATTTTTGGAATGCATTAATCACTTCCTTGTCAGATTCCTATTATGTTAGCACTCATTTTAATTTGTTCCAGTGCAAGTCATCTACATGTTAAATGTATGTATTGTGAAGTCATACGATGTCCCAATTTTTATTTTGTTTATCATGTAGCTAAATGGAGAAGGAACTGATTGAGAAGTTCAAGAGGTATGAAGTTGAGTGCCGGAGATATCTGATGTCCAAATACTTCTCAGACAAGAATATCTTTGGAGGTAAACACTCCTTAGATACACAATAAGCGTATCTGTTATCAGTATTAAACCAGAAGTGTTCATTTTTTATTTATTGATGCACACTGGAGTTTCATAATTGCATTTGTATACACACGCTGGTTCTTGTGACCTGCATTTGCTCACTTTTGGTAGATACTCTTATCCACATTTCAATTATGTGTTTTAGATCACAATAGCATCTATTGGTTTTACCTCTCTTCCTATACCTAAATTGAGTACTTCATATATTTGTTCTTATCTTTGTTTCTACTTTTTCTGCTCTTTCTCCCTAAATACAGATGCTTCTGTAAATTTATTTTGTCAAAAACTATTTAAGACATCCTTTCTCAAAGCGATAAAGACAACACATTGAAGGACTAGGGTCATTAGGAAATGCATGTTCAATAATGTAGTTTGGCACTTTATTTTGTATCTGTTTATCTTTGCAACAGTAGTAAAAATCACTTTACGATTAATTAACTTCATCAGACCTACGGCCTGTATAGTAAAAGTTTTTTGATTGAGAACCAGCATGTAATTGTTAAACCAACAGGGATGATCTTTTTGCGCGAGTCTGCTACCTCTTTTATCTTGCTATTTGTTTTTCGACATGCACAACAAAAGGAAATTTTTATCTTTGTCATGGTGTAATTGGTATCCCTTTTATTTTAGATAAATTTCAGTTCGTCATTGATAGGCTATGAATTGTTTACAAGTCAGCCCTACCATTTTCTTCCCTAAAAGCTTTGGACATGATTGAGTTCACCAATATTTGTTTTGCAGGAAACATATTTGATGTAAAGATGGAGAAACCACAAAAGTGAGCAGGTGCTTTTTGTTGCTGTCTTTATTTTATATTATATTTTTTCTATTTCGCCTCAGGTTTCCTGGTTACCAGGACCCTTCAATGCTGGCGGATGCATGTTATGTTTCTTTTCCGTCTGCCTAAATTTTGATAGACAGAATTATTTGATAATTATATTGGTGGACGTATAACGTATTTGATAAAATAATTGAGCTGTACACAAACAAACTGATCGAAATACCATCATAATTAAAAGATACAGCACGAGTAATGTGATTGACTGTTTTTCTTTTGTTTTTTTTTTTCTAGCTTTCATGTGGCTATGTTTAGAAAAAGGCAAACAAGTGTTCTCTTTTTGCAAAATCCCAGAAATTGAAAATATCCCATGTTACAGTCAAACCGAGTAGCCGGGCCAAGACTTAAAATAGCAAGACATCCCATGTAAAATCCCAAAAACCTCAGTTGCTTCATTCTCCGTACAGTCGAAGATGCAATTCCAGAGGTGCACAGCAAATGATATTTGGGAGATATCTCTATTCTTAGGTATCGTTTGGGTATGGATTTCATTGAAACTTTGAAAATGAGATGAAATATGTTTTCGAAAGTTGAAATTGTGTTTGGACATGCATTTTACTTGAAAAGAATTTGAAATTTTATAAGTAGAAAACCTCAAAAATGTCAAAAACTACTCTAGAGTTATTTTTGGGATTTGAGGATTTTTTTTTTCAAAATCCAGCAAAAAATGGTTAAAATCTACAAACAAACAGATATTTGAAATAAAAAGCTCCCAAGTTTTATGGTCGAGCTTAGACTACCATTTTACATTTTTTTATTTGAGCTGAATATACAAATTAAGTTCACTAAGTTTGAAAACACAACTCTCGCCGGTCCAAAATAAGTGATTTTTTTTGGATATTTTCACACAGATTAAGAAATTCATCTTTTAGCATTAATTAGTAATGAAATTGACCATATTAATTTATACTATCTCACATAAACACTCTTAACACATATTTCAATATTATTTACTCCAAGAACAATGTAAAAAAAAAAATTAATTAATTCATTCTTAAAATATGGTAAAACCATTTATTCTGGACCATAAGAAAAAAATAAAAAAATACTTATTTTGGACCGAAGATATTAGGTAACCTTTGTTTATTTCTCTTATTTGAGATAGGAAATCAATGAAACGACGCAGTGAGTTTAATAAAAACGTAATTTAGTTCATGTTTGTTGCCTTTCGATGTTTAAGACTTTGGACAAGGAGAAAAGTTGACACTTTAATCTCGACATTTTTGTCTGTGTCATTTATTGTACGTACTCTTTAGGGCATAGTCCACAGACCACATCAAGTACTTTAAGCTGTGAGCTCTGACTCTTCATTAACCACATTTCATAGTTATCGCCAATAATTAATTTAAGCTTCAAAATTAATCACCAGTCATATTCTAGTATAAGATATTTTGTCAGATCTAAGAGAAACGAAGCATGTAACTTACCTGATTTTTTTGTCAGAAATTTGAATATTTAGTTGCGTTTGTTTGAATTAACAAATAGTGAAAATCTTGAGTCTTCGTAACAACTAAAAAATGTTCTTCGAATTATTTTCAACCAAATATCATTTCGAATTTTTTAGTTTTCATCAAAGATTGAAAAACTTTTGGGAAATAAAATTTTTTAGTCAAATTTGAGAAACGCCACAAAATTTCTTCGCAACTGTTTGACATTTTACTTTATTTTAAAATGTTTCTTTTTTAAAAAAAAAAACAAATTATATGAGGTTAACTTAGTTAACCATCTCAACATGGAATAATTGCCATGAGAGTATTGAGATTGAAGATGGTATGCGGTAGGTTCGCGTAAACTGTGTATTTACACCTCACTCAAAAGTAACAAATGACTTTAATTAGCTGCATTACAATTAGGGGTGTCAATGAAATCCTAGGCTGCTCCCAATCGACTCTCGGCGAGTAGAGTAAAAATGGGAAAGCTGCATTAAGAAACAGAGATAAAATTAAAAACACAATTAGTTTTTCAATGATTGCTCACTCAAAAGAGAGAGACTGCGCACTCAAAAGAGAGACACTACGGTTAAAATTAAAGAAAGCTAAAGAAATTGCGGAGAGACTTGGGTGAAAAACTTGTGGAGTTACGTTATATACATCATCAGTATAAAAAAAAAATTATATCATCAAGTTATTTTTACTTATTGTGACATATAATATATCTTATTTTTAGAATTGTATATGGTAGTGTAAAAATATTTTTACAATAACGGCATAAAAAGTTTAAACTCAAACTTGTTTACCGCAAAGGTGAATGTTTGACTCAAAAGATATAAATTTTTTTTAACAAATCAATCTAAGATGAAGAGGTAAATCGTAGTTAAATATAATGAACTGTAGGATAATAACAGTAGTGATATAATGACAGTAAAGAGGAGTGAATAAATATGTTCTTTTCAAGGTTCATGTATTTTACAAAATGTGCCCCCCTACCTTACAAGGTTTCTATTCCTCTTATATACCTAGGAATTTTCTCTAATTACAGGAACGATTGTTTAAGAAATATCCAAAGAATATTCTCTAAGTCCCCTGGTGTGTTGATTCTTCTATCGATGTCGTGATGTCTTTCCTTTTACCGCGGTCATATCCCTTTAGGTGTAGGCTCGTGGGTGCTCGTTCATTTGTCGTGCTTGTCGTAGGTTGTGATCGATCAAATTTGGACCTATATAGTTAGTCCGTCCGCTCGTCGAGGTCGCGATCGGGTGCTTCCTCGATGAGCGGACTATGCCTTCCTAGGAAGGAATTTTACCCGCTGGGATGGTGCGACGTGACTAACGAGAGGTGGTTATCATGCTTGGCGGATCACCGAAGAGTACACGCCACCCGAGGGTAACGTCATCTTTGACATGCGTCATAGTTACGCGAAGTTTTAGGCAAAGACTTATGGTTTTTGGCGCTTCAGTTCTTGTGCTGATTTGAAACCTGCCACCTTGATTCTGGCGCCACCCAACCCTATAAATAAGTGAAGGGTTGATTTTTTGAAAAACTTTAGCCACTCTCTCTTGATAACTCTTCAGTCTTCTTCATTTGTTCTTACACATTCTTGTTTCCATTTCCATTCCTAGTCGGAAGCTTCTTCTTTCTCATTCCCTTTGTGTAACTACTCTTTTTAAACGAAACCATGGCAAGGTCTCGTTGTACTAATGAAGAGGTTCCTGGAGTCACTCCATCAACTACAACACCTCTATCTGGCAGCGGAGAGGTGGAGATAGAAGAAGGCGACAACCCTGTCATAGTGGAAGCGCTATTACCGAGATACACTCTATTCCAGAGTGACTTTCTCAAAGATCCACCCCTATTTCGAACCTCGTAACTTCTGAGATGATGCAGACTCAGCTTGATGCCCTCTGTATAAAATATGGTGTTCCTACCCATGTAGAGATGATTATGGCGGGGGAAGATTACGTTGACGTCCACAGGCCAGGGTACTGTGCTTTCTTTTAGTATCCCTTTATGATCGGCTACACCCTTCCTCTCTTCCCTCTAGCAGAAGAGTTCTTCAGATTTTACCAGGTTTTCCCGGCTCAGCTTTCACTGTACATGCTCAAGGTACTTCTGCTACTAACCAAGTACGCAGAGTTGGTAGAGTGTGACGTCTCCGTCCATCATCTTTTGCACTTATTTATGCCTGGTTTCCACAGAGGTACCATGGTGCATTTGAGACTTCACGGTACAAAGGGATTGGTGGTTGGGACGGTTTACCGAGCGTGCTATAAGTTTTGGCACAAATACTTCTTTATTAAGACCGACCACATTGTTTCTAACCCTGCTGGTTTTTCGGAGCGATGGAATAGAACTCGTAAGCATCGTCATTCATTATGTCTCCCCGTCTTCCATAATTGTTGTAACTTTTGGTCACTTGTGGTTCTACAGCTCTGGGACCCCCCCCCCCCCCCGCCCTGCCCTATTGCGGGGATTTGAGTTTCTTACACACAATGGAGATTAGATTATGCTCATAAAATAGAGATTGAATTATGTCCATACAATAGATATTAGATTCCGTTCAAACAATAGAGATCAGATTCCGTTCATACAATGGAGATTAGATTATCTGTGTAGTCCCTTCATTACTTCGGCATGGAGATCGTATCGACGGGCTGAGGGGATGAACAACGTTCTAATCCACAGGGCATCCCCTTTGCCGTCTCGTTACAAACTTCCCCGAGAAAACGCGATTGGGACAAAAATCGGGTGAGAGAAAAAGAGTACGACTTAAGTGACACCTCTCAGGAGTGAAACTACTTGAAGTGGGCAACGTTCCAGTTATTTTGAGTAGTTCCCCCCATCGTTTCTAGTTGGAATACGCCTTTATTTTCTACTGCTACGATTTTATATGGTCCATCCCAATTTGTTCCTAATTTTCTTTCATTTTGATCTTTTGATGCATGTGCTTTGGCCTTGAGGACGTAGTCGCCAACTTTGAGTGATCGTACCTTGGCTTTCTTGTTGTGGTATCTTTCTACTTGCTGCTTCTGGGATACCATTCTTACGTTGGCCATGTCTCTTCGTTCTTCGGCTTCATCTAAGTCCTGTAGCCTACTTTCGTCGTTATCTGCTCCGCTCATGTTGGAATATCTCAGGCTAGGTTCCCAAACTTCAATTGGTATGACTGCGTCGGTCCCGTAGATCAGTGAGTATGGAATTTCTCCCATGCTAGATTTCATCGTAGAGTGATACACCCATAGTACTTCAGGCAGTAGTTCGGGCCATAGCCCTTTAGCTTCCTCGAGCTTCTTTTTCAGTATGTTTAGTATCACTTTGTTGGAGGACTCGTCTTGACTGTTGGTGGAAAGATGATAGGGTGTGGAGAGTATCTATTTGATGTGCCATTTTTTGAAGAACTCAGTTGTCCTTTTCCCGACGAACTGGGGTCCGCTATCGCAACTGATTTCTTTAGGGATGCCAAAATGGCATATAATGTTTTTCCATATAAAGGCGATGACCTCCTGTTTGCGTATCTGAGCGTACACACCTACTTCCACCTATTTAGAGAAGTAGTCAGTTAAAACCAAAAGAAAACGTACCTTTTCTCGTCCTGCTGGCAGAGGGCCGACTATGTCTATCCCCATTTTATGAAAGGCCATGGCAAAGTGACAGAATGGAGGAATTTTCCTGCTTGATACATCATAAGGGAGTACTTTTGGCATTGTTCGCATCTTCAGACATAATATGCGGCTTCTTTTTTCATGGTAGGCCAGTAATAACCGGAACGAATAAGGCCTCGAACGAGGGCGTGATTTCCCATATGGGCGCTGTAGTGACCCTCGTGTACTTCTTCCAATACTTGCCTCGTTTTGTGCAGTCCAAAGGTGGCCAGCGAATGTTCTCTTGTAGAGGTCATGATTTACTAGGTTGTATTGGGTTGCCTGCACTCAGAGTTTTTTGGCTTCTATTTTGTCTTGCGGGAGCGTTCCATCCTGTAAATAGGATACAAAGCGGTTACGCCAGTCCCAAGTTTTTGAGGGCTAGCTTTAATCCTGCAATCACAGCCTTATACTCGGCCTCATTGTTAGTCATCTCGGGGCATCATATGGACTGGCAAATTATTTAACCTATAGGGACTTCTAGGACGAGTCCTAGTCCCGATGTCGAGGCATTCGAGGCGCCATCGGCGTAGAGAACCTAGAGATCTGTACGTATGGAAGCACGAAACACTTCTTGTTCTGCCTCGGGCAATATTTTAGCGCTAAAATCAACGGCAAAGTCGACGAGCACCTGTGACTTAATGGCAATTCGTTGTTGGTATTTTATGTCGTGCTCGCGTAATTCTATGGCCTATTTGGCGAGTCTGCCTGAGAGCTCGGTTTATGCAAGATACCTCTTAGGGGGAAGGTTGTTATTACTTTTATGGGTGATATTCAAAATATGGTCTAAGTTTGCGTGAAGCCACGACCAGTGCCAAAGCTAGATTTTCCATGTGAGGGTACCTTGTCTCGGCATCTATTAAGGTTTTGCTGATATAGTAAATAGGAGATTGCGTACTTTGATTTTCGTGGACCAGGACTGCACTAACTGCGACATCAGACACTACCAAATACACAAGCAGACACTCGCTCGGGTCCGCTTTGACGAGCAGGGGCGGTGAGGACAGATACACTTTTAGCTTTCTCAGGGCATCGACGTATTCCTTTTTCTATTGCAACTCGTGGTATTTTATCAATACATTGAAGAACTTGTGGCATCTGTCTAAGGATCGTGAAATGACCTCAACAAGGCGGCTATTCGCCCTGTTAGCTTCTGTACATGTTTCTTGCTGGTCAGTACCTCTGGTACTGTGTCATGGATTTGATCTAATCTGGGTTGGCTTTAATTCCCCATTATGACACAAGGAAGCCAGGGAATTTTCCCGAGGTTACGCCGAAGGCACACTTCTCAGGATTCAGCTTCATCCCGTACTACCTTAATACCCCAAAGGCCCCTCTTAGATGGCTAATGCGATCCTCTTTCTTCGTTGACTTTACCAGCATGTCATCGATATAGACTTCCATGGTTTTTCTAAGCTTCTCCTTGAACATCTTGGTGACTAGCCTCTGGTACGTGGCCCCTACATTCTTGAGTCTGAAAGACATCACTTTATAGTGATACGTTCCTTGGTGATTGATGAAGGTCGTCTTTTCTTGATCTTCTTCGGTCATCAGAATTTGATTATAACTAGAGTAGGCGTCCAAGAAGCTCAGAAATTCTTGCACTGCTATCGCATCGATCAGTTGGTCGATATGGGGTAACGGGAAGGAATCTTTTGGGCATGCTTTGTTTAGGTCGGTAAAGTCTACGCACATTCACCACTTCCCGTTCTTCTTTTTTACCATAACTACGTTGGTGACCCATTGGGGTTACTTTGATTCCCTAATGGACCCACTAGTGAGTAATTTATCCACCTCTTCGCTGACTGCTTCATTGATTTCAGCGTTAAACTTTCTCCTCATTTGTCGTACCGACGGTTAGAGTGGGTCAACATTTATTCTGTGAATGGCGATGTCTTTTGGGATTTCAGGCATATCTGAATGGGAGAAGGCAAACAAATCGGCATTGTTAGTTAAAAATTCACGATACTTACCTGGCTCTGAGAGGTTATGCCCCATTTAAGCCCTTTTTGTGTTGTCGGCATCGTCCAATTGGACTGGGTCAAGATCCTCTACAGCTTCCTTGTAGGCTTCTATGATGTCTGGGTCTATGGTCCTGACATGGCTGATTGATATGCCTCTGCACTTGCACCTTTCAGCTGTTTGGTGTGCATGCAATCTTGGGCGATCCGATAGCTTTCTTGGGTGATGCGTGGCTCGCCTCGGATGCTGAATATTACCCATGGGGTGGGAAATTTAATCACTTCATAGAAGATTGAGGTAACGGCTCGCATGGCGTGTATCCATGGGCGTCGTATGATTGCGTTATAGGCTGTTTCCTGGTTCATGATGTGGAATGTTGCTTCCAACGTTACTCCCCCTGCTAGGACAGGCAGCACTATTTCTCTAGATGCCTGTTCCACTGCATTATTAAAACTCGTTAGTGTTATGCAACAGGGTATTATTTTATCCTCGAGCCTTATTTGCATGAGAACTCTCGGGTGAACAATACATGCACCACTTCCGTCATCTACCATGATTCTTTTTACATCTGTATCAGTGATGCGTAAAGTTATAACTAAAGAATCATAGTGAGGGAAAGACAAACCGTCGGCATCCGACTTATTAAAGAAGTTATTGTCTTTGAGGTTATCATATCGTTCGTGGGCGTCCGTCCGTTGGAGTGTATGCATAGTGGTGAATTTCACATGGTTGATTATTGTGTCGTCACCACCACCGATGATTATCTGTATAGTACGTGCTGGCGTCTGTGGTTTTGGAGGTCCTTGAGATGGGCAACGTCCTCTGGCAAAGTTGGCCCTTTCTTTATTGCTGAGCAGTTCTTTCAGGTACCCCTGTTTCAGCATCTTAACTACTTCCTGCTACAGACCTATGCAGTCTTCGATCTTGTGTCCTCTTTCCTGATGGAACTCACAGAAGACGTTTGACCTTCTGGTACTTGGTCCCAATTTCATTTTTACGGCCATTGCACCTTCGCGTCTAGCTTTTCCAATGCGTACACTATCTCTGAAGGGGAAACACAAAAGTTATGAGCAGATAATAGTGGAGGCATGCCTCTTTCACTTCAAAGGGGTACGGTGTGTCGTAGCACGGCATCCGTGTGTCTTGGAGGGGATGGTTTAGCTGTTCTGACATAGGGCTGATGCCTCTCTCAATTGAAATGTAGGGGTTGATCCCTTCGCCCCTCGTTACGTCGATTTCCTCAATCTGAAATGACGTTAATCGCTTAATCAAGTCGTTCAGATCGTCCTCATCTACCCTTACCTCGGCACAATAGGCGTTGTGAATCTCCTCACGCGTGGTGGTGGTGGTGGTGGGGGGTTATATTATGAGTCTGCTGAGCAGTTTTTTGGCTGCCTTGGATCCATTCCTGTTTAACCCATTTTGAAAGGCTACTACCGACATCCCTTCTGATACGTCCGGTAGGCTCATCCTTACTCTGTTGGATCAGTCCAGGAAGTTTCGAAGTCCCTCACTCGCAGTTTGCATGATGGCGAAGATATCGTTGACCCTAGTGTCAACCTTCTTTGTTCCTGCATGAGCAGTGGTGAATTTATCCGCCATTTTCTCAAATCTCAATATTGATCATGGTGGTAGCTCGGAATACCACGTCAATGCTCCTCACATGAAAGTCTCGCCAAACTTTTTTAGCAGCATAGAAGGTACTTGTTCTTTTGACATATCATTGCTTTTTACCGCAGTGACATTGTGTGTTAGATGATCCTCTGAGTCTATGGTTACATCGTGTATTTTCAAGTATGGCGGCATCTTGAAGGTTTTTGGAATGGGGTGAGGAGCAGCTCCATCGTTGTACGGCTATTCGATGAATCGGCCCACATCGCGTTTTGGTAGTAGCTTGGGGGGGGGGGGAGGGCTGGTATTTTTTCTGCCCTTTCCTGATGCTCTCCTTCATTTGATCACGGAGTATTTTGTTCTCATTTTCCATCATTTTCCAGAAGACGTTTGACCTTCTGGTACTTGGTCCCAATTTCATTTTTACGGCCATTGCACCTTCGCGTCTAGCTTTTCCAATGCGTACACTATCTCTGAAGGGGAAACACAAAAGTTATGAGCAGATAATAGTGGAGGCATGCCTCTTTCACTTCAAAGGGGTACGGTGTGTCGTAGCACGGCATCCGTGTGTCTTGGAGGGGATGGTTTAGCTGTTCTGACATAGGGCTGATGCCTCTCTCAATTGAAATGTAGGGGTTGATCCCTTCGCCCCTCGTTACGTCGATTTCCTCAATCTGAAATGACGTTAATCGCTTAATCAAGTCGTTCAGATCGTCCTCATCTACCCTTACCTCGGCACAATAGGCGTTGTGAATCTCCTCACGCGTGGTGGTGGTGGTGGTGGGGGGTTATATTATGAGTCTGCTGAGCAGTTTTTTGGCTGCCTTGGATTCATTCCTGTTTAACCCATTTTGAAAGGCTACTACCGACATCCCTTCTGATACGTCCGGTAGGCTCATCCTTACTCTGTTGGATCAGTCCAGGAAGTTTCGAAGTCCCTCACTCGCAGTTTGCATGATGGCGAAGATATCGTTGACCCTAGTGTCAACCTTCTTTGTTCCTGCATGAGCAGTGGTGAATTTATCCGCCATTTTCTCAAATCTCAATATTGATCATGGTGGTAGCTCGGAATACCACGTCAATGCTCCTCACATGAAAGTCTCGCCAAACTTTTTTAGCAGCATAGAAGGTACTTGTTCTTTTGACATATCATTGCTTTTTACCGCAGTGACATTGTGTATTAGATGATCCTATGAGTCTATGGTTACATCGTGTATTTTCAAGTATGGCGGCATCTTGAAGGTTTTTGGAATGGGGTGAGGAGCAGCTCCATCGTTGTACGGCTATTCGATGAATCGGCCCACATCGCGTTTTGGTAGTAGCTTGGCGGGGGGGGGAGGGCTGGTATTTTTTCTGCCCTTTCCTGATGCTCTCCTTCATTTGATCACGGAGTATTTTGTTCTCATTTTCCATCATTTTCCAGAAGACGTTTGACCTTCTGGTACTTGGTCCCAATTTCATTTTTACGGCCATTGCACCTTCGCGTCTAGCTTTTCCAATGCGTACACTATCTCTGAAGGGGAAACACAAAAGTTATGAGCAGATAATAGTGGAGGCATGCCTCTTTCACTTCAAAGGGGTACGGTGTGTCGTAGCACGGCATCCGTGTGTCTTGGAGGGGATGGTTTAGCTGTTCTGACATAGGGCTGATGCCTCTCTCAATTGAAATGTAGGGGTTGATCCCTTCGCCCCTCGTTACGTCGATTTCCTCAATCTGAAATGACGTTAATCGCTTAATCAAGTCGTTCAGATCGTCCTCATCTACCCTTACCTCGGCACAATAGGCGTTGTGAATCTCCTCACGCGTGGTGGTGGTGGTGGTGGGGGGTTATATTATGAGTCTGCTGAGCAGTTTTTTGGCTGCCTTGGATCCATTCCTGTTTAACCCATTTTGAAAGGCTACTACCGACATCCCTTCTGATACGTCCGGTAGGCTCATCCTTACTCTGTTGGATCAGTCCAGGAAGTTTCGAAGTCCCTCACTCGCAGTTTGCATGATGGCGAAGATATCGTTGACCCTAGTGTCAACCTTCTTTGTTCCTGCATGAGCAGTGGTGAATTTATCCGCCATTTTCTCAAATCTCAATATTGATCATGGTGGTAGCTCGGAATACCACGTCAATGCTCCTCACATGAAAGTCTCGCCAAACTTTTTTAGCAGCATAGAAGGTACTTGTTCTTTTGACATATCATTGCTTTTTACCGCAGTGACATTGTGTATTAGATGATCCTCTGAGTCTATGGTTACATCGTGTATTTTCAAGTATGGCGGCATCTTGAAGGTTTTTGGAATGGGGTGAGGAGCAGCTCCATCGTTGTACGGCTATTCGATGAATCGGCCCACATCGCGTTTTGGTAGTAGCTTGGGGGGGGGGGGAGGGCTGGTATTTTTTCTTCCCTTTCCTGATGCTCTCCTTCATTTGATCACGGAGTATTTTGTTCTCATTTTCCATCACTTCAATGTTCTTTAGGATGGCCATGAGCATATCGTCACCTGCAGTAGTGACAATGTGGGTGTTGCCCGTTTACGTGATGCTTGGCTCGTTGGTGGTAGCTGCAATTTCTGCAATTGCTAAGTCTTCAATATTTCCTTGAGATTTTTCGAGCATGTTGTTCAGAGCACTTGTCAACCATTTCTCTAGTAGCTTTTTGACTTCTGGTGGTGTTTCTCTCGCCATAGACGTGGAGGCTCCCTTTTCGTGCAAGAACGTTAGATCCCCGTATGGAAATGGTAAGGTCTCTTCCTCCGGTGTATCCCCTGGTGTTGTGTTCTCTATTGGCTTCGTTGAGGGAGTTTAGTAGGTTGTTTGAGACGTCTGCTATCATCTTCAGCCTCGCTTCTTTCTCCGCCATTTTTAGTTCTTATGGGGTTTGAAGAATAATAATCGTCACTTTCAAGAACCTAGATGAGAACTATGATTTCAGCTATAGAAATCCCCACACATGGCGCCAAAGTGTTTGACTCAAAAGATATAAAATCTTTTTTAACAAATCAATCCAAAATGAAGAGGTAAATCGTATCTAAATATAAACTGTAGGATGATAACAGTAGTGATATAATGATAGTAGAGAGAAGAGAATAAATTATATGTTCTTTTCAAGGTTCGTGTATTTCACAAAATGTCCCTCCTCCTCCCCCCCCCCCCCCCCCACAAAGTTTCTATCCGTCTTATATTCTAAGGAATTTTCTCCAATCGCAGGAGCGACAACTTAAGAAATACCCAAAGTATATTCCCTAAGTCCCCTAGTGTACTGATTGTTCTGTTGGTGTCGTGATGTCTTTCCTTTTACCGTGGTCGTATCCTTTAGGTGTAGGCTCGTAGGTACTTGTTCATTTGTTGTGTTTGCCTTAGGTCGTGGTCGATCAAATTTAAACCCATACAGTGAACAAGGAGTAGCCACTAATAAATAAAAAATTAATGGGAGACCGTCCCCTCCTGTTGTGGACTTGCTTGTTAACAACCTAACTGTAAAGTTAAAAAGGGTGATATTATCAAGCACGATTTTTAATTTTTTTCATCGTATTATCGAGCATGATATATTAGATTGAGTGATTCAAGACAGTTTCCCACTTGCCCATGTTCTTCTCCTTAATTCTCCTCCTTCTCCAATGTTTTGATTTTCGCCCTGACTGACTCCTTTCAAATCTCTGTCCATTAATCACCATACCTTACTTTATTTTTATAGTTGTGGATCACGCAATTTCATACTAAACGACATTCTTTTGTTTGACAAAACTCCTCAATTCTCATGTTTAAATCAACAAAATTCGCATAAATAATATTAGGGGTTGGATCAAGTTCTTTGACTAGGATTAAGTTTACATTTTACCAAGAAAGTATACTTGTGTTAAAAAAACAAATTTTATAATCTTGAAATAGTACCTCTTTTACCTAACATTTGGAGCTAACTCTTTTACCTAACATTTGGAACTAACTCAGAAAAAAATCTGGTGGAAATAGTAATTAAACTTAAAATAATTTACTGATAATTAATCTCATTTGCGTTTTTAGTTATCTTAGGTGCATGATCTTTCGTTTTACTATATACCAATCTAACCAAATTCATAAATATAAAAGTGTTTCTTAGCACCTACAAAAACCGTCTTGAAATACGTTAGCTAAGATTAGTGTTTTCTATATATGATTAGTGTAGTAAATATTTTTCTCCAATTTTCATCCTTTCTGTGCCTTATAGAGTAGTAGTAATATTTTATGATGAGTCTAGTTTATATTCTAACAAAATCATTTTTTTAATATTATCCTCTTTGTATTCGATCAGGCTTTGAATTTCCCCAGGTGCTTCTTGTACCCTAAATCATATTATATCAACAAAAAGTTAGCAGTTCATAACCCAAGGCTTTGACTTGGTTTTGAACTCCGAACTTTCTATAAATCTCCTGCTTTTCCTTTCCTTTGTTGAAGAGTGACAGACAAACATAGACTTAGTAAAATAAAGAGGTAAAAAATGTTGTCCTTAAGTTTTAGTATTAACTTTATGCTCGTTCTGCTCTTCATTTTGCTATTCATAAACGATACTATTGCTCATACTGACAAAGGTATATTACTACTGATCTTTTGTTTTTCCTCTTTTGTATGTGAATATAATTTCTCTTAACTTCGAAAATTCCTTTCTACTGAAATCTAATTAGTTGTCTATTTACGCCTTTCTGCAGTTAAACAAAATTTTGTGGTCGATGAATCTGGAAATGGTATTGCTAAGACAGGAAGGAGCCACCTTAATGTGGAGAAGGTATAATAAAAATGCATTTTTGCTATTTCATCTCTAGTCATAATTAAGTTGTACTTATATGCATTGATAATGTAAGAATTGTTATCATGCCAGCGTAAAACTTGTCAATTCATAATAAATCCTCGTATTACAAATATTAGCGTAGTTTCACCATAGTTGCCTGCCTTAATTTTCATATAATTTGTTCCAGTTACTATGAACATTTAGTTATAGTTAATTTTTATGTGACCTTATAGTATAAAAGTATTTTTAAAACTCATTTAATAGTTCACTATTCGAGAACATGTACATATATTTCATTTCGACACCCATAGACTCACTTCTTTGTTAGTTTATTTCTTTATATTTTAACTCCCATAAATCTTAATAGTATCCAAGTAATTAAAGTTTTAAGGGGTTGCTGCAATTCCAGGAAGATTTTGATGGTGTAACTCTAGCATCTATTCAAGTTGGCAGTGGCATAATTGGAGGAAGAAAAAGAATGGTGGAGCGAAGGAATATGAAAAATGAAGGGATTTTAGGGCTGAGAATTCAAAGTAAATGAAATGGCAGAAGTAACCATTCTGACAATAGAGGAAGTTTCAGGGTATTCAGTGCTGATTATCACATGCCAAGAACACACCCTCCAAAGAATAACTGAACTACACAATTCTTATATTTTATTGTCTTGTTTCATATTCTTTACTCTTTATAGTTAGTTGCTCTTGTGAAAAGAACTAATTATATAATGTATGTATCCAATATTGGAAAATCAAGCAAAGGTCTAAAGGATTTTCAAGTTTTCAATTGCTACATGCAGTTTTCTTTTCTGTTTCCTTTCTCGTTGTACTATAAAGTTAATAATGTTAATGTTACAGTTCTGGTTTATGTTATACCCTTTTCTCATGCAACAAAATCCAATGCTCAAAACAGGAATTAAGACCATAGTGTTTTAATATGGTCCAAATTGGACATTGTAACATCAACATGGTCTCAACCATGTAAATTTTGGTGAACCAAGAAGTTTCAGCCAAGATCAAGCAATTAATGCATGCTGATGTTAGACTTTGTATTATTATTAGCAAAAAGAATTTCACACAGTGACATAATAACAAGAATTACCTTTTCGTTGGAAGTTTTAGTTTTCTATTATTTATAATTAAATAAACGACTCATAAAATAACCAGCTTTGCGGAATTTCTCTTACCTTTTATTTTGGAGTCTTAACATTAGTAATGAACTTAATTTTTGCACGTTTAGACTTTTTGTTGAGCTATAACAGTAGAAACCCTTTCAGTGACCAATTCGGGAGTTAAATTTTATGGGTTCAATATTTAAACTTCTTGACAAGAGGGGTTGCTCTGATGATAAGCAACCCCCACTTCCAACCGAGAGATTGTGAGTTCGAGTCTCCCCAAAAGCAAGATGGGATGTTCTTCGAGGGAACAGCCTCTCTACCCCAGGGTAGGGGTAAGGTCTGCATACACACTACCCTCCCCAGACCCCACTAAGTGGGATTATACTGGGTTGTTGTTCTTGTTGGAATATTTAAACTTCTTACTATTGAAACTAAATTTATGAGTTCATATCTACTATTTATTATAATTTTGTGATATCATACTATTGAAACTCTTTCAGAGACCTCGATTGAACGACGACGAGCTGCTATTTCGATAAGTTCGAAATAACACCCTTTAAGGCTAAGGGCCTTCGCCAAATAAAAGAAGAGTTCGACTTCGATAAAACAAAGATGGGGTGCTATTTCGATAGGTTCGAAATAACACCCTTTAAGACTAAGGACCCTCTCCAAATAAAAATAAGAGTTCGACCTCGATCGAACAACGGCGTGATGCTATTTCGATAAGTTCGAATATAACACCCTATAACACTAAGGGCTTTCGCCAAATAAAAAGAAGAGTTCGACCTCGATCGAATGATGACGGGCTGCTATTTCGGTA
Organism: Nicotiana benthamiana; assembly: GCA_034376525.1. NCBI lineage: Eukaryota > Viridiplantae > Streptophyta > Magnoliopsida > Solanales > Solanaceae > Nicotiana > Nicotiana benthamiana. The sequence goes on along the minus strand of CM067331.1, from coordinate 65,562,580 downwards.
AGTTCAAAATAATACCATTTAAGGCTAAGGGCTTTCGCCAAATAAAAAGAAGAGTTCGACCTCGTTCTAATGAAGACGGGATGCTATTTCGATAAGTTTGAAATAGTACCCTTTAAGGCTAAGGGCCTTCGCCAAATAAAAAGAAGAGTTCGATCTCGATTGAACGACGACGGACTGCTATTTCGATAAGTTCAAAATAACACCCTTTAAGGCTAAGGGCCTTCACCAAATAAAAAGAAGAATTTGATCTCGATCCAATGACGACGAGCTGCTATTTTGATTAGTCAAAATAACACCCTTTAAGGCCAAGAGTCTTCTCCAAATGAAAAGAAGAGTTCGACCTCGCTCGAACGATGACAGACCATTATTTCGATAAGTCGAAATAACACCCTTTATGGCCAAAAGCCTTCGCCAAATGAAAAATAAGAGTTCTATCTCGCTCGAACGACGACGAATTGTTATTTCGTTAAGTCAAAATAACACCCTTTAAGGCTGAGGGCCTTCGCCAAATAAAAAAAGAATTTGACCTCAATCGAATGACGACGAGCTGCTATTTCGATAAGTCGAAATAACACCCTTTATGGCTAAGAGCCTTCTCCAAATGTAAAAGAAGAGTTCGACCTCGCTCGAATGACAACAAGCCGTTATTTCGATAAGTCCAAATAACTCTCTTTAAGGCCAAAAGCCTTCACCAAATGAAAAAGACGAGTTCGACCTCGCTCGAACGACGACAGGTCGTTATTTCGATAATTCGGAATAACACCCTTTAAGGCCAAGAGCCATCGCCAAATGAAAGAGAAGAGTTTAACCTTGCTCGAACGATGACAGGCCGTTATTTTGATAAGTCAAAGTAACACCCTTTAAGACCAAGAGCCTTGGTCAAACAAAAAAGAAGAGTTCAACCTCAATCAAACGACAATGGATTACCACTTCTACCAGCCGAAACTAACACCCTTTGAAGGCCGGGAGCCTCCCCAATGCGGGATGATTTCGGCTTCTATCAAAGGATGACGAGGTCACTATTTCGACTAGGTCAGAGTGCTTCTAAGAGCAAAGGCCATCAGAGGGAAATATCGACCGGGACTCGCCATACAGGCTTCTATCCCGCACTAAAAGTGTGATGACCTTTTAGGTCATCACTTGCTTTTAAATTGAATGTTGTGTTCCGAGACCTTAAAAACCTCCTTTAGCATTGCCTCAATTTGCGTGAGCAGTACGAGCTCATAGCCGAAAAGCTTAAATGAGAAAAATTGTAAAAACTGATAAATTTTGACTATAAAATAAATTAATTTGACTTCGGTCAACATTTTGGGTAAACGGTTCCGGACCCGTGGTGTGACGGTTCCACAGGGTCCGCAGGGAAATATGGTAATTCGGCATATGCCCGGAATCAAATTCTGAGGTCCCAATCCTGACAAATGATTTTTTTAGAGAAATTATTTTCTAGAAATTGTTTAAAGGATTTGGAAATGAATTTTGATTAGAACATGTTGGTATCAGGCCCGTATGTGATTCTGGCGCCCGGTATAGGTCTTATATGTTATTTAAGATAATTCTGTAAAGTTTAGTAAGAAACGGGTTCCATTTGACGTGATTCGGACCTTAATTACAAAATTCGATGTTTTAAGAAGTTTGAAATAATTCATTGATTTTGAGGTTTAATTTGATGTTAATGATATTATTTTGGCGATTTGATCGCACATATAAGTTCATATGGTGTTTTGTGTTAGTACATATGTTTTGTTGGGAGCCCTAAGGGTTCGGGTGTGTTCCAGATGTATTTCGAAAGATTTTGGACTTATAAAAAGTTGCAGGTTTTTACTATTCAGTGCCCGGGGATCTTGTTCTTCGCATTCGCGTTGGACCTCTCGCGAACGTGTAAGGCAAATCTCCTAGGTGCTAAACTTCTTCTTCGCGAATGCAAAGCTGAAGTTGCCAATGTGAGGCTAAGGGGGGATACCCTTTGAGAATGCGACACGGCACACACGAATGTGATGGCTTATGAGCCTGGCAGGGGGAGGGGTATTAAACTTATGCGAACGCGACCACCTGGATGCAAATGTGAAGGCTCAAGGAGTTTCTTCTCGGTAAATGCAAGCCATATATAGTGATCGCGAAGGCCTATCAGGTATAACTCATTGTGAACGCGATAACCAATTTCGCCCAGTTATTTTAAGTTTCAAAAATAAAATGCAATACTGAATTTTCACCATTTTTCACAAACTTCATCTTTTCCATACCTCTTGGGAGATTTTTGAAGAACTTCTTCACCATAACCTTTTGAGTAAGTAATCTTTGACTTGTTTTATTTCATTTTTATCAACACCCACTAGATTTCTAGGCCTCAAACATGGAATTAAGGGTAGAAATTAGGGATTTGGGTAGAGTTAGGATTTTTTTATTATTTGAGAATTTGACCTCGTTATGGGGTCGGATTTAAAAATAAATTATGTATTCTGGCTCGTGGGTGAATGGGTGATCAAGTTTTTGTCCGAACCTCGTGTTTTGACTGAGCGGGCTCGGGGTTGAATTTTTAGGAAGAATGATTGGAAAGTTATAATTAAGCATTAGAATTGGATTGTTTGGCATTTATTGATGTTATTAAGTTGATTATGTCTAGATACAATTGATTTGGAACCGAATTCGAAAGGAACGACGATGTTTGAGGCTTGAGTTGACCGTGGAAGTTAGAGGTAAGTGTTTGATATAACCTTAGCTTGAGGGATTAGGAGTCGTGTCTTACTTGCTACGTGTTAACCTTAGCTTGAGGGATTAGGCGTATCTATACTTCGGTGTCAAGCATGCATACGAGTCTTGTTTTATAATTGCTAAGACTCCGTTGTAGGTTATTGCACTTCATATGCTATTGGCATCATTGGTCCCTTGCTGGGATGTTTGTTTTTATGTTACTGTTCCCTTTCCGGGATTTTTATTTGATAGAATTGTTCTCTTGTCGGTATGTTGTTGAAATATCATTGTTCCCTTGCCAAAAATTTATTATGTTGCTTTTGTTACCTTGCCGGGATTTCTTATGATTGTTAGCTTGTAAATAGGAGCGGGTGGTACGCCTACCACAAGATATAATGAAATAGGAGCGGGTGGTACGCCTACCACAAGATATAATGAAATGGGAGCGGGTGGTACACCTACTACATCATACATGAAATAAGACCGGGTGGTACGCCTACCACAAGATACATGAAATGGGAGCGAGTGGCATGCCTGCTACGAGATAAATTAAATAGGAGCGGATGGCAGGCCTGCCACAAGATATAAGAAATGGGATCGGGTTACACGCATGCAACAAGATGTGAACTGAAAGGGAAATCTTCCCTTGTTTTCCTTATCTTTGTTAGTAGTGGATTCTGGTTCCCTATAATTCTCTTGATATTCTGCTTTTACCTGTTATTCCCCAAAGCATGTTTTCCCTTCCCATCACTACTTATTTATTCTGTTTTACTTTATGATGCATATTATATAACTGCATAGGTTCATTTGTTAGTCTGGTCCTAGCCCCGTCACTACTTCGCCGAGGTTAGGCTAGACACTTACCAGTACATAGGGTTGGTTGTGCTGATTCTACATTCTACACTATGTGCATATCACGGAGCAGCTTTTGGACCATAGTGTGGAGGATACCTTCAGTCCACGCGGAGATCTAATGTAGACCTGCAGGCGTCCGCATGAGCTGGCGTCTCCCTCTATCCTTATTTTCTATTTCATTTTCCCTTTATTTAGAGACAATGTTCTGTTATTTCTTTAGACTTTTGTAAGTAGTAAATCTTAGACCGTCTGTGACACCAGGTTTTGGGAGGTTAAGGCTTAAGTGTTTGTAACAGATAAAATTTTCATATATTTTACTGATGTCTTCCGCTTAAATTTGAATTTTCGCTGTTATCACCTTACCGCCTTATACTTGTTAAAAGTAATAATTGGTCAATTAAGTAATTAGATTAAAGATTTGGCTTGCCTAGCTCACACTAGTAGGAGCCATCATGACTCGCGATTGTGGAAAATTCGGGTCGTGACAAGTTTGTCACACTCCAAAACCGAGGGGCACGACCGGCACTCGACCAGGTAGCCCCAGTCAAGAGGACCTGGGTGTCTTTCCTATCCCATGTGTTACCCCGTGATTTCAATACTCATTATTCAAGAGAAATAGCCATTTATAATAAAACACATTCTTATACATGCTTACTTTACGTGATCTACAAGTTATACTGCCCGAATACATAAGCACATAACCACGTTTCCTGTCTACGGATCCTCTAGGGATAAAAAGAGTTTTACAATACTTGTCCGTAACAAGGCTCCGACTATAACTTACACAAACACCAAAATAAAACTCCAGGAGAGAAAAGCGGCATGAGCCATACAGGGCCCCAAGAGGAAAGGAGTTCACCAGTACAACTGAAGGAAGATAGAGGCGGTGCTATTGTCGGTGGACTGTAGTACCTGCTATCGAACAACCTACAATCATCACAAGAATGTAGCGCCCTCGGCCGAAGGGACGTTAGTACATTTGAGTTGTACTGGTATGTATAAATAAACTTTATCCCAAGTAAAATCAATCAATACATAGATAACTAACAGTAATAGAATCAACAATCAATGGACATGAAAGGAACAACCAAGGCCAATAAGTTTCACAATCTCTTTTTTTCTCTTTCAACGTTGTTTCATCATATAAATTATTTCATAAACTTTCATTTTAATAGTGATAATGATCAAATTCCATTCTTATTACCTCGGCCGCCCTTATTACCTCGTCCACCCTTATTACTTCGGCCACCCTTATCACCCCAACCCACAATTTATCATTTTTTGTTGCGGTATGCAACCCGATCCCACCGGACAGTCACATTTTGCAAAACAACAATAGTTCACAGTTCAATCACATGGCTTCAGACCATCCATAATGTTAGATAATACGCTTAATGCTAGAGGGGGGGAGGGTGAATAGCGTTATAATAAAAGTTAGCGTAAACTTGCGGAATTTAAAAATTGCAGGAAGTGAATAAGTGCGATAAGTAAATAAATTAGAACAAACGCACCGATATATCCTGGTTCACCACAACCCGTGGCTAGTCCAGTCCCCGAGAGACTCTCTCGAGATTTCCACTAACTTGTTAAGCTTACGGGTGCTCAACAAACCGTTACAACTTGAGGACACAAGCCTCAACAACCTTTGCTCGGAGATACAACACTCCAAGACTTCAACCAAGGAAGCACAAGTTCCTTCTTACAACACAAGGGACTAACACTTCCCTTCAAGTGTACAAAAACACTTAGCACTCAAACAAGACACTCCTTTAAGAGTAGAGATGAGTAAAAGAATACGCTCAAGATCGCAACAACTTTAGACAAGAATTTGGCTCTCAAAAGCTTATGAAATGAATATAAAATGATAAGCAATAAAGTATGCAAGCTTTAGCAATTGTATGATCAGTTGTTGTGTGTTGTTGTACTCAAAAGACTGAATTGAAGCTGTATTTATAGTTGAAAAACCTTGTATTACCGTTGCCTAATTGCCAATTAAGAACTGCTAATTTTACTCTGTGACAGTCGATTGTCAAGAATCCACAATCGATTGTTTGCCAATCGTTCCAAAAATCAATCCCAGATTTTACGCTTAACAATCGATTATCTAAGAGCAACAATCGATTATTGGGAACGTTCAAAAAATTATTTCCAGATTTTGCGTAAAACAATCGATTATACAAAATCAATAATCGATTATTCAGCAACGTTCATAAAATCCTTTCCAGATTTTAATTACAACAATCCATTATACAAAATCAATAATCGATTATTCAGCAACGTTCAAAAAATCCTTTCCAGATTTTAATTTCAACAATCGATTATAGAATATCAACAATCGATTACCTGACGGTATTTGAAAATATTTTGGCAATGGTTAGTTATACAATCGATTATACTAAGTTAACAATCGATTATATATCAGTCTTGAAAAATCAATTTAGACACTGTCTCGTGACAATCGATTGTTATATACTCACAATCGATTATTTAATAACTTTGAAAAAGTCTGGAAGACACTGCCTCAACACAATCGATTGTCATATGTGCACAATCGATTATTTTGTGACTTTGAAAAATCTGATGGACGCTGTCTCTTCACAATCGATTGTCATTAACTTCACAATCGATTATTTTGAGCATTAAAAAAACTTTGATGGACACTGCCTCATCACAATCGATTGTCATAAGGTTCACAATCGATTGTCATGCTGATTTGAAAAATCTGATGCTCACTGCTTTAACACAATCGATTGTCATAAGTTTACAATCGATTGTCAAGCAACTGACTTAAACATAATCGATTATCATAAGTGCATAATCGATTATCTTACTCCAGATTTTTGAGGCATGTTTAAAAATCATTTTGACTAGGGTAAATATGCATTATTTAAAATCATTTTGCTCTAAATTAAATATGCATGATTTAAAAATATTTTTACGAGAGAAGCCAAGTCTTGAGTTTAAGTTGTCGGATCAAGATCACAATTAAATACCGACTCATATAAAACTTAATCTCGATCTTTGTCTTGTGCTTGAATCTCGTTATATATCAATTTTGCGCATAGTTTGTCATTCATCAAAACCTGCAAATATGAACACACGTTTAGTATAATGCCTTGAGAACGTGTTTCCAACAATTTCCCCCTTTTTGATAATGGCTAACTTTAATCGGGATATGCATATTAGGCAATTCATAATGACGATTCAAGACAAGAAAAGATATGCAACAAGTATATGGATATGCAATTTGTTCCCCCTCAATTTATGCCAATAAGTATTGAGAGTCCATACCCGTTATCTTCCCCCTTTTGCCATTAGCAAAAAAAATATGGAATAATTAAAAAAAACTTGGTTATTTAAAAAGAACGTGATTTCAGACATAATAACACAAATAATGTCAAGATAATTAATTATTGATACTGGATAATCGACTATATAAAAGAGAAATCGATTGTTCTGTGCGTCAAGTTTTATAATTCCCCCTGCCTTTAGGGCGATAACTGCAAAAATACGTTAGACGTCTCCGACGCTCAAGTTAGAAAACATGTAAAGGGGAATATGCAATGCATGACTTAGATCAACGTGGAGTCAAGGATCCCGAGTTCACTACGAATTCGGAAAAAGGACTCTTTCTCTAAGGGCTTTGTAAAGATGTCGGCTAATTGATCTTTGGTTTCAACAAATTCAATTTCGACATCGCCCTTGAGAACGTGGTCTCTGATAAAGTGATGTCTAATTTCAATGTGTTTTGTTCACGAATGAAGAACGGGGTTCTTCGTCAAGCATATGGCACTAGTATTATCACATCTAAGAGGGATATGATCAAGACTTAGGCCATAGTCCAAAAGTTGTTGTTTCATCCAAAGGATTTGAGCGCAACAACTCCCCGCGGCTACATATTCAGCCTCGGTTGTGGACAACGCAACACTTACTTGTTTCTTGCTAAACCAAGAAACGAGAGAGCTACCGAGCAAATGGCAAGTGCCACTAGTGCTCTTGCGGTCCAATTTGCATTCAGCAAAATCGGAATCGGAAATAGCCAACAAGTTGGCATGAAGAACCTTTGGGGTACCATAGACCCACATTTACAGTACCAACAAGATACTTCAATATCCGTTTCACCGCAGTTAGGTGAGACTCTTTCGGACATGATTGATAACGAGCGCATAAGCACACGCTAAACATGATGTCCGGACGACTAGCAAAAAGATAAAGGAGAGAGCCAATCATACCTCGATACTTTTTGATGTCGACTTCCTTACCTTTCTCATCTTTGTCTAGATGATCGGATGTGCTCATGGGGGTTTCCATTGCTTTTGCATTGGTCATTTCAAATCGTTTCAGCAATTCTTTGCAATATTTCGCTTGGCAAATGAATGTACCTTCTTTCATTTGCTTTACTTGTAATCCCAAAAAGAATGTTAACTCTCCCATCATAGACATATCAAATTCGCTTGTCATTAAATCGGAAAATTCCTTGCACAAGACATTGTTAGTAGTACCAAATATAATATCATCCACATAGATTTGAACTAATAAAATATCATTGTTTTTATGCTTAACAAAAAGAGTGGTGTCAACTTTCCCCCTAATGAAATCATTTTCCAATAGAAGTTTACTCAATCTTTCATACCAAGCTCGGGGAGCTTGTTTTAAACCATAAAGAGCCTTTTTGAGTTTGAAAACATGATCGGGAGATTTAAAATCTTCAAAACCGGGGGGTTGTTCAACATAAACTTCTTCTTGAATAACACCATTTAGAAAAGCACTTTTCACATCCATTTGATATAAATTGAAATTTATAGAAGAGGCAAAAGCGAGCAATAGACGAATAGCTTCTAATCTAGCTACGGGAGCATATGTTTCTTCATAGTCAATACCCTCTTCTTGATTATAGTCTTTTGCTACAAGCCTAGCTTTGTTTCTAGTGATTACACCATTTTCATAGTTTGTTTCGAAAATCCCATTTCGTACCAATTATGGTATGATTTTCGGGTCTTGGCACCAAATTCCAAACGTCATTCCGTTTGAATTGGTTAAGCTCCTCTTGCATTGCCAAGGTCCAAAATTCATCCCCAATTGCTTCGGAGATGGTTGTTGGTTCAATTTGAGACACAAAAGCAGTATGTCCTAAGGTATTCTTAAGGGAGTTTCGGGTACTTACCTTTTCTCCGACGTCGCCAATTACCTGTTCGAGAGGGTGATCTTTGATTGTCCTCCATTCGTTAGGCATTTTCGTTTCTTTCTCCAATTGTGGCGTTTCCTCCGTTGATTGTTCCAAGATTTCATCTTGAATTTCCTTAGGAGTTTCCTCTTGTACTTTGTCTTTTAAACTATTTAAAATACCTGCAAGATCAGAACAAGAATCCTTTCTCGCCAAGCGAGCATTATTTTCGAAAAATACAATATGAGGGGTTTCCTCCACAGTTTGGGTTCTATTATTAAACACCCGATATGCTTTGCTACGTGACGAATACCCAATAAAAATTCCCTCATCGGATTTGGCATCAAATTTTCCCAATTGATCTTTTCATTGTTATGAATAAAAACTTTATAACCGAATACTCTAAAATGGGAGATATTTGGTTTCCTTCCCTTGTAGAGTTCATAAGGGGTCTTCATGAGTATTGGCCTTATGACTACTCTATTTAAGATGTAGCATGCGGTACTCACGGCATCCGCCCAAAAATGTTTGGGAATCTTAGCCTCTTCGAGCATGGTTCTAGCCATCTCTTCGAGACACCTATTTTTCCTTTCCACCACCCCATTTTGTTGTGGTGTTCGTGGAGCGGAAAAGGTATGCTCGATACCGAGTTCGTCACAAAAGTCCGCAAAGAGATTGTGATCAAACTCTCCCCCATGATCACTTCTAATTGAAGTGACGGTTGTTTCCTTTTCGTTTTGAACACGTTTAAGGAAGTATTTAAAATTCTGAAAAGCATCACTTTTATGGGCAAGAAATAAAGTCCAAGTAAATCTGGAATAATCATCAACAATACCAAAAGCATAACGATTTCTACCAAGACTTTCAATGCGAGATGGTCCAAACAAATCCATGTGAAGCAATTGCAATGGTCTAGTAGTTGAAACAATATTTTTCGATTTAAAAGATGCTTTTGTTTGCTTCCCTTTTTGACAAGAATCACAAATAGAGTCATTTTCAAATTTCAAGTTTGGAAGACCAACAACTAAATTTTGTGAAACCAATTTGTTCAAAAGATGCATGTTGATGTGAGCTACTCTACGATGCCATAACCAAGAATCATCCTCTTTGCTCATTAAACAATTTACATAATCGGGTGAAGAATTTGCAAGATCAACCATATAAATGTTATCCATTCTAAAACCACGAAGGATGATTTTAAAATCGCTACGTCTAAAGACTAGGCATTCATCCGAATCAAATAAGAAAAGATTTCCCTTGTCACATAATTGACTTATGCTCAAGAGATTATGTTTTAAACCTTTCACAAGTAATATATGCTTAATGGAAGAAATTTCATCCTTACCGACCGATCCGATGCTAATAATCTTTCCTTTGTTGTTATCACCAAAAATAACACTTCCCCCTTCCTTGTGTTCTAGTTGAAGGAATTTGGATTCGTCTCCCGTCATGTGCTTGGAGCATCCACTATCAAGGTACCATAGTACACTTGATCCCTTCAAACATACCTACAAAACAGATTAATGAGTTTTAGGTACCCATGCCATTTTGGGTCCTTGGGGGTTAGGCAAATCATAGTGATGTGATTGAATGTTATGTCTATGTCATGTAAAACAAGCAGGAGCAATATGACCAATTCGTCTACAATAATGACAAGTCACGTTAGGATTATGCATCCTTCTAGGTTGATAGTAATTCGACGGACGAAGCTCATTTGCTCTATTCTTGACAATATAACTATTGCGCAAATCATGAAACTCATTTCTCCTATCATTTGTTCTAGGATATGCATTATTTCTAGAGTAGTTGTTTCTAGTTGTTCTAAAAGGTTCACAATTCCTTCTAGTGTTTGGCCTAGGATGTGCATTATTTCTAGCATGATTATTTCTAGGTTGCGATTGATGAAAACCATTTTTAGGTTTGTTGTATCTAGGATGAACATTTGTTTTATTTATCCTAGGCTGAGCCTTAGGTGGTTGGGGGTTGGCTTCAACTTTCTCTTTAGGCTCGTTTCTAAAACCTATGTCATGCTTGGTCGACTTCAAATTAACAAGCACTTCATTCAAATTTTTATGAGAAGAGTTAAACTTATCTAAGGTGCCCATAAGCCTTTCTACTTCATTTTTGAGATGCATGCAAGAAGTACAATTTTTAGAACTCTCGGGCTTGTCGGCGCTTCTCTTGCCAAAAAACTTGTTTTCCTCTTTCAACTTCTCATTTTCTAAAATCAGTTTTTCCAATTCCTTTTCTTTAAGAGAGAGTTGTTTTTGAAAATCTTTTTCTTTTAAAGAAGCATTTTCTTTTATACTCTTAACAGTTTTTGAGGCTTTAATAAATTCGCTATACAATTCATCAAAAGCATTTTGCATTTCTTCAAGGGAAAAGACATTTCTGGAAGAAATTTGACATACCTCTTCTTTGTTGTCTTCTTGTGCCATAAGACAAAGATTTGCGGCTTCGTCTTCTTCTTCTTCACTTGACTCGTCACCGGAGTCACCTCCCCAAGATATGTATGCTCGTTGCTTTTTGAAGGGTTTCTTCTCCTTTTTAGCATTTGGGCAATTTGATTTAATGTGCCCGGATTCTCCGCATTCATAGCACTTTATTTGATCTCCTTGCCTTTTTCCCTTTCGTTCATACTCTTTTCGCATGAACTTTTGAAATCTCTTGATAACGAGTCCGAACTCGTTGTCTCCGTCCTCATCATTTTGAGGTTGGCTTGTGCTTGCCTTGAGAGCGATTCTTTGCTTCCTTTGATCATCAACAAGAGGGTTAAGTATAGTAGATTCATAAGTTTTAAGATTACCTCTTAGTGCGTCGATGGTGACATTTGAAATGCCAATGGATTCTTGAATCGCGTCGGCCTTGGATCGCCATTCCGGAGTGAGACTTCGGAGAATTTTTCGGACAAGTTCCTTATCCGTGAAGGTCTTCTTAAGGGCATGTAGATCGTTTACGATTTTTGAAAATTGTTCAAACATCTCATCGACCTTTTCGCCTTCCTTCATGTGAAACAATTCATATGCATGGGTTAGGAAATCAATTTTAGCTTCCCTTACCTGGTCCGTACCTTCGTACGTAATTTCCAGCTTGTCCCACATTTGCTTCGCCGTTGTGCAACAAGATATCTTCCTGTAATCATCAGCATTTACAGCACAATATAACAATTAATAGCTTTAGCATTATTTTGCACCTTTCGGATATCATCCGCATCGTATTCATCTTCGGACTTTTAGACCCATTCATTTTCAACCTTCTTGATTGGGATTTGTTCTCCATTTGTTATGACCTTCCAAAGATGAAAACTATTTGATTGCACAAATATTCTCATCCTCTCCTTCCAGTATGTATAATTCGTACCATCGAATAGCGGTGGTCGGGTGGAGCATTGTCCTTCACCTATTCCTGCAAAAGAGTCACGAGTAGAAGCCATGGATGTTTCTCTCAAACGGTTAAGTCTTCAGAGAGTTGGGCTCTGATACCAATTGTTAGATAATACGCTTAACGCTAGAGGAGGGGGGGTGAATAGCGTTATAATAAAAGTTAGCGTAAACTTGCGGAATTTAAAAATTGCAGGAAGTGAATAAGTGCGATAAGTAAATAAATTAGAACAAACGCACCGATATATCCTGGTTCACCACAACCCGTGGCTAGTCCAATCCCCGAGAGACTCTCTCGAGATTTCCACTAACTTGTTAAGCTTACGGGTGCTCAACAAACCGTTACAACTTGAGGACACAAGCCTCAACAACCTTTGCTCGGAGATACAACACTCCAAGACTTCAACCAAGGAAGCACAAGTTCCTTCTTACAACACAAGGGACTAACACTTCCCTTCAAGTGTACAAAAACACTTAGCACTCAAACAAGACACTCCTTTAAGAGTAGAGATGAGTAAAAGAATAAGCTCAAGATCGCAACAACTTTAGACAAGAATTTGGCTCTCAAAAGCTTATGAAATGAATATAAAATGATAAGCAATAAAGTATGCAATCTTTAGCAATTGTATGATCAGTTGTTGTGTGTTGTTGTACTCAAAAGACTGAATTGAAGCTGTATTTATAGTTGAAAAACCTTGTATTACCGTTGCCTAATTGCCAATTAAGAACTGCTGATTTTACTCTGTGACAGTCGGTTGTCAAGAATCCACAATCGACTGTTTGCCAATCGTTCCAAAAATCAATCCCAGATTTTACGCTTAACAATCGATTATCTAAGAGCAACAATCGATTATTGGCAACGTTCAAAAAATTATTTCCAGATTTTGCGTAAAACAATCGATTATACAAAATCAATAATCGATTATTCAGCAACTTCAAAAAATCCTTTCCAGATTTTAATTACAACAATCCATTATACAAATCAATAATCGATGATTCAGCAACGTTCAAAAAATCCTTTCCAGATTTTAATTTCAACAATCGATTATAGAATATCAACAATCGATTACCTGACGGTATTTGAAAATATTTTGGCAACGGTTAGTTATACAATCGATTATACTAAGTTAACAATCGATTATATATCAGTCTTGAAAAATCAATTTAGACACTGCCTCATGACAATCGATTGTTATATACTCACAATCGATTATTTAATAACTTTGAAAAGGTCTGGAAGACACTGCCTCAACACAATCGATTGTCATATGTGCACAGTCGATTATATTGTGACTTTGAAAAATCTGATGGACACTGTCTCTTCACAATCGATTGTCATTAACTTCACAATCGATTATTTTGAGCATTAAAAAAACTTTGATGGACACTGCCTCATCACAATCGATTGTCATAAGGTTCACAATCGATTGTCATGCTGATTTGAAAAATCTGATGCTCACTGCTTTAACACAATCGATTGTCATAAGTTTACAATCGATTGTCAAGCAGCTGACTTAAACATAATCGATTATCATAAGTACATAATCGATTATCTTACTCCAGATTTTTGAGGCATGTTTAAAAATCATTTTGACTAAGGTAAATATGCATTATTTAAAATCATTTTGCTCTAAATTAAATATGCATGATTTAAAAATATTTTTACGAGAGAAGCCAAGTCTTGAGTTTAAGTTGTCGGATCAAGATCACAATTAAATACCGACTCATATAAAATTTAATCTCGATCTTTGTCTTGTGCTTGAATCTCGTTATATATCAATTTTGCGCATAGTTTGTCATTCATCAAAACCTGCAAATATGAACACACGTTTAGTATAATGCCTTGAGAACGTGTTTTCAACACATAATATCATTTCACAACAGCAATAACAATTCACAAAGAGTTTTCATTAACATAAGTACCATTTCTATCATATCCAACAGACCGTATAGAATTCAAGTCACAACAATAATTTCCCACGATAAGCCATATATGATATTACCATAGTTGTTTCAATTGCATCCATTAAGACTTCTCATCATTTATTACACAACCCTTACCACATATACAAATTCACACACACACTTGGTTTGTTGCCACTTATTCACACCATCATATTGGAACGTTTAACCAACAATGTTCAAGGCATATTAATCACAAGAATTCATGAAATAGGCCACCTTTCCTTAACACCCGTGAATCTACCAAAATTCACAAATAGTCCACATATATAACACATACCAATTACTCATACACCAAACATGGTGACTTTACAAAGGTTAAAGTTAGCCATACATACCTGGAGTCGAATTTCCTTTGTAACTCCTACTCTCAATTTACCAATTGCCTAGTACCTTCAATCTAGTTCACAAGTTAACACGCATATCTTAGAGTTGAAATTTTACAAATACAACACGAACTCACTTAGATTATCAACCCCTCTTTTTTTTGTAGATATTTACTCCTACCCAGTTCCTCTTACTAGATTTTAAATATTAAAGAACATGCATGTATGGTTCAACTTATATTTTCAAGAATCAATTAATGAGAATGCCTTTTTTCATTTAAATATGAAAAGCAATGAAAAAGGGTTGGGGATTTTATCTGCAAGAACTAAGAAGAAGATAATTACTTGAAATTTTCATGCTTGGATGACTTTGAAAATCAAATTGATAAAGATGAGACTTTATCTCTCGAGAATCCTCTCTTCCCTCTCTCTAGTTTTATTCACAAAATGGGTTAAAATTAAGGGTTGGGGTGTTTTATTGAATAAGGGGTCGGGTTGAAAAATTAGAAAAATAGGAGCCGTGATGCGGAATGCGGTCAGGAACGCGATCGCATTCCTGACTTGCGGTCCGTAGACCGTTCGCAGAATGGCCCTAAAAATGGGCTAAAATTAAAACACACTATGCAGGTATGCAACCATTATGCGTTTTGCATACACATTATGTAATCGCATAGTGTGTCGCATAACCTCCCTCACCAAAATTCAATGGGCAAGAATGCAATAACTATGCATTTTGCATAACCAAAATGCGATCGCATTCATGAACGCATAGTTCTCGTCCAATTGGTCAGTGGTTCCCAGGTATGCAACCATTATACAGTGCGCATACACGTTATGCAATAGCATAGTGCATCGCATAATGCCCAATTTTTGAAAATTTTTATCTTTCTAATTCCGGGGTACTTTCCACTCAAAAGGTCCAACCCCCGACGAGCAAGAATTTCTACATTTATAAAAACACAGGGACCTACCCAATATTATTTTAGGCAAGAAACTTTTACGGTTCTTTATATCCTCTTCCACTTAAAGTCATTCGTCCTCGAATGAGGATTTTAGAAATCAGTTGGTTTTGAAAACATGATATGCAAACTCCCAATTTTTCACTAACTCCCATATTTTTAGAAAATGTTTCCAAAGTCTCCTTTGTGATTAGGCTTATCTACCTATCAGAGAGCCCCCAAAACATATGTCCAAGCACCATTACACAATTCCTATTATCCCTACAACTGGTATTCAATTCATTACCTCAACACTTGCACATATTCAATCACTTATCACATTCTTGCACATATTTGGTCACTTCAATGAGTCCCATACAGCTCAACCACTTCAATACACTATATGCATTTCAATTAATCATTACCAATTTACACTACTATTCATCATTCACATACATATGAGTTTTTAACAAACTTTGATTTATCAAAAAGGGGGTTGCACATGAATCAAATAATCACAACACATACAATTCTTGCACAACTTGAGGAGTTACAATAGCAAAGCATTTAGGGGAAAATGGGGTGTCTTTGCATAAAAAACACAACATCAGTTTGCTTAGAGATAATAGTTCAGATGATCATTACTAGACTTGTTCAAATAGGTGGGGATATTTTTCTTTCATTTCATTTTCTGCGTCCCACGTGGCTTCCTCGACTCGTTTACTTTGCTATAATACTTTAACTGGAACAATTTCTTTGTTTCTCAATTTACGGACTTGCCTATCAAGAATAGCAACCAGAATTTCTTCATACGATGAATCTTCATTAACCTCGATGGTCTCAACTAGTACGATAGTGGATGGATCTCCAACCACTTTCTTTAACATAGACACATTGCACTAATGACATTTCAAGGGGCAATTCCACCCTATAAGCTGCTTGCCCTATCTTTTGAGTGACCTGATACGGCCCACATATCTAGGGCTCAACTTACATTTCTTCCCAAATAGCATGACTTCCTTCATAGGAGATACCCTCAAGAACACCCAATCATCTACGTGGAATTCTAGTTCTCTTCAACGTATGTCCGCATAGGATTTCTAGCGATTCTGAGCAGTTTTCATCCTCCCCTGAATAACTTTAACTTTATCTATAGCCCGGTGCACGAGATCTTGCCCAATCAATTTTGATTCACCCACTTCGAACCATCTAATCGGAGACCTACACCTCCTTCTGTACAATATCTCAAATGAGGCCATTTGAATACTAGCATGAAAGCTGTTATTGTAAGCAAATTCTATAAGTGGCAAGTGATCATCCCAATTTCCTTTAAAATCCAAGACATAAGCCTGCAACATATCTTCAAGCATCTAAATGGTCCGCTCTGCCTGACCATCAGTCTGTGGATGGAAAGCCATGCTGAGATTCACCTGAGTACCCAAACCTTGATGAAATCTATTGCAAAATATAGCTGTGAACTCGGCCCCTCGATCTGAGATAATAGAAAGTGGAGTGCCATGAACTATTTCCTTGATATACAACTGAGCATACTGTTCTGCAATATTGGTGGATTTGACTGGCAAGAAGTGAGCTGATTTCATGAGTCAGTCCACTATTACCCAAATTGAGTCAAACTTGCGCTGAGTGCAAGGTAACCCTACTTGAAATCCATGTTGATCATCTCCCATTTCCACATTGGTATTTCTATAAGATGCATTAACCTACAGGGGCGCTGCTGCTCAGTATTTACTTGCTGAATTCAGACATTTAGATACAAACTCCGCCACACCCCTATTCATACCGTTCCACCAATAAATTTCCTCGAGATCATGATACATTTTCGTAGAAATTGAGTGCACAGAATACCTGGAATTGTGAGCCTCCACCATAACCCTCTCCCGAAGATTACCCAAATTTGGAACACATAGCCTACCTTGATCTCGAAATACATCATCATCGCTGCCGAGTGAAAATGCCGAAGTCTTGTTATTCAAAATTGCATCCTTCATCTGTGCCAATGCTGGATCAATAAACTGATTTTCCTTGACTTCCGCTACAAGTGACAGTTCTACTCCATTAAGCACCATAACATTCCCTTAGTCTGAGGTTGAAATACAAACACCCACATTGGCCAATTGATAAACCTCCCGAGCCGAGGGCCTCTGATCCGCTCCCAAATGAACCAAACTACCCATAGACTTCCGACTGAGAGCATCGGCCACCACATTCACCTTCCCTGGATGGTACAAAATTTTCATATCATTATCCTTGAGCAATTATGACCACTGTCACTGCCTTAAAAACAACTCCTTATGCTTGAACAAATATTGAAGACTCTTGCAGTCTGAGAACACATCCACATGGACCCTATAAATATAATGCCACCATATTTTCAAGGCAAACACAACTGCCTCAAGCTCTATATCATACGTTAGATAATTCTTCTCGTGATTCTTGAGTTTCCTTGAAGCATACGCTATAACCTTCCCTGTTGCATCAACACACACTCCAAATCGACCCTGGAGGCATCACAACAAACCACAAGTCCTTATGTGCCTTCTGGAAAGGTTAATATTGGGCCGAAGTCAACCTCGACTTCAATTCCTGAAACCTTTTCTCACAATGGTCGTACCATTGGAACTTAACTACTTTCTTCGTCAACTTAGTAAATGGGAGGCGAGGGTAGAGAATTCCTCTACAAACCTCCGATAATACCCTGCTAAACCCAAGAAGCTAAGGATCTCCGTCGGGGTCATGGGTCTAGGCCAATATTTCGCTGCTGCAATCTTCTGGGGATCCACCTAAATCCTTTCACTGGAAACAACATGACCCAGAAAGGTAACAGACTCCAACCAAAATTCACATTTCAAAAATTTAGCATACAATTGGTGCTGATGAAGAGTCTGCAGAACTGCCCTGAGGTGGTCGGCATGATCCTACCGACTCCGCAAATAAACAAGAATGTCATCAATGAAAACAATCACGAAGGAGTCTAGAAATGGCTCGAAGACCCGATTCATAAGATCCATGAAAGCTGCCAGGCCGTTGGTTAGCCCAAAAGATATGACCAAGAATTCAAAGGGACCATAGCGAGTTTTGAAAGCGGGATGCGGAATATCCTGCTCTCTAATCCTCAATTGGTGATACCCAAACCGTAGATCAATTTTGGAGAAGAACCTTGCACCTTGCAATTAGTCGAACAAATCATCTATATGAGGCAAAGGATATTTATTCTTGATGGGGACTTTGTTGAGCTGCCGATAATCAATACATATCCAGAGCGACCCATCCTTCTTTCTTACAAAAAGAACCGGAGCACCCCATGGTGACTCACTCGGTCGTATGAACCCCGTTTATGATAAATCCATCAGCGGCTCCTTTAACTCCCTTAACTCCGCTAGTGCCATTCTGTATGGTGGAATAGATATTGGTTGCGTATTTGGCAATACATCAATCCCAAACTCAAGCTACCTATCTAGAAAAATCCATGGAAGCTCGTCCGGGAACACTTCAAGATACTCAAACGTGACAGGCACGGACTCGGGGGCAGACATTTCTGAAGTGATGTCTGCCACCCGGACCAAATGATAGATACACCTCTTTTTAATCATCTTCGAAGCCTGAAGGTAAGAAATAAACCTATCCTTTGACACCACACCATTTCCCTTCCATTCAATAACCGTCTCATTAGTGAACTCGAGTCTCATGACTCTCGTTTGGCAGTCAGGTTCAGCAAAGCACGAATAAAGCAGTCCATTCCCATAATAACATCAAAATCCTCCATTCAAGCTCGATAAGGTCAGCCGTGGTAACACGACCACATATCGTGACAACACAAATCCTATTGCCTCGTGCGATTTTAAAAGAGTCACCAACCCAATTCGATATGGAAAACGTCTCATGAAGTTGTTCGGGTTCTATCCCAAAACATAAAGCAATAAATGGGGTAACATAAGACAAAGAGGACCCCGAATCAATAAGGGCATAACAATCAATGACCTGAACAGACAAGGTACCTGTAACAATGTTTGGAGAAGCCTCTGCGCTGCAGCGACCACTCAAAGCATAAAACCGGCTGGGTCCACCTCTACCAAGAGCTCCACCCCTAACTACACCACGCCCTACTAGTTTTGGAGGATGTACGAATGATATGGCGGCTGAAGAATTGGATGACTGAGCAAATCCCCTATCCATGTTTTTATTGGGTGCACGCAGTTTCGTTGGATATGACCTCTCACCCCGCATCAATAGCACACTGGGATATCCAATTAACAAGACTCGAAATGGAACCACCCACACTTGGGGCATGGAGCCTTCCTCTGCTGTTGTATTCTCCCTCTTGGACAATCAGATTGATGGGGTCTCCTACTGTCTGAATCTGGTCTCAAGTGACCGCTCTGCTGATAACTGTGCATAGATGGCGGTGCACTTGCTAAGGACTGAGCATATGACTGAGATGGCCTTGAGTGACCCACTGATCTGGCCCTGCTGCTACTCTCCCTTTCCGCCTGTATCTTCAACTTTCTAGCCTCTGTGGCCTGAGCGAATCCAACAAGCTTTCCATAATTCATATCCGAGTGTAAGGTCATTGTAGAAGCCTCATTCACCACCAAAGGACTAAGACCCTAAATGAATCGCCGAACTCGAGCTTCCATAGTCGACAATAACTAAGGATCATACTTGGACATCTCACAAACTCCATATGGTACTCCAAACACTCATACTTGCCCTCTTGAAGACCTCAAACTCAGTGGCATGGGCTGCCATCATCTCGACGGGCAAGTAGTGGTCCATAAATGCATTTACAAACTCATCCCATCTAGCTGGAGGACTTTCCTCCCCACGGGAATCCTCCCACATCTCAAACAACGAATGCGCTACTCCCCTCAACCTATATAAAACCAACTTAACTCCCTCATCTCTATAACCTTCATCACTCGAATGGAATATACATTTCATCAAAGAAATCCCGTGGATCGGCCTATGGTTCTGTGCTTGTGAACTCTAGAGGGGCCAATCGCAGAAACTGGTTGACTCTAGAACTGCAGTATCTCCATGTCCGCTAGAGGTCATAGGGGCATCATGAGATCTCTAGGCCTGAGCAGCGACTAACTGGGTCAATATATGGATGGCTCCTCTAAGGTCCATATTAAAAACTCCGAGATCGGAGGCTGGATTAGCATCAGAATCAGGAATATCAGCGGGAGGGATGGTAGCACCCTCTACCGTAATAGAAATAGGAATACTTTGATCTGGGATAGATGGGCTAGGTAGATTCAAGATCGGGGAGTCCTTATCACCCACGGTATCAGGTACACGATTCATAGACACACTTGGCATTGGCCTCAAGGCCGAGTCTAGCTCTCTTTTTAGGTGTCATTACAGAAAATTTCGGAATAGAGCACGAGTTAGACATAAATACTTTCACTTTCCACTTCATCGCACGATATAGAATAACAAAAAGGAGGGGTAATTTCCTAAATGTCCATGTATGCCCCTAATTATAAATGTGGTTGACAACACACGGTGTGAAACCTAAGATAAAGGGGTGCAATAGGTCACTATAGGAACATGAACCCCCATAACTTCTTTTAGGCCTAGAAAGGGAATTCCACGATAAGAGAGGCTCTACTAGACACGGCTCCGAGAAATCCTAGGACCCTTTTAAAACCTTAGGCTCTGAAACCAAGTTTGTCATGTCCCAAAATCGAGGGACACGACCGGCGCTTGACCGGATAGCCTCAATTAAGCGGACTTGGGTGCCTTTCCTATCCCACATGTTACCCTGTGATTTCAATACTCATTATTCAAGAGAAATAGCCATTTGTAATTAAACATATTCTTATGAGACATAATAACATACATGCTTACTTTATGTGATCTACAAATTATAATGCCCGAATACATAAGTACATAACTCACGTTTCCTGTCTACGGAGCCTCTATGGATACAAAAGAGTTTTACAATACTTGCCGGTAACAAGGCTCCGTTTATACCTTACACAAATACCAAAATAAAAATACATGAGGGAAAAGCGGCATAAGTCACGCACGGCCCCGAGAGGAAAGGGGCTCAACAATATAGTTGACAGAAGATGGAGGAGGTGTTGCTGTCGGTCGACTAGAGTACCTGCTATAGAACCACCTACAATCATCACAAGAATGTAGCGCCCCTAGCCAAAGGGACGTCAGTACATTTGAATTGTACTGGTATGTATGAACAAACTTTATCCCAAGTAAAATCAATCAATACAGAGATAATGATCAATGCACATGAAAGGAACCACCAAGGCCAATAAGTTTCATAATCTCTTCTTTTCTCCTTTCAAATTGTTTCATCATATCAATAATTTCACATACTTTCATTTCAATAGTGATAATGATCACATTCCATACTTATTACCTCGGCCACCCTTATTACCTCGTCTACCCTTATTACCTCGGTCACCCTTATCACCCCAACCCGCAATTTATAATTTTTTGTTGCGGCGTGCAACCCGAACCCACCGGACACTCGCATTACGCGCAACATCAATTGTTCACAGTTCAGTCACATGGCTTCAGTACATCCAGAATATCATTTGACAACAACAATAACAACTCACAAAAGGTTTTCATTAACATAAGTACCATTTCCATCATATCCAACAGACCGTATAATATTCAAGTCACAACAATAATTGCCCATGATAAACCATACATCATATTACCATAGTTGTTTCAATTGCATCCATTATGACTTTCCCATCATTTATTACACAGCTCTTACCACATAAACACATTCACATACACACTTGGTTTGTTGCCACTTATTCACACCATCATATCGGAACAGTTAACCAACAATGTTCAAGGCATATTAATCATAAGAATTTATGAAATAGGCCACCTGCCTTAAAACCAGTGAAGTAACCAAAATTCACAAATAGTCCACATATCTAACACATACCAATTACTCGTACACCAAACAGGGTTACCTTACAAAGGTTAAAGTTAGCCATACATACTTGGATTCGAATTTCCTTTTTAACTCCTACTCTCAATTTACCAACTGCCTAGTACCTTCAATCTAGTTCGCAAGTTAATTCATATATCTTAGAGTTGAAGTTTCACAAATACAACCCAAACTCACTTAGATTGTCAACTCCTCCCTTTTTTGCATATCTTTACTCCTACCCAATTCCTCTTACTAGATTTTAGATATTAAAGAACATTCATGTATGGTTCAACTAATTTTTTCAAGAATCAATTCATGAGAATCCCCTTTTTGTTTAAATCTAAAAACCAATGAAAAAGCGTTGGGAATTTTACCTGCAAGAATGAAGAAGAAGTTAATTACTTGAAAATCCAGACCTGGGCGACTTTGAAAATCAAATTGATAGAGATGAGACTTTCTCTCTCAAGAATACTCTCTTCCCTCTCTATAGTTTTGTCCTAAAAATGCGTTAAAATGAAGGGTTGAGGTGTTCTATTGAATATGGGGTTGGGTTGAAAAATTAGGAAAATAGCAGCCCCAACGCGGAATGCGATCAGGAATACGATTGCATTCCTGGCATGTGGTCCACAGATAGGTCGCAGAATGTCCCTAAAAATGTGCTAAAATTAAAACACATTTTGAAGGTATGTGACCATTATGCGGTCTGCATACACGTTATACGATCGCATAGTGCGTCGCATAACCTCCATCACAAAAAGTCAATGGGCAAGAATGTGATAACTATGTTGTCCACATAACTAGAATGTGATTGCATTCTGGACCGCATAGTTGTCCTCCAATTGGGCAGTGGCCTGCCTAGGTATGCGACCATTATGCGGTCCGCATACACGTTATGCGATTGTATAGTGCGTCGCATAACGCCCAATTTTTGGAAAATTTTATTTTTCTAATTCTGGGGTACTTTTCACTCAAAAGATCCAACCTGATTTCTAGAGTTATAACAACACAGGGGCCTACCCGGCATTATTTTAGGCAAGAAATTTTTACGGGTCTTTACAAAGTTGGTATTAGAGCTCTGGGTTACATGGGTCTCACAGTTCACAAAAAAGTTTAGTAGAGTCTGAGATATCGATACGGAGAGGTCTGTATTCATCCCCAGAGGCTACACAGTTAGGGAAAAACTTCACATTTGTTCTTTCTTATCATGCGATTTGGTTTCTCAATGCTATTTGAATTTTTACTCTGTTCTTTCATAGATGCAGAAAACACGTGCTTCCTCATCCACCTATCAGCAGCGCAAACCCCCAGCAGTAGCTCCCACGAGGGGTAGAGGCAAGGCCGAGGCAGGGGCAGAGCTCAGCCCAAAGCAGCAGCACAAGCGATTGAGCCTCAGGATGATTTTAATGATGAGGTTCTGGCCCTGGCGGTTCCAGTGGGTCTAGCTCAGGTCCCAGAGGGGTTTATTGCTACCCCGGTTCTTCAAGATGCTCTGGTCCGACTAGTGGACCTTATGGAGATTTTCACACGGGTAGGTTTGCTTCCTGTAGCACCAGCCATCTCTCAAGCTAGAGGAGGAGCCCAGACTTCTACTACTCATAATCCGAAGGAGGTAGCTCCCCAGTTTCAGACTCCAGCAGCTCATCCAGTTGGAGTAGTTCAGCCGGGTGTGGTAGCGCAGACTGGCGATGGAGCAGCTATGTATGCCGATGCTTTGTGGAGATTAGACAGGTTCACCAAGCTCTTCACTACAACTTTCAACGGTGCATCTACTGAGGATCCTGAGAATTATCTAGATAGTTTTCACGAGCTTCTGAGGAACATGGGGATAGTTGAGACCAATGGGGTCGATTTTGCCACTTTTTGTTTGTCTAGATCTGCCAAGACTTGGTGGAGAGATTATTTCTTGGCTAGACCAGCCGGATCGCCAGCCTTGACTTGGGAGCAGTTTACACAGCTATTCCTGGAGAAGTTTCTCCCTATCACATAGAGAGAGTCCTATCGGAGGCAGTTTGAGCGTCTTCAGTAGGGTTCCATAACTATTACCCAGTATGAGACCAGATTCATCGACTTGGCTAGCCATGCTATTGTCATACTCCCTATCAAGAGAGAGAGGGTGAAGAGGTTCATTCATGGACTTATTCAGCCGATTCATCTTCAGATGACTAGGGAGACTCGGAGTGAGATATCTTTCCAGGAGGAGGCCAATGTGGCCTAGAGAGTTGA
Organism: Nicotiana benthamiana; assembly: GCA_034376525.1. NCBI lineage: Eukaryota > Viridiplantae > Streptophyta > Magnoliopsida > Solanales > Solanaceae > Nicotiana > Nicotiana benthamiana. The sequence goes on along the minus strand of CM067331.1, from coordinate 65,538,107 downwards.
GATGGTTTTGTCGCAAGGAGGTGGTCATGGGTCCGAACAAGAGGCCCCGTCATTTAGGCGGATTTAGTGGAACCTTATCTAGAGGTAGGGATTCATATGGTAGAGGCCATCCCCCTAGGCCCTTTCAGTCGGTACTCCAAGTTTCTCACGGTGCTTCACGTGGCTGTGGTTCTCAGATGCAGTATTCTGATTAGCAGTCCTAGAGTACACCACCAGATCCTATTAGCGCACCGACGCTTTAGAGTTACCAGAGTTGTCAGCCCTAGAAACCGGGGGCTTTTTTTACTTGTGGAGACACTAGGCAGATTGCTAGATATTACCCTTGAGCATCGAGTAGCTCTCAACATGGTTTAGGCACCAGGTGTTCCACAGCCCACCCAACCAACTAAAGGTGGGGGTAGAGGTGCTAGAGATGGAGGTAGAAGTATTAGAGGTAGAGCTCATGCCGTTAAAGGTAGAGGCTATCTAGCAGCATGTTATTCTAGAGATGTAGTTCAGGGTGGTGGGCCCAGCCTCGATGTTTTGCTATTCCAGCGAGGCCCGATGCTAAGCCTTAGATGCAGTTATTACAGGTACGGTTCTGGTTTGTGATAGAGATACTTCAGTGTTATTTGATCCAGGGTCTATGTACTCGTATGTGTCATCTCATTTTTCATCGTATCTGGTTATGCCTAGTGATTCTTTGAGTGCTCTTGTTTATATGTCTACACCGGTGGGTGATTCTATTGTGGTAGATCAAGTCCATATTTCATGTATACTTGTGATTACGGGTCTTGATACTCGTATAGATTTCCTTCTTTTGGACATGGTTAATTTCGATATCATATTGAGGATGGACTGGTTATCACCTTACCACACTATCTTGGACTGTCATGCCAAGACTATAACCTTAGACTTACTGGGTTTGCCTCCTTTGGAGTGGAGAGGGACTCCTGGTGATTCTATCAGTAGTGTTATATCTTATGTGAAGGCTCGGTGCATGGTCGAGAAGAGGTGTTTGGCCTATTTGGCCCATGTTCATGATTCTAGTGAGATTCCATCTATTGATTATGTGCCCGTTGTTCATGAGTTTCCTGAGGTATTCCTTTCAGACTTGTCGGGTGACTTTTGCACTGATTTGGCTCTAGGTACTCAGTCCATTTCTATCGTGCCGTATTGTATGGCTCCGCCAGAGTTGAAAGAGTTGAAAGAGCAATTGCAGACTTGCTTGAGAAGGGTTTCATTAGGCAAATGTTTCGCCTTGGGATACACCGGTGTTTTTCTAAGAAGAAGGACCGATCGATGAAAACGTGTATTAACTACCGGCAATTGAACAAGGTTATAATCAAGAATAAGTATCCATTTTCGAGGATTGATGATTTATTTGATCAACTTCAGGGTGCCAATGTATTTTCGAAGATTGACTTGAGATCTGGCTACCATCAGTTGAGGAGTAGGGCATCTGATGTCCCTAAGATAGCTTTCTGCACTCGGTACGGGCATTATGAATTATTGGTGATGTCATTCGGGTTCGCAAATGCCCCAACAACTTTTATGGATTTGACAAATCTAGTGTTCAGACCTTATTTAGATTTGTTCGTGATAGTCTTCATTAATGATATTTTGATATATTCCCGCAGCCGCGAGGAGCACGAGTAGCATCTCCGTGTGGTTCTTCATACTTTGAGGGATAGTTAGTTGTATGCTAAGTTTTCGAAGTGTGAGTTATGGTTGAGTTCAGTTGCATTCCTGGGTCATGTTGTATCAGTAGAGGGTATTTAGGTTGATCCAAAAAAGATTGAGGTAGTCAAGAACTGTCCTAGACCATCATCAGCTACAAAAAATCGGATTTTCTTGGGTTTGGCAGACTACTATTGTCAGTTTGTAGAGGGGTTTTCATCTATCGTAGCCCCGATGACAAGTTGACCTAGAAAGGTGCCTAGTTCAGATGGTCGGACGAGTGTGAGGTGAGCTTTCAGAAGCTCAAGACAGCTCTGACTACAACACCGGCGTTGGTTTTGCCCACATGTTCAGGGCCTTATATAATTTATTATGATGCATCTTGTATTGGACTTGGTGCAGTGTTGATGTAGGATGGAAGGTTATTGCGTTGATGCATGATGGCAAGGTCATTGCCTATGCTTCATGGCAGTTAAAGATTCATGAGAACAACTATCTAGTTCATGATTTGGAATTGGTATCCATTGTTCATACATTGAAGATTTGGAGGCATTATCTGTATGGCATGGCATGTGAGGTGTCCACGGATCACATGAGACTTCAGTATTTGTTCAAACAAAAGGAGTTGAATTTGAGGTAGAGGAGGTGGTTGGAGTTGTTGAAAGACTATAATATCACATTCGTATATCATCTGAGAAAGGCCAATGTGGTGGCCGATGCTTTGAGTAAGAAGTAAGCCAGTATGGGCAATCTTGCTTATATTCCGGTCGGTGAGAGCCCACTTGTTTTGGATGTTCAGGCTTTGGCCAATCAGTTTGTGAGGTTGGAAATTTCTAAGCCCAGCCGTGTGTTAGCTTGCACAGTTGCTCGTTCTTTCTTATTGGAGAGTATTCAAGATCGGTAGTATGATGATCCCCATTTGCTTGTCCTTATAGACACGGTGCAACACGGAGGTTCCAAGCAGGATACCTTAGGTGATGATGGAGTTTTGAGATTGTAGGGTTGAGTTTGTGTGTCTAATGTGGATGGTCTCCGAAAGTTGATTGTAGAGGAGGTCCATAGCTCTGAGTACTCTATTCATCTGGGCGCCGTGAAGATATATCAAGATATGAGGCAATATTATTGGTGGTGGAGAATAAAGAAGGATATCTTTGCATATGTGGCTCGGTGTTTGAATTGTCAGCAGGTTAAGTATGAGCATAAGAGGCCTGGTGGTTTGTTCCAAAAGATTAAGATTCCTGAGTGGAAGTGGGACCGGATAACTATGGACTTCGTCATTGGGCTCCCACTGAATCAGAGGAAGTTTGATGCAGTTTGGTTTATTGTTGATATGTTGACCAAGTCAGCACATTTCATCCTGTGACAGTCTCATATTCTTCAGAGAGGTTAGCTGAGATCTATATCTGGGAGATTGTTTGTCTTCATAGTATGCCCTTGTCTATTATTTCGGACCGAGGTACGCATTTTTCCTCACATTTCTGGAGAGCAGTTCAATGAGAGTTGGGCACACGAGTTGAGTTGAGCATAACATTTCATCCTCAAACGGACGGGCAGTCCAAGCGGACTATTCAGATTTTAAAAGATATGCACCAAGCTTATGTCATTGACTTTGGAGGCTCATAGGATCAGTTTTTTCCTTTAGCAGCATTTTCCTGCAACAACAACTACCGGTCGAGCATTCAGATAGCTCCTTGTGAGGCTTTATATGGTCGCAGTGTCGGTCTCTGGTTGGATGGTTTGAGCCTGGGGAGGCTCGGTTGTTGGGTACGGATCCAGTTTAGGAGGTCTTGGACAAGGTTAGGATTATTTAGGATAGGTTTCGTATAGCTCAGTCCACTCAAAAGAGTTATGCCGACCGCAAGGTTCGAGATTTATCGCTTATGAAGGGCGTGATAAGATTTGGGAAGAAGGGCATTAGCCCTAGGTTCATTTGCCCGTTTAAGATTCTTGATCGAGGGGGAGAGGTGGCTTATAGACTTGCATTTCCACCGAGCATATCAGCCGTGCATCCTGTGTTTTCATGTGTCCATGCTTCGGAAGTATCACAACATCCATCCCACGTGTTAGATTTCAGCACTATCCAGTTGGACAAGGACTTGTCTTATGAAGAGGAGCCGGTAGCTATTCTAGACCGGCAGGTTCACATTTGAGATCGAAGAGTTTTCCTTCTGTTAGTGTGGAGAGGTCAGCCTCCTGAGGCATCGACCTGGAAGTCCGATTCTGATATGCTTAGCCGTTATCCCCATCTTTCCCCGATTCAGGTACTTCCTTCTTCTATCCATTCGAGGACGATTAGTTGTTTTAGCGACGGAGAATGTTTTTAAATTGAATTCTATGTTTCGAGGCCTTAAAAAACTCTTTTAGCATCGCCTTGATTTGCATGTATAGTAGCCGAAAAGCTTAAATGAGAAAAATTGTAGAAAATGATAAATTTTGACTACAAAGTGAACTAACTTGACTTTGGTTAATGTTTTGGGTAAACGTATCCGGACCCGTGATGTGACGGTCCCGGAGAGTCTGTAGGAAAATATGGGACTTGAGCGTATACCCTGAATCAAATTCCGAAGTCCCAAGCCCGAGAAATAAAATTTTTTAAAGAAATTATTTTCTGAAATTTGTTTAAAGTATTTGGAAATAAATTTTGTTTAGAACATGTTGGTATCGGGACCGTATTTTCCTTCCAGCACCGGTACAAGTCTTATGTGTGATTTAAAATAATTCTATGAAGTTTGGTACGAAATGGAATCCGTTTGATGTGATTTGGACCTTACAACAACAACGACAAACCTAGTTTGATCCCAAACAACATAATCCCAATTTTGTGGTTTAGTTCGATGTTAATGATGTTATTTTGGCGATTTAATAGCACAGATAAGTTCATATGGTGTTTTTGAGTTAGTATATATGATTGGTTGGGAGTCTCGAGGGCTCGGGTGTGTTTCGGAAGGTTTTGGACTAATAAAAAGTTGCAGGTTTATGCTGCTCAGTGCCTAGGGATTTTGTTCTTCGCGTTCGCGTGGGATCACTGCGAACGCGTGAGGCAAATATCCTAGGTGCCAAACTTCTTCTTTGCGAACGCGAAGTTGGAGTCACGAACGCGAGGCTAACGGGGGATACCATTCGCAAACGCGACACAGCATACGCGAACGCGATAACTTGTAAGCCTGGCTGGGGAGGGGTATTAAACCTACGTAAACGCGAAGGCTCATTGAGTTTCTTCTCCGTGAACGCGAAGGCCTATCAAGTCTAACTCATTGCAAACGCGATGAGCCTATCGCAAATGCGATGACCAATTTCACCCAGTTATTTTAAGTTTCAAAAATAGAATGCATTATGGGATTTTCACCATTTTTTACAAACTTCATCTTTTCCATGCCTCTTGGGAAATGTTTGAAGAACTTCGTCACCATAACCTCTTGGGTAAGTAATCCTTGACTTGTTTTCTTTCATTTTTATCAACACCCACTAGATTTCTAGGCCTAAAACATGGAATTAAGGATAGAAAATTAGGGATTTGGGTAGAGTTAGCGATTTTTATTTATTTGAGAATTTGACCTCGTTTTTGGGTCGATTTCAAAACAAATTATATATTCGGTCCTGTGGGTGAATGGTTGATCGGGTTTTGGTCTGAACCTCGTGTTTTGACCTAGCAGGCCCGGGGTCGATTTTTAAAATTTTTGGGAAGAATGATTGGAAAGTTATAATTAAGTATTGGAATTGGATTGTTTGGATTTTATTGATGTTATTAAGTTGATTATGTCTAGATATAATCGATTTGGAGCCGAATTTGAAATGAAAGGCGGTGCTTGAGGCTTGAGTTGGCCGTAGAAAATCGAGGTAAGTGTTTGGTCTAACCTTAGCTTGAGGGATTATGAGTCATGTCTTGCTTGCTACATGTTAATTGTGGAGTACGACGTATAGGCATGGTGATGAGCATCTATACTTCAGTGTCAAGCATGCATGTGAGTCTTCTTTTATAATTGCTATGAGTCCGTTGTGGTTTATTGCACTTCATATGTTATTGTTATCATTGGTCCCTTGCCATAATGTTTGTTTTGACGTTAATGTTCCCTTGCCGGGATGTTTATTTGATAGTATTATTCCCTTGCCAGGATGTTGTTGAGATATCATTGTTCCCTTGTTGTAAAGTTATTATGTTGCTTTTGTTACCTTGTCGGGATTCCTTTGTGATTTTTGTTGGCTTGTAAATAGGAGCGGGTGGTACGTCTACCACAAAATATAATGAAATGGGAACGGGTGGTACGCATACCACAAGATATAATGAAATGGGAGCGGGTGGTACGCCTACTACAAGATACATGAAATGGGAGCGAGTGGTACACCTAACACAAGATACATGAAATGGGAGCGGGTGGCATGCCTGCCACGATATAAATGAAATAGGAACGGATGGCACGCCTGCCACAAGATATGAGAAACGGGACCGGGAAATTGCACGTCTACAACAAGATGTGAACTGAAAGTGAGATCTGCCCTTGTTTTCCTTATCTTTGTTAGTAGTTGGATTTTGGTTCCCTATCATTCTCTTGATATTCTGCTTTTACCTGTTATTCCCCGAAGCATGTTTCCCCTTCCCTTCACTATTTCTTTATTTTGTTTTACTTTCCGTTGTATATTATATAACTGCACATATTTATATGGTACTCTGGTTCTAGCATCGCCACTACTTCGTCGAGATGAGGGGAGACACTTACCAGCACATGGGGTCGATTGTGCTGATACTACACTCTGCACTATGTGCAGATCCCCGAGCAGCTTTTGGACCGTAGTATGGAGGTTACCTTCAGTCCACACAGATATCCAAGGTAGACTGCAGGCGTCCGCAGGCCCTAGCATCTCCCTCTATCCTTATTTCCTGTTTTCATTTTCCTTTTATTTAGACACGGTGTACTGCTATTTCTTCAAAGTTTTGTATGTAGTAAATCTTAGACAGTCTGTGACACTGTGTCATCAGGTTTTGGGAGGTTAAGGCTTAAGTGTTTGTAATAGATACAGTTTTCATATATTTTATTGATACCTTCCGCTTAAATTTGAATTTTCGCTATTATCACGTTACCGCCTTATATTTGTTAAAAAGAAATAATTGGTCAATGAAGTAATTATATTAAAGGTTTGGCTTGCCCAACTCACACTATTAGGCGCCATCATGACTCTCGAGGATAGAAAATTCGGATCGTGACAAAAAGCCTTAAACGGATAAAATAAAGGCGAAGTACTAGGCAGATAACAAATGAAGAAAAATGACTCTCTGTCAGACAAAGTCATTATGCAGACAATCACCGCTTACAGGTGGCCCAAATTGATGAAAAGAAAAATATATAAAAAAACAACAACTACAACGACCAGCAACAAACAACTAACAACAGATAAGCACAACGCTCTTCATTCGGCGTCATCACCGCCATCACGATCACCATCACCCTAGATATTATCCCTAAGGGGCTCACCATCACCGTCATCCATGCCTCTATTGACTTCGGGCGTCGAAGTATCGTATCCACAGTTGATGTGAGCCTCATGCGCCCTCACTCACGCTTCTCCATAAGCGGCTTTATTTAGAGTACCCGCCTCCCACAAACCCTTGTATATATCTCGCGGGGCTTCTGCGTAAACCTAAAGCTCGTGTGTATGGTAGGGTACAACAGAGAAGGAGGATTCAATCTAAGCCAACAATCGCTCTGCAACCTCTAATTGTGCAACCCGATCTTCCAGAGTCGATGCCTCCTGATCAATTTTGCTGATGCGCTCCTCTAGCCTAGCCTCTTTGAGAGTGGTTGTTGCCCTCTCTGACTCATGTTAAGATTGAAGGACGCAGATGGTGTCCTCTAAGGCCACCGCCCTCGCTGTAGCCTCAGGACCAAGCGGTCTCAATGCTCTCTAACCCGAATACTTTATTCTCCAACACAGTCAATTTTCCCATCCACTCCACACTCATCGCCTCGACCTTGATCAAATGCTGATCAATCTCCGCCTTCTTTGACCTTAATCTCTCCTGTAGATTCTCATATTTTGCAGCGACTCCCTTGCCCAACTCGAGCTCCTTGCCTTAATTTAAAGCTACTCCTCGAGCGTACTGTTGTTGCGGATAGCTTGCATCAACTCTTGATCCCTTTTCTCCAGCTCCTCACTAAGAACCCGGTTATCAGGGTTGGTCCTCAACTGCTCATGCATCTGACTGACTAAAAATACAAGACTTACGCACAAAATTCCATTTCTCAGGGAGTACCGTTGGGCCCGCCACAATGTGCTCGATCAGCACATAAAAGTAATTCTCGTAGAAAGACGGTTGGCCATGTCATCCATCGTTACCACCAGACCTCTCGACCTCGAGGACGCATATGAATCATCTAACCATGAATAATCTAGGGGGCAAAAATGCTGAGCATATGATTCAAAGTGAACTCGCGACCAACAAGTTCCACATACTTTGAGTAGCATAAGGAACAACTTGTACATATACGACAAAAGTTGGGTAGGGCACACTTTGTAGTAACGGAAAATATCCACCACCAACAAGGGAAGAGGAAGCATGTACCCGACGATGAAGGGGTAGGCGTAAAACACGGAGTACCCGGGACGGTCAAAGTGAACTATGTATTTCCCCTCCACCGGCCGCATATCGACGTAACTGGGGATCCCTCCACTTCTCATTCAACTCTAAAATTCCCTTTTCCCTCATGACGTAGGGGACATGCTCGGCTCTGCTCTGGCGCTTATACTAAAGTCGGTTGCCTCTCTCCCAGGGCGAGGCAAGATCTCAATCACTGAGGGAATTTCCTCCTCTTCCGTCGCATCTGTCCTTCCAGCGACCTAAACAGAACTCTTCGGTACCGATTAACAGTGGAAGGTTGTCTTGAAGAGAATCACCAGCCATTCTTCCTAATAGAGAGCGCTCCATAATAAGTAATAAGAAGAAAAAAGAAGTGAAAGATTTCAATGAGCAAGAAGATGAGCAGAAATTTGAAATATTAGTAAAACCTATGTCTGGACAATTCTCTCAAGCGAAAGATGAAGTGAATCCACCAAATGACAAATTTCTCCTATTTATAGAGACATAAATTCCCCGAGAACGAAACCCAGGAATCACCATTCAGACTTGGTAGGGAACGAAACGTTTCAACCCTCAAAAAACGTGTGTCATAATAGTGATAACCACGAACCCATGCTTCAGCACCAACCGATGTCTCGATTCTGAAACAGTCGCAAAGGTCCACGAGGGCTGAAGAGACACCACCGTTCCGCGTTAAGCCCACAGAATGCGACTAACGAATGAAGAGTCGTGGATCAGATTTCTCCCGGCCTCGTAACCAACATGATCCGTCTACCGAGTCCGACACAGGACGACCCCGACAGATGGAGGGACTAACTGTATTGATCAAAATTTGGCCATCACAACCAAATTCCCCGACACCCCGCTTCGATAACCAGGCGGTAAAAATCAACGGAGCCCACTCCATTTCTCCTCTGAGACACCCGAAAAATAGGGAAAGGCAACGCCTGAAAACTAAGACTAGGATTCATCAGCGACATGAAAGCATCAAGTCAAACAACGGATAAAATGAGTTCGACTATATATATAGTCAAGAAAAGCATTCACTAAGGTGGGGGGGGGGGGGGGGGAATTAAAAATGAAGCTCCTTTTTCGTATCCTATAAAAGAGGAAAAAGATCCTAAAAGAGTACAAGTAAACCTATTTTCTCATCCAAAGATGGGAAAGGCAATATTTAGTCTCAATAAGATTTATTATGTCTCTTTCATCTTATATATTATTATTTTCAATAATATTTTAATTCGAAATTAATTATATTTAACTAAAATTTACCTTTTTATTTGTTCAAAAGAATTTTTATAGCTAACACACCAATGTGTTCCAGCTCTACTATCGCTAATTAACAAAGAAAAAGAATAGACTTGCACAATTTTCAATTAATCCAACTTCTGATAGAATTATGTTTGGGCTTGGGCCCCTCCTTATCGTAGAATTGAGGCCATAAGCTGCAAATTTCTAGCAAGTGAGAAGGATCATTATCTACCTCCCTAACTGTGAAGAAAACAACATACGACGGGAACAATTCCGGCATGCTGTCGGAGATGGCGTCCGACCCGGAGAATACCGGAGCTGCGGAAATTCATCCAAACAAACGGATCAAAACCCTAGCCCAAAGCTCACCTGAACGCCGTCCTCATCCGACAAAGGCAAATCAAAGCTCGAAGTTTCGGATTGGGAAAACGAATGGAATTGCTGTGGAATTTGCTTGTCTGAATGTGGACATGGAACGGGAACGATCATCAGAGGTTTTGTCGATTGTTGCGACCATTACTTTTGTTTTATGTATATAATGGAATGGTCTAAGGTTGAGTCCAGATGTCCCATGTGTAAACGCCGTTTCTCCACCATCCGCCGCCCTCCTAAACCTCCCGTTTTCTCTTCCGAACGCATTGTTAATGTTCCTGTCCGCGATCAGGTTCTTTACTCTGACTTTTATTTAGTCTTGAATTTAAGCTGAATTTTGTTTTCTTTTTTGGTAAAAGATTGTTTTTTTCTTCTAAAAGTTGTTTCTGATTTCTGAATAATGTTTTTAGTGACAACTCTTATGAGCTCAAGCTAATATACCTAATTTGACTTATTAATGTAGTGAAACCATAAGGCTCATGTCAATTTATGTTGAAATGAAATTAAAATTTTGCCCATAATGCTGATGATTGTAGTTGACATGTGAATTATATACTTATATTACATCTAAAGATAAATAGTCTTGCATCAGGATAAAGTGATGGTAGATCTTTTTTATGATGTATTAAGCCCCATTATTGCTGATTTTTATCTCAGAAATTCGGGAACATTATTCTGTGTTAGTTGTATGTACTGTGGTAATTTGAAGAAAAGCGGATGTTCATTTGCTTTACGAAAAACTATCCTCTTGGTCTATGGTGATTGCATCATCCTGCATTTACGCTTTAGGTCCCGTTATCAAACTGCTGTTTTCACATTAAGATTCGTCATTAATTTCTGATTAATTCAGCCGCTAGTCTATTAGAAACAGTACCTTCTATTATTGATCTGCTACCTTTAGTTTGTTGAGGTGAAGTTATGAACGTCTGCATGCACTCTGAATGATAAAATCATTATTCTTGTAATCTTAAAAGCCTAGTATTTAAGTGGAGAAGGGTGGAGCGGCGGGCCCGTTATCCCCGGAGCTTTAAACCTTCTGTGATTACTCGGTTATAAAAAAAGTGCTTCAAAAGTTTGGCCGGGAAGACTGTTTTTGTTTCCACTTTTCTGTGGTTCACACATTTTTTCATTGTATATATTTTTTAAAATTCACATGGTTTATGGTACCTAGACTAGACTAGGTATAATCTCTTGACTGTCTCTCGTATATTAATGGTGAAATTGTTTATGCAGGTTTACCATTACCTAGGAAATGCAACAACTTGTCCGCGGGATCTATACGAAGAATTGCAATGTAACGTGTGCCATAGCACGGCCGATGACAGTCTTCTGCTGTTGTGCGACCTTTGTGACACTGCTTATCATACTTACTGTGTTGGCCTTGGTGCTACTGTACCTGAGGGTGATTGGTTTTGCGCAGACTGCTCACTTCTGAAGGCTGAACAGGCTCAGGGGGAGATCAAAACTGATTGTGATACTCAAGCTAGTTTCGGTGACCACTGTTTAGCAGAACCAGCAAGACATGTATCTATATATGAAATTGTACGAGAGTCATACACTCCAACTGCTTCCTTGGATGCTACTGACAATTCATCTCGTACTGATACCGGAAGGCAAAGTACTTCGCGAAGCAGCTCGATTGGGTTAGGCTCGCTAGGACTAAATGCTGTTGCAAGACATACCATTATGTTCAGTGCCAGAACACTGGGGCATTGCCGCAATGTCCATGATAATCGCACATTGCGTAAACATTGGAATGGTTTTCGAAGTGGATCCTTGACATTCTCTTCTAGCAAAATGAGTAATGCTAGTATTGCGAAACAAAAACCAGTGCAGGGCAGCTGTTCTGGTGAACGGCCTTTAGTATCTTGCTTGAGTCAACCAATGACATCACATTCTCTTGATCAAAATAAACTGGACAGTAAAGGTTCAATAGAGGTGGAGAAGGCATGGAAAATGATGAATATGGCCAAGGCAATAGAGCAAGGTCGTGACAGGAATAAAAGTTTCCTTCATGCCTCAAAACATGCTGTTAAGCAGAATACTAGCTGCAGAAAAGCTGGTGAATCAAGCTCAAGGTCTGGCTCACTAAAGATCGAACAGCATCAACATGCGTGTATTCAAAATGTTGGATCTGGTAGTCAATTCCACAACCATGCTTTTAAGCTGGACAGTAAATTAGAAGGTTCTTCAGGTGTAGATAAAGGTTTTTCTATGGCATGTGGACCATCATATAGTGAACTTGTATCTTCAAAGGAGTCTCAGACTTCAGTTCAGCCCGATATCTGTCATACGAAGAATGGACTAGTACAGAAGAATAAGTCGAATGCTGGGTCCACAGACTTGATTTCTTCTGTCAGGTCGACATCAATTTCTACCACTGTAGGTTATGACAAAAAGAACTCTTCTTCCTCGAGTAGCATTATCAATCCTCCTCAAGAGAAACTCAAGGTCGAAAAGAGTGGTATTAAGAACAGAGGGTCCGGTGGAATGTGATGCCAAGACTGAGATCCAATCTCTTGTGAAGCTCAACCTAAAAATCCTATGCAGAGATAAAAAGTTCGGTACGCCTTTTACTTTGACCTGTAGTTTGCTTATGCATGCATCACTTCATTGCATTTATATGGTAGATAACTGTTGCAGTATGATGCATCTGGTCTGTGTTTGTTATTCTTTCTTCTTCTTCTTGTATAACTACATATATAAAACAAATGGGACTCCATGCAATACCTTCAATGTGTGTTAATGGGTATGGGATTCATTCACAGTACGTAAAAGTGTTCGTCTTTTATACTTTGGTCATTGTTAGCACTTGATTAAGACCAAAGTTATTAGTTGTTATGATATTCTATTTGTTTGTCTTGATATGATTTTAAGAATTTCATCTGCACAAAGTTGGTCATTTAAGCGAGTTGCAAGACTGGCCACTAATCCATCTTAGCTGCGTGTGGTTTGGAGCATCGAAGACCTGGCATTTCGTCCCTTCCAGAACGTGTTTGCATCCATGCCGAGGAAGTTAGAGAACTCAGAAGATCTACTCTAATGCCTAATTCATGCCGAGAATGTTTCTTTTTGTTTGTGAAGAATGTGGTGAATACTATACTGCTCGACAACAGCTGAGATCAATAATTTATTTTTGGCTAGGCCAAACACTGGTTATTTTCCAATTGCAGATGCTAAGAAGTGACAATTTGATTTTAGGGGTATTAATACTTTTGGACTGCACCAAAAACTATTTACATTTGATAGATGAAAAAGTATATAAAATTTTGTATAAGTTTTGAATATAACATACAGAATATGTGTGAGTGTGTGTGTATATATATATATATGGTTATTATTTTTATAGCGGTTATATAATATAATTTTTCCTTGATTTTAACGGTTCCGGAAGGAAACCCATCTATTTAGTTATAATAAAATATAACATCTTGCAAGTTAAATAAATGTTTTACGTAAATGATTTAACTTATGAAAAATAAACGTAGGTAATAATAGTTTACGTGGAAGTTGGAACAAAGAGTATTTTCAGTCGTACAATATAAAATTTTAATTTATGATTTGTGTTTAGCATTCTTCAACTTCTAGCTATCAATATTCTTGTAATGTGTTTACTTGAGATCTCATTTGACAAAGTTCTTTTTCCTTTTTAGCTCTGTAATTTTTTTCTCCTTTGTTGTCGTTTTGTGTTTTGGACAATTACTGCATTTTTGTTTCTTTATTTCCTTCTCTAGCGTGTTTTTTCTTTTGACATTTTTAGAGAAGAAATTAGTATTTAAATATCATTCCAACGTCTGCTCCATAATAGTATCCCATATCATGGATAATTGGTATATGCAAATCATAATCAATAAAAATGATTTACAACGAACATAAAGTTGATTACAACAACAATAACTACCCAGTATACTCTCACCAGGTGGGGTCTGGATAAAGTTGATTGTTTTAACAAATATAAAATCTTGAAATGGCATGCTGTATCAATTACTATAATCAAATTATATTTCGTCCCATCTTTTGCCACAACTAAAATTATGAGGAACTAATTGATAAAGAGTACGCTGGATCTTTGCCACATTATTATTTTTCATACTATTTTATATTCATAACTCATAGGAGCAAGATTGAATTTTACGTTGAGTTTAAGGTATATGCGTTATAAACTATTTATATAATTGAATTATTTATAAATAATTTGTATTATAAAGCATTAAATGCTAGTATAAGAGGTTAAACTACTCTATCAAATAAATAGTGTTTGACTAAAAGCCATGACGATAACGACTTCACCAAATCCATTGCCGTTATACTAACGGAACGCCTATTAACGACGTTTCCATGGAGCTGTGGTCCCCACAGGCACACAAGACGGCAATTAGAGTGGCAGGTTAACGGCAGGGAATGGGCGCACGTGAGCGGCTGGTCAGTTTCACAGGTCACGTGCGTCACGTAGCCTCCCACGTAATCCTAATTTGTACCCGCAAATCTGGGCCTCTTGTTTTTGGGCCCACTTGTTACTTCAGGAACCGTACCTTCCCACCCCATCATGTCATCACATGTCATAATCCTCACCCTCTAAGGTACAAATTCTACTCATGCTCTAGACAAAATTGGATGAAAAATTATAAACTAAAATGAAAAGGATATTTGTGAAAATTTTAGTTTAATGGTATCATTTAGAGATTTTATCTTAAAACGTGAATTCAATTCTCATTTTATCAATCTCCACTCGAGAATGTGGCTAATGATATGAAGTGGATTGAAAAACTTAAATTTAAATTTCAGCGAAGGTAAAAATGGCTATTCATGTTTGTTAGTCGATTACCTCTACTTGAAAATAAAAATATTATTGAAATTTGAGCATATTGAAACATTCTAACGAACTAATACTAATATTATATCATAAACTAACTAATACGAGCTGATACTAATGACTATTAATTTATTCACTAACTATTACAAATAAGTGAAATAAAATCAAACAACTCCATCTTCTTTCATCACAGATCCATCACCGATTAGGTGGTCTATTTTCCCATCAGGTTGCTCAAAGAAGTCTGCCACATCCAGGTGGGTGATGTCAAAATTTTCGTCAGAGACAAAATTTGTTTCAGGGCCTTTATTCTTTAGAGAAGCTTGATAAAGATCAACCAAATGTCTTGGTACACGGCAAGCTTTTGACCAGTGCCCTTTTCCGCCGCAACGATAACATATAGTTTCTGAACATTTTGCCTTAGGATCCTCATAATCCCGTTTCTGCTTTCGGCGGTTATCTCTCCTCGGGGGGTGACGGACATCATGGATATTTCTTCCTTGTCTATGTCCACGGCTATGACCCCGATTACGACCACGACCATGGTTAGATCCATGGCCCTTTTCATGATTGGCATAATGAGAATACACCTTATCTGCTACAGGCAGTGGTGTAGACCCAGTGGGTCGACTTTCGTGATTTCTCATGAGCAGGTCATTATTTTGCCCAGCCACAAATAGAAGAGAAATCAGTTCAGAGTACTTTGTGAAGCCTTTCTCTCTGTACTGTTGTTGCAGTATCATATTGGAGGCATGAAACGTTGTAAACGTTTTCTCAAGCATATCATAATCGGAGATTTTATCTCCACATAGCTTCAATTTAGAAGTAATTCTGAACATTGCAGAATTATATTCAGAAACAGACTTAAAGTCTTGGAGCCTCAGTTGAGCCCAATCGTATCGTGCTTGTGGCAGAGTGACCAACTTCAGGTTGTCATATCTCTCCTTTAAGCCTTTCCACAAGATGAGTGGATCCTTGACGGTGAGATATTCAATCTTCAAACCTTCATCAAGGTGATGGCGCAAGAAAATCAAGGCCTTAGCACAATCTTGGGTGGATGCTTTATCTCTATCTTTAATGGTGTCTCCAAGACCCATAGCATCTAAGTGGATTTCAGCATCCAACACCCATGTCATATAGTTCTTGCCCGAAATTTCAAGGGCAACGAACTGTCTTTTCATAATGTCAGACATAATCGAGAATCAAATTAGGAAGAGAGAAATACCTTAGTTTTTCTTGAGAACGATTCTTGAGACGGTAGAGTCTCGTACTGATAACGTGTTATGAAATAATATAAGAACAAGTAGAATAATGCAAGAACAAGAACAATATAGAGAGAATAGGAAGAGGAGTATTCTTATTGATACTTTGGGATGGTTAGGGATGGTTTACAATGGTAGAAGACCCCTTTATTTATAGGGAGAAGTAAACCCTAGAATCTCTCTAATTATGGACATTCACCGATAATAGGAGATTTTATAACATTCTACTCATGCTCTAGACAAAATTGGATGAAAAAATTATAAACTAAAATTAAAAGGATATTTGTGAAAATTTTAGTTTAATGGTATCATTTAGAGATTTTATCTTAAAACGTGAATTCAATTCTCATTTTATCAATCTCCACTCGAGAATGTGGCTAATGATATGAAGTGGATTGAAAAACTTATATTTAAATTTCAGCGAAGGTAAAAATGGCTATTCATGTTTGTTAATTTATTAATTACCGTTTCTTGAGTCGAGAATATAACTTTTTTACCTTCATAAAATATGAATAAGATTTATGTATATATTATCCTTTCTAAATTCCACAAATAAGATATACTGAGAAAAGCCTATGATACACTTGATTGGAGATTCCTGAAACAAATGTTAATCGACATGGGCTTTCCTGCTATATTTGTTAAGTGGATTATAGAATGTGTTACTACAGTCTCCTATTCTCTTTTGATTAATGGGGGCCTCACAAAGCCATTCAAAGCAAAGAGGGGAATTAGACAAGGTGATCCTATGTCACCTTACCTATTTGTAATAGCCATGGAATATCTTAGCAGACTGCTGGGGCAATTACATAGGAATGGTGATTTTAATTTTCACCCAAAGTGTAGGAAGTTAAACTGCACTCATGCTTGCTTTGCTGATGATTTACTGATGTTCTGTAGAGCAGACTTGATATCAGTTCAGTTGTTGCAATCTGCTTTTCTTCAGTTCTCCCAAGCTTCAGGTCTTCAAGCCAACCTATCAAAAAGTGCCTTATATATTGCAGAAGTGACACAGGAAACTAAAGCTAGTATTCTGGATTCTTTAGGATTCATAGAAGGTACTTTCCCTTTCAAATATCTAGGAATCCCCCTAGATTCTAAACGACTGCCAGTTGGCCATTTCTATCCAATTATTGAAAGGATCACAGAAAAAGTTACTTGTTGGACAGCAAAACTGTTATCTTATGCTGGCAGAACTCATTTGATAAAGTCTGTCATTTTTGGTATCCAATCATATTGGAGCCAAGTATTTATACTTCCTAAGAAAGTTTTGAAAGCTATTGAACAAATATGTAGAACCTTCCTTTGGACAGGTAGTATTAGCCTATCCAGAAAGGCTCTAGTAGCTTAGGACAGTGTGTGCAGACCTTTCTCAGCAGGAGGATTACATATCATTGATGTAGCCTTATGGAACAAGGCAGCCCTCACTAAACAGCTATGGAATCTGGCACAAAAAAAAAGATTGCTTGTGGATACGCTGGGTGCATAATTACTATATCAAGCAGCAGGACATAGAGACAATGACCAGTCCAGGCTCAGCCTCCTGGATTGTTAAAAAGATATTGGCTAGGAGAGAAGACATCATGGAAATTACGAAGCTTCAGGGCAGTTTATTCACCAGATTAAAATCTTTTTGTAAGCTGGACACATTTCAGATTCAGAATCTTTATCTGGCTATGCTTCCTCAATATAGTAAGGTCCCTTGGAAAGACCTGGTGCATCATGTTTCTGCACACCCTCGATACATGTTCACAATTTGGTTAGCAGTTCTACAAAGGCTACCAACAGTTGACAGGCTACAAAGAATTGGCATTACTGTTCCAGAAGGTTGTGCCTTCTGCAATCAACATACTGAGACTTTTCATCACCTGTTTTTTTCTTGCCAAACTACTAATGGTGTCTGGAGCAGAATCTGCAGTTGGTTGGGTCAACAAAGGGTAGTAGCAGACTGGGAGACAGAGTTGCAATGGTTATGTAATAAGGCAAAGAGTCGAATGGCTTTCAATGAAATAATTGTCTGTGCTTTCATTCATAATGTCGCTCTTATATGGCGAGAGAGGAACAACATAAGATTTAACAAGGCTACATTCCAGATCGAACAGATTTGCAGAGAATTGGCATTGTCCATACACGTTCGAGGCAGCAAGTATAGGCATTGGAGAAGCGGACTGAAGAAACTTAACAAATTTCCTTAGACGCATGGTGCTTTACCTACTACTAGTTTCTTCTTACCTTTTGCTAGTTTTAAGCAAGTATAGAAGTAGTTGTAAATGAGTAGGAGAAGTCCAATCTCTTACTATAATTCCTATTGTACATGCTTTTGATATTAATGAAAAGATTGCTTACTCAAAAAAAAAAAAAAAAGATATACTGAGTCTATTTTGTTGTGAGGATATTTACTAATTTTTTATTATTTATTCAAGCTTCATAGATAAAATTACTTGATATTTGTTCTGATACAAAGAAATGGGTATTAGTAGCATACATATGTTCTTTTTGGAAGTGGTATCTAAGTTTAAATAAATAGATAAATTACTAATATTGACAAACAATGTCATTTGTATGTTTATACTTAATATTTATTATTTTTATTGTCTATATAAATATCTAAAAAAGTAACACCGTTTGTAGCAACTAGATCCCAAAAAAAGATGATACTTTGCTGATGATGAGATTTAAACTTCTTAATTAACATGCCTCCGTGCATAAAATTTAAAATTTTCACATAAAATTTATATATTTTAAATTTTATGAAAATTGTTTAAATCACAATATTAACAACTCAAAATATTTAAAAATACGTGATAACAAATTAACTTATTTGGCTCTCAAAAATCTAAAAATTATCCAATTTTTTTGGACGGAGGGTGTAACTATAGGAGTTCAAAGGCAAATTTCCACCAAAATGAAAAGAAAAAAGATGGGGCCTATATTATATTACACATTAAAATGGAAAAAGAAATAGATCTTGTATTCACAGGTGGGACCAGCCTATCACGATATGAGTTGGCCACGTGAATTGGGAGGCGGAACAGATCCGGTGAGTAAATATCTTTTATCACGTGACTTCCCCAATTCACGGGCTACATGACACGTTTGAAGTACGCGCTTGTTTTCTTATTTTAAAATAAATAAATAAAGGGTAGTCATATTAATTACGTACTGAATAGTATTAATAAATAATCCTCCGACCGTCCTAAGAGAAAAACTATTGTTAACTGATCCCTATAATGATACCTTAAGTAGAGAATGTGTGCAACAGCCAACACGGCAGCTAAAGAAGCTTCTTCAACTCTACAATTATATTCATTGGAATTAATATAATTCTCCATTAAAACTAATGGTATTAGTATTAAAGTAAACTAATCATTGAAGCTTCTTCTGGTACACTGGATATTTCTCTGTTATGTGTAAGTATATCTAATCGTTATTTCATTTGCTTGATCTTGTATGGGTTTAAATTTGATCAATCACGACTTACGATGATATAACAAATGATTAAGTATTTTTGAGTTGATATCCCAATAAAGACGACCTTATTATAAAAGAGGAGGTTATACGACCCTTATAATATTGTAAGTCCGTTAGGGGACATTGAGAATATTATATCAAATATTCTTGGTAATTTGTTTCTGACATCTTAGGGGAGTCTCTTCTCTAGTATATAAAGCTCTAGTATATAGGGGGGCAAAGACTTTGTATGGGCGGGGGAGGTGAGGGGAAACTCTGTAAGAAAATATTATCTGAGAGTAAAAGGAAATCTATTCTCGATCACATCCTCATTTTACTTAATCTAGTATTTATTATACTCATCTAAGATTTATCCCATCATCTTCCAATTGATTTGTTCAAAGAGATTTTTGCATTTTTAGTCCAATAATTTGGCGTCGTCTGTGGGGATTTCTATAGCTGAAACCATAGTTATTCATCTAATTCTTGAAAGCGATAACCATCTTTTCTCATACTTCATAAGAACCAACAATGGCTGAAAAAGGGAAAGCAAGGCTAAAAGCAGTAGCGGATGTCGCGAACAACCTCCTGAGTTCCCTCAACAAGGCCGGTAGAGAAAACAATGAGAATACAATGCGAAACGCCACACTGGAAGGTGAGACCTCATCCCTTTCGCACGGGGATCTAACGATCTTGCGTGAAAGGAGAGCATCGACATTTGCGGTGGGGAAAGCACCGCTAGAAATCAAGAAGCTGCTAGAAGAATAGTTAACGAGTGCTTTGAGAGACACGCTCGAGAAACCCACTCAAGGAGATGTCGAAGACGTGACACCTACAGAAATTACGGTTGCAGCAAATGAACCAAGCGCTACACGAACGGGTAACACCCGTACTGTTACTAATGCAAGTGATAATGCACTTATGGTCATCTTAAAGAAAATGGAAGACATGGAAAATGAGAACAAAACGCTCCGCGACCAAATGAAGGAACATCAGGAGAGCGTTCATAAAATACAGGCCGCTCCGAAACTATTACCAAAACGCAACATGGGCGGATTCGTCAAACAGCCATATAGCGAAGGGGCTGCTCCTCACACCATTCCAAAGATCTTCAAGATTCCACCATACTTGAAAATATACGACGGGACCACAGACCCAGAGGATCACCTAATCCATTATGTTATTGCAGTAAAAGGCAATGATCTGTCAAAATAACATGCACCGTCTGTGTGGTTAAAAAAGTTTAGCGAGACTTTGATAGGGGGAGCATTGACCTGGTACTCCCAGCTGCCATCGTGATCGATATCAACGTTCGAAGAGATGGCAGATAAATTCGTTACCGCCCATGCAAGAGCGAAAAAAGCAGAAGCTAGGGAAAAGATATCGTTGTCGTCAGACAAATGACGGGCGAGGGACTCTGGGATTTCCTGGACCAATTTAATAGAGTAAGGATGAGTCTACCGAACTTTTCAGAATGGTTGACAGTAGCATCCTTTCAAAATGGGTTAAATAGGAACGGATCAAAGGCGACCCAAAAATTGCTCAGTAGACTTACGAAATACCCCTATCACATGGGAAGAAATCCACAACGCATATTACACCGAGGTTAGGGAAGACGTGGAAAACCTGAACAGGCCGCTTCGGCGATTAACGTAACTCCAGACCGAGATTAGGAGAGACCGACATACAAGGGGCGAAGAGATCAACCACTATGTTTCAATCAAGAAAGACATGAACCCTATATTCGTACATCCAATCCATCCCCTCCACGACATGCGGACTACGGCACACTCTGCCCCCTTCCCTCCCCCTTCCCCTCCCCCCCGAAACGAGAAAGGTATGCCTCTACTACTATCTGCTCATAATTTTTGTATTTCCCCTTCTAAGATAGTATACGCACTGGAGAAGCTGGGCACGAAGGTACAGTGGCCGCAAAAAGTGAAATTAGACCCAAGTGCCAAGAGGTCCAACGTCCTCTGTGAATTCCACCAAGAAAGAGGACACAAGACCGAAGATTGCAAAGGTCTATGGCAAGAAGTAGTTAGGATGTTGAACCAGGGGTACCTGAAAGAACTACTAAGTGATAAGGGAAGAGCCAATTTTGCTCGAGGACGCGAGCCATCTCAAGGACCTCCAAATCCACCCTCGCAAGAGCGTACTATCCAATGATCATCACCGGCAGTGGCGACACGGTAATCAACCATGTGAATTTCACCACCACACACAAACTAAAACGAACAGCCGCCCATGAACGGTATGACGACCTTGAAAATAGTATCGTCTTTGATAAGTCAGATATTGACGATTTGTCTTTCCCTTACTACGATGCTTTGGTTATAACTTTATGCGCTGACACCGATGTAAAAAGAATCATGGTAGATGACGGAAATGGTGCATTTATTTTCCACCCTCGAGTATTCATGCAAATGAGGCTCGAGGATAAGATAATACCACGTTACATGACACAAATGGGTTTTAGCAATGCGGTAGAGCGGACGTACAGAGAAATAGTACTACCCGTTCTGGCGGGAGGGGTTATGCCAGGAAACGGCTTACAACGCCATCATAGGACGACCATGGATACACGCCATGCGAGTCGTCCCCTCAAAATTCACCAAGTAATCAAATTTCCCATCTCATGGGGTTTATACAACATTCGAGGTGAGTCACGCACCGTCCAAGAGTGCTACCGAATCGCCTAGGACTGTACACACACCAAACAACTAAGAGGGCAAATGCGAAAGCATAGCAATCAGCCATGTCAGGTACCAAATCCAACGTACAGGCAAAGCCATCAAGGATCCCGATGTTGTAGCAGCCTGCAAGGCAACCGTAAAAGAGCTTGACCCCATCCAATTGGACAACACCGACAGCAAAAAAGGCTTACATTGGACACAACCTCTTAGAGCCAAGTAAGTATCGTGAGTTTTTAACTAAAAACTCCAATTTGTTCGCTTTCTCCCACTCAGATATGCCAGGAATCCAAAGGGATCTCCACCCACAGGCTGAACATCGACCCACTTTATTCGTCGATGGGGCAGATAAGGAGAAAATTCAATGCCGGAATAAATAAGGCAGTCAATGAGGGGGTTGATAAATTACTCGCCGAAGGTTCCATCAAGGAATCTAAATACCCCAATTCATGGTCAAAAAGAAGAACCGGAAATGGTGGATGTGCGTGGACTTCACCGATCTAAACAAAGCATGCCCAAAGGACTCCTTCCCATTACCTCACATCGACCAGCTCATCGATGCAACATCATGACATGAATTTCTAAGCTTCTTGGATGCATACTCCGGCTATTACCAAATTCGAATGGCTGAGGAAGATCAAGAAAAACCACCTTCATCACCCATCAACGGACGTACTACTATAAGGTGATGCCATTCGAGCTCAAGAATGCAGGGGCACATATTATAGGTTAGTCACCAGAATGTTCAAAGGACAACTCGGTAAGACCATGGAGGTTTACATCAATGATATGCTGGTAAAATCAACAAAGAAAGAGGACTACATTAGTCATCTGAAAGAAGCACTCGAAATACTAAGGAAGTACGGGATGAAATTGAATCCCGAAAAATGCGCCTTCGGCGTAGCTTTCGAAAAGTTCCTCGGATACCTAGTATCACAAAGGGGAATCGAGGTCAACCTAGATCAAATCAAGGCAATCGATGCTATACCGGAGACCCTAACCAGCAAGAAGTAGGTGCAAAACTAACAGGATGAATAGCTACCTTATCAAGGTTCATTTCATGATCCTCAAATAGATGCCATTACTTCTTAAACGTGCTAAGGAAAGATCACGGGCTGCAATGAACAATGAATGCGTCGATGCCTTGAGAAATCTGAAAACATATCCGTCCTTGCCCCCACTACACGTCAAAGCAGACCCGGGAGAATGCCTACTGGTGTATCTGGCCGTTTCTAAAGTTGCGGTAAGCGCATTCTTGGTCCATGAATATAAAGGTACGCAATCTCTGATTTATTATATCAGTAAAAATTAAATCGATGTCGAGACGAGATACCCTCACCTGAAAAATTAGCTCTGGGTTCTGGCATTGGTCGTATCTTCACGAAAGCTTAGACCATACTTCCAATGTCACCCCATAAAAGTGGTGACGACATTCCCCCTAAGGGGTATCCTACACAAACCCGAACTATCGGGTAGACTCGCCAAATGGGCCATAGAGCTAAGTGATCACGATAAACTACCAACCACGAACCGACATTAAGTTGTAGGTACTCGCAGGCTTCATCGCTGATTTTAGCACAGAGATATTGCTCAAGGTAGAATAGGAAGCACTCCATGCCTCTACATGTACTGACCTCTAGGTCCTCTGCACCGATGGTTCCTCTAATGGATCCGAACTGGTACTCGTCCTCGAAGTCCCTACAGGCAAAGTAATTTTCCAGTCTATACGATGCCCCGAGATGACTAACAACAAGGTCGAGTATGAAGATGTGATTGCAGGTTTAGAGTTAGCCCTCAAATATGGGGCTTGACGACTCATCCTCTACTATGACTCATAACTCGTGGTGAATCAGGTCATTGGGACTTTCCACATTAGAGAATCAAAGATACAAAGATACCAGTCGAAAATCCACATCCTATTAGCAGAGTTCGACGAATGTCGTCTCGACCAAATGCCCAGGGCAAAGAATATCGAAGAAGACGGCCTCGCTAAACTAGCTGCAGCCACCAAAAATATCAACAAGGAAAACGTGGTCACCCTCCTTCGTTCCACAATAGACCATATAAAGGTACATTCCATAAACTTAACTTGGGACTGGCGTACCCGCTTTGTAGCCTATTTGTAGGATGGAACACTCCAGCAAGAAAAAAAGAAGCCAAAAAACTCCGGGTACAGGCATCCCGGTACAGCCTAGTAAATGATGATCTCTACAAAAGAATGTTCAGCGCCCCCTAGCAAAATTCCTTGGACCACACCAAACAAGGCAAGTACTGGAAGAAGTACACGAAGGGCATTGCGGCGCCCATAAAGGAAACCGCGCCATCGTCCGATTCCTTATCATCGCCGGATACTACTGGTCTACCATGAAAAAAGAAGCCGCTGACTAATGTCAGGAAATGTGAACAATGTCAGAAGTACGCCCTCATGATACATCAATCAGGGGAACTCCTTCATTCCATCACTTTGCCATAGTCGTTCATAAAATGGGGAATGGACGTAGTCGGCCCCCTCCTAGCGCGAAGAGGTAAAGTACGCTTCTTCTTCGTTTTAACTGACTACTTCTCTAAATGGGTCAAAGCAGGTGCATACACTCAGATACGCGAGCAGGAGGTCATTGCCTTCATATGGAAGAACATCATATGCCGCTTCGGCATCCCCAAAGTAATCACCAACGACATTGGACCTTAGTATGTCGAAAAAAAAACGACTGAGTTTTTTGAAAAATGGCACATCAAATGAATATCTCCACACCATACCACCCTGCCGCCAATGGTCAAGCCAAATCCTCCAATAAAATAATACTGAATATATTGAAAACGAAGCTCGAGGAAGCTAAAGGGGTATGGCCTGAACTATTACCAGAAGTATTATGGGCATACCGCACTACACTAATAACTAGCAGAGGAGAAATGCCATACTCACTAGTCTACGAGACCGATGGAGTTATACCCGTCGAGGTCGGGATCCTAGTATGAGATACTCCAGTGAGAGCGGAACAAATAACGATGAAAGTAGGCTACAGGACGTAGATGAAGTTGAAGAACGAAGAGACATGGCCCACGTAAGAGTGGCAGCTTAGAAGCAGCAAGTAGAATGATACTACAACAAGAGAGCCAAGGTATGACAACTCAAAGTCAGAGACTACGTCCTCAAGGATAAGACACAAGCATCAAAAGACCCTAATGAAGGAAAATTAGGAACAAACTGGGACTGACCATACAAAATCATAGCTACAGTAAACAAAGGAGCATTCTAGTTAGAAACAATGGAAGGAAAGACACTGCAAAACAACTAGAACATCACCTATCTCAGGTACTTCCACTTCTGCAAGCAAGCGTTGCCTAAGTCGTACTCTTTTTCCCACACCCGGATTTTGTCCCAATCGGATTTTTCCAAGGAGGTTTTTAACGAGGCGGCAAAGGATAAGAGTGTTGTTCATTACCTTGACCCATCAACATTTTTTTCATAGCGAAGTAAAGAAGAGTGTGGATATATATAAGTGGATCTGCATTGTACGTGCGGAATCGACATGTGATTCTCACAAGAACTTAACCAAATCTGCATTATATATATAAGTGTGTCTCTATTGTATGTGCAAAATCGACATGTGATTCTCACACAAACTTAACCAAATCTCCATTTATATATAGGTGGGTCTCCATTGTACGTGCGAAATAGACATGTGATTCTCACAAGAACTTAATCGAATCCCCATTATGTGTGCAAAGTCAACATGTGATCCTTATCTCCATTATATAAGCAAAGTCATGTCTTCATAAAGGAGCAGGACCGAATCTCCAACAGAGAATAGCCAAGCCATCGATGACGACATAAGTTCGACCTCATTCGAACCCGATGGGATCCTACTTCGACGACAGTTCGAAGCAACATACTAATGGCCAAGGCCATTGACGATGACATAATTTTGACCTCGTTCGAACAACGATGGGATCCTACTTCGATGACAGTTTCAAGCAATATCCCAATGGCCAAGGCTATCGACGATGACATAAGAACGACCTTGTCCGAACCACGACAAGATCCTACTTCAATGACAGTTCGAAGCAACATCCGAGTGGCCAAGGCCATCAACGATGACATAAGTTTGACCTTGTTCGAACCACGACGAGATCCTACTTTGATGATAGTTCGAAGCAATATCCCAATGGCCAAGGCCATCGACGATGACATAAGTTTGACCTCGTTCGAACCACGATGGAATCCTACTTCGACGATAGTTCGAAGCAATATCCCAATGGCCAAGTCCATCAATGATGACATAAGTTCGACCTTGTTCGAATCACGACAGGATCCTATTTCGACAACAGTTCGAAGCAACATCCCAATGGCCAAGGCCATCGACAACGACATAAGTTTGACCTTGTTCGAACCATGACAGGATCAAGCAAAATTCTAATGGTCAAGGCCATTAACAACGACATAAGTTTGACCTCATTCGAACCACAACGGGATCCTACTTCGAAGATAGTTCAAAGAAACATCCATGGCCAAGGCCATCGACGGCGACATAGGTTCGACCTCGTTTGAACCACGACGGGATCCTACTTCGACGACAGTTCGAAGCAACATCCCAATAGACAAGTCCATCTACAAATACCCCAAAAATCATAAAACATCGACAAAAGAGAAAATCAAAAAATATATTTTACATTATATCATAATGATAGTTACAGTATCTATAAACAGGCTCAAGTACACCCTCTGCAAAAGATCCCGCCAACAAAGACAAATACAAACACAAGATACACACCACCCGCAGATGGGTAAGCATCCTCGTACCATGAATCCGAAGCCAGATGACCCGCATCATCAGAGTTGACATCTCCCCCGTCAGGAGTATGTGGGTCGTACCGCAAGCCTCATGAGCTGCACAAGCTGCAATATGAATAGCCTGAAGCTCCACCTCAGTCACCCTTCCCTTGACAAGAAAAGCCCTATACACATCTAGCCGGGCCTCAACATGAACCCACAACTCGTATAAACGATGAGGCATGACCGAATCAGCTATAGGATGAGATCTAGAAGGCTGAGAGTGTCGACCCACATCCTCCACCCTCAGCGAGGCCATTTGACTGTTTTGTGCAGCCAGTTCCGCCTCCAACTCTTTGATATGCCCTTCGAGTCCTACAACCTGACGACTAGAGGCTTCTCTCTCCCCAGTCAGTTCCTACCTAGAAATACGGAGGGCATCTTCTAAAGACACCGATTAAGAAATGGTTGCCGCCAGCTTATCGATTCTAACGTTCAGCTCGCCTTAAGCCCCTCTATCTCTGATATCCTGGCATTTAACGTAGTGGTCAAGTCAGCCACCTTCCCTTGTAAGTCGGAATTCTCATCCGTTATCCCCTTGCTCAATTCGAGCTCATCCTCCTTCGCGTTAGAGATGCCTCTAGTTCACTGTTATAGGCAACATCTCTCACAAGCTCCTTATCCCTCTCCCTCAACTCCTTTATCTTACTCTCTAATTGGTCCTCCCGGTGCTTAAGCCCCTCATGAAAAACCTGAAACTCAGGGTCCTGATGATAAATGTCATACATTTCCCAGTGCTTAGCACGATACTACTGATACTTGGACGGCATCTTCTAATAAAAACTCGTCATTCTTCTCTCTCGACGCTCTCTCGACGCCTCTAGGACGAGAGTCTGACAAAAGAGAAGGGTGGAAGTTAAAAACAAAATATAGAACGACGATTACCTCACCAATCCCATGACACAAAAAAAAGAGAGTGGGGAGAGAAGGAAAGATACCTACCTACAGGGCGATACAAGCGACCTTCTGAGATAACTCCATGTCGTTCATCGCCCCAAGAATCTCACTTTCAGGAGCAGCACACAGAGGAGCCGGGGCCTACGCCACCTTTTCGCTATTCAGCATCAAGTTGTATCTCCCCGGAACAACCACGTAACGGTTGGGTCCGTCCATCCTAACCTCCACGTGGGTATGACAACCCACAAATTCCTTAACATCCTTTGGGTTGATATCAGATGCCGAATCAGCCCCAACACGGTAACCTCCAACATTAGATAATGCCCCGCCCTCAACTGAGCGCAATGAACTGGCACCTGGGTCAACTCCTTCCACTTGGGGGGATCTCCCCGACAAAATGGCATCGGCCATGAACACGAGCATTGGGGCTGTTCGAGATGCCTTGTTGTCGTTGGTGTCCGTAGCCACGTCCTTCCCCAGCTCTAACCTCCTCTTTTTTCTCTCCAATAGCTCGTCCCGTCAAAAGATTCACCCAACAGACGTGAGGCCAGTGCCAAAGAGGCCTCTTCCCTTGTGGCCACAACTCGAGACAAATCTACCAACTGAATAGGTTGAGGACGACCCTCCCGAACAGACTCACTCAAGATAAACTACGTACTTGCAGTAGCAATGACTTGTCTAAAGGCGGGAACTGGCGCCCTACGCTTGGAAGCTCCTCCATTTGTCACCATAAAGGGTCATAGCATTAAATACAGTCGTGCAACCGATAAAGCAGTAAGTACGACATTTACTCGAAGAATGGCCGATTGCTTCACGAAGGCGGGACAGGTTCAAGTTTCTGCTGCATGGGGTAACAGACGGGCTACCCAATCCCTGATGCTGCAATAAGGCGAGGCAGACGTCCCATCACTGCAAAATGGAAAGAGAATGAGCTTTACACCAAATACAGGAGAAAAGAGAACAAAATAGGCAATGACGCTTACGAGTATTGTTCCACCGCTCTGGGAATCCGGCGGAATCAGAAACGACGTGCTTAGTCTTGACAAAGAAATACTTATGTCAAAACTTGCAACTTGTCCAGTCATCCATCCCGACCACCATGCTTTTTGTGCCACGAAGTCTCAAATGCACCACGGTAACCCTGAGTAAACCACGTGTGAACAGGTGCAAAAAGTGGTGCATAGAAACGCTGCACTTCGCCAACTCTTCATACTTGGTCAGTAGCATAAGCACCTTGAGCGTATATGGCGAGAGTTATGCTGGGCAAACCTGGTAGAATCTACAGAATTCCTCTACTAGAGGGAAGAGAGAAATAGTGTAGCCAAACACAAAAGGGTACTCCTAGAAAGCATAGTACCCCGATCTATAGACATTCACATACTCTCTTCCCGTTGGAACCATTTCTATATGGGCGGGAATGCCATACTTTATACGAAGGGCGTCGAGATGAAACTGCTCAGTCTTAGAAAACACGGGGTTTGGGGTGGGAGGAGGGTCCTTGAGGAAGTCACTCCGAAATAAAGGTTGTCTCGGTAATAAATCTCCTATTGTAAGAGGGATGTCACCCTCTTCTACCACCACATCTTCACTGTCAAATGGAGGCACCATGGATGACGGAGTGGCCTCAAGAACCTCTTTATGAGGACGACGAGACCTCGGCATGATATCGATTAAAGGAATATTAACGAGGAAGAAGAAGGTGGAAGCCTTAGGCAAAGAACGAAAGAAGAAACAGGAGGATATGATAGCAAAAGAGGAAGAATAAAAGGGGTTTTTCGAGAGAGAAATGGCTAAAATTCTTCAGAATACAAATTCCCACATATTTATAGGGTTAGGTAGCGCCAGAATCAAGGCGACAGGTCTCAATGCTTCGCAAGAATCGAACATCAAGCCATCAAATTCTTGCCTCAAAAACCTGCATAATAATGACATACGTGGAGCTGACATCACTTCCCAATGAAAAGTATAACCCGTTGCTTTGCTGAACGTGATAAACATCCCCCTTGATCATGCCGTGACGTTCCAACGGGTCAAATATTTCCAAGAGAGTGTGTGAAGTCCGCTTATCGAGGACGCGTCTGTTCGCAACCCCGACAAGTGGAGAGACTAACTGTATGGATCCAAATTTGACTAACCACGACCTACGACGAATATGACAAATGATCAGGTGTCTTCGAGTCGATGTCCCAAAAAGACGACCTTATTATAAAAAGAGGAGGTTGTACGAACCTTTTTATATTATAAGCTTATTAGGGGATATTGAGAATATTCTATCAAATATTCTTAGTAGTTTGTTCCTGACAACTTAGGGGAGTCTCCCTCTAGTATATAAGGGGAACAAAAAGCTTTGTGAGGGGGTGAGGGGACTCTATATGTAAAGATTATCTGAGAGCAAAAGGAAATCTATTATCGATCACATCCTCATTTTACTTATTCTAGTATTTATTATACTCAGCTAAGATTTACTCTTTTTATCTTTCGATTGATTTGTTCAAAGAGATTTTTGCATCTTTTGAGTCAAACAATATACCTTTAACCTTGTGATTTCTGTATTTACTATGAGAAGATAATGAGCTATGGAAATTAACCTTAATCATTGTTCTATAATTGGATAAGAGTTTGTAAAAAGGTGAAGAACATCTAAAGAATAAATAAGGTAGCTAGAATCAAAGATAAAAGAAAATATATAGGATGAAACTTCTTTAATTTTTCAATATTATTATTATTATTATTATTATTATTATATTATTATTATTATTATTATTATTGTTGTTGTTGTTGTTGTTGTTGTTGTTATTGTTATTATTGTCATTTCTTGTATGGGTCAAAACATTCCTGAGAAAATTAGGCGTGGGAAGATCGCAAGGTAGAAAGATTGTGCTCCGATTTGGGTGGATAGGACGAGCTTGACCAAAGCCCAACTATGAGCAATCGTTAAACGAGCCGTTGAGGTCGAGGTCTAACAATTAGTGTAGTCTTGGAACCATTGACACGAATATTCTCCTGGATATTCCCCTTATTGTGCTTTTTTGGATTTTTAGAAAATATTCCATATAAATAGAAAAACATGGGGGAAAAGGGGAGCAAGTGAGGTTCATTGAAAAGAAAATTATGGTAAGAAATTGACATTTGAGAGAAAATACAAAGTTCACCTTTCCATTATTTCCCCTTTCATTCACACTATCAAAGAAAGCATTGTTCATATTCTTGTTTACTACCGCATCTCGTTGTCAGAAAGAAGAATCTTACACCTCATTTAATATTTGGGTGAATTATTCTTCTTATATACATTTATTGCTATCTCCCATACTTATTGCTCATCATTCATTCTTCATTCTCTAAAATGTGCATTTAATAATAGAATACACGACTTTGAGCATTAGATAGACGGTGTCACACAAACTGTAAGCTAGATCTAGGAATTATTATGCTTGATCAAGATTCAACTTTTACCTCAGTTGTCGTTAATTACTTTTACAAAGAGAATTTCTGTCAAACATTTCTATCGAAAATAGCATTTCTACTCAAATTTCACTTGTAAAATAAGTTTGTTATTGTTATTATTGTTGTGTTATTATTATTATTGTTGTTGTTGTTATTATTATTAACAAACTAACTAAAACTGTAATTGAATAACTAGTTAGGAGGTAAAGTGGGAATTTTATTAACGCTTGATTGGATTTGTATGGCTTTGTTGGTATGTCAAAACTTTTAAATTCCCAATTGCAGGTAGGGGTGTTCATAGTTCGGTTTGAATCGATTTTTTTTCAAAAAGAAATCAAATTAAGTAAGTTGATTTTTCAAATATTAGAACCAAACCAAATCAATTAAGTTAATTTTTTTTATGTCGGCTTTCAGCTATTTGTCGATTATTTCTTAAATATAAGATATATACTACCAAACACATATTCCGGCGACCATATTTTTAATGTAAGCTATCAAATCAATTATCCTTTGATAAATCAATTATTTACCAAAATATATTGATGATAATTGAATCAAATATTGATGAATAATTTAAGGACTTAATTGAAAATATGTTATTTATAACACGAAATGGATTCTTATACTAATAAAAAGAAAACTACCAATCAAACTAGAATATAAAGGTAAAGAACTATATTAAAAGTGCAAATTATATTAGTCATTTACCATAAATATTTTAGAACTTTGTATAATAATATACATATATATGTATAATAATAAATTTAAAATAATTACTACTATTATCAGTTTGGTTCTGTTTTTTTCTTATTAAAATTAAAATCAACTCAAATTTGCTATTTTTAAAATTTAAAATTAAAATCAAATCAAACCAAAAAATATTAATTTGATTCGGATATATGAATCTACCTAATTGTAGAAGTACTATTCTTCGATTTGTCGCTTTCTGAAGAAGCACGTGATTTGCAGTGTCAAACTCAGGTGTCCCACCGTTTTGTACATAATTTGTGACTGTTGCTGCTGCGCACTTTTCCAGGTGCCATTTATCCTAAATTCCTAATTCTCTATTCACGAAATATCGTCATCCAAAATATTATCGCAACAAGTGAGACTTTGTTATAAAATAGAAGTCTATTTAGAGTGAATGTCTAAGAGTTTTAGCTTGAAGTTATCATTCTCCTCCCTATAAATAGAGGTGCTCTCTACCATTGTAAATCGCCCCAAGTATTAATAAGAATACTTCTCTCTCTCTCCCTATTCTCTCTCTATTTGCTCTTGTTCTTGAGTTATTGTTCTTGTCTTTTACATTATTTCATAACACGTTATCAGCACGAGTCTCTAACCAATTGAAATTTCGATTGTCTTAACTTTTGTTTGTGTAGGGTTTTGCTTCGAAGAAAGAAAGCAAAAGAAGAAAAAGAAAAAAAAAAGAGAGAGAAACGAAATCAGAAAACAAAGAAGAGTACTGGATAGCCAAAAGGAGAAAAGAAAGAAAAAAAAAAACGTTGAAAAAAAAAAAGGAAAGAAAGGAAAGGAAGAAAAGGAAGAAAACATTGAAAATACAATTGGTATACCTTAAAGGTAAGTAATTTATTTTTCCCTTTCAAATTCTTGGAATCCCATAATTTGATTTTATATACAAACATAGACAACGAAGTTTGATTACAACTCTAATGGAGTTTGTGAGAAATTATAACCACACGAAGTGGTAAAATCTCTATGTCCTGCCATGATTAAATTCATGTATGATTGTGGGCAAATAATTGAAAATCCGTCCCATTGAATTTGCTCCATTCCCTTTAGAGAATGTGGAAGCAGTATATGATAAGTCTGAAAGAAGACTAAAATATTACCATGAAGGTATCAATGAATGTGGACGTGGCAAAGAATTCCGTCCAATTGAATTTGCTCCATTCCCTTTAGAGAATGTGGTAGCAGTATGTGATAAGTCTGAAAGAAGACTAATTACCGTAAAGGTATCAATGGATGTGGACATGGCAATAGACGAAGTTATAATCGTCATTATTGTGATAATGAGAATAATAAAGATTCTCAAAATAATCTTTCACTTTATGAAAGTAATATTTGACATGAGATTGTGTAAAGCACATGATTATGATCCATTCCCTGAAGTGAATGTGATAATTGTAATAGAGCCCGTAAGTATGAACACGCTCTTGATGTAAATCTGTTTTATGTCTGACATAATGAAACGAAAGCTCGTTGCCCTTGAAATTTCGGGCAAGAACTATATGACATGGGTGTTGGATGCTGAAATCCACTTAGATGCTATGGGTCTTGGAGATGCCATTAAAGACAGAAATAATGCATCCACCCAAAACTATGCTAAGGCCTTGATTTTCTTGCGCCATCACTTTGATGAAAGTTTGAAGATTGAATATCTCAACATCAAGGATTCACCCATCTTGTGGAAAGGCTTAAAGAAAAGAGATGACAACATGAAGTTGGTCACTCTGCCACAAGCACGATACGATAAGAATCCAAAAGCAAATAGTTTATAAACTATATATTATCGTTGCGGTGGAAACGGGCACTGGTCAAAGGATTGCCGTATGGTTGACCTTTACCAAGCATCTCGAAAGAGTAAACGCCCTATAACGAATTTTGTCTCTGACGACAACTTGAATGTGGCAGACTTCTTTAAGCAACCCGAGGGGAAAATAGACCACCTAATCGGCGATGGGTCCGTGATGAAAGAAGATGGAGCTATTTGATTTTACTTGTTTGTATTAGTGAATGAATAAACTAATAGCCATCAGTATTAGCTCGTATTAGTTAGTTCATGACTTCATGATGCAATGTTAGCAGTAGTTCTTTAGAATATCTTCAATATGCTCAAATATCAA
Organism: Nicotiana benthamiana; assembly: GCA_034376525.1. Taxonomy (NCBI): domain Eukaryota; kingdom Viridiplantae; phylum Streptophyta; class Magnoliopsida; order Solanales; family Solanaceae; genus Nicotiana; species Nicotiana benthamiana. The sequence continues at coordinate 65,503,997 of CM067331.1, read as the reverse complement.
TAAAACTTTTACTTTCCAGTAGAGGTAATCGACTAGCTTGAAAAACTAGTCGGTTATCTCATATTTCGCATAAAACTGAAAAACAATCAATTGTCAATGATCAACAATCGATTGTCTTTAAAATAGTGTGGCCTGGAATTTTTCAAAAATGATCAACAATCGATTGTCTATGTCTCAACAATCGATTGTCTTGAAACAGTGAGGTCTGGAAATTTTCAAAAATCATCCACAATCGATTGTCTTTGTCTAACAATCGATTGTCTTGAAACAGTGAGGTCTGGAATTTTTCAAAAATTATCCACAATCGATTGTCTTTGTCTAACAATCGATTGTCTTGAAACAGTGCTCTGGAATTTTTCAAAAATAACCAACAATCGATTGTCTATGTCTAACAATCGATTGTCTTAAGACAGTGTGATATGAAGTTTTTCAAAAATAACAAATAATCGATTGTGTGTGTTTAACAATCGATTGTCTATGTTCAAACAATCGATTGTGTGGGTTTAATAATCGATTGTCTTATGAAAAACGCTGAAATTTTCAAACTGCATAGTAATTGATTATGGATAACATATCTGATTTTGTTAGTCAACTGTTAGTAGCAGATTTTGAAAATATTATGTGACACAAACGAATTGAACTTGTCTATTCTTATGTTCGTGTATTTCTTTTGTATGTCATACCATGGGAAGTAAATTGATTGAAGGCTCCGGAAGAGCAACTGTAACTCTGCCCAAAGGCATGACGTTTATCTTAGAGAATGCAATATTCTCCTCCAAGTCTAAGAAGAACTTGTTGAGTTTTAAAGATATCATTCAAAATGGATATCATATTGAGACAATAGATGAGAATAATCTTGAATTCTTCATGAAAACGAGGCTGCCCATTTCGGTTTGGGTTCACGCCATTTTTGCATGCAGCAATGCTAGTTCGTCGGCTGCCCACTTTGGTTTGGGTTCATGCCATTTTGCATGCAGCATTTTAGTTTGTCGGCTGCCCACTTCGGTTTGGGGTCACGCCATTTTGCATACAGCAATGCTAGTTCGTCTCTGACTGACGAATTGACACAAATATTCCCCGTTGCAATTGGTTTTGGGTCATGGACCCAATATATCCCATTTAAGAATCTTTGGATGCGCAGTATATGTGCCTTTAGCACCGCCATCCCGCACCAAAATGAGTCTGCAAAGAAGGTTAGGAATATATGTTGGGTTTGAATCGCCCTCCATCATTCGCTACCTCGAAACATTGACAGGCGACTTGTTCACTGCACGATTTGCAGACTGTCAATTTGATGAGACACTTTTCCCAAAATTAGGGGGAGAAGTTGGTGAAACCAAACGGGAAATTTTGTGGAAAAATGCATCATTATCTCATCTTGATCCACGAATACATATTCATTATTGGAAGAATATGAACATGAAATTGGTATTGAATATACCACACTCACCCCTAGAAGGAGGTTTGAGATGATAGAACACTCACCCCTAGAAGGAGGTTTGAGATGATATATGGCATGAATGATCGTCGGTCACGTACCTATTGTACGCCAAAGTATTTTGGAAATATGACCATTAAAGGACAACGATAATGCAAGAAACATTTCTTGCATATAAGTTTGACATGACCATAATGGTATAACTTTCTCTTTAAGAAAGATATTCACCACATGGATGTTGATGAACCTGTGGTAGTACAAAATTAATTGAGAGCTCTCGAAGAGCCAATTATTACTACGTTGGAGAAACACAATTAAGTATTGTGATGTAGTAAGTCTCAAAGAAACTTATTCAGTTTCCAAAGTACACGCGAAAGCGATTGATTATATTGAGACTATAAATAAAGGAAGGCTTTGATATCTCCTATTACTACAACTTGTAGCGGGGTAATTTGTATATGAAAAGCTACCCGCTTTGTTCTCCAGTTTGTACTGCACAAACAAAAGAATGCCACAATAAAGTGGATATCTATTGGTATAAAACCCATGTTATAATAAACCTGAAGTTTATTGATAAGTGCACATGTCATGGTGTAAATTTGAAGTTTACCAATATTGATAATTTATTCCATTGACATTCGTGTTAGCCATCTCATTTTAAGTATGATGTGCAAATTCACATAGGTGAATATCAAAGAACTAGAAAGTTCTTTACGAATTCTCTTGTATCACTTGTTCTCATTAATGAACTGACCAACTAAAGAGTTCGGGTTGAAGCCCCTAAATTCTGGAAATACCAAAGGTGAATATGGGCCCATTCACCTGCCATGTATACCACATATGATGCATCTATGATATGGTTACATGCGCAATTGTTATTAACCCGCAGCCTGGCCGGTGCTTGCGAGGTAAATTGCTCAGTAATCTAACTTCGAGCATAATTTCCAGATTCTCTACTCAAGATAGTTCATCTTGATAAGTTGGTTTATATCAAAGTTGGTTTAGCAAGATAATTATTGAGTGCTTCCACTTAATAGCTAAACTGTTTCTTATGAGAACAAAGTTATATATATCAGTTTGATATAAGTTGTATACGAGAGTATATTCTCCCCTCACAAGTGGTTCAAGGTCAGGAACCAAATAATTTCATCTTATTATTAATGTGTTGTGTATATTGATATGATAATGCACAAAGATGATTTCCCAACGTTGAGGAAACAAGTTAGCTTTTCTAACATGAGGGGGAGACATGATAAACACTTGAGAAAATGTTACGTGGGATGAATTATCATTTGTATATGTAAATCCCCGAATATCATGATATGAACCTGAAGTTCATAAAAGGGATAATTCAATTGCAACATATTGCAAAGCATGCTATACGCATTTGCTGACCCAAAGAAAGTAACTAAATGGAAGAGATACAATTCAAGAAGAATTGATTCCATATGAAAGACATGTAGTTTTGAACCTATAGTTCAAATGCTTGAAAGATAAAAGTCAAAGGTATGTATAGTCAGTTTTCAATATCTTATTTGTTTAGTATCACTAATGAAAGCTTGATATGCAGCTAAAGTTTATTATGTGACTTATATGACTCAACTTGAAAGATTTAAGTTGCTTGAAGCATATGCAATTCGTGGTCATGAAGTACCGCATCCTAAGTACAACTTGTGTACATATATATCTTGCCATAACTATAAGCATGATGGCTTTGAGAATGCACCTATGGAGATATTGAAGAGTTATTCCACGACATCATATGAAGATTTTCATATCTATCAAGAATGATGATTTCAAGGCGCGGAATATTTATTCAAGTCAATATGGTTGATTTATTTATCAAACGTCTACCAAAGATCGTTTTGAAGATGATGCACAAGATTGGAATGCAAATGCTCAAGGATATAAAATGATGTACTCATTAGGGGGAGTCAATGCGCGTTGCACTCTTTTTCCCTTACAAGGTTTTTTCCCACTGGGTTTTCCTTGCAAGGTTTTTAACGAGGCAACCAATAGGCGCATATTCAAACATGTGTACTCTTTTTCCTTTCTTTAATTTTTCCCATTGGGTTTTGGTTTTAAGGTTTTAACGAGGCACATTATTGAATAGACATTCAAGGGGGAGTGTTATAAAATAGAAGTCTATTTAGAGTGAATGTCTAAGAGTTTTAGCTTGAAGCTAAGTCATTCTCCTCCCTATAAATAGAGGTGCTCTCTACCATTGTAAATCACCCCAAGTATTAATAAGAATACTTCTCTCTCTCCCTATTCTCTCTCTATTTGCTCTTGTTCTTGAGTTATTGTTCTTGTCTTTTACATTATTTCATAACAGACTTCTTTATTTGACAAAAGTATATTTATCTGATAACTGTTAAATTTTAAGTTTGAGTTACGCTAGAAATAAAATATGAAGACACTATATCCCTTTCGAAAGAGATTTTTCAAAAAAATAAAATGTTACCGTATTATTTAATTTTAAAAAATCTAACATGCATTAAAATATATTTATAGAGAACTCGAACAAACCTAGCTATTGTTTTCCCAAGGATGAAGAAACTTCTTGAAGGACGAGGAGTTCATTGAATAAGAGATTAAAAAAGCATGGGTCAAGGGGTAATTCGAAAACATTATACTCCTTTTCGGTGTAATTTTCCTATAGAGATTGTGAAGGTTGATATAGTAGGATTGTTATTTTATTGTATTTATAAATAATAATTTTGCAGAAAATAAATTAATGCATAAATGGGCATATAAATGAAATACTTATTAATTCGAGCCCACTAAATTTACAGTATTTTTTTAAGGAATTTAACTCAACGAATTATACATTTGTGTAGTGGTACTTCAAACCCCAGTATTTCAGCAAAACAAAGTTCGATAACAAATCATACTTACAGTTGCTTTTGTTGAAGTTAAAAATAATGCAGAACAAAGGAGGAGAACTCGAAAATCAATTGAAAATTCTGAGAGGAAGGACTGCAATTTATAGCCAACGTTGAGTTCAAATTAAAGATGAGATCAGTAGCTCTCAATTTCAGTGTCTTTTCTCTAACCGCTTTTTGCAAATATTTATAGTGCCATAGTCGAAGCTGAGCCGAACAACAACGGCGGCGGCACGAGGCTTGCCTTCTTCTTAACTCTTTAAAAGCTATAAGAAGAGCAATTGTATATATACCCACCAAAAATCTTTTCCTCTTCCAATATGCAACAATATCTCAATGTTAAGATAGGTAAAAACTTAAAATTTTATTTTCCCTCCATTTTTTATTCATCATCTTTTTAAAACTATTTCATCTTAAAAACCAACAAGAAGGATTAATAAAATTGAATGACTTTAATTTATCGTACCCTCAATTCGTGTTTGCTTAAAATAACAAGAAGTTACGTTGTTGATGTGGGGCTTTCTTTATTTTGTCCATTGAATTCACAGTAACATTTCATCTTGTAGTACTAAGTAGCTTAAATACTCATGGAAACAAACTAGCATAGTTGGTAATTGGGATCGCATGATTTGTTCTTATCTAGTCTTACACAATACATGCATATGTTAGAAATATACTCCCATAAAAATAATATTTATGGTACTAAAAATAAAATAATAATATAGCACTAAAATATAGTAATTAATAAGAATAAAATAATAATAATGACATCAGAATTTTTATGTGGATAACCCTTTTAATAAAGAAAAAATTTACTGCCCCGAAAGGAGCAACCGATATCATTATAGTAAAGAATTTTATATTTTATAGGTCTAAGTAAAATACTCCAAAGACCATTACAACATTCAAAATAAATAACCCTCTTTTGATATTTTTACCTCACTACAATATCGCTCACTTTTTATTTTTCTCACAAACTATTTTATTATACCTTATATGTGAAATCTCGCTCAATTTTTTAAACTCTCAAATACATTCTATGAGATTGGGAGTATATAAATGAGCAGAAGGTCTCCTTTTATAGAATTGAGTGCCTGCTATTTTTGATATTTTTGCAAATTTACAAATCAAATGAATCTCACATTTTCTTCTTTCCATTAATAGGGATGGACCCCTCAAATCTCCTTTTTCTTTCTTTTATTTATAGGGATGGACCCCACAAATCTTCCCATTCAGACCCATTCACATGAAGGAGGTGACACCGAATTTCTAGCTTGAACACATACCGACAAGTTCTTTGCACAATTTGAATTTGTCTCTTGGTACCACTTTGGTCAGCGTATTTGAAGGATTCTCACTTGTAGAGATTTTCAGGATTTGCAGAGATTCACTTTCTACCTTTTCTCAGATCCAATGATATCTCACATCGATATGTTTGGTCCTTGCATGATACATGGAGTTCTTGCCCAAATCTATTGCATTTTGACTGTCACACTAGACAACATACTCCTTATGATGCAAGCCAAGCTCTTGAAGGAACTGTTTTAGCCATATCATTTCCTTCCCAGCTTCAGTAGCTGCAATATATTCCGCTTCAGTTGTAGAGAGTGCGACATACTTCTTTAACCTCGATTGCCATGATATAGCTCCCCCTGAAAATATAAATAAATATCCAGTAGTATATTTTCTGTTATCATTGTCACATGCCATATCTGCATATGTATAACCCTTCAAGACTGGATCAGATCCTCCAAAGCACAAACAATTTCCTACGGTACCTCTCAGGTACCTGGGTATCCACTTGACAGCTTTTCAATGTTCTTTTCCAAGATTTTCAAGAAACATGCTGACAACACCAACTGCATGAGCAATATTAGATATAGTGCATACCATTGCATACATCATACTTTCGACGGCAGAAGAATAAGGAACTCTAGCCATGCTCCCTTTCTTCTCTATTGTTGTAGGACACATCTTCTTACTCAATTTCAGATGACTAGCAAGAGGTGTGCTGACTGGCTTGACGTTCTTCATGTTGAAGTGTTTCAATACACGTTCAATGTACTTCTCCTGAGACATTTACAACTTTCTTCTTGTTCTCTATCGAACAATCTTTATTCCCAGAATTTGTTGTGCTGGGCCTAACATGTCAAAGGACTTAGAGAAGTCCCCCTTCAACTTGGAAATTAGCTCTTTATCTTGTCCTACAATCAACATGTCATTCACATAAAAAAATAATATAACAAGCTATTATCAGAAAATCTTTTTAAGTATACACATGGATCAAAATATGTCTTTATGTAAGCTTGACTTTTCATGAATGAGTCAAACTTCTTGTATCATTGTTTTGGTGCCTGCTTCAACCCATAAAGACTCTTATTCAGTTTGCACACCATGTGTTTCCTTTCAGCTACTTCAAATCCTTCTGGTTGCTCTATATAGATCTCTTCTTCCAGATCTTCGTGAAGAAATACCATTTTCTCATCCAACTGCTCCACTTCAAGATTTAGGCTAGCTGCTAAACTCAAGATTATACGAATAGAAGTCATTTTAACAACATGTGAGAAAATTTCATCAAAATCAATATCTTTCTTCTGTTCAAAGTCGGTAACTACCAATCGAGCTTTGTATCTAACCATCTCGCATTTTCATCTTTCTTAAGTTTAAAGACCCATTTATATATTAATGGTCTTTCACCCTTTGGAAGTTCAACCAACTTGTACGTGCCATTTTTCTGTAGAGATTCCATCTCTTTTTGCATAGCTTTCATCCACTGGTTCTTTCCTAGATGGTACAACACCTCTTAATGACTTTCTGGCTCCCCCTCATCACTGATGAGGACATACTGTGTGGAAGGGTACCTACATGACTCTACCCTTTGCCTGTCTGAGCTTCTAAGAGGTTGAGGTTGTTATTCTTCCTGAGTGGGATACTCCACTTGCTCGATATCATCATCAAGTTCCTCCCCCTGCTCAGAAACCTCACCAGGTTGTTCTCCCTACTCGGAAACCTTGTGGTCGTACTTTCTACACTTGTGGGATAGTTAGAAAAATAATGAATGGTAACAAGATTAGGGATTATACCATTCTTTGTCTTCTCTGACTGATCATCTACAACTCAAAGTTCACTTTCTCGAAAAATTACATCTCTGCTTCTTATGACCTTCTTCTTTATGAGATCCCACAATCTGTACCCGAACTCTCCATCTCTGTATCCGATGAATATGCAGGGAACAAATCTATCATCCAGCTGTGTTCTCTACTCTTTTAGTACATGTGCAAAAGCTCTACAAACCAACACCTTTAGAGATGAGTAGGACACCTCCTTGTTAGTCCAAATTCTCTATAGGATGTCAAACTTTTATAGAACTGATCCTATTGATCAGGTAATAAGCTACTTAAACTGCTTCACCCCAGAATGACTGAGGAAGTTTAGCCATTTTGAGCATCTTTCTCACATTCTCAACAATAGTGCGGTTCATCCTCTCTGGGACACCATTGTGCTATGGGGTTCTAGGAAATGTCTTTTTATGTTTGATCTCATGACTTGAAAAGTACTCTTAAAATTCCCTTGAAGTGTACTCACCTGTATTGTCACTTCGGAGACGATTTAGCTTTCGACCCGTCTCTCTTTCCACCAAAGTATGAAACTTCTAGAAAACTTGAAACGCCTGATCTTGGTTTTCAAGATATAAACCCACAATTTATGTGATGCATCATCAATAAAAGTAACAAAATATTTGTTACCACCTATCAATTCAATTTCCATTGGACCATAAACATGAGAATATGCTAAATCAATCATATTCAATTTTCTTTCAAACGATGTCTGAAATGAGACTCTATGCTGCTTATCAAATAAACAGTAGTCACAAGGTTTTACCGTTGTACCTTTGGCAAAAGAGATGAGTGATTTCTTTGCAAGAATCTGTAATCCATTATCGCTCATATGACCCATTCTTTTGTGCCACAAATCTGCAGAAATCTCATCTTATGCCGCGTTCAATTCACCTCGGCATATTTTTGCATTTGTCTTGTACAACGTGCCACAAGCAATCCCTTTTGCAATCACCAATAATACCTTGGTGAGTCTCCATTTTTGATTTGCAAAATAGTTCTCATACCCATCTCGGTCAAAAGTAATTCCTGAGATCAAGTTCATCTGCAAATCAGGTACATGCCGCACATCCTTTTGAACCAATGTGCATCCGACATTATCTTGATACAAATGTCACCAATCCCCGCAATCTTTGAGTAACTTGTATTACCTATTCTCACTGTGCCGATCACCTGCTACATATCTGCAAAAAATATCTTTTACCGGTGTGGCATGGTAAGATGTCGCTGTGTCAACCACCCATTCCGACTCTGGACTTGCCATGTGCATGTATTCTTCTTCCTCATTTATAAAAACGACAATATTATCGTTGTTTTGCACTATGGAGGTTGTGTTGTCGTTATTCATCTGTCCATTTGTTTCACCTTTGCCCTTCCTTGGATTTGGGCAATCTCTTTTGAAGTGACCCGGTTGATCACAGTTGTAGCAATTTCTGGCTCTTGATTTGGATCGGTTCTTTGACTTCCCACGAGCTCCAGATCTACAATAGTTGCTTGAACTCCTTTATAACTCCCGCCTCTACCTTTTGTGATGAGAGCATGTCCTTGATTTTCAGGCTTCTTTCTCATCTTCTCATTGAGTAGAAGAGCCGATGTGACATCTATCAACTCAATAGTAGTCTTGCTATGCATGATGGTTGTTGCCAAATTATCGTACGAAGATGATAACAATTTCAATACAAGATGGATTTATCTTCTTCCTCGGTTTTCACTCCGAGGTTGGCAAGTTGTTCGACTCGTCCGTTAAATACATTTAAGTGTGACAAAAAATTCGTACCTTCTCCTATATGTAGGGCGCATAACTGCTTCTTCAGGTACAATTTATTCGTCAATATTTTCGACATGTATAAGCTTTCTAACCTTGTCCAAATTTCACATGCAGTGTCTTCATCAATGATGTTATTTACCATATCATCTGATAAGTGCAGCCTAATTGCACTAGAAGCAGCTCTTTATCCAAGTCAGCCCAATCCTCAGCTTTCATGTATCAGGCTTTTTGGTATCAGCATCTTGTACCTTGTGTAATCCTTGTTGGATGAGCAGATCCCTCATCCTTCTTTGCCATGTTGAGAAACTGTCATCTCCGTTGAATTTTGCTACCTCGTACTTCACTCCGGACATTTTTATTTTTCATCGAGTATAGTACTATTGATAATGAATAGCATTTCAATGAACGAGCAGAACCTGTGCTCTGATATCAGTTGTTGGGAATACACCACCATAAAAATAATATTCACAGTACTAAAAGCGAAATAATAATGTAATATCGAGATACCATCATTAACACGAATAAAATAGTAACACCGACACTAATATTTCTACGTGGAAAACGTTTTTAATAAAGGTAAAAACCACAGCCCCGAGAGGAGCAACCAATATCACTATAGCAAGGAATTTTATACTTTGTAGGTCCGAGTAAAATACTCCAAAGACCACTACAACACTCAAAATAAATAACCTTCTTTTGAACCCTCAGGGGTTGGCCTGGTGGCAATTGACTTGAGCCTTGAGGTTTCCTCCCTTTCAAGGTCTCACGTTCGAAACCCACTAGGTGCAAATAATTTCTGAGGACCATCGGACTGGGTTAAACCTGAATTAACCATGATTCACTTGCAGAAAAATCCTTACCGAGGGCCCGTGCGCCCCCTGGATTAGTGGGGGCTCGAAGAGACTCGACACCCGATGCAAATAAAAAAAGAAATAACCTCCTTTTGATATTCTCACCTCACTTCAATATCGCCCACTCTCTATTTTCTCTCACAGACTATTTTTTTATACCTTATCCGTGAAACCTCACTCTTTCTTTTTTTAACTCTCAGATATATTTTTCCTCTAAGATTGGGTGAATATAAAATGAGAGCCGAAACTCTCCTTTTATAGTATTGAGTGCCTACTATTTTTGATATTTTTGCATATTTGCAAATCAAATGAATCTAACATTTGCTTCTTTCCATTAATCGGGATGATGTAAGGATTATGATTCCTACTAAAGACAACAACCTTCATATTGAATAATTCGGATATATAAACTACATGAGCGGAAGCTAACCTGAATCCATATGTGGAAATGTTGAGCCTCCTTTTGATGATTGTCCTTTGTTGTGAACTCCTTTAGCCTTCCTTCAAGTTTCTTGAAGTATATTTGTCCCCACAAGAATGTATCCACAATACTCAACAATATATGAAAAGGTTCACAATAATAGTGTTATGACAATTATCAAAATTTGGCTTATGGTTTTCCACCCTATTTGCAAGACAATGGATTGTTTGAGTTCTTGATTCAATGGGAGGAAGAAGAACTTGTCTTGCACTAGGGTGGGAACCATAACCCCCCACTTTATAACTCTAGGAGTTACATAACCCAAGAGACAAGAGTTACAATAGTTGTCTTGCAAGAGTTACATAACTCAAGAGTCACAAGCATTCATGTAACCATAGTTATATTTGTAACCTTAGTTAGCCCATCATAAACTAAGGTTACCCTTTTGGGTATCACACATTAGTCCTACACTTTAGTATGACAATACATTGGCCCCCTTAACATAATGTCCATAAGACCACATAATTAGGCCAAACCAAAAGATAGCACATAACATATAATTATCCATATATTGTTCATATGTGTGTAGATATAAGTCCATATATCTAGATATAAATCCATATATCTTACAATCTCCCACTTGGACGAGATATACAAACATATGTACAAACCTTAATATTATATGTTACAAACCTTATGTGCACAAAATTGCTATCACAATAAAATTGTCATGAACAATCCGGTCCATCAATCATACCAACATAGGACCTAAGAGCTCGTCGTTACTCATTCGTAACTAGAACCAATCATAGATCACGTATATCAATATAACCAACGACATGGATCAAGTGTAGGTATGTAGCATGGAAATAACATAAAGTGTGGTCAATAGAATGTCTATTTCCAACTGGTTCTCTTTATTGAGATCATACTTAAACTGTAAGAGTACAAAACTTTAAAACTGAATATCTGCGCAGATATAACTGAATTACTGAATTTCTGAATATAATGGACAATACGTAAATGTGCAATACAAACTCCCACTAAAATACATAATCCTTATCTGATTTGACACCTATACAAGCAATATGCTCAAGAAATACTTTTGGTGTCAATCCCTTAGTGAGCGGATCCGCAAGTATGGAGTTTGTACTTATGTACTTAATGCACAATTGTCCATTTTGTACTCTTTCTTTAACAACCCGAAATTTGACGTCCTTATGTTTTGCTTTCGTCAAACTACTGTTGTTATTAACATATGCAACCATGGTTACATATGTTATTAGCATAAATGGCAAAATTGGAGTCGGCATACCTGATGATCTCAAACTGGTCCGAACTCCGATATGTAAGCATGTATCCTTTGTTCTATGTATGTACCTCATGACCTTTTGGCTGCCTACCAATGGTCTATACCCAGATTGCTTAGATATCTGCCTAACATCCCAACAATGTATGCTATATCAGGTCGTGTACATACCTGAGCATACATCAGACTACCTACCGCCGAAGCATGAGGCGTCTTCTACATTTCCGAAATTTCATAATTATTATTTGGGTACTGTTTGAGACTAAACTTGTCTCCCTTAGTAACAGGGGTGTTCCTTGGTTTACAATCCTACATGCCAAATCTTTTCAGAACCTTATCGATATAGCCCTTTTGTTACAGACTGAGAACACCTTTGAAGCGATCTCGTTATATCTGAATTCCCAATACAAAAGAAGCTTCACCAAGATCTTTCAATTCAAATTTCTTTGAAAGAAATTTCTTAGTTTCAAGTAATAATGCTATATCGTTACAGGCAAGCAGTATGTCATCGACATATAAAACCAGAAAATATACTTACTCCCACTGAACTTATGGTATATACAGTCATCAGCAATATTTGGTTCAAAACCAAAAATTGTAATGACTGCATGGAACTTATAATACCATTGACGAGAAGCTTTCTTGAGCCCATAGATGGATTTCTTTAATTTGCAAACCTTCTTCTCTGATTCATCCGAAACAAAGTTTTCAGGTTGCACCATATAAATTGTTTCCTCAATGTCACCATTGAGAAAAACATTCTTAACATCCATTTGATGAAGCTCAAGATCAAAATGTGCTACTAATGCCATTATATTCCTGAAAGAGTCTTTCGATGAAACTGGAGAGAAAGTCTCTTTATAATCAATGCCTTCTTTCTGAGTGTAGCCTTTTGCGACAAGACGAGCTTTGTACTTAATAACATTGCCCCCTGAATCCCTTTTTGTTTTAAAAATCCATTTACAACCAATAGGTTTCGTACCTTCGGGCAACGTAACAAGCTCCCAAACGTCATTATCACTCATAGACTTCATCTCATCATTCATGGCATCAATCCACTTTTGAGAGTTAGAACACTTAATGACTTGACGGAAGTTGATTGGATCATCTTCCTCAAGTCCAATATCACTTCCTTGTTCTTGAAGAAATACAACATAATCATCCGAAATTGCATTTCTCCTCTCTCTAGTGGATCTCTTTAATGGCATTTCAGTTTCTTGAGGTTGTTGAGTTTGATTTTCATTAGTTATATCAGGGTCCTGATGGGGGAGATTTTCGAGATTGTCTTGAACCGGAGTTGCATCAACAACTTGAGGGAAAAACACATGTTCACATGTTCTTCCTCAAAGACAAAATCTCTAACAACTTTATTTATCTCCCCACCCCCCAAACTCAATATCCCCAAAGAAACCTAGCATTTCCCGTCTCAAAAATAGTTCGTGATGTGGGATCATAAAACTTAAAACCCCTAGATTTTCAAAGTATCCAACAAAATAGCTACTAACCGTCTTAGCGTCCAGTTTCTTTTCATTCGGCCTATAAGGCCTTGCCTCAGCTGGACAACCCCAAATGTGAAATCGCCGAATACCGGGTTTATGCCCAGCCCAAAGTTCATATGGGGTTTTTGTTGTAGCTGCAGTTGGAACTCTTATTAAGAATATAAGCTACAGTTTTTAATATGGATTGGGAATTTTCATGAATAAGATATAGGTACCCATAATGAGAGTAATCGTCTATGAATGTGATAAAGTATTGTTGACCATTCCGACAAGGAGTAGGAAATGGCCCACAAATATCCGTATGTATCAATTCTAAGACGTCCGAATCTCTTAGCACCTAATCTATTTCTTGTTTGTTTGTTTTCCCTTGATACACTCAATACAAAATTTTCGAATTTGAGGAATCAAGAGAATCAAGAATTCCATCTGACACGAGTTTCTGAATTCTTTGAATGGATATGAGACCCAAACGTTTATGCCAGAGTGAAATAGAATTCTCATTAGTTAATTTTCTTTTAGTACCACTTAAACTTGTATGCAAAGTTTCTTTATTTGAAGTTATTGTATCAACCAAATATAAGCTATCAAATGTTGATAAAACACCAGTACCAATAAGATTTGAATTCCGAAAGAGACTAACTTTATTATCCCCAAATGTACATTTATAACCGGATATGTCCAATTGGGGAACTGAAATTAAATTCCGTCTAAAAGACGGTACAACAAAAGTCTCAATCAAATCTAAATGAAAACCGGTCTTAAACAACAGCCTAAATTTGCCAATAGCTTCAACTGGCACCTTCTTGCCGTCACCCTCATAGATGTATCTTTCACCATCTTTTGGTTTTCGGCAGTTCAGGCAACCCTGCATAGATATCTTTATGTGAGCAGCATAACCTACCCACCAATTATCCTTAGGTACCGAAATTATATTAACTTCAGAACAAACAAGAGACAGAAATGTACCTTTTTTTCGCACGCCAGGCATGGTACTTGGTACAATCTCTCTTTACATGATCAGTCCCATTACAGAGAAAGCAACCTAATCCAGTAATTTCAACCTTAGGTTCCTTATGTTGCTTAATCTTGGGCCTTACAACCGCAACTTCCTTATTTTTCCTCTTCTTAGTTTCCTTAGAAGAAGATGCCAAATGAGCACTTTCAGTCTTATCTTGCTTAATCCTTTCCTCTTCTTGCACACAATGTGAAATGAGCTCATTAAGAGTCCATTTCTCCTTCAGGCAGTTATAACTGACCTTAAACTGATTAAAGTGTGCCGGAAGAGATATCAAAACAAAGTACACAAGCAGTTCCTCAGGTAATACTAGCTTGAGTAACTTAAGTTTCGAAGCAAGATGAGACATTTCCAAAATGTACTCCCTAATGTTTTCCTTGCCATTATACCTCATAGAAACAAGTTTACTCAATAGTGCACTTGTTTCCGCCTTTTCGTTTTGAATAAAACGCTGTTCGAGGTTTTCAAGGAAAACTTTGGCAACAGGTCCATCATTCATAGTGCCCCTGAATGATTCTGGAATTGCACGCTTCATGATCATTAGACTCATGCGATTCGAGCGTTCCCACTTCTCCATCGCTCTCTTTTCATTAGGAGAGGATGTATCCTCAAGAGGAGTAGGTTGCTCGGTCCAAAGTGCTAAGTCAAGATCCATGCAACCGAGAACGATCATTACATTCTCTTTCCATTCCTTAAAATTTGTGCCGTTAAGCATAGGGATGCTATTGATATTGGCAGAGATCGTAGAAGCAGAAGAATTTACTGAAAATAGAACAAAAGGATTACTAAATACATGCTTACAAATACTTGAACTTTAACTTTATAGATTCAAAATTAGGCATTTCCCATTACAAGATACCTAGCACAATATTTTTTTAGTCTTTGGACAGAAAAACAACTTGTAAGTGGTACTCTTGGTGTAGTGATCAAACATAGACAATAAACTCCTGTCAAATATTAAACCTTCCTTTGGGCCGATTTAATATTCACATGGAAAACCAAATAATCGTCTCATATTTACCACCACAAGAATGTTCGAATTCCTGCCAAATAACACCTTCCTTTGGGCCGGTGTTAAACGCATGGAAGACTAACATCCACAGTCATCTTATATTTTAAAATTAATCAATCTACACAATAGAGGTTACTTTGGCAACATAGTGCTTCAATTGAATAACTAAAATATTAGATGCTATAAACTTTAGTTCCTTAAGCCATTTTATGAATCTCAACTTAATGTGTTACATATTTTGATGTGTAACACTTGAATATTAATCGTTGTTTACTGAATCGGACAATTCTATATATTATAAGAATTGATGGACTTTAAAACAATTAACATTCACTGAAACTTAAGAGAGTTGAAATGTTTTTAACCTTACTGGACCAACACAATCGATTGTCAAAACAAGACAATCGATTGTTTGGTTTTCTGAAATTGTTACTGGACCATCCACAATCGATTGTCAAAGCCAAACAATCGATTGTTTGGTTTTATGAAAAATTAGTTACTGGACCATCCACAATCGATTGTCAAAGCCAGACAATCGATTGTTTGGTTTTATGAAATTTTTAAGTTGCTGGACCATCCACAATCGATTGTCAAAGCCAGACTATCGATTGTTTGGTTTTATGAAAAAATTCAGTTACTGGAAAAGTTTCCAACTCACTGGACCTTGAACAATCGATTGTCAGATTCTGACAATCGATTGTCAGAACCTGACAATCGATTGTCGGAACCTGACAATCGATTGTCTGGTGTTCCAAAAAACTGCCAGAATACTAAAAGTCACAGACAATGGATTGTGTAAGGCAACAATCCATTGTCTGAAGGCAGTGACCAAAATTTTTTTCTGAATAACACATGATTTTCAACATGAATCTTAAACATAAAAAAAACATGTTGTTAGCCTACTAAAATCATGCTATTTACAATGTTTTAACATCATATTAAAACATCAAATCAAAACATAACATTCATAAGATCATGCTATTTCATGGTAGAATTTCATAAACAAAATTCTTATAAAACTAAAACATGAATCCTAACATTACATGATTCTTATGAACATCCAAATTATCCAAAATGAAGGGTGGCTCTGATACCAATTGTAAGGATTATGATTCCTACTAAAGACAACAACCTTCATATTGAATAATTCGGATATATAAACTACATGAGCGGAAGCCAACCTGAATCCATATGTGGAAATGTGGAGCCTCCTTTTGATGATTGTCCTTTGTTGTGAACCCCTTTAGCCTTCCTTCAAGTTTCTTGAAGTATATTTGTCCCACAAGAATGTATCCACAATACTCAACAATATATGAAAAGGTTCACAATAATAGTGTTATGACAATTATCAAAATTTGGCTTATGGTTTTCCACCCTATTTGCAAGACAATGGATTGTTTGAGTTCTTGATTCAATGGGAGGAAGAAGAACTTGTCTTGCACTAGGGTGGGAACCATAACCCCCCACTTTATAACTCTAGGAGTTACATAACCCAAGAGACAAGAGTTACAATAGTTATGTCTTGCAAGAGTTACATAACTCAAGAGTCACAAGCATTCATGTAACCATAGTTACATTTGTAACCTTAGTTAGCCCATCATAAACTAAGGTTACCCTTTTGGGTATCTACACATTAGTCCTACACTTTAGTATGACAATACATTGGCCCCCTTAACATAATGTCCATAAGACCACATAATTAGGCCAAACCAAAAGATAGCACATAACATATAATTATTCATATATTGTTCATATGTGTGTAGATATAAGTCCATATATCTAGATATAAATCCATATATCTTACAGATGAATCCCTCAAATCTCCTTTTTCTTTCTTTCATTTATGAGGATGAATCCCACCACATACACAAAAAATATAATCAAAAACAGTGAAAGTAGAGTCCACCGTATTATAATTCTTTTGTGGTACTAGGTATTATATGAATTTCGTATAAGTGCAAATATTTCAAAAAAAAATTACTTAAAAAATGTATTTGTGAGTCAAACTCGGTGAGCACAAAGGTGAGATTGAATCCCTATTCCTTCCAATAAGTAGTTCAGATTCAACCAAATGCCGGCCGTACGGGGACCGTCGGAGAAGTGCCTCAACGCGCCGCAGCCACTACTTTAACTCTTTTTATGCAATTATGAACTCCACGGAACTTTATCAATTCCAACGCAACTTATCCTTTTGGAGCTGACGTAACAAACTACGCGAGCCTCCCAACGAAGCCAACATAAATCCGATCCGAATAAAAAAAATAAAAGGAAGTTTTATTATTGTGGTATACCAGCCACCTGTTCCGGAACTTCCAGTTCCAATCGAAGCATATAGATCCGTAAATAGATTTGTATATATAGCCACTTCAGTCGTGCTCCAGCTACTATGGTAACAACTGGAGTTTTCATGATAGCAAGGTGCTCCCCTTTATTTGAATACCCACCTTCGGCTTTGATTGTTATTACTTTTGCAGGAGCTATGACGTCATTCCTTGCGGCAACCACTGGAATATTACAGAATGATCTAAAGAGGGTCATAGCTTATTCAACTTGCAGTCAATTAGGCTATATGATCTTTAATCAGTTAATCTTATTAAAGCATGTGGGCTAGTAAATAATATTAAATGAATTTTAAAACATATATATACGTAAAATACTAAGTTTGGCAGAAATCCTTTAAGTTTACGTGCATTATAAATTGCACCGTAAATCTGTCCATGGCTGAGTGCACTAGCTTTCACTATCCAAATAGTATGTCTGTCCAAGAGATGAATGCAACTTATGTAGATGGGTTCAACTGAATTTAGTTGCTTCGAATCAAATCCACAAATTTTGTAATAAAATTAAATTTTGAATTCAATTTCTAATGTACAGTGAGTTCAGTCTAAGAAACATAAAGATTAAACCTAACTTAAATTTTGCATTTGTTTGCTTCTTATCTGTCGAATACACATATACATTATGTGCATTAGTGCTAGTATGCAAGACCTTATTCTATATAAAATATGATAGTATATACATTGTATATATGGGTTGGCATTTTCTAGCACTAAGAGAGAACTGCATGTTACAGACGTCATGATCCATTATAATTAAAGGAACTTCCAACGAGAATAATGAAAAAAAGAAAAAGAAATTATGGGCATAATGGGTTAAGGAAACCAATAGTTTGGTTATAATTAATTAAGAGATAGTATGTCCAAATTAAACAAAAATTTGAAAGGAGAGATGCAAAGAATATGTATTGGAATACATACAACCTGTGCGTGCATGGAGCTAAGCTGATAATACTAATTTGTTAAGTTAAAGAGAGGATCAGTGGACCAGCCATGCACGTTCTGCTATGCTTTTCTTTTTGCAAAGTGTTTAAGATAACAAAATAAATGATAAAGCTAATTTGGATGAGTAATTAATTAATTTAGTTAATTAATATAAGTTTAATAATGGGAGACAACCTGTTCGGTTGTAGGAGTGCACCTTAATGTGAATGCTTGCTTTGATTGTCGGAACTAAATGCTTCTATTTTGAAGTATGCTTTACTTTTTCAACATAAAGATTCCATCCTTTATCTCAATTATAAAGCATTTAAATGAATGATTGATTTGTGTTAAATGCTTGACCTTTGAGTTAACTGCGTCAGACCGCTCTGCTATAGAGGAAATCTTTTTCTTTTTTTTTTCTCCGTTCTTTTTCTTAAAATGCTTGTAAAAATTGAAAATTAAAGTAAATGAACCCGTTCCACACCTCTCTCTATATATATTAGTTAGTAATAGGACTGGAATGGCAATCGAATTTTTATATATAATTCTACATTATTACTATTATATGGTACTCCATATCATTTGAGTTAGAGGAAATAAAAAAACTCTTTTCTCACATTCAATATTTATGCCATTTTATAGTATTTTATTTAAATCTGAAAAAAGCACTAGTAGTAGTCAGTAGTTAGAATAATATAAAATGTACAGTACTCTTCAGTTTATTAGTTATGAGAGAAAACAGAGCATAACCGCTCATTCTTCTCCAATCTGTCTCCTTCTTTCTCTGATCTTCACCACCATAGCTTAGAGGTGAATCTCGAGTTTATCATGGTATCAGAGCATGAGTTAATGATCTAGATTATTCGAGTCTAACTCCAGATTCATCTTCCTTGATTGTTTCTGCTAGTAATTCATTTGAGCTTGAGCAGTTGCTTCGATTCCCAAATATTAGGGTTATATCGATTTTGAGCAATTGACATTTGTGCGATCTAGATTTCTGTTGGCAATGGCGATTACTGGAGAAGACAATGAATCAACTCGCGAAGAGGTAGCTGCGGAACCAATGATTGCACCAGTGGCCGATCAGCATCATCCGCTATTTTTGCAACCAAGTGACACTCCAGATAGTTCTCTCATTTATGTCAAGCTTACAGGACCTGAAAATTACACTTTGTGGAGCAGTACTATGCGTATTAGTCTATTAGGCAAAAGTAAGCTAGGGTTTGTAGATGGAAGATATCTGGAAAAAAATTCTCTTATGTTCTTCATGAACTTTGGGAAAAATGTAATGCTATAGTTCTATCATGGATTATGAACTCTGTGAGTGCTAATTGCTAAGTGGCATGGTCAATGCTTCAAGTGTACACAAAGTGTGGATGGATCTAAAAGAAATATTTGATAAAGTTAATGGTTATATAGTGTTATATTTGCACAAACAAATTGCAAATTTGGCCCAAAGACTGTCTACTGTGTCTGCATATTTCTCGAAATTGAAGGAACTATGAGCAGAATTTGATGCTCTTATACCCTGCCCTGGGTGTGGCTGTAAAGAATCGAAGAAATATGTTGAACTATTTAAGTACCAAAGGATGTTACAGTTTCTTATGGGTCTAAATGAAACATACTCTCAATCAAGCAATCAGATCTTGATTATGTATCCTAGACATTCCATAAATAAGGCTTACTCAATGATTATTTCTGAAGAAAGCAGAAGAGCATTGTCCCGGTCTACTCAGGTTTTAGAAGTCACTGAAGGTACAGCCTTGTTCAGCAACAAAGGACTACCAACGGGAGCTTCAATGCAGCTGAATAAAAAAGAAACCATGGACAAAATCACAGGTATTGGGAAATGACATAGCAGCCTTACTTAGTAACAAAGGGAATGCATGAGCCAGTTATGGTCAATCTGGAGGAGGAAATCACTCAAATTCTGGCTATAGATCCAAGAGAAACAACTTACATTGTGACTACTGCAACTTTAAAGGGCGCACTAGGGAGACTTGTTACAAATTGAATGGATATCCACAAGACTTTAAGTCTAAAAGGAAGGGTGGATTTGGGAATTCAGTTAACTATGCTCAAGCCAATGCCGGCAACTATATGTCTGATAATCTCATTAGCAGGACAAACAGGATCTACAGCTAATTTTGCAGGAGTCTCACAGGTGCAACAGATGCAACAAAAAAGTTAGAACCTTCAGATTGGAATTCCTCAATTCACTCAAGATCAGTACAACCAGATTCTTAACTTCTAGGAAAGCAACCTGAGTGTAGTGGATCTGCTATGGCAGCAAGTATGCCATTTTGTGGGGACATTACTAAAATTCTGACAAAATGGATTGTAGAATCAGGGGCTTCAAGTCATATGGTGAATGACTCTAGCTTGTTGATCAATGCTAAATAAGTTTAAAGCAAAGGTGGAAAAGTTCACTTACCTACTAGTAGTGTTACTGATGTTAGTCACACAGGGTCTGTTACTTTCTTGAAGGACCCAATTGTGTCTAATGTGATGTATATTCCTAACTTCAAGTACAACCTTCTATCTGTGTCCAAGCTTACAAAGGAAATGAGATGGATTGTTATGTTCTTCCCTGATCATTTCATTTTCCAGGATCTCTTCAGTAGACAGGTGAGGGGGATTGGTAGACAGAAAGATGGACTATATGTATTCAACTCTACTTCAAAGAAGTCAGTGGCACTTCAAAGTCAAGATCAAGGTTCAGTAGCAGACAACTTGAAGAGTCCAAGGCAAATAAACTCTGTAAACGCAGTAAAACTCTCAAATAAAGTAGTGAATATAGCTGTGTGACATAAGAGATTGGGCCATGCACCTTAAGATACTCTAGAGAAATTAAAAGGGTCCTGTGACTTTCAGTCTGGTGAATGAAGTGGTAAACACAAGCATTGTACAGTGTGTCCCCTAGCTATAAAACAAGACTACCTTTTTCTCTTAGTTCTACATCCTCAAAGTCATGTTTTCATACAATTCATGCTGATGTTTAGGGTCCTTATAGAGATCCCACCTATGATGGAAAAAGGTATTTTTTGACCTTGGTAGATGATTGCTCTAGGTATACATGGATTTATCTTCTACCTACTAAAGCTGAAGTTGTTGTTTCTCTGAGATCCTTCTATGCTATGATAAAAAATGTATACTCAACATCTGATAAGTTTTTCAAATCTGATAGTGGATGTAAGTTCTTCAATACTCATATGTTAGAGTTACTAAAATCTCAGGGGATCATACACCAAAATTCATGCATTGATACTCCTCAACAAAATGGAGTTGCTGAAATAAGGCATAGGTACATTCTAAGGGTTGCTCGAGCACTCATATTTCAAGCTTCAGTACCCTTAAGATTCTGGAAGAATGTGTGAGCATTGCTGTATATATCATCAATAGGCTCCCTTCAATTGTTCTTCACAACAAAACTCCTTTTGAGATTCTGGTTGGGCATTCACCTTCTTTACAACATATGAGGTACTTTGGATGTTTAGGCTATATCACTACAGTTAGAAAACCTGACAAATTTGCTCCTAGAGCCTATCCTGCAGTCTTTCTTGGTTATTCTGCTACAAAAAAGGGATATAAAATGTTTGGTCTTCACACAAAGGAGTTTCATATTAGCAGGGATGTGGTGTTTATGGAGGATATCTTTTCTTTTCAGCACTTAAACTCATCTACTTCTTCCTAATTTCCTATTCTAGATGTTTCTACTATTCCATCTAGTAGCCCTGTAGATATTCAATTCCAATATGTATCTTCTATTCCTTCTTCTTCCGTTTCTCCATATTCTGTTGATCCTTCTATACCTCCTTCCCCAGATACTTCTCTTCCTATCTATCATGTTGCTGCTGATAATTCCACAGTCCATGATATCCCTTTTCCTTCTGCTACTGAGATACATGATGCCAATAGAAAGTCCATTAGGGTTAGTAGACCACCTATATGGATGAAGGACTATATTGTCCCCGGTAAAGGCAGTGCCCATTGTTGTTATCCAATTTCAGATTGTGTCAGTTATGCCACTGTGTCACCCTTTTTTGGGGCTGCCGTAGCTGCCTACTCTGCCATAGTGGAGCCTCATTCCTACTCTGAGGCTGTCAAAGATGCCAAATGGGTTGAAGCAATAAAGTGTAAGATATCAGCTTTGGAAGATAATCACACCTGGACTATGGTTGATCTACCTCCTAGGAAGATACCCATTGGTTGCAAATAGGTGTTCAAGGTGAAATATGCCTCCTCAGGTTCAGTGGAAAGGTACAAGGCTAGGCTTATAGCCAAAAGGGTATAGTCAGCAGAAGGGGTTGGACTACATTGAGACTTTTTCTCCTGTAGCCAAAATGGTTACAATCAGGTTAGTTCTTGCCATTGCTGCAGCAAAGCACGGGGCCATTTTTCAAATGGATGTGTACGATACTTTCCTTCAAGGTGATCTCCTTGAAGATGTTTACATGGAGGTTCCTCCATGGTTTGCTAGCCAGGGGGAAGCACAACGTCTGCAAACTACATAAGTGTCTCTACGGGCTTAAACAAGCTCCTAGACAATGGAATAAGAAGCTGACAGATGCTTTATTACAGCTTGGATTCACTCAAAGTCACTTTGATTACTCATTGTTCACTAGGAAAGTGGAGTTTGAGCTAATAGTGTTGCTTGTCTATGTGAATGATTTTCTTGTAATTTGGAGCAGTCAGAGATTAATTCTGCAAATCAGAAATGACCTGAAGTTGAAGTTTAAAATGAAAGACTTGGGTGAGCTTAAATTCTTTCTTGGAATAGAATTTGCTAGATTATCTAAAGGCATTATGATGAGCCAAAGGAAATATGCTTTGGAACTCATTGCAGAAATGTGTATTAATGGTGCAAAACCTCCTAGTACACCTTTGGAAGCAAACGTTAAACTCACATCTGAAGAGTATGACAAATTCATTCAAAATTAGTCCTCCCTTAAAGCAAAAGACAAGTTGTTAGCAGATGCTGGAAAATATCAAAGGCTAATAGGCAAGTTACTATATCTTACTATGACCAGAGTGGATATTGCATATGTGGTGCAAGTTCTAAGTCAATATATGCACAAACCAAAGTAGCCACACATGGAAGCTGCATTCCGAGTAGTGAGTTATATTAAAGGTTCTCCTAGTCTTGGTATTCTAATGCTATCTAAAGACTCAGGTAAACTAGAAGGCTTTTGTGACTCAGACTGCGGAGGATGTCTTCAGACCTGGAGATCAGTAACAGGATACTTGGTGAAGCTTGGAGATGCATTGATTTCATAGAAGTCAAAGAAGCAAGAAACTATAGCAAGGAGTTCTGCAGAAGTAGAGTTCAGGAGCATGGCCTCAGTAGTGGCTGAACTCACTTAGCTTACAGGGCTTTACAAAGAGTTAGGGGTGGATGTTGAGCTACCTATAACTCTTAATTGTGATAGCAAAGTTGTTATCAAATAACAGCCAATCCTATATTTCACGAGAGAACCAAAAATATTTACATTGACTGTTATTTTGTTCGCAAGAAATTAGTGCAAGGTCTGATCAAAACACATCATGTGCCTACTAAGGAACAACATGCTGATCTTCTAATAAAGAGCCTTGGTCGAGTGCAACATGACTACTTAATGTCCAAGCTAAAGTTGAAAGATATCTTTCAATCATTAGCTTGAGGAGGGGTGTTGAATCAAGCATTAGTGATAGTTGTGTACAACTAATTATATGTAATTAGATAGTGGTAATTCAATAGATTTAGAAAGTTAAGTAGTTATAATAGTATAAATTGTACAATACTCTTCAGTTTATTAGTTATGAGAGAAAACAGAGCATAATCGCCCAATATTCTCCAATCTGTCTCCTTCTCTCTCTGATCTTCACTACCATAGCTTAGAGGTGAATCTCAATTTTATCAGTGTATAACCTAATACAAACAATAGTTTAAATTGGCATAACATTTAGTAAAGAAAAATAACATTTTTGTGAATATAAAAATCTTGAAACTTGTGATCTTAAGCAAGTCATATCATTTGTGTGGCTACAAAAATTTTTAATAAAAGAAATATAGGAATGTGTCAATTTCTTTTAGATAAACTAACAAGAACGAAGTGTCAGACAAAGTGAGACGAAGGGAGTAGTATATGCAAACCAAAATAAAAGAAGTGTTAATTGTTTTTATAAATAAGGAGCCATAAAACAAATACTCTTTGTCCTAATTTATGTGGCATACTTTTTTTTTAATTTGTCAAGAAAATACCTTTTTATATTTACTTTAAATTTTTATTTTACTCTTAACAATATAATATATAGCCATTCAAATTGTTAAACCAAAAGATACCGAAACCTTTTTGATTAAATCAACTAATGAAGATGATGAGGTAAATCTTAGCCAAGCGTAATAAACTTCAGATCTAAAAATTAGTTAGAAGAAAGTGTTGAGTAAGATAAAATAGGAGCGATCAATCTTATTGATACTTTTCATTTCTTCTCTCATATTCTGGTGAGGATAATCAGTTTACATGACATATGGATATTGTTAATTTGCATCTTTTCTTGATTGAAAATTAGAGATGAGAGGAAAGAGAGAAAAAGGCCCCTCTTTTCTTGGAGGATTACCCCTTTATATATAGCCCTAGAGTTCTTGCTATATTCTTGAGTCGATGTGCCTTCATACCACCACCATTTTTTTCATTACCTGAGCATTATTATTCAAAATTAATGTGTACTGTAGGAACGTGGTTTGGATCAAGTCATGCCATCTATTGCTATCCCACCACTTAGGCGGGATCCCAATTAGGTCGACCACCGTGATCAGATTTTGACCAATATAGTTAATTTCTCCGTTCGTTGGGGTCGTCTCTTGTCGGACCTGGCTAGAGGATTACAATTTTACACATCTAGGAGAAATATGACTGTCCACGCCTTGGGCACACTTTTAGATCGTGATACTGACGCGACGCTCCTACGATATCCTTGGACCATCGCGACCATTTCAGAATTGAAGCGTCATTTAACTCAAAACATCGTTAGCCAGAAACTTTCATTTCAATCTCTTCTTTCTCCTCCATATCTTTGTTATGTTAAATTGATACAAATGGCTGGTAATTCTTCTCGTGCTGACAATCCTGCCGCAACTACGGCGCTGAAAAGTGATGTTCCTGCCCCTGGATGAGTAGAAGTGATAGAAGATGAGAGGGTTTTGACGACGACTGAAATATTGCCTCGCCCTGGGAAGCAATGGAACAATTTCCATAGTCCTACTGGAGAAGAGCCGAAACCTGCTTCCTCAGTTATAATTGAGGGGATTGTAAAGCTGAAGCTAAATAAGGGATCCCTCCCCACTTGAAATGCTACCGGCGATGGGGGATGATGTAATTCATTTTGTTCGCCTAGGGTACTGTGCGTTATATGCCTATCCCTTCATTGTCGGGTATATGCTTCTCCTTTCTCTCTTGGTGGTAGATTTTTGCCGCTTCTACGAGGTATGCCCGGCCTAAATTTTGCAGTACTTGTATAAATTGTTCCTTATCCTGCTCAAATTCATGGAGCTTATCAGTTGGGAGATCACTTTTAGACACATGCTCAACGTCTTCGCTCCTTGACTCATTCGTGGCATGATGATTCATATGCACCACCGAGGGATGAAGAGTCTGGTGGTGAAGATAGATGATAGAGCCAACCGTCATTTCTATGAGAACTGTTTTTATATGCGGACCAAGCATCTCGTGGCAGACCCTGCAGGGTTACTTGGGAAATGGAACTTTGCACTTAAGTTTCTACATGTTTGGTCGGAGTGATGGTCGATTGCTTTTCTTTTGGTCGTATTTAAACTATTTTGTTATTACAGCTGCGAGACTACCCCCCCTCGCACTTGTTTATGATATACGCGAGTGGGTGAACTCCATCCTTCCTTATACGGTGGGGGTTCACGCATGGTCATCCTTCTATGAGAAATATGGAAACAAGCCCATTGCTGGTGAGTAGGTTTACCACATTATGTATTCAAATTTGCAATTTGGATTTGTTTCTTATACAACATTTATCGTTAGCAGGGAGAGTACGAAGGGCAAGGGCTTATCCACTCGTATTTTGTCAGCCGACATCCTCTGCTCGGCCCGTACCAAGACCTGCTACCCAACTTTCGACAAAGGCTACTCAAGTTAAATCTGTTGTCATAGTTGCGCGGAAGCTGTTCCTCAATCTGGGGCTCCGACTTCTGTTGTCAGCCCAAAGGGGGAGTCTTACTGTGTTGAGGATGGTGAGGGACCGTCAAAGAGGTTGATCGCTACCAACTCCATACTACTAAAGAGTAGCAAGAGAGGGTCACAATAGCTTTTACAAGATTTTGGGTCGGGATCGATTTCCTCAGGGAACTAGAATTGGAGTTGAGTATCTATCAAGGCTAAAGTTGTGTAATTTCTCCAAATGTCACTTCCAATCATATTTTAGGTTTTTCTTAAAATATCTACTATTATCAACTATTAATTATAAATTGCAACTAGATTATGCTAGGTGACTATCGCTAAGAGTTGTCTCTAATATGTAAAAGGGCACTAGGGTAGTGACTTTCACCTAGGTAGCTAATTAACGGGTACTTGCTTCTAAGTCATGCTTGACATGATTGGAAAAATATGCTATAACCGTTGCATGATGTTACCCAATCTCACGCTTCTCAGTAGAGAGAGTGATTTTTCCCAATTGACTTTTTCAAGACCAAATGGGTAGGCAAATCTGCTCAAACAACGAGGGTTCAAGTTGGGTAATTACTCTCTTGAGGTTTATCCCTTTAATTAGGACTATCAATTCTCTTGAGTCCATCCCAATTCCTTGTTGGGTCAATTTTGAAAAATTAGGCTCTTTTTCTCAAGAAGAGCCAAGTCAACTTAGCACAAACCAGTGTTTGCAATCACCAATTAATAACGTAAACCATAAAATTAACCCAAATAATAAAGGCCCATAGTCAATCTAGCCTTAAATTGCAACACCCATAAATTACCCACACTAGGGTTCAGCCACAACCCTAGCTAATGGGTTTAGCTACTCATGCCTGAAGAGAAAAATAGAGAAATAGATGAAGATGAAGACATATTAATTAACTGCTAAACTAAATAAAAAGATTCAATGATAAAAGCTAAGTGAAAATGCCAAAAATGGCTACAATGGGTCTTCTCACGAGCACAACTGAAGTTCTAAAATTTTTGATACCACAAAAATGGAAAAAGGTTCTATTTATACTAGGCTGGAAAAACTGGACCAAAATACTCCTACGGGGTTAGTGTGGGTCGCACAAAATAAACTACGGCCGCACTAGGATTTTGACTCTTCAAATTCACTCCTCCAAACTTAGGATCCATGGACCTTGTAGAATGGGCCGTGGCCGCGGAGGCAGCTGGCGCAGTCCGTGCAGAATTGACCGTTGACCGCATAGGCTTGATGATAGGCTCTAGACATCTCTCTGAAGTTGGCTTCTGCGGATCGTGTAGAATTGTAGTACGGCCATGGAGTCTTCAGTGCGGACCGCGCAAGATCCACTGCGGCCACACTGCCTTAATGCTTGTTCTGCCAGTTCTCTGAATCCCCCTAGTGCGGACCACATAAAGTATAGTAAGTCCGCACTAGGCCTATTTGTCATGAGTTTGCCTTGTTTGGTACTTGAACAAGTTTCACTCCTTCTGAGTGGAACTTTGACATTTTATCACTTTGTCGATTAAACCTACTATCAAGCACAACTTATGAGCCTTTTGAAATTATTTTGTAAGAATGTAAGATCAAAGCGTAAGCAAGAAGCAACATAAAACATGCAAAATCCCTAGTTATCAAGTTCCCCAAGCTTAAGCTTTTGCTTGTCCTCAAGCAAACAAAATAAGACCACCCCTTAAGGTAAAATCCAAGAATTTTCAGCTATCATAAAGTAACCTCAACAAGCATCAACTGGGACTAACAATTGCCCTCAATACGAATGTATCATTAACAACATTTAACCTTTGAAAACTCATGGATTAAGTGTAGCACAAAAGCATCAAGAGTTGACTCAACTCATCAACGAACTCTTTCAATTACTTTAGTTGGAACCCAAACTAACACATCCTCAACTCTCCCTAAGCAAACCTCACCTTCTTAGAGTATTGACACTCAAATCAAGGTTAATGGGAATTCACTCATCTCTCTCAAGAAAAGGTCACAAGTCCGGCTATAGGTACCATATATTTGCTCCTTATGTAAGTATCCACTAATGAGAGCTTCATTCAACTCAAGATCATATAGGGTTTTTGTGGAGTCATTGTGAAGGCTATTGGTTTAGGGTAGGTCATGTTTTTGTTCAAGTGGGTTCCATCTTCCCTTAAGCACTTTTTTTGATTCATTTGGCATAATTCACTTAACTCTTTGAGTCATTTCACCTTTTCTAAGGGGTTAGAGAGACACATTGTCACTCTTTCTTATGCATTTCAATTCTTTTATCCTTTTTCAACTTTCTACACCTTTCTTTCTTTTACTTTTCTTGAATCCCTTTTTTTTCTTTCTCACATTGAGCATTCTTTTTGTCTTTTTGCTTTTCTTTATTTTTCATTGCCTTTCCTTTTCTTCATTTTTGTGCCTTATACCACTTTGTTATCATCCTAGTCTCTCTCCCAAAGCTATACTTTTGCCATGTGCTTAAGGAAAGAATGGGTGCCAAGAGAGGGTATTTTTTAGTACAGGTATAGGCTTGTAACATGGTTCTTGAAAGAAAAAGATCTAAGGCTCAAAAGGGTTGACTAGGGATCTTATCATTAATAGGCTATGGAATTGTTCAATCTATCATTTGGATCAAGGAGAGTCTATAATCACTTCTCAAGTCAAATTTCACTTAAGATTTTGCCTCAACAAACATTCAGGGCAAGTTCTAGACTAATGGCTTGGGACGTGGACTTGCAATTCAATTTCTAACCACACAAGCTAAAGGATTACTACTGACATAGAGTCGGGAGCCCACAACGACCTTAGATACAATTTGAGCACACAATTGTCCCGAAAAAACACTTGATGATTATCGGCCAACACAAGAGTCTCAAGGCCACGACTTTCACCATCCTAAACACAACAATTTGTCTTTGACCATGGGATCAAAGGCAAATGTGCTAGCAAGTGAAGCTTTGCTTGAGGTACCCTTAAGTAATAACTGCCAAAAACAAAAACAAAGACACCCTCAAACCCATAAGAAGGTTGTCACACCATCTATCATTGGGAAGAGCCAGCCGGTTCATACAATACTCCACATTTGGAAAGAACCATGGAATTAAGAAACCAAAGGCTTATTAAAACATCCAAAACAAAAACAAATGGCTACGAACCTATATAAGAAGCTAAAAGCAATTTTTTTGCGAAAATAGAAAATAGAATAAATATGTACAATATGGGATTTGAATACACAACGGGGAATGAATATATACAATGATGTTACTTTATATACAGACCAAAAGAAAGATAAAAAGTGTGATAAAGGTAACTAAATGTAAAATTATATACAGACCAAATGAAAAGCAAGAAAGTATAAAATGAATCAATATATAAACAGTCATCTAACAAAAATATAGGTTGCACCCCTTAAATAAAAGTTGGCATTGTCCCCAATGCCAACTAAATCAAATAAGCACCAAAAATAAAATAGAGGAAGGATATGAAGACTCCCTAAGCCATGTCTGTCTGCATGGGATCATGGGTGGTACCAGGGTCCTCTATGTACTCGGGAACCTCAGACTGGTCCCAGGTATCCTGCTGCTCAGCTGGTGGGACCTGGGACTGGACCTGTAGTAGCTCTGGTACATCCTGTGGTTGACTGGAGAAAGCCTTTGGTGGGTCCTCCAACTAGATAATGGCATCATCTGCTCTAGGAATCTTCCTCCTCTTCTTTGGAGGCCTTTATGCCTGCTCTAGTTGTAAATCTACTGCTTGCACTGCTGCTGGAGCTGGGACCTCAAATAACAAGTCTAAAGGCATCTGGTTTGCCTTCAGTCTATTCACATCCGCCCTCAACTCCTT
This sequence comes from Nicotiana benthamiana, assembly GCA_034376525.1. Taxonomy (NCBI): domain Eukaryota; kingdom Viridiplantae; phylum Streptophyta; class Magnoliopsida; order Solanales; family Solanaceae; genus Nicotiana; species Nicotiana benthamiana. The sequence continues at coordinate 65,473,420 of CM067331.1, read as the reverse complement.
CATGGACTCCTTGGAAGCCCGTGTCTTGCGCAGCTTCTTGTTCTCCTTTGCAAGCTCCTTCAGACCTTTGCCATGTGAATCCACTACTTTTGCCAAATCAGCCTGGGTACTGAGGATCTTCTCCTGGTTCTCAAGTATCTTCTTCAAGTACTCCTCTATAGACTACAAGACATGTACTGGTTGTGGCGTCGACTGAACCGCAATGGTGGAGGTAAAGTAGACAACTTGAATAAAGCTATATACATCCAGTTGTTCAAGCTCTAATGTGTCTGGCTAAATCGGTAGGAGTGATGGGATGGGCCCGGGTGGATTGAATCTCCGAGCCTGCTGATGTAGAAGGGCCTAGAGGCATGTCAGAAGTGGAGGGACCGGGAGGCATCTCTATAGAAGTAGAGGCACGCTCACTGGGATCCTCTACCGTAACTGGCTCTTCAGACTGGCCAGTTGGGGAAGAAGCAGGTGTCTTGTAGCTCTTGCCCTTGGGTTTTTCTGGCCTCCTCAAATTGTACCATGAGAATGGAGATGTTGCCTTGACCTTGATGTCAAAAGGCCTCTTCTCTACCTTCAAATCTCTAAAGTACATGGACAGGGTGTTGGGAAAAGAGTAGTTCTGGTCAGTCTCACTACCCACAAGAGAAATGCAGCGGGACATCATATTCCCCATGTTGATGGGGGTACCCTACCATGATAGAAGCAACTAGTATAGCCCGGCGAAGAGGGATAGTCTGGTCATGGGAGGTAGGGTCTAATATGCTGCACACGAACGTCTCCCCACCCCTCGCCGCAAAGTTGAGGGTCCTCCAACGTATCTTGACCCCAATAGTCAACCAATCAGGAATTGTTCCCGGGATTACCATGAACTGGGCTAACCATGGGTAGACCCCCTCGCCCTTCTCCAGCTTTTCCATATATAGGCTCTCATCTTCTTCATTGAAGCTCAAATATTCATTTAGAGACTTCCCGTCGAACAACACCTTTTTGTTTCGAACCTTGGTCACTTTGGAAGCCTTGACGACGTGAGCTACGTTACCGTAAAACTCTTTGACCAAGTGTTCATTTGCCTCTAAACAGTCATCTAACAAGTGCTCCTACCCCATTCTCATTCTAAATTGTCTATGCACATTGGGGTTTAGGGGTAGAAGATCTCTGTCAATGAAGCTACTCTCTGGAATTAGCTTCCTCACTGGCCACCACTCCTTGAATTTGTGGTATGCTACTTGGCTTACAAATCTATCCTTCCAGACTTTGGGTTTTCTAGTATGGGCAATCCCCCCAACTTGAGGCTCACCCCCTCTGGTACCTCCTCATCTCCATCATCACCTCCGCATACACTCTCCCCATATAATGAAGCTGTGGGGGAGGTGGAGTACTCACTGCTGCCGGCAGCTGAGCCCTCAGATGACTCAGTGGGGACATGATCTGCTGCTTGGGCAGGTGGTGATGGAGGTAGAGTGTCATTAGTCAATCGGAAGCCGGAGAAGAAGTGGGTTTGAACTGAGTTTGAGGAGATCTCTTGGGAGGGTACATACTTACTCCTTGACTGATCACAGGTTCTATCAGCAACCTTGATTGCCTTTCTCATGTTTTTGATGTTTTGACTAGCACGGGGAGTGGGTTTTACCAATCTTTTCTTCACTCCTCAGGAGGAATCACCTCAGTCGGGTTGTTTTGAACCTTTACCTCGTTATTTAACTATTGTCTGCAATCACAAACATCTAACTTTGTTATTATCAATAGAAGCAGTGAAACATCAGTGCAAAATGAATTACAGAACATCAACAGACAGTTGCAGAAAATAGTCTAGTGCGGACCACACAAAATGGAGTGCGACCGTACTGGGACCATCGCAGACCGTTCAAAAATAATTGCGGTCCGCACAGGGGTGGGACTCATAATACCTCCCTCTGAATCTGACCACCACAGACAGCACAAAATGATACCGCGGCCGCGGTGGGCCTGTGCGAACCACACAACATACAATGCGGTCGCACTGGGCTTAAGGTCACCTTGCATAAGTTCATCACCGTGGTCCGCACACGGGTATCGCGGACTGCACAAAACAACCGCGGTCCGCGGAGGGTGCCCAGATATGGCACTGAGTTAGGGTTCCTAATTTTTGATTTTGTAGTTCAAATTTCACCTAATTAAAGTCCCTACTCACTTACCCAATTCATTATACTCACTAAGTACACCAAAATCAGCATTTGAACTAAACTAACCTAAAAATTGAAGAAATACATGAAAAAAAGAACTACTAGCTAATAAAGAATGAAACTAAAATGAAAATAGACAATTAGACTAAAAGGAGTAAGGTGAAATGTTACCATATATTGAGCAAGAAAGAATCAACAAAAAGCAACGAGTAATTACGAGTAAGGAAGAAGAATGAATAGTTTTTTTAGTCTCTCTGTGTTTAAAATTTGCGAAAAGTGTAAACAGGGTCCCTGAGGTCTATTTATAGAACAACCGTTGGGATCAATTCTCACCTACCAGCGCTGCTGCAGAAAATGGACCGCGGTCCGCGTTGGGTTTGTTTAGAAGAAGTTTGAGAAGGCAAACTCTTGGTTTGCACAAAACAGATCGCGGCCGCAGAGGTTCACTGAGGTCCGCACAAAATTTAATGCGGCCGCGGGGGCAAACTTCATAGACTTCTCATATTGGCTCATATCTGTGCGGACACAAAATCAATCCTACACTACAAAGAAAATCAAAGAAAACAAGAAGAAAAAGACATGCGTTGCCTCCTAAGAAATGCCTGATTTAACGTCGCGGCACGATGCATGTTACCATATCACTGTAGATGAAGAAGCGCCACCACGTCGCTGTCATCAATCTTTCCTAGATAATGCTTGACCCGGTGCCCGTTAACTCTGAAAACTTCACCATTTTTGTTCTTGAGATCAATAGCACCAAACGCAGTTACAAACACAACTTCAAATGGCCCACTCCATTTTGATTTAAGCTTTCCCGAAGACAGACGTAATCGAGAATTAAACAAGAGAACCAAATCACCAACTTTGAACTCCTTTCCACGAGCATATTTATCATGAAGGTACTTCATCTTGTCCTTATACAAGGAAAAACTAGTGTATGTAAGGAACCAGAATTCGTCAAGTTCATTGAGTTGTTCAACACGAAGATTGGCCGCAACATCCCACTCAAGATTAATCTTCCTCAAGACCCATATGGCCTTATGCTCCAACTCCACTGGTAGATGACATGCTTTCCCAAACACCAACTACGGTGACATAACAATTGGGGTCTTGTAAGCAGTGCGGTAAGCCCATAGAGCGTCATCCAACTTTTTCGACCAATCGATCCTATAAGCATTGACCGTCTTTGACAAGATACTCTTGATTTCCATGTTGGAGACTTCCACTTTGACACTTGCTTGAGGATGATAGGGGGTAGAAACCTTATGATTGACACCATACTTGGAATGCAACGTGTCAAAAGCCGTGTTGCAAAAGTGAGACCCCCCATCACTAATAATCGCATGAGGAGTGCCAAACCTTGTAAAAATGATCTTTTGAAGGAATGAAACAACACTCTGGGATTCATTGTTAGGTAAAGCCACGGATCCAACCCACTTTGAGACATAATCAACTGCCACAAGAATGTAAGTGTTATCGCAAGAGCTAATAAATGGATCTATGAAATTGATGCCCCAAACATCAAAGATATCTACTTCGGGAATTGTATTGAGAGGCATCTCATCCATTTTTGAAATTCTACCCGCTCTTTGGAATTGATCACAACTCTTCACAAAATAACCCATATATTTGAACAAGGTTGGCCAATAGAATACACAACTAAGCACTTTAGAGGCCGTCCTCGCCCCGCCATGATGGCCACTATAGGGAGAGGAATGACAAGCCTCCAAGATACCTAATTTTTCTTCATCTGGGACACATCTACGTATCACACCATCCGTGCAAATCTTGAACAAGTATGGCTCGTCCGCATAGAAATCCAAGCTATCCCGTTTGAGCTTCTTCCTTTGGTTAGGATAGAGCTCATACGGGATTATTTCGTCACAAGGTAATTAGCAACATCGCAAAACCGTGACATATCATTCATTGACACTGTAAGGAGTTGCTCGTCGAAAAATGAATCATTGATCTAAAGGCCATCACAAGGCCTCCCCTCCTCCTCCAAATGGGACAAGTGGTCCGCCACATGATTCTCACTACCTTTCCGGTCCACAATTTCTAGATCAAACTCTTGAAGTAGTAACACCCATCTCATCAATCTTGCCTTTGAGTCTATTTGTCATCAAATACTTAAGGGCGGCATGATTAGTGTGCATTATAACCTTGGCCCCCATAAGATATGGTCGAAACTTTTCCATAGCAAATAGTATAGCCAACAAATCTTTCTCGGTGACTGTATAGTTCAGTTGAGCATCATTCATTGTCTTGCTTGCATAGTATACTAGATGAAACATCATGTTAATCCTTTGAACCAAAACCGCCCCAACCGCAACGTCGCTAGCATCACACATGAGCTCAAAGGGCAAGCTCCAATTAGGTGTGGTGGTCAACTTCTGCTTGAGAAGTTCAAAGGCCTCCATGCATTTCTTACCAAACACAAACTTAGCATCTTTCTCTAGCAATTTGCACAAGGGGGGACTAACTTCGAGAAACCTTTAGTGAACCTTCGGTAGAATCCCGCGTGCCCCAGAAAACGCCTCACCCCTTTGATAAAAATAGGGGGAGAAAGCCTAGAAATCACCTCTATTTTGGCTTTATCCACTTCAATTCCTCGCTTTGAAATTTTGTGACCCAACACTATACCCTCTTCAACCATGAAATGGCATTTTTTCCAATTGAGTACAAGGTTGGTATCTTCACACGGGGCCAATACTTTATCCAAGTTTCTCAAACACTCATCAAAGAGATACCCAACCAAACTGAAATCATCATGAAGACTCCAAGATATCTTCCACCATGTCGGTGAAAATAGCCATCATGCATCGTTGGAAGGTCATCGAAGCATTACACAATCCAAACGGCATGCGAGAGAAAGCGAATGTGCCATACGGATAGGTAAAAGTTCTCTTCTTTGATCCTCTAGGGCAATTAAAATTTGATTGTACCCCGAGTAACCATTCAAAAAGAAATAAAAAGCATGCCCTGTAAGACAATCTAGCATTTGGTCAACAAACGGCAATGGTAACTGATCCTTTCGGGTCACCTTGTTTAGATTCCGGTAATTCATACATACTCTCCACCCGGTGACCATCCGTGGAGCAATAAGTTCATTGTTTTCATTAGTCACCACAGTCATACCGGAGAAGTCCACGAGCTATATGAAATGGGGTACACAACCCCGGCATCCAATCATTTGATTACCCCTTTCTTCACAACTTCTTGCATATCCTAATTCAATCTCCTTTGATACTCCAAGGAAGGCTTTGCACCATCCTCCAACATAATCTTGTGCACGCAAAATGTAGGGCTTATTCCCCAAATGTCAATCTGTATGTTAGTAAGGAAAGAAGAAAGAATAACTGGTAAAGTAGAATTTGAGCCCAAGAATTCATACCTGAGGTATAGAGGAAGTGGTTTCAACTCCAACACTTGTGGCTCCTCAATTGATGGCTTTGTTGGTGGAGTTTTCCGGTTTTTAAGATCGAAAGACAATTTTCTCAGCTCATAAGAATAAGAGCCCATCCCATGCAGGGCATTCACACACTCCACTCTATTAGCATCATCATTGACATCTATATTAAGTAGCACGACCTCAAGAAGATCCTCCACGTTTATCATAGCACTGGTATCATCAACAATCACAACTATGACAAGGTCTACAGATGAGCATACCTCGGTGCTACTGGATTGATTTTTGGATTTTCAAACATGGAAGATGACCTTTTCATCACCAACTCGAAAGTCAGCCCACTCGCTTCAACTTCAACCAATGCCTTCCCTGTTGCAAGGAAAGGTCTACCCAAGATAATAGAGACCTTGTAGTCTATTTCATAATCCAAAATGACAAAGTCGGCCGGCAATATGAACTTGTCCACCTAGACAAGCACATCGTCAATAATTCCCAGGGGTCGCTTCATTGATCGATCCGCCATTTGAAGCCTCATTGAATTTGGTCTAGGTTGCCCAACACCCAAAGTCTTGAAATCGAGCATGGCATCAAATTGATACTAGCTCCCAAGTCACATAAAGCTTTGGAAAAATCCGCAATTCCAATAGTACAAGGGATGGTAAAAGCTCCGGGGTCTTCAAGCTTCGGTGCCATTGAATGCACTATCGTACTCACTTGGTTAGTCATCTTTATTGTTTCACAATCCATTGACCTCTTCTTTTTCACTAAATCCTTCATAAACTTAGCATAGCCCGATATTTGTTCAAGGGCCTCCACCAAAGGCACATTTATGGACAAGCTCTTCATCGTATCAATGAACTTCTTAAATTGGTTATCATTTCTTTGCTTTGCGAGCCTTTGAGGATAAGGTGGAGGTGGCCTAGGCAAGGGTGCCTTGGCTTTTGGCATAACTGGCTCGGGCATGTCAACCACATGTTCCCTAGACGGGTTCACGACATCTTGAGTTTCTACCTCGGTTTCATCAATGTCAATCCTCACATTATTGTTCACATTTTCTTCAACCATATCTTCAACAATAAAAGGTGTATCATTATCCCACAACTCAACACCATCATCTATAACTTGCTTTTCTCTTGAGGCATTCACATCACCGTCTCTCCCACTTCTTGTTGTAACCTCCATCACATGATTGTTGTTCCCACCCTTCGAGTTTACTACAATGTCACTTCGTAAAGCACCCTTGGGGAGAGTGTTCAAAACTTGAGAGATTTGGCCTAATTGCACCTCCATGTTTCGAATGGAGGTATTGTGGGAAGCCAATTGAGCATCAGAATCTTGGTTCTTTTTTCTCGTTTGTTCGAACATACTTTCAATTTTACCCATATCACTTCCATAAGAACTCTGAACTTGAGAAGGAAAAAAGGGTGGATTTCTCGGTTGTTGGTACATTGGGGGCCTTTGAAAGCCTTGCCCCCGGTTGCCTTGGTTCCCACTGTTGTTCCACCCACCTTGATTGTTGTTATTGCTCCAATTATTGTAATTTCCAACCAATTACCTTGGTTGTTGTTTTGGTTTCCCCAATTGTTGTTTTGGTTGTTGTTGTTCCAATTGCCACCACCTTGTTGTTGATTGTTGTTGATCCAATTGCCACTACCTTGTTGTTAATTGCCCCAATTTCCTTGGGGTCGCCATTGTTGGTTTGAAAAGTTGCCTCTAATGCCTTGATAGTTGTTAACATATTGAACCTCTTTGCTTTGGTCATCATAACAATCATTTGAAAAAGCAGCACCATCATTGTCATATTGTACATAATTCCCTTGAGATTGTTGTCCTTTTTGTCTTCTCTTAAGCATATTGACACCTTCCATGGTGTTGACTTGGCACGAATTTTGGACTTGTTGCAACTGTGCTTTCGCCAATTGGTTCATATTAAAAGTGAGCTCAGCAATAGCTTGACCATGATCATGCAATTCCTTGTGCAAATGGATAACCTTAGGGTCACCTTAAGGAACGTCGGCTCTACTTTGCCATGCCGAAGAAGTGTCGGCCATCTCATCAAGTACACCACATGCCTTGTTATAATAAAGTTTCATAAAATTGCCCCTGGCAAATTGGTTCACAATGCATTGATTTTTGGTGTTGATGCCCCGATAAAAAGTTTGTTGAATCATTGCCTCAGTTATATCGTTATTCAAACACTCTTTCACCATAGTCCTATACCGTTCCAAAATTTCATGTAGTGGTTCCGTTGGCCCTTTCTTGAAGGCTAATATTTCGTCCCGAGTTGACGCTATATGACTTGGTGAGAAGAACTTGCCAATAAATTTATCCGCCAACTCATCCCAAGTTGTGATGGAATGGTTGGGGAGTTTCTCAAGCCAGTCTAATGCTTTTCCCCGAAGTGAGAACGGGAAAAGTCAAAATCTCAGCGAATCCTCGGATATATTCGTTTTCTTGCTCCCTCATCAAGGGTCTACGAACCCCTTTAGATGTTTGTACGCATTTTGATGGGAGGCGCCCGTGAAATACCCACGCTGCTTGAGCAAGGTCAACATCACATTAGTTTTTTGAAAATTTCCTGCCCGAATTCTGGGAGGGACAATAGCACTCGCATACCCTTGATTCAGTAGTACTCTGGGAGCCACTCTAGGAGGTGGCGGAGGAGGGTCTGGAAAATTATCATTTGGCCTCTCTGTTGTCCTTGAGGTGATAGAGACACCCCATCTTGGTCAAGATCATCTACCTTCTCCCCGCTATCACATTTTCAAGAGGGTCATTAGTGTTGTTTAAAGCCATGTTGATACCTGAGTAATACCACAAACAAGTATTTAACAGAGAAGGAAAGAAGAAAAAAACACAAAACTGACTAAATAGATAGCCAAAACCGTAAGCTCCCTGGAAAAGGTGCCAAAAGTTGATTGCTACCAACTCCGCACTACTAAAGAGTAGCAAGAGAGGGTCGCAATAGCTTATACCCAATTTTGGGTCGGGATCGATTTCCTCGGGGAGCTAGAATTGAAGTTGAGTGTCTATCTAGGCTAGAGTTGTGTAATTGCTCCAAATGTCACTTCCAATCATATTTTGGGTTTTTCCTTAAATATCTACTATTATCAATTACTCCCTCTATTCTAATTTATGTGAACCTATTTCCTTTTTGGTCAAAAAGAATGACCCCTTTCTAAATTTGGTAACAATTTAGCTTAAACTTACAATTCTACCCTTAATGAGAAACTTTTATTACCACACAAATATTTTGGGCCACTTTTTGGCGTGTTTAGGACCACAAATTCCCAAAGTCTTCATTTTTCTCAAACTCTGTGCCTAGTCAAATAAGTTCACAGAAATTGGAACGGAGGGAGTACTAATTACAAATTGCAACTAGATTACGACTATTGCTAAAAGTTATCTCTAATATATAAAAGGTCACTAGGGTAGTGACATTAACCTAGGTGGCTAATTGACGGCTATTTGCTTCTAAGACATGCTTGACATGATTGGGGAAATATGCTATAACAGTTGCATGATGTTACCCACTCTCACACCTCTCGATAGAGAGAGTGATTCTACCCAATTGACTTTCTCAAGACCAAATAAATACGCAAATTTGCTCAAGCAACTAGGGTTCACGTCGGGTAATTACTTTCTCGAGGTTTAACCCTTTAATTGGGACTATCAATTCTCTTGAGTTCATCCCAATTCCTTGTTGGGTCAATTTTGGAGACTTAGGCTCTTTTTCTCACGAAAAGCCAAGTCAAATTAGCATAAACCAGTGTTTGCAACTACCAATTCATAATTTAAACCATAAAATTGACCCAAATAATAAAGACCCATAGTCAATCAAGGCTTAAATTGCAACACCCATAAATTAACCACACTAGGGTTGAGCCACAACCTTAGCTAATGAGTTTAGCTACTCATGCTTGAAGAGAAAAGCAGAGAAACAGATAAATATGAAGACATATTAATTAATTACTAAATTAAGTATAAAGATTCAATGATAAAAGCTAAGTAAAAATGCGAAAAACGGCTACACTAGGTCTTCTCACGAGCACAGCTGAAGTTCTAAAATGTCTGATACCCTAAAAATGGAAAAAGGTTCTATTTTATACTAGGCTAGAAAAACTAGACAAAATCCCCCTGCAGGGTCAGTGCGGGCCGCACAAAATGAACTGCGGCCATACTAGGCTTTTGACTCTTCAAATTCACTCCTCTGAACCTAGGCTCCGCGGATCGCGTAGAATGGATCACGACCCTAGAGGCAGATAGCACGGTTCGCGCAAGGTCAACTGTAGATCACATAGGCTTGATGATAGGATTTGGAAATCTCTCTGAAGTTGGCTTCCCGGGTCCGCATAGAATGATAGTGCGACCACAGAGTCTTCAGAGCGGACCGCGCAAGATTGACTGCATTCGCACTGCTTTGAAGCTTATTTTGCAAGTTCTCTGAATTCCCCTAGTACGTACCGCACAAAGTGTAGCACGACCGCACTAGGCCTGTTTGTCCTGAGTTTTCCTTGTCTTTGTTACTTGAGCAGGTTTCACTTCTTTTGATCCGAACTTTGACATTTTGTCACTTTGTCGATCAAACTATCAAGCGCAACTTATGAGCCTTTTAGGATTATTTTAATAGGATTTATAATCAAAGCGTAAGCAAGAAGGAGCATAAAACATGTCAAACTCCCTAATTATCAGAGGCGATGGGTGGAGTCTGAGATGGTTCTATCAATCGGAATATATTTAGAGGATGATGTCCCCTTAATAGAGTTAGAGACAGGGATAACGCTAACCCGTCTGCTGAGATAGAGTCTATCGTCGTGATCAATCTGTCAAGGAGATTCCAGCCGACATAAGTGACCAACATACTACTGCGAGGGGGAGTCGGAGTCCCGTGGATGCTGTTGTTACTTTTGGCAGGCCTTCATCTTCTTGATCTGGTCATTCTTCTTCTTTAGCCAGAGAGAGGGGAAGGGCGTCTTGGTCGATATATATGAATCTGAGTCTGATCTTGATTATGATGATATCAAGGTGTTTGAAAAGGGCCTTACTCGTTTGGTGGTTCATGAGGGAGGTCCGCCTTGTATACTTGAAATCTCATCGGATATCAACTTTCTAGGAGATATGAAAGACCTGGTGCCACAGTTTGAACTTTTGTGTTCTATCGCCTAGAGCGAGACTCTACGAGACATTCATGATATTGATTTGATGCATGAAGTGGCCGTTATGGGATTGAGGGTAAGTTTCCCTTTTCTCTTATATTTTTTCATTTTTTTGGTGACCAGGCCTTAACCCCTCTTTTCATTTTTCAAACGTACATGGTGGAGATTGAGAGTGTTCGTAGGGCCAACACTCGAGCCAATATTTTCCTGACGATATTGGAGAAATGTTGGCGCTACCGCAACAAGTGCCGTGAGATGCACGAGCGGCCGAAGGCAATCTCTGGTGATCATTCCCTTGGCGAGGAACTGGAGAAGATGGATCAGGAATTGATGCAGGCTATTCGCAAGAATAGCATACTCGAAGAGTAACTTCGTGCAAAGGATGAAGAGCTTGAGTTAGGAAAAGGGTTTGCCGCTGAGTGCGAATATATTTAGCGAAGCTCCAGTTGATGCAATATGAGATGGATCTGAATGCCATCAGGTTCAGGGCGATGAGTGTGGAATGGATAGGAAAGTTGGCCGAGTTTGAGAGAAAGGTCGCTGAATTGGAAAATATCGAGAGTGCCTGGTCGTCGGCTTTGGTGAGGGTGGCGTATCTAGAGAATACTATCCGTGTCCTCCAATTTGAGCACGAATTAGAGAAGGCGACGGCCACACTAAGGGAAGCGAGGCTCGAGGAGCGTATTTGTAAGATCAGCCAGGAAGCGTCGACCTTAGGGGACCTAGTCGCTACTCTTGAGACCGAAAAGAAGCAACTGTTGGCTCAATTTGAATATTCCTCTGCCACTATTTCCTGTCATTTTCACGAGCTCTGGGTTCACGTTGAAGCCTAGCGGGACATATATAAGAGTTTATGGAAGGCATGCAATATTATCGAGGCCGCATATGAAGGAGCACGGGCGAAGGCTCGAGAGGCTCATGTTAGCTGCAGATATGGTCCTGTGACGCTGGAGGTTGACGAGTATGTTAATGATGAAGGAGGACTTTTTGGAGATGGTGGTGAATAGGACGACGGTGATGACGTGAATGAAAGAATTGTTGTCTTTGTTTATGTTCTTTTTTTTTATTCGTCGTTTATTATTTTTTCCTTAGACTTGGCTGGTTTTAACTATGTGTCATTTGCGGCTATTCGCGCATCCACTTTGAATAAAAAGGAATTTTCATTGTTGCATGGCTTCTGTACTTATCTCTCTTTTGCTATACATAACTTTGGCGCAAAACTTCGAATTTTCGAGTGGTAAATTCCTAGTCATTAGGAAATTCAACCTCAGCGGGATGAGTAGGACTTTGATAATGGCCTTAGCCATAGGGGTGTTTCTTTCGAGCTAATGTAAAAGTATTATCTCGTCGTACTGCGAGATCGAACTCTTTTCTTTAATAATGGCCATTAGCCATAGAATGTTACCTTCGAGCTAATGCCGAAGTATTATCATGTTGTAGTTCATAAAAGGATGATAAAGAGTGATATGAGGTCGACTGACGGCTTATTGCCTTAAGTAGATTCATTCTTGAATTGAAACGAGGATGTATGACATTTTCGTCACTTTGAACGGAGCCAATATTGACTCGGGTCATTTGGGTGGAACCAAACTTTTGTTGATTCGTGCGAGCTCGAACTATTCTCTTTTTCTTGGCTATGGATCTTGGCCTTAAAGGTTTTATTTCGAACTTTCGTTGAAATGTTAATTCGTCGTTGTTCGAACGAGGCCGAAATCTTCTTTTTGGCGATGGCCTTGACCTTATGGGTGTTATTTCAAATTTTTATCGAAATGTTAACTCGTCGTTGTTCAAGCAGGATCGAACTCTTCTTTTTGGCGATGGCCCTTAGCCTTACATGTGTTATTTTGATCTTTTGTCGAAATGTTAACTCATCGTTGTTCAAGTGAGGTCGAACTCTTCTTTTTTGAGATGGCCATTGGCCTTACCAGTGTTATTTCGAACTTTTGTCGAAATGTTAACTCGTCATTGTTCGAGCAAGGTCGAACTTTTCCATTTGGTGATGGCCCTTAGCCTTGAGGGTGTTATTTCGAACTTTTGTCTAAATATTTACCCGTCATTTTTCGAGTGAGATGTTAACCGGTCATTGTTCGAGTGAGGTCAAACTCTTCTTTTTGGCAATGATCCTTGACCTTACGAGTGTTTTTTCAATCTTTTGTCGAAATGTTAACCCGTCATTGTTCGAACATTTTTTTTGCGAGTTTTGAGTGTCCTTTTGGTGAGTCCCAGTTTGCTTAACTTGTGCGTTTCATGGGTGAGTTACAGTTTGCTTAACTTCTGCATTTCCTGGGTGAGTCCAGTTTGCTTAACTTGTGTGTTTCCTATGTGAGTCCCAATTTGTGTGTTTCGTGGGTGAGTCCCAGTTTGTTTAGTTTCGCCTGTAATGGAGAGTGTGATGTCGGAGAATGTAGAACTTTGATATCTTGCTAATATTCGTTTTATGTATATATTGGAATTTCTCTGTTTAATCCCCTCATCGTTCGGCCAGGAGAGCTCGTCGATGTTGGGGGCGATGAACTATCCCTTGAATTTGGTAGCGTCTTCTTCATCTCCTCACTCAAAGCTGTCATGAGATACCCCAATCGGGTCAACCTCCGGGGTGAGGAAAGGGAATACGACTTAGGTGATGTCATTTCACATAAGGGATATCTGACGGGCGGTATTCAAGTTATTTTGTACTAGTTCTTCCCCTCTCTAGTTGGAATGCTTCTTTGCTCGATCCTCATGCGGCGCGTGCATTCCTGTTGAAGCAAGCAATAGAAGGTGAACCAAGATGAGACTTTCCTTACCTCGATCTAGTGGATAGATGAACTAGGGTAGCCTTATAGCATCGCTCGCTCTGCCTGGCGTTTTAGTGGTTGGTGGAATGATGGTTGTTAGACTCAGCAACAAGTGTTGTCTCACCTTGTGGGCTTTGTGTGGATATTGGTTATATTTTCTACTCTCACGTCGCTAAGATCTAGATTAGCATGTGAGGTTTTCTTACCACTCCTTCTAGGAGGTGATTATATTTCTCCTGTTTTTTATCTGAAGAAGACTAGGAAATTTGGCTAAGAAATCCCCACAGATGGCGCCAAATTGTTTGACTAAAAGATACTGAAACCTTTTTAATTAAATCAATTAATGAAGATGATGAGGTAATACTTAGTCAAGCGTAATAAACTTTAGATCTAAAAATAAATTGGTAATACTTAGTCAAGCGTAATAAACTTTAGATCTAAAAATGAATTGGAAAGTGTTGAGTAAGATAAAATAGGAGCGATCAATCTTGTTGATGTTTTTCGTTTCTTATCTCATATTTCGGTAAGGATAATCAGTTTACATGACATATGGTGATTGTTAATTTGCATCTTTTCTTGATAAAAAAAATACAAAGGAGAAAAACGAGAGAAAAAAGGCCCCCTTTTCTTGGAGGATTCTCCCCTTATATATAGCCCTAGAGTCGTATATATATTCTTGGGTCGATGCGCCTTCATACAACGATCGTTTTCGTTGTTACCTGAATATTATTCTTTAACTTAATGTATACAATAGGTATTTAATTTGGAGCAAATCGTGACATCTCTTGCTATCCCGCTATTTAAATGGGATCCCAATTAGGTCGATTACAATAATTAGATTTTTATCAATACACTAATGTCCGAAGCTTTATTTAAATTACAAATTTCAAAGTTCTTATTTCTTTTTTAAATATTGTGTAAGGTCGAACAATATCATAATTTAAAATGGAGGAATTAATATCTTTTAGTGCGTGCCAAGAGAATCAGAAAGAAAGAAAGAAAATTTAGGGCGCACATGGGGAAAAGACAGCCGCCGGGGAGAGAGAGAAACCCCGAATTCCGCGGTGCAGCTGAAAGGTCACTCACAAAGATGTGAACGTGCTCATTTCTTATACACAAAAAATTTTATTTTATACCTTACAAAACTGACATTAATTATATAAAATTTATTTTTTATCTTATAATTATGCGAATTTTAAAATTTTGTGAACAAATATGAGTCTATAAATATGTGAAATAAAAAGATATTTCATACTACTAATGTAAGACACAAAATAAAATCACTATTTTTTCTCTACCACGTCCTCATCTTCATTAGGGGGTTTATGATTTGATTTAATTCAGTTTCAACTTTCTTTTAAAGGTGTTCATAGTTCAATTTAATCTGAGTTTTTATCTAAAACAAATTAAACAGATTATATCAATTTGTTAATTATACAAACCAAAATCTAGGTATTCATTCTATGACAACTAAAGATATAAAATTTCATACTTCAATGTGTATTTACCGATAATTAAAAAAAATGTATGAAACTTTGCAGTAATTTAACAATAATTTACTTTCGAAAATCACACAATAATCTTACATTCTATGTCTTTTTTGAAACATGCATTACTTTACTGGTCAAAATAATGGATAAATCACTAGTAATTAACTTCAATATGAAAGAATGCAAATCTCAAGCAGGTATCACAAAAAGGTTATTTCACTATATTTTTTATTAGTGTTAGAGCCTATCACATGAATACTTTTATTTGGACGATAGTTCTGAAAAGATAAATTGTCAATCTTTTCTTTTATTTCGGGATTTTATAATTGTAAATATAATCTTTTCTAAATAAAATACAATTTAAGTATGTTAAATTTTTTTTGGCTTCGTGAGTAGCCTCACACAAGATCTTATGACAGTACTACTCTTACAATAGGATAAGTGGTTGGGATTTGTGCGCTAATCAAAGTCATTAAGTCCTTAAATCTATTTAAAAGAAGTGCGGTCAATGCCAACTCACTCATCTTCTATGTGGATGTGGATTGCGCATGTCCAGGTCACGTGACCTGCCATCACAGTTACAGCATTCGCTATATGTCTCGGTTGCTCTTCTGATTCCCGTTCATGTACATGTTCTTTATTAAGATTATATTTAGTTTTAAAAGTCTGTTTTCTATTACATCATTTAACTTGACCTAGAATTTAATGATATATTTTTATAGGTAGAAATATCGAGGTAAATTTAAGATTACAACTCCTAAAAATTCATATTTCTATTTAAAAATTTTGTTCCATCATATTACGTCACATAAATCGAAAGAAAAGGAGTGCTATGTGTATTGGTCAAAATTTAAATTCGACTTAATAGTTGTAAATAGACGTGGTCGAGGATTATATTACACTGATCACGGTGTAAGGGCGAGGTGTCATCTTTAGAGATTTTACTGCCGAGGTCAAGTAACGTGCATATGAAAGTAACCGCATGATAAGTTAGAATAGAAAGAAAGAATATTCTATTAAATATTCTCTCAATTGTATTTTTTTGTGATTTTTCGGGGATAACTCTATAAATAGGAAGAGATAAAGAACAAAATGGGGGCTTCACTTTTTGAGAACAATACATCGTAAAGGATTGACTATAAAGAATACACCAAAGCTTGTCTTGTTCACTAACTATATGGTTCAACATATGTTGTTCACTCATTGTTTATAAGATCCAAATATTCCTTATCCATCCCTACTTGTCATTATTCCACGTGTTGTCAGGAAGAAGAATCATCCAAGTCATCTAATATTTGGTGATAAATTCTTCCTCATTACATTTATTGTCATCATCTACATCTATTGCATGCTTCTATTACTATATTCATTGACACTCATTGAACAAATACTTGATATTTATTGCTCTCGAATACACTCTCATCCCACTGATTCCCTACAATCTTAGATATAGAATTTATTATGTTTAATAAGGATTTACCCTCTATTTCCTCATTAATTAGTTTAACAAAAAGCTTGATACTTTTTTATCAAATAATTTGCCGCTGTCTGTGAGTAGTATTCTAGTTAAAATTTTAATTCCTTCTAGCTTAAAGAAAAACAACAATCTTTTTCCCGTTTGCACGACCTAACAATGGCAGAAAAATGAGATGAAAGACAGAAAATAGTATTGGGCATTACCGCCAACCTCTTGAACACCATCAACGAGGGTGACAGAGAAAACGAGGAGAATATGACGCCGAGTGCTACATCCAAGCGAAGTGCTCACCCCCCTTATGGAAGTGTGACCGCTTCACACGAAAGGGGAGCTTCCACGTCCACAGCCGAGTAAGCGCCACCGGCAGTGAAAGTACTCTAAACAACTTACTCGACATACCCATTCAAAGGGTGAATAGAAACGTTGCATAAGCAGATACCACAGCAACCGCCAACGAGAAACCTGCTCTGACAGGTAACACTCACGCCGATATTGATAGAGGTAACGACGCATTTGCGTCCATTCTAAAGAAAATGGAAGAAATGGAGATCGAGAATAAAGCAATCTGCGAGCAAATGAGGGAGCATCAAGAAAGGGTTGATAAAATACCGGGAGCCCAAAACTGTTACCAAAATGGGACGTCGGTCGGTTCGTCGAACAGCCATACATCGAGGAGGCAGCCCCACATGTGATACCCAAGATCTTCAAGATGCCACCATATTTGAAGATATACAATGGCACAATAGATCCCGAAGATCATATCATTCATTACGTCACAACAGTAAAAGACAACAACCTCTCGAATGAGCAGGTATCATCAATGTTAATCAAGAAGTTTGGCCAAACCCTAACGGGAGAGCCTTAACTTGGTACTCATAATTACCAGCATGTTCAATAACAACGCTCGAAGAAATGGGTGACAAGTTCGTCACCGCCCACGCCATGGCTAAGAAGGCGGAGGCAAGGATGAATGATATATTCGCCGTCAGACTATTGCCTGGAGAAGGACTCAGGGAATTCCTTGCTCGGCCTAACAGAGTGAGAATGACCTTACCAAATGTATCAAAAGGGATAGCTATGGCAGCTTTCCAAAATGGGTTTAACATGAATGAGTCGAGACCGACCGAAAAGTTGTTGAGCAGACTCATGAAATATTCTCCCACCACTTGGGAATAAATTCATGAAACCTATTTGTGCCAAGGTGAAAGCAGACAAGGATGACCTTAACGGTCCAACCCAACGGCTAACGTCGGTCCAAATTGATTCGATGAAAGATCGTCGTAATGACGATCGAAGAGACCAGTCAGGTCCACGCCTCAACCGAGATAAGCACCAACCATATGCAAGAACATCCATCCACCATCTCCTCGCCAAGAGGAAAGGCCGCCCAGGCCGCTACAGGGACTCAACGAAACGAAAGAGGTATGCCTTCACTCTTATCTACTAACGATTTTTGTGTTTCCCCTTCAAAAATAGTATACGCACTAGAGAAACTCAGCCCGAAGGTAAAATGGCCGTTAAAGATGAAGTCCAACCCAAGTAACAGGAAGCTGAACGTCCTCTATGAGTTTCATCAGGATCAGGGCCACAAGACCGAGGACTATATAGCCCTGTGATAAGAAGTGGTGAACACGCTTCACTAAATGACACTTAAGGGAGACCGAGAATGATCTATCTTCGGTCGCGGACATGAACAATACCAAGGCCCTCCAAAGACACCCTCCCCGCCCGCACCATCCAAATGATCATCGGCGGGGGCGACGAAGCAACAATCAACCACGTGAAGTTTACCACCACATACAAACTGAAACAGTCGATCACCTATGAATGGTATGATGATCTAGAAGACAGTACCATCTTTGATAAGTCAGATACCCACAGTTTGACCTTTCCTCACTTTGATTCTCTTGTCATTACTTTACGTATTTCAGATACTGATGTAAAAAGAATAATAGTGGATGGCAGAAGTGGTGTATGTACTATTCACCCTCGAGTTCTCGCACAAATGAGAATCGAGGACAAGATAGTATCACGCTGTATAACTCTAACAGGTTTTAATAATGCAGTTGAGCGATCCTCTGGAGAGATAACATTGCACGTTCTGGATGGGAGCGTCACCTTAGAAACAATGTTGCATGTCATGAACCAGGATACAACTTACAACGCCATCATAGAGTGACCATGGATAGGCGCTATGAGACATATTCCGTCCAGCCTGTATCAAGTAATCAAGTTCTCTATTTCGTAGGGGATATTCAGCATTCGAGGCGAACAACGTACAACTCAAGAATGCTACCGGATCGTCCAAGATTGTACATACACTCAACAATTAAATGGAAAAAACTCGGAAGCATAGCAATTACCAAAGTCAGGGCCCGAACTCGACGAACAAAAAGACGTTATCAAGGACCCCAACATCGTGGAAGCCACAGGGTCAATGGTAGAAGATCTAGACCCCATCCAACTAGACAACACCGACAACAACAAAAGGGCTTACATAGGCCACAAACTCTGAGAACCAGGTAAATTTCATATATTTTTGATTGACAATGGCAATCTAATTGCTTTCTCCAATGAAGATATGCAGTTATCCTGAAAGACATTGTCACACACAAGTTGAACATCAATCCACTCTACCGTATAGTACGACAAGTAAGAATAAAATTCTACACTGCAATCAATGAGGCCGTCAGTGATGAGGTGGATAAAATACTTGCTAACGGCTTAATCCGAGACTCAAAATATCCCTAATTGGTCACCAATGTAGTAATGGTGAAAACGAAAAATGGAAAGTGAGGAATGTGCGTGGATTTCGCGGACCTAAACAAGGCATGCCCGAAAGACTCTTTTCTGTTACCTCACATCGATCAACTCACTAATGCAACAGCTGGGCACGAGTTTTTGAGCTTCTTAGATGCTTACTTGGTTACAACCAAATGCTCATGGGAACGTACTATTACAGAGTCATGCCATTCAGGTTGAAGAACGTAGGGGCGACTCATCAAAGGCTAGTCACCAAGATGTTCAAGGACCAACTCAGCAAAACAATCGAAGTTTACATAGATGATATGTTGGTCAAATCAAAAAGAAAGGAAGACCACATCAACCACCTGAAGGAAGCCTTCAGTATACTAAAGCAATACGATAAACTTCAGGAAAGTTCCACAGCTTTCTAGTGTCACAAATAGGCATCGAGGTTAACCCCGACCAGATCAAAGCCATCGAAGGGAATACCCAAAGTATTGACCAGCAAGAAACACATACAAACATGCCGTATAGTTGCCCTATTAAGGTTCATCTCAAGATCCTCTGAAAGATGCCACAAATTCTTCAATGTACTTAAAAAGGACAACAGGCTCCAGTAGAACTCAGAATGCATCGATGCCTTAACAGAACCAAATGCATACTTGTCCTCGCCCCTGCTACTCACTAAAGCAGCATTCGACTAGCGCCTCCTGATATACTTGGTCGTATCAGAGGTGCAGTACTGGTCCGTGAAAACAAAGGTACGCTTCTCCAATCTACTCTTTTAGTAAAACCATGGTCGCCACCGAAACAAGGTATCTCCATCTCAAAAAATTTGCCTTGGCATTGGTCATAGCTTCACGAAAGATTAGACCCTATTTTCAATGCCACCTCATATTGGTGGTAACGACCTTCCCCCTAAGGAGAATCTTACATAAACCCAAACTGTCGGAATAGAATTGAGGGAGAACAATATAACATATCAACTGCGAACAATGATAAAATTGCATGTACTCATCGACATTATTGGCAATTTCAGTACAAAAATAATGTTCGAGGTTGAGTAGGAAACTTCTCGTATCTCTCCCAGGTTACCGACCTATGGGTCTTATACACCGACGGTGCTTCCAACACGTTAGGATCTGGACTGGGACTCGTACTCGAGGTCCCAACAGGCGAAGACATCCGCCAAATCCATATGGTTTCACGATATGACTAACAATGAGGCCGAGTACGAGTTCACAATTGCGTGACTAAAGTTAGCTCTCAAATACGGAGCACCACGAGTCATCTTCAAATGCGACTCACAACTCGTTATCAACCAAGTCATAGGGACTTTCCAAATCAAAGAGCAGAGGCTACAAAAGTACCAGGCAGAAATCTATAAACTACTACTAGAATTCGACGAATGTCAACTCGACCAAATACTTCGAGCACAAAACATTGAGGTGGATGTCCTCGCCAAGTTAGCATCAGCTACTAAGAACATTACAAAAGAAAATGTGGTTACCCTCCTCCACTCGTCAATAGACCAACTTGAGGTACACTTTGTAAATTTGACTTGGGACTGGCGCAACTATATCATAACCTATTTGTAGGAGGGAGTACTCCCATCAGAAAAAAAGAATCCAAAAGGCTTCGAATGCAGGCGGCCAGGTATAACATCGTAAACCACGACCTATACAAAAGAATGTTTGGAGGCCCCCTAGCGAAATGCCTCGGGCCGAACCAAACAAGATGCGTCCTCGAGGAAGTACACAAAATCTACTGCGGTGCCCATACAGACAACCGAGCCCTTGTCAGATGCCTCATACAAACAGGTTATATTTTAGCCCACCATGAGGAAGGAAGCCGCCGACTACGTCAAGAAGTGCGATCACTGCCAGAAATACGCTCATATGATACACCAAACGGAAGATCACCTTCACTCGGCCACACCGCCATGGCCGTTCATCGAGTGGGGAATGGATATTTTCGGACCCATTCCAGCAAAATGAGGTAATGGACGATTTTTTTTTGGTTTTAAGTGACTATTTTTCTAAGTGGATAGAAGTGGGTGCATTCACCAAAATACGAGAACAGGAAGTTATCACATTCATATGAAAAAACATTATATGCTACTTCGACATCCCAAAAGAAATCAGTTGTGACAAAGGACCCCAATTCACCAAATAAAAAGACCCCTGAATTCTTTGAGAAATGGCACATCAAGTGAATACAT
The DNA here is from genome assembly GCA_034376525.1 of Nicotiana benthamiana. Classification (NCBI taxonomy): domain Eukaryota; kingdom Viridiplantae; phylum Streptophyta; class Magnoliopsida; order Solanales; family Solanaceae; genus Nicotiana; species Nicotiana benthamiana. The sequence goes on along the minus strand of CM067331.1, from coordinate 65,451,992 downwards.
TCCCTGCCATATCACCCCACCGGCAATGAACAAGCTGAATCCTCCAACAAAATAACACTAAGCGTATTGAAGAAAAAGATTGAGGACGTCAAGGGATTGTGGTTGCAATTGCTACCAGTAGTTTTGTGGGCATACCACACCACACTAAAAACAAGCACATGAGAAATGCCATATTCAATATGGAATTGACGCAGTGATACCAGTCGAGGTTGGGAACCAAGTTTGAGGTACTCCAATGAGAGCATACCAAGCAACAACGAGAACATAAAGCAAGACCTCGAGAAGTGGAGGAGCGAATAGACATGGCTTATATAAGAAAGATAGCCCAAAAATAGCAAGCAGAACGATATTACAATAAAAAGGCAAAAGTACGACCACTCAAAGTCGGGGACTATGTACTCAAAGCCAAAACACAAGCAAGAAAAGACTCAAGAGAAGGTAAACTAGGAACCAATTGGGACGTGCCGTACAAAATCATGATTCTATCAAACAAAGGATCATTCCAACTAGAAATAATGGAGGGAAAGCTACTACCAAACAATTAGAATGTCGCCCACCTTAAATACTGCAACTTCTAAGAACAGATGCCCGCCAAGTCGTACTCGTATTCCCTCACTCAGGTTTTGTCCCAATTAGGTTTTATCGGGGAGGTTTTTATTAGGCGACGAAGAGGACGTCTCGAAGTTCGATTATGGTTTATTGCCCCGCCTATCGACTACTTCTCTGGGACGAACGATGAATGGACTAAATAGACTAGAACTTCTCCAACGTATGAATGAAACAAGCAGAAACATGTAATATTCTCATATAAATAAAATAAACGAAGCAACATCTTTGCACTATTCCACCAAGTCATTTAACGCTTTATATTCGACCTCGATAGAATTACTTTACATTCGACCTCGCTTGAATTTTTTGATATTCGACCTCGCTCAAATTATTTTATATTCAGCCTCGCTCGAACTACTTTACATTCGACCTCGCTTGAATTACTTTACATTCGACCTCGCTTGAATTACTTTACATTTGACCTCACTAGAATTACTTTACATTCGACCTTGCTTGAATTACTTTACATTCAACCTCGCTTGAATTATATTACATTCGGCCTCTCTTGAACTGCTTTACTTTTGACCTCGCTCAAATTACTTTACATTCGACCCCACTCGAATTACTCTACATTCGACCTCACTTGAATTACTCTACATTCTACCTCGCTCGAATTACTTTATATTTGACTACGCCAAAACGCTACACACAAATGGGCTAAGAGGTCAGGGACTTCCCCACATAACAAACAAAAAAAAAAGATAGAAGAGCAAGAATCTGGAAATACATAGAAAAAAGACAATCGTTCCATTTCAATTGTCGAATTACAACTTTTTACAAAGGACTCGAGAACTCCCTCACAAAAATAGCAAACCAGAAAAAAACTAAGTACAAAAGCTTCACACCACATCATCGCCAACATCATAGTCATCATCATACAAAGGGTCGGAGGCGAGCCCATCTGCGGTATCGTCGTCATCATCCCCGCTATGTGTACTAGGGTCGTAACCACAAGCTTCACGAGTGACATGTGCCTTGAAATAGATTCCCTCAAGCTCCGCCTTAGAAACCTTCCTAGCAACCAACAAAAATTTGTACATGTCAAGTTGAGCCTCAGCATATACCTATATTTTGAACAACTCTCGCGACACGCCAGGATTGGCAAGAGTATGAGATGTAGACTGTTGTGCCTACTGTTGTATCTTCTCGGCCCTCAGGGCAACGACTTGCTCATTTAATTCAAACAGCTCCGCCTCCAAACCCGTGATATGCTCCTCTAACCTCTCCACCTTAAGCGTCAATGTCTCGGCCTTATTAGTCCGCTCAAACCTGCAAACACAGGGAGCATCATCTAGCGCTTCCGCCTCAACCATTGCATCCATCATGCCTTTGTCGATCCGACCCAATTCTTTGATCTTGGCACTCAACTCATCCTTCAAATCACAACCCTTGCCTCTCTTTGCCTGAGTTCAACCTTTAAGGACGCCACCGTGCCTGAAGGTCAGTATTCTCAACCGTCACCCCCTTACTCACCTCGAGCTCGTCTTCCTTGGCCTTTACCTCAAGCTTGCTGACCTACTGATGGCCCTCATAAGCTTATCTTCCTTTTCCTTAGCTCTTCATCTTTCTTTGTCAGCTCATCATCTTTCTATTTGAGCCTATCATGAAGCGACTGAAGCTCGCCATCCTAACTGAGAAAGTCGGCCAAAGTTTGGTGCTCGGTACGGTACTCTTTGTAGTTAGAGGTTACCTTCTTAAAAATGTTCGTCCTACGCTCTTCTCGCTGGTCACACTTAATCCCTATAATAAGAGTCTGACATCCAAAAAAAAAAGAGGAGTCAGTGTAAATATTACACATAACGAATCCTAACATGGAAAACACTCACTTGCAGGGCCATGCTAGATATACCCAATGACATATCCACATCATTCATCGCCTGTAGAGTCGTATTCTCAAAAGCTGCACGCAGGGGAGCAAAGGATGGCACTGCCTGTTCTGAGTTGGCCAAGAGTCATAGTCCACGGGAATAACTGAATGTCAATTTGGACCCTGCGTCCTTATCTCCACGTGAGTAGTCCTTTCCATGAAGGTCGGTACCTCTTCAGAGTCGATATTTAAGCCAAAGTCGTCATCCTTCGCAGGGACAACTCTACTTCCACGATCACTGATGATGAGCCACCTTTTGCGGCTCATGTAAGCTCTCCTCTACCATGAACCCCCTCAACCCAAAAGGGTCTCCTCTCCATGAAGACACCCTCGTAGAAACAGCCTCGACGTGTGGTATAAGCACAGATTCGGCTTCCAAAGCAATGGATCTTTCCGACTCAACGTCATCAACAATAGCCTTCTCGGTCTCCACCCTTCATCTTTTCCTCGATGATGTCTCCTTGCCATTAGATGGCTTGTTTATAAGGTGAAAGATAGGCTGTAAAGAGATTTCATCCCGCACAACAACAGTTTAAGGGGCAGAGTTCCTCATTGGCGGAACTTGAGCCTGACCTCCTCGAGCAGGCTCAGCTAAATCAAATTGCATTCCAACCGACGCGATAGCATGACAAAATGCAGGTAGTAGAACTTTTGCCTTTTTGGAAACTTGCCGGCCTAGCACCAAAAGAAAGCCGCATCTAAAGGAAATATTGAATGACAAATAAGTTAAGTTAGAAATAACACTTACTTGAAAGAATCTTGGGTCCAAAGTGCTTGTGAAAAGATGCCCAGTCGCGAATTCCCACGGTGTGGGGTAACACACGAGTCACCCAATCTTCAAAATCAATTACCGGAGAAGGTGCATGCCTCTCAACTGAAAACAAGGAAGCTATGAGATTCGAAAACAAAAGAGGAAGAAAATAACGAACGTACGACATGAGGCTTACGATTATAATTCCATTGCTTGGGGAGCCCGGTCGGATTCGCCACCAGGTTCTTGATCTTGATGAAGAAGTATTTACGGTAGAATCGCCGATTCGTCTTATTATCCATCCCGACCACCAACCCCTTAAACCCTCGATGTCGCAGATGTATCAACGTGCCTTTACAAAAGATGGGCGAGAATAGATGCAGCAGATGGCAAATATTAACCTCACAAGTGACCACCTCCATATACTTCGTCAATATCAGAAAAACTTTGTATAAATAAGTGGAGAGCCGCACCTAGCAAACGTTGTAATAACGGCACTTGGACCAGAGGTCAGCTATCTGACACAGTATCCAGGCTGGTGAACCTGTACTATGTCATCTCCTACTGGGATAATCTCGATGTGAGAAGGAATACGGTACTTGGACCAGAGGTCAGCTATCTGACACAGCACCATCTCAGATATCTCTTGAGCAGGAGTAGGAGTTAGTTCGTGTTTGACAAAAGGATTCTTGAGAACCACCTCATCCACGGTAGGAAAACCATCTTCCTCCTTAACCACGGATTCCTCACCGCCAGGAGGAATAGCCACCGATAAATGAGTGGGCATCGATGACTCTGTCATGAATGTAGAGGAATTTGACATATTTCAGTAGTAAAGTGTATACAAAAAAGTTATAGAAAAATATAGATGTCAGCTGGAAAAGAAATCGGGGATCGAAATTTAAGAAGTTGCAAGAAATCGAAAGTGGAGATCCAAGAAGAAGATCAAAGAATAATGATATGCATGCAACAAGGGGAATGCTGAAAATTTCAAATATGAAACCCCTCCTCTACTTATAGGGTTAGGTAACACTGTAATCGAGGCAGAAGAGCCGTAAACGACACCAAAATCGAAGCGACAGAAGCACAAACACTGCACTGGGAAGGCGCGTAATAATAACGCGCAGCCACACCAGCCACAACCCCGCCTCCAGTTTGACCGATTCGATCCAATCGTTACGACCAAATTGCCTCTGAATGGTTGCGGACGAGTTCCACTCATCGAGGACGTCCAAGATCATGACCTCAACAAGCAGAGGGACTAACTGTCTTGGTTAAAATTTAGATTCGACTTAATAGTTGCAAATGGACGTGATCGTGGATTAAATCGACCACGGTATAAAGGCGAGGAGTCATCTTAAGAAAGATTAACGCTGTGGTCGAATAACGGGCGTATGAAAGTAACGCCATGCTAAGTTAGGATAAAAAGAAGGAATATTTTATTGAATATTCTCTCAGTTGTACTTTTAGAGTTTTTCAGTGATAAGCCCTATAAAAAGGAAGAGATAAAGAACAAAAGGGAGGGCTTCACTTTTTGAGAGCACATTGTAAAGGGTTGATTATAAAGAATATACCAAAGCTTATCTTGTTCACTAGCTACATTGTTCAGCATATGTTGTTCACTATTTGTCTACTAGATCCAAAGATTCCTTATCCATCCCTACTTGTCATTATTCCACGTGCTCTTAGGAAGAAGAATCATCCAATGCATCTAACATTTGGGTGATAAATTCTTCTTTATTATATTTATTGACATAAGCTCTATTTATTGCATGTTTTTATTACTATATTCATTGATAATAATGGAAACTTGATATTTTTTGCTCTCGAACACGGTCTCATCCTACTGATTTCCCACAATCTTAGATCTAAAATTTATTATATTTAATTAAGATCCACCCTCTATTTTCTCGTTAATTAGTCGGAAAAGGGTCAAAACTGCCCCTAATGTATTGAAGCCAGTTTAAAAACGCCATCCGTTAACCTATTATGAAGAAAATGCCCCTACCGTTAAAAATGTGGCATATTTGTGCCCCAAACGTATTGACTCCAGTTTAAAAATGCCCCTACCGTTAACCTATTTTTAAAAAAATGCCCCTACCGTTTTAAATATAAGTATAGTCAGTTGTTAGACTTAGGGGCACAAATATGCTACATTTTTAACGATAGTGGCATTTTCTTCAAAATAGGTTAACGGAGGGCATTTTTAATCTGGAGTCAATACGTTAGGGCAGTTCTGACCCTTCTCCCATTATTTTAACAAAAATCTTGACACTTTTTGTCTAACACTATGTTCCAATTTATGTCAAATAATTGAACTGACATATAAAAAGAGAATAAGACAACTGAAACTTATACTTTTAAATATGTCTAATTTGTGTGACAGTAAGTCTCTCATTAAGGTATAGTGATTTTAAATATAAAATATATACTATATTTTTTTTGGTTTATTAATAAGAAAATAATGTTATATAAATTTAATATGATGGAACAATATTTTGTACAAAGTAAAATATACTCTCTTTGTTTATTTTTAATTGTCCATTATAGATTGTACATTATTAAAAATTAACAAATAAAATGTATAATTTAATATAATATTCATATTATTTGATATATATTTTTAATAGATTTTAAAAAATAATTTGAAACAAGTAACTAATATTATGGATATTAAAAAAATGTTTTCTCTTGATATATTAAAAGTTATAAATAAAATATTAAAATTTATTTTTAAAATATTATACAAATAAAAGTGAACGAAAGGAATACGACTTTACATATTACTTTATCGGTTCCTGCTAATGATCTTTTTATTGGATAAAACTTCATTTTAAGGGGGAGATGCTGAGAAAAGTATATCCGAATATTAACATTGTAAAATAATTCAATTACACATTATCGTACAAACCACCCTTGCCCCCAGTTGCACACTTTCCAGTTTCCTCCAGTGAATCCAACGCCGTCAGTCCGCCGCATTGACGTTACCTAAACGACGTTAATTCCCAACGGAGTTAGTACGTAACAGCCAACGACAACGAACAGCGTTTACCTTTAAAACTTCTCTCACTAAAGAGGAACAGAGAAAGAGAGAGAAAAACTCCTCTGATCTCTGAGACCCATTTTCTTTTTAATATTTTCTCATATATTAAAGAAAGCAAGCAATCGAGGCGTGTGTTGTTCATCGTTTGCTGCGTTAATCAAGACGAGGGCCTACCATTAATCCTTCAAAAATTCACTCTTTTGATTAACTCATCATTACGCTTAGGGAATTGAGAAATTCTGTTTTTGTCATTTTACGAAGAATACCAGCACAATTATGCATTATCCATCACTAATTCACATCAATTGTACGTATCTTCCTCCTTTTTCCTTTTGGATCTACCATATTATAAAATTCTTAGATTTTTCCTGCATAATTCAGTTGAATTTTGATTGGCAGATTTGGCTGAATAGACCTTCAGCATCCTGTTTCTCACGGAGCCGAATTGCCTGCAGCTGATTTTTTTTTAAAAAACACGGAATATATATCGAGAATTCTTATAATCAACCTTACTAGTTCCAAACTGAGACATAGTTATTGTTGTATGGTGAACTATTATAGGCAAACAATTGGCAATTTTTTAGTTTTGTTGGAATGGGAGGGCTTCTAATTAATGCGTCTTCGATACTTTGTTAGAGGCGGATCTGCTTGGAACTTAAACAGTTGTGGGTTTGAAATTGTTGAATTACGCAACGACTTTTTGAAATTCAGTTGAATTCTGCTGTACAGAGTGGCAATTTGGTTCCCTTTTGTTTCTTCGAAACACAGAATTCTGGCTTAAATGGAGCTGCCTCAATCCAGAACTTTTGGAGCAGAAGGTAAAAGTTAATGTTAATTCATTTGTGCCAAAAACTGGAATTTTGAATGGATTATCTTAGAGACGAAGTAAAAACTTAGATTTCCATTTATATATATTTGGTGGCAGGGAGGAAGAAGACGCATGACTTTCTTTCACTGTATTCATCTATTGAACAAGATCCAAGACCTCCGCAAGGTAAATCTTCCATACATGCAAAGGTTTATCTTTTCTATTTAAAAGTCTTTTATCCCCTTTAGTTTTTTACTGTAATTGTTTTCCGTTTTCAATTTTGGCTATGAGGTCTGGATTTAGAAAGTTTACGGGGTCGAATTAAGTAAATGAATGGAAGTTTGAATTTCAGATAAATGTGATATCCGATGTAAAATGTGGCGAGCATAGAAGGGAAAATTCATCTAAGGCACTCATGAGTGTCGCAATTAATACACCCGTGACCCAAGCGATGATTGTTGCATGCGTAGAGTTGGCCATCCAGTGGGCCCCTGACTGATAAGCAGCAATTGTTCTGAGATGTTTATACAAATAATTGGTCGGATTCACGGTTTACTTTCCCAATTTATATACATATTATATATAAATTTTTATATATTATACATCGTTAGTTATTTTTACTTTGAGCAGTTAGGACGAGCGGCTATTTAAATTAATTTTTCTTGTTAGGTGAGAATTATAGTGAAATACTTGTGTTTATATCTAATTACCGAGGTTCACTCCAAAATTAAGATGAGAATGAAATTAATTAAATTTGGTTTAATAAGGGAAGACAGTGCCTTGAAGTAATAGGATTGGAGTAACATATGAGTGCGCATAAATTTTATGGTGAGGTAAATATGAACTCACAATAAGGACTCATGCTTCCTTTTTTGATTTGTCAGAAAATCTGTTCCTTTTTTGAAATTGGAAACCTTCTTTTTTGTTGTTGATCACATCTGTAGAGAAACGGTTACTCCGTTTTATATTATCAGTCTTAATTACTAAAAATAATTATTTCAAATTATTTATCATTTTAAAGTTTCAAAAGAAAATTAATTATTTTTTGCTTTTCTCACCCTTAGTAATAATTATCCTTGAAGAGTACAAACACCTCAATTATGAATAACTTTATTCAAATATAAATAAAAATGGATTAAATATTAAGATATGAATAAAGGCAAATTAGTCAAAATACCATCCTAATTAATTTTTCTTAAGGAACGAGTACAAGACAATCATGACATACAATTTGAGACGGATGGACTAATTCTTCGTACATCTTATTAAGTCTTTGCTTACCTAAAAGTAAACTTTACTTCGGCCTCCCCATATTGAGATGTTCAAAAGTAGATTTGTTAATGATTTAAAAGGAGGAATACTATAATAGAATTGAAAGACTAATTTTCTTTAGTCGTAAGTACAAACGGGAGAAAGAAAATTTATGTAATAGAAGCGGTACCAGATAATTGCATTTAAACAGAGGTTAATTTATCCAGTATACTCTTTTCAGTAGATTTTCTTCAGTTGTTTGCTACCACCTCTCAGTTGTTTGTTGCTCCTTTGTGACATCGATTCTGAAGAATATTGGGATTAGGAAGAAACCGACAGGAAAAAGGTTAAGATTGACAAATACTTTGTCCCTGTTTGCCAGATTCAACTTCCCTTTTGATTTACCTACGCACAGTGGCAAAGCCAGAAAATTCAAAATAGTATTCAATTCTTATTTTTTTGTTAGTGGGCTATGCAACAGTGTTTAAAGTTTATTTTTTTGTATTAATAACAAGTAATATCTTATCATATAGTATAATTTTTCGGCGAATGATTTTCAGTTGACTACCCTTGATCACACCTAGCTTCGCCCTGACACAAAGATAAGGAGCATATCATCTTTCATTATTGTGCATGGTATTTAACATGGACAATTATATCTTCTGGTGCCTTAGTATAATCTCATCTCGACATGGCTACTAAACAGGTGGCTACCTAAAAACTCATGATTTCTTGCAACCTCTGGAGCAAGCAAGGAAGACAGTTGGGAAAACAGAAACTAAAGTTGAGGTAGAGGCTACAGAAAAGACTCCTTCAGCAGCACATATTCTTCCTGGTGGTATTGGCACCTATAGCATTTCTTATTTACAGCAAAGCATTCCAACACCAGAAGCAAACATATTTGATGTCACACAGGCCATTAGTACTGATAGAGAAGATCGACACTCAAACTGCAGTTCTTACTCGGGGTGTGGTTTTGCAATATGGAATGAATCTGCCATCAAAAAGGGAAAGACAGGGAAGGAAAATCTCGCTGGAGATAGACATGTCCTAAGAGGAGGTACATTTTGATTTTCCTGAGATCACTATAGTATTATCCGTGGAGAAATTAAGCTCGAATACTCAGCTCCATAACACTTGCTATGTGCATGGCAGAAGCAGGTGTCAACATTGGAGGAGGGCAACCCACAACATCGTTGGAACGGCAATCACAATTATCTTCTAATCATAATCATAACACTGCAACCTTGAGCATGCTCTCATCCGCTCAGTGAGTGACTGGCCTTCATTCATAAGAATGCTTCTTATTTCTCTTGATATTTTGTGCTTATACATCCACTTCTAACTCTATAATTACTATGCAGGCAATCATCAGCTGTTGAGAATCAGAGTTTCCTCAATATGATGAAATCAGCTAAGAATGCGCATGAAGAAGATGAGGACGAAGAGGAAGAGTTTATTGTCAAGAAAGAGTCACCTTCACACTCCAGAGGTTTGTCTTGCATAACTCTGATAATTGCTTCTCTCAGTACACTGAACTTAGCATTTTTAATAGAAAGATAACGATGTATAGGCAATTTATCTGTGAAAGTTGATGGAAAAAGCAGCGATCAGAAGCCAAATACTCCGCGCTCGAAGCACTCAGCAACAGAGCAAAGAAGAAGAAGAAAGATCAATGACAGGTATGTTTACAATCATAATATAGAGCTTTGAGAAAAGAAAAGAAAAGAAAGTTTGTGATATAGTTACTATTTTATGTGAGAACGAGAATGGTTGTGTGATCTGAGGCATATCAAGAAGCTCTCTCTGTCTAGATACCTCGCGTTAACATCTTTAAATTTGGTTAATCTGCTACTATGGACTTATTAATAATCACAATAACATGATTGTCAATGAAAATTGAACTATTGCATTTGGAACTTCTTTATCAGATTTCTGAAGTTGAGAGAGATCATCCCTCACAGTGACCAAAAGAGAGACAAAGCATCATTCTTGCTGGAGGTAATTGAGTGTCATATATGATTAAGTATTCTGTCTTCACAAGAACTGTACACCGAACAAGTAAAATGCCTTTTGTAGGTTGTCGATTATATTCAGTTCCTGCAAGAGAAAGTGCACAAGTATGACGGGTCATATCAAGGCTCGGAGAATAAACCTTCAACATTACCATGGGTAAATCCTTCTTTGAATTATTCTCATTGTTTTCTCTCTTCTCTAAATCTTTAGTTTTTATTATCTTGCCCTTGAAAGGTCATTGGACTTGGATCATCACAGAAGTTAGGACAAAAAGCTCAACATTTCATTTAATACTGTGTATTAAGATGGAAGGGTTGGTCACCAACCGATAAACAATTAAAATGCTAAGTACGAGATACGTTGTTTTTGTAGCACATGATAGATGATTAGATATGTTTGGAGTCCACCATCTATATGGCTCTGGGAGTAAGTAAGGTAACAATGGGATTTTGCCCTTGAAATACGATGGTTAAAATGGTGGAACGCTATTTACTTGTATATATTGCAAGAATGCATAAAATCAAGAAGGACACGGTATATATTTATTCAATTTGTTGATAGCATCCAATCCATGTAAGATGGCTTTCTCTTAGTACATTCATTAATGCATTCAGTGACTTTTCTTCATTCATGAAAGCAGAATAAGTGCCAGCAAATGTCTCAAGGTTTCATTGATCAATCTCAAGGAACAAATAGTGCATCTAGTCCTGCAATTATATGTGCAGGAAAGTTTGACAAGAGCAAAATTGCAATCTCTGCCACAAGTCCTGTCAATGGGCAGACACTGGAGCCAAACAGAATTTCCACTGTGAAACAAAGTAGTCAGCAGTCTGAATTAACAAACAACGCAGCAACACTTTGTAAGCAACCAAACGCGTTTCCACTTTGTGGGAGTACTTGCATAGCATCGCTACAGTCTAGACTGGCACCTGATGCTGACTCATTGGAATTGAAGTCCCAGTCTCAATTTTGGCTTACCAGATCGAATATGACTGATTGTGCTGTTACAAATGATAAGCTAAAAGGCCAAGAGGTGTCTGTAGAAGATGGTACGATCAGCATTTCCAGTGTCTATTCTCAAAGGTAAGAATTCTCTAATCTGGGAAAAGTTTGTGATCTAATCTTTAAAAAGCGACCGTTGATATACATCCATATACTTTGGTAGTGCTATGAACAGAATATAAGCTCATGTTCTTGGTGCCAAGGATCTGAAACTAGATTCAGTTACCTTTGATATGCATTAAGCAACTATGTTAAGATTTTCCAGTAGGAAAAAATGGTCATGTACTTTGCAATAGGATTTTTTTGGTGATTAAAGACTTTTGTTTGACATTTACCATATGAATGAAGATGTGCTTTGCTTTTTGTTAATTGATAATTTTGTTCTTTATTGTATCTCTTTACTACACAGAATTCTGCAGTCTAATCAAAACCTTTCAGGTTGTTGAACACATTGAAACAAGCACTGCAGAATTCCGGATTAGATTTGTCACAAGCCAATATGTCAGTGAAAATTGATCTTGGGAAAAGACCAAATGATAGTTAAATGCTTCAGTGTCCAATTTTAAGGTACCTGAAGTTCTTTTAGTTCCACTAATTTTCTAGTTCTTGATTAATATTATTCTGAAACTTAAGATTCGAATCAAGCCAGAAGTAACAACCTTAACTTTGATATGATTCCCAGGGTGACAACATTTCCACAAGCAACCGATCAAATCCACAGTTGATAGATTCAAGTACAAGGGAGGAGTCTGTCCACGCCTTCAAACGGCTCAAAACGAGTTGAAGCTAATTTAACACACACTGGTTCTTTTGCAATTTATTCAATTTACATTTTTTACTTTCCCCTTCTGGTTCTGAAGGGATATTCATATCTATACCTGGTATAGAAAATCTCACCTAATCGGATCAAAAGCCATTGTAAATGTAATTCTTTTTCTTTTCCTCCCCTTTTTTCTCTTTGATTGTCTGGCTGCACAAGTTGTTTTTATTTGTAGTAAACTATCTAACTTGTGTATCATATCATTATATGAGGCTTCCATGTTCACGATGAGAAGCCGCTTTTTAATTTAAGGCTTCCATTCATTTCCATCTGATGTTTCTCGGACATCTTTCTTGATTATCTTTATATTACTTGCTGAATCCTTGAAGAACAATGGCATATGGATGTAACTTAAATTATGTAATTCAGTTTTAACTATTTTTTTATTTTGGTTCTTGTCTTCTACTTTTGTATTTACTTGCTCCAGAAAAAAGGTGCGAAGGTTCCTCAGAATTTTTTTTTATTACCAATCTGCTCAACATAATGATGTATTTTTCTCATAAATAATGGAAAGGTGGTAGTTTAGCCCTTATGATATAGTTTAGAGGTTCTTTTACGTGGGGTTTTCTTGGAAAGTAGTGAGTATATGGTTTCCGATTTTGTAGTAAAATTTGCGTTGTTTTGTTCTGAAAAAACAATGTTTTTCATTGAAAAAGTTTCTTCCCCACCTTGTATTGTTACTAGACAATTCTCCTCTGGTATGAGCTGTGCCTGTGACCAAATAGTATAGTAAAACAATAGTAGAAAAGGTTTAATATCTGCATTAATGATACAAGACCAACAATAATCCAATAAAATTTCACCAATAGGATTTGGGGAGGGTAAATTATACGCAGACCTTACTCCTACCCCGAGGGGATAAAGAGATTATTTCTGGGAGATCCTCGGCTTAAAGACAAATAGATCTCCGACAACAAAACTAAAAAAATAATATTAGCAACGTGGAGAGACAGCATATAAATGGAAAAGCAGTAACACAAATATTATGCAGAAGTGTGTGTCACACCTCCTTTTTTACACACCACCTCGAAAAGTAGTATATAAGGAAAATTTTTAAATTTAAGTGACATTATTCGAAATATGATTATTTATTCAATCCAGAGTCGTCACTTGGGATAGTTTATTTGATGTCCTAAGTCACCAGTTTATTTTAAATCCCAAATCGAATAAAGAATTGACTTTCCTTATGAAGTCTGCGAACCAGAAATTCTTAATAAAGAATTCTGTTAACCCGGAAAAAGGTGTTAGGCATCCCTAGATATCGTTGTTCTAGCACAGTCGCTTAAACTATTATAATTCATTTATTATCTGATTTAATACATGTTTTAGCTTATGGTCTATATTTACTTATTAAATCGCTTTTAATTATTTTTAGGAAGATTCAATGTTATTTAAAACACGCCTTAAACCACGTCACATAAAATGCACCGCGATTCACGACATATTTTATTAACGTTGTTGAGAATTGGAGTTGGGTCACATGAAATGCACACCCGAATTTAAGGAAGTTAATTTAGAATGCGCGCCTAAAGCAACTACACATTTTCAAGTTAATAATAAAGTTTGCGAGGGCTATAAAAAATTCAACTAATAGCGCACCTCGATTTCTAAAGTGTTAGTATCATGAGGGCCAGGGAAGTATGGAAATTTTATCCTTGGTTGAGCTTCGGTGAAGATAGACCAAGGATAATTATATTAGGCTCATGGAGCAAATTCCAATCCACTTCAAGGCGCTAGCCTAACATTGTAGTACTGGAGTCCATTTTAGTCCAAGCTTCATGAAAAGCAACTAGTCATAATGTATAAGAAATATGGCAGAATCCAAATCATTAATTACAAAGACTAAACATGCACAGCTAAGTCCACAACATCAAGTTATCCAGTATACAAAGTAAACGAGTTCTCTTTAACATACGGTGCTTAAATTGCAAATTTGTTATTCACGACAAGGAAATAAACAACATCCAGAAGTAGATCAATTTACATAATAGTTGGAATTTTATTTTTTAACTCAAATCTGGAAATTTTAACCTCAGATGAAATTTTTTAATCTCAATATACTCAAACACTTAATTCTCGTGTCTTTTCATATTAGATAGTGATACAAATCAGATTGACATAGAATTTGAATCACATTTTTCATGAATAACAAAATTCAATTGCTTCACAAATTCAATAAAGATTCAATCACGTACTCAAATAATAAGTCGACATTTTTTTGTCTAGCCTAAATTTCTCCTAGAAATTCATAAAATTAGGATCTTTCTTTATCTGTGTGATATTTATAATTTAATTGTATAAATTGTATGTTTTGTTTGCATTCTTGTGTGTGCACTTTAAGTGATGTAATTCAAAAATACAAAATAGCATGTAGGGTCCAATTTTTAGCATTTTTATTAGTGAATTAATATTGCAAAAAAAAAAAAAAAAAAGAAATACCAAAATGGTCTTTTTGCATTTCTACTTTTAATTTGTCTTAAGTTTTTTAAATTAAAATTAGGAATTAGTTAATTTGGAAATTGAGTAGCATAATTTATAGTCAATTTGGGTTTTTAATTTTGCAAAAATCAGAAATAAAAATTCAAAAGAAGAGGAAATTAAAAGAAACTAACTGGACTTCATAAATTATCAAATTTTGGGCCAAAACCATTCAAAATTGGCCCAAGACCACTTTTGAAACTTGTTCCCTAGTCCAGCCCAAACTCAAATTACCCGGTCCACCCTTATTGCTCCAAAACGATGTCACTTTTGTATCATCAAATCTGGGCCGTCGAGAATCTTGGACCCTATGACTCAGAAAGATAGGGTGTCTTGAGTAAAAAGTGTCGGAGCCCCCTACCCCCAAGTCTTGTCTCTCTCACTCCCATTCTAACCAGAGATGCTCCACCATCCACCACCCTAAAATCACCGCCGAAAATCGCCTAACGGCGACAACCGGACACCAAACGCCCTCTCCACTTCCCCTTTCCACCCCCACCATCAGTTTCCTCCAAAACCTAGCCAAGCCCGTCGAATATCCAAATTCGTGGTTGCCGCCTTCGCCGTCCACGGCGGGGCCACCTCTAAATGTTACCAGATTAACACCCTAGGTACTTCTCCTTCTCCTCTTTCCAAATCTATACTAAATTTCCCTCAAATCCTAGTTGAAGTGTTCGAATCTTAAATCAAAGGAAACGGTCAAACTCCAAAATCACCCAAATACCTCCAAAACAACACCCCATAACCCCTTTCCCTCCCTCATGCTTAATATGTCATTAGTTTCCTTCGAAACCATCCAGAATTGCACAATTCTTAAATATAGGGTTCCGTTCAAGGCTGTTCGGCTTTCCAAGGTCGCCAGTGTTTGACTTGGGTCTTGAATAATGCTATGTATTGTTCTTGGTAAAGAACAAGTGCATAACATTATTCGAGGATCAAATTCAAGGTCAGCCAAGTTAAACACTCAAAACTAGTGAATTTTCTTAATTGTTTATTTTGTTATTTGAATTAATTTCACTCCCATGATTGTTTTGCTTCATGATTTAATTACTTTGAGTCATCATCTGTTTTAAGTCAGTAAGTCTTTTTCAGCTGGTTATATTTTTCTTCATGTTAATTCTGATTTGTTTTAGTAGTTTTGATTTGATTCTGTTTTGTTTTGATTTTGTATTTGGTTTCAATTAATTGATTCAAGGATGTTATGGTTGAATTGATCTTAGTCCTGTGCGTTTATGGTTAGTTCATCGATTATCCTAGGTTGGTTAGAATTAATGTGTTTAGGTAAATTGATTTTCTTTTCTAGATTGGTTTGGATATAGCTGAATACCCCAACCCTGCTTTGACTAACTTTGATTAGTTTGGACTAAGGTTAACAAGTTGAGAGTTAGTTTGGCTGGTTTGGTAAATTTTAGATTAAGTAAAGGTTAGTATATGCATTCCCAAATAGAGAATAGTGCTGTAGTTGAAACTGGAACTTCTTAGACTATTCTAGAAGAGGGTTTTATTTAAAATTTCAGTAGCTTAGTATTAAAACTTGAGCTATAAGCTAACAAATAAGGGACTAAACAGTTAAAATTTGGAAATAAAAGAGGGACTAGGGGTGCAAAACTAAAAACAGAGGGATGCCCTATTTGCTTGCCTATAAAGGCATTGCAAACTTGCTTTTCAAGCTAGGGATTAGAAGCTGGAAATCTTAAAACACACACAAAAATTTAAAAGTTTAGGGAAGACCTAAAGAGATAAAATTCTAAGAAAATACTCACGGCTACAAAAATCTAAGAAATAGGACTCCATTAATATCTGCGGTTTGAGTGTTGAAATTTTTAGATTAAAACATCTTTGGTTCCTTCTAAGATTGAGATACTTTAAATTTGGAGTTCTTCAAGTTTTGGGTCAAATTCTGTTGGGAAGTTACTGTTCCATTGGTTTCCGTTGGCTATTTATGATGTTTTTGCTGGATCTGGCTTCGAATTCTGCTGCTCGTTTTACTGCTCTAGACTACTGATCCTTTTACCTCTTTGTTTCTTACTCTATCCAGGTATTCCTTGACACTTATGGATATCACTTGAATGTAATGGAGAGTTGGATTTTGGAATGTGAAAGTGCTGCACCATTTTCTTTGAATTAGTTTTTTTTTAGTTTCATGTCTTATTTCTGAATATTAAATTTGTTTAAGTTACATATCTTCGTAGTGGTATTAATTGGTGTTAGATGTATGTGAGAAGGTTATAATTGATTCACCTTCGGCAATGACTCACTTTTCACTATGTTTTTTAGTTGCCTTTACTATTGCTGAGAATTTGAATTTTGTAATAAAAGGGGCTGCCACTATAGTGTTTATGATTTGCTGCATCTGTGAGTGTTAAGGAGGCTAACGTGAGCCTCATAATTTTCATTTTGGAGGTTTGCTGGGAAGTTCCTTTATGGAACGAAGTAATTAAAAGTGCTAGAGTATAATGCCTTGTGACATGATTATTAAGTGTTTAGTTTAGTGTAGTTCTAATTTTCAGCGTTTGGATGAAGTTACTGGTTCAGAACTTTAAGAGAAAGCATGCTTTAACTATTCCATTTCGAAAGTACTTTTCAATAAGCACAGATTTAAATCAGTAGCCTTAAAACTTAATAAAGGGCCAGTTTTGGTTGGGTTTTGCTAATGGGCTAAGGCTTCACGGCCTGCTCTGAATGATTTGGGCCTGCGGAAAGGCCCATGACTGACCAGTGTTTTCTTTTACAACTTGTCTGAAATCCCTCCTCCTTGGGCTAATCTAGAAGCCCAGTGACCTAAATTCATTTCAAAATTGTAATTTAATTCGAGTAATGCAAACTTAAGCCTTCCAATATAAGTAGCAAATTTGAATTAAAGAGTCTTCGAAAAATGGAGATTCTTTTATTTAGATTTGGACTTGATCTTGAGGCCCAAGCTCCTTAATTGATAGCTTATCGATGATGTTAACTAATCAATTAGGCTTTTAGAGATAAATCCAATATAAAATAATAGTTCACTTTAGGATGGCCTTTAAAATAAAAGAGTTGCACCACGCCACATAAAATCACAAATTATGTGTCCCTCTTTAATTACTTTATTCAAATATTTAGAATTCGAGACGCGCCATTTAGCAAATTTTCATGGCCTCCCACAGAATAAATAATACGCTAATCCTTTTAGGCATGTTATTTAATAATATCACATTCCTAAACTCGGGTGTTCATTTCATGAGATCTAAATCAAATCCCACAACGTTGAATAAAATGTGTTTAGAATTGCGGGTGCATTTCATATTGCTCGATCCAAAGACATGTTTTAATCGACGCTTAATATTCTTTAAAATTTAATCAAAAGCGGTAAATAATCTTATAATTGCACTATAGGGTGACATGCTTTAAAATTAGGTAACTAAGCCGAATATGATAGTTGAGACAATCGTGCTAGAACTACAGAACTCGGGAGTGCCTAACACCTTCTCCCGGGTTAACAGAATTCCTTACCTGGATTTCTGGTTCACAGACTATAATAATAGAGTCAAACTTTCCTCGGTTCGGGATTTAAACAGGTGACCTGGGACACCATTAATTATCTCAAATGGTGACTCTAAAATCTCTTAAACAATAGATCCCTTTTTGATTGTCCTTAAATTGGAAAAAATCCCTTTATCTACGCCCTTCACTTGGGTTGTAGTGTCCAAAAGGAGGTGTGACAGCTCTGGCGACTCTGCTGAGGACCGAACCCAGAATCTCTGGTTTAGGGTTCAAGAATTCGAGCTTAGAATAACTGATATATTTGGCTTGTTTGATTTTATGTGTTAAATGCTTTACCGCTTTGATATTTATTGAAATGTATATATAAACTGCTGCGAAACCCTTCCTCTCTTTGAGTCTTCTAAATCATGGAGAAGGGTGCATTTCGTGTGACTTATCTTCTGTTTAGATTCTTATCCCATTTTAGAATGAGGTTCGGACAAGCTGCTAAGCCGACGGAGCTTCTGTATCCCCGGTACGCTGCCCCCCTCGGCTCGAGTTGTCCGCTCGGGTAAGCCAGGTATAGAACAATAAACCCATGGCTTAAACTTAGAATAATAAACCTCATGCCGGATCTCTAGTAGGAAATTTTGTTTGCATCACGTGAATTTGACTTAGGGGACTCAACACAGGGGTTGGGTCCGTCTAGGACAGGTGCACCCAAAATAATGGACCATCCTAATGCATTTTACGTGCAACTTGTGCATTTATTTCGGATTTTGCATGCTGACCGACTTATGAGTGTTAGGGAAAGTTTGAAAGAGAGAAAGAGTTTGTTTGCCAATGAAAAAATGAAAAGAAAAAATACAAAAAGAAAACAAAATTTTTTGTTTGTTCAATCTGTCAATGGAATTTTTTTGTTTTGGCCTATGAATTGAAAAAGAAGAAAATAGTTTTTTTCAAAAATAGTTTTAGTAGGGTCTAATCATGTTTTAGTTACATTTTATTAAAAAATGAGCGACAAAAGACATGAGAAATTCCAAAAAAGATTTTGTACCTTTTCATCATTTTCTGAAAATCAAAAAAAGAAGAAAAACATCCAAAAAGAGTTTCATGTTTCATAGTTTTTCAAAACAAAAGAGAAAGAAAAATAAAGGAAAATGTTTTCTCTAAAATTAAGATGTTTTCTTATTCTCGCACGTATCGAATTTGCCCGAACTAGGCCGGTTTGATTCTCAACAAATGTGAGATATGTAGGCGACCCCCATCAGGTCCAACTTCCTTGTTGCAAAAATAACCAAAAGACGAAATTTTGATTTTTGCCACGAATAAGGCAGGTGATGCCATTCTTGTCTAAAATAAACCGAATGTCCCTAGAAGAGCACCAGAAGGCTATTTTTGCAAAAACAGCCACCTTGAGTCATTTTCAACGGTTAGCAGGCACAACCTTAAAATCTTCTTCCTCGAGGTTCTAAAAGGCCATATCTACAAAACCGAATCTTATTTCGAAATAAAATTGAGAAATTTTTTGAAAAAAAGATGATGCTGTTTTCCTTTCTAGGTCAAAACAAGTCTTTAAATCACTTTAATAAATGTACAGGATGAGCACGAACAAAATTGAACCCTTCACAGTTCTTACAAAAATCCCCTTGAAGCTTCACATGCGGTGGAACGACTTAGGAACAGGCAGGAAAGAAACAGTGGAAAAGGTTCTGGGAGGCCTTGTCGGTTTATCAAAGGTCAAACCAAGGGTGGAAATAGTTGAGGCTTTGATACCTTTCTGGGACCCTACCTGTGATGTATTCCGTTTTCCTGACTTCGATCTCACACTTACACTAGAGGAAGTTGCGGGTTATGCAAGCCTCACTGGGAATCTTAGAAGCAGGTATCCACTGGCGCCAAGACCGGTAACTCCCCACAGGTTCCTAGACTTGCTAAGTATTAGCCGAGATGTTCGGGATGGAAATATATCAGAATGATATTGCACATTCCATTTATTGTATCATCGATATGGCAACCCCCGAGATATTGAAGAGCCAAACACCAGTCTAACCTACGCCGGAAACAAGGACAAGTAGGAGGCAAAGAGGGCCTTAGCTTTCATGGTAGCTTTCTTGGGAGTTGTTGTCTGTCCCAAAAAAGATGGTCTTATAGAGATCGGCCTCGTCGGAATGCTAGATGTTGCAATCAAAACAGCCAACAGCACGGTGGTTTCGCTAATCGTATCCGAAATCTATCGAGCCTTGACTATATGCCGAGAAGGTGAAAAATTCTTCCAAGGATGCAATTTGATACAATAGCTGTGGTTGCAAGAGCACCTCTATCACCGGATTGGGTACATGAACTATGGTTTGACCGGGTTTAGCTGTATTGAAGAGTTTAAAACTCGGGTAACGGGTATTGAGTTCCCTGAGGGTACCGAGTCTTGGCTATCATGTTTGAGATCTTTGACCACTGATAAATTGAGTGGGCTTTCGGATGGCTTCCCGCTACCAAGGCAATATATACATAAGCTGAAGTACCCTATAGTCTCTTGATGGGAGTCCGGAGCATCAAACCTTATGCTCCCTATAGGGTTTTGCACCAATTGGGAAGATTTCAGACCGTCCACGGTGACGAAGATCTAAGCAAACAAGTGATCAAACTAGGCCCAAAGGTTGCCTTTCCAGAAAGAAAAATTCGCAAAATATGGAATTAATGTAGGTTTCGTGAGCCTATGACCATAGTACGGGGTCGATCTAGAGGCTAAGTGGACCCTATATATATGATTTGGTTTAACAAAAGATTCCATATCCATGGGAGACCTGCAAAGTGGCCGTATGTCCAACAATTGACTGATGGAGGCCAGGCGCAATGGGATTGGGCAGCCAAAGAAAATGAATACAGGGTTAGGATAGGAGCATTGGAAAAGCAAGTTTGGGATCTTCAGTTTGAAAACAGCTTGCAAGTCAGAACCGGTGAAGGTGATAAAAAGAAATTGGCTTAAGAAAATGAGGCTATTAAGTCTTAGATCCGACAAATGAAGATAGCAGCCAACAATCGGGAAAGAAGCCAGGCTGATGAAAGGTTGACAAGTGGACTGAAAAGGCAAGTCTTGGAATGCCAGGAAGACTTGGAAAAATCTGAAAAGAATATGGCAAAGTTCCAGGCGCAGTGGGCATGGAAAGTAGAAGAGAGAGCCCAATTTGTGCGACAAATGAATAGAAACTCGAAGCAATTATTACCAATCTGAGAAGAAAAGTGACTACCCTTTAGGGCGAGGCAATTAGACAAGCCAAAGATTTCAAAGATGATAGGGAACATTGCTATGGTTTGATGGCCCAAATGGAGGAGAAACTACAACAGCTGCAAAATCAACATCTTCGTGACTCCCAAGTGTTGGAAGCCAGGAGTGATCAGATAGGATAGTTGCTTCAAGAAGAGGGCTAGATTAGAGAGAGCATCAAAGATATTGCCAATTATATTAGCACGAAGTTCCACGCATGCGAGGACATGACTCGTAGCACCTTCTTTGTTGCAGTAATGATATTTGTTCGACAAGTAATGGAAGACCTCCACCACCTCCAAGGGGATTTAGCATATAGGCCTGTAGCGAGGCCGAATGATATACCGCAGGCCCCAAGAGTATTAGAGGCTTTAATGTATTTGTGATTTTTCCAATTTGAGAGTATGTAGTTTTCTTTATTTGTGTCGTGGTAGGTCGTTAGGTTAGTTTTTTACATTTTGAGTCAAAGTTTCTTGTTTCTAGTTGAGTTAGAGTCTGTTAATGTCCTTGCAGTATTTGTAATCAAATGCTTCACATTGTGAAAGTTGAAAAGTCCAAAATATTTCCTATAGTGATTTGGCAAAAGTGGTAATTGATATAGGAAAATGAAAAATTACAAAAATATTTATTTCATGCATTTATTACGCTCGCTCTGATTTATGTGGGGTCATGATACATAGGCAATCTCAATAGGATACGACCATAACCCTAAAAAAAGAAGAGGGAAAAGAGAGAAAGAAAATAAGAAAATACTGGTAAAATAAAGGAGAGAATGAGAGAATAAAATGGCTGAGGAAAGAAGAAAGAAACACAATAAGAAAAAGAGAGAAGAAAGTGGCGTAGAATAAGAGTCGGGATGAAGCAAGCAACTGATTCATCTAAATGACCAACAACTGCTTGAGTGCATTCATCCCAAATATGTGGCCGCTTACATGTTGAAGTCTAACCATTAACATGTTTTGGTGTTGTTGAAATCCAGTCCAAACAGGTGGTTAGTACTTGGGGCATTCTGGCAACCCACTCCTATAACACGAGGTCTAAGAGCAAGCAGATCATGGCCAATCAGGAAACCGATGTCAGCATCATTGACCCTTCGAAAAAGGCAGAGGAACTGGACGTTAATGCCATGAAGGAGGAAATATACAAACTGAAACACCAAATGGCTGAGATGTATCAGGCATGGGTGAGGGGGTAGCCACCACCGACCTATCCTGCTAATCCAACCTTCATCCCACCACTGGCCCAAACTCATGATTATTCCACCACTGATCTGCCCCCAAGTTTCCCTGTATGCTTGCCGCACCAGAGTACGACCTCTCAAGCACCCCCAGCTCCACCACCCAAAGTTGTTCCTCACCCCCCAATTGCTCCCATTTATGTGGCACCTCCTCCTCCCACACTCCACAGATCATCAAGTGAGCCTCTGCTTCAATCTCACGACAAACAATATTACATACCAGAACCCGCTTACAAAGCCCATGAACCTTACTCCTATGCTCATCATTTAGAAATCCCGACGGAGTTTGAAAAATAAATAAAAAATACCGAGCAAGCGGAGGTGCTCAGGAAGGTTAGAAGTTTAGAACAATCATTCAGGGATATGCGAGGGTTAGGTGGCCCGGTGAGTGTGGCGTTCAAGGACCTTTGTTTGTTTCCATATGTGCAGTTGCCTCCAGGTTTTAAGATGCCTAAGATTGACTTATATGATGAACACAGCGATCCAGTCGCGCACCTAAGGGGTTTTTGTTGCAAAATGAGAGGAGCAGGGGAAAAAGATGAATTGCTAATGGCGTACTTCAGTCAAAGTTTAAGTGGGTCGGCAGTGGAGTGGTATACCGGCGGGTCACACCCGATGGTACACTTGGGATGGACAAGCACAAGCATTCGTCTGTCACTTTCAATATAATCTTGAAATTGTCCCAGACCATCTGCCTTTGACAAAACTGGAAAAGAAACACAATGAGAGCTTCCGAGAATACGGTTTCCGTTGGAGGGAACAGGCGGCCAGGGTTGACCCCCTAAGTGAAGGAGAGTGAGATGGTAGATTATTTTTTGCAAGATTTGGAGCCTACATATTTTAGTTATCTGGTGTTGGCAATTGGTAAATCTTTCAATGAGGTAGTTAATATGGGAAGTATGGTCGAGGAAGGACTCAAATCCAACAAGATTATGAGTTACTCTGCAACCAAAGCAATCACTCAGGCTATCCAAGGTGGGGCTGGGGGAACATTTGGAAAGAAGAAGAAGGAAGAAGTAGCGACAGTTGAGTCGGGAACTTGGTTCAGGACCCAAGCACCATCCCATTACAAACAACCTCGTCCTCACCACCAAGTATATCCACACACTCCATATGGCATACCGCAACATTACTATCTACAGTTAGAACCTCGTTTCTCAGTTCATCACGCACAAGCATATATCTAACCTCCTGCCCACGTACAATAGCGTGCGCCAGGTCCACAAAATAATTACCCCGCCCCACCAAATAACTATCCTCCAAGAGCTTACCAACAACCTCCCAAACCAGCTTTCCGGGCCAACCAAGTTCTAAAGACTGAGAGAGTGCATAAGAAAAAAAATTTCATGCCATTGGGATAGTCATATGCCAACTTGTTCCACAAATTTAGGCAATTAGAAATGTTGAGGGCAATCGAAGAAAAATTGCAAAACCCTCCCCCCACGAAAATCTAGATTATTCTGTCAACTGTTAATATTGTTCAGATGCCCCGGGCATGATACCAAAAAGTTTTGGCATCTAAAGAATGTTATCCAGAAACTTATTAACTCCCACCGGATTGAAGTGCAAGCTCCGGAAACACCCAATTTTAACCAAAACCCATTGCTGGCATATCATGAGACCAACATGATTGAGATAGTGGACAAGGGAGACGAGCTAAAAAATCCCTCAAAAACTATAATGATGATCAAATCTAGTGAAGTCAAGCCAATTGAGAGAATGATCAGTGAAAAGTCAGTGAGCGAGATGAAGTAAATAGACATCAAACCTTTTATGGTTCAAGGAAGGTCATCAAGCATGGTTGCACCAAAGTAGGAAAAGGAAAAGGTAATAGTACATGGGGCAGCTAGGGAACCTGTCATAGTTGTGGAATGTGCTTGCATAGAGCCTGTCATGTAAAACCAGTAATCATCGCCAATCGTCAACAACAAAGCCGTTCCTTGGAGATATGAACAAACAATAGTGATGTACAAAGGGAAGGAAGTTAGAGAAGAAGTTTTTGAAGCCCAGGGCTTGATGTGGTCAGGGAGATACTTTGCCCTTGAGGAATTGAGGAAGAGCAGGGTCCCCAAGGATAACCCAGAATCGGTGAAGAAAGTTGTATCCAAAGAAGAGGCAGAAGAATTCCTGAAGAAGATGAAAATGCATGACTACTCCATCATAGAGCAATTGAGGAAAACACCAGCTCAAATCTCCTTACTTTCCTTATTAATCCATTCAGATGAACACCACCGGGCATTGATGAAGATTTTGAACGAAGCCCATGTCCCTGACAAGATAACAGGGAATCAGTTGGAGAAGATTGCAAACAAGATATTCGAGGTAAATCGGATCACTTTCTCTGACGATGAGTTGCCCATGGAAGGCACTGAGCATAATCGGGCCCTTTATTTCTGTGAAGTGTGAAGATGCTGTGGTCACCCGGGTTCTAGTTGACAACGGGTCTAGTGCGAATATCTGCCCGCTCTGCACACTAAGCAAGCTGAAGCTAGAAAGCTAATGGATCCACAAGAATAACATTTCTGTTCGGGGGTTCGATGGCGGAGTCAATGACTTAGTAGGGGATATAGTGCTGGAGCTGACAATAGGTCCCATTGAGTTTACTATGGAGTTTCAAGTGCTGGATGTGGTAGTTTCTTGTAACCTGTTGCTGGGTAAGCCCTGGATTCATGCAACCAAGGCAGTGCCATCTACCTTGCACGAGATGGTCAAACTCGAATGGGACAGACAAGAGATTGTAGTGCATGGTGAAGATAATCAGTGGGTTTCGGGTGATGCCATCGTACCTTTTATTGAATCTGAAGACAACAAAGGTCCATGGGTTTACCAGGTATTCGACACGGTGTCAGTTGAGAAGATCCTGGAAGGTGAGGTTGTCACAACTCCAAAGATAGCAACCAATTCGGTCATGGTAGCTTTAGAAATGTTAAAGAATGATTTCATGCCCGATAAGGGATTGGATGTTTCTCTGCAAGGAATCGTGCAACCGGTGTCACTCCCTAAAATTCTGGACACTTTCAGTTTAGGGTTCAAGCCTACAGCTGCATACATAAGGCGAGATAGAAAGTTAAAGCAGAGGGCCTGGGCCCTCCAAAATCCCATCCCAAGGTTGTCCAGATCGTTTGTCAAGCCCACTACTAGCAAGTGCCCAGTGCCAAAGATTCCCGGTCCACTGATTTATGCGGATGGGAATTTGGATAAGGGGTTTGAGACGCTATTCAATGAGGTAAATATGGTTGAGGCCGGAGAAGGATCGAGTAAGGCAGATGTGCAGTTTGTGGGAACACGTGCAAAAGTCAGCAACTGGGAAGCCACACCTCTTCCCATCCGGAGGGAGTCATGGTAGTCGGCTTTGATTTTTCTTTCAGTCTAGTATGGATTAGCTTCAGGGTAGTTAATTCAGTTGTTATTTCCAATTGTTTGGATGTGTAAAATCAGTTATCTTTCTGATTCTAATGAAATGCAATTTTTTTCCAACAATGCTGATAGTTTTTATTTTTCTTTACTCGTTCTTCCTTTTCTTATTGTACAGTTATTTTTTAACCGGTTCTAATGATCTGGCATGCATAAGGACTCTTCGGCCCAGTCTTAAAAATTTGTCTAGTTCATAAATAACAATTCAAGAAAAAGAACTTGTGGATGAGTGATAGTACGACGAGGAAGGAGCATGGGATGAAATTAATAAAGAGTTGAACCACGTTTAGGAGAAAACCAAACCAAACCTGAGCGATATAGAGGCAGTCAATTTAGGGGCTCGGATAACATTAGAGAAATCAAAATAAGTGTCCATCTGGAGTCACAGCTTAGGAAAGAAATAATTGAAGTAGTGCTTGAATGCAAAAATGTTTTTGCATGGTCGTACGATGATATGCCCGTATTGAACACTGACTTGGTGGTTCACAAAGTGCCCACCGACCCAGCCTGTCCTCTCGTTAAACAAAAGATAAGAAAGTTTAAAACTGATGTGAGTGTGAAAATCAATGAGGAAGTGACCAAATAGTTTGATGCAAAAGTTACCGAGTCACACGATATCCCACCTGGTTGGCCAACGCTGTACCCGTACAGAAGAAAGGAGGTAAAACTAGGGCGTGTTTCGATTATCGTGACCTCAAAAAAGCAAGTCCAAAGTACAACTTCCCACTACAAACATCCATATATTAATTGACAATTGTGCAAAGCCCGAGATTGGATCGTTCGTGGATTGTTACGCAGGTTACCACCAGATTTTGATGGATGAAGAAGATGTAGAGAAAATAGCATTCATCACACCGTGGGGGGCATATTTATATAGGGTCATGCCTTTTGGTTTGAAGAACACCAGGGCCTCAAATATGAGGGCAATGACAACTATCTTCCATGATTTGATACATAAGGAAATTGAGGTCTATGTGGATGATGTGATTGTGACGTCCAGAAAGCAATCCTATCATGTCAGATATCTGAGGAAATTCTTTCAGAGGCTTCGTAGGTAAAATCTCAAACTCAACCCGGCAAAATGCGCATTTGGGTTCCCCTCAAGGAAGTTGCTAGGGTTCATAGTCAGCTGACGAGGCATTGAACTAGATCCATCAAATATCAAAGCTATAGCAAAACTGCCGCCGCCGAGGAACAAAACAGAGGTGATGAGCCTACTAGGGAGATTGAATAACATCAGTCGATTCATTGCTCAACTCACAACCATCTGTGAGCCCATATTTAAGCTATTGAAAAAGGATGATGCGGTGAAATGGACGAGAGAGTGCTAGGGGGCTTTTGATAAGATAAAAGAATATTCGTCAAACCCACCGGGAGAAACGAGCAGGCTATATACTACCTCAGCAAGAAATTCACGGCCTACGAGGTTAAGTATACTCATCTTGAAAGGACATGTTGTGCCCTGACGTGGGCAACCCAGAAGTTAAAACATTACTTGTCATCATACACCACTTACCTCATTTCACATCTGGACCCGTTGAAGTACATGTTCCAGAAGCCCATGCCCATATGGAGGCTTGCAAAATGGCAAATCTTGCTCATTGAGTTCGACATAGTCTATGTGAATAGGACTACAATGAAAGCACAGGCACTGGTGGAAAATTTAGCTGAGAATCCGATAGATGAAGAATATGAACCCTTAAAGACGTACTTCCCAGATGAGGAAGTAATGCATATTGATGAAACGGAATAGGGCAAGAAACCGGGATAGAAATTTGTTTTCGACGGGGCCGCCAACTTGAAAAACATCAGGATTGGAAAGTGCTCATTTCTGAAGAAAGGCATCATTACCTAGTCACAGCTCAACTCCACTTCTATTGCACCAACAACATGGCATAATATGAGGCATGTATTTTGGGTTTGAGGTTAGCAGCAGACATGGGTGTCCAGGAAGTCTTGGTCTTGGGAGATTCGGACCTTCTGGTACACCAAATTCAAGGGGAGTGGGAAACAAGATATTTAAAGCTCATACCATACCGGTAATGCTTTCATGATCTTTGTCAACGATTCCGGTCAATAAAGTTCAGGCACATCCCCAGAATTCACAATGAGGTTGCTGATGCCTTGGCTACTCTAGCATCAATGTTATATCATCCGGATAAGGCTTACCTTGACCCAATACATATCCAGGTCCATGATCAACATGTTTACTGTAATATGGTGGAAGAAGAGTTTGACGGTGAACCTTGGTTCCACGACATCAAAGAATATATTAGGATGACGGTGTATCCAGTACAGGCCACAAGTGATCAGTAAAGAAAAATTCGCCGTCTATCAAGTGGGTTTTTCCTCAGTGGAGGGGTACTATACAAAAGGACTCTGGATCTTGGGTTGTTAAGGTGCGTAGATGCTGGCCAGGCTACAACCATCATGAATGAGGTGTATGCTAGAATCTGCGATCCGCACATGAGCGGATATGTTCTTGCAAAGAAGATTCTCCGGGCAGGATATTATTGGTTCACTATGGAGCGGGATTGTATCAGTCTCGTGCCCAAGTGTCATCAATGTCAGGTGCATGGAGACTTGATTCACTCTCCGCCATCTGAATTACATACAATGTCTATGCCATGGCCTTTCGTTGCTTGGGGCATGGATGTCATCAGGCCCATAGAGCCAACAGCTTCCAATGGACACAGGTTCATCCCGGTTGCTATTGATTATTTCACCAAGTGGGTTGAAGCTAAAATCTTAAAGGCAGTGACCAAGAAGGCCGTGGTCGACTTTGTACATGCAAATATCGTTTGTCGGTTTGGAATCCCGAAGACCCTCATCACTGATAATGGAGCAAATCTCAATAGTCATTTGATGAAAGAGGTATGTCAGAAGTTCAAGATTACACATCGCAATTCCACCCCATAGCGCCCCAAGGCGAATGGAGTAGTCGAGGCAACCAATAAGAACATAAAAAAGATACTTCGCAAAATTGTGGAAGGGTCAGACAGTGGTATGAGAAACTACCCTTTGCATTTGCTAGGCTATAGTACTACTGTCCGCACTTCGGTAGGGGCAACCTCATATTTGTTGGTATATGGCATAGAAGCTGTAATCCCAGCCGAAGTTGAAATCCCATCCCTTCGGATTGTGGTCGAAGTAGAAATTGACGATGAAGAATGGGTCAAACCCCGTCTGGAGCAATTTAGTCTGATTGACGAAAAAAGATTGGCAGCAGTATGTCATGGCCAGTTATACCAACAAAGAGTGGCTAGAGCTTATAATAAGAAAGTGCATCCTAGAAAGTTTGAAGTGGGTATCACCAGGCAGAGGCAAAGGACAAGTTCGCCCCAAACTGGAAAGGACCGCTTGTGTGGAAATAGCCATCAATTCAGATGCAGTTAAAAGATATTATGTATGACTTTATTTTGTTTGAATCATTGTCTATACTGGCATGTTTGTTTGTACTTGGCATGTTTTAGAGATTGAAACGATGAAGGCATTTTATTCAGCTATCTAAACACTTTACCTTTGCTAACCATTTTGAGCTTCAATTACTTTCTTTTCATATCCTTCTTTGGAATCAGTTATGAAAGTTAGAAACGCAATTATGAGAAGGCAGTGAAAGGAAAGGAACAAATAAAAAAAAGAAGAAGAGGAAAGAAAGAAAGAAAAGAAGGAAAGAAAAAAAGAAGAAACAACATGAAAAAAAAAAGAAAAAAAGAAGAAAGAGAAAATGAAGACAAAACAAAGAAAAGAAAAGAAGAGAAAAGAAAAGCAGAAAAAGAAAAGGAAAAGAGAAAAGACAACAACAATAAAAAGCAAGGAATCAGAAGGAACTATGTTTGACCTGATTCCTTTTAAGAATACGTAGACAGCCTCATGGCTCGGTCATATTCAAATAAAATCCAAAGGCCCCAAGCAAGAAACTAGGGCAGAAATTGTGTTTGTATGATAAATTGGATTCCGAAAGTTGTAAATTTTGAAACCTATAGGAGTGATTTTGAGCCTTTTATACCTCTTTCTTTCTAACCTTATCCAAAAGCCTACACTACAGTCCAAAGAAAGACCTTCTGATCAGATGTCGAGGCGAGCAAGAATAGGTGAACCATACCTCGGGAAAACATTTTAGTTCAAGTAGGAAAATAATAAAATGAGAGAATCTTATTGGTGAAAACCCTTACGGGCACCGTAAGGTGATGAAAGTTGAGAAAAATAAAAATGAGAGAGTCCTATTGGTGAAAACTCTAACGTGCACCATAAGCCGAAGGCAAGGGAAGAAATGAACAATTGGAAAAAAGGCCGTTGGTGGAAATCTGTTCATAACACCATAAGTCAAGCGAAGTTAGGGTTTGATTAAAGGAATCGGCTTAAAAATGGTCGCAACAATAAAAGCATGGTAACCGAAGGCCTATCATTGGGACAGAATGGGCCAATTAAGCTGAAGTGCATGTCATGATCATGATAACCGGCTGTTCCACCTCATATAAGTTTCTTTTCTTTTTCCCTCAGTGATCTTAAAATTCGGAATCCTTTTACTCTAAAAACAGTTCAGAGTCATTGCATTTCATTTTCTTTTGTGTCTCCAGAGTCATTTTGTTTTAGGCAGGAAAGAAATTTCAAAGCCTACTACCATTTTCCAAAACGACGAAGCACCTGCTAGCCAAAACATAACAAAGGTAACAAAGTTGAAGCGGTTATGGTGAACGGATCAAAAGGGATATGATTGACAAAAAGGTGGTACACAGTGACAAGCAAGATCTTCCGAGAAGAAATCGAAGCTATCATGGCCAGCGATGGAGCAGTAGACTTCAAGGCCAGAGCCAGTTATTTGGATCAAGAAAGAACATCAGACACACTGAGGTTGGAAGCCATTAAAATGCTTTGGGAATCATGCGAAACACAAAGGTTTTGAAAATGTCGGTTCAGGGGGAATGCAACAAATAAAGGTATTGAGTAAAGGCATTTGTCTCGGTTGAAGATTACAAGGTCAGTTTTCATAACAAGCAAAGGAGCAACAAGCTTCAAAGATGAGGCCAATGGTTTAAGTTAATAAAGAACAACACACACACTGAGTAGGGCAATGGACGTGCCTTGGGATTCACGTAAGGTTGGGTGGAAGCCAATTCATGAGCAATGCAACAAATAGAGGATATTGGGTCAAAACGGAGAAGAAATATTTTCTGCGACAACGGAGATATAGGAGTTGGTTAGTCAATAAGAAAACAAGTTACCACGGCAAGTGAAGGAGTGCAACACATAGATAGGGAAGGCCACAAGGGTGCAGGGATCAGCCGAGTATCGTAAACTAACTCTGTAGTCTCAAGAAAATGTAAGAATTTTGGAAAATGGCTCGGGAATGCAACATCACGATAAGAAATCCACAACGGTTCAGGGGTCAGACAAGCACAATACACTGCCTCGGTTAATCCCAGGAAAGAAGTAAAAATTTCGGCAAAAGGGCCAAGAGTGTAACAAAACAACGGGGGAGCAAAGTAAAGCCATAAAGGTTCGGGGGTCAGCCAACCAACTAAGGCAACTCATCATCAACATGGAAATTTGAACACAATGGAACATGACAGTTGGGAGGCCGCTTCCAACAAGAATGCCGCGAGCTAACCACCACTTTTCAAACTGACGAGTTTTCTTTGATTCGCTTGTTCCAAGTCTTGGTAATCAGGCTCCCACATATAGAACAAGGGAATACTTTTCAAGATGCAAGTTTTGGTAAGCAGGCACCCACCTGTAGAACAAGGGAATATTTTTCAAGTTCCAAGTCTTGGTATTCAGGCGCCCACCTGTAGAACAAGGGAATACTTTTCAAATTCAAGTCTTGGAAATCAGGCGTCCACCAATAGAACAAGGAAATATTTTTCAAGTTTCAAGTTTCGGAATCAGGCGCCAATCTGTAGAACAAGGGAATACTTTTCTAGTTGCAAGCTTTGGTAGTCAGGCGCCCACCTGGAGAACAAGGGAATACTTTTCAAGTTTCAAGTTTCAGTAAGTAGGCGCCTACCTAGAGAAAAAAGGAATATTTTTCAAGTTGCAAGATTTGGTAATCAAGCCCCCACTTGGAGAACAAGGGAATATTTGTAAAGTTTGAAGTTTCGGTAATTAGGCACCCACCTGGAGATTAAGGGAATATTTTTCAAGATGAAAGTTTCTGAACTGAGGCGCCCACCTATAGAACAAGGGAATATTTTTCAAGATGCAAGTTTTGGTAATCAGGCGCCCACCTGTAGAACAAGGGAATATTTTTCAAGTTGTTAGCTTTGCTAATCACGCGCCCTCCTGGAGAACACGGAAATTTCAACTTTCATATTTTGGAAATCAGACGCCCACCTGGAGAACAAGGGAATATTTTTCAAGTTGAAAGCTTTGGTAATATGGCGCCCACCTGGAGAACAAGGCAATATTTTTCAAGTTTCTAGTTTCGATAATAGGTCGCCCACCTGGAGAACAATGGAATATTTACCAAATTTCAAGTTTCGGTAATTAGGTGGCAACCTGTGGAACAAGGGAATATTTTTCAAGTTGTAAGTTTTGGTAATCACGCGCCTACCGGTAGAACAAGGGAATATTTTTCAAGTCGCAAGTTTAGGTAATCAGACGCCCACCTGTAGAACAAGGAAATATTTTTCTATATTCAAGTCTTGGTAATCAGGCGCCCACCTGTACAACAAGGGAATATTTTTAAAGATGCAAGTTTTGGTAATAAGGTGCCCACCTGTAGAACAAGGGAATATTATTCAAGATGCATATTTTGGTAATCAGGCGCCCACCTTTAGAAAACGGGAATATTTTTCAAATTTCACGTCTTGGTAATACGGCGCCGACCTGTAGAACAAGGGAATATTTTTCAAGTTGCAAGTTTTGGTAATCAGGCGCCCACCTGTAGAGCAAGGGAATACTTTTCAAAATTCAAATCTTGGTAATCAGGCGTCCATCTGTAGAACAAGAGAATATTTTTAAAAATTCAAGTCTTCGTTATCAGGAGGCCACCTATAGAACAAGGGGATAATTTTCATGATGCAAGTTTTGGTAATCAGGCGCCCACTTGTAGAATAATGGAATATTTTTCAAGATGCAAGTTTTGGTAATCAAGCGCCCACCTCTAGAACAAGGAAATATTTTTCACGTTGCAAGTCTTGGTAATCAGGTGCCCACTAGTAAAAAAAGGAATATTTTTCAAAATTCAAGTCTTGGTAATCAGTGGCCCACCTAAAGAATAAGGGAATATTTTTCAAGTTTCAAGTTTTGGTAATCAGACGACCACCTGTAGAACAAGGGAATATTTTTCAAGTTTGAAGTATTGGTAATCAGGCGCCCACCTGTAGAACAAGGGAATATTTTTCAAGTTGCAAATTTTGGTAATCAGGCGTCGACCTGTAGAACAAGGGAATATGTTTAAAAATTCAAGTCTTGGTAATTAGGCCCCCACCTGTAGAACAAGGGAATATTTTTCAAGTTGCAAGTTTTGGTAATCATGCGCCCAACTGTAGAACAAGGGAATATTTTTCAAGATGCAAGTTTTGGTAATCAGGCGACAACCTGTAGAAGAATGGAATATTTTTCATGTTGCAAGTCTTGCTAATCAGGTGGTCATCTATAGAACAAGGGAATATTTTTTAAAATTCAAGTCTTGGTAATCAGGCACCCACCTGTAGAACAAAGGAATATTTTTCAAGTTGCACGTTTCGGTAATCAGGCGTCCACCTGTAGAACAAGCGAATATTTTTCAAGTTGTTAGGTTTGGTAATCAAGCGCCCACCTGGAGAACAAGGGAATATTTTTCAACTTTCAAGTTTCGGTAATCGGGCGCGCACTTGGAGAACAAGGGAATATTTTTCAAATATCAAGTTCGGTAATTAGGCGTCCACATGTACAACAAGGGAATAATTTTCAAGTTGAAAGTTTTGGTAATCAGGCTCCCACCTTAAGAACTAGGGAATATTTTTCAACTTGCAAGTTCGGTAATCGGGCTCCCACCTGTAGAACAAGGAAATATTTTTTAAAATTCAAGTCTTGGTAATCAGGCACCCACCTGTATAATAGGGGAATATTTTTCAAGTTGCAAGTTTTTGTAATAAAGCGCCCACCTGTAGAACAAGGGAATATTATTCAAGATGCAAATTTTGGTAATCAGGCGCCCACCTGTAGAACAAGGGAATATTTTTCAAGTTGCAAGTCTTGGTAATCAAGCGCCCACCTGTAGAACAAGAAATATTTTTTACGTTGCAAGTCTTGGTAATCAGGCGCCCACCTGTAGAACAAGAGAATACTTTTCGAAATTCAAGTCTTGGTAATAAGGCGCCCAACTGTAGAAAGTTTCAAGTTGTGGTAATCAGACAACCACCTGTGGAACAAGGGTATATTTTTCAAGTTTCAAGTCTTGGTAATCAGGTGCCCTCCTGTAGAACAAGGGAATATTTTTCAAGTTGCAAGATTTGGTAATCACGCGCCGACCTGTACAACAAGGAAATATTTTTAAAAATTCAAGTCATGGAAATCAGGTGCACACCTGTAGAACAAGGGAATATTTTTCAAGTTGCAAATTTTGGTAATCAGGTGCCCACCTGTAGAACTAGGAAATATTTTTCAAGTTTCCAGTTTCGGAAATCGAGCGCCCACTTGGAGAACAAGGTAATATTTTTCAAATTTCAAGTTTCGGTAATTTGAGTGACACCTGTAGAACAAGGGAATATTTTTCAAGTATCAAGTTTTGGTAATCAGGCGCCCACCTATAGAACAAGAGAATATTTTTCAAGTTGCAAGATTTGGTAATCAGGTGCCCACCTGTAGAGCAAGGGAATTTTTTTCAAAACTCATGTCGTGGTAATCAGGCACCCATCTGTAGAACAAAGGAATATTTTAAACATTCAATTCTTGGTAATCAGGCGCCCATCTGTAGAACAAGGGAGTAATTTTCAAAATGCAAGTTTTGGTAATCAGGCACCCACTTGTAAAAAAATGGAATATTTTTAAAGATGCAAGTTTTGGTAATCAAGCGCCCACCAATAGAACAAGATAATATTTTTCACGTTGCAAGTCTTGGTAATCGGGCGCTCACCTTTAGAACAAGGGAATATTTTTTGAAATTCAAGTCTTGGTAATCAGGCGCCCAATTGTAGAATAAGGGAATATTTTTCAAGTTTCAAGTTTTGGTAATCAGACGACCACCTGTAGAAGAAGGGAATATTTTTATAGTTTCAAGTTTTGGTAATAAGGCACCCACCTGTTGAAAAAGGGAATATTTTTCAAGTTGCAAGCCTTGGTAATCAGGCGCCCACTTGTAGAATAAGGAATATTTTTCAAGTTGCAAGTATTGGTAATCAGGCGCCGACCTGTAGAACAAGGGAATATTTTTAAAAGTTCAAGTCTTGGTATTCAGGCTCCCACCTGTAGATCAAGGGAATATTTTTAAAGTTGCAAGTTTTGATAATCTGGCACCCACCTGTAGAACTAGGAAATATTTTTCAAGATGCAAGTTTTGATAATCAGGCGGCCACCTGTAGAACAAGGGAATATTTTTCAAGTTGCAAGTCATGGTAATCAGGCGCCCACCTATAGCACAAGGGAGTATTTTACAATATTCAAGTCTTGGTAATCAGGCGCCACCTTTAGAACAAGGGAATATTTTTCAAGTTGCAAGTTTCGGTAATGGGGCGCCCAACTGTAGAACAGGGAAATATTTTTCAAGTTGCAAGTTTTGGTAATCAGGCTCCCACCTGTAGAACAAGGGAATATTTTTCAAGATGGAAGTTTTGGAAATCAGGCGCCCACCTCTAGAACAAGGGAATATGTTTCAAGTTCAAAGTCTTGGTAATCAGGCGACCATCTGCAGAACAAGGGATAATTATCAAGTTGTATGTTTTGGTAATCAGGCGCCCACCTATAGAACAAGGAAATATTTTTCAAGTTTCAAGTTTTGGAATCAAGAGTCCACCTTAAGAACAAGGGAATATTTCAAGTTTCAAGTTTTGGTAATCAGGCGCCTACCTGTAGAACAAGGGAATACTTTTCCAGTTGCATCTTTGGTAATCAGGCGCCCACCTGGAGAACAAGAGAACACTTTTTAAGTGTAAAGTTTTGGTAATTAGGCGCCTACCTGAAGAAAAAGGGAATTTTTTTTAAGTTGCAAGCTTTGGTATTCAGGCACCCACCCTGAGAACAAGGGAATATTTTTCAAGTTTCAAGTTTCGGTAATCAGGCGCCCACCTGGAGAACAAGGGAATATTTTACAAGTTCCATGTTTTGGTAATCAGGCCCCCACCTGTAGAAAAAGAGAATATTTTTCAAAATTTTGTCTTGGTAATCAGACGCCCACATGTAGAATAAGGGAATATTTTTCATGTTGCATGTTTTAGTAATCAGGCGCCCACCTGTAGAACAAGAAAATATTTTCAAGTTGCAAGTTTTGGAAATCAGGCGACCACCTGTAGAACAAGAGAATATTTTTCAAGATGCAAGTTTTGGTAATCATGCGCCCACCTGTAGAAAAAAGGAATATTTTTCAAAATTCAAGTCTTTGTAATCAAGGGATCACCTATAGAATAAGGGAATATTTTTCAAGTTTCAAGTTTTGGTAATCAGACGATTACCTGTAGAACAAGGGAATATTTTTCAAGATGCAAGTTTTGGTAATCAGGCGCCCACCTGGAGAACAAGGGAATATTTTTCAAGTTTCAAGTTTCGGTAATCGGGTACCCACTTGGAGAACAAGGGAATATTTTTCAAATTTCAAGTTTTGGTAATTAGGCGGCCACCAATTATCAAGTTTTGGTAATCAGGCTCCCACATGTAGAACAAGGGAATATTTTTCAACTTGCAAGATTTGGTAATCAGGCGCCCACGTGTAGAGCAAGGGAATATTTTTCAAAATTCAAGTCGTGGTAATCAGACTCCCATTGGTAGAACAGAGGAATATTTTAAAAATTCAAGTTTTGGTAATTAAACGACCACCTGTAGAACAAGGGAATATTTTTCAAGTTTGAAATTTTTGTAATCATGCGCCCACCTGTATAAAAAGGGAATATTTTTCAAAATTCAAGTCTTGGTAATCTGGGGCCCACCCAAGGGAATATTTTTTAAGTTGCAAGTTTCGGTAATCAGGCTCCCACCTGTAAAACAAGGGAATATTTTTCAAGATGCAAGTTTTGGTAATCAGGCGCCCACCTGTAGAACAAGGGAATATTTTTCAAGTTGTTTTGATTGGTAATCAGGCGCCCACCTGGAGAACAAGGAAATATTTTTCAAGTTTCAAGTTTCGGTAATCGGGCACCCACTTGGAGAATAAGGGAATATTTTTCAAATTTCAAGTTTCGAGAATTAGGCGGCCACCTGTAAAACAAGGGATTATTTTTCAAGTATCAAGTTTTGGTAATCAGGCGCCCACCTGTAGAACAATGGAATATTTTTCAAGTTGAAAGATTTGGTAATCAGGCGCCCATCTGTAGAGCAAGGGAATATTTTTCAAAATTCAAGTCGTGGTAATTAGGCGCCCATCTGTAGAACAAAGGAATTTTATTAAAATTCAAGTCTTGGTAATTAGGCGCCCACCTGTAGAACAAGGGAATAATTTTCAAGATGCAAGTTTTGGTAATCAGGTGCCCATCTGTAGAACAAGAAAATATTTTTCACGTTGCAAATCTTGGTAATCAGGCGCCCACCTGTAGAATAAGGGAATTGTTTTTTAAGTTTCAAGTTTGTCTAATCAGACGACCAGCTGTAGAACAAGGGAATATTTTTCAAGTTTCTAGTTTTTGTAATCAGGCGTACACCTGCAGAACAAGGCAATATTTTTAGAGTTGCTAGTTTTGGTTATCAGGCGTCCACCTGTAGAAAAAGGAAATATTTTACAATTTACAAGTTTTGGTAATCAGGCGCCGACCTGTAGATCAAGGGAATATTTTTTTAAATTCAAGTCTTGAGAATCAGGCGCCCACCTGTAGAACAAGGGAATATTTATCAAGTTGCAAGTTTTGGTAATCAGGCCCCCACCTGTAGAACAAGAGAATATTTTTCAAGATAAAAGTTTTGGTAATCAGGCGGCCTCCTGTAGAACAAGGGAATATTTTTAAAGTTGTAAGGTTTGCTAATCTGGCGCCCACCTGGAGAACAATGAAATTTTTTTTCAAGTTTCAAGTTTTAGTAATCAGGTACCGATTTGGAGAACAAGGGAATATTTTTCAAATTTCATGTTTCGGTAACTAGGCGGCCACCTATAGAACAAGAGAATATTTTTCATGATGTCAGTTTTGGTAATCATGCGCCCACCTGTACAACAAGGGAATATTTTTCTGGATGCAAGTTTTGGTAATCAGGCGACCACCTGTAGAACAAGGGAATATTTTTCAAGTTGAAGTTTTGGTAATCACGCGCCCACCTGTAGAACAAGGGAATATTTTTCATGATGCTAGTTATGGTAATCAGGCGGCAACCTGTAGAACAATGGAAATTTTTTCATGTTGCAAGTCTTGGTAATCAGGCGTCCACCTGTAGAATAAGGGAATATTTTTAAAACTTTAAGTCTTGGTAATCAGGCTTCCAAATGTAGAACAAGGGAATATTCTTAAAGTTGCAAGTTTCGTTAATTAGGCGGCCACCTGTAGAACAAGGGAATATTTTTCAAGTATCAAGTTTTGGTAATCAGGCTCCCACCTGTAGAACAAGGGAATATTTTTCAACTTGCAAGACTTGGTAATAAGGCGTCCACCTGTAGAGCAAGAGAATTTTTTTTTTAAATTCAAGTCGTGGTAATCAGACTCCCATGTGTAGAACAAAGGAATATTTTAAAAATTCAAGTTTTGGTAATCAGGTGCCCACCTGTAGAACAAGGGGATAATTTTCAAGATGCAAGTTTTGGTAATATGGCGCCCACTTGAAGAACAATGGAATATGTTTTAAGATGTAAGTTTTGGTAATAAAGAGCCCACTTGTAGAACAAGAAAAAAATTTTCACGTTGCAAGTCTTGGTAATCAGGCGCCCACCTGTAGAACAAGAAAATATTTTTCGAAATTCAAGTCTTGGTAATCAGTTGCCCACTTGTTGAATAAGGGAATATTTTTCAAGATTCAAGTTTTGGTAATCAGACGACCACCTATAGAACAAGGGAATATTTTTTATGTTGCAAGTCTTGGTAATCAGGCGTCCACCTATAGAACAAGGGAATATTTTTAAAAATTCAAGTCTTGGTAATCAGACTTCCACATGTAGAACAAGCGAATATTTTTCAAGTTGCAAGTTTCGGTAATCAGGCGCCCACCTGTAGAACAAGGAAATATTTTTCAAGTTGCAAGTTTAGGTAATCAGGCGCCCACCTGTAGAACAAGGGAATATTTTGGAAGATGCAAGTTTTTGTAATCAGGCGCCCACCTCTAGAACAAGGGAATATTTTTAAAGTTGATAGGTTTGGTAATCAGGCGCCCACCTGGGGAGCAAGGGAATATTTTTCAAGTTTCAAGTTTCGGTAATCGGGCACCCACTCGGAGATCAAGGGAATATTTTTCAAATTTCAAGATTCGGTAATTAGGCGGCCACCTGTAGAACAAGGGAATATTGTTCAAAAATCATGTTTTGGTAATCACGCCCCCACCTGTAGAACAAGGGAATATTTTTCAAGTTGCAAGATTTGCTAATCATGCGCCAACCTGTAGAGCAAGGAAATATTATTCAAAATTCAAGTCGTGGTAATCAGGCGCCAAGCTGTAGAACAAAGGAATATTTCAAAAATTCAAGTCTTGGTAATCAGTTGGCCACCTGTAGAACAAGGGAATAATTTTCAAGGTGCAAGTTTTGGTAATCAGGCGCCCACTTGTAGAACAATGGAATATTTTTTTCAAGATGTAAGTTTTGGTAATCAAGCGCCCACCAGTAGAACAAGAAAAAACTATTCACGTTGCAAGTCTTGGTAATCAGGCGCCCACCTGTAGAACAAGAGAATAATTTTCGAATTTCAAGTCTTGGTAATCAGGCGCCCACCTGTAGAATAAGGGAATATTTTTCAAGTGTTGGTAATTAGACGACCACCTGTAGAACAAGGGAATATTTTTCAAGTTTCTAGTTTTGGTAATCAGGCGCCCACCTGTAGAACAAGGGAATATTTTTTAAGTTGCAAGCTTTGGTAATAAGGCGCCCATCTGGAGAACAAGGGAATCTCTTTCAAGTTTCAAGTATCAGTAATCAGGCGCCCACCTGGAGAACAAGGGAATATTTTTACAGTTGCAATTTTTGGTAATCAGGCGCCGACCTGTAAAACAAGGGAATATTTTTAAAAATTCAAGTCTTGGTTATCAGGGGCCCACCTGTAGAACAAGGGAATATTTTTAACAATTAAAGTCTTGGTAATCTGGCTTCCACCTGTAGAACTAGGGAATAGTTTTCAAGTTGCAAGTTTTGGTAATCAGGCGGCCACCTGTAGAACAATGGAATATTTTTCATGTTGCAAGTCTTGGAAATCAGGCGTCCATTTGTAGAACAGGGGAATATTTTTAACAATTCAAGACTTGGTAATCAGGCTTCCACCTGTAGAACAAGGGAATAGTTTTCAAGTTGCAAGTTTTGGTAATCAGGCGCCCACCTGCAGAACAAAGAAATATTTTTCAAGTTGCAAGTCTTTGTAAGCAGGCTTCCACCTGTAGAACAAATGAATATTTTTAAAAATTCAAGTCTTGGTAATAAGGCTTCCACCTATAGAACAACGGAATATTTTTCAAGTTGCAAGTATCGGTAATCAGGCGCCCGCCTGTAGAACAAGAAAATAATTTTTCAAGTTGCAAGATTTGGTAATCAGGCGCCCACTTTTAGAAGAAGAGAATATTTTTCAAGATGCATGTTTTGGTAATCAGGCGCCCACCTGTAGAAAAAGGGAATATTTTTCAAGTTGTTAAGTTTGGTAATCAGGCGCCCACCTCGAGAACAAGGTAATATTTTTCAAATTTCAAGTTTGGGTAGTTAGGCGGCCACCTGTGGGATAACGGAATATTTTTCGAGTATCAAGTTTTGGTAATCAGGCGCCCACTTGTAGAACAAGGGAATATTTTACAAGGTTCAAGATTTTGTAATCAGGTGCCCACCTGACGAAGAAGTGAATATTCTTCAAATTTAAAGTTTTGGTAATTAGGCGGCCACCTGTAGAACACGGGAATATTTTTCAATTATCAAGTTTTGGTAATTTGGCGCTCACATATAGAACAAGGGAATATTTTTCAAGTTGCAAGATTTTGTAATCAGGCGCCCACCTGTAGAATATTTTTCAAAATTCAAGTCGTGGTAATCAGGCGCCCATCTGTAGAACAAATTAATATCTTAAAAATTCAAGTCTTGGTAATAAGGCGCCCACCTGTAGAACAAGGGAATAATTTTCAAGATGCAAGTTTTTGGTAATCACGCGTCGACTTGTAGAACAAGAAAATATTTTTCACGTTGCAAGTCTTGGTAATCAGGCGCCCACTTGTAGAACCAGGGAATATTTTTAAAGTTGCAAGTTTTGGTAATCAGGCGCCGAGCTGTAGAACAGGGGAATATTTTTTAAATTTCAAGTTTATGTAATCAGGCACCCACCTGTAGAACAAGGGAATATTTTTCAAGTTGCATGTTTTGGTAATGAGGCGCCCACCTGTAGAACAAGGAAATATTTTTCAAGTTGCAAGTCTTGGTAATCAGGCGTCCACCCGTAGAACAAGGGAATATTTTTAACAATTCAAGTCTTGGTAATCAGGCTTCCACCTGTAGAGCAAGGGAATAGTTTTCAAGTTGCAAGTTTCGGTAATCA
Organism: Nicotiana benthamiana; assembly: GCA_034376525.1. Taxonomy (NCBI): domain Eukaryota; kingdom Viridiplantae; phylum Streptophyta; class Magnoliopsida; order Solanales; family Solanaceae; genus Nicotiana; species Nicotiana benthamiana. Next base: position 65,410,211 of record CM067331.1, on the reverse strand, counting down.
AGCGCCCACCTGTAGAACAAAGAAATATTTTTCAAGTTGCAAGTCTTTGTAATCAGGCGTCCACCTGTAGAACAAATGAATATATTGAAAAATTCAAGTCTTGGTAATCAGGCTTCCAAATGTAGAACAAGGGAATATTATTCAAGTTGCAAGTTTCGGTAATCAGGCGCCCGCCTGTAGAACAAGAAAATGATTTTTCAAGTTGCAAGTTTTGGTAATCAGGCGCCCACTTGTAGAACAAGAGAATATTTTTCAAGATGCATGTTTTGGTAATCTGGCGCCCACCTGTAGAACAAGGGAATATTTTTCAAGTTGTTTGGTTTTGTAATCAGGCGCCCACCTCGAAAACAAGGTAATATTTTTCAAATTGCAAGTTTGGGTAATTAGGCGGCCACCTGTGGAACAAGGGAATATTTTTCAAGCATCAAGTTTTGGTAATCAGGCGCCCACTTGTAGAACAAGGGAATATTATTCAAGGTTCAAGGTTTGGTAATCAGGCGCCCTCCTGGAGAACAAGGGAATATTTTTTAAGTCTTAAGTTTTGGTAACTAGGCGGCCACCTGTGGAACAAGGGAATATTTTTCAAGTATCAAGTTTTGGTAATTTGGCGCCCACCTGTAGAACAAAGGAATATTTTTCAAGTTGCAAGATTTGGTAATCAGGCGCCCACCTATAGAGCAAGGGAATATTTTTCAAAATTCAAGTCTTGGTAATCAGGCGCCCATCAGTAGACCAAATGAAAATATTAAAAATTCAAGTCTTGGTAATCAGGCGCCCACCTGTTGAACAAGGAAATAATTTTCAAGATGCAAGTTTTGGTAATCACGCGTCCACCTGTAGAACAAGAAAATATTTTTCACGTTGCAAGTCTTGGTAATCAGGCGCCCACCTGTAAAACAAGGGAATATTTTTAAATTTGCAAGTTTTGGTAATCAGGCGCCGATTTGGAGAACAAGGGAATACAAATTTCAAGTTTCGTAACTAGGCGGCCACCTATAGAACAAGAGAATATTTTTCAAGATGTCAGTTTAAGTAATCATGCGCCCACCTATACAACAAGGGAATATTTTTCAGGATGCAAGTTTTGGTAATCAGGCGACCACCTGTAGAACAAGGGAATATTTTTCAAGTTTGAAGTTTTGGTAATCACGCGCCCACCTGTAGAACAAGGGAATATTTTTCATGATGCTAGTTATGGTAATCAGGCGGCAACCTGTAGAACAATGGAAATTTTTTCATATTGCAAGTCTTGGTAATCAGGCGTCCACCTGTAGAATAAGGGAATATTTTTAAAACTTTAAGTCTTGGTAATCAGGCTTCCAAATGTAAAACAAGGGAATATTTTGAAAGTTGCAAGTTTCGTTAATTAGGCGGCCACCTGTAGAACAAGGGAATATGTTTCAAGTATCAAGTTTTGGTAATCGGGCTCCCACCTGTAGACAAGGGAATATTTTTCAACTTGCAAGACTTGGTAATAAGGCGCCCACCTGTAGAGCTAGAGAATATTTTTTTAAAATTCAAGTCGTGGTAATTAGACTCCCATCTGTAGAACAAAGGAATATTTTAAAAATTCAAGTTTTGGTCATCAGGCGCCCGCCTGTAGAACAAGGGAATAATTTTCAAGATGCAAGTTTTGGTAATATGGAGCCCACTTGTAGAACAATGGAATATGTTTTAAGATGTAAGTTTTGGTAATCGAGCGCTCACTTGTAGAACAAGAAAAAAATTTTCACGTTGCAAGACTTGGTAATAAGGCGCCCACCTGTAGAACAAGGAAATATTTTTCAAAATTCAAGTCTTGGTAATCAGTTGCCCACTTGTTGAATAAGGGAATATTTTTCAAGTTTCAAGTTTTGGTAATCAGACGACCACCTATAGAACAAGAGAATATTTTTTATGTTGCAATTCTTGGTAATCAGGCGTCCACCTATAGAACAAGGGAATATATTTAAAAATTCAAGTCTTGGTAATCAGACTTCCACATGTAGAACAGGCGAATATTTTTCAAGTTGCAAGTTTCGGTAATCAGGCGCCCACCTGTAGAACAAGGAAATATTTTTCAAGTTGCAAGTTTTGGTAATCAGGCGCCCACCTGTAGAACAAGGTAATATTTTTGAAGATGCAAGTTTTTGTAATCAGGCGCCCACCTCTAGAACAAGGGAATATTATTAAAGTTGTTAGGTTTGGTAATCAGGCGCCCACCTGGAGAACAAGGGAATATTTTTCAAGTTATAAGTTTTGGTAATCGGGCACCCACTCGGAGATCAAGGGAATATTTTTCAAATTTCAAGATTCGGTAATTAGGCGGCCACCTGTAGAACAAGGGACTATTTTTCAAAAATCATGTTTTGGTAATCACGCCCCCCGTGTAGAACAAAGGAATATTTTTTCAAGTTGCAAGATTTGGTAATCATGCGCCCACCTGTAGAGCAAGGAAATATTACTCAAAATTCAAGTCGTGGTAATCAGGCGCCAAGCTGTAGAACAAAGGAATATTTTAAAAATTCAAGTCTTGGTAATCAGTTGGCCACCTGTAGAACAAGGGAATAATTTTCAAGGTGCAAGTTATGGTAATCAGGCGCCCACTTATAGAACAATGCAATATTTTTTCAAGATGTGACTTTTGGTAATCAAGCGCCCACCAGTAGAACAAGAAAAAACTATTCACGTTGCAAGTCTTGGTAATCAGGCGCCCACCTGTAGAACAAGAGAATAATTTCAAATTTCAAGTCTTGGTAATCAGGCGCCCACCTGCAGAATAAGGGAATATTTTTCAAGTTTTGGTAATCAGACGACCACCTGTAGAACAAGGGAATATTTTTCAAGTTTCTTGTTTTGGTAATAAGGCGCCCACCTGTAGGACAAGGGAATATTTTTTAAGTTGCAAGCTTTGGTAATAAGGCGCCCATCTGGAGAACAAGGGAATATCTTTCAAGTTTCAAGTTTCAGTAATCAGGCGCCCACCTGGAGAACAAGGGAATATTTTTACAGTTGCAATTTTTGGTAATAGGCGCCGACCTGTAAAACAAGGGAATATTTTTATAAATTCAAGTCTTGGTAATCAGGGGCCCACCTGTAGAACAAGGGAATATTTTTATCAATTCAAGTCTTGGTAATCTGGCTTCCACCTGTAGAACAAGGGAATAGTTTTCAAGTTGCAAGTTTTGGTAATCAGGCGGCCACCTGTAGAACAATGGAATATTTTTTTGATGTTGCAAGTCTTGGTAATCAGGCGTCCATTTGTAGAACAAGGGAATATTTTTAACAATTCAAGTCTTGGTAATCAGACTTCCACCTGTAGAACAAGGGAATAGTTTTCAAGTTGCAAGTTTTGGTAATCAGGCGCCCACCTGTAGAACAAAGAAATATTTTTCAACTCGCAAGTCTTTGTAAGCAGGCTTCCACCAGTAGAACAAATGAATATTTTTAAAAATTCAAGTCCTGGTAATAAGGCTTCCACCTATAGAACAACGGAATATTTTTCAAGTTGCAAGTTTCGGTAATCAGGTGCCCGCCTGTAGAACAAGAAAATAATTTTTCAAGTTGCAAGTTTTGGTAATCAGGCGCCCACTTTTAGAACAAGAGAATATTTTTCAAGATGCATGTTTTGGTAATCAGGCGCCCACCTGTAGAAAAAGGGAATATTCAAGTTGTTAGGTTTGGTAATCAGGCGCCCACCTCGAGAACAAGGTAATATTTTTCAAATTTCAAGTTTGGGTAGTTAGGCGGCCACCTGTGGAATAAGGGAATATTTTTCGAGTATCAAGTTTTGGTAGTCAGGCGCCCACTTATAGAACAAGGGAATATTTTACAAGGTTCAAGATTTTGTAATCAGGTGCCCACCTGACGAAGAAGTGAATATTTTTCAAATTTCAAGTTTTGGTAATTAGGCGGCCACCTGTAGAACAAGGGAATATTTTTCAATTATCAAGTTTTGGTAATTTGGTGCCCACATATAGAACTAGGGAATATTTTTCAAGTTGAAAGATTTTGTAATCAGGCGCCCACCTGTAGAGCAAGGGAATATTTTTCAAAATTCAAGTCGTGGTAATCAGGCGCCCATCTGTAGAACAAATTAATATCTTAAACATTCAAATCTTGGTAATAAGGCGCCCACCTGTAGAACAAGGGAATAATTTTCAAGATGCATGTTTTTGGTAATCACGCGTCCACCTGTAGAACAAGAAAATATTTTTCACGTTGCAAGTCTTGGTAATCAGGCGCCCACCTGTAGAACCAGGAAATATTTTTAAAGTTGCAAGTTTTGGTAATCAGGCGCCGAGCTGTAGAACAGGGGAATATTTTTAAAATTTCAAGTTTATGTAATCAGGCACCCGCCTGTAGAACAAGGGAATATTTTTCAAGTTGCAAGTTTTGGTAATGAGGCGCCCACCTGTAGAACAAGGAAATATTTTTCAAGTTGCAAGTCTTTGTAATCAGGCGTCCACCTGTAGAACAAGGGAATATTTTTAACAATTCAAGTCAAGGTAATCAAGCTTCCAGCTGTAGAGCAAGGGAATAGTTTTCAAGTTGCAAGTTTCGGTAATCAAGCGGCCACATGTAGAACAAAGAAATATTTTTCAAGTTGCAAGTCTTTGTAATCAAGCGTCCACCTGTAGAACAAATGAATATTTTGAAAAATTCAAGTCTTGGTAATCAGGCTTCCAAATGTAGAACAAGGGAATAGTATTCAAGTTGCAAGTTTCGGTAATCAGGCTCCCGCCTGTAGAACAAGAAAATGATTTTTCTAGTTGCAAGTTTTGGTAATTAGGCGCCCACTTGTAGAACAAGAGAATATTTTTCAAGACGCGTGTTTTGGTAATCAGGCGCCCACCTGTAGAACAAGGGAATATTTCTCAAGTTGTTTGGTTTTGTAATCAGGCGCCCACATCGAGAACAAGGTAATATTTTTCAAATTGCAAGTTTGGGTAATTAGGTGGCCACCTGTGGAACAAGGGAATATTTTTCAAGTATCAAGTTTTGGAAATCAGGCGCCCACTTGTAGATCAAGGGAATATTATTCAAGGTTCAAGATTTGGTAATCAGGCGCCCTACTGGAGAACAAGGGAATATTTTTTAAGTTTTAAGTTTTGGTAACTAGGCGGCCACCTGTGCAACAAGGGAATATTTTTCAAGTATCAAGTTTTGGTAATTTGGCACCCACCTATAGAACAAGGGAATATTTTTCAAGTTGCAAGATTTGGTAATCAGGCGCCCACCTATAAAGCAAGGGAATATTTTTCAAAATTCAAGTCTTGGTAATCAGGCGCCCATCAGTAGACCAAATGAATATATTAAAAATTCAAGTCTTGGTAATCAGGCGCCCACCTGTAGAACAAGGAAATAATTTTCAAGATGCAAGTTTTGGTAATCACGCGTCCACCTGTAGAACAAGAAAATATTTTTCACGTTGCAAGTCTTGGTAATCAGGCGCCCACCTGTAAAACAAGGGAATATTTTGAAAGTTGCAAGTTTTGGTAATCAGGATCCGACCTGTAGAACAAGGGAATATTTTTTAAAATTCAAGTTTATGAAATCAAGCGCCCACCTGTAGAACAAGGGAATTTTCAAGTTGCAAGTTTTGGTAATGAGGCGTCCACCTGTAGAACAAGGGAATATTTTTTAAGTTGCAAGTTTTGGTAATCAAGCGCCGACTAGTAGAACAAGGGAATATTATTTATAATTATTGTCTTGGTAATCAGGCGCCCACCTGTAGAACAAGGGAATATTTTTCAAGTTGCAAGTATTGGTAATCAGTCGCCCACATGTTGAACAAGAGAATATTATTAAAGATGAATGTTTTGGTAATCAGGAGGCCACCTATAGAACAAGGGAATATTTTTCGAGTTGTTAGGTTTGGTAATCAGGCGCCCACCTTGAGAACAAGGGAATATTTTTCAATTTCAAGTTTTTGTAATCGGGCACCCACTTGGAGAACAAGGGAATATTTTTCAAATTTCATGTTTCGGTAATCAGGCGGCCACCTATAAAACAAGAGAATATTTTTCAAGTGTAAGTTTTGGTAATCAGGCGCCCACCTGTAGTACAATGGAATATTTTTCAGGATGCAAGTTTTGGTAATCCGGGGCCCACCTATAGAATAAGGGAATATTTTTCAAGTTTCAAGTATTGGTAATCAGACGACCATCTCTAGAACGAGGGAATATTTTTCAAATTTGAAGTTTTGGTAATCAAGCGTCCACCTGTAGAAAAAGGGAATATTTCAAGTTGCAAGTTTTGGTAATCAGGCGCCCACCTGTAGAAGAAGGGAATATTTTTCAAGTTGCAAGTTTTGGTAATCAGGCACCGACCTGTAGAACAGGGGAATATTTTTAAAAATTCAAGTCTTGGTAATCAGGCGCCCACCTGTAGAACAAGGGAATATTTTTCAAGTTGCAAGTTTTGGTAATCAGGCGTCCACTTGTAGAACAAGGGAATATTTTTATAGATTCAAGTTTTTGTACTCAGGCGCCACCTGTAGAATAATGGAATATTTTTCATGTTACAAGTCTTGGTAATCAGGTGTGCACCTTTAGAACAAGGGAATGTTTTTAAAAATTCAAGTCTTGGTAATCAGGCTTCCACATGTTGAACAAGGGAATGTTTTTCAAGTTGTAAGTTTCGGTAATCAGGCGCCCACCGGTAGAACAAGGACATATTTTTCAAGTTAAAAGTTTTGGTAATCAGGTGCCCACCTGTAGAACAAGGGAATATTATTCAAGATGCAAGTTTGGTAATCAGGCGCCCACCTATAGAACAAGAGAATATTTTTAAAGTTGTTAGGTTTGGTAATCACGCTCCCAACTGGAGAACAAGGGAATATTTTTCATATTTCAAGTTTCGTTAATTAGGCGGCCACCTGTAGAACAAGAGAATATTTTTCAAGTATCAAGTTTTGGTAATCATGCGCCCATCTGGAGAACAAGGGAATATTTTTCAAGTTTCAAGTTTCGGTAATAAGGCGCCCACTTGGAGAGCAAGGGAATATTTTTCAAATTATAAGTTTCGGTAATTAGGCGGCCACCTGTAGAACAAGCGAATATTTTTCAAGTATCAAGTTTTGGTAATCAGGCGCGTTCCTGTAGGACAAGGGAAAATTTTTCAAGATGCAAGTTTTGGTAATCAGGCGCCCACCTGTAGAACAAGGGAATATTTTTCATGTTGTTAGGTTTCATAATAAGGCGCCCACCTGGAGAACAAGGGAATATTTTTAAAATTTCAAGTTTCGGTAATTAGGCGGTCACCTGTAGAACAAGGGAATATTTTTCAATTATCAAGTTATGGTAATCAGGCGCCCACGTGTAGAACAAGGGAATATTTTTTAAGGTGCAAGATTTCGTAATCAGGAGCCCTCCTGTTGAGCAAGGGAATATTTTTCAAAATTCAAGTCGTGGTAATGAGGCGCCCATCTGTAGAACAAAAGAATATTTCAAAAATTCAAGTCTTACTAATCAGGCTTCCACCTGTAGAACTAGGGAATATTTTTGTGGTTGCAAGTTTCGGTAATCAGGGGCCCACCGGTAGAACAAGAAAAATTTATTCAAGTTACAAATTTTGGTAATCAGACGCCCACCTGTTGGACAAGGGAATATTTTTCAAGATGCAAGTTATGGTAATCAGGCGCCCACCTGAAGAGGAAGGGAATATTTTCAAGTTGTTAGGTTCGGTAATCAGGCGCCAACCTGGAGAACAAGGGAATAATTTTCAAGTATCAAGATTTGGTAATCAGGCGCCCATATGTAGACAAGGGAATATTTTTAAAGTTCCAAGTCTTGGTAATCGAGCGCCCACCTATAGAACAAGGGATAATTTTCAAAATTGAAGTCTTGGTAATCATGCACTCACCTGTAGAGCAAGGGAATATTTATCAAAATTCAAGTCGCGGTAACTAGGAGCCCATCCGTAGAACAAAGGAATATTTTAAAAATTCAACTCTTGGTAATCAGGCGCCTACCTGTAGAACAAGGGAATAATTTTCAAGGTGCAAGTTTTGGTTATCAGGCGCCCATTTGTAGAACAATGAAATATTTTCAAGATGTAAGTTTTGGTAATCAAGCGCCCACCTGTAGAACAAGAAATATTTTTTCACGTTGTATGTCTTGGTAATCAGGCTTCCACCTGTAGAATAAGGGAATATTTATCAAAAATTCAAGTCTTGGTAATAAGGCGCCCATCTGTAGAACAAAGGAATATTTTAAGAATTCAAGTATTAGTAATCAGGCTTCCGCCTGTAGAACAAGGGAATATTTTTCAAGTTGCAAGTTTCGGTATACAGGCCCCCACCTGTAGAACAAGAAAATATTTTTGAAGTTGCAAGTTTTGGTAATCAGGCGCCCATCTGTAGAACAAGGGAATATTTTTCAACATGCAAGTTTTGGTCATCAGGCGGCCACCTGTAGAACAAGGGAATATTTTTCAAGTTGTTAGGTATGGTAATCAGGCGCCCACTAGGAGAACAAGGGAATATTTTTCAAATTTCAAGTTTCGGGTAATTAGGCGGCCACCTGTAGAACAAGGGAATAATTTTCAACTATCAAGTTTTTATAATCACGCGCCAACATGTAGAACAAGGTAATATTTTTAAAGTTCCAAGTCTTAGTACTCGGGCGCCCACCTGTAGAACAAGGGATAATTTTTAAAATTGAAGTCTTGGTAATCATACGCCCACATGTAGAGCAAGGGAATATTTTTCAATATTTAAGTCGTGGTAATTAGGCGCCCATCTGTAGAACAAAGGAATATTTTAAAAATTCAAGTCTTGGTAATCAGGTGCCCACCTGTAGAACAAGGGAATAATTTTCTAGGTGCAAGTTTTGGTAATCAAGCGCCCACTTGTAGAGTAATGGAATATTTTTCAAGATGTGAGTTTTGGTAATCAAGCGCCCACCTGTAGAACGAGAAAAAACTTTTCACGTTGCAAGTCCTGGTAATCAAGTGCCCACCTGTAGAACAAGGGAATATTTTTTCGAAATTCAAGTCTTGGTAATCAGGCGCCACTTGTAGAATAAGGGAATATTTTTGAAGTTTCAAGTTTTGTTAATCAGACGTCCACCTGTAGAACAAGGGAGTATTTTTCAAGTTTCTAGTTTTGGTAATCAGGCGCCCACCTGTAGAACAAGGGAATATTTTTTATGTTGCAAGCTTTGGTAATCAGGCGCCCACCTGTAGAACAAGGGAATATTTTTCATGTTTCAAGTTTCGGTAATCAGGCGCCAACCTGGAGAACGAGGGAATATTTTTACAGTTCCAAGTTTTGGTAATCATGCGCCGACCTGTAGAACATGGGAATATTTTTAAAAATTCAAGACTTGGTAATCAGGGGCCCACCTATAGAACAAGGGAATATTTTTCAAGTTGCAAGTTTCGGTAATCAGGCGCCCACCTGTAGAACAAGGGAATATTTTTCAAGTTGCAAGTCTTGGTAATCAGGAGTCCACCTGTAGAACTAGGGAATATTTTTCATATTTAAAGTTTCGGTAATTAGGCGGCCATCTGTAGAATACGGGAATATTTTTCAAGTATCAAGTGTTGGTAATCAGGCGCCCACATGTAGAACAAGGGAATATTTTTCAAGTTCCATGTCTTGGTAATCGGGCGCCCACCTGTAGAACAAGGGATAATTTTCAAAATTGAAGTCTTGGTAATCATGCGCCCACCTGTAGAGAAAGGGAATATTTTTCAAAATTCAAGTCGTGGTTATTAGTCGGCCACCTGTAGGACAAGTGAATATTTTTCAAGTATCAAGTTTTGGTAATCAGGGGCCCACCTGTAGAACAAGGGAAAATTTTTCAAGTTGCAAGAGTTGGTAATCAGGTGCCCACCTGTAGAGGAAAAGAATATTTTTCAAAATTCAAGTCGTGGTAATCAGGCGCCCATCTGTAGAAAAAGGAATATTTTAAAAATTCAAGTCTTGGTATTCAGGAGCTAACCTGTAGGACAAGGGAAGAATTTTCAAGTTGTTAGGTTTTGTAATCAGGCGCCCACCTAGAGAACAAGGGAATATTTTTCAAGTTTCAAGTTTTGCTAATCGGGCACCCACTTGGAGAACAAGGGAAAATTTTTCAAATTTCAAGTTTCGGTAACTAGGCGGCCACCTATTGAACAAAGGAATATTTTTCATGTATCAAGTTTTGGTAATCAGGCGCTTACCTATAGAACAAGGGAATAATATTCAAGTTGCAAGATTTGGTAATCAGGCACCCACCTATAGAGCAATGGAATATTTTTCAAAATTCAAGTCATGGTAATCAGGCTCCCATATGTAGAACAAAGGAATAATTGAAGAATTCAAGTCTTGGTAATCAGGCGTCCACCTGTTGAACAAGGGAATAATTTTCAAGATGCAAGTTTTGGTAACCAGGCGCCCACTTGTAGAACAATGAGATATTTTTCAAGATGCAAGTATTGGTAATCAAGTGCTCACCTGTAGAACAAAAAAATATTTTTCACGTTGCTAGTCTGGGTAATCAGGCGCCCACCAATAGAACAAGGGAATATTTTTCGAAATTCATGTCTTGGTAATAAGGCACCCACCTGTAGAATAAGAGAGTATTTTTCAAGTTTCAAGTTTTGGTAATCTGACGACTACCTGTAGAACAAGGGAATATTTTTCAAGTTTCTAGTTTTGGTAATCAGGCGCCCACCTGTAGAACAATGGAATATTTTCAAGTTGCAAGTTTTGGTAATCAGGCACCCACATGTAGAACAATGGAATATTTTTCAAGTTGCAACTTTTTGTAATCAGGCACCGACCTGTAGAACAAGGGAATATTTTTAAAAGTTCAAGTCTTGGTAATCAGGCGCCCACATGTTCAACAAGGGAATATTTTTCAAGTTGCAAGTTTTGGTAATCAGGCGCCCACCTGTAGAACCGGGGAATATTTTTCAAGATGCAAGTTTTGGTGATCAGGCGGCCACCTGTAGAACAAGGGAATATTTTTCAAGTTGCAAGTCTTGGTAATCAGGCTCCCACCTGTAGAACAAGAGAGTATTTTTCAAAATTCAAGTCTTGGTAATCAGGCGCCCACCTGTAGAACAATGGATTATTTTTAAATTTGCAAGCGTTGGTAATCAGGCGCCCACCTGTAGAACAAGGAAATATTTTTCAAGTTGCAAGTTTTTGAAATCAGGCTCCCACCTGTAGAACAAGGGAATATATTCCTAGATGCAAGTTTTGGCAATGAGGCACCAACCTGTAGAACAAGGGAATATTTTCAAGTTCCAACTCTTGGTAATCAGGCGCCCACCTGTGGAACAAGGGAATATATTTCTAGATGAAAGTATTGGTAATGAGGCACCAACCTGTAGAACAAGGGAATATTTTTCAAGTTCCAAGTCTTGGTAATCAGGCCCACCTGTAGTACAAGGGAACACTTTTCAAGTTGCAAATTTTGGTAATCAGGCACCCACCTGTAGAACATGGAAATATTTTTCAAGTTTCATGTTTTTGAATCAGGCGTCCACCTGTAGAACAAGGGAATATTTTTCAAGTTTTAAGTTTTGGTAATCAGGCGCCTACCTGTAGAACAAGGGAATACTTTTCCAGTTGCAAGCTCTGGTAATCAGGCTCCCACCCGAAGAACATGGGAATATTTTTTAAGTTTCAAATTTTGGTAATTAGGCGCCCACCTGGAGAACAAGGGCATATTTTTTGAGTTGCAAGCTTTGGTATTCAGGCGCCCACCTGGACAAAAAGGGAATATTTTTCAAATTTCAAGTTTCAAGTTTTGGTAATCAGGCGCCCACCTAGAGAACAAGGGAATATTTTTCAAGTTGCAAGTTTTGGTAATGAGGAGCCCACCTGTAGAAAAAGGGAATATTTTTAAAATTCAAGTCTTATTAATCAGACGCCCACATGTAGAACAAGGGAATATTTTTCAAGTTGCAAGATTTGGTAATTAGGCGCTCACCTGTAGAACAAGGAAATATTTTTGAAGTTGCAAGTTTTGGTAATCTGGCGCCCACCAGTAGAACAAGAGAATATTTTTCAAGATGCAAGTTGGTAATCAGGCGCCCACATGTAGAACAAGCGAATATTTTTTGAAGTTCCATGTCTTGGTAATCGGGCGCCCACTTGTAGAACAAGGATAATTTTCAAAATTGAAGTATTGGTAATCAGGCACCCACCTGTAGAGCAAGGGAATATTTTTCAAGTTGCAAGTTTTGCTAATCAGGCGCCCACCTGTAGAAAAAGGGAAAATATTTCAAAATTTTAGTCTTGGTAATCAGGCGTCCACCTGTAGAACAAGGGAATAATTTCCAAGAAGCAAGTTTTGGTAATCAGGAGCCCACTTATAGAACAATGGAATATATTTAAAGATGCAAATTTTTGTAATCAAGCACCTACATGTAGAACAAGAAAATATTTTTCACGTTGCAAGTCTTGGTAATCAGGCGCCCACATGTAGAACAAGGGAATATTTTTCGAAATTCATGTCTTGGTAATCAGGTGCCCAGCTCTAGAATAAGAGAATATTTTTCAAGTTTCAAGTTTTGGTAATTAGACGACCACCTGTTGAACAAGGGAATATTTTTAAAGATGCAAGTTATGGTAATCAGGCGGGCACCTGTAGAGCAAGGGAATATTTTTCGAGGTGCAAGTCTTGGTAATCAGGCTCCCACCTGTAGAATAAGGGAGTATTTTTCAAAATTCAAGTCTTGGTAATAAGGCGCCCACCTGTAGAACAAAGGAATATTTTTCAAGTTGCAAGTTTTGGTAACCAGACGCCCACCTGTAGAACAAGGAAAAATTTTTCAAGTTGCAAGTTTTGCTAATCAGGCTCCCTCCTGTAGAACAAGGGAATATATTTCTAGATGCAAGTTTTGGTAATCAGGTGCCCACTTGTAGAACAATTGAATAGTTTTCAAGTTTCAAGTTTTGGTATTCAGGCGCTCACCTGTAGAGCAAGGGAATATTTTTTAAAATTCAAGTCGTGGTAATCAGGCGCCCATCTGTTGAACAAAGGAATATTTTAAAAATTCAAGTCTTGGTAATCAGGCGCCCACATTTAGAACAAGGGAATAATTCTCAAGATGCAAGTTTAGCTAATCAGGCGCCCACCTGTAGAACAAGGCAATATTTTTCAAGATGCAAGTTTTGGTAATCAGGCGGCCACTTGTAGAACAAGGGAATATTTTTCAAGTTGCAAGTTTTGGTAATCAGGCGCCCACCTACAAAACAAGGGAGTATTTTTCAAAATTAAAGTCTTGGTAATCAGGCGCCCGCCTGTAAAACAAGGGAATATTTTTCAAGTTTAAAGTTTAGGTAATCAGGCGTCCACCTGAAGAACAAGGAAATATTTTTCAAGTTGCAAGTTTTGGTAATCAGGCTCCCCCATAGAACAAGGGAATTATATTTCTGGATGCATGTTTTGGTAATAAGGCGTCCACCTGTAGAACAATGGAATATTTTTCAAGTTCCAAGTCTTGGTAATCAGGCGTCCACCTGTAGTACAAGGGAATACTTTACAAGTTGCAAGTTCTGGTAATCAGGCACCCACCTATAGAACAAGGAAATATTTTTCAAGTTTCATGTTTTGGAATCAGGCGTTCCCCTGTAGAACGAGGGAATATTTTTCAAGTTTCAAGATTTGGTAATCAGGCGCCCACCTGGAGAACAAGAGAATATTTTTTCAGTTGCAAGCTGTGATAATCAGGCGCCCACCTGGAGAACAAGGGAATATTTTTCAAGTTTCAAATTTTGGTAATAAGGCGCCCACTTGTAGAAAAAGGGAATATTTTTCAAAATTCAAGTCTTGGTAATCAAACGCCCACCTGTAGAACAAGGGAATATTTTTCAAGTTGCAAGTTTTGGTAATCAGGCGCCCACCTATAGAACAAGGAAATATTTTTCAAGTTGCATGTTTTGGTAATCAGGCGCCCACTTATAGAACAATAGAATATTTTTAAAGATGCAAGTTTTGGTAATCAGGCGCTAACCTGTAGAACAAGGGAATATTTTTCAAGTTCCAAGTCTTGGTAATCGAACGCCTAGCTGAGGATAAGGGAATAATTTTTAAAATTCAAGTCTTGGTAATCAGGCGCCCACCTGTAGAACAAGGGAATATTTTTAAAATTCAAGTTGTGGTAATCTAGCGCCCATCTGTAGAACCAAAGAATATTTTTAAAAATTCTAGTCTTGGTAATCAGGCGCTCACCTGTAGAATAGGGGAATAATTTTCAAGATGCATGTTTTGGTAATTAAGCGCACGCTTGTAGAACAATGGAATATTTTTCAAGATGCAAGTTTTAATAATCAAGCGCCCACTGTAGAATAAGGAAATATTTTTCACGGTTCAAGACTTCGTAATCAGGCGCCCACCTGTAGAACAAGGGAATATTTTTTAAAATTCAAGTCTTGGTAATAAGGCGCCCACCTGTAGAATAAGGGAATATTTTCAAGTTTCATGTTTTGGTAATCAGACGACCACCTGTAGAACAAGGGAATATTTTTTAAGTTTCAAGTTTTGGTTATCAAGCGCCAACCTGTAAAACAAGGGAATATTTTTAAAAATTCAAGTCTTGGTAATCAGGCGCCCAACTATAGAACAAGGGAATATTATTCAAGTTGCAAGTTTTGATAATCAGGCGCCCACCTGTAGAACAAATGAATATTATTCAATATGCAAGTTTTGGTAATCAGGCGGCCACCTGTAGAACAATGGAATAATTTTCATGTTGCAAGTCTTAGTAATCAGGCGCCCACCTGTAGAACAAGGGAATATTATTAAAAATTCAAGTCTTGGTAATCAGGCTCCCACCTGTAGAGCAAGGAAATATTTTTTAAGATGCAAGTTTTGGTAATTAGGCGCCCACTTGTAGAACAAGAGAATATATTTCAAGATGCAAGTATTGGTAATCAGGCGCTAACCTGTAGAACAAGGGAATATTTTTAAAGTTCCAAGTCTTGGTAATCGAACGCCTAGCTGTAGAATCAGGGAATAATTTTTAAAATTCAAGTCTTGGTAATCAGGCGCCCACCTGTTGAGCAAGGGAATATTTTTCAAAATTCAAGTCGTGGTAATCTGGCGCCCATCTGTAGAATAAAAGAATATTTTAAAAAATTCAAGTCTTTGTAATCAGGCGCTCACCTGTAGAACAAGGGAATAATTTTCAAGATGCATGTTTTTGTAATTAGGCGCCCGCTTGTAGAACAATGGAATGTTTTTCAAGATGCAAGTTTTGGGAATGAAGCGCCCACTTGTAGAATAAGGAAATATTTTATACAATTCAAGACTTCGTAATCAGGCGCCCACCTGTTGAACATGGGAATATTTTCAAAATTCAAGTCTTGGTAATCAGGCGCCCACCTGTAGAATATGGGAATATTTTCAAGTTTCATGTTTTGGTAATCAGACGACCACCTGTAGAACAAGGAAATATTATATAAGTTTCAAGTTTTGGTTGCTAGGCGCCGACCTATAAAACAAGGGAATATATTTAAAAATTCAAGTCTTGGTAATCAGGCGCCCACCTGTAGAACAAGGGAATATTTTTCAGGTTGCAAGTTTTGATAATCAGGCGCCCACCTGTAGAACAAAGAAATATTTGTCATTATGCAAGTTTTGGTAATCAGGCGGCCACCTGTAGAACAATGGAATACTTTTCATGTTGCAAGTCTTGGTAATCAGGCGCCCACCTGTAGAACAAGGGAATATTTTTAAAAATTCAAGTCTTGGTAATCAGGTTCACCTGTAGAACAAGGGAATATTTATCAAGTTGCAAGTTTCGGTAATCAGGCGCCCACCTGTAGAACAAGATAATATTTTTCAAGATGCAAGTTTTGGTAATCAGGCGCACACCTGTAGAACAAGGGAATATATTTAAAGTTGTTAGGTATGGTAATCAGGCGCCCACCTGGAGAACGAGGGAATATTTTCAAGTTTCAAGTTTCGGTAATCCGGCACCCACTTGGAGAATGAGGGAATATTTTAATATGTCAAGTTTCGGTAATTAAGAGGCCACCTGTAGAACAAGGGAATATTATTAAAGTATCAAGTTTTGGTATTCAGGCTCCCACGTGTAGAGCAAGGGAATATTTTTAGAAATTCAAGTCTTGGTAATCAGGTGCCCACCTGTAGAATAAGGAAATATTTTTGAAGTTTCAAGTTTTGGTAATCAGGAGCCAACCTGTAAAACAAGAGAATATATTTTAAGTTGCAAGTTTTGCTAATCAGGCGACGACCTGTAGAATAAGGGCATATTTTTAATTCAAGTTTTGGTAATAAGGCGCCCACCTGTAGAACAACGGAATATTTTAAAAGTTTCAAGTTTTGGTAATCAGGCACCACCTGTAGAACAAGGAAATATTTTTCAAGATGCAAGTTTTGGTAATCAGGTAGCCACCTGTAGAACAAGGGAATATTTTTCAAGTTGCAAGTCTTGGTAATAAGACGCCCACCTGTAGATCAAGGGAGTATTTTTCAAAATTCAAGTCTTGGTAATCTGGCACCCACCTGTAGTACAAGGGAATATTTTTCAAGTTTCAAGTTTTGGTAATCAGGCGTTTACCAGGCGCCCACCTGTAGAACAAGGAAATATTTTTCAAGTTCCAAGTCTTGGTAATCAGGCGCCCATCTACAGAACAAGGGAATATTTTTCAAAATTCAAGTCTTGGTAATCAGGCGCCCACTTGTAGAATAAGGGAAAATTTTCAAGTTTCATGATTTGGTAATCAGACGACCAACTGTAGAATAAAGGAATATTTTTTTAAGTTTCATGTTTTTGTTATTAGGCGCCGACCTGTAAAACAAGGGAATATTTTTTTAAGTTTCAATTTTTTGTTATTAGGCGCCGACCTGTAAAACAAGGGAATATTTTTAAAAATTCAAGTCTTGGTAATCAGGCGCCCACATGTAGAACAAGGGAATATTTTTTAAGTTGCAAGTTTTGATAATCAGGCGCCCACCTCTAGAACAAAGAAATATTTTTCAATATGCAAGTTTTGGTAATCAGGCGGCCACCTGTAGAACAATGGATTAATTTTCAAGTTTCAAGTTTTGGTAATCAGGCGCCCACATGTAGAGCAAGGGAATATTTTTGAAATACAAGTCTTGGTAATCAGGCGTCTACCAGTAAAATACGGAAATATTTTTCAATTTTCAAGTTTTGGTAATGAAACGACGACCTATAGAACAAGGGATTATTTTTCAAGTATCTAGTTTTGGTAATCAGACGTGCACCTGTAGAACAAGGGAATAGTTTTAAAGTTTCAAGTGTTGGTAATCAGGCGCCCACCTGTATAACAAGGGATTATTTTTCAAGTTGCAAGTTTTGGTAATCAGGCGCCGACCAGTAGAACAAGGGCATATTTTTAAAAATTCAAGCCTTGGTAATTAGGCGCCCACCTGTTGAACAAAGGAATATTTTTAAAGTTTCGAGTTTACGTTATCAGGCGCCCACCTGTAGAACAAGGGAATATTTTTCAAGAACCAAGTTTTGGTAGTCAGACGGCCACACGTAGACCAGGGGAATATTTTTCATGTTGCAAGTCTTGGTAATCAGGCGCCCACCTGTAGAACCAGGGAGTATTTTTCAAAATTCAAGTCTTGGTAATCAGGCACTCACCTGTAGAACAAGGGAATATTTTTCCAGTTGCAAGTTTTGGTAATCAGGCGCCCACCTGTAGAACAAGGAAATGGTTTTCAAGTTGTAAGTATTGGTAATCAGGCTCCCACATGTAGAACAAGGTAATATATTTCTAGGTGCAAGTTTTGGTAATCAGGCGCCCACCTGTAGAAAAAGGGAATATTTTTCAAGCTCCAAGTCTTGGTAAGTTTCGGTAATCAGGAGCCCACCTGTAGAACAAAGAAATATTTTTCAAGTTTCATGTGTTGGAATCAGGCGTCCACCTGTAGAACAAGGGAATATTTTTCAAGTTTTGGTAATCAGTAGTGTACCTTTAGAACAACGGAATACTTTTCCAGTTGCAAGCTTTGGTAATCAGGCACCCACCTGGAGCACAAGGGAATACTTTTTAAGTTTCAAGTTTTGGTAGTCAGGCGCCCACCTGTAGAACAAGGGAATATTTTTAAAAATTCAAGTCTTGGTAATCAGGTTCACCTGTAGAACAAGGGAATATTTATCAAGTTGCAAGTTTCGGTAATCAGGCGCCCACCTGTAGAACAAGATAATATTTTTCAAGATGCAAGTTTTGGTAATCAGGCGCACACCTGTAGAACAAGGGAATATATTTAAAGTTGTTAGGTATGGTAATCAGGCGCCCACCTGGAGAACGAGAGAATATTTTCAAGTTTCAAGTTTCGGTAATCCGGCACCCACTTGGAGAACGAGGGAATATTTTAATATGTCAAGTTTCGGTAATTAAGAGGCCACCTGTAGAACAAGGGAATATTATTAAAGTATCAAGTTTTGGTATTCAGGCTCCCACGTGTAGAGCAAGGGAATATTTTTAGAAATTCAAGTCTTGGTAATCAGGCGCCCACCTGTAGAATAAGGAAATATTTTTGAAGTTTCAAGTTTTGGTAATCAGGAGCCAACCTGTAAAACAAGAGAATATATTTTAAGTTGCAAGTTTTGCTAATCAGGCGACGACCTGTAGAATAAGGGCATATTTTTAATTCAAGTTTTGGTAATAAGGCGCCCACCTGTAGAACAACGGAATATTTTAAAAGTTTCAAGTTTTGGTAATCAGGCACCACCTGTAGAACAAGGAAATATTTTTCAAGATGCAAGTTTTGGTAATCACGTAGCCACCTGTAGAACAAGAGAATATTTTTCAAGTTGCAAGTCTTGGTAATAAGACGCCCACCTGTAGATCAAGGGAGTATTTTTCAAAATTCAAGTCTTGGTAATCTGGCACCCACCTGTAGTACAAGGGAATATTTTTCAAGTTTCAAGTTTTGGTAATCAGGCGCCCACCTGTAGAACAAGGAAATATTTTTCAAGTTCCAAGTCTTGGTAATCAGGCGCCCATCTACAGAACAAGGGAATATTTTTCAAAATTCAAGTCTTGGTAATCAGGCGCCCACTTGTAGAATAAGGGAAAATTTTCAAGTTTCATGATTTGGTAATCAGACGACCAACTGTAGAATAAAGGAATATTTTTTTAAGTTTCATGTTTTTGTTATTAGGCGCCGACCTGTAAAACAAGGGAATATTTTTTTAAGTTTCAATTTTTTGTTATTAGGCGCCGACCTGTAAAACAAGGGAATATTTTTAAAAATTCAAGTCTTGGTAATCAGGCGCCCACATGTAGAACAAGGGAATATTTTTTAAGTTGCAAGTTTTGATAATCAGGCGCCCACCTCTAGAACAAAGAAATATTTTTCAATATGCAAGTTTTGGTAATCAGGCGGCCACCTGTAGAACAATGGAATAATTTTCAAGTTTCAAGTTTTGGTAATCAGGCGCCCACATGTAGAGCAAGGGAATATTTTTGAAATACAAGTCTTGGTAATCAGGCGTCTACCAGTAAAATACGGAAATATTTTTCAATTTTCAAGTTTTGGTAATGAAACGACGACCTATAGAACAAGGGATTATTTTTCAAGTATCTAGTTTTGGTAATCAGACGTGCACCTGTAGAACAAGGGAATAGTTTTAAAGTTTCAAGTGTTGGTAATCAGGCGCCCACCTGTATAACAAGGGATTATTTTTCAAGTTGCAAGTTTTGGTAATCAGGCGCCGACCAGTAGAACAAGGGCATATTTTTAAAAATTCAAGCCTTGGTAATTAGGCGCCCACCTGTTGAACAAAGGAATATTTTTAAGTTTCGAGTTTACGTTATCAGGCGCCCACCTGTAGAACAAGGGAATATTTTTCAAGAACCAAGTTTTGGTAGTCAGACGGCCACACGTAGACCAGGGGAATATTTTTCATGTTGCAAGTCTTGGTAATCAGGCGCCCACCTGTAGAACCAGGGAGTATTTTTCAAAATTCAAGTCTTGGTAATCAGGCACTCACCTGTAGAACAAGGGAATATTTTTCCAGTTGCATGTTTTGGTAATCAGGCGCCCACCTGTAGAACAAGGAAATGGTTTTCAAGTTGTAAGTATTGGTAATTAGGCTCCCACATGTAGAACAAGGTAATATATTTCTAGGTGCAAGTTTTGGTAATCAGGCGCCCACCTGTAGAAAAAGGGAATATTTTTCAAGCTCCAAGTCTTGGTAAGTTTCGGTAATCAGGAGCCCACCTGTAGAAAAAAGAAATATTTTTCAAGTTTCATGTGTTGGAATCAGGCGTCCACCTGTAGAACAAGGGAATATTTTTCAAGTTTTGGTAATCAGTAGTGTACCTTTAGAACAACGGAATACTTTTCCAGTTGCAAGCTTTGGTAATCAGGCACCCACCTGGAGCACAAGGGAATACTTTTTAAGTTTCAAGTTTTGGTAGTCAGGCGCCCACCTGGAGAACAAAGGAATATTTTTTATATTGCAAGCTTTGGAAATCAGGTGTCCACCTGGAGAACAAGGAAATATTTTTCAAGTTTTGGTAATGAGCCGCTCATCTGGAGAACAAGAAAATATTTGTCAAGTTGCAAGTTTTGGTATTCTAGCGCCCACCTTTAGAAAAAGGAAATATTTTTCAAAATTCAAATCTTGGTAATCAGACGCCCACCTGTAGAACAAGGGAATATTTTTCAAGTTGCAAATTTTTGTAATCAGGGGCCCACGTATAGAACAAGTAAATATTTTTCAAGTTGCAAGTTTAATCAGGCGCTCACCTGTAGAACAAGAGAATATTTTTCACGATGAATGTTTTGGTAATCAGGCGCCCACCTGTAGAACTAGAGAATATTTTTCAAGTTCCAAGTCTTGGTAATCGGGCGCCCACCTGTAAAACATGGGATTAATTTTTAAGTTGCAAGTTTTGGAAATCAGGCGTCCACCTGTAGAACAAGAGAATATTTTTCAAGTTCTAAGTGTTCGTAATCAGGCGCCCACCTGCAGAACAAAGGATTACTTTTCAAGTTGCAAGTTTTGGTAATAAGGCGCCCACCTATAGAACAAGGAATATTTTTCAAGTTGTAAGTTTTGGTAATCAGGCGCCCACTTGTAGAACAAGGAAATATTTTTCAAGTTTCAAGTTTTGGAATCAGGCGCCCACATGTAGAACAAGGGAGTATTTTTCAAGTTTGGGTAATCAGGAGCCTACGTGTAGAACAAGGGAATACTTTTGCATTTTTAAGCTTTGGTAATCAGGCGGCCACCTGGAGAACAACGGAATACTTTTTTCGTTTCAAGTTTTGGTAACTAGGCGCCAACCTGGCGAACAAGGGAAAAGTTTTGAAGTTGCAAGCTTGGGTAATCAGGCGTCCACCTGGAGAACAAGGGAATATATTTCAAGTTTCAAGTTTTGGTAATCCGGCGCCCACCTGGAGAACAAGTGAATATTTTTCAAGTTGCAAGTTTTGGTAATCAGGCGCCCACCTGTTGAAAAAGGGAATAGGTTTCAAAATTCAAGTCTTGGTAATCAAATGCCCATCTATAGAACAAGGGAATATTTTTCTATTTGCAAATTTTGGTAATCGGGCGCCCACCTGAAGAACAAAGAAATATTTTTCAAGTTGCAAGTTTTTGTAATCAGGCGCCCACCTGTAGAACAAGAAAATATTTTTCAAGATGCAAGTTTTGGTAATCAGGCGTCCACCTGTAGAACAAGGGAATATTTTTCTAGTTCCAAGTCTTGGTAATCGGGCGCCCACCTGTAGGACAAAGGAATAATTTTCAAGTTGCAAATTTTTGTAATCAGGCGCCCACCTGTAAAAAATGGTAATATTTTTCAAAATTCAAGTCTTGGTAATTAGACGCCCACCTGTAGAACAAGGGAATATTTTTAAAGTTGAAACTTTTGGTAATCAGGCGCCCACCTGTAGGACAAGGAAATATTATTCATGTTGCAATATTTGGTAATCAGGCGCCCACCTGTAGAACAACAGAATATTTTTCAAGGTGCAAGTTTCGATAATCTAGCGCCCACCTGTAGAACAAAGGAATATTTTTCAAAATTCAAGTTTTAGTAATCAGGGGGCCACCTGTAGACAAAGCAATATTCTTAAAAATTCAAGTCTTGGTAATCAGGCGCCTACCTATAGAACAAGTGAATAATTTTCAAGATGCTAGGTTTGGTAATCAGGCTCCCACTTGTAGAACAATAGAATATTGTTCAAGATACAAGTTTTGGTAATCAAGCGCCCACCTGTAGAACAAGAATATATTTTACACGTTGCAAGACTTGGTAATCTGGCGCCGACCTGTAGAACAAGGGAATATTCTTAAAAATTCAAGTCTTGGTAATCAGGCTCTCACCTGTAGAACAAGGGAATATATTTCTAGATGCATGTTTTGGTAATCAGGCGTCCACCTGTAGAACAAGGGAATATTTTTCAAGTTCCAAGTCTTGGTAATCATGCGCCCACCTGTAGTACAAGGGAATACTTTTCAAGATGCAAGTTTTGGTAATCAGGCGCCCGCCTGTAGTACAAGGGAATACTTTTCAAGATGCAAGATTTGGTAATCAGGCGCCAGCCTATAAAACAAGAGAATATTATTCAAGTTCTAAGTCTTAGTAATCAGGCGCCCACCTGCAGAACAAGGGAATATTTTTCAAGTTTCAAGTATTGGTAATAAGCCGCCCACCTATACAACAAGGAAATATTTGTCAAGTTGTAAGTTTTGGTAATCAGGCTCCCACCTGTAGAACAAGGGAATATATTTCTAGATGCAAGTTTTGGTAATCAAGCGTCCACCTGTAGAAGAAGGGAATATTTTTCAAGTTCCAAGTCTTGGTAATCAGGAGCCCACCTGTAGAACCAGGGAGTACTATTCAAAATTCAAGTCTTGGTAATCAGGCACCCACCTGTAGAACAAGGGAAATTTTTCCAGTTGCAAGTTTTGGTAATTAGGCGCCCACCTGTAGAACAAGGAAATGGTTTTCAAGTTGTAAGTTTTGGTAATCAGGCTCCCACATGTAGAACAAGGGAATATTTTCTAGTTGCAAGTTTTGGTAATCAGGCGCCCACCTGTAGAAAAAAGGAATATTTTTCAAGTTCCAAATCTTGGTAATCAGGTTCCCACCTGTAGTACAAGGGAATACTTTTCAAGTTGCAAGTTTTGGTAATCAGGCGCCCATCTGTAGAACAATGAAATATTTTTCAAGTTTCAAGTTTTGGAATCAGGCGCCCACTTGTAGAACAAGGGAATATTATTAAAATTTTGCTAATCAGTAGTCTACCTGTAGAACAAGGGAATACATTTCCAGTATCAAGTTTTGGTAATCGGGCACCCACCTGGAGCACAAGGGAATACTTATTAAGTTTAAAGTTTTGATAACTAGGAGCCCACCTGGAGAACAAGGGAATATTTATAAGTTGTAAGCTTTGGAAATCAGGTGTCCACCTGGAGAACAATGGAATATTTTTCAAGTTTCAAGTTTTGGTAATTAGCCGCCCATCTAAAGAACAAGGAAATATTTTTCAAGTTGCATGTTTTGGTAATCAGGCGCCCACCTATAGAAAAAGGAAATATTTTTCAAAATTCAAATCTTGGTAATCAGACACCCACCTGTAGGACAAGGGAATATTTTTCAAGTTGCAAGTTTTTGTAATCAGGGGCCCACCTATAGAACAAGGAAATATTTTTCAAGCTGCAAGTTTAATCAGGCGCCCACCTGTAGAACAAGAGAATATTTTTCAAGATGCAAGTTTGGGTAATCAGGCACCCACCTGTAGAACAAAGGAATATTTTTCAAGTTCCAAGTCTTGGTAATCGGGCGGCGACCTATAAAACAAGGGATTAATTTTCAAGTTGCAAGTTTTGAAAATTAGGCGCTCACCTGTACAACAAGAGAATATTTTTCAAGTTCTAAGTCTTGGTAATCAGGCGCTCACCTGCAGAACAAGGAATAATTTTCAATTTGCAAGTTTTAGTGATAACGCGCCCACCTATAGAACAAGGAAATATTTTTCAAGTTGTAAGTTTTGGTAATCAGGCGCCCACCTGTAGTACAAGGAAATATTTTTGAAGTTTTGGTAATCAGGAGCCTACGTGTAGAACAAGGGAATACTTTTCAAGTTTAAAGCTTTGGTAATCAGGCGCCCACCTGGAGAACAAGGGAATACCTTATACGTTTCAAGTATTGGTAACTAGGCACCAACCTGGAGAACAAGGGAAAAGTTTTTAAGTTGCAAGCTTGGGTAATCAGGCATCCACCTGGAGAACAAGGGAATATTTTTCAAGTTTCAAGTTTTGATAATCAGGCGCCCACCTGGAGAACAAGGGAATATTTTTCAAGTTGCAAGTTTTGATAATCAGGCGTCCACCTATAGAACAAGAGATTAATTTTCAAGATGCAAGTTTTGGTAATCATACGCCCACCTGTAGAACAAAGGAATATTTTTCAAGTTCAAAGTCTTGGTAATCGGGCGCCTACCTGTACAACAAGGGAATAATTTTCAAGTTGCAAGTTTTGGTAATCAGGTGCCCACCTGTAGAGAAAGGGAAATTTTTACAAAATTCAAGTCTTGGTAATCAGACATCCACCTGTAGAACAAGGGAATATTTTTCAAGTTGCAAGTTTTTGTAATCAGGGGCCCACCTATAGAACAAGGAAATATTTTTCAAGTTGCAAGTTTAATCAGGCGGCCACCTGTAAAACAAGAGAATATTTTTCAAGATGCAAGTATTGGTAATCAGGCGCCCACCTGTAGAACAAGGGAATATTTTTCAAGTTCCAAGTCTTTGTAATCGGGCGCCCACCTGTAAAACAAGGGATTAATTTTCAAGTTTCAAGTTTTGGTAATCAGCCGCCCATCTGAAGAACAAGGGAATATTTTTCAAGTTGCAAATTTTGGTAATCAGGCGCCCACCTGTAGAAAAAGGAAATATTTTTCAAAATTCAAATCTTGGTAATCAGGCACCCACCTGTAGAACAAGGGAAATTTTTCCTGTTGCAAGTTTTGGTAATCAGGCGCCCACCTGTAGAACAAGGAACTGGTTTTCAAGTTGTAAGTTTTGGTAATCAGGCACCCACATGTAGAACAAGGGAATATATTTCTACGTGCAAGTTTTGGTAATCAGGCGCCCACCTGTAGAAAAAGGGAATATTTTTCAAGTGCCAAGTCTTGGTAGTCAGGTTCCCACCTGTAATACAAGGGATACTTTTCAAGTTGCAAGGTTTGGTAATCAGGCGCCCACCTGTAGAACAAAGAAATATTTTTTAAGTTTCAAGTTTTGGAATCAGGCTCCCACCTGTAGAACAAGGAAATACTTTTCAAGTTTTGGTAATCAGTAGTCTACGTGTAGAACAAGGGAATACTTTTCCAGTTTCAAGCTTTGGTAATCAGGCGCCCACCTCGAGAACAAGGGAATACTTTATACGTTTCAAGTTTTGGTAACTAGGCACCAACCTGGAGAACAAGGGAAAAGTTTCTAAGTTACAAGCTTGGGCAATCAGGCGTCCACCTGGAGAACAAGGGAATATGTTTCAAGTTTCAACTTTTGGTAATCAGGCGCCCACCTGTAGAAAAAGGAAAAATTTTTCAAAATTCAAGTCTTGGTAATCAGACACCCACCTGTAGAACAAGGGAATATTTTTCATGTTGCAAGTTTTTGTAATCAGGGGCCCACCTATAGAACGAGGAAATATTTTTCATGTTGCAAGTTTAATCAGGCGCCCACCTGTAGAACAAGAGAATATTTTTCAAGATGCAAGTTTTGGTAATCAGGCGCCCACCTGTAGAACAAGGGAATATTATTGAAGTTCCAAGTCTTGGTAATCGGGCGCCCACCTGTAAAACAAGGGATTAAATTTCAAGTTGCAAGTTTTGGTAATCAGGCGCCCACCTGTAGAACAAGAGAATAGTTTTCAAGATGCAAGTTTAGGTAATCAGGCGACCACTTGTAGAACAGTGGAATATTTTTTAGGATATAAGTTTTGATAATCAAGCGCCCACCAGTAGAACAAGGAAATATTTTTCACGTTGCAAGTCTTGGTAATCAGGCGCCTACCATTAGAACAAAGGAATATTTTACGAAATACAAGTTTTGGAAATTAGACGACCACCTGTAAAACAAGGGTATATATTTCAAGTTGAATGTTTGGTAATCAGGCACCGACCTGTAGAACAAGGGAATATTTTTAAAAATTCAACTCTTGGTAATCATGCGTCCAACTGTTGAAAGTTGCAAGTCTTGGTAATCCGGTGCCCACCTGTAGAACAAGGGAATATTCTTCAAGATTCAAGTTTTTGGAATCAGGCGCCCACGTGTTGAACAAGGGAATTTTTTTTCAAGTTCCAAGTCTTATTAATCAGGCGCCCACCTGCAAAACAAGGGAATAATTTTCAAGTTACAAGTTTTGGTAATCAGGCGCCCACCTGTAAAATAAGGAAATATTTTTCAAGTTTCAAGTTTTGGTAATCAGGAACCTACCTGTAGAACAAGGGCATATTTTTCAAGTTTGGGTAATCACGAGCCTACCTGTAAAACAAGGGAATACGTTTCCAGTTGCAAGCTTTGGAAATCAGGCGCCCTCCTGGAGAACAAGGGAATACATTTTAAGTTTCAAGTTTTGGTAATTAGGCGCCTACCCGGAGAACAAGGGAATATTTTTTAAGTTGCAAGCTTTTGTAATCAGGCGTCCACCTGGAGAACAAGGGAATATTTTTCAAGTTGCAAGTTTTGGTAATCAGGCGCCCACCTATAGAACAAGGAAATATTTTTCAAGTTGCAAGTTTTGGTAATCAGGCGCCCACCTATGGAAAAAGAGAATATTTTTCAACATGTAAGTTTTGGTAATCGGACGCCCACTTGTAGAACAAAAGAATATTTTTCAAGTTCCAAGTCTTGGTAATCGGGCCTACCTGTAGTACAAGGGAATACTATTCAAGATACAAGTTTTGTAATCAGGCGCCCGCCTATAGTACAAGGGAATACTTATCAAGAAGCAAGTTTTGGTAATCAGGCGCCCACCTGTAGAACAAGGAAATATTTTTCAAGTTTCAAGATTTGGAATCAGGTGCCCACCTGTAGTACAAGGGAATACTTTTCAAGATGCAAGTTTTGGTAATCAGGCGCCCGCCTGTAAAACAAGGGAATATTTTTCAAGTTCTAAGTCTTATTAATCAGGCGCCCACCTGGAGAACAAGGGAATAATTTTCAAGTTGCAAGTTTTGGAAATAAGTGCCCACCTATAGAACAAGGAAATATTTGTATAGTTGTAAGTTTTGGTAATCATGCTCCCACCTGTAGAACAAGGGAATATATTTCTAGATGCATGTTTTGGTAATCAAGCGTCCACCTGTAGAACAAGGTAATATTTTTCAAGTTCCAAGTCTTGGTAATCATGCGCCCACCTGTAGTACAAGGGAATACTTTTCAAGATGCAAATTTTGGTAACCAGGCGCCCGCCTGTAGTACAAGGGAATACTTTGTATGTTGCAAGTTTTTGTAATCAGGCGCCCACCTGTAGAACAAGGAAATATTTTTCAAGTTTCAAGTTTTGGAGTCAGGCGCCCACCTGTAGAACAAGGGAGTATTTCTCAAGTTTTGGTAATCAGAAGCCTACGTGTAGAACAAGGGAATACTTTTCCAATTGCAAGCTTTGGTAATCAGGCTCCCACCTGGATAACAAGGGAATACTTTTTAAGTTTCATGTTTTGGTAACTAGGCGCCAGCCTGGAGAACAAAGGAATATTTTTTACGTTGCAAGCTTTGGTAATCAGGCGTCCACCTGGATAACAAGGAATATTTTTGAAGTTTCAAGTTTTTGTAATTAGGCGCCAACCTGGAGAACAAGGGAATATTTTTCAAGTTGCAAGTTTTTGTAATCACGTGCCCACCTGTAGAAAAAGGGAATATTTTTCAAAATTAATGTCTTGGTAATCAAACGCCCACCTGTAGAACAAGGGAATATTATTCAAGTTGCAATTTTTGGTAATCAGGCGCCCACCTGTAGAACAAGGAAATATTTTTCAAGTTGCAAGTTTTGGTAATCAGGCGCCCACCAATAGAACAAGAGATTATTTTTCAAGATGCAAGTTTTGGTAATCATACGCCCACCTGTAGAAAAAAGGAATATTTTTCAAGTTCCAAATCCTGGTAATCGGGCGCCTACCTGTTGTCTTGGTAATCGGGCACCTACCTATACAACAAGGCAATAATTTTCAAGTTGAAAGTTTTGGTAATCAGGCGCCCACCTGTATAAAATGGGAATATTTTTCATAATTCATGTCTTGGTAATTAGAAGCCCACTTGTAGAATAAGGGAATATTTTTCAAGTTGCAACTTTTGGTAATCAGGCGCCCATCTATAGAACAAGGAAATATTTTTCAAGTTGCAAGATTTGGTTTTCAGGCGCCCACCTGTAGAACAATAGAATATTTTTGAAGATGCAAGATTTGGTAATTACGCCCACCTATAGAACTAGGGAATATTTTTCAGGATGCAAGTTTTGGTAATCAGGCGCCCACCTGTAGAACAAGGGAATATTATTCAAAATTAGAGTTTTGGTAATCAAGGGCCCACCTGTAGAACAAATCAAAATTCTTAAAAATTCAAGTCTTGGTAATCACGCGCCCACTTGTAGATTAACAGAATATTTTTGAAGATGCAAGTTTTGGTAATCAGGCGCCCACCTACAGAACAAGGGTATATTTTTCAGGATGGAAGTATTGATAATCAGGCGCCTACCTGAGAACAAGGGAATATTTTTCAAAATTCAAATTTGGTAATCAGGGCCCACCTGTAGAACAAAGCAATATTCTTAAAAATTCAAATCTTGGTAATCATGCGCCGACCTGTAGAACAAGTTAATAATTTTCAAGATGCAAGTTTTGGCAATCAGGCGCCAACTTGTAGAACAATGGAATATTTTTAAGGATATAAGTTTTGGTAATCAAGTGCCCACCAGTAGATCAAGGAAATATTTTTCACGTTGATAGTCTTGGTAATAAGGCCCCACCTGTAGAACAAGGGAATATTTTTCGAAATTCAAGTTTTGGTAATTAAACGACCACCTGTAGAACAAGGGAATATTTTTCAAGTTGAATGTTTGGTAATCAGGCACCGACCTGTAGACCAAGGGAATATATTTAAAACTTCAACTCTTGGTAATCAGGCGTCAGACTGTTGAACAGGGGAATATTTTTAAAGTTGCAAGTATTGGTAATCAGGTGCTCACCTGTAGAACAAGGGAATATTCTTCAAGATTCAAGTTTTTGTAATCAGGCGCCCACCTGCTGAACAAGGGAATTTTTTTCAAGTTCCAAGTCTTATTAATCAGGCGCCCACCTGCAAAGCAAGGGAATAATTTTCAAGTTGCAAGTTTTGGTAATCAGGCGCCACCTGTAGAACAAGGAAATATTTTTCAAGTTGTATGTTTTGGCAATCAGGCTCCCACCTATAGAACAAGGGAATATATTTCTAGGTGCGAGTTTTGGTAATCACGCGTCCACATGTAGAACAAGGAAATTTTTTTCAAGTTCCAAGTCTTGGTAATCATGCGCCCACCTGTAGTACAAGGGAATACATTTCAAGTTGCAAGTTTTGGTTATCAGGCGCCCACCTATAGAACAAGGAAATATTTTTCAAGTTTTGGTAATTAGGAGCCTACCTGTAGAACAAGGGCGTATATTTTCATGTTTTGGTAATCAGAAGCCTACCTGTAGAACAAGGGAATACGTTTCAAGTTGCAAGCTTTGGTAATCAGGCGCCCTCCTGGAGAACAACGGAATACATTTTAAGTTTCAAGTTTTAGTAATTAGGCGCCTACCCGGAGAACAAGGGAATATTTTTTAAGTTGCAAGCTTTTGTAATCAGGCGTCCACCTGGAGAACAAGGGAATATTTTTCAAGTTTCAAGTTTTGGTAACCAGGCGCCCACCTTGAGAACAAGGGAATATTTTTCAAGTTGCAAGTTTTGGTAATCAGGCGTCCACCTGTAGAAAAAGGAAATATTTTTCAAGTTGCAAGTTTTGTTAATCAGGCGTCCGCCTGTAGAACAAGAGAATATTTTTCAAGATGCAAGTTTTGGTAATCAGGCGCCCACCTTTAGAACAAGGTAATATTTTTCAAGTTCCAAGTCTTGGTAATCGGGCGCCCACCTGTAGAACAAGGGAATAATTTTCATGTTGCAAGTATTAGTAATCAGGCTACCGCCTGTAGAACTAGGGAATATATTTCTAGATGCAAGTTTTGGTAATCAGGTGTCCACCTGTAGAACAAGGGAATATTTTTTAAGTTCCAAGTCTTGGTAATCATGCGCCCACCTATAGTACAAGGGAATACTTTTCAAGTTGCAAGTTTTGGTAAACAGGTGCCAACCTTTAGAACGAGAAAATATTTTTCAAGTTTCAAGTTTTGAAATCAGGCTCCCACCTGTAGAACAAGGGAGTATTTTTGATGTTTTGGTAATCACAAGCCTACCTGTAAAACAAGGGAACACTTTTCCAGTCACCTGGAGAATAATGGAATACTTTTTAAGTTTGAAGTAATGGTAATTAGGCGCCTATTTGGAGAACAAGGTAATATCTTTTAAGTTGCAAGCTTCGGTAATCAGGCGTCCACCTGCAGAACAAGGAAATATTTGTCAAGTTTCAAGTTTTGGAAATCAGGTGCCCAACTAGAGAACAGGGGAATATTTTCAAGTTGCAAGTTTTGGTAATCAGGCGTCCAGCTGTAGAAATATTTTTCAAAATTCAAGTCTTGGTATTCAAACGCGCACCTTTAGAACAAAGGAATATTTTTCAAGTTGCAAGTTTTGGTAATCAGGCGTCCACCTGTAGAACAAGGAAATATTTTTAAAGTTGCAAGTTTTGGTAATCTGGCGCCCACCTGTAGAACAAGCGTCAAGATGCACATTTTGGTAATCAGGAGACCACCCTTAGAACAAGGGAATATTTTTCAAGTTCCAAGTCCCTGTAATCGGGCGCCCACCTGTAGAACAAGGAAATAATTTTCAAGTTGCAAGTTTTGGTAATCAGGCTACCACCTGTAGAAGAAGGGAATATTTTTCAAGATACAAGTTTTGGTAATCAGGCGCCCACCTGTAGAACAAGGGAATATCTTTCAAGTTCCAAGTCTTGGTAATCATGCGCCCACCTGTAGTACAAGGGAATACTTTTCACGTTGCAAGTTTTGGTTATCAGGCGCCCACCTGTAGAACAAGGAAATATTTTTCATGTTTTGGTAATCAGGAGCCTACCTGTAGAACAAGGGCGTATATTTTCATGTTTTGGTAATCAGGCGCCCTCCTAGAGAACAACGGAATACATTTTAAGTTTCAAATTTTGGTAATTAGGCGCCAACCCGGAGAACAAGGGAATATTTTTTAAGTTGCAAGCTTTTGTAATCAGGCGTCCACCTGGAGAACAAGGGTATATTTTTCAAGTTTCAAGTTTTGGTAATCAGGCGCCCACCTTGAGAACAAGGGAATATTTTTCAAGTTGCAAGTTTTGGTAATCAGGCGTCCACCTGTAGAAAAAGGAAATATTTTTCAAGTTGCAAGTTTCTTTAATCAGGCGTCCGCCTGTAGAACAAGAGAATATTTTTCAAGATGCAAGTTTTGGTAATCAGGCGCCCGCCTTTAGAACAAGGTAATATTTTTCAAGTTCCAAGTCTTGGTAATCGGGCGCCCACCTGTAGAACAAGGGAATAATTTTCATGTTGCAACTATTGGTAATCAGGCTACCGCCTGTAGAACTAGGGAATATATTTCTAGATGCAAGTTTTTGTAATTAAGTGTCCACCTGTAGAACAAGGGAATATTTTTTAAGTTCCAAGTCTTGGTAATCCTGGGCCCACCTGTAGTGCAAGGGAATACTTTCCAAGTTGCAAGTTTTGGTAAACAGGTGCCAACCTTTAGAACGAGAAAATATTTTTCAAGTTTCAAGTTTTGAAATCAGGCTCCCACCTGTAAAACAAGGGAATATTTTTCAAGTTTTGGTAATCACGAGCCTACCTGTAAAACAAGGGAACACTTTTCCAGTCACCTGGAGAATAATGGAATACTTTTTAAGTTTGAAGTAATGGTAATTAGGCGCCTATTTGGAGAACAAGGTAATATTTTTTAAGTTGCAAGCTTTGGTAATCAGGCGTCCACCTGCAGAACAAGGAAATATTTGTCAAGTTTCAAGTTTTAGTAATCAGGTGTCCACCTGTAGAACAAGGGAATATTTTTCAAGTTCCAAGTCTTGGTAATCATGCACCCACCTGTAGTACAAGGGAATACTTTTCAAGTTGCAAGTTTTGGTAAACAGGTGCCAACCTTTAGAACGAGAAAATATTTTTCAAGTTTCAAGTTTTGAAATCAGGCTCCCACCTGTAGAACAAGGGAGTATTTTTCAAGTTTTGGTAATCATGAGCCTACCTGTAAAACAAGGGAACACTTTTCCAGTCGCAAGCTTTGGCAATTTGGCTCCCACCTGGAGAATAATGGAATACTTTTTAAGTTTGAAGTAATGGTAATTAGGCGCCTTTTTGGAGAACAAGGTAATATTTTTTAAGTTGCAAGCTTTGGTAATCAGGTGTCCACCTGCAGAACAAGGAAATATTAGTCAAGTTTCAAGTTTTGGAAATCAGGTGCCCAACTAGAGAACAAGGGAATATTTTCAAGTTGCAAGTTTTGGTAATCAGGCGTCCACCTGTGGAAATATTTTTCAAAATTCAAGTCTTGGTATTCAAACGCGCACCTTTAGAACAAAGGAATATTTTTCAAGTTGCAAGTTTTGGTAATCAGGCGTCCACCTGTAGAATAAGGAAATATTTTTCAAGTTGCAAGTTTTGGTAATCTGGCGCCCACCTGTAGAACAAGAGAATATTTTTCAAGATGCACATTTTGGTAATCAGGCGCCCACCCTTAGAACAAGGGAATATTTTTCAAGTTCCAAGTCTTGGTAATCGGGCGCCCACCTGTAGAACAAGGAAATAATTTTCAAGTTGCAAGTTTTGGTAATCAGGCTACCACCTGTAGAAGAAGGGAATATTTTTCAAGATACAAGTTTTGGTAATCAGGCGCCCACCTGTAGAACAAGGGAATATCTTTCAAGTTCCAAGTCTTGGTAATCATGCGCCGACCTGTAGTACAACGGAATACTTTTCAAGTTGCAAGTTTTGGTTATTAGGCGCCCACCTGTAGAACAAGGAAATATTTTTCAAGTTTTGGTAATCAGGAGCCTACCTGTAGAAAAAGGGCGTATATTTTCATGTATTTGTAAATCAGGAGCCTACCTGTAGAACAAGGGAATACGTCTTAAGTTGCAAACTTTGGTAATCAGGCGCCCTCCTGGAGAACAACGGAATACATTTTAAGTTTCATGTTTTGGTAAATAGGCGCCTACTCGGAGAACAAGGGAATATTTTTTAAGTTGCAAGCTTTTGTAATCAGGCGTCCACCTGGAGAACAAGGGAATATTTTTCAAGTTTCAAGTTTTGGTAATCAGGCGCCCACCTTGAGAACAAGGGAATATTTTTCAAGTTGCAAGTTTTGGTAATCAGGCGTCCACCTGTAGAAAAAGGAAATATTTTTCAAGTTGCAAGTTTTGTTAATCAGGCGTCCGCCTGTAGAACAAGAGAATATTTTTCAAGATGCAAGTTTTGGTAATCAGGCGCCCACCTTTTGAACAAGGTCATATTTTTCAAGTTCCAAGTCTTGGTAATCGGGCGCCCACCTGTAGAACAAGGGAATAATTTTCATGTTGCAAGTATTGGTAATCAGGCTACCGCATGTACAACTAGGGAATATATTTCTAGATGCAAGTTTTGATAATCAGGTGTCCACCTGTAGAACAAGGGAATATTTTTTAAGTTCCAAGTCTTGGTAATCATGCGCCCACCTGTAGTACAAGGGAATACTTTTCAAGTTGCAAGTTTTGGTAAATAGGTGCCAACCTTTAGAACGAGAAAATATTTTTCAAGTTTCAAGTTTTGAAATCAGGCTCCCACCTGTAGAACAAGGGAGTATTTTTCAAGTTTTGGTAATCATGAGCCTACCTGTAAAACAAGGGAACACTTTTCCAGTCGCAAGCTTTGGCAATTTGGCGCCCACCTAGAGAATAATGGAGTACTTTTTAAGTTTGAAGTAATGGTAATTAGGCGCCTATTTGGAGAACAAGGTAATATTTTTTAAGTTGCAAGCTTTGGTAATCAGGCGTCCACCTGCAGAAGAAGGAAATATTTGTCAAGTTTCATGTTTTGGAAATCAGGTGCCACACTAGAGAACAAGGGAATATTTTCAAGTTGCAAGTTTTGGTAATCAGGCGTCCACCTGTAGAAATATTTTTCGAAATTCAAGTCTTGGTATTCAAACGCGCACCTTTAGAACAAAGGAATATTTTTCAAGTTGCAAGTTTTGGTAATCAGGCGTCCACCTGTAGAACAAGGAAATATTTTTCAAGTTGCAAGTTTTGGTAATCTGGTGTCCACCTGTAGAACAAGAGAATATTTTTCAAGATGCACATTTTGGTAATCAGGCGCCCACCCTTAGAACAAGGGAATATTTTTCAAGTTCCAAGTCTTGGTAATCGGGCGCCCACCTGTAGAACAAGGAAATAATTTTCAAGTTGCAAGTTTTGCTAATCAGGCTACCACCTATAGAAGAAGGGAATATTTTTCAAGATACAAGTTTTGGTAATCAGGCGCCCACCTGTAGAACAAGGGAATATCTTTCAAGTTCCAAGTCTTGGTAATCATGCGCCCACCTGTAGTACAAGGTAATACTTTTCAAGTTGCAAGTTTTGGTTATCAGGCGCCCACCTGTAGAACAAGGAAATATTTTTCAAGTTTTGGTAATCAGGAGCCTACCTGTAGAACAAGGGCGTATATTTTCATGTTTTGGTAATCAGGAGCCTACCTGTAGAACAAGGGAATACGTTTCAAGTTGCAAGCTTTGGTAATCAGGCGCCCTTCTCGAGAACAACGGAATACATTTTAAGTTTCAAGTTTTGGTAATTAGGCGCCTACCTGGAGAACAAAGGAATATTTTTTAAGTTGCAAGCTTTTGTAATCAGGCGTCCACCTGGAGAACAAGGGAATATTTTTCAAGTTTCAAGTTTTGGTAATCAGGCGCCCACCTTGAGAACAAGGGAATATTTTTCAAGTTGCAAGTTTTGGTAATCAGGCGTCCACCTGTAGAAAAAGGAAATATTTTTCAAGTTGCAAGTTTTGTTAATCAGGCGTCCGCCTGTAGAACAAGAGAATATTTTTCAAGATGCAAGTTTTGGTAATCAGGCGCCCACCTTTAGAACAAGGTAATATTTTCCAAGTTCCAAGTCTTGGTAATCGGGCGCCCACCTGTAGAACAAGGGAATAATTTTCATGTTGCAAGTATTGGTAATCAAGCTACCGCCTGTAGAACTAGGGAATATATTTCTAGATGCAAGTTTTGGTAATCAGGTGACCACTTGTAGAACAAGGGAATATTTTTTAAGTTCCAAATCTTGGTAATCATGCGCCCATCTGTAGTACAAGGGAATACTTTTCAAGTTGCAAGTTTTGGTAATCAGGTGCCAACCTTTAGAACGAGAAAATATTTTTCAAGTTTCAAGTTTTGAAATCAGGCTCCAACCTGTAGAACAAGGGAGTATTTTTCAAGTTTTGGTAATCACGAGCCTACCTGTAAAACAAGGAAACACTTTTCCAGTCGCAAGCTTTGGCAATTTGGCGCCCACCTGGAGAATAATGGAATACATTTTAAGTTTGAAGTAATGGTAATTAGGCGCCTATTTGGAGAACAAGGTAATATTTTTTAAGTTGCAAGCTTTGGTAATCAGGCGTCCACCTGCAGAACAAGGAAATACTTTTCAATTTTCAAGTTTTGGAAATCAGGTGCCCAACTAGAGAACAAGGGAATATTTTCAAGTTGCAAGTTTTGGTAATCAGGCGTCCACCTGTAGAAATATTTTTCAAAATTCAAGTCTTGGTATTCAAACGCGCACCTTTAGAACAAAGGAATATTTTTCAAGTTGCAAGTTTTGGTAATCAGGCGTCCACCTGTAGAACAAGGAAATATTTTTCAAGTTGCAAGTTTTGGTAATCTGCGCCCACCTGTAGAACAAGAGAATATTTTTCAAGATGCACATTTTGGTAATCAGGCGCCCACCCTTAGAACAAGGGAATATTTTTCAAGTTCCAAGTCTTGGTAATCGGGCGCCCACCTCTAGAACAAGGAAATAATTTTCAAGTTGCAAGTTTTGGTAATCAGGCTACCACCTGTAGAAGAAGGGAATATTTTTCAAGATACAAGTTTTGGTAATCAGGCGCCCACCTGTAGAACAAAGGAATATCTTTCATGTTCCAAGTCTTGGTAATCAGGCGCCCACCTGCAGAACAAGGGAATAATTTTCAAGTTGCACGTTTTGGTAATCGGGCGCAAACCTGTAGAACAAGGAAATATTTTTCAAGTTTCAAGTTTTGGAATAAGGCGTCCACCTATAGAACAGGGGAATATTTTTCAAGTTTCAAATTTTGGTAATCAGGCGCCTATCTGTAGAATAAGGGAATAATATTCTAGCTGCAAGCTTTGGTAATAAGGCGCCCACCTAGAGAGCAAGGGAATACTTCTTAAGTTTCAAATTTTGGTTATTAGGCGCCCACCTGGAGAACAAGGGAATAATTTTTTAAGTTGCAAGCTTTGGTAAACAGGCGCCCACCTGGAGAACAAGGAAAAAATTTTCAAGTTTCAAGTTTACGTAATCAGGCGCCCACCTAGAGAACAAGGGAATATTTTCAAGTTGCAAGTTTAGGTAATCATGCGCCGACCTGTAGAAAATGGGAATATTTTTCAAAATTCAAGTCTTGGTAATTAGACGCCCACCTGTAGAACAAGGGAACATTTTTGAAGTTGCAAGTTTTTGTAATCAGGCACTCACCTGTAGAACAAGGAAATATTTTTCAAGTGGCAAGTTTTGGTAATCAGGTGACCACCCTTAGAACAGCAGAATATTTTTCAAGATGCAAGTTTCGGTAATCAGGCGCCCACATGTAGAACAAGGGAATATTTTTCAGGATGCAAGTTTTTGTAATCAGGCGCCTACAGGTAGTACAAGTGAATATTTTCAAAATTCAAGTATTGGTAATCAGGGGTCCACCTGTAGAACAAAGAAATATTCTGAAAAATTCAAGTCTTGGTAATCAGGCGCACACCTGTAGAACAAGGGGAATAATTTTCAAGATGCAAGTTTTGGTATTGAGGCGCCCACTTGTAGAATAATGGAATATTTTTTAAAATACATGTTTTGGTAATCAAGCGCCCACCTGTAGAACACGAAAATATTTTTCACGTTGCAAGTCTTGATAATCAGGAGCCCACCTGTATAAAAAGGGAATATTTATCGAAATTCAGGTTTTTTTAATTAGACGACCACCTGTAGGACAAGGGAATATTTTTCAAGTTTCTAGTTTTGGTAATCAGGCACCCACCTGTAGAACAAGGGAATATTTTTCAAGTTTCAAGTTTTGATAATCAGGCGCCCACCTGTAAAACAAGAATATTTTTCAAGTTGCAAGTTTTGGTAATCAGGCATTGACCTGTAGAACAAGGGAATATTTTAAAAAATTCAAGTCTTGGTAATCAGGCGCCCACCTGTAGC
Source organism: Nicotiana benthamiana (assembly GCA_034376525.1). Taxonomy (NCBI): domain Eukaryota; kingdom Viridiplantae; phylum Streptophyta; class Magnoliopsida; order Solanales; family Solanaceae; genus Nicotiana; species Nicotiana benthamiana. The sequence continues at coordinate 65,372,668 of CM067331.1, read as the reverse complement.
AGATTGAATTAATGGAGTCTTCGAAATACGGAAATTGTTTTGTTTAGATTTGGACTTGACCTTGAGGTCCGAATTCCTTAATTGATAGCTTATTGATGATGTTAACTAATCAATTAGGCTTTTAGAGATAAATCCAATTGAAAATAATAGTTCGCTTTTGAATGGCTTTTAAAATAAAAGAGGTGTGCCATGCCACATAAAATCACAAATTGTGTGGCCCTCTTTAATTATTTTATTCAAATATTTAGAATTAGGGACGTGTCATTTAACGAATTTTCATGGCCTCCCACAGAGTAAATAATACGCTAGTCGCTTTAGGCACGTTCTTTAATAATCTCACCTTCCTAAACTCGGGTGTGTATTTCATGTGACCCAAATCAAATCCCAAAACGTTGAATAAAATGTGTTTAGAATTGCGGGTGCATTTCCTGTGGCGCAATCCAAAGACATATTTTAAACGACGTTCAATATTCTTTAAAATTTAATCAAAAGCGGTAAATAATCTTAAAATTTCACTATATGGGGACATGCTTTAAATCAGGTAACTAAGCTGAACATGATAGTTGAGCGACCGTGCTAGAACCATAGAACTCGGGAGTGCCTAACACATTCTCCCGGGTTAACGGAATTCCTTACCCGGATTTTTGGTTCGTAGACTATAATAACAGAGTCAAACTTTTCTCGATTCGGGATTTAAACCGGTGACTTGGGACACCGTTAATTATCTCAAGGTGGCGACTCTGAAATCTCTTAAACTATTAGATCCCATTTCGATTGTCCTTAAATTGGAAAAACTCCCTTTATCTACGCCCTTCGCTGGGGTTGTAGTCTCCAAAAGAAGGTGTGATATCATAGAGAAATAGAAAAATTCATTGGCCAAAATATAAGACGAGTCCACAAGTAAATACCTGGTTATAGAAAAACCAATTTAAAAGGCTGGTTAAAGGTGAAATACAGAAGATTGAGACTCAGCTGTCACACCTCCTTTCTACACGGATACCCCTATAGATAAAACGTACAAGGGAATTTTTCCAATTAAAGTGACATTATTCGAAATGAGATTTTTTATTTATTTAGAGTCGCCACTTGGGATAATTTTGGTTTTTGGTGTCCCAAGTCACCGGTTTATTAAGAATCCCAAATCGAGGAAATTTTCAACTGCCAAATTGGAGTCTGTGAACCAAAAATTCTGAGTAAGGAATTCTATTGACCCAAGGGAAGGTGTTTGGCACCCCTGGATCCCGTGGCTCTAGCACGGTCGCATAAACTATTATAACTGGCTAAAAATCTGATTTTATAGACGTTCATTCTAAAGTGCAATTTTAAATTATTTTTATGCCGCTTTCTATATGTATGTATATATATATATATATATATATATATATATATATATATATATATATATATATATATATATGGGTACCGCTTGGCGCGACACGCCTCGTTTTTTATATTAAAAGTCCACTCATAAAGCAAACTGCGACTTTTCTAAAAAATGCGTTCAAATCTACAATTCAATCTTTTAAAAATATTCAAACATCACTATTTTCTATTTTAACCAAAATTCCTAATGAATTGGGTCTTAAAATAACCCATGGGAGGGAGTTAGAGCTTCAGCTTGTTTCAAAGATTCTCGAGCATTTGGGATCAGTTGCCAGCCCACGAGAGAGGTAAGTTGCCTGGGCTCGTTAAAGAAGAATACAAGTAATGAACTTGGAATTGTCAACAAATAGACTATTTGACCTTTAATTAACTTAGTCTACTTAAATTCATCAACACACAGCATATCTGGACATTTAACTAACTATTTAATAGTAATTTTCATATTAACATGTAAGGCAACATGAGCTGGAGCATTGAGCTATTTCAAAATGAAATACACTACCTATTACCAAACACACAAGGATCAAATTCACATAACCTGCTATCAAACTTTACAAGAGATGATAATTTTCCGTTTTTTTAAGTTTAAACCAAAAGCTCATTGAAATTCACTTCTTAGAAAAATATGACTGGAATGTTTAAATCAATTATAACACTGACTGAACTTGACTAATAACTACTGCACATACTGAGAATACCAGTCCAAATGTCCTAGTATACAAAATATTGTCTTAACTATGATAAACATAATAGTACTAAAAGCTTATCCAAATTGATAAATTAAATGGCAACAACAGTCCATAGCCACAACAGTCCATATAGTCCTATTGATGCATTTAACATGAAGCTCAAATAACTACAAACGAAAGCTACACTGCCAGGATAAAATCACAGAAGGCTAGAATAGCTTTTGACTTCAAGTCCTTTAAATTGCACCATTCATTAGACTTAAAAGTACATCCTTTGGGAAAGAGAAATACCTGGTAATCAAAATACAAAGGGAGAGTAAGGAATCAGCAGCAGTTTACAGTGATCAGCAATAAAATTACAAGCGACATAGCAGTAATATTCAGCTTGATAACCAAATTCAACGAGAATAAACCACCCACAGACTTTGAATGACCTTAAATGAATTGAAACTAAACCCAGGAACTCCAGCAATAACTAAACCCAAACTAAATGATGCAAAATCCCAGAAACAAGACAGAACTCAGACTCTGAAACCAGCTGGACCTCCAATGGAACAGTATATTTGAATTTCTATTGGTTATAAAACTCTAAATGCATAGACTTGAAGGAAAGCTTTCAAATACTCAAACTAAGTAACATTTTGATTGATTTTTTTTTGCCTTGGATCAGGTGAGAATTGCAGAAAAGGAATCTGAATTTTTGAAGAACATAGATTTTTTTTTGCTACTGGATTTCCTTTTGGAAATTTCAGGATTTTGTTGTTTGAACTACTGCTGGGAATTTTCAAAGATTTTTTGATTGTGTATCTCCAAGCTTTTAAATGAATTGGGGTGCCCTTTTATAGCCCAAGGCTAGGGCAAACCCTTTATTTTATTTTTACTAGTCCTTCTTTCAATTTCTTAAATGTTACCTACTTGGTCCTTTATTTTCTTACTTGTTTCCCAAGTCATTGCACTAAAATTACTGAATTTTAGACTAAGGTCCCTTCTAGAAGGGTCCAAAGGATTCTAGCACTGTTTTCTATTTGTAGACTACCTATAGTACCCTTATTTTATTCTAAAATTACCAAAACCAAAATAAACCCGATACTACCCTTTTAGTGTACTAGAATTACTATTCTTTACTAATCTAAGTCTTAAACTAATTAATGCTAACTAACAGTTATAACCAAAACCCTAATAAAATCTGAACCATTAATTAGGAATTCAAATCGAAAATCTGAGACTAATGAACTCAAACAAATCTGAAACTAACACATTCCAAAAAAAATGCAAAGCTACAACTACTATGCAATCCTATTCTGAATTCTAATTTCTAATCAATCTACTAATAACAAAATCAAATCAGACTATAAAAGAAATTAGAACCCTAAATGGAATCCAGACTAGAATAAAAAAAATCTGAGTAAATTGAAGGAAAAATGACCATGGATGAAACGAAAAAGAAAATAGTGTCATTGATTAATATTTAACATGGTGCATTTAAACAAACAAGAAAAGAAAACAGAAGAAATGAGCAGTAATTATGGCTAAACGAAAAAAATCATACAAAAATTCACACAAAGAAGGAATAGCAACAGGGACTCACCTCTTTTTTTTTGTTTTTCCAGTGTTTATCATGACTAGATTCGAACTGAACCCCCAAAATAAAATTATATATTTGTTCTTGGTAAGAGCAAACCTATTATTTCATTTGGGAATTCGATTCGGGGTCTTGACAGTCCATTTCAAAATTAGGTTAATTTTAGATTTAAAATTCGGGACGCTTGGGGGTTGTTCAAAGGAAACACGCTTATATTTGGGTAGGGAAGGCCAAGGGGAGTATGAGGGTGTGAATTTGGGAGCCATTGGACCGGCGCAGCCGTGGACGGCGGAGCAACCACTCATTTGGAAGAATATTCCACGTTTAGCTGGGTTTTTAGAAGTGATCTTATGGGGTTGGAAAGAGGAGAAGACGGGGAGCAAGAGGTGTTAATTTGGATGGATTTGGATTTACGCCACCGGCGGCGGGAGGTGGGTATACGGTGGTGTTACACCAGAGGAGTTTAGGGTTAGCTTTGGACATGGTACGACGTTTTCTGGAGGGGGGGGGTGTTACAAGACACTTATATAGTGTAACACCCCCGCATCTAAACCGTTCAATCAAGATTGTTCAATGGGTCAGATTTCATTTGGCGTAAACAACGCCGTTTTGGATATGGCGTTCCTTGACCGGGTGGGGGCTTTGGGTCTGGGTCAAATTTAACGGGTCAGGTGGTTTTGGGCCAAGTTTTGATGGTTGAAAATAACTCAAATCATGGTCTTTTATGAACGACCCAACTTATATGTATTTATTATTCTTTTTTTATATTTTTTATTATATTTTCATATGTTTAATAATAAAAATAAAACTAAACCAAAGTATATTTAACTCCAACAAAATAGACTAAATAAACTTTTACAAAATTACCTAAATTCTAAATTTCAAAAGAAAATTAAACAAATGTAAGAATAACCAATTTTCTTTGTTATTTTTTCTTATTTTCAATATTAATTAACTAATAACCCAAAAGAAATGTAAAAATTAAGTCCTAAATGCAAACATGCCATTTTTGTATTTTTTATGAATTATACTTAATTAAAATTCATAACATGCAATTAGTTCCTAAAAATTCAAATAATAAAAGGAAAATACAAATAAACACAAAATCACGCAATTAATTCCTAAAATTGAAATAATAAAGGGAAAATGCAAATACACACAAAATCATGCAATTAATTCCTAAAAATTCAAACAATAAAAGAAAAACACTAATTTTAATGAATTTTATTGGAAGATTTCGAGCTAGGCAAAAATCACGTGCTCATAGCTGCCCCTCTTTTCTCGAAGACACTGAGGGTTTCCTGGCAAAGATAAACGAGCAACTGAGAGATTTTTGCCTGTTTTGCATTCCACGAGAAGCATTTTGAAAACTGTCTGACCGAACCCTGCATCAAAGGTTGCCTACATATCTTTGGCTATAAAAGAATCAGGTCAGTGTAGTTCTTGAGTGTTTGGTAGGTGGGACTACCATGAGCTGTGATTTCACTGCTGTTGTTGCTACTACTGCTTACTGACCACCTACAAACTATGAGTTATGCCTATCAACTATGAGTTACAAGATTCTTATCTATAATTGTCTTGAAAGCTTGATCTTAAGTCTTAGATGGATCTGTCGCGGACTCCGATCTGAATCTTGATGCTCGTAAGCTGTAGGTTTGGGTTCTTTCTTCAACATTGAAACCAAGCGGGACATGCTCAACTTGTGACTTTGGATCAAATTTGGACAATCCGCATCTTTCTTTTCAACCACTCTAGATTTGTTTCCTTTTTGTTCTTTTCTTCTTTCCTTTGTCCCCGATTGAGGTTCACTCTTTCGGTTATCTCAAACCCTGCGCGCTGAGGTAAAACCTGTTCGGACACCAAAACCAACAAACGAACGAAATTTTCTGCCCATGTTTTCACTAGGAAATTTCGTGAGTTATTTGTAGCACAAATCTAAACTATTTCTATTGAAAATAATAAAATTCAGGATTGTTTATTTTTGGAGATATTACCAGGTTATGCTGGCAGATGGCCAGATTATGCCGGAAGAAGAAACAGGTCCCTGCTGGGGGTAAGAGGAGATTCTGCGGGTTATGCCGACTAATGCTGGGACATATTAGAAAGATTCCTCGGTTATGCCATGGGGTCTGCAGGTTATGCCGGGATAGGAAGAACATGGGCTCCGGGGTTATGCCATGGGTATCCCACGGGTTATGTCGGGATTGAAAAGGAAAAGACTACTGGGTTATGCCAGGGGAATCTGCGGGTTATGTCGGAATTTAAAGGAAAATACTCTTGGATTACGCCAGGGGAATCCGCGGGTTATGCCTGGATTGCAAAAAGGAAATCTGGGTTATTCCAGGGGAATCCGCGGGTTATGCCACGATTGCAAAAGAAAAGACTCCTAGGTTATGCTAGGGGGATCCGCGGGTTATGCCGGGATTTGAAAGAAAAAGATTTCTTGGTTATGCCAGGGGAGATCCAAGGGTTATGCCGGGATTTGAAAGAAAAAGGGCTCCTGGGTTATGCCAATGGGAAGCGCGGGTTATGTCGGGATTGAATAAGAAAAGACTCCTAGGTTATGCCAGGGGAATTCGCGGGTTATGCCGGGATTGAAATAAGGAAATCCTGGGTTATGCCAGGGGAATCCACGGTTTATGCCGGGATTAAAAAAGAAAAGACTCCTAGGTTATGCTAGGGGGATCTGTGGGTTATCCCAGGATTTGAACTAAAAAAGATTCCTTGGTTATGCCAGGGGAGATCCACGGGTTATGTTGGGATAGGAAGAAAAGGACTCCTGTTGGGAAAGAAAAGAGGAAGACACTCTGGTTAGACTGGGGAATGGAGGGGAAGAAAAAGAAGTCCTTCAGGTTGCGCTGGGGATAGAGGGAAAGGAAAGACCCTTAGGTTATACTAGGGATAGAAGGAAATTCGTCCACAGGTTATGCTGGGGAATAAAGGAAAAAGAAGGTCCCTCAGGTTATGCTGGGGATGGACAAAAAGAAAGGTCCCTCAGGTTATCTTGGGGATGGAGGGAAAGGAAAGACCCTTTGGTTATGCTAGGGATAGAAGGAAATTGGTCCGCATGTAATGCTGGGGAATGAAGGAAAAATAAGGTCCCTCAGGTTATGCTGGGGATGGACAAAAAGAAAGGTCCCTTAAGTTATGCTGGGGATGGACAAAAAGAAAGGTCCCTCAGGTTATGCTGGGGATGAAGAGAGGACCCTCGGGTTATGCAGGGTAATGAAGGAAAGAAATTCTCAATTTATGCTGGGGAGAACGGAGTATGATCCTCGGGTTATGCCGGGGAGGTCCACAAGTTATGTTGGGGAGAGCTAGGGGGTGTGGTCCTAGATTTGGGGATGTAGTCGGGGATCAAAGTCCCATGCTACCATGTTTTGTGATTCTCCTTTTCTTCTTTTCTTTTATAAAAAAATGCGGGAAACGATGTAAAGAGAACATCCCTTTTTGTTGATCATTGGTGCGAGGCTACTTAGCTCTTGTACATTCCTTTGATTGCATTTGCCATTTATCCCATTGCTTTGGAATACACCTGTTTCAAATTTCCAAACAAAGCACGATTTGTTAGTTTGAAACATTGGTTGGTTTTGTGGCCTTGATTTACTTGATCCCGGCCTCACTTCTATTGAGAAGACCTTTGGCTTTCCAGACATTGCCTTGTAGGTTGGTCGGGAGATCTCATCTTTCAGATTTGTTTTGCCTTCATAGGCCTTTGGTTATGATTTCTTTGCCCCGATTTCCATTTCAGAGCCTTTGGGTATCCTTCCCTTGAAACCATGTTGAGTCGATTGGCCCTCTCGGGCTTAACCTTTCTAATCTTCATTTTTCCTTCGTGGGCATTTGACTTTTATTTTCTGTATTTCCCCCTTTCTGCTTCTGAAGCATCAGCCGTCATGGCCAGCCGGGATCGGCTAAATGCGTCCGCTGAGACTAGGTATTTTCATTGGTCCTTGCCAGGCGAGCCTTGTGAAACCGTTCTTACCACCTTTTCTTGTGGAATAGTCATGAAATCAAACTTAAGCCGAAAGGGATTCAAGGAAACAACAAAAGCAATCATATGGATTTAAAGAGAAGTGTCCCTTTTGGGAACAAGAGAAGGACTTATCTGGGGGGTGCATGCCGACTTCAAATGCACATGACATGCTTCTTGCACTGGATGCCCGACCAGTACACATTCCCTGCTTCTTGTGAACCAATATTTCAATCTTTCCAAGACCATGGGAACTTGCTCTAGGTTTGATGGTGATATATCTCCTTTTCGAGTGACGGCTCCCTTTGCGGGTTTCCACCAATCGACCTCTCTCATTTCTCTTCTCATGTCGCCCGATAGTGCTCTTTTATGAGTTTTCACTAAACAGACTCTCTCATTTTATTTTCTCTACTCACCATCGCTTTATGGTGCTCGAAGGTTTTCACCAATAAGACTCTCATTTTATTTCTCTCAATTTGTATTGTGCAAAATCTCAATAATGGTGTTTGTCGTGTCTGTGACTTTGCCAATCGAACGGAAGGACTTGGGCCAGGTTCTTGGGTGGAAACTTACACCTTTAGAACCATTCTGGCGGGTTCATGGCCGAACCATTGCATCATCTGCCCCAGTTTTTTTTTAGGGAATTGGAGGTTTTATTTTGATATGACTGAACCTCAAGGAGAGGCTGCCTACATATCCTTTCGGAATCAAGTCAAACGCAGTTCATGAAGTGTTTCCTAAACTAATTTTTTAATTGCTCCTTTTTTTTCATTTTTCATTTTTCATCATCAATTTTTTTGGTTTTGTTTTTTTTTCTTTTTTTTGTTTCTTTCTTCTTCTTTTTTTATTCTATTTTTTAATAGCACTTCCGGGTTCCAAAAAGGGTGATCGAAGAAACGTAACCGGCTCAAAGGGGTTTGCGAAGGATTGATAGTGTTTAAGAAAGAGGGAATGAAAAGTCTTCATCACTTCAACCAGCCTGAATCATTTCTGCAGGGAGTTCAAACGTAATACCTTATTAATGCATTTGCATTCACTGTTGTTTCGGCATCGTCTCCTTCGACGTCACCCAGGTACAATCAGAGGTGTCAAACGGGCGGGCCGGGCCGGGTCCGGGCCAATTTTTTCTGACCCGTCCGGTTTCCGGTCCGGTCCGGTCCGGGCTCAATAGTAGCGGGTTGTTAACGGGCTGGGTTGTTCCGGGTTAGAATTGAACCATACGGGTTACGGGTTACGGGTTGAAGCGGGCCGGGCCGGGCCGGGTTTAGTATTTTTTACTTTTTTTTGGAACTATGTATAGTATAAATATTAAATTATATTAATACTTTGTAATAATTGAATGAACACAAGAAAGATGGGAAAAAAATGAGCATTACGCAATCACGGTATTCAATCAAATGCCTGCAACAGCTAGCTTCAGCCTTCAAGAAAAACCTATTCGATTTGTCCAAGTATAATAATAATGTAAAATTAGTACAAGGAAGGTTGTCCAGAGAGCGTGCATTAAAATTTAAATGGTGTCCCAAATTCCCAATGCAATTTAGCATGCGTTTGGGAAATTGCAACAATACACGCATGGATAACAGCAATGTCTCGATTTCTGATCATAGAAGCTCAAATTTATGGTATATTTATAGTATATGTATGGTATATATATGGTATATTCATGGTATATATATGGTATATTCATGGTATATTATGGTATATGGGCTGCAAAAAATTCAAAAAAAAAAAACAAATTACCGTTGAACCGGGCCGGTCCGGTCCGGGCCCACCGGTTCACGGTACTATTTACTCCAACCGGTCCGGGCCGGGCCGGTTCCGTAGCCAAAAAACCTAAACGGTCTAACCCCCTACCCCTTTGAACCCAGCCCAGCCCAGCCCCAACCTACCGGTCCGGTCCGGTCCCGGGTTTGACCGGTCCGGTCACGGCCCGGTTGCCACCCTTAGTTACAATGCTCCTTTGGGCAGTATCTTTTTGATAATGTATGGACCTTTCTAGTTCGGAGAAAACTTTACTTTAGCCTCCTGATGGTGAGGGAGAATACGCCTCAACACAAGCTGTCCGACTTCGAAATTCGTGGGGCGCACTTTATTGTTGTAAGCACGGGCCATTCTTTGTTGGTATAACTGCTTGTGACAAACCGCAACCATTCATTTTTCGTAAATTAATGACAACTGCTCCAGCTGAGTCTTAACCCACTCACTCTCCTCAATTTTTGCTTCGACAATTATTCGGAGCGAAGGGATTTCTACCTCTGCGGGTATAATAGCTTCAGTCCCATAGACCAATAAATATGGAGTTACCCCTAACGATGTGCGAACCATGGTGCGATATCAGTGCAAAAGGCAGCTTTTCATGCCATTGTTTTGAGCTGTGAATCATTTTTCTCAAAATCTTCTTGGTGTTCTTGTTAGCTGTTTTGACGGCCCTATTGGCTTTGGGCCAGTAAAGGAGTGGAGTTTCTATGTGTTATCTTGAATTGTTCACATACTTCGCCCAACAGCCGACTATTCAGATTGGTAGCATTGACTGTAATGATGGTTGCAGGAATACTGAAGGGGCAAATGAGGTTGGAATGCATGAAGTCTACCACAGCTTTCTTGTTGATTGACTTAAGTGTGATGGCTTCGACCCACTTTGTAAAGTAATCGATAGCAACCAATATGGATGTATGCCCATTTGAGGCTTTTGGATCAATAGGACCAATGATGTCCATGCCCCAGTCAGCGAATGTCTAGGGTGCTGCATAGGATGCAATTCAGTTGGCAATGCATGAATCAAATCACCGTGCACCTGACATTGATGACATTTCTGAACGAAGCTAAAGCAGTCTTTCTCCATGATCATTCAGTAATACCCTGCCCGAAGTAATTTCTTTGCCAACACGTACCCATTCATATGAGGCCTACACACTCACGCGTGTACTTCGTGCATAATCCTTCCGGATTCCTCGGTATCAACACATTTTAGCAAGTTAAGACCTGGGGTCCTCTTATATAAGATATCACCACTCAAGAAAAATACACTAGCACGTCGTCGGATGGTTCTCTTTTGATCCCCAGTAGCCTGCTCAGGATACTCTTGTGTTTTCAGAAATTTCTTCGATATCATAATACTAGGGCTGAGCGCTGGATTCTGCCTCGGTCACGTTACAATACCCATGCCTTTCCCTGATTTAGATTTCCAAAGGATCGATCTAGGCGTTTCCGGGGTAAGGCAACATGGAGGCCAAAGTTACGAGTGCATCTGCTAACTCATAGTGACAGCGAGGAATGTACCTGAATTGCACCGACTTGAATAGTTTTCTAAGATCCTCCACATGCTATCGTTAAGGAATGAGTTTGACATCTCATGTTTCCCACTCTCATTGGGCTTGCCGGATAATCAGATCTGAATCCCCCATGATTAATAATTCCTCGACGTCTTGGTCAATAGCCATATTCATGCCCATGATGCAAGCCTTGTATTCAGTTGTGTTGTTGGTGCAGAAAAATCAAAGCCGTGCTGTACCAGTGGGTGAAATTAAGATTTCCCCAATTCCTACGCCTTTCGCATTTACTTCCCCATCGAAGAACATTTTCCAAGCAGTGATGTCTTGAGACGTTACCTCCACCGAATTCACTTCTTCATACGGGAAATAGGTCTTCAAGGGTTGACATTCATCATCAACTGGGATCTCAGCGAGATGATCCGCTAATGCTTGGGCCTTCATCGCGGTGCGAGTGACATAGACTATGTCGAACTTGGTGAGCAGGATTTGCCATTTTGTCGATCTCCTTGTGGGCATCGATTTTTGGAATATATACTTCAATGGATCCAGTCTGGTTATAAGGTAGGTGGTGTGGACTTGCAGGTAATGCCTCAGCTTCTGAGCCACCCAAGTTAAGGCGCAACAGGTTCTTTCTAACAAGGTGTATTTGGCCTCATAACTGGTAAACTTCTTGCTCAAGTAATAGATGGCCTGCTCCTTCTTTCCAGTGACATCATGCTGCCCGAGAATGCAACCAAAAGAGTTCTCAAAGACCGTCAAATATAGAAACAATGACATTCCCGATTCTGGCGAGACCAAGATTGATGGATTGGAAAGGTAATCTTTGATTTTGTCAAAAGCCTTTTGACACTCATTAGTCCATTTAATTGTTGCATCCTTTTTTAACAACCTGAATATGGGCTCACAAGTAGAGGTCAACTGGGCGATGAATCGGCTAATGTAGTTCAGTCTTCCCAACAGGCTCATTACATCCTTCTTGGTTTTCGGAGGAGGTAGCTCTCGAATGGATTTTATCTTTGTTGGATCTAGCTCAATACCTCTCCGACAGACGATGAACCCCAGGAGCTTGCCCGACAGGACCCCAAATGCACACTTGGCTTGATTTAATTTCAAATCATACTTTCGAAGCCTTTCAAAGAACTTTCTCAGGTCCCGTACATGATCACCTTGAGTCTTTGACTTGATAATCACATCGTCTACATATACTTCTATCTCCTGGTGCATCATGTCGTGGAAAATGGTGGTCATAGCCCTCATATGTGTTGCTCCAGCATTCTCTAAACCAAAAGGCATAACCCTGTAGCAATAAGTCCCCCAGGGTTTGGTGAAGGCAGTTTTCTCAGCATCTTCATCATCCATCAACACCTGGTGATATCCTGCGTAACAATCCACGAAAGATTGTATCTCGTGTTTGGAATAGCTGTCAACAAGGATGTGGATCTTGGGTAAAGGGAAATTGTATTTAGGACCGGCCTTGTTTAGATATATGTTGTCTACACGTACTCGGGTCGTCCCATCTTTCTTTGGCACCGGGACTATATTGGCCAACCATGTTGTGTACCGAACCACTCAGATTACTCCCGCCTCCAACTGCTTTGTGATCTCCTCTTTGAACTTATCGCTGATATCAGGCTTGAACTTTCTTTGTTTTTGTTGGACTGGAGGGAATTCGGGTATGTAGGCAACTTATTAACCACCAAATCAACACTCAATCTCGGCATATCGTCGTAGGACCAAGGAAACACATCTTTGAATTCAAAAAGAAGTTGAATATGTGAATCTCGGATTTCCTTATTCACATGGATGCTTATTTTAGTTTCCCTGGTTTCGCCGAGACCTCCCAAGTTACCGGTTTGGCATCGTTTAGATTTGGCTTAGGTTTATTTTCAAAATGTTCCAGTTCTCGATTGATTTCCCTAAAAGTGTCTTCTCCGTCGTACTCTGGTTCTTGGTTCATTATTTTACAATTAGGCGGCATGTTCGGATTGGGGCATGAAGTCTGCGAGCATGTTATATTATTTAAAGCCGAATTATTAGAACTGAAAGAAATGAAATAAAGGAAAACAACAAAATCAGAAAGAATAAAGGAATGTAGACGATTAAATATTGATTTCATTTCTTTGAAATTGTAAGATAACAGGGTTTACATTTGGGAATTAAAGGACAAAATACAAAACGAAAACACCCGAGTTACACCCTGAAATAACTCGTGATGCAATAAAAGATGGCAAAACAGAACTATCGGGCCTCCCGCCTGACTTGGAAAGGCATAGACTTCCAATTTTGCAATTTTGCATCCAGTCCCATGTAGAGCACCTTAGCTTTGCTCGAGCCTTCTCCAAGCTGGACAATGTTAGCTTCGTACACTAGTTTTCTCACGGCCCCACATATGTCTTCAATTTCTTCCGCTGTGAAGGTCTCATCTTCTTCAACATCACTGTACTTGGGCTTCACAAATGTTTCGTGGGGTAAATGTTGAGGTAAAGCCCATCCATTACACTTGTTGTGATTTGCCCATGTTATATCCTCTGGTGTTGGGTGGAAACCTAACCTAAAAAACTTCTCTGTAGTACGCAAAGCAATCGGCTCAACTATCCCTTGTAAAGAACTTCCGAGCCCCTTCCCTGGTTTGAATCCTTTCCGCATCGTCTCTCTAGCTACCATGATTGAGGCATTGGAGAGGAAAGGTTGGGGACATGTTTTGACTTCTTCATGTTGATCAGCTACCACGATTTCGAACGCCTGATAGACTATATGCTCGCTTCCTTCTTTGGCTTCGAGGATGGAGACGGAAGGATCGCGGTGAATTGACTGTTCATCTTTAATATTGACCATGATTTCCTAGTTCTGATGCTCAAATTTCACCATCTGGTGTAGAGTATAAGGCACAGCTCCTGCTGCGTGAATCCACGGCCTTCCCAATAGGTAATTATAGGATGTGTCCATACCCAATACTTGAAATGTTACTTCAAAATCAACCGGAACAATGGTCATCACCAAATCAATCTCTCATATCGTGTCTCTTTTAATTCTATCGAAAGCCCGGACACACACATTATTGGGGCGGATCCTCTCCATCCCGATTTCCATTCTTTGCAATGTTGACAGTGGGCATATGTCCACCCTGGAGCCTCTATCTACCATTACTCTTTTGACGTAATAGCCTTCGCATTTGACGATGAGATGCAGGGCTTTGTTGGGGTGGATCCTCTCTGTCCGTTATTGTCGGCCGGCAATGGGTTATTAGTCATATTCGGGACATCTTCATCCCTCAACACTATTTTCCTTTGTCCTATTAGATCCTCCACAGCTCGCCTTAAAGTCCACTAATTTTCTATGTCGTGCCCTTCGGCCCCTAAATGATAAGCACAGCGGACATCCCGTTGGTAAGAAGGTGACTTAGGGTTTTGTCTGTTCGGAGGCACAGGCTGCAAGAGACCCATCTGGACCAGCTTTCAGAAAAGGCTAGAATAAGACTCCACAATTGGTGTAAAATTTTGCCTTCTGAGTGGCTCCCTAAGGCGGAAATTATTTTCTGGAGGGCGGGATTATAGTGGTTTTGGGGAAGCTGATTTCTTCGGGCCTGGTTCCTGTTGACCTGCTGTTGCGGTCGTACAAATGGCTGGGCATTCATAACTGTGCAAGGTTGGAGATCATCATGCATGTCTTGATGGGGATAATAGCGTTGGGAGGTTTTTTCCGCAAACATGGGCCTGTGAGCATGATGTCTTCTCATACCAGAGGCTGCCATCGAAGCTTCTTCTATCTTTTTGTTCCTTGCAACTCCGCATGCCCGCTTTGGATGACCTGGGAGGTTGCTCCGATGGCTGACTGACTCAGAATTCTTCCTGTTTTCAAACCATTTTCTACCATCTCGCCAATCTTGATTGCTTCCGCGAAAGGCTTGCTCATTGCTGACATCATATTTTGAAAATAATCTGCATTCCTGGGCCTGGAGAAAAATAGTGACCATCTCTATCTTATCCATAGGCGGCTTTGCCCTTGATTCCTATTCACGCCACTTAATAGCATATTCTCTGAAACTTTCTGAAGGCTTCTTCTTCAAATTGGCCAAGGAGTTCCTGTCTGGCGCGATGTCAATGTTGTTGAAATTGCTTTACAAAATCTCTGGCGATAACATCCCAAATATGCCATCGTGAGATGTCTTGGTCCATATACCATTCTGAAGCAATGTCTACCAGTCTCTCTCCGAAGTATGCCATCAATAGTTCCTCTTTTCCGCCTGCCCCACGTAATTGGTTGTAATACTTTTTCAGGTATGCAATGGGGTCACCATGACCATCATACTTTTCAAACTTTGGCATTTTAAATCCCAGGGGAAGATGTACATGCGGGAACATGCACAGATATGTGTAAGTAAACACTCTTTTGCCTACTCAAGCCCTGCATGTTCTTCAAGCTTTGCTCAAGGCTGTTCATTCTTCTTGCTATCTCATCTTGTTCAGGCATTTTAGGAGTTTTATCCTGCACTGGTGTAAGTTCATATGGTGGTTGAGGATAAGTGTATTTAGGGTATGAAGGAGGCTCAATTTGGTAATTAGGAATATGAAATGTGAAAGCGTTGAATCAAACATGGGTCTCGTCACTACGGGCTGTCTGGTGGCTGCATATAGGGGTGCCATAAAAATATTGGGAACTGTGCCAGAGGTGGACACCTGAGGGCGGACTTCAGAAGGTGTTCAGATAAAATTGGCTGGTATGGTAGGTTGTCCCAATAGACTGTTTGGATGGCTAATGGGAACATTGGAAATAACCACCGACCTTGGGAAGAGCTCAAGAAATCCAAGGATGACACTCGGAGGATCTTTTCCTTTCTTCCATTCATCCTACATCTCCATGACCCTAAGTCGTAGGATCTTATTTTCTTCGGCTGCCTCAGATTCTAAGGCCGGGATGCCTGCAATCGGGCTATCCTCTAAGATGGGAATTCTGGAAAATTCATTTCAGATGACATTTCCGCGCTTCCTTTTGATCTGGTGAAATAAAGATGTGATGACAGCTTACCAAAACCAACCACCGTTTCTAAAACCTGAGACTGGTATTTTAAACAACATCAAACGGTTAGTTTGAGACATATAGCAGATAGGGAATCGCAAATTGGGGTGTGATGCACCTATACAATTAACAGATGTCTACATGTTTGCGATGGTTGCATGTGTCATCTCGGCATTTATTCCAATTTTCCTTTTAGATTTCCACTCTTTATTTTCCTTGCTTTCACCTTTTGTGCTTTCTACCTCCCTGTTTTTCCTTTTGTTTTGGTTTTCCTTTCTTTCTTTATTCCTATCTCTTTTCTTTTTGTGGCTTTTTTTTTTTTTTTTATTTTTAAGAATATGGTCGAATCCTATGAAGATTGCCTACGTATCATGCCCCGCATGAATCAAACCGAGCGTAGTTCATGAAAAATAAAATGAAAAAAGTAAAATATGTTTTTGAATTTCAATTTTCATAATAGAAAACTTGGTTACAAAGACTGACGGACTTAAATAGACAACTCGTACACTCTGACATAAGAAGAACTACATACTCGAAAACATATAACTATGCGTAAAAGAAAATACAGACTCTAAGACAAACGGACAGACTCTTAAGGAAAATACAGTTTTCGAAAATCACGAATATATTAGGGCTTCAATTGCTCCTGGAGCCCGCGAGGCATCGTTCGGCCTTGACGCAGGTTGACTAGCTAAATCCCCTTGGAGGTGATGCAGACCTTCTATTACTCGGCGAACAAAAAGCATCACGGTGGCAAAGAACATGGATCTAGGCATGTCCTCACAGCTGTTACATTTAATTGTGATGTAGTGAGCGATTCCTTTGATTCTTTCTCGTGTGAAACCTTTCTCCTGCAGTAACCGCCCAATTTGTTCAGTTCTGGCTCCCAAAATTTGTTCGGCTACTTGATTATGCTTTTGAAGCTGTTGCAGATCCAATTCCAATTGTGCCAATGTTGTGTAACAATGTCCCCATTCAATTTTGAACTATTTTGCTTATTTGAGCATTTTTTTTTCCGCGGTGACGACCCTTTTCTTCAACCTTGACACCTTACCATCATACTTTTCTGTTAGTTGCCTGATCAGATGTGCCCGTTTTATCGCATTTTCAGCCAATTGTTTCTGAGCCCTGGCTAGTTCCTTTTCTGCTTTGTTCGAATCAAAACTGTAGTCATCCACCTTCTATCTCAAGCCATTTATAAGTTTTACATCCTTGGCGCTTCGGACGGGGTTTTCTGCTGCTGCTTTTTGAATTTGGGCCCGTAGTGCTTCATTTTCCTTGACTAGTTTCTTCTTTTCGCCTTCATCTGCGGTGGCCTGCAAATCTTTCTGGAATTGAAAATTCATCACTTGCTTCTCTAGTTTGCTTATCGTAGCCCTTTACTCATGTTCTTTATCCAACCAATCCCACAACTTTTGCGATGCTTCAACAAATTCCTAGAGATGGGGCCTTTTGGCCAGCCTTTCAAACTCAATTTCTCTCATATACCAAACAAGATATCCTGGCGCACTTTGCCTTTGGACCGATCCCGTACACAGGTTTTGTTGTTAGGTATTGGCATTCATTCTAAATTTTGCACACTATTGCTTCTGGGAACTGACCATCGGGTCCCATCTCGACTACTCGGGTACTGAGATTTCATCTTTTGGCACTATCTAGCACCTTCCAAGTTGCCTCAAGACCCGGTGTGGGGCATAAGGCTGGATACTCCTAAGACCCATTAAAAGGAAATGAGGTTCTGTTGTCGGCATGTATATGATCTCGTCCACAGACAACCATCCCAGCATCCACTATATGACTGACAGCGAGGGACATAAAGTAAGATATCCATCTTGCTACTCCTTCGGGAAAACTAAGCCCTTCAATTTTGGTGTAAAACTCTTCTATGCAAGTTTTCTCTACGGAACAATAGCTCATAAATTGGGATGGTGGCATAGATGCTCGGTCATCCACATTTGCAATAATAGATTGCACTCTCCAAAGAAATCTTTCCCGGCCTTGAAAGTTGCGAGAGCGCGAAAGATCTCAGCTCCTATCATAGGTGCGAGTGTACATTTGGCTTCGATGCGTAGAGTGCTGACAAACCCTGCTATTTTTATGTCGATGTTCCCGTCTTTCCTTGGAAACACCAGAAGACCTAGAAGAGCCACCGCAAAAGCGAAGGGTTTGTGTTCTTCCCATTTGGCACGGTTTCCTTTGCTGCAGATTTTGTTTTCCGGATTACTGAACCCTCATATGTGACCATATCTGGTATGCAGGAATGAAAAGGCGCAAAACCCCTCTGCCATATTCGAGTCATCTACCACTCTTCTTATTTTCAAGGTATCTAAGAATTTATGCACAGCTACAACTCTCGGAGCAACCAAATACTTGTGTCTCAAAGGAATCTCATCCTTTCTGATATACCCAGCTATTTCTTCTAACGTTGGGGTATGTTCAAAATCCGAGAAGTGGAACACATTGTGCGTCGGGTCCCAACATATGACCAACACTCTTAAGATGTCTCCTCGGGGTACAATCTCCAATATCCCGGGAAGGCCCCCCAAATATTTCTTTACCACGTTTGGCCCTTCTATACCCAGATCATTCCACCACAATCGTAGCTCCAAAGGGATTCGACTTACAAATGGAAAAGGTTCATTTTGGATTGTGCTCATCCTAGACATTTATTAAGGAGAATTAGTGACTTATGACTTTACTCCTGTTTGACATCAAAAAACAAAATTGACCCCTTTCTTTTTATGAAATTTATTTTCTTAAACCAAAAGTTTAGCTTTGCGGATACGGCCTTTCAGCACTTCGGGAGGAAGTTTTTAAGGCTGTGCCTGCTAGCCGGCCAAAAAATACAATAAAGACCCATAGGTGGCCATTTGTGCAAAATCAGCCTTCCGGCATCCCTTTCGGAAACGTTTGGCTATTCTTGACAACAACAGCGTGACCCAATTTATTTAGGACAACAAATAAAAATTTTAAATTTATTTTTCTTCGTTTTGGCTATAGAAGGTTGGACCCGATGGGGATTGCCTACGTATCTCACACTTGGTGAGAATCAAACCAGCGTAGCCCGGGCAAAACATTTGGTCAAAACCAAAAAATTGTTGAAAACCCCTTTTTCTTTCTTTTGTTTTTTTTTTTTGTCTTTTTTCTCTTTTTTTCTTCAAAAATCCGGCAGCACTTCAGCGATATTTGAGCATTGATTTTGTAAGAAAAACGGTTAATCTCAGTCAGCCCTAATACCACTTATTTTCTCAATTTTTCTCCTTATTCACAAGCCGGTCAATATGCGAATCCAAAGCAAATAAATGCGCAAGTAGTACTTAATATGCATCAGGATGGTCTTTTCATTCGGGTCACCTATCGTAGACGGACCCAACCCCTGTGTTGAGTCACCTAAGTCAAATGCACGTGATGTAAACCAACGTTCCTACTAGGGATCCGACATGAGATTTTGTTATATAAGTTCAGAACCTGGGTATTTTTTCTAGACTGTGTACCCGAGCAGACAACTCGAGTCGAGGAGGGGGCTACGTACCTGGGACCCGCAAGATCGTCTGGCTTAATACCTTGTCCGAGCCTCTTTCTTATTTCAGTGTATGACACGAACAGAATAGGGAGTCTCGACCAGCGAGCAAATCCCTGAAAATAAACAAAGAAAGGTTTCTTGACAATTTATAGACAAGTCATTCAATATCAAAGCGGTAAAGCACTTAGCATGGAACATGTAGGAAAATCAGAAGAAGCCAAATATAATAGTTATCCTAAGCTTGAATTCTTGAACCCTAAACCAGAGATTCTGGGTTTGATTCCCCAGCAGAGTCGCCAGAGCTGTCACACCTCCTTTCTACACGGATACCCCGAAGGATAAAACGAACAAGGGAGTTTTTCTAATTAAAGTGACATTATTCGAAATGAGATTATTTATTTATTTAGAGTAGCCACATGGGATAGGTTTGGTTTTTGGTGTCCCAAGTCACCGGTTTATTTAGAATACCAAATCGAGGAAATTTTCGACTGCCCAATTGGAGTCTGTGAACCAGAAATTCTAAGTAAGGAATTTGGTTGACCCGAGGGAAGGTGTTAGGCACCCCCAGATCCCATGGTTCT
This sequence comes from Nicotiana benthamiana, assembly GCA_034376525.1. Taxonomy (NCBI): domain Eukaryota; kingdom Viridiplantae; phylum Streptophyta; class Magnoliopsida; order Solanales; family Solanaceae; genus Nicotiana; species Nicotiana benthamiana. The sequence goes on along the minus strand of CM067331.1, from coordinate 65,352,646 downwards.
AGCACGGTTGCTTAAACTATTATAACTGGCTAAATTTTGATTTTTATTCATGCTCATCCTAAAGTGAAATTTTAAATTATTTTTATATCGCTTTCAAATATATATATATATATATATATATATATATATATATATATATATATATATATATATATATATATTGTTTAAGGAGATTTGCAATATTGTTAAAACATGTCGCGAACCACGTCATATAAATGCGCACGCAGTTTTTGACATATTTCAACTCCATTGAGATTTGGATTTGGATCACATAAATGCGCACCCGTACTTAAAGAGATAAAATTACTAAAGACACGCCAAAAAGCGACTAACGTGTTATTATCTTTGTGGTAAGCCGTGAAATTCGCTACGGCGCGTCTCGAATCTCTAAATATTTTAATACAAGCATTTCACAAGGGCCACGCTATTTATGGGTTCCGTTTGGCGCGGCACACCTCCTTATTTTAAAAGGCCATTCCTAAAGCAAACTACTACTTTTTTAATAAAATGTGTCTCTAATAAGACTCAATTAATCGACAGTACATCATTTGGAAGGTTAAAATCTACAATTCAATCTTATAAAAATATCCAAACCTGACCTATCTGCTATATTAACCAAAATTCTCAACGAATTGGGTCTTAAAATAACCCATGGGAAGGAGTTGGAGCATCACCTTGTTTCAAATATTCTCGATCATTTGGGCTCAGTTACCAGCCCACGAAAGAGGCGAGTTGCTTGGGCTCGTTAAAGAAGAATTCAAGCACTGAACTTGGAACTGTCAACAAATAGACTATTTGACATTTAATTAACTTAGTCAACTTAATTTCATCAACACACAACATATCTGGACATTTAACTAACCATTCAATAGCAATTTTCATATTAACATATAAGGCAACATGAGCTGGAGCATTGAACTGTTTCAAAATGAAATACACTACCTTTTACCAAACACACAAGGATTAAATTCACATAACCTGCTATCAAACTTTACAAGAGATGATTATTTTCCGTTAGGTACTAGTTTAAACCAAAAGCTCATTTCAAATTCACTTCTTAGCTAAATATGACTGGAATGTTTAAATCAATTATAACACTAACTGAACTTGACTACTAACTACTGCACATACTGAGAATATTAGTCCAAATGTCCTATTCTACAAAATATTGTCTTAACTATGAAAAACATAATAGTACTAAAAGCTGATCCAAATTGATAAATTAAATGGCAACAACAGTCCATAGCAACAACAATCCATATAGTCCTATTGATACATTTAACATGAAGCTCAAATAACTACAAACCAAAGCTACACTGCCAGGATGAAATCACAAGAGGCTAGAACAGCTATTGACTTCAAGTCTCTTTAAATTAAACCATTCATTAGACTCAACATTACATCCTTTGGGAAAGAAAAATACCTGGTAATCAAAATACAAAGTGAGAGTAAGGAATCAACAGCAGTTTGCAGTGATCAGCAACTAAATTACAAGTGACACAACAGTAATATTCAGCTTGATAACCAGATTCAACCAGAATAAACCACCCACAGCCTTTGAATGACCTTAAATGACATGAAACTAAACCTAGGAACTCCATTAATAACCAAACCCAAATTAAATGATGCAAAATCCAAGAAACAAGACAGAACCAGACTCTGAAACCAGCTGGACCTTCAATGGAACACTACTTTTGAATTTCTGTTGGTTTTAAAACTTTTAATGCCTAGTCTTGAAGGAAAGCTTTCAAATACTCAAACTACGTAACATTTTGATTGATTTATTTTTTGCCTTGGATCGGGTGAGAATCGCAAAAAATGAATCTGAATTTTTGAAGAATATATATATATATATATATATATATATATATATATATATATATATATATATATATATATATATATATATATATATATATATATATATATATATATATATATATATATATTTGCTACTGGATTTCCTTTTTGAAATTTCAGGATTTTGTTGTTTAAACTACTACTGGGAATTTTCAGAGATTTTTTGATTGTGTATCTCCAAGCTTTTGAATGAATTGGGGTACCCTTTTATAGCGAAAGGCTAGGGCAACCCCTTTATATTATTTTAACTACTAGTCCTTCTTTCAATTTTTAGATTTTACCTACTTGGTCCTTTATTTTCTGACTCTTTTCCCAAGTCATTTCACTAAAATTACTAAATTTTAGACTAAGGTCCCCTTCTAGAAAGGTCCAAAGGATTCTAGCATTGTTTTCTATTTATAGACTACCTATAGTACCCTTATATTATTCTAAAATTACCAGAACCAAACTAAAACCTATACTACCCTTTTTTTATTATTAAGGATTTCCATTAATCATCAATGAAGTAGCTTTACAAAATCACAGTCGAGCTTCAACTCAGCTGACTGTCTAGGGGTTAACATATAGACTATTTCTACTATCCTAACTATCTAGCACTACTATATGTGAAGGTGTTGTAATATTTGTCTAATTCTTGGGGTACTTCTAACATTACAATTATACACTATGTCTCTTAGTATGGCAGTGTTACATCGGAATATTTTGTTGAAGACTCTTGCATTCCTTTCCAGCCAGATAGCATATGCGAACAGAGTTGTAACAAATTTGAAGATGGCACTCGAGCTGTTCGACCTTTCGCTTTGCTAACCAACCAGTGCATTTTCTGGTTCCAATCAGAACTTGGTGTGTAGGTTTCCTGCAGCCAGTTCATTGTTTTTTCCCATAAATCCACAGTGACAGAGCAGTGCATTAACAGGCGATCTCTTGTTTCCGGGTGGTTTTGGCACAAGGTGCATTGTTGATCAATATTCATTCCCCAGCTGTGTAGTCTGTCTTTTGTTGGGAGACTATCTTGGAGGAATAGCCGTAGGTTGAATGTTGCTTTTGGCCTAGCTTGATTCTGTATGATCAGATTCTTCCATGGAACTGTCGATACTGTTTGCATCTGTGATTGGTACAACTGTCTTGTCGAGCACTTCTGTTCCTTCCAATTCTGAATCCTTTGTAAGACATCTCTGGCTTGGATGATGCTTCTCACCATCCAACTAGCTTGGGCAGGAATTGGAATGGTTTCTATTGGTCTGTCTTTGATGTAATATATAGTGATCCACGTAATCCACAGCTTGTCCTTTTTATGTGCTAGGTCCCAGCAGGTCTTTGCAAGGGCAGCTTTGTTCCAGAGCTTTAGGTTAGTGAGGTTCATCCCCCCAACTGATTTTGGGGTACACATTTTGTCCCAAGAGATGTATGCTTTCTTAGTTATAGTGTTCATCCCGGACTAAATGAAGCTCCTACAGATGCCTTCAATAATTTTGAGTACTTTCACAGGAAATATAAACAGCTGTGCCCAGTAAGCTTGGACACCAAAGATAACAGTACAAGTTGTAGCCTCCAAGAATAAGACAGTGTCCTGGCAGTTCAGGATGCGATCTTGGCTGTGATTCTGTCCACTAATGGTTGCCATTGCAGCATTGTAATCTTCTTGGTGGACAGTGGAACTCCAAGGTACTTGAAAGGCAGTTGGCCTTGTTCATAGCCCAGGTGGTCAAGAATCTGTTGCTATGTTGGCACTGGTACTCCTCCAAAATAGACTGAGCTCTTGTTCAGATTGGCTTGAAGTCCTGAGGCTGCTGAGAATTGTGTGAAACAATTGGACAGGGCCTTGACAGAGTTAAGTTCACCTTTAGCAAATAGCAGTAGGTCATCAGCAAAGCACATATGTGTGATGTCCAGTTTCTTGTATCTGGGATGGATTTTGTATTCTGGATCATCCTTTAGTGAGGTGCAGGATCTGCTTAAGTACTCCATGACCAAGGCAAATAGGAAGGGGGAGATAGGGTCCCCTTGTCTCAGTCCTCTGGCAGCAGCAAAAGGCATGGTAGGTTCACCATTAACTAACACAGAGAAGGTGACTGTTGAGATGCATTCCATTATCCATTTTGTGAAGATGCTGGGGAAGCCAATCTGCTCCATTACTTGCTGCAGGAATACCCATTCAACTGAATCATATGCTTTCTGGAGGTCTATTTTAATCATACATCTAGGGGATACATGCTGCCTAGTATAGCTTTTGACAAGCTTATGTGCTAGGATGATATTGTCCTGAATCTTTCTTCCTGGGATGAAACCTGCCTGAGCTTCACTGATAATACTTGACATTACCTTCTGCAGTCTATTAGCAAGTATTTTTTAGATGAGTTTGTATTGGACAGAACAGCAGGCAATAGGTCTGTACTCTTTGACTGTAGTTGGTTTGGACAGTTTGGGAATGAGGGTGATAGTTGCACAGTTGATTGGTTTGCACATCCTAGTTGATGTGAAAAACTGCTTAATGGCAGTGGTGACTTGACTACCAACGATACCCCAGCTCTTTTTAAAAAAGACAGCATTGAAACAATCAATCTTAGGGGCTTTGTCATCTCCAATAGCCTTAAGGCTCTCTGCTATTTCTTTATCAGTAACTGTTGCACATAGTTCCTGTCTTTGTTCCTCTGTCAGCTTTGGCCCATTCGCCATGTACATTTGGTTTATAGTAGGCAGTGTTCCAGCAGATGTACCCATCAGTGCCTTGTAGAAACCTACGATTTCCTCTTTGATCTCTTCACTTCTAGTGAGTTTTGTTGCCCACTTCATTAGTAAGCTCAGTAATCTGGTTGTGCTGGTTTCTTTCTTTCATTACTATAGTGAAGAATTTGGTATTGGAATCCCCAAGTTGTATCCACTTAGCTCTTGCCTTCTGTTTCAGAACACTATCCTTAATAAGTGACCATTTTTCTAAGTTCAGGACCAGTTCCTTCTCCCTCTGCTGTAGGTGATCAGTGTATGCTTGCTGAATTCTCTGTGAAATTGGCTTGAAAATTCAGGGTCTTCAAAGGGTTCTTCAGTGCTTTAAGTTTACCCCAAATTGCTTTCATTGTATCTGCCTTTCCTTCTTGCCAAACTCTTGATACAATCTGATGGAAGTTCTCATGATCAGCCCAGAAATTAAAGAATTTGAAGTTCTTCTTTCCCTGCCAGGAAGTTGAGGTCAGTGTCAGCACCATGGAGTTATGGTCTGAGATTAGGGGCACATCATAGTCAGTAACCACCTGGTTCCATTTGATCATCCAGTCATAATTACCAAAGGCTCTATCTAGCCTGCTACATACTCTGTCCACACCAGTTTGTTTGTTTGTCCATGTGTAGTATTCACCCCTCCAAGGCAATTCAGTCAGTCCAGTTTGTTGCAGGCAGTTGTTGAAGTCTAGAGTTTCAGGCAGTCTGATTGGCTTGGAAGATTGTCTGTCTTTGTCACATAGAACTGCATTGAAGTCCCCAGCAACAACCCAAGGATCCTGTATACCTGCTGCCAGTGCTTGTAAACTAGTCCATAATGATTTTCTTTGTTCCAATCCATTGAAACCATACACCACAGTGAGGAACCCTATGAATTCCCCTGTTCTGCTGGAAACCCTATTGTGGATCAGCTGGCTTTCCTCCAGAACACTAGTAACTACGAAAATTTTTGGATTCCATAGGATCCATACTCTACCCTTTTAGTGTACTAGAATTACTATTCTTTACTAAGCTAAGTCTTAAACTAATTAATGCTAACTAAAAGCTATAACCAAAACCATAATCAAATCTGAATCACTAATTAGGAATTCAAATCGAAAATCTGAGACTAATGAACTCAAACAAAATCTAAAACTAACACACTCCAAAAAAGACATGCAAAGCTACAACTAATATGCAATCTTATTGTCAAATCTAATTATTAATCAATCTACTAATAACAAAATCAAATTAGACAATAAAAGAAATTAGAACCCTAAACGGAATCGAGACTAAAAAAAAATCTAAGTAAATTGAAGGAAAAATAACCATGGATGCGAAAAACAAAAAAGTGTCATTAATTAAAATTAACAGGGTGCATTTAACAAACAAGAAAAGAAAACATAAGAAATCGATGAGCAGAAATTATGGCTAAATGAAAAATCATACAAAAATTCACACAAAGTAGGAATAGCAACAGGGACTCGCCAATTTTTTTGTTTTGTTTTTCCGGTCTTCATCTTGATTGGATTCGAATGTAACCCCCAAATAAAGTTATATGATTGTTCTTGGTAATAACAAACCTATCATTTCATTTGGGAATTCGATTCAGAGTCTTGACAGTCCATTTCAAAATTAGGTTAATTTTAGATTTAAAATTCGAGATGCTTGGGGTTTTTCGAAGGAAACATTGCTTATTTTTGGGTAGGGGAGGCCAAGGGGAGTATGGGGTGTGAATTTGGGAGCTATTGGAGCCGGCGCCGCCATGGACGGCGAAGCAGCCGCTTCTTTGGAAAAATATTCGATACGTTTGGCTGGATTTTGAGAGGTGATCTTAGGGGGATTGGAAATAGGAGAAGACGGTAAGCATAGGGTGTTAATTTGGACGGATTTGGAGTTACTCCACCTGCGGCTAGTGGTGGGGATACGTTGGAGGCACGGTGGTGTTACACCGGAGGAGTTTAGGGTTAGCTTTGGACAGGGTACAACGTTTTCTGGCAGGAGGGGGATATTATATGACACTTATATAATGTAACACCACCCACATCTCGACTGTTCGATCAAGATTGATCAATGGCTTAGATTTCATTTGGCGTAAACGACGCCATTTTGGATCTGGCGTTCTTGGACCGGGTGGGGGCTTTGGGTATGGGTCAAATTTAATGGGTTAGGTGGTTTTGGGCCAAGTTTTGATCGTTGAAAATAACCCAAATCATGGTCTTTTATGAATGACCCAAGTTATATGTATTTATTATTCTTTTATATATTTTTTTATTATATTTTCAAATGTTTAATAATAAAAATAAAACTAAACCAATGTATATTTAACTCCTACAAAGTAGACTAAATAAAAAATAAAACTAAACCAATGTATATTTAACTCCTACAAAGTAGACTAAATAAACTTTTAAAAATAACCTAAATTCTAAATTTCAAAATAAAATTAAACAAATATAAGAATAACAAATTTTTTTGTTATTTTTTCTTATTTTCAATATTAATTAACTAATAACCCAAAAATGTAAAAAATTAAGTCCTAAATGCAAACGTTTTGTATTGTTATGAATTATTTTAAATTAAAATGCGCAACATGCAAATAAACACAAAACTATGCAATTAATTCCTAAAAATTCAAATAATAAAAGAAAATGCAAATAAACACAAAATTACGCAATTAATTCCTAAAAATTAAAATAATAAAAGGAAAATACAAATAAACACAAAATCATGCAATTAATTCCTAAAAATCAAACAATAAAAGAAAAATCATAATTAATGAATTTTATAGGAAGATTTCGAGCGAGGCAAAACTCACATACTCACATCAGCAACCAGCGTAGTCCAAATCAGCTTCTAATAGCCCAGAACGAAAAGAAATCGAGCTTCGAAATCAATTCTTCTTCAAATCTCCATTGAAAATTCAAGTTTTCTTTCCATTTTTAGCTTCTGATTTTCTGATTTGGGATGTCATTTTTGAATCTAAAATGCTATTTTTTTTGTTTTTCTTGAAGGGAGCGATCTTCTCTGTGTTTAGAAGAAGAAGGAATCGAAGACCTGAGGAGGGATATGCGCCGTTTCTTTGCTTGGGTCAGGGATCTCTCAAAAATCCGATGTATATCCTTAGGTCTTAGCTAGGTTTTTTAATTACAAAGGGAGAGGTTGGGTCAGGCGGGTCGGGTCGGGTCGATGTTTTGGGCCTTAGTAGTTTGGACGGGTTTGGGTAGTTTTTAGGCTGGGATTTGGACCTGATAAAGGTATAAGAATTATCCCAATTCATATTGAAACCCCTCTTTCATTCCTTTTCCTTTGTTTTTCTTTTTCTTCTTCTTTAATTAAAACTCCAAAAATTAAAATCCTAGATTATCTAAAAATATAAAATTAAAATAATTATAAAGATTTTAAATAATACTTAATTCTTAATTAAAAGAGAAAAATTAATAAGCTAAGAATTAAAAGACAAAAAATATAAAAATGAGCTATTTTTGTAAATTTTAAATTTCTATAAAGCAAATATTTACTAGTTAATTTTAAAAATGTAAATATAAATTCTAAATATAATGCATGATATTTTTTAAGATTAAAATAAAAATTAAATGTGCACAAAAATGCAAACAATTAATAAAAATCCTACAAAATCCCTATAAAATGGTAATAATTAGAAAATTTTATTTTCTTGGGATTTTGTAAGAGTAATTTATATAGGTCAAATATCACGTGCTCACAGTGTGAAACACAATATAAATCGCTAGCAGAAACACTATCATACTCATCGGTACAAAGAGAGAAACCAAGACAAAGGAGAAAACCGCTCGACTGCCCTTAACCTATAACCTAATGCTCGACCTCCACACTTTTCTAACTATATTAATAATGTAAAATATTTTAGCATAATCAGGTAATTTATGCTGTAACTATGTGTTAATATTGAAGCCACCATATTGAAAGATCAATCTATCAAAATAACCATGGGCGGCTACAATATTATTAAGCTTCTTCCTCTTATCAAATATGTCATTTTCATTAGTTGATTTACTCCTTGTGATATTCCTTATGAAATGAGAAGTTACCAAGGAAATACGCAACACATTAGTTGGTAACATCGTAAATATGTACTCTTAGTTGATTCTTTCATATTCTTTTTAAACACTAGTTTAGTTACTCTTACCGACAACCCGAAAATGACTCAGCAATCTCTCTCAAATGCATTAGATGCAGAGTCATACAATTAGTTCAATATAATTCAAAATGTGACATGAACTAATACGAATTACATCAAATCATGTCGGGTGATGATTGTACGAATTACATCACATCATCGTCACTTGTACCTTATTTTCAACTAGGTACGTTTCCTTATTAATCCACCATCTATGTCTCATACATATATAATTGATGTGAAATATCCAAATAAAAGATTACTAGTAATATAGAGTCTTTATGGAAAGTTAACAAGGGTTTAGTCTCATCAAACATTACTACCTGGGGCCTCTATTTAAAAATGAGGAATGTCTTGAAAGTTAATTAGTAGAATTTTCTTGCTTAATTTTCTTATTTTGCAATAAAATACGTTTCTTTTCACGAGGAAAAACTGCTATAAAAACTTCATAAACCAAGTGGATCTAGTTGATTCCCGAGAATCAATTCAATGATTATGAGAAAAATTCAAATACATAAATGTTTATCTCGAAAAATACCACTAACAATTAAATGCAATTTGCAGTTTTAAAGATATGTGATTTATTCCAATACTAGTAAATATACAAGTAATATTAGGTTTAAGCAAGAAGAATTGATGAACCAAACCAGTGTTGCTAGAGTAATAAGGACCTCGAGCTCGATTTTCTTGGGGGCCTCGAGGTGAGCTAAGAGCAATGAAATATGGACAATAAAGCTAAAGAATAATTGTCGAGCACGGTAAACAAGAAGGCAGAATAGAATATTCTATTGGAGTGAATAACGTGTCTTTTACAAATGATTGAGGTCCTTTTTATATAGGAGGAGAAAACCCCAATATATTACATTCTTAATTCTGATAATGAATTCTATTGGTACAGGTGTACAACAACCTAGTAGAGACCTGTACTATTTTGTACAAATCTTATCCTTTAATTTATGTCGTGATCCACATGCGCTTAAGAAATTCTTGCTCTTTCTTGAGTGTCTTCGAGATTGTATTTCCCTCGAAGTAGATCGTTCTAGGCCTCCGATCTTCTCCCTCGAGGTGTATGTCCTTTAGCCGGGTCCAACCCCCACTTCGAGTCGTCCGCACTCGAACTCATAGCCCTAATTTAAGACTTTAAAATCGGGCTACTCGACCGTATATAGATAGTCCCTTATTTTTTAGAATGAAATAATATGAAACGATTTGGATTCCTAGAGTCCTTAGTGATGATGTCATCCCCATGGTGCAAGCATATGAACTGACCGAAACGTCTCGTTGGCCCACTTCCCCAAAAATATTGAATACATGCCAGTATTGGTCGGCCACTAATGCCGTCGAACCGTCTTTGCCCTTCTATAAATATGAGGCAATTTCTCCAAGTAAAGAACTTTACTCTTTCTTCTTCTCTTTGCCATCTTCATCTTTTCTTCCAATCACCTATTTTCTCCGTCTCTTTAAGCGCCAGAAAACGCCAAGTTCTTTCCTGAAACACCACATCCCAGTGCAACCCGTATTATCTAGCTTACAATTACGGCCAAAACTTCCAAAACAGTCCCCTAAAAGGATAAAGCACCATCTTCTTCTGCCTCCGGGCTGGCTAAATCGGTGGTACCTCCTACACCTGAGAAAATTACCCTCGGTAATTATATTATTAAAGAGACTTAGGAACGAGAATCCCCCCGATGTCAAAGGCCAATGAGAGCATATATCTCGATATGTTAGCTTGATAACGGAGAAGCTTATTGAGGATGTAAAGAGGGATTGTCGCTGGAGAGATTGGGTTAAGGTTCAGATCCCCAGCCTTGATGAAAGCATTACTACCCACAAGGAGGGGGTTTTTGAGTGTTTACACTTACTCATTCACCTTGGGTTCCCTCGATCCAGTGGTGATCGACTTCTGCAAAATGTACGAAATCACCCTCGGTTAGATTCACCATTGCTTTTGGCGTGTTGTGATCATGTCACGATATTTCTATGAAAATGCCAAGGGTTTGGAATTCGCCCTCAGTCACCTGATTAGATTGTATCGGCCCCAGTTATTTCAAGGGCTCATCAAGCTGCAATGCTGAATAACAAAATCCTTCTTTGCCAGTACTGACAATCATAAAGACCGGGGTTGGATGACTCGATTCGTTAGAGTAAGGACTTCGAACGTCATCCCCGAGGATAAAATGACATTCTTGGAGAGGTGGAACTTTAATCGTAAGTGGAGTTCAGATTCCATGTACTTATTCATATTCTGTTATCATATTTCATAATGTTGTTATCCTTCTTATAACAGCTCCCCTAGCGGTGCCTGACCTCGAGGATTGGGTCTGAAAGTTAGCTTCCACTTCTTCCTATGATGAACGCAGGTGGCGTGAATTATCGAATGGCATGTGGGAGGCCAAGAACCACGGTAAGTGCCTTTTAGTTTTTTCAATACTTTCCATATATTGGAGGCATATTTACTTACTCACACTTATCTGTGCAGGCTTGGCGATACATCCGAGATGAGGCCTTCTCCCCTCGGGAAAAGATCAAGACTTCTATTCCGAAGTCCGAGAAGGACAACAAAAGAAAAAGGGTCTTGAACCCCGACGATCCTTAAGACAAGAAAACCTTCGCCCCAAGGCTACAGTAAAGATATGCCCAAATGGGTGCAGACTCGGCCCATGATTCTCAAGATGATGAAGAAAATGATAATAAAGAGTCTATATTGGTGACTCAGACCAGGAAGCCAGTCGAGAGAGTAATTACCCTACTTGAACCCTAATTGCTTGGTCTAATAGTCCTACCCAATTGGTCTCGAGAGAGACAATTGAGTAAAATCACTCTCTCTACCGAGAGGTGTGAGAGTGGGTAAAATTGTGCAATGGTTATGGCATAAGCCCCAAGCATGTCAATCTATTCTTAGTAGTTTCTACCCGTTAATTAACCACCTAGGAAAGGCCACGGCCATGGTGCCTTTCTTCCCATTAGATACAACTTCGCAATATTCTCTTAGCGTAATTTAGCTTTAGTCTTTAGTTTTATAATAGTAGTTATAAAATCAAAAACCCAAAAATGTTTGAAGTGTCATTAGAAGTACAAACACATCTCTAGGCTAGACAAAAAATACAACTCCACTACTAGCTCCCTATGGAAATTCGATCTCGACCACTATTCGGGTAAACACTATTGTGACCCGCTCTTCCTACCTTTGTGTAGCGTTGGGTTGGCAATGGTCACTTTTTGGCGCCGTTGTCGGGGAGCTTACGGTGTTGACTATCTGTTTAGTTAGTTTTGTGTTTTGCTTCTCTTTCCTTCTTATTTACTGATTCTGTTTGTGTCAATCACTAAGGTAGACATGGTTCTTAATGCAAATGACCCTCTTGGAAATGTCATGGCGGGGGAGGAGGTAGATGATCTTGACCAAGAAGAGGTTCCTAATTTACCTCAAGCTCGACATTGAGGCTGTCAAGCCAATGCAAATAACAAAAATCCTATCCCAGACCCTCCTCCGCCACCGCCAAGAGTGGCCCCAAGAGTTCTCCCATATCCAAGGTATGCGAGTGCTATTGTTCCTCCTCGAATATGGGTGGGGAACTTTCAAATCATAAATGTCATGTTGACCTTGCTCTAGCAAAGAGGGTATTTCACGGGTGCCTCCGATCGAAATGCCTACAAGCACTTGAAGGGGTTCGTAGATACATATTGGGGTAGCAAGCAGACAAACGTTTTTGATGTGCTTTGAGATTGAGGCTTTTCCCATTCTCTCTTCGGGGTAAAGCATTGGATTGGTTAGAAAGGCTCCCCAATCATTCCATTACAACTTGGGATGAGTTGGCGGATAAATTCATTGGCAAGTTTTTCTTACATATTGTCACACCTTCCTTTTTTACACGGCTACCCCGAAGGATGACACGTATAATGGAGTTTTTCCAATTAAAGTGACATTATTTGAAATGGGATTATTTATTTTTTATTTTATTTTTTTTAGAGTCGCCACTTGGGATAGGTTTGGTTTTTGGTGTCCCAAGTCACCAGTTTATTTAGAATCCCAAATCAAGGAAATTTTCGACTACCCAAATGCAGTCTGCGAACCAGAAATTCTAAGTAAGGAATTCTGTTGACACGAGGGAATGTGTTAGGCACCCCCGGATCCCGTGGTTCTAGCACGGTCTCTTAAACTTCTGATTTTATACATGTTCATCCTATAGTGCAATTAAATTATTTCTTAACCGCTTTTATAATTTTTAGGAATATTGATACGCTATAAAAATACATCTCGAACCATCTCACATAAATGCAACCGCGGTTTTTGGCATATTTTAACATCGTTGAGATTTGGATTTGGGTCACATAAATGCGCACCCAAATTTTGGAAGATGAATTATTAAAATACGCATCTAAAGCAACTACGCGGTTTTAACTTCGTGGGAAAACCGTGAAAGTCGCTAGACGACATCTCCCGAATTTCTAAGCATTTACTACAATTAGAGGGCCGCACAATATATGATTTTGTTTAGCGTGGCACACTCGTTTTATTTTTATAAAGGCAACCTAAAGGAACTATGATTTTTCTATTATATGTCGTCTCTAAAATAAACATAAGTCCTAATTACTTCATATGTTAATGATCTATCCAAAGGAAACGTTCAGCATGCATATCTTCAGCATTTTTTATGGCTGATTCTGCAATTGGACTTTATTATTGGAAGTGGCAAGCCCAGGGATTATATTTTCCTGTGTATCACAGCTACAACGGTTTGGGCCTTCAGTTTGAGCCCAGAAATTGAAACTACAATTTAATCACAAGACAAGGGTAGCACTCCACAAATCTCTATGTCACAGCTGTTTAAAATCACTTATATTTTGATCATCTTAACGTGTTAAAGACGTCTGACAAGGTAATATCTAGGTAGTGACCTTTTCCAGACTTGTAAATCAATATGCTAAAACTCAAGTTTAAAATCGACATATATAAACGGATGGACCTATCAATATGAATCATAATACGTGTACACATGGTGAGTCTCTATTATTGAACTATTCATGAGGATTAAACATATTATTGACTACCATATTTCATCGTACTGAAATTTTAAAATAATTCGAAATTGAACAGTTCGAATGACTTGCAACAGTCCAGCACAGTCCAAGTATTTATATATTACAGCACCAATCCATTGAGACGAATGTTCTAAATGTCATAAACTAGTAGTTTTTACAGCTATAACATTAACATATAAAATGAAAATTCCTTCATTACCAAATGTGACCATGCATACATGTAGTTGTGCATTTCCAGATCTCCTGAGTGAGAACAAATACCTGGAATTACATCAAAGACGAAAGCACCTATGAGTAATGTAAGCAAGAAGCAACAATCAGCAGTAGATCGGCCGATTAAAAACCAAGAAATAGTATCAGGAAGTCCAGGAAAGTTTTAAAAGACCAACAACACCAACAAATTCCAATCCTATAGCTCGAACAAAATAATACAGGCTGAGATCAATGCCCAAAATAGGTTCTGAAGATTCCAACTCCCTAAATACATATGCTTCAAGTTACTTTCATCTTATAATGGATAGAATTATGATTATCCGCAAGTTCTTTAGGAGGTTTTTGTCTAGAATAAGAGAGCTTGGGATTTTTTCAGGGAATATTCAGATGGCGTCTAAAACCTTTTTTTTCTTTGAAAGCAATAAGATGCCTTTTATAGCCAAAGCCTTAGGGAAATTCTTTTCTTTTTGTTTTCTCATTAGTCCTTTTCCTATTTCTTAGAATTGCTCAATTAGTCCCTTGTTTTTTAACTTGTGCCTCAAGTTTATTTGAAAAATTACCATAAATTGGTCTTTGAACCTCCAACTAGAAGGTTCCAGGGGTTTGTTGCAAGATTCATATGCCAAAATACCTCTATTACCATGTCTTTTCTTTTCAATTACGTAGCCTAAATATTTCTACCCTGATTCCCATTAATTTGGTCAGAAGTTGACGACAGTTAACTACTCAGGACCGTAAACCATTAACAAAAACATAGTCTCATTATCAACTGAGGTTAAATCCTTAAATGAGCTGAGCTGACTAACTATTCAATTTAACCAAGGGTAAACTACACCATTATAATCAAAACAAGCAAAATTATCAAAGTTGATCAGCAACCACGAGAAATGATTAACAAGTCAACAGAACACATATATACAGGCAGATTTAAACTAGTACCAAAACGCGAGACTGAATTAATCAGAGGCAAAACAAAGCTAACCAACACAAAATTCAAAAGCAACCACAGGGTATATCATAAAAAATATTGATCAACTGAAACGAGGAGAAAATGTCAAACCAGGGAAAGGATGAACAATTTGAACTATCCTAGAATAAAAATGGTTCAATCTACACAAGAAACATATAGAAATCCAATTGATAAGGAATCATTCAAAGCGGATTATCAAAGACTTCAAACAAAGGCACATAATTATGAATGAGACAAAATTCCTAACAGAATATTATTATAGACGAGCAAGTAGGCCAAACATACAATCACAAAAAAAAAATTAAAAGAAGACAAAAGAAACGGGGAACTTAGCTTTAAAGAATAGCACAACCCCAAAACCTATGACCTTTGCATCTTGAGGTTTCCGACCATCTTTGACTTAAAATTTGAGAATCTTTTTACATTTGAGAAAGGCTGAACAGATATTTGAGAGGGGGAGAGTGAAAACAAAATCGGGTGTAAGATTGGCTAGGTTTGGGATAGGTTTGGGTTTCAGACAAGTTTTGATTTGAATTTTGGTGAGGACCAGTTGTATTCGAGGGTCGTTGGTTATGGATTTGTGGAGAGGGAGGTGAGGAGGTTACATGGTGTCAGTTTCAAAGGATTCCAGGGATGTTGAGGATTTGGTCGGAGTTTTGGACGAATATTCGAAGCAAATGGCGGATGATTGAAAGAAATTGAAGTCGGATCCATCATGGGGATGGGGTGAGGAACTTGGGGTGTTATTTTTGGAGGGTTCCGGTGGTGACACATCTGTAGGCGGCGCCCACAAATTTCTATGTTTGAGCCGCTTGGCTTATAGTTGAAGCTTGGTTCTTAGTGTTAGATAATACGCTTAACGCTAGAGGGGGGTGAATAGCGTTATAATAAAAATTAGCGTTAACTTGCGGAATTTAAAAATTGCAGGAAGTAAATAAGTGCGATAAATAATAAAGTACGCACCGATGTATTTTGGTTCACCACAACACGTGGGTAGTCCAGTCCCCGAGAGACTCTCTCGATATTTTCCACTAACTTGTCAAGCTTACGGGTGCTCAACAAACCTTTACAACTTAAGGACACAAGCCTTAACACCTTTGCTCGGAGATACAACACTCCAAGACTTCACTGTTAAGCTTACGGGTGCCTAACCAACCTTTACAACTTAAGGACACAAGCCTTAATACCTTTGCTCGGAGATACAACACTCCAAGACTTCACTGTTAAGCTTACGGGTGCCTAACCAACCTTTACAACCTGAGGACACAAGCCTCAACAATCTTGCTCGGAGATACAACACTCCAAGACTTCGACCAAGGAAACACAAGTTCCTTACAACAAGAGAATCACAATTCTCTTCAAGTGTACAAAACACTAAACACTCAAACAATACACTCCTTTATGAGTAGATATGAGTAAAAGAAGTAAGCTCAAGATCACAACAACTATGGACAAGACTTTGGCTCTCAAAAGCTTTTTGAAATGAATATAAAATGATAAACACTAGTATGCAAGCTTATAGCAATAGAATGATCAGTTGTTGTGTGTTATTGTCTTTAAAACACTGAAATGAAGCTGTATTTATAGTTGAAAAACTTTGCATTACCGTTGCCTAATTGCCAATTAAGAGTTGCTGATTTTACTGTGTGACAATCGATTGTCAAGAAGCCACAATCGATTGTTTGCCAATCGTTCCAAAAATCAATCCCAGATTTTACGCTTAACAATCGATTTTCCAAGATCAACAATCGATTATTGGCAACGTTCAAAAAATCATTTCCAGATTTTACGTAAAACAATCGATTATACAGAATCAATAATCGATTATTCAGCAACGTTCAAAAAATCTTTTTCAGATTTTAATATCAACAATCGATTGTACAAAATCAACAATCGATTACCTGACGGTATTTGAAAACTTTACGACAACGGTCAGCTTCACAATCGATTGTGCAATGTTAACAATCGATTATTTATCAGATTTTGAAAATCATTTTAGACACTGCCTCTTGCCAATCGATTGTTTTATACTCATAATTGATTATTTAATAATTTTGAAAAAGTCTGGAAGACACTGCCTCAACACAATCGATTGTCATATGTTCACAATCGATTATTTTGTGACTTTGAAAAATCTGATGGACACTGTCTCTTCACAATCGATTGTCATTAACTTCACAATCGATTATTTTGAGCGTTGAAAAACATTGATGGATACTGCCTCATCACAATCGATTGTCATTAGCTTCACAATCGATTATTCTGAGTTTTGAAGAACTTTGATGGACACTGCCTCATCACAATCGATTGTCATAAGGTCCACAATCGATTGCCATGGAGGTTTTTGAAAAACCTGATGCTCACTGCCTTAACACAATCGATTGTCGTTAGTTCACAATCGATTGTCATGCAATCTTGGCTTAACATAATCGATTATCATAAGTACATAATCGATTATCTTAGTCCAGTTTTTAGAGGCATGTTTAAAAATCATTTTGACTAATGAAAATATGCATGATTTAAAATCATTTAGCATTAAATTAAATATGCATGATTTTGGAAAAAATAGTTTTACGAGAGAAGCCATATCATGAGTCAAGTTGTAGAATCAAGAACACAATTAAGAACGACTCATTTAAACTATAAAACTTTGTCTTGTGCTTGAATCTCGTTATGCATCAATTATGTGCTTGTACTTGAACTTCGTCATATATCAATTTGCGCTTCGTTTGTCATTCATCAAAATCTACACATAAGAACACACGTTTTATTATAAAGCCTTGAGAACATGTTTCCAACAATTTCCCCCTTTTTGATAATGGCAAACTTTAAGCGGGATATGCAACTTAAACAATTTATAATGACGATTCAAGACAAGTAAAGATATGCAATAAGTATGCAATAAGTATGCGATTAGTTCCCCCTCAATATATGAATTTCCCCTCAATTTAAGCTTATAAATATTGAGAGTGCATACCCGTTATCTTCCCCCTTTTGCCATTAGCAAAAATAATATAAGAAGATGCCAAAGATGTAAATAAAACTTGTTTATTTATTGGAAAGAGAAAAAAACAATTACATAAGGAGGGGACAATAAAACATATCACAATAGAACAAAAAAAAAACAAGGAAATCATTCATCATCATTTCCCGCCTCATCATCCGGCACTACTTCGAAGGGAACAAGACCCGCATATGGATAATGAACATGGTCAAAATATCCATGGATCTCATGAGTCAATTGACCAACAGAGGTGGTCAAGGAAGCAATTTGGTCGGGAATGGATTGGAGAGTGGGCTCTTGAGGCGGACGGGTTCGACGGGTTGGAGGAGGAGCAGAGGCTGCATGATCACCGTCATGATGAAAGGAGGATTCTGAAATTTCCCACTTCTTGGTACTCTTTTTGAGAGGACCGTTGGAAGTGATGAATCCGGAGGCTTCAAGAAAATTCATGATGAGGAGAGCATAAGGAAGAGGCCTATCATCTCCGATAGCGTCACACATGTGAATCTTGACGAACCGACACCAATTGATGTTAGCTCCGGTTATTATGGCATTCATGAGCTTGGTGTCCTCTTGGGAAATGGTGGTATGGTTATGCTTGCGAGGCTTGAGGACTCGGGTGATGAAATAGAAAATCAACCGATAATTTGGATCCATTCCCGTAATTGTAGGACGACGGGAAGAAAGATTTGGATCATAAGAAGTAAGTCCGGTTTGATATAGGAGGACTATTTCATCAAAAAGGGCTCCGGCCTCGCCGATGTACCGAAAAATGTCTTCGCCACTATGAGGAAGACGGGCAATGGTATGAAGGTTTTCATCGGAAAGAAGAATTTGAACACCATTTATATTTGTCACAAGCTCACCGTCATCATCCTCATGAAGGTTGGAGTAAAATGCTTGAATCAATGTAGTATTGATGTAAGGATGGGTAAGAAGTAAGAAGTCAAGAAGTTGACAATTTTTGAGCATATTTGCAGCAGGGCCATAAGATTCAAGATACTTGTTGGTTGAAAAGCGGGGAGGAAGAATGTCGCGCTTTTCAAATTTTGTTAAAAATCGAGTAAGCTCGATGTCAGAATTAAAATAAAGAACGGAACCATCTTGGTAAGGATAGTTTGGAGCAGCAGAGGAGGATGCACCATGCCTAGCAGAACGGGAACGTTTGGAGTGACGGCCCGACATTTTTACTAAGTGTTGCTGGAATTTGCAAGAGTCTTGAAAGAGTTTTGATAGTTTGAGAGCTAAAATTGATGCTTGAGTGAATAAAAATGAACATGGAGCCTATTTATAGAGGGGAGAAAGGCATTTCATTAATGGAAGAAATCTGCAGAAAATTGAAAGCTGAAACAGTCAGAAACGGTAAAAATAAATCTTACTGACCGTTAGACAATCGATTGTTGGAATGAGATAATCGATTGTCATTAAGATTTGACTGAATCTCGGAACTGACACAAATCGATTGCAGAGCCAAACGGTAACAAATTTTGAATTACTGACATGAGATAATCGATTGTCAAAATATGGTAATCGATTGTTATGTTACAGTGAGCACAGAAATTTTCTGATTTTGAGAATAATCGATTATATTTTGAAACAATCGATTGTTTTGGAAAAGCATTGCTGAATGGCTGAGACGAAAGTCGATTTTGCAGTTAAAAAATCAATTATTTAACAAAACTGCATAATAAACATAAAACCATAAACAATCGATTAGTGATACTGCTAATTGATTTTCTGCACAGTAAGATAATCGATTATTTGCTTGGAACAATCGATTGTTCTGTGCCAAAATTTAATAATTCCCCCTACCTTTAGGGTGATACCTGCAAAATAGAATTAAACGTCTCCGACGCTCAAGTCAGTAATTAAAATATAAATGCAACCTAAAATGTATGCACTTAGATCAACGTTTACCCGTATTCAATACTTCATTTGGACATGATTTATATTTAGCACAACATTAAACGCTAAATATTTTATCAAGTATAGTAGCAATAAGGTAAAGTGAGGAACGATCATACCTGTGTAGTTCTTGGTGTTGCTCGTCTTACCTTTCACATTTCTGTCAAGATGGTCATCTAAATTCATTGGAGTGACCATTGGTTTGGTGTTGCTCTTTTCGAATTGATTTGGCAACTCCTTGTGACATTTAGATGGACAAATGAAAGTTCCCTCTTTCACTTGCTTAATTTGCAGCTCCAAGAAGAAATTAAGCATGTCTATCAATGATATCTCAATTGCGATTTACAGATTCCTTGCATGACACTTATTAGTTGCTCCAAAGTAATACAAATATTTTTTAAGATATCATTTTCCACAAGATTTGGAATGCAAGATATTTGTGGCATGAGAGTTTAAAGAAAATAACATTGCCAATATAGAGAGTTGTTTTGAAATTCTGTCATCAAAAAGATAGTAAACTTCATGCAATCTATTTCCCCTTAATCAGAAATTTATCAAGACATACCAACAAGACATAGATATACCAATTGTTATCAAACAATGATAAACCCATTTGTTGGATGACATAACAAGTGTACCAAAAGTTATTTTATTAACAGTGATACAAATTGTTATTTTTAGTAAAGCATATTACAAACGAGTGTTGACTGTTAACAGATCAACCATACATCGAATTTTGAAGAACATACCAACCATTATCCAGACCAAAGGATGTGTTCATCAAGAGATGATTTTTAACAGAAGGATTTTTGTCAATTGTTAGAAACATGAGACATCTCAATTATTTTTCAAAGCTGAGAATAGCATTCATCAAAAGCGTGAGTGAAAACTTTTTGAAGAATATGCTAATAGATAATACACACCACACAGTATACTAACAGTTATTTAAACCACAGATAGCAATTATGAAATCATGAATGAAATGATTTTATCAAGCTAACTGTTAATACATATCAACAGTTTTGATCTTTTAAAAGCAGATAACTAACAAGTAAACTAATTGACACCAATTGTCATTTAACAACACGTTTTCAACATATGAATCAACAAAGCTAATTGATATTGATTGTTGACAAGGATATCTCAATTGTTAACGCACATCAACTATTACGACTAAGCTTATCAAAGATTCAACAATAAGGGAACCAAATTAACAACAAATAAGTTAATATTGGTTGCTAGCACATATCAACAATTCGGTTTTTGTCAAAAAGGATAACTAACCAAAATTTCCTCTTGATGCAATGAGGTGTCGTGCTCGGTGCATCTACCACAATACTGTAGCCTTTCAAGCACACCTGCAAAACAGATTAATGATCTTTTGGTACCCATGCCATTTTGGGTCCTTGGGTGTTAGGCATATCATAATGATGCGATTGAGTGATATGTCTATGTCGTGTAAAAGATGCAGGAGCAATATGACCAATACATCTACAATAATGACAAGTCACGTTGGGGTTATGCATCCTTCTAGGTTCATAGTAACTTGACGGACGAAAATGGTTTACTCTATTTTCAGCATTATGACTATTGCGCGCTTTATGAACATCATTTCTCCTACTATGAGCAGCATTTCTACAATAATTATGTCTACGTTGGAAATCATTTCTAGGTGCTCTAAAAGGTTCAAAATTCCTTCTAGTATTTGGCCTATAATATGCATCATTTCTAGGGTAGTTATTTCTAGGTGGTAAGTCATTGCTAGGTCTTCTAAAATGTTCAACATTTAGTCTAGCATGCATATTGGTTCTAGGATTACTATTTCTAGGATAAGCATTTTTATTATTAGTCCTAGGTTGAGCCTTAGGTTGTTGGGGTTTAGCTTCAACCTTTTCTTTAGGCTCATTCGTAAACCCTATGCCATGCTTCGTTGACTTCAAATTATCAAGAACATCATTCAAATTTTTGTGCAAAGAATTAAACTTATCTAATGTGCCTTTAAGCCTTTCTACTTCATTTTTGAGATGCAAGCAAGAAGTACATTTTCTAATAGAGCTTTCGGGCTTATCGGCGCTTCTTTTTTCGAAAAACTTGTTTTCCTCTTTCAACTTCTCATTTTCTAAAACCAGTTTTTCAAAATCTTTTTCTTTTAGAGAGAGTTGTTTTTGAAAATCTTTTTCTTCCAACGACAGAGTTTTCTGCAAATCTTTAATAGTCTTGGAAGCATCAACAAACTCACTATGTAATTTATTATAAGAATTTTGCATTTCTTCAAGCGAGTGAGAGTTGGATGTACTTACCTCTTCTTCTTCGTTTGCCATGAGACATTGGCCAGTTGATTCATCATATGAGCTGTCCGCTTTTTGAGGCATGCTTTCATACATTTCCTCCAGCTTATCCCACATCTCTTTAGCGGTTTTGTAGTGGGAAATTTTCTGATAGTCTTCCTGATTCAAGGTGCTATACAACATATTTATTGCATTAGTGTTGTATTCACTTACCTTGGCTTTCCCAACTTTTGTTGTCATTTGATCACCATGCTTGATGATTTGCCATAGATAAAAGTTGTTGGCTGTGATGAAAACTCTCATCCGATCTTTCCAATATAAGTAATTATTTCCATCAAATATTGGGGGCAACATGTTAAAATCACCTTCACCTATTCCTGCAATAGAGTCACGAGTAGAAGCCATGGATGGTTCTCTCAAACTGTTAAGTCTTCAGAGAGTTGGGCTCTGATACCAATTGTTAGATAATACGCTTAACGCTAGAGGGGGGGGTGAATAGCGTTATAATAAAAATTAGCGTTAACTTGCGGAATTTAAAAATTGCAGGAAGTAAATAAGTGCGATAAATAATAAAGTACGCACCGATGTATTCTGGTTCACCACAACACGTGGCTAGTCCAGTCCCCGAGAGACTCTCTCGAGATTTTCCACTAACTTGTCAAGCTTACGGGTGCTCAACAAACCTTTACAACTTAAGGACACAAGCCTTAACACCTTTGCTCGGAGATACAACACTCCAAGACTTCACTGTTAAGTTACGGGTGCCTAACCAACCTTTACAATTTAAGGACACAAGCCTTAATACCTTTTCTCGGAGATACAACACTCCTCACTGTTAAGCTTACGGGTGCCTAACCAACCTTTACAACCTGAGGACACAAGCCTCAACAATCTTGCTCGGAGATACAACACTCCAAGACTTCGACTAAGGAAACACAAGTTCCTTACAACAAGAGAATCACAATTCTCTTCAAGTGTACAAAACACTAAACACTCAAACAATACACTCCTTTGTGAGTAGATATGAGTAAAAGAAGTAAGCTCAAGATCACAACAACTATGGACAAGACTTTGGCTCTCAAAAGCTTTTTGAAATGAATATAAAATGATAAACACTAGTATGCAAGCTTATAGCAATAGAATGATCAGTTGTTGTGTGTTATTGTCTTTAAAACACTAAATGAAGCTGTATTTATAGTTGAAAAACTTTGCATTACCGTTGCCTAATTGCCAATTAAGAGTTGCTGATTTTACTGTGTGACAATCTATTGTCAAGAAGCCACAATCGATTGTTTGCCAATCGTTCCAAAAATCAATCCCAGATTTTACGCTTAACAATCGATTTTCCAAGATCAACAATCGATTATTGGCAACGTTCAAAAAATCATTTCCAGATTTTACGTAAAACAAGCGATTATACAGAATCAATAATCGATTATTCAGCAACGTTCAAAAAATCTTTTTCAGATTTTAATATCAACAATCGATTGTACAAAATCAACAATCGATTACCTGACGGTATTTGAAAACTTTACGACAACGGTCAGCTTCACAATCGATTGTGCAATGTTAACAATCGATTATTTATCAGATTTTGAAAATCATTTTAGACACTGCCTCTTGCCAATCGATTGTTTTATACTCACAATCGATTATTTAATAATTTTGAAAAAGTCTGGAAGACACTGCCTCAACACAATCGATTGCCATATGTTCACAATCGATTATTTTGTGACTTTGAAAAATCTGATGGACACTGTCTCTTCACAATCGATTGTCATTAACTTCACAATCGATTATTTTGAGCGTTGAAAAACTTTGATGGATACTGCCTCATCACAATCGATTGTCATTAGCTTCACAATCGTTTATTCTGAGTTTTGAAAAACTTTGATGGACACTGCCTCATCACAATCGATTGTCATAAGGTTCACAATCGATTGTCATGCAGGTTTGAAAAACCTGATGCTCACTGCCTTAACACAATCGATTGTCATTAGTTCACAATCGATTGTCATGCAGTCTTGGCTTAACATAATCAATTATCATAAGTACATAATCGATTATCTTAGTCCAGTTTTTAGAGGCATGTTTAAAAATCATTTTGACTAATGAAAATATGCATGATTTTGGAAAAAATAGTTTTACGAGAGAAGCCATATCATGAGTCAAGTTGTAGAATCAAGAACACAATTAAGAACGACTCATTTAAACTATAAAACTTTGTCTTGTGCTTGAATCTCGTTATGCATCAATTATACGCTTGTACTTGAACTTCGTCATATATCAATTTGCGCTTCGTTTGTCATTCATCAAAACCTACACATAAGAACACACGTTTTAGTATAAAGCGTTGAGAACATGTTTCCAACACATAGGGCATCAGAAATAAGAGGGAATGGTGGTTCAGGGGTATATTTTTTAGAGTCATTTGAGCTTTGCCGCCGGCGGAGACGATTTCTGGCTGGCGGCTGTGAGGCGGTGTATCAATGGAGACGAAGGGTACGAGGAAGAGGCTTTTTGTCTCTAGGTTTTGATACAACTCGGACACTTTTATGTAACACCCACATCAAACCCAAGCCATTGGATCATGGCTAATGGATGGTTGAGATTGCTGGCTCCAAAACGACATTGTTTTTGGGGAGTTTATAATGGCAGACCGGGCCAGGGACGGGTTTGGGCCGATTTTAGGGTTTTTTGGACGGGTAGGGGCATTTGAGCCATCTAGATTTGGGTCCAATTGAGGTTAGCCTTATTCATCTTCTTTTTTAATTCTTTTCTTTTTTTTATTTTCATTTTAAATTTTCCTAATTTATTTTAAACAAAGAAAACTTTTTTAGTTTTAAAAGTGGCGGTCGGTTTGTGGCCTTGAGTCTTGAGCAACTTGGCTTTCCTCGATCAACATGAATGGGTCTCAAAAAAACTTTGTTCCGCACCCACTTTGATTGCTTCGCATCTAGTACCATTTGTATTTGTGGCTCAATCAGCCTTGTCCTGATTGTACATCTTGGCTCAGGTGACCTTTTCTGATATTTTCAATGACTTTTTGCTTTTGAGCAATTTTTCTGTTTGAGAGAACCGTAAGTTATCATTGCTTGCGCCTAGCAGGCTGACAAAAGTCTTTTGGGAAAGCCTTTGCATGAATTCTCAAGGCATGCTGACAATAACAGCTGAGTGTGCTGGCCAAATTTACTTTGTGCAACTGAAAAGCTGGTAGCAGATTTTGAAATCTTTTCTTGCTTGTTTTGACAAGGACAGACTCAGAGTGAGGGACTCAATGAAACAAAGAAACAAATATTGACAAGGAATTCCCCCTGTCGGAAGGACAGAAGGAAGATTGTTTTTTTCTTTTTTTTTTCTTCTTTTTTCAATAACTAGCCTTGATTTTCATGACATTCATTTTGGATTCAACGGCCTGATCTATTGAATTAATCCAGTCTTCCCTTTTACCATTCATATGACCTTCGAATTTGGGCTTGTTCGTGCCAATCCTTTGCATCAGCTTCATGCCTCACTTTCGACTAGTGGTGCCCAAGGGGTTTTCACCAGCAAGTCTCTTTCATTTATTCATATCTTTTTACTATCGCCTTACAGTGCCCGTGAGGGGTTTTCACTAATAAGACTCTCTCATTTTTTCTTTTTTTCTTTTGTTTTTGCTTTTTCTTTTTCCTTCCCCTTCTTTTTTGCGAGCAACTTGACAATGTTCTATGTAGCGTGACAACCGTTGCTCATTGCTTTCTTATTTTAGCATTCTTGAAGGTTGATCAGGAGGTCTTTATTTGGAAGGTTTTTGGATATGGGCAGGGAGAAAGGGTCGGTATGGCGGCTAAAAGTTGACTCGAAGTGAGGGGTTGTGGACTTCCTACTCTTGGAATCGACTCTTCAAAAGCGAAATAAAATATTTATTTTTGCCCCAGTTTCACATACTAGGGATTTTTATTTTGGAATTTTTTTTTGAATTCTTATTTGGTTGGACCGAACGGTGAGGCTGCCTACGTATCCCTTTTTTTAAAGGAATCCGGTCTACCGTAGTTCAAACATCTAACATAAACTATTTTCATCTTTCTTTCTGTTTCTATTTTCATTTTCTTTTTTTGTCTTTTTCTTTTTTTTAGTTTTTTTGTTTGCCCCAGCTTCTATTTTTGAGGGCATGGACCTTTGATAATTGTTTTTTTTTTTTTTTTTGCATAGAACTTTCTATGCCCCAATTTATACTCTTGGGACATGGAATTTCTTTTTTATATATATTTTTCATTTCTTTTCGACTCTTGACTGTAAACTTGATTCCAAAAGAGGGTGGTCAAAGAAAATAACACTGGCTCAAAGGGGTGACAAAAGGTCTAAATTGTTTGGGTAGCAGAAATAGGGCCTCCCAACCTGAATAACGCCAAACGTATTATTACTTTGCAATCACAACATTGATGAACATGCTTGTCTTCTTGATGTTGTGTGGTCACAAGACACATTCCATCCATTAACGTCAAACTTTCCAATAATCTTCAATTGATTCTTCCTCATGCTCTATTTTCACAATGATTTGAAGGTGACTTTTACTCGACCTTAATTCCCAAGTATTTTAATTCTTCATTGATCCTCCAAAGTGTTTCTCTCTTTTTTTAGTTATCCTATTTTAGATTAAATCAGTTTCTAAGATCTAGCTAAAATTTTTGCATGCATGTCATGTTATTAGAACTAGCGCGGAAAGAACTAAGAACAAAATGACAGAAAAGGACAAACTGAATTTTATTGAATTTTTTTACTTATCCAATTTCAGATTAAATCAGTTTCTAAGATCTGGCCAAAAATTTCCGCGTGCATGTCATGTTATTAGAACTAGCGCGGAAAGAACTAAGAACAAAATGATACAGAAGGACAAACTGAATTTTCTTGAATAAGGATGGAATGGATTGACGACTAAACAAGTAACCTAATATCGGAGTTACTACCCTAAAATAACCCAGATAATGGAAATAGCAATAAAACTGGCAATACGTAACTCATACAAATAAAATATAAGGACAAAAGGGTTTGACTCAATAAAGCAAATAAAATCTGGATCACAACCCTGAAATAACCCAGATAAAAAAAAACATCAAAACAAGCTACCAAGATTCCCTCCTAAGACATGAGGGAATGACTTTTCAACTGATAAGCCTGACATTTAGCCACGAATTTTCTCATCAGAATCACCATGGCCTTCTTCAATTTCAGTAGAAAAGTTCCAGATAGGATTCTCATACTCAACGTCACCAGGCATCATCCCCACGCCCCACAAAGCGTGCATCATCTGTGCAGGTAAAAGATTCTGGGTGATATTCTGAGTGTCAGTGTCTTGGATCACAAACAGATTTTCCCGGATGATCCTTTCTATTTCTCTTTTCAAATCCCTGTAACTGTCAGTATTGTGACCTTAGGCATTGGAATGGTATTCACACCTTTTGGAAGGGTCGAAGCTTCTTGCACGTGGGTCCACATGATTTGGAACAATGGGTGCAATCATGTCACAATGCTTTAACTTCTCAAATAAGCTTGCATAGGACTCTCTTATTGGTGTAAAATTATATTTCAACTTTTGTTCCCTTCTATACCCCCAGCTTGGATGTGGGTTATAAGGCGCTTGAAAATTTTGTGGAGGCTGGTGGAGATTTTATGATACTCGTTCTTGCCTTCTTGGATGATTTGATGGCTGGACAACATACTGAGGTGCAACAACAGAGTATTGAGGGTTTTGAGGTGGATATTATTTCTCAGGGGAGTCATGAAAACCTGAGGAGGCTGATCATACCTTCGAGATGTTCTCCTAGGACCTCTTCTCGACCCTATTGTCATCATGATTTCTTCATCCTTCTCATTTATGTCACTAAAATTATCAGATTTAACCTGAACAGCCTGAGTTGCGGCTTTAAGAACTGCTTGACTTAAAATTTTACCTGTCTTAAGACCATTCTCTACTATTTCTAATATTTTGATTGCTTCCGAAAAGGATTTGCCAACTGCAGACATCATGTTTTGAAAGTAATCCGGCTCTTGTGCTTGAAGGAAGACAGTGATTAGCTCGTGGTCATCCATGGGTGGCTTAACCCTAGCTTCTTGCTCTCTCCTTCTAATAGCATATACCCTGAAACTTTCACTTGGTTTCTACTTTAGGCTTGAAAGGGATATGCTGTCTGGGGCAATATCAATGTTGTATTGGAACTGTTTGACAAAGGCCTGTGCCATGTCATCCCAAACGTACCAGCGAGAAGTGTCTTGATCTAAGAAGCATTCTGATGCTACTCCCGTGAGGCTTTTCCCAAAATAAGCTATCACCAATTCCTCATTCCCTCCCGCACCTCTTAGCTGATTGAAATACCTTTTCAGGTGGGCCATAGGTCTCCATGTCCATCATACTTTACAAATTTGGGAGTCATAAAACCAATTGGCAAGTGGTCATGGGGAAACATGCATAGATTCTTGAAGGCAACACTCTTTTGACTTGACAACCCTTTCATATTTTTCAACCGTTGTTCTAAGGTTTTCACTCTTTGAGTCATTTCTTCCTGTACCATCTTTCAGGCAGGCTTCTCAATGTTTGCAGGAAGATCAAACGAGTACGAGTGGTACTCAGGATAGTGGTACTGCTCTTGTTGTGTACAAAATTGTGACTCATGATAAGGCTCTCCTTGGCCATTGGCCCATGCTTGACACATATTGATCATTTGCTGTTTTAGTATTCTATTTTCCTCAACCACAGTAGACTCTTGTAGAACCCTCTGACCCTGAGTCTCTTGAGCACTTGTAACAGCTCGATGTCAGTTATCATTTTTCCTTGAATCTTGTGTTGTCTGTTTACCACAAATCGACCACCTCAACTTTCTTCACAATTCAACATAAAAGACATGTTAGAATGGACTCAGTCAGTCCTAATTATTATCAACATTTTTTCACTTTTTTTTTCTTGTTTGTTTTTTTTTTCATTTTTCTCATTTTCCTCATGGTTGATCAAACCTGATGTGGGTTGCCTACGTATCATGACGCCGCATGAATCAGATCTTGCGTTGTTCGGGAAGATTAGGAATAGAGGAAATAAACTAAATTCGTGTTTTTCTGGATTTCAAATTTTTTCTGTTTTTTTTTTCACTTTTTTTTTTTCAAAAGAAAGACCTATGAAGAAGAAAGAGAATATTTCTTATTTGATTTTTCTCCAGCACTTTTGCAAAGAAAGGCTTGTAAACAAGAAAGATTTTTCTTTTTCATTTTTTTTGAATTCTGACTTTGTATTTTTTTTATTTTTGGAATTTCGAAAGAAAAACT
Source organism: Nicotiana benthamiana (assembly GCA_034376525.1). Taxonomy (NCBI): domain Eukaryota; kingdom Viridiplantae; phylum Streptophyta; class Magnoliopsida; order Solanales; family Solanaceae; genus Nicotiana; species Nicotiana benthamiana. The sequence continues at coordinate 65,323,223 of CM067331.1, read as the reverse complement.
TTTAAAGAAAGAAAATACTTGGCATTTATGAAATTTTATACTGAATGTAGGAAAGAAGTACTTCTAAAGAAAAAGAAAGTATTTTGAATCTTGAATTTTCTTTTCAATTTTCGAAAGAAGAAAGAAATATTTTTGAAATTTTGAAAGAAGAAAGAAAAATATTTTTGGATTTTAAATTTTTTTTTGAATTTTTGAAAGAAATACATGTAAATAAAAGCGGAGATATTTTTTTGAATTTTGAATTTTCTTATGAATTTTCGAAAGAAGAATGAAAATATTTTTTTGGGTGGGATTCCGGGAAAAATTAGAAGTAATTTTTTTTTTTGGATTTTTGAAAATGGTGTCTCAAAGAGAATCATTTTTAAAGAATAAATTCTTTTATTAAAAGTTTTATAAATTGGGGTTCTTAAAAATATTTCTAATGAAATAAAGAAAATATTTTTGAATTTGTAGTTTTAGTTTTATTTTTCTTTTGAAATGGAGTAAATATACAAACTCCTTTTTTTTAATTCTAGAGAGAATGCGTAAGAAGAAGAAAGGAATTTTTTTTGATACTTTTGATTTTTATTTTATTTTTGAAAGAGAAGCTTCTAAAAATATTCATTTACTTTTCATTTGAATTTGGGAATATTTTGTTTGCATTTTTATTCATTTACTCTTTTTCTAAATAAGAAAGAAATAATATTATTGGATTTTGAAAGTCGCCTCTTAATTTTCAAAGAGGGACTTTTAAGAAAATATCTTGAATTTTAAATAATATATATTTTTATTTTTTCTTACTTATTCACAAAAGTGTTTATAAAGAAAAGTATTTTATTATCTCTTTTTTAAAAAAAGTTCTAAGGAAAGATTTTTGAATTTTTGAAAATTGGGGTCGGAATCGATGAGGTTTGCCTACGTATCTCACATCCGGTGAGAATCAGACCCGTGTAGTTTAGAAAAATATCTTTGTCAAACCAAAATTTTGTTAAGAAGTCTCTCTTTCTTTTTTTTGCTTTTTTTCTTTATTTTTTTTATTTTTCAAAAATCCGGCAGCATTTCGGCGCTTTTTGAGCATTGGTTTTACAAGGAAAATGATGATCTCAGCCAGCCCCAATACCACTTATTTTTCAATTTTATTTCCTTATTCGCAAGCCATTCAACATGCAAATCCAAGCAGCTAAATGCACAATTAACACGTAATATGCATCAGGATGGTCTTCTCATTTCGGGTTACCTGTCCTAGACGGACCCAAGCCATGTGTTGAGTCTTCTAAGTCAAATGCATGGTGAAAATAAGAGTTTCTACTAGGGATCCGGCATGAGTTCAAGTTATTCTAAGTTAAAACCTTGGTATAGGGTCTAGACTGCGCACCCGAGCGGACAACTCTAGTCGAGAAGGGGGCTACGTACTGGGAACCAAAAGGCCATCCGTCTTAGTAACTTTTCCAGCCTCTTTCTTATTTTCATGTATGACACTAATAGAATAGGGAGTCTCAACCAATAAGCACATCCCCGGAGGTGAAAAATGAAGGGTTTCGTAGCAGTTTATATGTACAGTTCAGATAATATCAAAGCGGTAAAAGCATCATCTTGCACATTAAGCCAACATGTAATAAAATCAGATAATAAACAAAGCCAAATACAATAATTATTTTAATCTCAACTTCTTGAACCCTGAACCAGTGATTCTGGGTTCGTTCCCCAGCAGAGTCGCCAGAGCTGTCACACCTCCCTTTTTTACACGGCTACCCCGAAGGATGACACGTATAATGGAGTTTTTCCAATTAAAGTGACATTATTCGAAATGAGATTATTTATTTATTTATTTATTTATTTATTTAGAGTCTCCACTTGGGATAGGTTTTGTTTTTGGTGTCCCAAGTCACTGGTTTATTTAGAATCCCAAATCGAGAAAATTTTCGACTATCCAAATGCAGTCTGCAAACCATAAATTCTAAGTAAGGAATTCTGTTGACATGAAGGAAGGTGTTAGGCACCCCCGGATCGCGTAGTTCTAGCACGGTTGCTTAAACTACTATAATTGGCTAAACTTCTTATTTTGTACATGTTCATCCTACAGTGCAATTAAATTATTTCTTTACCGCTTCTATCATTTATAGGAATATTGCAACGCTATAAAAATACATCTCGAACCACCTCACATAAATGCACCCGCGGTTTTTAACATATTTTAACATCGTTGAGATTTTTTATTTGGGTCACCTAAATGCGCACCCGAATTTAGGAAGATGAATTATTAAAATAACGCACCTAAAGCAACCACGCATTTTTAACTTCGTGGGAAAACCATGAAATTTGCTAGACGACATCTCCCGAATTTCTAAGCATTTTACTACAATTCGAGGGCCACACAGCATATGATTTTGTTTAGCGTGGCACACTCGTTTTATTTTTAGAAAGGCAACCTAAAGGAACTATGATTTTCTATTATACGTCGTCTCTAAAATAAAAAGAAGTCCTAATTACTTCATATGTTAATGATCTATCCAAAGGAAACGTTCAACATGCGTATCTTCGGCATTTTTTATGGCTGATTTCTGCAATTGGGCTTTATTATTGGAAGTGCCAAGCCCAGAGAGTATATTTTCCTGTGTCTCACAACTACAAACGGTTTGGGCCTTCAGTTTGAGCCCAGAAATTGAAAGTACAATTTAATCACAAGACAAGGGTAGCACTCCACAAATCTCTATGTCACAACTGAAATCACTTATATTTTGATCATCTTAACGTGTTAAAGACGTCTGACAAGGTAAAATCCAAGTAGTGACCTTTTCCAGACTTGTAAATCAATATGCTAAAACTTAATTTTAAATTCAACATATATAAACTTATAGACATATCAATATGAATCAGAATACGTGTACACATGGTGACTCTCTATTATTGAACTATTCATGAGGATCAAACAGATTATTGACTACCACATTTCATCCCACTGAAATTTTAAAATAATTCAAAATTGAACAGTTAGAATGATTTGCAAGAGCCCAGCACAGTCCAAGTGTTTATATATTACAACACCAATCCATTGAGACGAATGTTCTAAATGTCACTAAACTAGTAGTGTTTACCGCTATAACATTAACATAAAAAATGAAAATGCCTACATTATCAAATGTGACCATGCATACATGTAGCTGTGCATTTTCAGATCGCTAAATACCTGGAATTACAGCAAAGAAGAAAGCACCTATGAGTAATGTAAGCAAGAAGCAACAATCAGCAGCAGATCGATCGAATAAAAAACCCAGAAATAGTATCAAGAAGTCCATGAAAGTTTTAAAAGAACAACAACACCAACAAATTCCAATCCAATAGCTCGAACAAAATAATCCAGCCTGAGATCAATGCCCAAAATAGGTTCTGAAGATTCCAACAAATTTCCTGAAGACTTTAAACAAAGGCACATAATTTTGAATGAAACAAAATTCCTAACAGAAGATTATAATAGATGAGCAAGTAGACCAAACATAAAATCACAAAAAAAATGAAAAGAAGACAAAAAGAAACGGGGAACTTTTCTTTACAGAATAGCACAACCCCAAAACCCATGACCTTTGCATCTTGAGGTTTCCGTCCATCTTTGATTTCAAATTTGAAAGAGTCTTTTGACATTTGGGAAAGGCTGAACAGAAATTGAAGATGGGGAGAGTGAAAACAAAACCGGGTGTAAGATTGGCTAGGTTTGGGATGGGTTTGGGTTTCAGATCAGTTTTGATTTGATTTTTGGCGAGGACCAGTTGTAATCGAGGGTCGCTGGTTATGTATTTGTTGAGAGGGAGGTGAGGAGGTTTCATGGTGTAAGTTTCAAAGGATTCCGAGGAAGTTGAGGATTTGGTCAGAGTTTTGGACGAATAATCGAAGCAATTGGCGGTGGTTTGAAGGAAATTGAAGCCGGATCCATCATGGGGATAGGGTGAGGAACCTCGGGTGTTATTTTTGGAGGGTTCTGCTGGTGGCGCCGCTGTAGGCGCCGGAGGCGGCGTCCACAAATTTCTATATTCGAGCCATCAGGGGTGTATTTTTTAGAGGCATTAGAGCTTTGCCGCCAGCGAAGATGATTTTCGGCCGGACGAAGGGTATGAGGAAGAGGCTTTTGGTCTCTAGGTTTTGATACAATTCGGATCCTTTTATGTAACACCCTCATCAAACCCAAGCCATTGGATCATGGCTAATGGAAGGTTGAGATTATTGTCCCCAAAACGATGTCGTTTTGGGGAATTTCTTATGGCAGACCGGGTCAGGGACTGATTTGGGCCAGTTTTAGGGCGTTTTGGACGGGTAGGGGCGTCTAGGCCATCTTGATTTGGGTCCAATTGAGACTAGCCTTATTCATCTTCTTTTTTAATTCTTTTCTTTTTTTCATTTTCTTTTTAAATCTTCCTAATTTATTTTAAATCTCTTATTTCAAAATTAAACTAAATGCTATATTAAACTAAATTAGACTAACAATCACATAAACTAATCAAAATACAAAAAAATTAAAATTAGTAGATTCGAAACTACAAATTAAACAACGCCAAAAAAACTATTTATTTTCTTTGTGATTTTTATATTTCTCAAAACAAAAAACCTAATTACCAATTAATTCTAACAAAATTATGTAAAATCAAATCCTAAATTCTTATGCAATTTTTTGTATGTTTTAGGACTTACCATGCATGCACCAATAAATATACACAAATATGCGCGATTAAATCCTAAAAATTGAATAATAAAAGGAGAAATCCTAACTCTTAGAATCCTGTAGGAGTAATTTTGATGAGAAAAAAATCACGTGCTTACACCTAGTCATATGGCGGCGCTTCGGGATGAAATCTTAGCCTTCATGCAAGAGCCAATGAAACCTTTGCATGAAATCTGGGAGAGATATAGAACAATGGTGAAGGAGTGCCCTAACAATGACATGACCTAGGAGATGGTCCAACAAACCTTTTATTGGGGCATCAACACCACAAATCAATGCATTGCGAACCAGTTAGCCAGAGGGAACTTTATGAAATTTTCATACCAAGAGGCATGTGAGGTACTTGATGAAATGGCTGACACCTCTCTGACATGGCAAAGTCGAGCAAATGTGCCCCAAGGTGACCCTACGGTCATCCATTTACACAAGGAATTGCACGATCATGGCCAAGATATTGTCGAACTTACAACAACTATGAATCATTTGGTGAAGGCGCAATTGTAGCAAGTGCAAAACTCGCGCCAATTCAATGCAATGGAAGGAGTCTCAATGTTGATAAGTAGACAAAGAGGGTAACAACAACCCCAAGGTAACTGTGAGCAATTTGAAAACAACAATGATGATGGTGGTTATTTGAATGAGTGATATGATGATTAAAGCGAGGAATGTCAATATGTCAATAACCACCAAGGAAATCAAGGGAATCAACAATAGCATCCCCAAGGAAATTAAGGCAATCACCAAGGAGGTAATTGGGGTAATCAAGGTAATAATCAAGGCAATTGGAACGAGAACAACAATAGTTGGAGCAACAACTATCAAGGAGGGTGGAATAATAGCGGAACCAGAGGGAACCGGGGGCAAGGTTTTCAAAGGATGTACCAACAATCGAACAATCCACCCCCTTTTCCTTCTCAAGGTCCAAGTTCTTCCGGGAGTGATATGGGGAGAATTGAAAGTATGTTCGAGCAAATGATGAAAAGGAGCCAAGATTCAGATGCACAATTGGCTTCGCTTAACATATCTATCCAGAACTTGGAAGTGCAACTGGGTCAAATTTCTCAAGCTTTGAATACCCTCCCCAAGGGTGTCCTACCAAGTGATACGGTAGTGAAATCGAAGGGTGGGAACAACAACCATGTAATGGCGGTTACAACTAGAAGCGGAAAAGGTGGTGATTTGCATGCCTCGATAGAAAATCAAGTTGTGGATGATAATGTCGGGATCCAAGAAGATGTAGACCCGTTGATTGATGAATATATGGTTGAAAGAAATATGAACAATGATGTGCGGATTGATATTGATAAAGAGGCTGAGGTGGAAACATAAGATGTCGTGAACCCATCCAAGGAACACGTGATTGATATATCCGAGCTAATGGTGCCCAAAGCCAAGGCACCTTTGCCTAGACTACCTCCACCTTATCCTCAATGGTTAGCAAAGCAAAAGAATGACAAACAGTTCAAAAAGTTCACTGACATGATGAAGTTGGTTGAGGCACTAGAGCAAATGTCAGGGTATGCAAAATTTATGAAAGATTTGATAACAAAGAAGAGGTCAATGGAGTTCAGAACAATTAAGATGACTTACCAGGTGAGTGCTATCGTTCATTCTATGGTCTCCGAAACTTGAGGACCCCGGAGCTTTTACTATCCCTTGCACTATCGGTAGTGCAGCTTTTTATAAGGCCCTCTATGATTTGGATTCTAGCATAAATTTGATGCCTTATTCAGTCCTCAAGACTTTGGGAATCAGGCAACCTTGGCCAACCTCAATGAGACTTCAAATGACGGACCGATCAATGAAGCGACCCTTGGGCATAATTGATGATGTTCTTGTCCGTGTTGATAAATTCATATTGTTGGCCGACTTTGTCATATTGGATTGTGAGGTAGACTTTGAAGTGTTGATTATTCTTGGAAGACCTTTCCTAGCTATAGCGAAGGCCTTGGTTGATGTTGAAGAGGGTGAGTTGACATTCCGAGTAGGAGATGAGAAAGTGGTATTCCATGTTTGCAAATCAATGAGGCAACCCAATAGCACGAAGGTGTGTTCATTTGTGGAAATTTTCGCATGTGTAATAGTGGATGACACAAGTTCCATGGTAAATGTGAAATATCCTCTTGAAGTCGTGCTTCTTAACATGGATGTAGATGATGATACTAGTAGAGTGGAGTGCGTGAATGCATTATAGGGTATGTGTTCATATTCATATGAGCCTAGGAAGTTATCTTTGGATCTTGAAAATTGCAGAACTCCACCAACAAAGCCATCGATTGAGTAACCACCGATGGTGGAGTTGAAGCCACTTCCTCCACATCTCAGGTATGAATTTTCGGGCTCTAATTCAACTTTTCCAGTTATTCTTTCTTCGTGCCATACAAACTTGCAGGTCGAGACCACTTTGGAGGTGCTTCAAAGGCAAAAAAGGGCTATAGGTTGGACGTTGGCGGACATTCGGGGGATAAGCCCCTCCTTTTGCATGCATAAAATCATCTTGGAGGAGGATGCAAGGCCTTCACTTGAACATCAAAGAATACTAAATAAAGCAATGCAAGAAGTGGTAAAGAAAGAGGTTATCAAATGGCTTGACGTTAGTGTGGTTTATCCAATTTTCGATAGCTAATGGACCTCCCTGGTCCAATGTGTACCAAAGAAAAGAGGGATGACGGTGGTGACAAATTACAACAATGAGCTTATTCCCACTCGAACCATTACTAGGTGGAAAGTTTGCATGGACTATTAGCAAATCAATAAGGTGACTCGGAAGGATCATTTCCCGTTGTTGTTCCTGGACCAAATGCTTGATCGCCTTGGGAGACAAGCTTTCTATTGTTTTTTGGATGGGTACTCGGGCTATAATCAAATCCTAAGTGCCCCGGATGACCAAGAGAAGACCATTTTCACATGCACATATGGTATGTTTGCCTTCTCCCGGATGCTATTTGCGCAATGCAATGCTCCGACGACCTTCCAATGTTGCATGATTGCCATTTTCAACGACATGGTGGAAGATATATTGGAGGTCCTTATAGATGACTTTAGTGTGGTTGGTGACTCCTTTGAAGAGTGCTTGGTAATCTTGGATAGAGTCTTGGCCAGATGTGAAGTAAATAATGTTGTTCTCAATCGGGAAAAGTGCCACTTTATGGTGGAATAAGATATAGTATTGGGTCACAAGATCTCGAAGCATGGAATTGAGGTAGACAAGATAAAAATTGAGGTGATTTCGAGGCTTCCTACCCCTACTTCTATAAAACGGATGAGGAGTTTCTTGGGCATGCCAGGTTCTATCGGCGATTCATCAAAGATTTCTCGAAGGTCGTGAATCCACTTTTCAAGTTTCTAGAGAAATATGCAAAGTTTGCTTTTGATGAAAAATGCATGGAGGCCTTTGAACTTTTAAATCATAAGTTGACCACAACTCCTACCATCGCTGCACCCAATTGGAGTTTTCCCTTTGAACTAATGTGCGATGCAAATGACATTGCGGTGGGGGCAGTGTTGGGTCAACGAATTAGCAAAAAATATTTCATCTCGCGTACTATGAAAGAAAAATTATGAATGAATATCAACGTAATTACACGGTGACGGAGAAGGAATTGTTGGCTATTGTATTAGCCATGGAGAAATTTAGGCCATATCTTATGGGGGCCAAGGTGATTGTGCACACAGACCATGTCGGCGTGAGGTATTTGATGACCAAAAAGGATTCCAAGGCAAGATTGAAGAGATGGGTATTACTTCTCCAAGAATTTGATTAGAAATAGTGGACCGGAAGGAAAGTGAGAACCAAGTTGCGGATCATTTATCTCGGTTGGAGGAAGAAGGGAGACCATGTGAAAACCTTGAAATAAATGATACATTCCCCGACGAGCAACTTCTTTCTGTGTCAATGTCTCACATGCCATGGTTCGCGGACGTCGCCAACTTCATTGTGACCGGAATTGTCCCGTGTGAGCTCTCTTCCAACCAAATGAAGAAACTCAAGCAGGATAGTTTGTATTTTCATTGGGATGATTCGTACTTGTTTAAAATTTGTATTGATGGTGTGATTAGAAGATGTGTCTTGGAAGGTGAACAATTGACCATTTTGGAGGCTTGTCACTCCTCCTCCTATGGTGGCCATCATGGAAGGATGATAACGGCTTCAACGGTCTTGAGTTGTGGTTTCTATTGGCCAAAGTATAAAGATGCTAGAGATTTGGTAAAGAGGTGTGATGCATGCCAAAGAGCCAGCAGAATCTCAAAAAAGGATGAGATGCCCCTCAATACGATTCTTGAGGTGGATATTTTTTATGTTTGGGGTGTCGATTTCATGGGTCCTTTCGTGAGCTCTTGTGGGAACACTTACATTCTCGTGGCAGTGGACTACGTCTCAAAGTGGGTTGAAGACGTGGCTTTACCCAACATTGAAGCTCGGAGTGTTGTGGCCTTTTTGAAAAAAAGTATCTTCACAAGGTTTGGCATTCCTCGTGCTATCATTAGTGATGGGGGTCCCACTTTTGCAACCAGGCTTCTGATTCATTGATCTCCAAGTATGGGTAAATCACAAAGTGACTAACCTCTATCATCCTCAAGCTAGTGGCCAAGTGGAAGTCTCTAACCAAGAATAAAGAGTATCTTGTCCAAAACTGTTAATGCAAATCAGACCGATTAGTCCAAAAAGTTAGATGATGCTCTATGGGCCTACCAGACCACATACAAGACCCCCAATTGGTATGTCTCCATACCGGTTGGTATTTTGGAAGCATGTCACTTACCGGTGGAGTTAGAACACAAAGCCATGTGGGCCTTGAGAAAGTTGAACTTAGAATGGGATGTAGCGGCGAATCTCCGTGTTGAGCAGCTTAATGAGATTGATGAGTTTAGATTTCCTGCCTACTCCTTGTCCTTTTATAAGGACAAAATGAAGTATCTTCACGACAAATATGCTTGGGGGAAGGAATTCAAGGTTAGTGAAATGGTTCTTCGTTTTAACTCCCGATTGAGGTTATTTCCGGGAAAGCTCAAATCAAAGTGGAGTGGGCCATTCGAAGTTGTATGTGTGACCCTGTTTGGTGCTCTTGATCTCAAGAAAAAAATGGGGAAGTTTTTCGAGTCAATAGGTATCGTGTCAAGCATTATTTGAGGAAGTTTGATGATAGCCACGTGGTGGCACTCATTCATTTGAAGTAATGTGTTGGTAACCTGCGTCGTGCCGCGACGTTAAATCAGACGCTTCTTGTGAGGCAACCCATGTCATTTTATCTCTCGTTAATTTTCTTTGTTGTTTAGGATATTTGAGATAATTGTTTTTGAGATGTTGCAGAATTTTATGTTGATACAATGCAAAACTAAGTGGAAAAAGTGCAGTCTCTGAAGTTTGCCAGTGCGGCCACAGTGAAGTTTGTGCGGTCCGCACTGGCATGAGCTGAACAAGATACTTTCTGGAGTTTGCATCACGGATGAAGTCCTATTAGCGCGGTCCCCGGTGGACCTATGTGGCCGCGCTGAATTTTTGTGTGGTCCGCGTAGGATACTTACTGAAGGGTCACACAAACAAACCCAGAGCGATCTGCGGTCGCTTTTGTGCGGCCCCGCTGGTAGGTGAGTACAGGTCCCACTGGGTATCTATAAATAAATACCAATGGTCTCATTTTACCCCTTTCGAACCTTGAAAACTCATAGCCCCAATATTACTATTCATCCGTCTTCTAGGACCGCAATTGTTGCTTACTTGGATAGATTGCATGCATTCTTCATAATCCTGGTAACATTTCATGCACTCTTGATTAATTGATTCTGTGTTTTCACATTAATTATCCACCAGTAGTTTGTAACTTCTTGTTCTTCTTTCTTTCTTCGACTTGTTAGTCTATTGTAGATTTCATGTTAGTTTAAAGTGATTGAGGATTGGGTAACTGAGTACGGACAAGTAGGTGTAAGAATGTGAACAAAAATGGAAAAAAAACAAGAAACCCTAACCTGGTTCCCTAATTCTGGATCAGCCGGACCGGGGTCACCTTAGCGGTCTGCATGGCCTTGCCTCGGTCCGCTTTCCCCTTTAGCACAGACCGCGGCCCTTGCTCCAGTGCGGCCACATTGCATTTCACGCGATCTGCGTTCGATCATCGTGGCCGCGACCCTCTTTCGTGCAGATCGCGGTGGGGGATTTAGAGAAGACTTTATTAGAGACTTTTTCAGTGCGGCCCGCGTTCGCCTTAGTGCGTTCTGTGATGCCTCCAATACGGCCGCACTCCTGATAGTGCGGTCTGCAATGTCTAGTTCTACAACAATGTCTGCAACAAAATTTCTTCTGTTATCTAAAACTCTAATTCATTCCCATGATTCATTGCCTGAGCTTCAATTGACAATGTTAGATGAATTTGTCCGCAGATAATGGTGAAACAAAGAGGCGACAAAGGATCACAACAACCCCGGAGAGGTGGTTCCTCCCGATGGAGTAAAGGCAAGAAAGTGGTGAAATTCACTCCACAAATTCGGGAAAACATCAAAAAGACCCGGAAGATGATAAAAGCTATAGATAGAGCTGCGTCCCATTCCTTGGGGAGTAAGTACATGCCATCCCAAGACATCTCCTCTGATTCCATCCCAACTCATTTTGTCTCCAGTTTCCAATTGACTGATACCCCTCCAACATCTTCCGCTACCAAGAGGCCGATGAATACAGTGTCAGATTCATCTGAAGATTTTGCAGCTGCTAGTGAAGAATACTCCACCTCCCCCACAGCTTCATTATCTGGGGAGAGTGCAAGCATAGGTGATGGAGGTGGTGAGGATAGTGATGATGAAGTACCGGACAGTGGTGTGCCCCAGGTTGGGGGTATGGAACGAACTAGAGAACCTGAGGTTTGGGAAGATCGATTTGCCAGTCAAGTGGAATTTCATAAGTTTAGGGAATGATGGTCAGTACAGAAATTGATTCCATAGAGGAGTATCATCACATGTGACCTACTACCCTTGCTTCCAAATGTTCATAGGCAATTTCATACCAGAGTAGGATGGGATCGTTTTCGGGATGATTCAATAGATTCCAATGAGCACAATGTGGCCCTGGTCAAAAAGGGCTCAATTGTGACCATAGTGTGAAACAGAAATATAGTGTTCTCTAGGAAAGATTTCAATGAGTACTTGGGGTTTGACGACGAGGATGAGACCTAGTACAATGAGAAGTTGGCAAGGGGTGAAGAGGTTCGCCATGGGTAGTTATGTACTTGGCCCACACGGGCACTATTCTAGATTGGATACAAGCAGGAGTGAAGATTGTCCGGAGAACATTGAACTTTGAAGCCAGTGGGTGGTTGACGTTTGTGTGCAACCGACTTGATCCTACGGCCCATGATCAAACTATCCCACTTCTCTATGCAGTTTTTGATTGCTTCTATCATGGCAGGCTTCCGTATCAATATGGGAAATGTGATGCACCGGGACATTACTTTGATGGGGTTGATAATTATTGGAACTACCCGTTCCATAACACTCTCACCATGTACTTCCAGGATTTGAAAGTAAAAAAGAATTCCTATGATGTGAAGGTAAGATCAGTGGCTCCATTCTCATGGTTTAGCATACAGGGGCCTGACAACCCCAAGGACAAGAAGTACAAGCCCCCAACTTCTGCCCTAACTGGTCAGTCTGAGGAGCCAGTTCTGGTAGAGTCTTCTGTTGAGCCTTCTATCGAGCTTCCATCCGTGCCTGCTTCCACTGTTAGTGGTGACTTACCTCCAAAACCATCCTACTCGGCTGGACCCAGCACTTCAGCTGGCCTGGGGGTTCCTTCCTCCTGGGCACATCCTTTCACAGCCCATAAGTTGAGCCGAACATTAGCTAGAGAACAACTGGATATTAGCTGCGAAATCCAAGTTGTCTACATTGCCTGCCACAGTTAAGGCCCATTTATCACCTCCCACAGCTCAGATTCCTCAATCTATCGAGGATATACTGAAAATGTCCTAGACAACCAGGAGAAGATTATGAGGATTCAGAACGCCTTGACTAAGGCGGTGGATTTGTATGGCAAGGCTTTGAAGGAGCTTGCCAAGAAGCACAGAAAGATGAGAAAGTCAAGGGCTTCCAAGGAGTCAGTGAAAGTGCTAAGGACTGATGTGGACAAGCTATTGGAATACCACCTACCTGTAGACTTACTATTCAGGGATCCAGCCTCAGCAGCAGTACCGGTACCACAGCCACAACCACAGTAGGAGCAGGAGCAGGAGCAGGCAGACCTCCAAGGAAGAAGAGGAAGCTTCCCAATTCAGTTGGTGGATTTTATCGAGCTAGCGGACACACAAGAGGCCCCTTCCGGTGTTGCACCTATCATTCAGCCGGTCCAGGAGCAGACCCCAGTCCCAGTAGCTGAGCAGCAGGAGTCCGGGACCAATCTGAGGTTCCCGTACATACATAGGAGTTGGGGACCACTGATGAACCCATGCAGATGGACCAGTCTTAGGAGGTTTCTATATCCTTTCTTGTGACCTTTTTAGTGCTTATTTTGATAGTTGACATTGGGGACAATGCCAGTTTTTATTCGTGGGGGTGCGCCCTACTTTTTTTATCTAGATAACTATATATATTTGACTTACTCTATGTTTATGTGATTTTCTATTTTGGTCTGTACATAACTTTTCATTGAACTACTTTTCTCGTACTTTTTATTCTATCTTTTGGTTTGTATACAATTCGATATATATATTCATCCTCGTTGTACATTCCACCCTGTATTGTACATATTCATTTTTTTTCTATTTTCTCAAAAAAAATTGTTTCTAGCTTTGCAGATAGGCTCGTAACCTTTCGTTTTGTTTTTGGCGTTTCCAATAAACCATTGGTTTTCTTAATGCCACGGTTCCTTCCAAGGGTAGAATATTGTGCGAACCGGGTGGCTTTTCCCAATGATAGATGGCGCGACAACCTTCTTAAGGGTTGGAGTCTGTTTCTTTGATTTTTCTTTTGTTTTTGATAGTGGTAGTTAAGAGTACTTCAAGCAAAGCTTCACTTGGGCCTACCACATTTTCCTTTGATCCCATGGTCAAAGACATAATGTTTTGCTTAGGATGATGAAAGTCATGGCTCTGAGACTCTTCCGTTGACCAAACAATCATCATGTGGTCTTTTCAGACCATTGTGTGCTTGAATCGTAACTAAGATCGTTATGGGCCCTCGACTCGATGTTTTTAGCAATCCCCTATCATGAGTGGTGAGGAATCAAATTGTGAGTCCAAGTCCCGAGTCAATGGTCCAGAACTTACCCTGAATGTTTGTTGAGGCGAAATCCTGGGTGAAATTTTACTTGAGAAATGATTATAGGCTCTCCTTGATCCAAATTTTCAGTTGAACAATTCCATAGCCTACCAATGAGATGATCCATAGTTAACCCTTTTGAGCCTTAAACCTTTTCCTTTCAAGAACCAATGCTACTAGCCTATACCCGTTCAAAATGATTCCCTCTCTTGGCACCCAAATCTTCCCTTGAATAATGGCAAATGTCTAAGTTTGGGGGGGAGACAAGAAAGGAACCAAAGTGGTAAAAGGTACAAAAGAAAAGGAAGGCAATGAAAAAGAAAGAAAAGAAAAAGACAAAAAGAAAACCCAATGTGAAATAATAAAAAGGGATTCAAAGAAAGACATAAAGTGAAAAGGTGTGGGAAAAAGTAGAAAAAGGAGAACTACTTTGAATTGCAAAATAAAGAGTGACAATGTGTCTCTCTAACCCCTTAAAAAGAAGTAAAATACTCAAAAAGAGTCAAAATAGTTGTGCCAAATGAAACAGAAGAAGTGCTTAAGGGAAGATTTAACCCACTTGAATAAAACAAGTCCTACCCTTACCCAAAAGCCTTCACAGTTACTCCAAAAAAGCCCTATCTGATCTTGAGTTGAAGGGAACCTACATTAGTGGATACTTAAATAAGGGGCAAACATATAGTACCTAGAGCCTGACTTGTGACCTATTTTTTGAGAGAGATGAGTGAAATTCCATTAACCTCGGTTTGTGTGTCAATACTTAAAAGGTGAGATTCGCTTTGGGAGAGTTGAGTATGTGGGAGTTTGGGTTCCACAATGACCACAGTAATTGAGAGAAGTTCTTTGATGAAATGTGTCAACTCTTGATGCTCTTGTTTCACACTTGATCCATGGTTTTTCAAAGTTAAATGTATTAATGATGCATTTATATTGAGGGAAATTGTTAGTCCCAACTGATGCTTGTGAGGTTACTTTAGGATAGCTGAAATTACTCGGATTTTCCTTTAAAAGGGTGGGTCTTATTTTGTTTGCTTGAGGACAAGAAAAGGTTTAAGTTTGGGGAAGTTGATAAGTTAGGATTTTAACGTGTGTATTCCCCTACTTGCCTATTCTTTAAGTATAAATTGCTACAAAATAGTTCCAAAATGCTCACAAATTGTGCTTGACTGTAGGTTTTATCGACAAAGTGACGAAAAGTCAAATATCGGCTTAAAGAGGAATGAAACATGATCAAGTATCAAGGACTAAGTAAAGTGAATAAAAGAGTACCTAGTGTGTACCGCGTGAAAGAAACCATGGCCATACTAGGAAATTCAGAGGCGTGACATAATCAGGCTAAGGGCAACGCAGTCGCGGTCGGATTCACGCGGTCTGTGTTCATGCTTCGCGGCTGCTTCACTCATTTGTGCGGTCCGCGTGAATGAGATTCAAAGAGGTTGTCAAAGAGCCTAGTCAAACCACGTGGCACGCGGTCATCTTCGTGCGGTTGGCACCAGACCCCTTCCGCGGCAGCACTACTCATTTGTGTGGTCCGCGTCCCCCAGTTCAGAGAGTGAAAATTGCCAAGTCAAAGAGCCAGTGCGGCCGTGATTGCTTTTGCGCGGCCCGCACTGACCCCGCAGGGGTATTTTTATCCAGTTTTTCTAGCATAGTATAAATAGAACATACTACCATTTTTAGGAAAAGTTTTTTTAGAAACGCTGCTGAGCACCTGGGAACGACATTTTAGCCATTTTTGGCATTTTTGGTCCTCATTAACAATAGATTATTATAATTTCTTCATAGTAATTAATTAATATATTTAGTTCTTCGTCTATTTCTTCTGTTCTTTCTTTAATTATGAGTAGCTAAACCCATTATCTAGGGTTGTGGGCTTAACCCTAGTGTGGGTAATTGACGGGCATTGCCATCTAGAGTTAGATTAATATTGGGTGTTTGCTATTTGGGTTGATTTTATATTTTTATCTAAGAACCGGTGGTTGCAAACATTGATTCAAACTTAGTGGGTTTAACTCTTCTTGAGAAAGAGAGTCTATGATCCCAAAATTGATCCAATAAGGAATTGGGATAGACCCATGAGAAATGGTAGTCCTAATTAACGGGTTAAATCTCGAGAGAGTAATTACCCTACTTGAACCCTAATTTCTTGGTCTAATAGGTCTAACCAACTGGTCTCGAGAGAGTCAATTAGGTAAAATCACTCTCTCTACCGAGAGGTGTGAGAGTGGGTACAATTGTACAACGATTATACCATAATCCCCAAGCATGTCAATCTATCCTTAGTAGTTTCTACCCGTTAATTAACCACCTAGGAAAGGCCACAGCCCTGGTGCCTTTCTGCCTATTAGATACAACTTCGCAATATTTTCTTAGCGTAATTTAGCTTTAATCCTTACTTTTATAATAGTAGTTATAAAATCAAAAACCCAAAAATGTTTGAAGTGACATTAGAAGTACAAACACATCTCTAGGCTAGATAGAAAATATAACTCCACTACTAGCTCCCTGTGGAAATTCGATCCCGACCACTATTCAGGTAAAATCTATTGCGACCCGCTCTTCCTACCTTTGTGTAGTGTTGGGTTGGCAGCGATTAGGAAGCCGTGGCCATTCAAGATGAGTTGAAGGAGGCCTCAGACCGATAGACATAGAGCAATGAATTGGCTAAGTTCCAAGGCCGGAGGGAGACTCTTTAAAAAATTCATGCCCAAGGGTTCAACCTTGCTAAGGAGTTAGTCGAAGCAAAGGCGCGGGAAACCAATGCTAGGTTTCTTATTTTCTCCGATGACGAGGATTTATGAGTGGATCTAAGGACAAGGAAGTTGAAGAAGATGTTCCCGAAGGGGAAGAGATTCTTGAAGATAATGCCGCTGAAGATGAAGACGACACTCCCGGGGATGTGGCCCTGAAAATAGATTAGGTTCCTTTTGTGCAAGGGCAACTTGTGGGAATTTTAGTATGTTTTGTAAATTTTCTTAATGGATATAATGTATATTTTTTCTCTCTCCTTGGTTTGTGTTGACTTTTATTTTTCCCTGTTTATGAAAAATTCTGATGATTCAAATACTAAGCTCGAGTATTGGCTTAGACTCGTAGTACACCCTTAGGCTTTTATTTATCAAGATCATACCCCTTAGGGTTTTAGGTGATCCTCAAGCCAACATTAAAATGAATTTAATGTGAGCTTAGGGTAATGGGGCCTTTGGGTTCGAGTAGAATGAGAACGGAGTCACGGACTCCCATAAGCTTTTGGCCCTATATCTCTTTTAAGCTGGCCCGTAGGCTCTTGTATATTGGCCCCTAGTCTCTTTTTAGAATTGGCCCTTAGGTTCTTTAAATTGGGTCGTTTCGGCCTATAAAATGGACATATAATATTTTCCTCATTTCGGCTAAAATATTTAGTGAAATTTTATTTATGCCTTAGCATGTGTTTTATAATTGAATACCTCTTAAGGTTTTTCCAAAGGATGGTGTTATCGAAGCCTTTGGGTTATTCGAGGTCTAATTTATCGAAGCCCTTAGATTTTTTGTGGGCCGGATTTATCGAAGCCCCTTATATTTTTCTTTTGCTGGGGTAGCCTGACTTAATCAGTTTTCAATGTTTGAAGACCTTTAATTTTGTAGTGAAAGTCGGACGTCTTTGAATTATATTATTTTGGTCATAGGCTTTATGTGACCGTAGTCTTTAGTATGGCCGTAGCCTTCCGGTTTGTCACTTGAACTTGTTTCCTGATAAGTTTTCAAACTTATTCGAAAAGTTAGTCCACAAGTATATTGGTCTTGGACTTTGTTTCGAGGGGGTGCCTCTTTGATATCTTATGAGTCTGAATTTTATGTATTGACTGTCAGTGACAGTCCCTGGGTATCTCGGGGTGGTTTGGCCCTTGATTCGCTTCCTGTAGGATTGTAAGTATAAAGCTCGTATAAGATACAAAGTGTTTTTGATATAACCAGAATGCTTCTTTAAATAGTTGATACATGCGTACGTGTTTTTCCATCGAGGATCGACTATTCTATATGGACACGGTTCATTTGACCGTTTATCACATTACAAAGTTCTCCTACCGAGGCTCTCTTAGGCGTGAAATATCTTTCTCAAAAAATATAACTCCGAGGGTGATGCCCCCCAGTATTCGATGTTGATCGAAAAGAAGGCTTGAATACTTGTTGAATGTTCCTTAGGTAGCATATAGGTATTGCCTCATTAAAAACCTTGCCAGTAAAAATCATTTGGGATAAAATCCAATCTAAGGGAAAAAAAGTGCTACACATGCTTCAAACCCAAGGTCTCCGAGCTGAAAAATGCCTTGATATCTCCAATCGAACATCTGCAATTAGTTTGTTTTAAATACAAAGGGAAAAGGGGAGAAGATCATACCTCAGTAGTAATATCGCTTGAGCATCAATACATTCTAATTGTTTGGTAGGTTCTCATCTTCCATTTTGCTAGGTTTGAGGGATCCTTTCCCTACGACTCCAAAGACACAGTACGGTCCTTTCCAATTGGGACCTAGCTTCCCTGCGTTTGGGTCTCAAGTGTTGATAGTGACTTTCCTTAGGACTAAGTCCCCGATTCTAAAATATCGAAGGTTCGTCCTTCTATTGTAATAACTTTTGATCCTTTGTTTTATGTGGCCATTTGAATTAATGCAGCTTCATGTTTTCATCGAGTAGTTCGAGAGAAGTGCTCACAACTTAATGATTTGAGTCCTCGGTGGTATGCTGAAACTGACGCTAGGTTCCCCAACTTTGACTGGGATCAATGCTTCATACTCATATACCTAAGAAAATGGGTTCTAACTTGTGCTCGACTTTGACGTCGTTCGATATGCCCATAGCACATCGGGAAATACTTCTCTCCATTTCCCTTTTGCATCATCTAACCTTTTCTTTAAGTTTCAAATGATGGTTTTTCTTGTGAACTCGGCCTAACCATTTGCACTTGGGTGGTAAGGTGCTGATAGAATCCTTTTAATTTAATGGTCCTCAAGGAATTTTGTTACTTTGCTGCCGATGAGCTGTTTCCTATTGTCACATGCTATTTTGATTGGTATCAATCATACACAAAATAAATCTAGATTTACCTGGCACTGTTAGTAGGGGGCCAACGATGTCCATCCCCTATTTCATGAATTTCCACAGGGATACGACCGAAAGGAGTTTTTCACCGGGCTAGTGGATCATCGGTGTAAATCTTTTTCATTTATAGCACTTTCGAACTAAATCCTGTGTATCTTTTTCCATGCTATCCCAATAATACCCTACTCTGATCACCTTGCAAACTAGAGAGTCTGCACTAAAATGGTTCCAACAAGTACCCTCGTGGATTTCTCATAGTATGTAATCGGTATCCTCAAGTCCCAAGCACACTACCGGTGGTCCATCAAAGGTTATTCTATACAATGTTCCATTTCATCGAGAGAGAATCAAGCTGCTTTGGTTCAAAGTGTTCTCAACTCTTTTGGGTCCGCGGGGAGCTTCCCATGCTTCAAGTTGCCGATTAACTTATTCCTCCAATCCCTTGTTGAACTTGTTGAATTATTCTCTGCATGGCCTTCTTCAACCATCGACTTTGATAGTTGGATGATAGCCCCTGGACGATATCATCTTCTTCGATCGATGACCCCAAATTTGTAAGTGCATCAGCTTCGCTATTTTGTTTTCGAGGTACATGGTCCAGTGTCCGTTCCTTGAAGGGATGCAATGTCATTTGAATTTTGTCTAGGTACCTTTGCATTAGATCGTCTCGAACGTCGAAGCTTCCATTTATATGATTTACTACCAAAAGGAAATCATATTTTACCTCGATGACCTTTGCTCCAAGGCTCTTGGCTAGTTCAAGACCTGCAATCATGGCCTCATACTCGACCTCATTGTTAGTCAATTTAGAAGTTATATATATTTCCTAATAACATTGCCTGTAGGCGATTTCAAAATGATGTTGAGCCCGAATCCATTCACATTTAAGGCACCATATGTGAAGAGTGTCCAAACCCCCGATGACGTACCCATTTTTAGCAAGAGTTCCTTTTCTACTTCGGTTACGAGCGCAGACACAAAGTCGGCCGCGAAGTCGGCCAAAATTTAAGACTTGATAGTTGTTCAAGGCTGGTATTCGATATCATATCCTCCAAGTTTGATGGCCCATTTGGCCAATCTGCATGATAATTCGGGTTTATGCAAGACATTTCATAGCGGGTATGTAGTTACATATAGGATGCTATTGAAAAGATGGTTTTGATTTTCTAGATGTGCTTATTAATGCAAGAGCAAACTTTTCCAAATGTAGGTACATGGTTTCGGTATCTTCTAGGTTCCGACTCACATAATAGACACAAAATTGTGTACCTTGCTCTTCTCGAACCAACACGCCACTTACCATTACCTCGGACACGGATAGATACAAGTAGAGTGTTTCATCCTCCTTTGAAGTATGGAGAAAGGGTGGGCTCGAAAGATACCATTTTAATTCTTCTAAGGCCAATTGGCACTTTGGAGTCCATGCGAAGTCGTTCTTCTTTTTGAGTAGGGAAAAAAAGTGATGGCTCTAATCTGATGACCTCGATATAAATCGACCAGGGGCAGCTTTCCGTTCGGTCAACCATTGTTTGGCTTTCATATTGTTCACCATGGTGATTTCCTCAATGGCTTTGATTTTAGAGGGGTTGATCTCGATACCTCTGTTTGATACCATGAAGCCCAAGAACTTGCTTGAGCCGACTCCAAAAGCACATTTCTTGGGGTTGAGCTTCATGTTGTACTTTCTTAGGATGTCGAGTGTCACCGTCAAATGGGTCAAATGGTCCTCTTCGCGTAGGGACTTAACTAGCATGTCATCAATATAAACTTCCATGGATTTGACTATTTGATTTTTGAACATCTTATTAACTAGGCATTGATATGTGGCTCCTGCATTTTTTAGCCCGAAAGGCATTATATTATAATAATATGTACCATACTCCATGATGAATGAAGTTTTTCCTGGTCCTCCGGGTTCATTTGGATTTGGTTATACCCAGAGTAGGCATCGAGAAAGGTAAGGATTTCGTGGCCGGCCGTAGCATCGGTCAAATGATCGATGTTGGATAATGGGAAAGAATCTTTAGTGCATGATTTGTTCAAATCTTTGTAGTCTGAACACATTCTAAGTTTATTCCCCTTTTTAGGGACTACCACTACCTTAGCTAGCCATTTGAGATATTTTACTTCCCTGATGGATCCTATTTTGAGAAGTTTGGTTACCTCTTCTTTGATGAATGCATGTTTTACCTCATATTGAGGCCTCCTCTTTTGCTTTATCGGATTAAATCTAGGATAAACACTTAGTCGATGGGTAGTTTCTCCGGTGGGATCCTTATCATATGTAAGTGGGACCAAGCGAAGAATCAATATTATCGATGAGAAGCTGAATAAATTTTTTCCTGAGTTTGGGGGTTAACCCCGTCCCAGGTATACCTTTCATTCTGGAAGATGCTCGGTCAAAATGACTTGCTCGAGTTCTTCGACTGTGGACTTTATCGCATTCGATTGAAATAAAGGTTCGGGGGATGAGGAAATCTTCTTTTTCGTCCTCAACCACATGTTCATCGAACACCTGTCCCTTAGTCGCAACTGAGGGCACGGGCTGTGATTGCTATATGGCCACCTGTTCAACCTTCGACTTTTTTGATGCGGACAGTTCTGATACGGGTGCCAATTTATGTACTGCGAACATCTTCTTAGCTACATGTTGTTCTCCATATACTGTTTTCACGCCATCCTTCGTTGGGAACTTCATCATTTGATGAAGGGTCAATGTCACAGCCTTCCAAGCAGCGCATTATACCTCATATCACCTTCGATGACATGAAATTCGGTTTGTTGTATGGTTCCGGCCATGTTGACTAGGAGGATGATTTCTCCCTTCATTGTTTCACTCTCAATGTTAAATCCATTCAAGACCCGAGGTGCTGGTATGATTTGATTGAGCAATCTGAGCTGCTCCACGACCCTTGACCTAATTATATTTGCTGAACTACCCGGATCCATGAAAACACGTTTAACTTGAACTTTATTTAAAAGGATGGAAATTACTAGTGCATTGTTGTGAGGTTAAGATAAAGCCTCAACGTCTTCCTTGTTGAACGTAAGGGTGTCCTTGGGCATGTAATCCCGAGTCCGTTTCTCTTTTGTGATGGATACTTTGGTACGTTTGAGTATAGGTCCCTACAGAACATTGAATCCACGAATGATCATGTGAATGACATGTTGAGGTTCTTTAGGTTCATTTTTTATGCCTGCATCCCTCTCCCTGAAGTAATTCTTAGCCTGATCACTTAGGAATTCTCGAAGGTGGACCTCATTGAATAACCTAGTCACTTCTTTCCTTGGCTGCCTGCAATCCTCCATTCTTTGACCATGTGTGCCATGATACTTGCACATCAACTTCAGGTTCCTTTAGGAGGGATCAGTCTGTATTGGCCTGGGCCACTTAGTATCTTTAATTCTCCCAATAACTGAGATAATTCCTGATGCATCTATGCTGAAGTTGTATTCTGATAATCGGGGGATCTCGACAGGGTCGGCGTCTTATCGAACCCGTTCTTGCTCATGAGTCCGTGAGAACCTTGACCTCGGTCACTTCTTCGATCGATCTGAGAGGTGTTGTGACTCGGGCTGTTGTTCCTTCAATCGCATATGGTTGATATCATTCTTTGTTAAATCTTGATCCTCAATCTGTGTCCCTCAGGGGCTTGGCTGCGAACCTTTTATGATAAACTGAGCCTGAGGGGGCACCCAACTGGTCGTCCTCGACCCTAATTTTTGACTGATAACAATTGTGCACATCCGACCATGTCATAGCTGGATATTCAATCAAGTTTCGCTTTAGCTATTGAAATGCAATCTAGCTTCTTTCATTCAAACCTTGCATAAAATCCTGATCTGACCAGTCATTGGATACCAGTGGTAATTCCATCATTTCCATCTGAAACAGGAACACAAACTCCCTTAGCATCTCGTCATCCCTTTCTTTTATTTTGAAGACGCCCGATTTTCTTGTGGCCACCTATATGGCCTCGGCGTGTTCTTTCACGAAGGTGTCCGCCAACATAGCAAATGAATCGATAGAGTTGGGAGTTAAGTTGTGATACCATATCATAGCTCCTTTTGATAGTTTTTCCTCAAACGTTTTCAATAATACTGACTCGATTTCATCGTCATTCAAGTCATTTTCTTTGATTCCACAAGTGTACGAAGTAATATGTTTGTTAGGGTCAGTTGTTCCATTGTATTTCGGTATATCAGGGCATGCGAAACTTCTTAGAAATGGGCATTCGAGCAGCATTTTGGGGAGGGGGGGTTGTATGATTTTTTGGCATCTAGACCTTTCAAAATTGGAGGTGCTCCTGGTATTTGATCGACCCTTGAATTATATGTCTCCACCTTTTTATCATTTTCTTTAATCTTCTTTTCTCCGGTCTCTCAAGCATTTTTATTATTGTGGGGTCAGTCCCCCAACCACTTTTATTGGGCCTTTCTAGCGCTGGTTCAACACACCGCGTGCTCACTGGTTCAGCTGTGTTTGGAGTTCTATTCTGACTTTGAAGTTGAACGATGGTGACTTACTAGGCTTGCAACATTTCGAATATCACCTGGAGGGTGACTTCTCCCTCTTCCATTCCTCGTGTTCTTTGGCCGTTGGGCTGAACTTCCCAGTGTGCATTCCTTCTGGAGTGCCAGCATCCGTATTTAGAGCGTTATATGAACTGATATCAACTGGCTCTATATTTGTCACTCCTCAGGGTTTATAGGTGGTATACCGACTCCTATACCGTTGTTTCTCCAAGGCCTTCGTCCTCGTGAATTGGTGCATTCTGTGTGCTAGACATGTTTAAGCATGAAATCAAAGAATCATTGATAAGAAAAAGTGTGAAGAATGACGTGTGTTATCAAAAAAACTAGCACTAAAATAATCACTATTATCTTTAGCCCCACAGTAGGTGTCAAGCTATTTATCTCGAATATGTGAGTAATAATTAAATATGATTTGTGATTTTAAAGATATGTGATTTATTCCAATACTAGTAAATATATAAGTAATATTAGGTTTAAGTAAGAATAATTGATGAACCAAACCAGTATTGCAAAATTAATAAAGACCTCGAGCTCGATTTTCTTTGGAGCCTCGAGGTGAGCTAAGAGCATGAAATATGAATAATAAAGTAAAAGCAATAAAGCTGAACAACAATTGTTGAGCACAGTAAACAAGAAAAAATAAGTAGAATATTCTATTGTAGTGAATAATGTATTTTTCGGAAATGAATGAGATCCCCTTTATATAGAAGAGAAAAACCTCAATATAGTACATTCTTAATTGTGGTAAAGAATTATATAGGTGCAGATTTATAACAACCTAATACAGACCTGTACTATTTCATACAAATCTTATCCTTTAATTTATGCCTTGATTCATGTGTTCTTGAGAAAGTCCCGCTCTTTTCTTTAATGTCTTCGAGATTGTATCGCCCTCGATGTAGATCATGCCAGGCCTCCGATCTGCTCCCTCGAGGTTTGTGTCCTTTAGCCGAGTCCAACCCTATTTTCGAGTCGTCCGAACTCGAATTCATAGCCCCAATTTAAGACTTTAAAATTAGGTTATTCGATTCTGACTGTACACAATAGTGTTATGAGTTCAAACTCTATTTGAAAAAGAAAACGAACTCACTAATTTAATCTTCTTATTTATATATTAGTGATAAATATTTGCCTGCACGTAAGGCTGACATGCTATTATGGTAAAAAAAAAATTATAATATAATTGGACTACATTGATTGAATTAATTATGTTCATGCATAAAAATATTACTCATTCTTATTCATAATAAATAATTATTTTATTTTTGACACACCCATTAAAAATTACGAACTCTTAGAGAAAAAAATATATTTACTAAATTAACTTTAATTAATTATTATTTTGACACATTGGAATATATAAATATGGGCAAATTTTTAAAAAATAAAATAAATTCCTTCTTGATTATGTAACTAGATACTTATTTTGGACCAAAATAAAAGTATAACATAATCACTTATTATGGACCGGAGGGAGTAGATACTTAGGAAAAAAACATTAAACAATCATGCACTAATAACTACGGTAAGCAACAACAACAACAACAACAACCCAGTATAATCCCACTAGTGTGATTTTGGGAGGTAGTATGTATGCAGACCTTAACCCTTATCATGTGTAGAGAGATTGTTTCCAAATAGACCCTTGGCATCCTTCCCTCTAATAATTCCCCACTTTACTCTTGAGGTAACTCGAACTCACAACCTCTTGAGTGAAAGTGGAGGTTGCTTACCATCAAAGCAACCCCTCTTATCTTAATAACTATTATTTTATTTTTTTGCTTGTTAATAATCCTAGCACTAAATATAATGATGTAAATAGAACCTAGAGTCATATTTGCATTGATGATTGTTAAGTAATCTTGAGTATTACTCTCTGCGTCTCATATTATCAGTCGTAATTATTAAAAATAGTTATTTTAAATTATTTATCACTTTAAAAGTTTAAGAGAAAATTGATTATTTTTTAATCTTTATTATAATTATTTTTTAAAACTATAAATACTTAACTTTGTTGAAATATCAATGAAAAAAAATATAAATAAAGGTAGAGTAATTAATATTTTATCTTAATTAATTTTTAAGAAAAATATATATAAAAATATCGTAAATAGATAATATGAGACGAATGGACTAGTTGTATAGATAAAAAGCTGAATGCATTTGAAACTCCGAGGAGAATTGAATATTTCTAACTAAGATTTCTGCCTCGAGTTTGCTTTTTCTTCTTGGATCCTTCGCTTGATAAGAATAACACTAAAATAATTTTCATCTGTTAATATATCATAGGCCAGCAGTTTCTTGGTATTGCCATTTTTGAATTTCTAACGTGAGAATTCCAAGCAAGATCTCAATAATTTGGGGTATTTGTATTTATATTTATATTTGTTTTTCGGGTTACATTTTAATTTGTATTTATTTTATAAAAGAAATTATAAGTATATTTATCTTTTTAGGGTACTTCAGCATACGGGGCTGAAGTAGTAAAGACAATCACGCAAAACGCATTTTCGTATTCGGACCTGAAGTAGACCAAGTGTGCTAAACTTAAGTATTCTAGTGCTGAAGTTTTGTTCTTTGCTGAACTTAAGTATTCTAGTGCTGAAATTTTGTTCTCTATTTGAGGAACTTGTTTTCATTTGTAATTGCTGAACTTAAGTATTCTAGTGCTAAAATTTTATTGTTTATTTGCTGAAATTAAGCATTTAGTGCTGAAATTTTTTTGTTATGAATAAAAATTTTCAAAATCTTCAACAGAAGATGCTGAAGTTCGTTATTTAATTCATTTATAAAAACTTCAACATTAAATACGATGAAGTTTTTTTATCCTGGATATATTTTTTCAAGAACTTCAACAGAAATGCTAAAATTATTTAATTTATTTGTATTCAAAAGGAAAATGATAAAATCATTATTTGATTTTGATTTCAGTGTGCTGGGTCACTTTTTTTAAAAAAAAATTAATTTTTTTCTTAAAATACTTTGGATACCAAAATTGAGTCCACACCAGGAATTCGGGCAAGGGGATTTATTTGACTCGGGAAGAAGGTGTTAGACACTCTCCAAGTCCCGTAACTAGTACAGTTACGTACTTGATCTAATTGGCTTTTAGAATATTCAATTGAGGTAGAAACGCACAAAAAGAAAATAAACAATCAAAGAGACTCGAGATCGCTACCACCTAATAAAAGAAAAAACAAAACAAAATAAAATAAGTCTTCCTAACATATACTACGCCTCCATTGATGTTGCCACGACCTCCATTTATATTTACTTCGGAGCGAATGGAATAATTAGATAAAAGAAAATTCTAAATCATACTCATGTTTTATCTTTAGCTTTTCATTTAATTCGGCCGAGCTGAATACCTAAAGCATGGAAACAGTTCGAACTTTCTGCCACTACCCACGATCCCATATCAGTTACAATAATTCGTTCAAACCATCCACACAAAACGGACATCCAAACAGAAATACCTAAAGCACCCTAAAAAGAAAGAAACAATAACATTGTAGTATAACTGAGAAGTGGATAAATAATATGATGTTGGCTCGTTGGAGAAACTAGGGAAATAACGAAATTAAAATCTCACTGATTTTAACAAGCATGAGATGCCACGATATCTATTCCTACACAAAATGTCAAATCTACTAAATGAAATTTGAGGCTAAATTGAAGAATATAAAGAAAACTTTTCATCACTTTATCTTTCTTTGTTCTTTTTCCTTTTCTTTTGACATAAATTAGTTTGGCAACCTAAATGTTTAATCAAAAAAGAGACTTCGATCAAAACTTTAATTTAGAAGAATTTGTGTTGTTGATAATCAAAAAAAGTATAAAAGAAAGTAATTTGACTAGAAATAAGATAATCAGAAAAGTAAAATAGACCGATATATTTAAATAATGGTTCGTGTTCTTACAATTGATCCATTCTCTTCCTTTTATAGCTTTTTTGGAAATATGCGTTTTTCCTTTGTCATAATAAGGCCATTATAGACAATTAAAGACATTAAATGCTACATTGTATAATTATTGTAGTTAATACAGATTCTCTAACGTTTTTAGTACTTAAGGCTCATTAAATACTGTATATGTACTCTTGTGTACTGTCAGATTCATTCTCTAACGTTTTTAGTACTTAAGGCTCATTAAATATTGTATGTGTACTCCCGTGTACTGTCAAATTCATTTTCTTTGATTCTTAGACTTAAATAGGTACGAGCACTGAGTCTTTTGAATAACCGCTCGTGCCTCTTCCTTTGCCTCTGCTCGTATCTGTTACAACTTGTGCCTCTTTGTGAATCATAACTCTTTGATCTGTCTACGTGTCATGACATGCCATCTTTATACCACTTTAATATGTAAACTCAATTTTTCCCAATACATATAGTCCACCCACTTACCATTTAATCATTAATTGAATATTTAGAAAGTGAATTTTATTAAAGCGGGAATATTTGCCGCCATAAATACTACAATAAAATAGAAGAACTGGGTTACTGATAATAAAAAAATGTATAGAAGAAAGTAATATGACTAGAAATAAAATAATCTGAAAAGTCGTAGACCAGTATATTCAGATAGTGTTTCGTGTCCTTACAATTGATCTATTCTCTTCCTTTTATAGCTTTTTTGGAGATATGCATTTTGCTTTTGTCATAATAAGGCTATTATAGACAACTAAAGACATTAATGCTATGTTACATAATCATTGTATTTAATACAGATTCTCTAATGTTTTTAGTACTTAAGGCTCATTAAATACAGTATGTGTACTCCTTTGTACTGTCAGATTCATTCTCCTTAATTATTAGGTTTAAATACGTACAAGCACTGAGTCTTTTCAATAACTGCTCGTGTCTCTTCCTTTGCCTCTGCTCGTATATGTTGCAACTCGTGCCTCTTTGTCAATCATAACTCTTTAACCAGTCTACATGTCATGACACGTTATCTTTATAATACTTTAATATATAAACTCAATTTTTTCCAATACACTAAATATACACTAATTTTAGAAGAATTCAATTTAAACTAACCAATCAACCAAATCAATGTTAGACTACAATTAGGTCTTTTCAAAAAGGAAACAACTCTAATACCTCAACAAATTTAGTGCTGGAATAGCAATTCAAAACACACAAAAAAATATACATGTGCCTGGATGTAAAAAGAAAATCACTCATATCAACTATCTTATAAAATTTTGGCAGAACCAACCTCTATGAATACTTAATTAAGAACCAAGTGAGTTATATATTTCCGAATACCAATTAATTAAGGCTCAAATCATACTTAGCCACACAAAAATAAAATAACGAGGAGGTCAGAAATGCACCTGAATGAGAATGTTTAATACTTAAGCTCAGAATCAAACTCGAGTGAATATAGAAATGAAAAGCCGAATGAACAGTAATAAAGCAACCAACAAAATCATGACCAAGAACGGCTATCAACAGAACCGTGATGAACCTCGGACCGCTGCGTTTACTGCCAACCTCCATAGTTTCTCAAGCGAACTCCATAGCATTTTTTTAAAAATAAAAATTGACTAGAACATAAAGAAACGGAATGCATTTGATATGTTTTTGAAATTTACTCGCAAACTGAGCCTAAAAGGAACGAAGCATTTTTCGCGTATGTTTTCTTCTTCTGGAATATCAAAAGAAAATGGAAAATCAGTGTAGTCTACCAAAGACAGGAAGAAGTTCCCTTAAAATCTTCTAGTCCGTTCCCTTTTGGGTGGTGGGCGTCTCTCAGGGTCTTTTAGGGGTAATCCACGCCGGGGAGTTCTTCTGTCTTAAGGATGAAGAAGATCCCTCTATAGAGGGGTCTCTACGAAGATTGGGCTCAGTGGATTGGGCTATAAATTGATTTTTAATTTCATAATTTTTGTAAAATAATTAAAAATATTGATTTTTTTTATAAAACTAATCATAATTAATTGAAATAACTATATTATGATATGAACTATTTTTGATATTTTTAGGGATTATATTAAAAATAAAATAGATTAAAAAATAATTTATTTTCAAAAATATTTAATACGTGAATTAAATAGAAATATGAAATTACTTTTTTGTATTTTTAAATTTTGTGATAAAAATAATGTAAATTAATTAAACTTAGTTTAAATTATTATATTAGATCTAAACTAAATATTTCAATACTAAAATATATAAAATTTTAAAGAGGGTCAAAAATCACATGTTTACAGTAAGACTCAATAGATCTTGTCAGTTGTTGTACGTTGTAACTACAAGCTTCTAGTTCATAACTTATCTTTGTATGCTCCTAGTTTTGCTATTGTAAAAGGAGACTGAAGTTATTTTAAAAGTTGGTATAAATTAAAATTTTTAAAAAATATAAGTTAAATGAGGCAAACAAATAAAATGCTCCGTACAATTTTTACAATAATTTGTAATTAAATAAGCCCATCTAGACCTTTTCACTTCGTTTATCGTCGTTTTCCATTTTTTGGTTTTTATTTAGTACTTTGATTTAAATGATAACAATTAGTTTAGGAATAAGTTTTACTCATGTTAATATGTTTATTTTGGATTAGATACTTTTTTACTAACATAATACATAAAAAACTTCTATCGCAGAGAAGGGAAAATTTCACATTACAATAATTGAGCTTCATACTTTTTAATTTTATAGCTTATATTTTAATTTACAATCAACTAGCTCAAAAATAATATGTTAAGATTCAACATTCAACTACAATAGTTTCTCAAAATTACTATTTAATTTTTAAAAGAGATTCCTCAAGCTTTTAAATTAATTTTCGAATAAGTAATTGTGACTCAAATACTAATTCAACAAACCAAATTTATTTGGATGGTGAAATTAGATTTTTAGCAAGCTAAAATATGTGGGTTTAAATTTCAAATTTGATTTTATGAGAAATTTGGAGTGAGCGTTATTTAGACTTGTTAGAAATAGTATAAGTAGATTGTATATAAAATTTGAAGTCATTTAATAGATTTGGACTGGTTTTGAACAAGAATCTTAGCTGAAAATCGTGGAAAAAGTTCGTCGACAGACGCTTGTATAAAGGTGTATAATAATGTATAATGTGTGTTTCTACACTCATATACACTATTATACAAGATTATACATAATTGTACAAAAAAACTAACTTCGTCGTCTTCCTTGCGTATTTTCTAAAATTTAACTCAAATCTTGGTCCTCTACTCCAAATCACTTCAAATTTAAATTTTGAACTCCTTTTGATATTTTCAATCAATTGGAACAACACATTCCAAAAAACTAACAAATTCAAAACAAAACAAAAAAACTCATTTTCAAAAGAAAAGCTTTGAATGGTCTTCAATGGTGGACTTCTACTCTTCAATTTTCTTACATTGCAAGTAGGTGACACAAGAGGAGAAGCAGAAAATACACGACCATTTAAAGCATTTATAGAAGATGTGAGAAGAATAGAGAATGAAAGCAATGGTTGTGAGAATACTGGCTTTTAGAAGCGATGGTTGTAAGAATACAAATTTTGAATTTGCTAGTGCTTTCAAATTTATACAACATGGATTAGGTGGGATAAAACTTTAAAAAATATAGGTTATTTTTATGATGATGTGAAGTCACGTGTATTTTTTTTGTAATTTTTTCAATTAATAAATAATAATATTAGAATGAGTCGAAATAAAATGTGGCAACATGAATAGTGAGTACTTACTTGGGATCAGAGCAGTATTATTGTTTTTAGTTGTTGTGAAAAGAAAATGGAAGAATTGAAACTAAGGGAGGATTGAAGACTTCAAAAAAAAAAATTCTAATTCTTTTGGCATTTGAAAATTGGTTGAATAGAGCCACTGACACTGAATAATTGAGTACTAATATATGAACTAAAGCTGGAAATTAAGCAAATAAGGACTCTTTCAACAAGGACGCACTCAAGCACTAGTGTTGGGAGGAATAAGTGCTAAAAACAGCTTAATTTAGTGGCTTTGCTTTAGTGTTTAACCATTAGTGTCCTCTCACATGATATATTAATATGAAAATTATGTGGCTAATTCTTTTTTATATGAATCCCAAATTCCATTTTTATTTTTCTTCAAGAAAACTAAGGGATCACCTCGCTACATGTGAATTATTAATCATAATGTAAACGATCATGCACACCACCTATC
Source organism: Nicotiana benthamiana (assembly GCA_034376525.1). Lineage (NCBI taxonomy): Eukaryota > Viridiplantae > Streptophyta > Magnoliopsida > Solanales > Solanaceae > Nicotiana > Nicotiana benthamiana. The sequence continues at coordinate 65,291,525 of CM067331.1, read as the reverse complement.
CCACTATGGCTTCTTATTAGGGCGATTCTATTAGTTTTCTTTAAGCATTTGACGACAAAATCAGAAAATCAAAACAAAAAATAAACATCTTTAGTTTTGTTTGCCTTTGGTTTCTTTCTTCATTTTTCCTTCTATAACGTATAGTATTTGATATGTTTAATGCAAGTGAGCTGTAAAGTGATTTTATTAATATCAATGGTTAATGAGTATAATGACAACTAATTTCAGCCATAAAGCAAAACCCCTAGAAACAGAGCTAAACAAACAGTTAATACTCTATCAAAAATCAAAGGAATATGTCTAAAATGTCCCACAAAGTGAAATCTGGAGAGGATAATATGTAGACGAGCCTTACCCCACCCGAAAGGGCAGAGAGGCTGTGTCTAAAGCATAAAGTTTTGTATATATAAGGACGAATAGAATTGTGGGGACGCAATAAACAAAAAGTTTGACATTAACAAAATAAGTAAGATCTTTTCACTGCCATACTCCCCAGCTTACTGAACTCCACTTGTGGTAATATACTGGCTATGTTATTGTTGTTGTATTGTCCAACACTCAACGTATAGGTTCTGTGCTGGAAATCGAACGAATGAAAGCAAAATGTATATTGGAGCAAATAAAACAAACTCCTTAAGAGTCAATCTTGTTGAGAACAGAACGTCTAGAAATTGAAAAAAATATATAAAGAGGTAAACGTAAAAGAACAAAAAAAAAGGAGAAGAAGCAATATAGCACACGAGAGTTAACAAAAAAATAATGGAGGAGCCTAAATGGAACTTCAAATTTGAGCAACTCCAAAAGTTCCTGCAAAACAAATCTATTTTGTACTACCCCCTCTGTATATACTGCCATTGACAATGTATATTCCTACAATGGCAGGACAGTATCTATACATGTATTCGATTTTTAAGTTTCTGGAAAAAAAATATTTTTATATAATAACCCTTTCAAATGCTTCCGAGTTTCTTCTCAGGATTTAGAGTGCAACACCTCCTTTACTTCAACAGCCTCCTCAGAAGCAAAATCGAGCTCAAATTTTTCGAGTGTTGTATAGGTATTTCCTCCAAATATGTCATAGAAGTGCAGGGAAGTATCTTTTCCTAACGTGATTTAAATGTTGCTTAACATCTCATCCTCATAAGATGGTTCTAAGCACTCCCACGGGTTGGAGTAAAAATAATCTTCCTCTTTAGGTCTATCTGGAATGACTAATCTCTTGGTAGGGTGGCCCATACGTTCAGCATGAGCTTCCTTAACAGCGCTAGAAAACTCATCCCATGTCAATGATTCAGCATTATGTTGGTCTATTAAATCCACCAGAAGTCTTCTGTGCAACAAGATAGTTTTCTTGTATCCAAGATATCTACATAGAATAGAGGACATTCAGATAAAATCAAGATTGTACATAAACCAGTGAACCAACTAAACCCCACTTGTAATGTGCATCCCTGATAAATGATTTACTACCATTTGGAATATGAAGTTGCCCTTTTATAATGCCACTACTACGATCTATCAAAAGAGAATACCTGCGATGTCCTTCGACAACTTTAGCCATGTTTCCATCATAAGTAGGAACAAAGATATCACTCTCCAGAGAAACGAGATAATCTAATGCTGCCATCTGGGAGGAGTGATTTTGAAAGAACCTCAGCTCCGAAGGCTCTAGTAGTGTCTCCTTCCTTACCTGTTAGAAATGAAATTCCGTGCAAATGGTGAGTCTGCAAATTCAGTCAACGTATTCAGAAGCTTAAAAACTAACTAGAACTTTCGAATTTACCAGATTTGGATAAGCTGCCGCAAGACTAGCCATTCTCTTTTCTCCACCATAAATCTCTCCTGCAGCGATGTAAACTTGAATACTTGGATCAATGTCCAACGCCCTTAAAGTAAGAGCAGTTTCCTCAGGAGTCAAAGGACAGAGACCATCTCTTCTTTTCAATTCTGAATTTATAATTTTTTCTTTCCACCACGGATAAGCATATCTGGAGAAAGGTAAAAATTAATCAGCCAGAGAACTAAGGATGGTTAAAGCCACCAATGAGTACGACGATTTAACTTCACCTCATTCTAGTCAACTCTTCAACCTCCTCCTTGTTGCATCCCTGAGTACAGCCAGAGAAAGCTAACATATCCATTTCGTATCTCAGGTGCAGAACCATAAAAGGACCCTCGTCTCTGAGTAGTCTGATAACCTTTCTACCCAGCTCTTCTATTTGAGGGGTGAATTTTAATGAACCAAAATTAACTCGGCATCGTAGCTTTTGAATTTCCATAGGTTGTCCATTATTGGCAAGCCGAGCATCAGTCTTGTTCAAATGAACTACTTTATGCTTCCGAATTAAGGGAAGAATCTGTATTCAGAAAACGAATTAAACTGGAAAAAGGATGTGAGAGTTAACAACGATAATGAAGTACCATTTATTTAGCAATAAACCACAAACCTGATTATGGTAGTAGGAAATGTCGGACCAACTAATAGGAGCCATGGTATGAATCGTTCCTAACTCTACTCTCCTCTTCAGTTTCGGAGGTAGTTCCTTCAGTACTCGAACTTCATCTCTCAAGGATGTTATAAAATGATCAATATCAAATATGTCTTGAAATTCACTGCAAACAAAAAATGTCGTTAATACCAGTCATCATATTTTCATACTAGAGAAGAATTCAGTAATTTGAAAGACAAAAATCAAGATAATTGAGTGGACATACCTCGGATCAGCCCAAAAGGAGGTTTTATCTAGCTCAGGAACAATAAGAGTCAGATTCAAATATCTTGCTATAGCAACCATATCACATATCTGCGTCAAGAATAGAGAAAGAACAAAAGGAAAAACAAGTGACAAAATCATCCATACGAGTCAAATTTACAATGGTCATTCAAATTAATTACATTTGTATGTGGTAGTGAACTGACTGATCTAAAACAAGCTACTAACCGCTGACCGCATTTGATTAAGCCCACCGTTGCATGAAACCATGAGGTAACCATTATTCCTGTAAACCCCTGAGATTCACAAATAATCATGACATCCATCAGTCAGACAAATCGTTCAGATGTGAAGTTAACCGCTGAAAGACTTGCAAAACAATTTTGTTCTTAAATTAGGGTAACCAGAAAGTTTGATTAACCTGAATAGGACGATGTAGTAGGTGGTTTCAATAATATTCCCAAGCCAAATAATCAAAAAATGGATCAACATACTTTAAAAGTATACCAATTATACTTAGCAGAATACTAGAATAACCTGAAAATAGGTAAAATTCCTTCTATAACAAGTCCTCCAACTAAAATATGCATAAATGGCATTAAGCTGTACACATTAATAATTCAACTTCCCAACTAAGATGACTATATCTATGACACAATATGCACCATGATCTGTTAGTTATCGAACGCAAAGGCGACGCCAAGATTTCAACTTTATGAGTTCTGGATTTTAGAACAATGACTTCAAGTGCTAAAAACTGGATTCTAAATTTAATAATTTTTATACATACTGAATTTCTTAATACAAATACACTATGAGCAAAAGTAACTGGGTTCGGCCTCCAGCCTATTGGAATGTAAGGGGAAAACATGTCAACAGTGCTGAATACATGGACATGAAAACACACACACACACGCACAGAGTCAAAAGGATACTCACTCTTTGGTGGAAGGACTCTAGCAGGGACGGCAGGGGACGATTTAACGAGGAATAGTGCAGTGGATTCGTGAGAAAAACAAGAGGGCCAACCTTTTAATACCCTAGGACCCCAATTCTCTCCCAATATAGTCAATTGAACCAAACAAATCCACAACAGCACAAATGTAGTTACCCTTATAATCCATAGCTTCATTCTAGACCTATATACTATACAATTCTTCAGTTTCTCTACACGACTCTCTCCTAAAGCTGTCCCTTTTAACCCCATTATTATTTATGACCAACCCCCCACCCCCTACAATTCTCTGCCCATAAAATCACTACTCAAATCTCAAGGTTTGTATTTCTTTTCCTTTTTTAGCTCAATATCTCATCACACACAATCAATATACCCCAAAAAGCTCACTTCTTTGGATAATGTAGGATCTAAAATCAATCAAGATCCCACTTTATTTGAGACCCATAATTTTGCTTCATACAAAAGAAGACGTGGGTTATAAAAATAAGTTGAAATCCGAGCACCAAAATAGGAAAAGTTTAAATCTTTAACCTAAATGAGAAAAAAATTTCAGAATATTCCTTTCAGAAATTTGAGCAAAACTGCAAAACTTGGATTCTGAAAAAGAAAAGGATGTGAATGGGAGAAGGAGAAAGATAGATGACAATACAATTGGGTCGGGTTTAGGGAGTGATAATATATGGATCGGGTCTTGACCCTGTTGATTGGTTGAAATGGTTATGACATGCCAAGTTGGAAACAAATTTATGGATATTTAATGTTTACACTAAACTAAACTGTAGTTGATTTATTATGGTTAGATTAATTAAGAAACTTAATCTAAAGTGTTTATCAACTCATTTAAGTAATAACAACATTTATCAAAATATATATTACTCCTATTATGTAAGTATATTCATTAAATTAATTTAATAGAAATAGTACCACATTCGCCTCATGCTTAAGCTCTGTTTTTGTCTGTGCTTCTTTTTCAACTTTGGTAGTGATTACTTCTTTCTTTTTCTTAATAGCACTTTTGTGTGATCAATGATTATCACATGTGACTAAATTATCTTGTATTGCTATACTGATCTCCATTTTTATCTTTTGTTAGTTGGAAGGAATTTGATGAAAAATAAAAATAAATTAGTTTTGACATTTGATTTTGATCTTTAAGTTGAATTAATTCATGTTTGTTTCTTTTTCCTTCCGGTTATGAGTCAAATTTGATAACATTAGACCAACACTTATTTTCTAAGAATACGATGAAAACAATCCAGGTGATTATCTAACCTTATAAAAACGATGTTGCTGTTAATACAACGAATTTAATTTTACATTTAATAGCATAGAATACTACTTTGATGCATAATTTGAGAAAAAAATACATTGCTTGTCATATTCTTTTCTTAGAAAATATACAAACTTGTTTTGACAGTCTAACATGGGTAAACAGAACAAAGACAATGTCATTGGGTTGTTAAAACGGTACCTACGGACCGGAAAAATAAAAAATTGTCAGCTCAATTTCAAAAGTAATCGAAATTTAGTTATTTTTTATAAAAAATAATTAATTTTTGAACTGATCAATTAAAAATAGCCAACATTTACTAAGTGAATAAAAAATAATCACTATTTTATTGCAATAGAAATCGGTCCAATATAATATACTGAATTCTATGCACCTGTATATGAACTCCATCATATTATGTTGGATCAGTATACTTTGTTGGTTTCAGTATAATATACTGGAGACTGAAGTATCGGTGCTTCAAACTCTAATATATTATACTGGACCAGTATATTTGCTGGAATTCCAGTATATTATGTTGAAACTCCATCATATTATGCTAGAATTTTAATATATTTATCTTAAAAATTATATATAATATACTAGAGTTCAAGTATATTTATACAAAAATACTAATATAATATACTAAAATACCTATGGATGTCAATCTTATTTTTTCTTTTTTCTTTGTTTGTTGGTTTTGTCCTTAGATTTGATGCTAGTGGATCTTGCTAAACTATAGGGGAGAAATAAGCATAATAAAAGAAATAAAAAGAAGGAAAGGAAATCACCAAATTAATGCCGAAAAATCAATAATAAATGCGAACCATTTGAATTGCTAATCCAGCTTGGCCCATTATTAGTTTTAAGTATACAATAAGACGTGTCAGAAATCAAAGATACTTCTACCCTATACGTGGCAAGATGAGATGATAGTACAACAACCTCCGCATCGCCGAAGTATAAGGACAGAGATTTCTAGGACCCTTCAAATATCTGTTTATCGAGAGCCACCGACAATATTTGCATATATCTCCGGAAACAATCTTACCTCTCATAAATTTACCTTACTTAAATGTAACTTAAGCAAAAAAAATTACACTACAATAATAATTATAAAACTGTTATGAAATCTCCTATTTAAGGTGAATGTCTATAATTAGAGAGATTCTAGAGTTCTATTCTTGGTAGATAAATCATCTCCCTCCCTATAAATAAAGGGGTCTTCTACCATTGTAAATCACTCATAACATTCTCTAAGTATCAATAAGAAGAACTCTCTCTACTCTTCTCTTTATTTGCTCTTGTTCTTGAGTTATTGTTCTTGTCTTTTATATTATTTCATAACACGTTATCAGCACGAGACTCTACCGTCTGAAGAAGCTCTTTAAGAAGATTAAGCCGCCGTCAATTTCTCCGCATCGGAGCCGCCGTCGTCTGCATCAGTGGAAAAAAGGAAGAAAACATTGAAAATATAATTGGTATACCTTAGAGGTAAGTAATTTACTTTTCTCTTTCAAATTCTTGAAATTCTACGATTTGATTTAATATACAAACAAAGTTTGATTATAACTCTAATGGAGTTTGTAAGAAATTATAACCACATGAAGTGGTTAAATCTCTATGTCCTGCCATGATTAAATTCATGTATGATTGTGAGCAAATAATTGAAAATCCGTCCCATTGAATTTGCTCCATTCCCTTTAGAGAATGTGGAAGCAGTATATGATAAGTCTGAAAGAAGACTAAAATATTACCATGAAGGTATCAATGAATGTGGACGTGGCAAAGAATTCCGTCCAATTGAATTTGCTCCATTCCCTTTAGAGAATGTGGTAGCAGTATGTGATAAGTCTGAAAGAAGACTAATTACCGTAAAGGTATCAATGGATGTGGACATGGCAATAGACGAAGTTATAATCGTCATTATTGTGATAATGAGAATAATAAAGATTCTCAAAATAATCTTTCACTTTATGAAAGTAATATTTGACATGAGATTGTGTAAAGCACATGATTTTGATCCATTCCCTGAAGTGAATGTGATAATTGTAATAGAGCCCGTAAGTATGAACACGCTCTTGATGTAAATCTGTTTTATGTCTGACATTATGAAAAGAAAGTTCGCTGCCCTTGAAATTTCGGGCAAGAACTATATGACATGGGTGTTGGATGCTGAAATCTACTTAGATGCTATGGGTCTCGGAGACACCATCAAAGATAGAGAAAAAGCATCCACCCAAGAATGTGCGAAGGCCTTGATTTTCTTGCGCCATCACCTTGATGAAGGTTTGAAGATTGAATATCTCACCGTCAAGGATCCACCTATCTTGTGGAATGGCTTAACGAAGAGATATGACAACCTGAAGTTGGTCACTCTGCCACAAGCACGATACGATAAGAACCCAAAAGCAAATAGTTTATAAACTATATATTATCGTTGCGGTGAAAACGGGCACTGGTCAAAGGCTTGCCGTATACCATGACATTTGGTTGACCTTTATCAAGCATCTCGAAAGAGTAAACGCCCTGAAACGAATTTTGTCTCTGACGACAACTTTGACATCACCCACTTGGATGTGGCAGACTTCTTTGAGCAACCCGAGGGGTAGATAGACCACCTAATCGGTGATGGATCCGTGATGAAAGAAGATGGAGCTGTTTGATTTTATTTTACTTGTTTGTATTAGTGAATGAATAAACTAATAGCCATCAGTATTAGCTCGTATTAGTTAGTTCATGACGTAATGTTAGTATTAGTTCTTTAGAATGTATCAATATGCTCAAATATCAATAATATTTTTACTTTCCAGTAGAGGTAATCGACTAACCTGAAAAACTAGTCGGTTATCTCATATTTCGTATAAAAACTGCAAAACAATCGATTGTCAATGATCAACAATCGATTGTCTTTAAAACAGTGTGATCTGGAATTTTTCAAAAACAGTCAACAATCGATTGTCTATGTTTAACAATCGATTGTCTTTAAAACAGTGTGATCTGGAATTTTTCAAAAAACAGTCAACAATCGATTGTCTATGTTTAACAATCGATTGTCTTTAAAACAGAGTGAGCTGGAATTTTTCAAAAATCATCCACAATCGATTGTCTATGTCTAACAATCGATTGTCGTTAGACAGTAAAATCTGGAATTTTTCAAAAATCATCCACAATCGATTGTCTATGTCTAACAATCGATTGTCGTTAGACAGTGTAACCTGGAATTTTTCAAAAATCATCCATAATCGATTGTCTATGTCTAACAATCGATTGTCGTTAGACAGTAATCTGGAATTTTTCAAAAATCATCCACAATCGATTGCCTATGTCTAACAATCGATTGTCTTTATACAGTGAGGTCTGGAATTTTTCAAAAATAACCAACAATCGATTGTCTATGTCTAACAATCGATTGTCTTAAGACAGTGTGATCTGAAGTTTTTCAAAAATAGCAAATAATCGATTGTGTGTGTTTAACAATCGATTGTCAATGTTCAACAATCGATTGTGTGTGTTTAACAATCGATTGTTTTATGAAAACGTTTAAACTGAAATTTTCAAACTGCATAGTAATCGATTATGGAAAACATATAATCGACTATCTGATTTTGTTAGTCAACTGTTAGCAGCAGATTTTGAAAATATTATGTGACACAAACGAATTGAAGTTGTTTATTCTCATATTTTCTTTTATATGTCAAACCATGGGAAGTAAATTGATTGAAGGCTCCAGAAGAGCAACTGTAACTCTGCCCAAAGGCACGACGTTTATCTTAGAGAATGCAATATTCTCCTCCAAGTCTAAGAAGAACTTGTTGAGTTTTAAAGATATCATTCAAAATGGATATCATATTGAGACAATAGATGAGAATAATCTTGAATTCTTCATGAAAACGAGGCTGCCCATTTCGGTTTGGGTTCACGCCATTTTGCATGCAGCAATGCTAGTTCGTCGGCTGCCCACTTTGGTTTGGGTCCATGCTATTTTGCATGCAACATTTTAGTTTGTCGGCTGCCCACTTCGGTTTAGGGACACGCCATTTTACATACAGCAATGCTAGTTCGTCTCTGACTGACGAATTGACACAAATATTCCCCGTTGCAATTGGTTTTGGGTCATGGACCCAATATATCCCATTTAAGAATCTTTGGATGCGCAGTATATGTGCCTGTAGCACCGCCATCCCGCACCAAAATGGGTCTGCAATGAAGGTTAGGAATATATGTTGAGGTTGAATCGCCCTCCATTATTCGCTACCTCGAAACATTGACAGGAGATTTGTTCACTGCACGATTTGCAGACTGTCAATTTGATGAGACACTTTTCCCAAAATTAGGGGGAGAAGTTGGTGAAACCAAACGGGAAATTTTGTGAAAAAATGCATCATTATCTCATCTTGATACACATACCTCTATTTGTGAAAGAGGTACAAAAGATTATCCATTTGCAAAGAATAACAAATCAAATGCCTGACGCATTTATAGATTTGAAAAAGATAACAAAATCACATATCCTCGAAGTGAATGTGACAACATCTGATTCACGAATACATATTCATTATTGGAAGAATATGAACATGAAATTGGTATTAAATATACCACACTCACCCCTAGAAGGAGGTTTGAGATGATATATGGCATGAATGATCGTTGGTCACGTACCTATTGTACGCCAAAGTATTTTGGAAATATGACTATTAAAGGACAACGATAATGCAAGAAACATATCTTGCATATAAGTTTGACATGACCATAATGGTATAACTTTCTATTTAAGAAAGATATTCACCACATGGATGTTAATGAATCTGTGGTAGTACAAAATTAATTGAGAGCTCTAGAAGAGCCAATTATTACTATGTTGGAGAAACACAATTGAGTATTGTGCTGTAGTAAGTCTCAAAGAAACTTATTCAGTTTCCAAAGTACACGCGAAAGCGATTGATTATATTGAGACTATAAATAAAGGAAGGCTTTGATATCTCCTATTACTACAACTTGTAGCGGGGTAATTTGCATATGAAAAGCTACCCGCTTTGTTCTCCACTTTGTACTACACAAACGAAAGAATGCCACAATAAAGTGGATATCTATTGGTATAAAACCCATGTCATAATAAACCTGAAGTTTATTGATAAGTGCACATGTCATGGTGTAAATTTGAAGTTTACCAATATTGATAATTTATTCAGTTGGCATTCGTGTTAGCCATCGCATTTTAAGTATGATGTGCAAATCCACATAGGTGAATATCAAAGAACTAGAAAGTTCTTTACGAATTCTCTTGTATCACTTGTTCTCATTAATGAACTGACCAACTAAAGAGTTCGGGTTGAATCCCATAAATTCTGGAAATATCAAAGGTGAATATGGGCCCATTCACCTGCCATGTATACCACATATGATGCATCTATGATATGGTTACATGCGCAATTGTTATTAACCCGCAGCCTGGCCGGTGCTTGCGAGGTAAATTGCTCAGTAATCTAACTTCGAGCATAATTTCCAGATTTCCTACTCAAGATAGTTCATCTTGATAAGTTGGTTTATATCAAAGTTGGTTTAGCAAGATAATTATTGAGTGCTTCCACTTAATAGCTAAACTGTTTCTTATGAGAACAAAGTTATATATATCAGTTTGATATACGTTGTATACGAGAGTATATTATATTCTCCCCTCACAAGTGGTTCAGGGTCAGGAACCAAATAATTTCATCTTATTATTAATGTGCCGTGTATATTGACATGATAATGCACAAAGATGATTTCCCAAAGTTGAGGAAACAAGTTAGCTTTACTAACATGAGGGGGGAGACATGATAAACACTTGAGAAAAGGTTATATGGGATGAATTATCATTTGTATATGTATATCCCCGAATATCATGATATGAACCTGAAGTTCATAAAAGGGATAATTCAATTGCAACATATTGCAAAGCATGCTATACGCATTTGCTGACCCAAAAAAAGTAACTAAATGGAAAAGATACAATTCAAGAAGAATTGATTCCATATGAAAGACATGTAGTTTTGGACATGAAGTTCAAATACTTGAAAGTATAAAAGTCAAAGGTATGTATAGTCAGTTTTCGATATCTTATTTGTCTAGCATGACATGGAAAACTTGATATGCATCTAAAGTCTATTATATGGCTTATATGACTTAACTTGAAAGATTTAAGTTGCTTGAAGCATATGCAATTCTTGGTCTTGAAGTACCACATCCCAAGTACAATTTGTGTACATATGAATCTTGCTATAACTATAAGCATGATGGCATTGAGAATGCATCTATGGAGATATTGAAGAGTTATTCCACGACATTATTGAAGATGTTCATATCTATCAAGAATGATGATTTCAAGGTACGGAATATTTATTCAAGTCAATATGGTTGATTTGTCAAACGTCTACCAAAGATCGTTTTGAAGATGATGCACAAGATTGGAATGCAAATGCTCAAGGATATAAATTGATGTACTCATTAGGGGGAGTTAATGCGCGTTGCACTCTTTTTCCCTTACAAGGTTTTGTCCCAATTGGGTTTTCCTTGCGAGGTTTTTAACGAGGCAACCAATAGGCGCATATTCAAACATGTGTACTCTTTTTCCTTTCTTTAATTTTTCCCATTGGGTTTTGGTTTTAAGGTTTTAACGAGGCACATTGTTGAATAGACATTCAAGGGGGAGTGTTATGAAATCTCCTATTTAAGGTGAATGTCTATAATTAGAGAGATTCTAGAGTTCTATTCTTGGTAGATAAATCATCCCCCTCCCTATAAATAAAGGGGTCTTCTACCATTGTAAATCACTCATAACATTCTCTAAGTATCAATAAGAAGAACTCTCTCTACTCTTCTCTCTATTTGCTCTTATTCTTGAGTTATTGTTCTTGTCTTTTATATTATTTCATAACAAAAACTGATAAAAAGTCCTATATATACTTATCTTACTTAAAACCGCAAAAATGTCTATTTACTACTATAAGTAAATTTTCTTCTTTAGCCAAGATTTTAGAAGGGAACTTACGTAATTTTCCAAATAAATTTTAATTTATCAATATTTAGTCATTAGTCATAGATTTACTAAAACTAGCCAACAATAATTAAAAAATTAAATAATAGCAATTTTTTGCAAAGAATTACATGCAAAATTACCTTCCATATTTTTAAGCGTAATTAGCAACACTAGATACAAGACGGAAAGAAAATTTCACGGACGAGGTAGCAAATAAGGTGATTAAACACAAAAATATATTCAATATTTTAAAAATCTAAACAAAAAAAGAACTTTTTCAATGGGTATAGTTGAAATTCATTGAAAATATTTAGATAAGTCAATATACAAAATTGAGGAAGATTGGAGGTGATTTGGACTGGTTTTGTATTAAAATTTACAATTAAATCGAGTTCAAAAAAGTCTTATGCAACACATGTATCAAACACGTATCATGCACACACATGTATACATGGATATACATGTGATACATAATTGATACAAGTATGATATACAAATAATACACAGTGTGATACACATATTATTTTTTCATGTTCAGTTTTTACTTTCAGCTTTTAATTCAAACCACCTCAAAATTTCACCAAGTCATTCCAAAACTGAGATTCAAGCTCATTAAGTTGTGCCCAATCTATTCTAATAGCACCCGCTTAAAACAAAGCAAATTTTTGATTTTTTTTGGCTATAAATAGCTAATTGGCTAATTTGGCTAATATTAGTAATATTTTATCAATTGGCCAATTTTTATAATGAGCTACTTATAAATGGACATAGCTGATAATTTCTCATTTTAACAAGACAAGAAAATTGTATATGGTCAAAACCGGGCCCACCCAATTTCACTATTTAATCGAGATCAAGGTGTTGCATCAAGGGTTAGCCTTGAAGTGGAGCAGATTAAAGTGACGAAGACAAGGTACCATGTTCGAGAATCGAAGTACCTGCCGAGGTCGAGGCCAGCAACGATCAAGACCAAATAAGGCAGGCTCCGAGCAAAGCATAATAACATGAAGCGAGATATCCGTGACTTGTCGAAGATCACGACAACAATCTCGAAACGAATCAAATCCAAGGTAGTTATTTAGGCTAATCATAGGATTTACTTTTGTAGTTAGAATTGTACCATAAATATAATCCTTCTACTCTAAAAAGAGGATCATAATCATTTTGTAGAGGGTCATATTCAGAAATATATATGCAATATAACGCATATTCAAGTTCATATTCTCGGTCATCAACTTGTTATATTTTCATTGTTTTTGCATCAATCACTTCAAGGGAACTTAAACTTGAAGGCTAGACTATATTCTAACACTGGTGTGATTCATATTATTGTCAATTTTATTATTAATCTTTACACTTATCAATTGATATTGGGTGAAAATATGTATTCTCAAAATCATATTATAAGTTTAATTGTTACCCGATTTTAAGGGTAAACAGTTTGGCGCCCATCGTGGGGCTAAGGATAATAATGATTGCATTAAATTAATTCTTGTAACACACACTACTTTATATTTTTTAAGTGTTTTTGATTGCAGGATCAACATGTCTAACTCACAACCAATACCCAGTCACGCCGATGATGACCTCGGTTTCCATGGAGAAAACGATAGTGTAGCCGCCGCAGGGATCAAAGTGCCTCAAGCTAGCTACGAGGGAGTACCGATTGCAGAACTCGTCGATGTCAGTTTGCACATCGCCTTAAATGAAAATCTAGGCATCGGCCCTAGAAAAAGTGTCTGTAGAGATGCCCGAGATGTCAATCAGAACGCACATAGTGGTGGACAAGGCGGAATTAGCCTTCGAATAATATTCGAAATATTACAGACTCAACAAGCTGCAATAACGCAACTCTAAAATTAGAATCGAGCTCGAAACATCGCAAGACGTTATTCATAGAATTGAATATGTACCATAGAAATCGAATGCCAATGAATCGGGCTATTATGAAGATGTTTAAAGAGCTTACTAAACAGATCAAATCAGGTGAAACAAAATCGAGGTTAATGACAAAAAGGTAGAAACATGCAACTAACGGGTTGACAAGGGTTTGGATTTGACGAAGTTTGTGCAGAAGCCTTTCCCTCAAAGTGCAGGTCTGAAGCCCATTCCTAAGAAATTGTGTATGCCAGTCATCTGCAAATACAACAGAACCACCGATCCGAATGAGCACATCACTTCTTACACATGCGTAATAAACGGAAATGACTTAGAAGATGATGAGATTGAATTCGTTCTGTTGAAAAAATTTGGAGAAACTTTATCGAAGTGTGCCATGATATGGTATCATAACTTACTAACCAACTCTATTGATTCGTTTGCTATGCTCGCAGATTCTTTTGTGAAGGCCCCGCCAGATCCATTAAGGTTGCAACAAGGAAATCAAAACTTTTCAAAGTAAGACAAAAAGATGACGCGATGCTCAGGGAATTCGTACCTCGGTTCCCAAACGGAGTGAAAGGATTTGCCTCCAGTCATCAACGACTGGCTGTTCAAGATTTTACACAAGGTATCTACTCTAGGAGTTCCAAATTTTTGCAAAAATTGAAACAAAATTTGATATAATATCCAACTGTCACTTAGGCCAATGTACATAATCGGTATCAATCAAAAATTAGGGTCGATGATGATCAGTTGGGAACTCCAGTTCATTCTATTTATCCTAACAGGTCCGTGGACAGAGTTAAAAGGGACGTTGATCGGGAACCAAGAGCGAATAGAGATAGATACCGGCTGTACAATGGAGATCGAAAAAATAACGGTACTGAACGCAACCCCATACGTCATGATATAAGGAATGATCGAGGATCGAGTTCCGAGGGGCTTATGAGCAAGAGTGGTTTCAATAGGGATGTCAGGCACAAAGAGGCACCTCGACTGTCAAAATACAACTTCAGCATCGATGCGTCGGGTATTGTATTAGCCATTGTCGGATTAAGGATACTAGGTGGCCTGATCCTTACAGAACGATCTAGCTCAAAGAAACAAATGTGTGACTACCATAGTACCCATGATCATATAACCGAAGACTGCACACAATAGAGGGAAAACGTAGCACGTCTATTTAATGAAGGTCACCCTCGAGAATTTTTTATTGATCGGGCCAAGAGCCACTTCAATAACAGAGACTGGAACAGGCAGAGCAAGTAGGAAGAGCCACAACATGTAATTGTCGACGCCCCATTTTTCTCGCGAAATCGGGTTTATGACATTTGAGCGGATGACTCTTTTCCTTTTGAGAATTGGGTTTACAATTTAGAAGAGTCTCCACCTAATGATTAAGTGTATTAGGACACTAGGGAGAAATTCAACTTAAAAGAAGAAGAATCATAGAATGGGTAAGGGTTTGAAATTATTCCAAGGGGAAGGTGTTAGGCACCCCTTAAGATCCACTAGTGTGGTTCCCGACCATGCTATAATTGTGACTTTAAATATAAATAATAAATAAGAAAACAACACAGCTTTCGTATAACGATTAAAATCAGGAAAGTATAAAAGTTAAAAACATACCGGAATTTGGAAATAGGCGATTTTCATAACGTATTTAAAGGATATACAAGTGCAGGAATAAGAGGTTAAATAATTGGTACAAATAATCTAACAAAGGAGTGAAAAAATAAAGCGGAGATTTGGAGAAGAAATAGTGCTGGAAATCAAATAACTAAAAAAAGAGATTTTAAGTGATTGAAGTTTAAAGAACTAAGAGTCAATAGCTTCAAAACATTCTGGAAAAGAAAAAGAAAATACGCAAGTGAAGAGAAGGGGGTCCTAGGTTTATTAATAACATGGATCACCCTACACAACACCCTGTAACTATTTATACACGTGGTGTTATCGCGTGGTCATCATATCCATGTCTATATTTACCCACCCCGTTAAGGTATTAAATTGCGGAGTGACCTTGTTAATTATTGCATGCTATTACCCGCCCCATTCCTATCAGTCCCGGAGGCACTTGGGACCACTAATACAAAAGGGAAGGGAGATTGGCTTTTTAGAGTTTTAAAAGTACAAAAGTATAGTGTGACAAACAAAAATACATAAAACAACAAAAGGGGAAACACATAATAGTTAAAGGTTCAGATAGGCCTCCCAATTTAAAGCAGCAAATTGTTTAGCATGGCTTACAGGTACTGGTTAGGTCTTTAATTGGGCTTATACGTTAAGGTAGGCTGGTTTATCACATATTTCTCATATAAGAAGTCCGAATTAGGCCTATCCCTGGTTGTAATTGTCAAAGTCTGATGCAATTAATTAGTTACCTAATGGTTTGCCTAGATGAGACCTATAGGCATGATATACAACAACGTGGGAGTGTACTGGTTCTAAAGAAGGTTTAATGATTGTAAAAACACATAAGATTTGCGGATACTAGACGGCATTATTACTAATTTTTAGGCTTGATTCAGTTGGTTATCCTTATAGACATAATTTCTAGGTGTGATTGATTTTGAAGCATTTATAGAAGTGCGGGAATCCAATAGGCATGATGTCTATTATGCAGATTTTTTTCATTTTAAACCTATAAATTGTTTGCCTAATGATGGATTAAATGCAGAATTGAAAAGGTCCTATAGGCAAGTTATCTATATGATGCAAGGATGCAGAAACCTATAGTCATGGTTATATGCATAAGTAAGACAACTTATATGTAGGATTTCTAAGGCATAACTTATTAGCAAGATTTCTAATGCAGTAATGAAATAACTTATGGGCTTAATTTCTACATGAAATGCATAACTTATAAGCAAGATTTCGAATGTAGTAATGAAACAACTTATAGGCGGTATTTTTACATAAAATGCGTAACTTATAGGTAGGATTTCTAATGCAGTAGTGAAACAAACTTATAGAATGGATTTCAACATAAAATGTATAATTTATAGGCAGAATGAGATTCGCAGGAATAAATGCCTAAGAACATGATGTCTACGCACATGCATATATCAGTGACCTACCCTTTTCACTATATACCCCATGAGTTATTACAACTTATTACAGACCACAATTAAAAATTACATTAGAAATCAAACTACAACCAAGGAGCCTAATTCAGACTCAAGGTCTAAAATATGAGGTGAACAAACTCCAACGATCAAGATTACCAAAGCCTTTCTCTTGTTTGGAATGTATCAAAGTTCCCAAGATCCTCAAGGGGGACTCTGGGAAGTGCTTACAATCCAAATACGTTGTAGAATTAGATTAGAGTGTAGTATGGAAGGGCTAGCCGTCAAATGTCCAAGTTTAGAGGGAACTCAGGGTCCTAAGGCAAGGCTCATAGGAGGGGGCAGAACTTAAGAGTCTAAGAATAAGTGTAAGTGCATAGAGGGAGTTAGGGAAGGCCATGACAGGCTAGTGGTCATGCCCAACAATTAGGGATGCTGGCACACCTCTGACCAACCTGTTAGCTAAATTTGGGATTTAGGATCCATTGAGGATCATGTTTAGGCATGAGAAGCAATTTGGACATTGACATGCCTTAACCCTAACTCAAACACATAGAGGGGAATCGGCGTGTAGGGATTCACCATTGAAAACAGGTACAAAGAGAATAACATACAGGTTAATCACTGAGCATGAATAATAAAGCAAACAAGATTGTAGAAACTGTAAATAAACATATTGAGATGATGATTGAAACTAAATCAAAACACATCAGTTGTAGGAAAAACAAACAAGTAAAGCAGAAGTCTTGTAGACCAAATTGCAAGCAAGCAGTACAAAAGATCTCAAACGAGAGTAGAGAATTGAAAGAATATTGTAATTGAGAGTGTATGTAAGAATATGCGTATTAAATTGAAGGTTCCAAGTTGGTCTAAGTACAGAAGGGTCATGTCCCTTTTATAGTGCAAAATACAAGTAAGAAAAGGTAAGAAATAGTTTGCAATCAATCATATAAAGTCTCCCTTTAGTTAAGGGATTCTGATTTCAAACGGGTAGAAGACATTTAAGGAAACCGTTTGATTAAAATCTTTTTCAAAGTAACACAAGAAGGATAAATACATATGAGTTAATTGAGGCAAAATCCAATGGTACATGGTTGGTAAAAAAAAAAAGGAAAGGGGATCAATCAAACAACTAGTAAAATCAAAATTATAGGCTTAACTCGAATGGACCAAATCAGGAATAGGCAAAGAGGATTCAATTAGGGAAAATCAATAGCAATCAATCAAACCCCATTAGGGGATTTCAGAATCAATTAATTAGATGGTAAAACCTTTTGAAAGAGGAGTTCTCATATATAAAGCACACAAATATGTGAATCAAGAAGAAACTGTCATGCTAATAGAAAAGACATGCATGAAAAAAAAGGTTCAGAGTCACAACAAGAGACTCAAAATCAGTTCATAGACTTAGAGTGAGTCTGACAGTCCGGGATTTAAATAGAACCTAACCCAAACACAAAATCAAACTTGCCAAAAGAAATCCCCAAATCTCAGGGTTTCCACTTGAATCAGATAAAGATACAAGAAGGCAAGCCAGTATAAAGGCTCAGAAGTCTCTTTCTGTGACTCATAAGAGACAAACAGTCATGATAGAAGCTTTGAAACAACAGAGTGAAAGATTTGTTTTAAGAGCATAAAGAAAATGTTGAAGAGAAGTTCGGGACTCAAAAAAATTCAGAAATGAGAGAGGTAATACAAACTTAAGAAAAGTAGATGAAACATGCTTGGCAAGAACTCGAACAAAATCCGTTAAAGCAAACAAAATTAAAGAACTGAGCAGGAGACATATACAATAGAATAATACCAGAGAGCATAGGAAAGAACATGTAGGAAGATATAGAAGAGATTAGCATGTGAGCCTAGTCCAGAGGCATAGTAGAATATAAAGCACATGAATATCATGTATAGTAGAAAAAGAAGAGCAAAAGAACAAAACATGCGTGGTAAAAAGAAACACACGAGCATAATATAGGCAAACACACATAAAGAAAAGAGAAGGAAGAATCAAAAGATGTTTTGAAAACCTTTCAGAAACTCTAATACGAAGACAGACGATTTTAAAAGGAAAATTTTGGGGAAACACTTTAAAAGTTAAGTAAAGCACGAATTCATTATAGATCCAAGAAAAATAAATAGAGAAAAAACCTCGAACAGCTTAGGGTTTTGGAGAAACCCTAAAAAATAAGAAAGAAATGATTGGAAAAGTCAGATCCAAGGGTCGGATGAGTGAGAATGCGGCTCTTGAGGCTTGAATATGCCAACGGAAAGGCCAGAGAGGCCATATAACCATAGATCTAAGAAGATCTGAAAGAGGACCATCTAGGTCAGGCCTTGATTCTTCAAATAGTGAACGCAATGGAGCAATAGGGAGCGAGTATAAGGTTATTATGCCGGAGGAGCCATGATTTCTAGTGAGTTTAAGGTAAGAGATGGTGAGAGAGGCTAGGGTTTAGAAAGGGTTAGAGAGAGTTTGAGAGGAGAGGGATTTCAAAGGCGGTAGACCAAATAAAAATGAGGGGATTAGGGTATGGTTGGGGAATTAAAAAAGGAAATGGGTAATCCTGGCCGTTGATTAAAAGGATCAACGGCCTAGATTAAAAGAAAATTGAGCAAGTTGGATATATGGGTTAAGGGGTTGGGTTAAATAAGGATTTGGGTTGGCCTGTTTAAAAATTAAAATTGGGTTGATTGGGGAGGGGGTTAATATAGGCTATTATTGAAACGAAATGGGGGCTAGTATTTAAATAACTAGTTTTTTTATTTTATAAAAATAGTAAAATGATTTTAGAAGAAAATTAAAAGAATTGAACCAATTAATAATACATAAATATTAATTAAAAAATATTGAAACTAAATTTACAATTATAGAAAAGCTATTAATCTTAAAATAGGCTAAAGCTACAATTATATGCAATTTAGCTTTATAAAATGTCAAATAAACTTGTAAAAATATGCAAAAATTACCTTAATTATATTTTGGTATAAATATAGAATTAAAATAAATTATTCACCAAAATTGATAAATTTTGGAAATAATTATGGATTTTGTACTGTCAAAATAGACAATAAATTGATTTTAAAACCTTTTGAAAAAAATGAGGACTAGTATTCAAATGCACCAAAGTGACAATCATCAGAGAAAAGTGAACTCAGGACTACTTACCAGAAGATACCTTGTCTTTTAACGATGAAGATGCAGAAGGGATCGAACAACCTCACAATGATGCACTGGTAATATCTATCCATATGAATAAAGTTTAAGTTAAACGCATGTTGATTGATCGAAGTAGCTTATCAAATATTATTCGATCAAGGGTTGTATGGCAACTCGACCTCCAAGATCAGATGGTGCCTGCAGCTTGGGGTACTTAACGGTTTCAACATGGCGAGTGCAACCACCAAATAAGAGATCATTTTGCCAGCTAATGTAGCCAGGTCCATCCAATATACAAAGTTCCATGTGATCGAGGGTGAATGAGATACAACGCAGAGCTCGAAAGGCATTGGATACATAACATGAGAGCAGTACCTTCGACGCTTCATCAAGTTCTGAAGTCCCAACTTCGGAAGGATTCATACTGTGTATGGAGAACAACCCGCTGCCAAAGAAATGTTTACAATCAACAAAGTGATATCGGTATAAATGCTTTCACCAACAAAGAAATCAAAGTCAAAAAGAAAGCTCGAAGTCAAATAACAACCACAATTGATGACCTCGGCCCGATTGGAGGAACATGAAATTTTCGAGGATGACAATTATATGATACCTCAAATATTCTTGATCCCCGATGATCTGATGCAACAAAGTTGACAGTCAAAGAGATGAAGAAAATCATACTGATCGAGCGTCTACACGATCGAAAGGTATACTTGGGCACAGGATTAACCCATGAGCCTAGGGAAAAACTCATCAAATTCCTTATCAGAAATATAGATTATTTTTCTTGGTCCCACTTTGACGTGGCAAGGATCCTACCAGAGATTACTACCCATCTTGGACCTGAAGTTCCACCTGACAAGGCAAAAAAAAAGACCCCGGTTTGAGGTAAAACATGCATTCATCAAGGATGAGGTAATAAAACTTCTCAAAATAGGATCCCTTGGGGAAGTAAAATATCCCGAATGGCTAGAAAACGTAGTCGTAGTTCCTAAAAAGGAGAATAACATTAAAATGTGCATAGATTACAAATATTTAAACAAGGCATGCCTTAAAGATTCTTTCCCTTTGCCAAATATCGATCGCATGATCGATTCCACAACCGCCACGAGATCCTTAGTTTTATCGATGCCTACTCATGGTGCATCAAATATAAATGAACCCAGGTCATCGGGAAATTTTTTTGTTTATCACTAAATACGAAACCTATTGCTATACTTTAACACCATTCGGACTAAAAAATATTAGTGCGTTTATCAATGCTTAGTAAATCGAATGTTTGAGGAATAGATAGGTAAATCAATAGAAGTGTATACTGATGAAATGCTAGTTAAGTCCCATAGAGCAGAGGACCATTTGGAACATTTGTAGGATACCTTAACATACCAAGTAAATACAACATGAAGCTCAACCCGGAAAAATGTGCATTCGGGGTTAGTTCGGCCTAGTTCATCAGCTTCATGGTATCAAATGGGGGGGGGGGGGGGGTCGAAATCAATCCTGATAAAATCAAAGTAATCGAAGACATCACAGTTGTTGGTAATGTCAAGGTTGTATAAAGGTTAACATGGCGCATACCCACCTTAAGTCGATTTATCTTGAGGTCCTCAGATAGGTATGACCGTTTTGAATTGCATCAAATAATTTGAAAGCCGAGTGGTGGGTATTGAATTTCCTGAGGTTACCAAAGCTTAGTTTGCACATTTAAGTTCTTTTACTTATAATAGAATTAAGTGGGCATTCGGATGGCTCCCTGTCACCGAAGCCGTATACATGTCAGCCAAAATGTATTATCTTCTCCTGATCGGCATCCGAAGCATCCAGCCGTATGCTACTCATAGGGTTTTGCGCCAACTGGGCAGATTTCAAACCGTTCCCCATGATGAAGATTTGAGTAGACATGTCGTCGAATTGGGCCCAAAGGCCGTATTTCCAAAAGGAAAAGTTTGTCAAATGTGGAACAAGTGCACATTTCTCAAACCTAAGACTATGGTGCGGGATCTAGCTAGAGGTGAGGTAGACCCCAATTATAATATTTGGTTCAGTGAAAGGTTTCAGATTCTTGAGAGACCTGCTAAGAGACCTCATGTTCAATAATTCACGAATGACACGCAGTAGCTGTAAGACTGGTTGGCAAAAGAAGAAAGCTACAAGGCCAAAATAAGTAAATTAGAAAGACAAATCAGGGTCCTCAAATTTGGCAAGAGTATCCAAGCTGCCTTAGATGAAAGGGAAAAGAAAAAGATAACTCAAGAAAATGAAGCCCTCAAACCTCTAATCCAGAAAATAAGAATAGCAGCTAGAAACTCGGAACGAAGCTGTATGGATGAAAGGCTTATAAGTAGCCTGAGAAAGAAAGTACTTGAGTGTCAGGATGACCTAGAAAAATTTGAGGCCAGTCTAGCAAAAGTCCAGGCCTAATTGGCTAAGAATGAAGAAGGGCGGACACAATTTGTGTAACAAATGAAAAGAAAATATGATATTACAATCACCAATCTGAGGAGAAAGCTAACTACCCTTGAAAATGAGGTGGACAAACAAGATAGGAACTTCTAAGACGATAGGGAACATTGTTATGCTTTAATGGACCAAATGGAGGAAGATACGCAATAGTTGCAAAATCAAAGCCAGCATGACACTCAGGTGCTTGAAGCCCAGAATCAGTAAATCGGGCGTTTACTTCAGGAAAAGAGTATTGTCCAAGAGAGGGTTAGAGCAATTGCCGACTACATCATCATGAAGCGCCAAGCATGTGAGGACATGACTCAAATCACTTTCTTCGCTATAGTAATGACATTTGTCCGCCAGATTGTCTCGAACCAAACCTAGATCCGGTCGTGATGGCACCTATCATGGGGACAAGGCCAATCAACTAAACCCAATTAATCCTCTTAAAATAGTTGAACAGTTCATATGCAGTTTAAATATGATTTAATGACAATAATTATTGGAAGTACAACCTGACACAACCCAAACCAAGGTGTCACAAGTCACGAGCATCTATTAAGATACGAATACAACTAAGAGGTCTGAAATATACAAAATAAGACTGATAAAGAAAGGAAGAAATGCCGTGCTGTGAACGTTGGCAGTCATCTCGCTAAACATCGATAACTTAGCCTCCGATCAGCTCAAAAACCATTACCGGGTGAAAAAATACCTGCATCTGTACACGAGGTGTATGGTGTAAAGTGAGTACTCCAACTTAATGAGAAATAAAGTAAATAATAATTGAGTAGTAAGAAATCACGTAAGGCCCAAGAAAAAATGTCAAGCCATATCGTGCCATCAAATTCAGGCCCTTGGCCTGTTATCGGTACCAGTATAACACTGCTGTGGCGCACAACCCGATCCCATAGTATCCTTACAACGCAAGCTCTCAACCTCACTCAGTCAAATAAAAATCATCACAAGCCCCTCAGGCATTTCTAAAATAGTAGTTCTCAGCCCAAAACATCATTTAGAAATATCATTCAAATCTCAAAACTGAATAAAATGGATGAGTTGTGAAACAGCGAGAATCAACATGACCGAGTTCAATCAATAAGTCAAAACAATGAGGAAACAATGATAATAATCCCTGAAGGGTTCAAATAGTTGGCACGAATCCCAAATAAGGCAATCAACCCAAATCATGATGAGAACAAGTAAGTTTCTGTCAGATGCACGGTAAAATCATCAATCGAGACTGACCAAGTCAGAATCCCCAACAGTGCTCTACCCCACGCTCGCTATCCGACATGAAAGTCACCTCAAAATAGCACTACAATGTGCAATCCAGGGTTTCAAACCCTCATAATATCATTTACAATCATTACTCACCTCGAACCAACAAAATCTCTAGTTCGCGATGCCCTTGCCCCTCAAATCGGCGTACACGCACGCCGAATCTATCAAAAATCAGAGCGAATACATCACAATATGAGGGAACAAAGCCCAAACAAAAACAATTATTAACATGCACAAATCGCATACCAAAACCCGAGCCATGGGACCACTTCTCAAAACTCATAAATTTTCACATCAACGAGTTCCTTATCTCCGACGAGTTCACACATAGCAAAAGTTCTAAAATCCGACCTCAAATGGTCCGTCAAATCCCAATTTAAAAGTCCAATTTCTCAAGCCCTAGTTCTTCAATTTAAGGCTTAGTTTCCATGAATTTCTAGGTAGATTTCACAATAAAAAAGAGTTTTACGTTCAAACATCTTTTTTTTCCAATTGATTCTCCTTGAATCCCTCTTTAATCTCCACCAAGGAACTCTCAAAATGGTCAACCATGGAGGAAAAATGACCCAAAATCGCGGATAAAGTGACTTAAAACATTCTGCCCAGCACTGACCATTACTTCATCGCGATCGTGACCCAAGTCTCGCGATCGTGAAGCACTAAATTTCCACCTCTCAAATTAACACTTCGCGAACATGATGATGCTGCTACGAACGTAATGCTTTAAATCCCAGATCTATGCGAACGCGACCACAATGATGCGAATGCGATGAGCAAAACACTGGACCCCTAATTACATATACGCAAACGGGAAATACCATACACGAACGCGAAGCACATTCTCAAGGACCTCCGTGAATGTGGGACCTAAAATGCGAATGCGAAGGCCAAACTCAGGCCAACCCATATTCCTTCTACGCGATCGCGAGGGACCTCACGCAATCGCGTAGGCCAAAAATTGACTGCAACTGCTGCTGCAATTTCTACAACTCCTCAACATAGAAATTGGTCCAATTGACCACCTGAAACTCACCCGAGGCCCTTGGGACTTTAGTCAAAGCTACCAACATAACCTCTAACATCATTCGAACTTGTTACAATCATCAAAACACCTCAAACAACATCAAATTACCCAAAACTCATTGAATTCAAGCCTAAGTTTTCTAAAACTTTCAAAATATACTTTCGATCAAAAACCCAACCAAACAATGTCTGAATGACCTAAAATTTTGCACACACATCCCAAATGACATAACGAAGCTACTGCAACTCTCAGAATTCCATTCCGACTCCATGATGAAAATCTCACCTATCCGACTCCCTGATGAAAATCTCACCTACCAACCGAAAATTGCCAAAAGCTTAACTTCACCAATTCAAGCCAAATTCTACTCCGGGCCACCAAAACCAAATTCTGATCACTCTCCTATGTCTTGAATCACCCAAAGAAGCTAACTAAATCATAAAAATTCCAATCGGAGCTCATATACAAACAAGTCAACTCTTGATCAAACCTTTTAAATTCAAAACTTTCAATTGAAGCTGTTCTTTAAAATTCATTCTGATTTTTCCAAAATCAAAATCAACAATCTACATCAGTCATAATACATTACACGGGGCAAGTCAAGCCGGAAACTGGTGATCAAAGTGCAAAAGCTCAAAACGATCGTTCGGGTCGTTACACAGATAATGAGTGACTTGGAGCGACTTCAAGGGGATATTGCACGTAGGCCCTTGGCAATACCGAATGATTTCCCATGGGTCCCAGGAGTTGAAGCATTGATGTATTATTATTTTCATTTGTTGAGTCTGTATTCCAGTTTTTATCTTAAAAGTTTATCTTGAGTCTGTTTTTAGTTTAAAAGTTCCAAGAAATGGGTAGTATGAAGTCTTTTGTAATGGAAAAGTCTAATGAAAATTTAAAAATTCCCAAAAATTGTTTCTTTACTTTCCAAATTTATTTTTCTTGAACTACGTAATGATCTGACTCATGCGGCATCGTGATACGTACAATCCTCATCGGATCCGGTCATGATTTTTGTAAATAACTCCAACAGAGAGGGATGTGAAAAGAAAGAATGAAAGAAAATCCAATAAGAAAGAAAAAGAGAGATGAAGAAAAATCAAAAGAAAAAGGAGAAAAATAGAGCATGAAAAGAGATGGAAAGAAAAGAGTGGAAAATTGGAAAGTGAGAAGTAGAGAAAATAGTGGAAAAATAAGTAAAGCCGGGATGAAACATGTAACTGTTGCGAAATACGTAGAAATACATTTAACTGTATAGGTGCATCACACCCCAAACGTACGATTACCTATCTATTAATTGCTTCATACTGACCAGTTTGTTATCTACTGTTAAGTCCAGGTTTTACAGTAAGGTGGTTGGTTTTGTGGTAGTCTGACTTCACATCCATACTTCATGAGGTCAAAAGCAAGCGTTGAAATTTCTTCTAAAAGTCATCTGCTAACGATACATATTCCGAAGGATAGCCCAATCTCGTCTATCCAAACTTCTGAGTTGGAAACTGCCGAGGAAAATAGAATTATGCGCCTTCGCATGATGGAGATGTATGACGCCTGGGCAAACAAAAAAAAACCACCAAGTGCAGTCCCTTGATTTCCCGAGCATTTTCCCAAGGCGAGTGGAACCACCAATGTCTCCATAAGCTATCCAAATACCCCATTAGGATATTCCACCATTTTAGCCACTTTGCGGGAACACCTTCCGAGGCCCGCCCCAGCTGCTAACTTCCAGTGCAGCTTCAAACATATTCACCTCACCGCCTTGTTCAGCTATTCACCTTTTAAACACAATATTTCCCGGTGGAACCAACCCAATTCACTACTATTGCTTATCATCAGCCGCCTCGATATGAGTTTATCACAGGGCAAGAGAAAACTGCAAAAACCCTCGAACAAGAGGAGATTACCAGAAAGTTAAAAAGCATGGAGCAAAGTCCAAAAAACATATAGGGGTTGAGTGGGCAAAATAGCGTATCTTACACCGACCTGTGCATGTCCCCACACGTACATCTACCCTTAGGTATCAAAACTCAAAGTTTGAGAAATATGGAAGGCATGGGAATCCCCTTGCCCACCTCAAAAGGTATTGCAACCAACTGCGGGGAGTAGGCGGAAAAGAAGATCTGCTCATGGCTTACTTCGGAGAAAGTTTGGTCGGTATTGCTTTAGAATGGTATATGGATCAGGGTATATCTCACTGGCACATCTGGGACTACCTGGCTTGGGACTTTGTTAGGCAAGTCTAACATAACATTGACATTGCTCCTGATAGGAATTCATTGTCAAACCTCAAGCAGAAGTCCTCGGAGAGCTTCCGAGAGTATGCTGTCAAGTGGCGCAAAAAAGCCGCCAGAGTTAAACCTCCCATGGACAAAACAGAGATGGTTAAAGTCTTTCTTCAATCCTAAGAGGTCGATTATTATCAAAACATGATGTTTGTGATGGGTCAGCCATTCGCTGTAGCCATCAAAATTAGTGAAATGGTTAAAAATGGGTTGAAAACAAGGCGAATCCTGAGTCAGTCTGCTATAAGGGCTACCTCCCAATCCATCTAGAGGAGGGTCTATAGGAGTAGCAAATATAAAGAAGAAGGACGAAACAACAACGACAACTTCGAGTGCAAGAAAACCCCGTCCACCCAGATCTCTTTTCTATGAAAGAACCCCACAAAACTATTATCCCCACCAAGAAGTGGCTTATGCTCCTCAGCCATACACAATGATAAATGCCAAACCTTATGTCAGGCCACAACAACAATTCAATCGGAACCAAGCTGCATTTCCCAGAAATCAACTTCCTTACCAAGCTTACTACAATCCCTGACCTCCACAGAACAAATTCCATACACGGGGACCATCCAAGAAAACAAACTTGACACCCGTTGGTGAGTCCTATTCTAGCCTATTCCCCAAATTAGACCAGAAGGGTTTGTTGCAACCCGTACCCCCAAATAGGAAAAATCTAGAGTCACCCTCTTACCAACCTGGCGCTCGGTGTGGCTATCATTCAGGGGTAGAAGGACATGATATAGATAATTGTTGAACCTTGAAGAGGGCTATAGAAGATTTGATAGAACAAAAGAGAATAGTGATAAGGGATGAAGATATTCCTAATGTAACCAAATATCCACTACCGACTCACAACAATAGGTCAGTTATTGGAATGATCTATGAGGAAAAAGAGTTTGACCTAGCTCTAAAAGCCATCATTGCCATAGCGACGTGGAAAAGAAATCAAAAGCTGTCTTGAAACAAGATAAGGGGAGGAAAAAAAAGCAAAACCACCCCTTAGAAGATGGAAAAAAAAAGTGGAAGTTGAAACTGGGCAGCGCCCTCCAAAGACGCTATTCTCTATGTTCCTCGGGGCTGCAAGAAAGAACATATGTCATTTAGTCCTCCTAGAAGGTTTGAGTTAAATAAAGGAGCTCAAATGTATGTGCCTAAGGGGACATACGTGATGTGGGGGTCAATAATTCTGCCAAGGCTGAGTGAGACCATGGTTATTGGTCATGCGCCACAAAGGCCTATGACAAATCCTATCGTTGTGCCATGGAACTATAACAAATAAGTAGTGACTTACAAAGGCAAAGAGATCTTGGGAGAAGTTTAGGAAAATAATCCGGCTGAGAAGTATCTCAATTTGGAGGAAGTGAATAATGCCACAAAGAAGCGTTTCCCACCTAAGAAGCTAGTGAGTGCCGAAGAAGAAGAAGCATTCTTTCAGAAAATTAAAATGGAGGACTATGAGACAATTGACTAACTTCGAAAGTCCCCTAATCAAGTCTTTCTATTGTCTCTGCTAATGAACTCAACTGAACATCAAACAGTGTTGATCAAAAATCTCAATGAAGCATATATACTAATTGAAACCATTGTAGAATAGTTGGAGAAGATGGCAGAGAGGTTTTTTGCAGTCAATTAAATCTCCTTCAACAAGAATGATTTACCCCTTGAAGGGGCTGCACACAACAAAGCCCTTTTCCCTGATAGTTAAATGTGCAGGGTATTATGTGAAAATGGTCATGTTAGATGGAGGTTCTAGGGTAGATATTTTCTCACTCTCAACTATGCAACGTATGGAAATCGCAACAGAGAGAATCAGACCCAACAACATCTGTGTGCATGACTTTGATGGTCTAAAGAGAGATACCATAGGAGAGATTGATCTGATTCTGACTATCGGCCAGGTGGACTTCGAGGTGACCTTTCAGTTTTTGGACATCGATACTTCCTATAACTTACTCTTAGGAAGACCATGGATTTACATAGCTGGGGTTGTGCCTTCTACTCTCCACCTGATGGTGAGTTCGAACATGAAGATTAGGAGATTGTAGTTTACGGGGAAGAGGAGAAGTCGATCTACTAGGACCCATCGTCCTATGTTTCGAAGCTAGAGAAGGTAGTGAGCATATAGTTTATCAAGCTTTTCAAGTGGTGGTCGCAGACCAATATAAGGAGGGAAACCATTGTACTCAACCTTTTATGTCAAATGCCTCCATCATGGTCGTTGTTGAAATGATTAAACATGGTTACAAGCCTGGAAAGGGACTCGGGGCATCACTGCAACGTATCACAGAACCTGTCACCCTACCTACCATCATTAAGCGCTTTGGTGTGGGCTTCCAAGCCACATCTGCTGATGAAAAATGGGTGGATGAAAGAAAGAACAATGGTTGGATCTTGCCTCAGCCGATTCCGCATCTTTATAGGACATTTGTCAAGCCTAAATACAATGAGGAAGAGGAAGATCAAGCCTTTAAGACCGAGGAAATTGAAGAAATTTGTGGGGCCACGAGACAGATGTTGTATAAGGCCGACATGGTCCAACCACGGGAAGGCTCAAGCACCGCTGAGGTGCTATACATGGGACACAGTGCCAAAATGCAATATTAGAAGGCTACTTTATTCCCAATCAGGTGGGAGTCCCAATAGTCAGTCCTGCAATTTTTTCTGGATCGTGAGTTATTTCAAGGTGTAGCTCAGATGTTTTTCTTTAATTTCTCGTCTTTAATTTCCATTGTTAACCCTATTATCATCAAATTCAAAGAAATGAAATCAATATTTCATCGTCCATCTTTCTTTATTCTTTTTTGATTTTTGTTATTTTTCTCTTTTATTTCTGCTTTCAATTCTAATAATGCATCTTTAAATAACATGACATGCTAGTGGACTTCGTCCCCAGATAAACACGCTGTCTAACTATGAAATAATGAACCAAGAATTGGAATATGATGAAGAAGAGGCTTTTAGAGAAGTTAATCGAGAATTGGAACAATTTGAGAATAAACCTAAGCCAAACTTAAATGATACTGAGCCGGTTAATTTGGGTTGTTTTAGAGAAGTCAGGGAAACCAAGATAAGAATTCACACAGAGGAAAAAACTCGGGATGCACTGATCCAACTCTTGTTTGAGTTTAAAGTTATGTTTTCTTGGTCATACGATGACATGCCAGGACTAAGTGTCGATTTGGTGGTTCACAAGTTGCCAACTTTCCCCAACGATCCACCTGTCTAACAAAATCAAAGAAAGATTAAAACTAATATCGGTGACAAGATTAAAGAAGAAGTCACAAAACAATTGAAAGCGGGGGTTATCCGAGTAGTTCGGTACACCATATGGTTAGCCAATGTAGTTCCAGTGCTAAATAAGGATAGGAAAACCTGAGTGTGTGTGGATTACAGAGATTTGAACAAACCAAGTCCTAAGGATAACTTTCCCTTGCCGAACATCCACATCCTTGTTGATAACTGTGCCAAACATGAGATGAAGAAATTTGTGGATTGTTATGCAGGATATCACCAGGTGTTGATGGATGAAGAGGATGCAGAAAAGACAACTTTTACCATACTCTAGGACACATACTGCTACAGGGTCATGCCTTTTGGTCTGAAGAATGCTGGGGTAACCTACATGAGGGGTATGATTGGCATTTTTCATAAAATGATGCACCAAGAGATAGAGGAGTATGTGGACGACGTGATCATTAAGTCCAAGACCCAGTATAACCATGTCCAGGATTTGAGAAAATTCTTTGAGCGGCTATGCAAATATTATTTGAAGTTACACCTAGCAAAATGTGCCTTTGGAGTACCGTCAGCCAAACTCTTGGGATTCATAGTCAGTCGGAGAGGCATCGAGCTAGATCCAACAAAGATAAAGTCTTGTTGAGATTTGCCTCCTCCAAAAACCAAGAAGGATATGATGAACTTATTGGGCAGGTTGAACTATATCAGCTGGTTCATTGCTCTGTTGACATCCACACGTGAACCCATATTCAAGTTGTTGAAGAAAGATGCAACAATCAAATTGAGACGAATGTCAAGAAGCTTTTGATAAAATCAAGGAATATCTGAC
Source organism: Nicotiana benthamiana (assembly GCA_034376525.1). Taxonomy (NCBI): domain Eukaryota; kingdom Viridiplantae; phylum Streptophyta; class Magnoliopsida; order Solanales; family Solanaceae; genus Nicotiana; species Nicotiana benthamiana. The sequence continues at coordinate 65,260,358 of CM067331.1, read as the reverse complement.
GAATCTTCCAGTCTTGGTTCCACCTGAGCTAGGGAGGCCTCTGTTCTTGTATCTAACAGTCTTGTAGAATTCTTTCCGTTGTGTCCTCGGGCAATATGATGTGACCGGAAAGAAAGAGTATGCCATTTACTATCTGAGTAAGAAGTTTACCAGTTATAAAGCCAAGTACACTTTATTGGAAAGAACTTGTTGTCAAGAGACCTCAGGTACATCCTTTGTTGTCACAATAAACTAGCTGATGCAGTTTCTACTCTAGCCTCGATGCTGCCACACCCAGGAAATACCTATATTGATCCTTTGGAAATCCAAATTAGGGAAAGGCACGATATTTGTCTGGTTGAGGTAGAACCAAATATTCAGCAATTGTATCATGACATCAAAAGGTTTTTGAAAACTAAAGAATACCCCGAGCAAGCTAATGTGGACCAAAAGAGAACCATTAGACGACATGCGAGTTGTTTCTACTTAAGCGTTGATGTCTTTTACAAAAGTACTCCAGACCTCAACTTGTTATGATGTGTTGACACTGAGGAGGCTGGAAGGATCATGTATGACGTGCATGAACGAGTTTGCGGACCCCACATGAACAAGTATGTTTTGGAAAAGAAAATCCCTTGAGCGAGTTATTATTGAATGACTTGGAAAATGACTATTTCAATTATGTCCGGAATTGTCATAAATGTCATGTACATGGTGATTTTATTCATGCACCACCTACAGAACTGCATCCTATGTTGGCACCTTGGCCATTTGTTGCTTGGGGAATGGACGTCATTAGGCCAATCGAGCCAAAAGCCTCAAATGGGCATAAATTCATACTGGTCGCCATCGACTATTTCACGAAGTGGGTTGAAGTAATCACTCTCAAATCCATCAGCAAGAAAGTTGTGGTAGATTTCATGCACTCAAAAGTTATCTGCCATTTCGGTATCCCTGCAACTATCTATCACGCCCTAAAACCGAGGGACATGACCGGTGCTCGACCGGGCAGCCCCAGTCAAGCGGACCTAGGTGCCTTTCCTATCCCAGGTGTTACCCCATGATTTCTTTACTCATTGTTTAAGAGAAATAGCCATTTATAATTTAAACACATTCTTACGAGATATATATAACATATATGGTTACTTTGCATAGTTTATAAGTTACACTGCCCAAATGTAGATACATACTTACATAATTTCATTACTCACATTTCCTATCTATGGAGCCTCTAGGGATACAAAAGAGTGTTACAATACTTGCCGGTAACAAGGCTCCGTATATACCTTACAAAAAAATACCAATATAAGACTCCGAAATAAAAGCGGCTTGAGCCACGTAGAGCCTTGAGAGGAAAGGAGTTCACCAATTTAGCTAACAGAAAGTGAAGTACTGCTACTATCGGTGAACTGGAGTACTTGTATAGAACCACCTAAAATCATAACAAGAATGTAGCGCCCCCCGTCAAAAGGGATGCCAGTACATTTAAATTGTACTGGTATTTATGAACAAACTTTACCCCATGTAAAATCAATAAATATACAGATAACAAACAGTAGTAGAATCAACAATCAAATGCACATGAAATGAACAACCAAAGCCAACAAGTATCACAATCTCTCATTTTCCCCTTTCAACATCATTTCATACTCAAGAGTTTCATATATTTTTATTCCAATAGTGATTATGATCACTTTTTCACCCTTATTACCTCATCCACCCTTATTATCTCGGCCACCCATATTACCTCGGCCATCCTTATCACTACAACCCACACCTTATAACTTCGTGTTACGCACGAACCCGATCCCACTAGACAATCACATTTCACACAAAAACAACAACAATTCACAAAGAGTTTTCATTAACATCATACTATTTCCATCAAATACAACAACTCGGATATAATTCATGTCACAACGACAATTGCCCACGACAAAGCACACATGATATTACCACAGTTGTTTCAATTACATCAATTATGACTTATTTCCATCATTTATTACACAACCCTTACCACATAACTACATTCACACATGCACTTGGTTTGTTGCCATTTATTCACACCATTATATCAGAATGTATAACTAACAATATTCAAGGCATATAAATCACAAGAATTCATGAAATAGGCCATCTTGCCCTAACACATGTGAAACAACAAAAATTCACAAATAGTTCACATAAATAATACGTACCAATTACTCGTACACCAAACAAGGTGACTTTATAAAGGTTAAAGTTAGCCATATATACCTGGAGTTGAATGTTTTTTTTAACTTCTACTATTAATTTACCAAACAGCCTAGTACTGTCAATCTAGTTCACAAATTAACACATATCTTAGAAATAGAATTCACAAATACAACCTGAACTTACTTAGGTCACCAACCCCTCCTTTTTGCAAATATTTACTCCTACCCAATTCCTCTTACTAGATTTTAGGTATTCAAGAACATGCATGTATATTTCAACTTATATTTTTCAAGAATCAATACATGAGAATCCCCCCTTTTTGGTTAAATCTGAAAATCAATGAAAAAGGGTTGGGAATTTTACCTGCAAGAATGATGATAAAGATAATTACTTGCAATGTTTTGGGCCTGGGTGACTTTGAAAATCAAATTGATAAAGATAAGACTTTATCTCTCAAGAATTCTCTCTCTCCTCTCTCTAGATTTGTTCAGAAAATATTTCAAAATGAAGGGTTGGGCTGTTTTATTGAAGAAGTGGCCGTGTTTAAAATTTATAAAATAGGATCCTGAGTCAGATTTGCGGTCCCAAAATGGAAGTGCGGTCCGCAGAATGGACCGCAAAAATGCTCCCAAAAATTGGGCAAACTGGTTGGGTTTGCGGCAAGAATGCGGTCCGTATTTACGTTCTGCGGCCGCATAATGCACTGCAGAACTGCTCTTCACAAAATCCTTAAGAAATTTTGCGATGACTATGCGGTCAGCATATCAGTTATGCGATCGCTTAATGGACCACATTTTGTCCTCAATTTTAACCAAATCACTGACTCATTTTTCGACAGAAATGTTGTTCGCATGCTCGATTTATGACCGTATTCTGGAAAACACAATAGCACTTTTATGGAAAACTTTGATTCTTGATTTTTAAATGCTAGATCAGTACAATTTTACACATTCCTAACACATATTCGAAACTTGGCACTAAGAGTTACTAGGTTTTGAGTACAACTTTTTCACGGGGCCTTACATCCTCCCAGACTTAAAATCGTTCTTCCTCAAATGAGGATTTGGAAATCAGTTGGTTTCGAAAACATAATATGAAAACTCCCAATCTTTCACTAACGCACATATTTTTAGAAAATTCTTCTAGAGTTTCCTTTGTAATTAGGCTTATCTACCTGTCATAGAGCCCCGAAACATATTTCCAAGCACCATTACACAATTCTTGTTATTCCTACAACTGGTATATAATTCATTACCTCAACACTTGCACATATTCAATCACTTGTCACATTTTGCACATAAATTAGTCAGTTCAATGAGTCCCATACAGTCACCCAGTTCAACATACTATATACATTCCAATTAAGCATTACCAATCTACACTACCATTAGTCATTCACTTATCCTATGAGTTTTTACAAAACTTTCATTTACCAAAAAGGGGTTGCACATGACTCAGATAATCACAATACATACAATTCTTGCACAACTTAAGGAGTTATAATTAGTAAACTATTTGGGGGGATGGGGTGGGTTTGCACCAATTTGAACACAACATCAGTTTGCTTAGAGATAAGATTTCACACGATCACTATTAGACTTGTTCAAACAAGGGGGGATATGTTTCTTTCATTTCATTTTCCATTTCCTACGTGGCTTCGTCAACGTGCTGATTTCGGCATAACACTTTCATGGATGCAATTTTCTTATTTCGCAATTTCTGAACTTGCCTATCAAGAATGGCAATTGGGACTTCTTCATACGACAACTCCCCATTAACCTCGATAGTCTCAATTGGCACGATGGTGGATGGATCTCCAACCACTTTCTTTAACATAGACACATGAAACACCGGGTGCAATAATGACATCTCAGGGGGGAAATTCTAGCCTATAAGCCACTTGTCCTATCATTTGAGCGACCTGATACGACCAGACATATCTAGGACTCAACTTCCATTTCTTCCCAAATCGCATGATTCCCTTTGTAGGGGATACCTTCAAGAACACCCAATCATCTATTTGGAGTTCCAATTCTCTTCAACGAAAGTCCGCAAAGAATTTCTGGCGACTCTTAGCAGTTTTCATCCTCTCCTGGATGACTTTATCTTTTTCCAAAACCTGGTGCACGAGATCAGGCCCTATCAATTCTGCTTTACCTACCTCGAACCATCCAATTGGAGACCTACACCTCCTTCCGTACAATGCCTCAAATGGGCTATCTGAATACTAGCATGAAAGCTGTTATTGTAAGTAAATTCTATAAGTGGCAAGAGATCATGAAAATTACCTTTGAAATCCTAGACACAAGCCCGCAACATATCTTCAAGCATCTGAATAGTACGATCCGCTTGACCATCAATCTGTGTATGGAAAGTCGTGCTGAGATTCACCTAAGTACCCAAACCTTGCTGAAATTTCTTCAAAAAATTAGCTATGAACTGGGCCTCTCGATCTGAGATGATAGAAAGTGGAGTGCCATGAAGCTTTAGTATTGGTGGACTTGACTGGCAAGAAGTGAGCTGATTTTTTGAGTCGATCCACTATTACCTAAATTGAGTCAAACTTGCATTGAGTGCGAGGTAACCTACCACGAAATCCATATTGATCATCTCCCATTTCCATATTGATATTTCCATAAGCTGAATTTACCCGCCGGGCCGCTGATGCTCAGTGTTTACTTGCTGACATTTCGGACATTTAGATACAAAGTCTGCTACACCCTCTTCATACCGATCCACCAATAAATTCCCTTGAGACATAGTATATTTTCATAGAACCTGGGTGCACAGAATACCTAGAATTATGAGCCTTCGTCATTACCCTCTCCCGAAGATTATCCACTTCTGGAACATATAGCCTACCTTGACAGTGTAATCCATCATCCTCACCGCCGAGTGAAAATGCCGAAGTCTTGTTATTCAAAACTGCCTCATTTATTTGTGTCAATGCTGGATCAATAAACTACTTTTCCTTGACTTTTGCTACAAGTGACGATTCTACTCTATTGCGTACCATAACATTCCCCTTGTCTGAGGTCGAAATACAAACACCCATACTGGCCAATTAATAAACCTCCTGAGCCAAGGGCCTCCGATCCGCTCCCAAATGAGCCAAACTACCCATAGACTTCTGACTAAGAGCATCAGCTACCACATTCGCCTTCCCCTAGATGGTATAAAATGTTCATATCATAATCCTTGAGCAATTCTAACCACTGTCGCTGCCTTAAATTCAACTACTTCTACTTGAACAAATATTGGAGACTATTGTGGTCTAAAAAATGTCCACATGGACCCCGTAAAGATAATTCCGCCATATTTTTAAGGCAAACACAACTGCTGCAAGCTCCAAATCATGCGTCGGATAATTTTTCTCGTGATTCTTGAGTTGCCTTGAAGCATACATTATAACCTTCCTATATTGCATCAACACACACCCCCAAAAACCAATCCTGGTGGCATCGCAATAAGCCACAAATCCTTCTGTGCCTTCTGGCAAGGTCAATATCGATGCCGAGGTCAACCTCGACTTCAATTTCTGAAAACTTTTCTCACAAGCATCGGACAATTGGAACTTAACTGCTTTCTGTGTCAATTTAGTCAGTGGGGAGACGAGGGTAGAGAATCCCTCTACATACCTCCGATAATACCTTGCTAAACCCAAAAAAGCTATGAATCTCCATCTGGGTCATGGTTCTAGGCCAATCTTTCACTGCTATAATCTTCTGGGGATCCACCTGAATCCCTTTACTGGAAAAAACATGGCCCAGAAAGGTAACAGACTCCAACCAAAATTTACATTTCAAAAATTTTACATACAACTGGTGCTGATGAGGAGTTTGTAGAAATCCCCAAAGGTGGTAGTCGTGATGCTCCCAGCTCTGCGAATAAACAAGGATGTCATTAATGAAAAAAATCACGAATGAGTCTAGAAATGGCTTGAAGACCCAATTCATAAGATCCATGAAAGCTGTCGGGGCGTTGGTTAGCCCAAAAGACATGACCAAGAATTCAAAGTGACCATACGAGTTCTGAAATCAGTCTTAGGAATACCCTGCTCTCTGATCTTCAATTGGTGATAGTCAGACCGTATATCAATTTTAGAGAAGAACCTTGGTCCTTGAAATTGGTCGAATAAATCATCTATCTGAGGAAAAGGATATTTATTCTTGATGGTGACTTTGTTGAGCTGCCGATAACCAATACACATCCAGAGTGCCCCATCCTTCTTTCTGACAAAAAGAACCAAAGCACCCCACGGCGACACACTCGGCGTATGAAGCCCTTTTCTAATAAATCCTTCAGCTGCTTCTTTAACTCCCTTAACTCTGTTGGCGCCATTCTGTATGATGGAATAGGTATTTGCTGTGTATCTGGCAATACATCAATCCCGAAATCAATCTACCTATCCGGCGGGGAAGCTCGTCCGGAAACACTTCAAGAAACTTATTCACAACCGGCACAGACACTCTAAAGTGGTGTCCGCCACCCAGACCAAATGGTAGATACACCCCTTCTTAGTCATCATAGAAGCCTTAAGGTAGGAAATAAACCTACCCTTTGGCACCATACCATTTCCCTTCAACTCAATAACCGGCTCATTAGGGAACTCGAGCCTCATGACTGTTGTTTGGCAGTCAAGTTTAGCAAAGCATGAATAAAGCCAGTCCATTCCTATAATAACATCAAAATCCACCATTCCAAGATTGATAAGATCGGCTGTGGTAACACGACCACATATCGCGACAACACAATTCCTATAAACTCGTGAGGCTGTAATAGAGTCACCAACCAGAGTCGATACGGAGAACGGCTCATGAAGCTATTCGGGTTCTATCCCAAAACATAAAGCACTGAATGGGGTGACATAAGACAAAGAGGACCCCAGATCAATAAGAGCATAACAATCAATGACCCGAACAAATAGGATACCTGTAGCAACATCTGGGGAAGCCTCTACACTCTGGCTACCACTCAAAGCATAAAATATTCTAGGTCCACCTCTACGACGAGCTCCACCCCTAACTGCACCACGCTCAGATGGAGATAGAGGACACACAGATGATGTGGCGGCTGAAGAATCGGATGAATGAGCAAATTCCCTACCCATGTCCTGATTGGGCGCACGACAGTCCCGCTGGATATGACCTCTCACCCCACATCAATAACATACCGGGATATCAAAATAACAAGTCTCGTTATGGAATCTCCCACACTTGGGGCATGAAGCCCTCCCTTGCTAGTGTAATTTCCCTCCTGAACGACCGGATTGATGGGGTCTCCTACTGTCTGAACCTGGTCTCAAGTGACTGCTTTGCTAATAACTATACACAGACGACGGTGCGCTCATTGAAGACTGAGCATATGACTGGGATGTCCCTGATGGACCTCTCCCCTGAACCGGTCTCTCTTAGTGACCCACATATCGAGCCCTGCTGCTACTCTTCCTTTCCGCCCGTATTTTCAACTTTCTAGCTTCTGTGGCTTGAGTGTATCCCACAATCTTTCCATAATTCATATCTGAGTGTAAGGTCATTGTAGCGACGTTATTCACCACCAAAGGACTAAGTCCCTGAACAAATCGCTGAACTTGAGCACCCATGGTCGACACTGACTGAGGAGCATACTTTGACAATCTCACAAACTCTATGTGGTACTCCCAAACACGCATACTACCCTGCTTGGGGACCTCAAACTCAGTGGCACGGGCTGCTGTAGTCTCTGCAGGCAAAAAGTGGTCCATAAATGCATCTACAAACTCATCTCATTTATCCGGAGGACTTTCCTCCCCACAGGAATCCTCCCACATCTCGAACCACGAATACGCTGCTCCCCTAACATGTATGAAACCAACTCAACTCCCTCCATCTATGAAGCCTTCATCACTCCAAGGGTCTTATACATTTCATCAATAAAATCCTACGGATCGGCCTCTGGATCTATGCCTGTGAACTCTAAGGGGCCAACCACAGAAGCTGGTTGACTCTGGAGCTGGCGGAATCTCCCTGTCCGCTGGAGACACAGGGGCATCATGAGATCTCTAGGCCTTAGCGGCCATTAACTGGATCAACATATGGATGGCTCCTCTAAGGTGCCTATTATAAACCTTGGGACTGGAAGCTGGAACTGCATCAGGATCAGGAATATCGGCGGGAGGGATGGTAGCGCCCTGTACTGCATTAGGAACAAGAATAATTTAATTTGGAATAGATGGGTCAGGTAGATTCAAGACCAGGGAGTCACTCTCATGCACGGCATCATAGCCACACTTGGGGTGGCATTGGCCTCAAGGCCGAGTCTAGCTCTCTTCTTAGGTGCCATTACTAAAAATTTTGGAACATAGCACGAGTTGGACATAAATACTTTCCCTTTTCACTTCACCACATGATATAGAGTAACAAAAAAGAGGATAATTTCCTAAATTTCCATGTAGCCCCTACTTACAAATGTGGTCGACAACACACCAATAAGAAGGGCTCTACTCGACATGGCTTCGAGACATCCTATGACTCTTTTGAAACCTTAGGCTCTGATACCAAGTTGTCACGCCCCAAAAACCAAGGGACATGACCGACGCTCGATTGGGTAGCCCCAGTCAAGCGGACATGGGTGCCTTTCCTATCCCACATGTTAGCCCATGATTTCATTACTCATTATGCAAGTGAAATAGCCATTTCTAATTTAAACACATTCTTACGAGACATACATAACATACATGGTTATTACATGGTTTATAAGTTACACTGCCCAAATACATAGATACGTACTTACATAAGTTCATAACCCACATTTCCTGTCTATAGAGCCTCTAGGGATACAAAAGAGTGTTACAATACTTACCGGTAATAAGGTTCCAACTATACCTTACACAAATACAAAAATAAGACTCGGAAGAAAAGCGGCTTGAACCACGTAAGGCCTCGAGAGGAAAGGGGCTCGCCAATTTAGCTGGTGGAAAGTGAAGGAGTGCTACTACCGGTGGACTGGAGTACCTGCTATTGAACCACCTACAATCATAACAAGAATGTAGTGCCCCCGGCAAAAGGGACGTTAGTACATTTGAATTGTACTGGTATGCATGAATAAACTTTACCCCAAGTAAAATAAATCAATATACATATAACAAACAGTAATAGAATCAACAATCAAATGCATATGAAATGAACAACCAAAACCAACAAGTTTAACAATCTCTCCTTTTCCTCTTTCAATATCATTTCATACCCAAGAGTTTCATATATTTTCATTTCAATGGTGATTATGAAAACTTTTCCATCCTTATTACCTCGGTTACCCTTATCACCACAACCCGCACGTTATAACTTTGTGTTGCGGAGCGCAACCCGATCCCACCAGACAATCACATTTCACACAACAACAACAACAATAATTCACAAAGAGTTTTCATTAACATTAGTACTATTTCCATCATATACAACAACCCAGATACAATTCAAGTCACAAGCCACATATGATATTACCATAGTTGTTTCAATTACGACTTCTTTCCATCATTTATTACACAATCCTTACCATATAAACACATTCACACGCACACTTGGTTTGTTGCCATTTATTCACACCATCATATCGAAACGTATAACCAACAATTTTCAAGGCATATTAATCACAATAACTCATGAAATATGACATCTTGCGCTAACACCCATGAAACAACCAAAATAGACAAATAGTTCACATAAACAACACGTACCAATTACTCGTAGACAAAACAAGGTGACTTTATAAAGGTTAAAGTTAGCCATATATACTAGGAGTTGGATTTCTTTTTTTTTTAACTTCTACTTTTAATTTACCAAACAGCCTAGTACTGTAAATCTAGTTCATAAATTAACACATATCTTAGAATTAGAATTCACAAATACAACTAGAACTTACTTAGATCACCAACCCCTCTTTTTTGCAAATCTTTACTCCTACCAAATTCCTCTTACTAGATTTTAGGTATTAAAGAACATGCATGTATGTTTTAAATTTTATTTTTAAAGAATCAATGCATGAGAATTCCCCTTTTTTTGTTTAAATTTGAAAACCAATGAGAAAACGTTGGGAATTTTTCCTGCAAGAACGATGATAAAGATAATTACTTGCAATTTTCGGGCCTGGGTGACTTTGAAAATCAAATTGATGAAGATAAGTCTTTCTCTCTCAAGAATTCTCTCTCCCCTCTCTCCAGCATTATTTAGAAAATATGTAAAAATGAAGGATTGGGGTGTTTTATTGATGAACGGGTTAGGTTTAAAATTTATAAAATAGGATCCCAAGTCAGATTTGTGGTCTCACTTTGCGATCGCAAAGTGAATATGCGGTCCGTAGAATGGACTGAAAAATGCTCCCAAAAATTGGGCGAACTGGTTGGGATTGCGGCAAGAACGGTCCGCATTCACATTATGCGTTCACATAATACACCGCTGAACTGCCCTTCACAAAATCCTTAAGAAATTATGTGACGACTATGCGGTCCCGCATATCAGTTATGCTTTAGTATAATGGAACGCATTATGTCCTCTATTTTAACCAAACCACTGACTCATTTTGCCATAGAAATATGGTCCGCATACTTGATTTGTCACCGCATTCTCAATCGCATAATAGCACTTTTCTGGAAAACTTTTATTCTTGATTTTTAAATGCTAGATCAGTACAATTTTACACATTCCTAACACATATTCGAAACTTGGCACTACGAGTTACTAGGTTGCGAGTACAAGGTTTTCACAGGGCCTTACACTATCATTACGGACAATGCTGCAAATTTGAATAGTCATTTCATTAGGGAGATAAGTGAACAATTCAAATAATGCATCAGAACTCTACTCCTTATTGGCCTAAAGGCAATGGCGACGTTGAAGCAGCAAACAAGAACATAAAAAAGATTTTGAGAAAGATGATTCAAAGTTCCAGGCAGTGGCATGAAATATTTTCTTTTGCATTGTTGGGATATCGCACTACTGTGCGCACGTCGATTAGAGCAACCCTGTACCTTTTGGTTTATGGAACTGAAGCGATAATACCCACAACGGTTGAAATCCCTTCTTTCCAGATTATTGTCGAAGCTGAAATCGAAAACAATGAGTAGGCCAAAACATGTTTTGAACAGTTAACCCTGATCAATGAAAAAAGAATGGCCGCAGTCTACCACGGGTAGTTGTACCAATAAAGAACTGTCTGTGCCTACATCAAGAAAGTGTAGCCTATAAATTTTGAAGTGGGACAACTCGTTTTGAGGTATATTCTCCCCCATCATCACGAAGCAAAGGGAAAATTTGCTCCTAATTGGAAATGACCATATATTATCTGAAAGTTGTTGCCAAAGTGGGCACTGTATCTGAGAGAAATTGAAGGGAATGACCCTGAAATAGCTGTGAATGCGATGTAGTCAAAAGGTATTATGTCTGAACCTTCTGCAACAATAGCACTATCCGATTGGGATGATGAAGGCTTTCACTCTCGCTACCCCAAACACTCCAATATTTTGCTAAACCCTTTGAGTCGCTTACCTTTCTTTCATTATCCTCTTTGGAACTTGAAGATGTTTGTAATAAAAAAATGATGAAAAAAAAGAAAGAGAAACAAAAAAATAAAAACAAAAACAAAATGTTTTCCCTAAACTACATTCGACTTTATTTCGAAAGGATATGTAGGCGGCCTCTCTCTGCGTTCAGGCACAACCAAATAAAAATCCAGTTTTCCCCAAAAAGTGAAATTGGGGCAGACGTTATAATGGTTCGGCGATGATCCTGCATAAACGTTTCCAAAGATGTAATTCGATCCAATTCTTTTTACCTAAACCTTGTTCAAGTCTTTCCGATCAATTGACAAAAGGTTTCAAAATCAGAGAACGCAATAGTTTGGATACGATACAACTGAGATGAGAGAATTAAAATGAGAGAGTCTTATTGGTGAAAACCAACGGATGCCATAAGCCGACAGTGAGTTGAAAAATTAAAAATGAGAGAGTCTTATTAGTGAAAACTCATAAAAGAGCACTATAAGGAGATGGTATTGAAAGAGTACTAGCAAGGTTTTGCGGTTTTGAAAAGTGGGTCATAATGAGTTTATGAGAAGTTGGGATAGTTGTGCGGATTGGGAATCCAATCCAAGAAGCATGTCATGTCTATTGAAGTGTACATGCACCCCAGATAAGTCCGTCCTTCTTCCCCGAAAGGGACACTTCTCCTTATATTCATTTACTGTCCTTTGTTTACTTTTTTTGAATCCCTTTTGTCACACCTCCTTTTTTACACACCACTCCGAAGGATAGTGTATAAGGAAGTTTTTTCAATTTAAGTGACATTATTTGAAATGGTATTATTTATTTAATTTGTTCAGAGTCGTCACTTGGGATAGTTTATTTGGTGTCCCAAGTCACCGATTTATTATAAATCTCGAATCGAGGAAAAATCGACTTTCATATTAAAGCCTGCAAACCAGAAATTCTAGATAAGGAATTCCGTTAACCCGAGGGAAGGTGTTAAGCACCCTCGAATTCCGTGGTTCTAGCACGGTCTCTTAAACTATCATAATTGGCCTATTATATGATTTTAACACATGTTTCAACCTATAACGCAATTTTAAACTATATACCGCTTTTGATTGATTTTTAAGGAATTTTGTAATGTTATTGAAACACGTCTTGGACCACGTCACATAAATGCACTCGTGGTTTTTGACATATTTTAACACCATTGAGATTTGAATTTGGGTAACATAAATGTGCACCCGAGTTTAAGGAAGTAGATTTATTAAAATGCGCGCCTAAAGCGACTAATATGTTGATAACTTTAGTTGGCGTGGCACGTCTCGATTCTATTGTTAAAGGATATCCTACTAGTATTTGGAAAGTCTATTAGCTATTGTTATCCAACTGCTTAAGTCAGATTATTTGTGGAAGTCTAACTAATTAACTACAACTACAATACTGTCCAACTCTAAAGAAGAGACCAACATTATGGTAGGCCTATCTATAATAAGCGAGAAATGAGCCAGTATCCGAGTTTGGGCTCTATGTGACGGGGTCCAAGGCCTCAACTAACATGGCTGGTGAAAAATTAAGTTGGATTGGGCTCCAAATGAGACTGAGCCCAGTGATACGCTCATAAAAGGGTAACAATTAGAATTGGGCTCTAGTTGGGCCTGGTTCTTGTAATCTGATTAAGCCCTACCTGGTATACAATACTGTAAGCCCAATCACAAAGGATATAAAGTCTAATTATCAGGTTTGAATTGTGGATTAATCCTGAATGCAAGTCATACAAATTATTTGAATCTGCGAATTGTTCACCATTTGTTCGCACAGCTCAAAACATCAACATTTTATGTAACTCTTGAATCCTAAATTAGCTTTAACATGGACTACGAAATACAACACAGAACTAGCATCCCGGAGATGTTGAATTATAATTTTATCATTTGAATCATAATTCCTCAAAGATATACCTACCTAGCAAATATTCTGATTTTTTTAGTATAGAAATGGATAACCTGATTGTTAATTGCAGGAAACATGATCCTTCCTAAAGCTAATGTAATAACATACAGTCCATAATGCTCGTGATTTTAACACTCCCAATCAGTTATACAATATGATCTAAGAGTTAACTAAGCATAATCCTGTGACAATTCCTACAATATGAATGATATTAGAACTAAGCTGCTAACATAAGGTAAGGAATTTTTTTTTAAAGCAAATTTTAGATTTTATTAATAAAGAAAATAAAGTTACCACAAATAGGTGAAATGCAAGTAAGAGAGTCAAATCGCCGGAGTTGTTACCCATATAACACAATCGGTCTAACCTTACCGTATTCGACCTATTATGATAACATTACAGAGAAGATAGGATTATATGATAAGGGGGGAGTACCAGTATTGTCACCCATATAACAATAACCGGCGAAAACCTTACCTTATAAATCCTATCGAGACCATAAAAGGACTCAAGAAATACAAGCCATAAAGCGAAAATAAATAAAAGAACATTAATGTGATGGTACAGAAAGAAGATATATATCTTTCTTCTCTCCATATTTGTGAACAACTACCTCAAATTGTCTTTAAAAATCACGCTTTTTCCTTGACCGGTGAGGCTTTAAAACAGATGGATGGACGATTTTTTTTTGCTTTGCGATTCTCATCGGGGGCCTTCGGATGTTAGCGCCTACGCACAAACTGTTGTCACAGCTTTTATCTCTTTCCCGATATTTCTTATTTGCTTTGCAATGCATTGGAGATAAATCTCCATTTCTCGCTGCTTCTGCTCGGCAATGCGATAAAATTTCTTCTTCCTCCCCTTCTTCATAAATATGTCTTCCTATCTCCTCCTTCAGAAATTGGCTATTCTGGATATTGAATTGTGATGCATTTACCACAATCTGTTGCTGTCCCTTCTCCATGGGTGTGATTGACTTAGATGATATAATCTGATTTTGGGCAACTATAGGCGATGAAGTTGCACTTCTATTACCATCTATGGTGCACCAGGTATCGAAGTATTTTTTGGAAAAAAATATCGGTGCATTATGGTTCAGTGTGGTCCTTCTGTTTGAATTTGTTGGCAAATTGGCAGTGTACTGGACTAACGTTATCTTCCTTTGTGTTTTGTACTGATTCTCATACTCTTCTCCAGCATTGTCAACTTCACAATCTTGTTCATCATCTGAAGAGGAAAAAGCAGCAAAACCTTCTCCCCAGCTCTCTTCATCGTCATACTCTCGTTGGTCTTTTCACAATTTAGAATTTACGACCATGTCCCTCATAGGACTTTGTTTGTTAATTGTAGATGACGATGATGGATCTCCATAACATTTGATCATTGTCGGCTTCTGTCCAGACAAATCACTGGGCAGATTAGAGAAAACAACAGCCTTGCCTGCATTTGAAAGTTTATCTAAGGAGTTTTCATTGGAATGCATTCTGTTACGGAGTTGTGAATTTGGATTTGTTTTGGATATGGATGGGCATGTATTTGTTGTATGTTGGCCGACTTGAAGAGTTTGTTGAGATACCTCTTCATTATGTGATTGCAATTCATTTTGATTTAACAGTTCAACAGACAGTGAAGCTGCTGGAACTGTAGAGGTATGTTGACGATTCTGAGCAGCCTCTTCTTTTGTAATGCTTGATAACTGTTTTTCAGCCTCAACATTAGTGTTCACAGATTTAGCTCAATCAGCTGAAACTTGCAAATGATTTTCCAGATGTAATGATGCATCCAGTGGTTCGACCAGTGTGCTGAAATGCTGGTCAATCTGCTTCAGTTGATTTTCTTTTGCATTGTCATTTTTACATTGTGCTGGCTCCCCTTTTGGACTATTAATGGTTTGTGCAGGATCAGAATCAGATGTTTGACCTCCTACCATCTGCTTGTTGCATCTGCTAAGTTGGCCTTCAGGAGCAACCAAGTGCTCAGTCTGTGCAGAAGAAGAATTATGGTGTGTTATTAACTGCATTGCCCTTTCTGCAGAAACAGATCCAGTAAAACCATTCTTTTCTGCATTGTGGTCCATTGCAGCTAAATGTTCAGTTTTTAGCACATTAACCTCATTCACATTGGCCATGTTTACAGTGAGCATAGCTGGTGGATTAGTCCATTGACTACAATGTTGTAGTTCAGCAGTATGGGGAGTGTCACAGTAGCTTAGAACTGTTACATTATCTACTGACTCAGATGGAGTATCTTTTGGAGTAGTAACTACATTGAAAGCCACTGATTCTCCTACGTTAGTACTCTTGCAATTGTTGTCGACTTTGATCATTAAATGTTGCTCGATGGTATTATTCTGTGTACAAACATCATTTGCCTTATCGGCCAAGAATTGCTGTGTCTTTTATCAGATTTAACAAATAGCTGCTGCTCGATATTTTTGCCTTCCTTGCAAATCTCTATCAAATTCTGTTCAGAACTATTTTCTGTGTCAGCTACTTCAGTAGTAACTGAAGGTTTGACAGTTGAATTTCCAGATTGGTTTTCAGTTACTCCAATTAGAGGAGTATGTAATGTTTCTAAATTTTGCCTTTCATTCTCTTGCATCCCATGACCATTTGGGATTGGAATAACTAGACCGGTTTGGACAGCAGATCCAGAAGCCTTCGACTGTCCTACACCATGGATATCAAATCGACGATCTGCATTGTTCGCATTCAAATAGTCCCTTCCATCACCTTCCAATTTAGACAGACTGCACCTATCATCTGAAACAGTAGTATGAACTGTTGTTCCATTTTCTGAAATCCATCGACACAATTTAACATTATGACCTTGATGGTAACAATGCGTGCAGTATGCATGAACATTCTCAAGCACTATCCTCTGATCGAAATGTGATACCTTTCCATTTATGGAGTCTACTATCTTAATCTTTATTTTTGCTGGATGCTTGTCGAGCAGGTTGATCAATACTTTAACTCTAGCCGTACTTGGTCGCGTTCGATCTTTAGTAGCTTTATCTACTGCAATAGGCTTTCCTACTACTGACGCGATGGACAGTATAGATTTTTTGGCAAACAAATTTGCGGGCAGATCGGGAAAAGAGATCCATACCACAGCTTTTGACATTTCCTCTCGCGGATTAAATCCTATTGTCCACGGGAAAGTCCTAAAGAAGAAATCTTCTCCTTTAGCCCATACATAGCCATTTGTTCTTGACACCACCTGAGCATAATCATCAAACAAATCAAATCTTACAAGAATGTGACGATATTCTAGTTGTTCGACGTTACAACTTCCTTTGACACCAAGTTGGATCGGCAGAATCTTCTTCAACTCTTGAAGTTCTGGCTTTCCGTATTAGAATTTGATGATCACAGCTTGTTGAAGGCCTTCCTCCTTTGTGAAAGAATTAACTTCATCCACTGTGAACTCCACAGTTGGCAGACCATGATCGAAATAGATTGGACAAAGCTCCAGACTTGGTTTGATCTCGACAGTTTGCTGTCCAGCAAGCATCGACATGTATGACTGTTTAGGTCCATTGTCAAATTGATTTTGTGACTGGATTTTAGAAGTCTCTCTCGCAGCACAAGGCTGGGGAGAGGTCAAAACTTCCATGAGATTCAATCAGAATACGCACAGAATCATTCCTTCCATGCAATCAGAAAGGAAATGAAACTGAAAATGAAATTGACTTAGTTATTGTAGACCGAAACTAAGATCTAAGATGTAGAAGAAATGGTTACAGATATGTTGAAAACATCAATATACGATTGTTCGCAAGAAGAGAAGGATTATGTGACTCCAAAATTGCAGTAATCCACCGCAGAAATAGTGTCGGAATCACTATTCCGATGAATAGCGAACAGTGAACTGGAGAGAGCTTCTGTGAACAGTCCGATTTGGGGTCATACTTGTTAATTGATGGATTGTTACTGGTTCTGGAAGTGAAAACAGGGTTCAGGTGATGTGTTGGTAGGTTCTATTTGAGTTTGAGGAGCTTTGGTAGTGTTGTTGAGATGGTGAAGCAGATTCATGAATAGGTAAGGAATTCAGGGGCAAGTACCTGGAAATTAGAACCAAAAATAGGAAAATTGAAGGTCAAGCCAGGCAACAACAAAGCAACAAATGCAGTTTCAGCAAAATACCAGCAAGTCCAATGCAAAATTCAAGGGTTAAGATGTAACAAACACCAAAAATAAGGTTCAATTGAGTGACAAACCCAACTGAAATTAAGACCAAACTTTGACGATTTAAATTGACTCTTAACAGGTGGATTCCACCTTGAATTTAAGATGTTGAAGCTTGATGAAACAGTAGAACTGGTGCTAGGCCATTTTTGTTGATTTTTTAGGATTTAGTTTCGAAATCTGAAGATCTGAACTTTATACACTTAAACTATCAAATTCTGCACAAAAGCTCCCTTCTCCAAAACTTTTTTTTGGTTGATTTTCGGATCCTCTTTAAGCTGCAAATGACTATGCCTTTTATAGGCAAGTCACTAGGGCAGCCATAAAATTTGTTATTTCCTTTTAGTCTCTCATTTTTTAACTTGTTTACCAAGTTATAACCTAGAGTTTGCTAGTAAACCCTAATAGAAGCTTCTGAAACTGTTACACTAAGATTCCTTGGGTGATTTAGCTATACTATCCCTTAGCTATCCTAGAATTACCCTTTAAATTCCGAGTGAAGTCTGAGCCATTTGACCCAAATCAATGGGTCTGCATAGCCCAGACTGCTCTTCTTTGATCCCTCTGAGTTCAAAACCCATTGAACTCTAACGACCTAGCTTAATTCTAAATAAATTTGACCCTTACTTAAACAAACAAAACAAAATTATTCTAATCAATCATGAGTTAGCTTGGAATTAACTGCCGATAAATAGAAGAACCTAAAACCAAAAGAAAAAATAAATAAATAGGAGGATAATGAACAAATTAAAGAAAAAACTATCAACTAAACAAAACGACTGAACAAGCTACTATAAACAAAAGCTAATCTCCTATTGTTTGGACACATGCAAATTTCTGAACTCTAACTAATGGGAATCAGGAACAAGAATCAAAAGAAAAGAGGACGAAAATTAAACCAATTAAAAATCAGAAACTAAATAGGATAGGGGTTCGAAATCACCGGATCAAAACCCTAAAAAATATCTTCGTGCACAACTACGAGGTTTTAGGTTAGAACTTCAAGATGAATGTTCGAGCCGTTTAGATGTGATTCTAGGGAAACTAAGCACGAATTTGCCGTGAGGAAGGTGAGAGATTCTATAGGGGTTAATTTGGAGTGATTTGGAGGTGGAGGTTTTGGCCGCCTATTTTGAATCGATATTCGAGAAAATTTGGCAGGTTCTGAGAAAAATGGAACGTGGATTTGAGATGGGGAGGGTGTAGTGATGGCTCGGTGTGAATTTGGGGTTGGTTGTACGGTGGCGCCGCCGTACACGACGGAGGAGCCAGACCTTCCGACTAATATTCGAGACATTCCGGTGGTATTCGAAGGAGGGTGAGTATATATTTGGATAGGGGAGGGTATGGGGAATCTATGGTGTAATTTTAACGGCGATTGGGGTTCCACTGCCGCTGTGGACAATTTTTGGCCGGTGGCCGATGGCGGTGGGCGACAGAGACGGGGTGGAATTAGGGTTTGGGTTTTTGGGTATGAGAGATGGTGAGATGGGGGGGGGGGGGGTAGGCGTTAGGACACTTATGTATTTTTAGAACCATAGTTCTCAGCCGTTGGATCAAAGATCCTCGACGACTGAGATTAATTGGATCCAAACGACGCTGTTTTGATTTATTACGGCTGGACTAGGCAATGGGCGTGGTATGGACCGGGTACTGGGTTTATTTTGGGCTGGGGTTTAATTCAAATGGCCCAATTTTGGGTTTCTCTTTTTGCTTTACTTAATTTTCCAGAGTTATTTTAATTTTTTTTTTTTAAAATTTGAATTAAAAATAAAAACTGAATTAAATCCTAAATTAGATTAACTTTGTTAATTTTATTAAGCTCTAATTGATAATTAACACAATTAATCAATTTAAAAGAAACTAACAAAATTTAAATTAGACAAAGAAAAGATAAATAAAAAAAATTTATTTGTTTTGTAAAATACTAATCACCAATTACTTTTAAAATATGTGAACTCAAATCCTAATTGCAAATTCAATATTTTTGTATTTTTTATGAATTATCTAAATTAAAAATGCACACAAAAATGCAAGCAAACACGAAAAACTATGCAATTAATCCTAAAAATCAAATAATTTAAAGGAAAACAAATCCTAAATCTAAGAATTTTGTAGGAGTAATTCATGTGGCAAAAATTACGTGCTCACAGCTGCTCATCTTTGCTCAAAAATACGAAGAGTTTTAGTGCAAAGATAAGTGAGCGGACACGAGCGATTTATTCCCGTTTGAGTACTTCGTGAGGAGCATTTTGAAAAGCTTGATCGCACCCTGCTTCAGAGATTGCCTACATATACTCGGCTAAAGATGAATCATGTCAGTGTAGTTTAGGAAGTTTTAGTAGCTGGGACTACTGGGAGCTGTGATTTTACTGCTGCTAATGCTTGCTGACCTCCTTATTACATGTAAAAGGAAAATCAAAAGCTAAGCTAACTATGCCTATTAACTACGAGTTACAAGATTCCTATCTATAAATTTCTTGAAGCTTGATCTTGAGTCTTAGCTGATTTTGCTGTGGACCTCGACTTGAATCTTTATGCTCGTAAGCTGTAGGTGCAGTGTCTTTCTTTAGCATTGGAGCAGAGCGGGACATGCGAATCCTGTGATTTTGAATCAAATTTGAGCAATCCATATCCTTCCCTTCTTCAAGCACTCCGAGTTCGCTTCTTTTTGTATTTTTCTTCTTTTCCTTTATTCTGGATTGAGACTCACTCTTCCTGTCATCTGGAATCCTGTGCCTTGAGGTAAACGCTTGTTCAGACACTAAGACAAACAAACTAACAAAATGTTTTTGCCCCAACTTTGTTAGGAAAATTTCGTGAGTTATTTGCAACACAAAAATCTAAACTACTTTTCCTTGAGAACAATAAAAATCAGGATTGTATATCTTCGGGAGTGAAACTTTAAATCCGCGGGTTATGCCAGGATGGGGAAACAGATCCTTGGGTTATGCCAAGGATATCCACGAGTTATGCCGGGATTGAAAAGGGTTCCAGCTGGGGGATAAAAAGAGAGTCCACGGGTTCTGCCAGGATAGAGAAAAAGGTCCTTGGGTTATGCCAGGGAGATCCACGGGTTATGCAGGGATAAGAAAAGGGTCCTGGGCTATGCTAGGGAGGATCCACTGGTTATGCCGAGATAGAAGAAAAGGCTCCTGGGTTATGCCAGGGAGGATCCACGGGTAATGCGGGGATAAAGGAATAAGGTCCTTGGGTTACGCCAGGGAAGATCCACGGGTTGTGATGGGATATAAGAAAAAGGTCCCTGGATTATGCCAAGGAGGTTCCACGGGTTATGCCAGGATTAAGGAAAAGGGGTCCCGGGTTATGCTGGGGAGGATCTACGGGTTATGCCGGATTAGAAGAAAAAGGTCCCTGGGTTATGCCAGGGAGGATCCAGAGGTTATGCCGGGATAGAACAAAAAGGTCTCTGGGTTATACCAGGGAGGATCCATGGTTTATGCCGGGATAGAAGAAAGGCTCGTGGGTTATACTAGAGAGGATCCACGGGTTATGCCGAGATAGAAGAAAAAGGTCCCTTGGTTATGTCAGGGAGGATCCACGGGTTATGCCGGGATAGAAGAAAAAGGTCCCTGAGTTATTCCAGGGAGGATCCACGGTTTATGCCGAGATAGAAGAAAAAGGTCCCTAGGTTTTTCCAAGGAGGATCCACGAGTTATGCCGGGATTGAAGAAAAAGGTCCCTGGGTTATGCCATGGAGGATCCACGGGTTATGCCAGGGAGAAAGGAAAAAGATCCTTAGGTTATGCTGGGGATAAAACGAAAATGACCCTCGGGTTATGTCAGGGAGGAAAAGAAAAGATTCTCAGGTTATGCTGGGTGTAAAAGGAAAAATGATCCTCGGGTTATGCCAGGGAGGTCCACAGGTTATGCTGGGGACAAATAGGGATGTGGTCTTAGGTTTGGGAAGGATGCAGCTAGAGATTGGCGACCCTATGCTACCTTGATCTTATTATATTCCTTTTCTTCTTTCCTATTTTGTTAAAACCGCGGGAAAAGATTTGAAGGAAACTTCCCTTTTTGGGCTGATTGTTGCTGTGAAGCCTTTCCTAGCTCCTATGCATTTCTTTTGGGGCTGCACCTGCTTTTGCCTGGTTGCTTGAATTGCACTTGTTTCAATTTGCAAACAAAGAACAATTGTTAGTCTGAAACGGCGGTTGGTTTTGTGGCCTTGATTGCTTGATCTCGGCCCTGCTGCTGTTGAGAACCTCTATTTTTTCAAACTTTTCCTTGATGGTTGGTTGGTGGAACTCAACTTTCAGATTTATTTTGCCTTTGTAGGCCTTTCATTTTTGACTTATTTATTCCAACTTCTGGTACATTGGCTTTTCAAAACTTTGCCGAGGCAATTAACCCCATGGGACTCAACCTTTTTAACTTTATTTTGCCTTTGTGGGAATTTGACTTTGATTTCCTTTCTTTTCAAGCACTTTGCTTTAAAGCATTAGCCATTATGGCCAGTTAGGATCGGCTAGATGCGTCCGCTGAGGCTGGGCATGCTTTTTCGGTTTCTATTAGGCAGAGCCCTATAAAGCCATTATTGCCACCTTTTCTTTATATTAGTTTCGGGTGTCAAAGTTAAACCAAAGGGATTCAAGAAAAGTAAGCGAAAGGAATAAAATTAATTTAAAGAGAAGCATCCCTTTCGGGGAGAAAAGAAGGACTTATCTGGAGTGCATGCGGACTTCAAATAGACATGACATGCTTCTTGGGCTGGATGCACCTGCACAAACTTTTCCCCGCTTCTCATAAACTCATTAAACCACATTTCAAAACCAGGGAATCTTGCCAGGATTTTCGATGGTGAACAATGTCTTCATTTTGGCCGATGACGCTCTTTTAGGGTTTTCACGACTTGACCTCTCTCATGTCTCTTCTCACCGTCGTCCGATAGTGCTCTTTACGAGTTTTCACTAAGCAGACTCTATAATTTTCAATTTCTCTACTCACCGTCTCCTTATGGTGCCTGTAGATTTTCACCAATAAGACTATCTCATTTTGTTTCTATCAGTTTTTTTGCACCAGGCTCCAACAACTAAGTTTTCCCATTCCAACGCCTTTGCCAATTGATCAAAAAGACTTGGACATGGTTTTGGGTGAAAAGAATTTGGATGAAATTACAACTTTGGAACCATTCTGGTGGGCTTTTCAGCAAAACCTTTATATCATCTACCCTAGTTTCGTTATTCGGGGGGTGAGGGGTGGGGAGAGGGGGAAGTTGGGATTTTTGTTTTGGTGTGACCGAACCCCAGAGAGGCTGCCTACTTATCCTTTCGTAATCAAGTCAGACATAGTTCAGGAAGTTTTGTTTTTTGGTTTTGTTTTGTTTGTTTTCCTTTTCTTTTGGTTTTTGTGTTGTTTTGATTTTCTCTTTTCTTATTTATTTTTCCTTTTTTTTCTTTATTTTATTTTTCTCCATTTCGTTTCATTTCTCAACAATATTTTTAGGTTCCAAAAAGGGTAACCAATGAAGAGTAACCGGCTCAAATGGGTTTGCAAAAGGGTTGATATTGTTTGGATAACGAGAATGAAACCTTTGTCATCCCAACTAGCTAGAGTTATTATTGCAGAGAGATTAGACATAGTACCTTTTTATTGTGTCTTCATTTATGGCTGCTTCGATATCATCTCCTTCGATGTCGCTCAGGGATAATGCTCCTTTAGGCAATATCTTTATGATGATGTATGGGCCTTTCCAATTAGGAGAAAAGTTTCCTTTTGCTTCCTGGAGGTGAGAAAGAACATGCCTTAACACAAGTTGTCCCACTTTAAAATTCCTAGGGTGTACTTTCTTGTTATAAGCACGGGCCATTCTTTGTTGGTTCAACTACACATGGCAGACTGCAGCCATTTGCTTTTCATCAATTAAGGTCAACTATTCCAGTTGCGTCCTGACCCCCTCAGTGTCCTTAATCTCAGCATCAACGATGATCCAGAGAGATGGGATTTCCACCTTTGCAGGTACTACTGCCTCAGTTCCATAGACCAAAAGGTAGGGGGTCTCTCCTATTGATGTGCGCACTGTTGTGCGATACCCCAATAATGCGAAAGGCAACTTTTCATGCCATTGTCTAGAGCTTCAAATCATCTTTCTCAAAATCTTCTTGATATTTTTGTTTGCTGCTTCAACAGCACCATTGGCTTTGGGCCGGTAGGGAGTAGAGTTACTATGCGTTATTTTGAATTGTTCGTATAAATCTCCCATTAATCGACTATTCAAATTTTCAGCATTATCTGTGATGATAGTTGCGGGAATGACAAAACGGAAAATAAGATTGGAATGCAAAAAATCCACCACAACTTTCTTAGTAACCGATTTAAGAGTGATGACTTTGACCCACTTTGTGAAGTAATCAATAACAACCAGTATGAATCTGTGCCCACTTGAGGCTTTCAGCTCGATTTTCCCAATGAAGTTCATGCCCCAAGCTATGAATGGCCAAGGTGCCGACATAGGATGCAGTTCTGTGGGAGGTGTATGAATCAAATCACCGTGCACCTGACACTGATGGCATTTCCGAACAAAGCTAAAATAGTCCTTTTCCATGGTTATCCAATAATAGCCCCCTTGGATGATTTTCTTTGAGAGCACATACCTATTCATGTGCGGTCCTTATACTCCTGCATGTACTTCATGCATGATCCTTCTGGTCTCTTCGGCGTCAACACATCTTAACAAATGAAGGTCCGGGGTCTTTTTGTAGAAGACCACCGCTTAAAAAGAAACCACTTGCCTGCCGTCTAATGGTTCTCTTTTGTTCCCCGGTGGCTTGCTTGGGATATTCTTGGTTGTTTAGAAACATCTTGACATCATGGTCCATTGCTGGGTATTGGGTTTTGCCTAATCCGTATTACAGTACCCATGCCTTTCCCAGATTTGGATTTCTAAGGGATCAATGTGGGCATTTCTAGGTAGGGCAACATTGAGAGCAGAGTGGCGAGTGCGTCAGCTAGTTCATTGTGACATCGATAGATGTACCTGAACTCTATCATCTTGAAGCGTTTGATAAGATATTCCATATATTGGCCATAGGGAATAAGTTTGACATCTCGAATTTCCTATTTTCCTTGGCTTGCCGGATGATTAGATCTGAATTTCCCATAATCAACAACTCTTCGACATCTTGGTCGATCGCCATGTCAATACCCATGATGCAGGCTTGATACTCGGCTGTATTGTTCGTACAGAAGAACCGAAGCCGAGCTGTGGTTGGATAGTGCTGACCGATGGGTGAGATAAAGATTTCCCCAATTCCTACACCTTTTGCGTTTACCGCTCCATCAAAGAACATTTTCCAAGCAGTGGTATCTTCAGATATTGCCTCCACCGAGTTCACTTCTTCATCTGAGAAATAAGTGTTTTGAGGTTGGTACTCATCGTCAATTGGGTTCTCGGCAAAATGATCCGCTTATGCCTGGGCCTTCATTGTTGTACGAGTGACATAAACTATGTCAAACTCGGTGAGCAGGATCTGCCAGTTTGCTAATCTTTCTGTGGGCATTGGTTTTTTTGAAATGTGTACTTCAATGGATCCAACCTGGTTATGGGGTAGGTGGTGTAGGCCTGCAGATAACGCCTCAGTTTCTGAGACACCCAAGTTAAGGCATAGCAGGTTCTTTCCAGAAAAGTATACTTGGCCTCGTAGCTGGTAAACTTCTTGCCCAAGTAGTATATTGCATGCTCTTTCTTTCTAGTGATATTGTGTTGCTTGATGATGCAACCAAAGGAAATTTCCAAGACAGCCAGGTACAGAAACAGTAGCTTTCCTGGTTGAGATAGGACCACAACTGGTGGGTTGGACAACTAATCTTTAATCTTATCGAAAGCCTCTTGACATTCATCGGTCTATTTGACCGTTGCATCTTTCTTTAGTAATTTGAATATGGGTTCACATGTGGAAGTTAAGTGAGCAATGAACCGACTGATATAATTCAATCTTCCCAACAAGCTCATTACGTCTTTCTTGGTCTTCGGAGGAGGTAAATCTCGAATAGATTTATCTTCGTCGGATCTAACTCAATACCTCTCTAGCTGACTATAAATCCCAGAAGTTTTCCTGACGGGATTCCGAATGCACATTTGGCTGGGTTCAGTTTCAAATCATATCTGCGCAGCCATTCGAAGAACTTTCTCGACTCCCGCACATGGTCATCCGAAGTTTTGGACTTGATAATTACATCGTCCACATACACCTCTATTTCTTGATGCATCAAATCATGGAAGATGGTAGTCATGGCTCTCATATAGGTTGTCCCGACATTCTTCAGTCTGAAAGGCATAACCCTATAGTAGTACGTTCCCCAAGGTGTGGTTTAGGCTGTTTTGCTCTGTGTCATCTTCATCCATCAACACTTGGTGATATCCTGCGTAAGCGTCCACAAAATACTGTATCTCATGTTTGGCGTAGTTATCAACAAGGATGTGGATATTAGGCAAGGGGCAATTGTCTTTGGAACTTTCCTTGTTCAAATATCTATAGTCCACGCATACTCCATGTGGTGTATCGGATCACTCCTGCTCCCAACTGCTTCATGATCTCTTCTTTGATTTTATCACTAACATTAGTTTTAAATTTTCTCTGTTTTTGCTGGATTGAGGGACATTCGGGATAAGTTGGCAATTTATGCACTACCAAATCAATGCTTAGTCCCGACATGTCATCATATGACCACGCGAACACATCTTTGAACTCGAACAGGAGTTGGACTAGTGTGTCCTGAGTTTTCTCATTTGCGTGAATGCTTATTTTGGTTTCCTTGATATCTTCAGAACTACCCAAGTTAACCAGCTTAGTGTCATTTAGGTTCGACTTAGGTTTATTTTCAAAATGTTACAGTTCTCAATTTATTTCCCTAAATGCCTCTTCTTTATCGTGTTCTGATTCTTGGTTTATTATTTCACAATTAGGCGGCATGTTTGGATCTGGGCACGCAGTCCGCAAAGATAACAGGTTATTTATAGCCGCATCATTAAAACAAAAAGAAGAAACAAAAGAGAAAATAGCAAAAATCAGAAAGAATAAAGAAAGATGAAAGAAGAAATATTGATTTCATTTCTTGGAATTGGAAGATAATAAGGTTTACATTTGGAAGATAAAAGACAAGAAACTTTAAAGAAAACATCCGAGTTACACCTTGGGATAACTCGCGAAGCAAAAAAGTGGCAGGACTAGTCTACTGGGACTCCCGCCTGATGGGGAATGACGTAGCCTTCCAATTCTGTAATTTGGCCTTGGGTCCCATGTACAACACCTCAGCAGTGCTAGAGCCCTCTATTGGCTGAACTATGTGGGTTTTATATAGTATCTTTCTTATTGGCACACATATTTCTTCAATCTCTTCAGCTGTAAAAACCTCATCTTGTTCCTCTTCACTGTACTTTGGCCTCACAAATGTCTTGTACATATGTGGCAATGGTTGGGACAGAACCCAACCATCACGCTTTCTATCGTTTGCCCATGTTATCAACTGGCGTCGGGTTTAAGCCTAACCAGAAGAACTTTTCAGTGGTGGGCAAGGTAACTGGCTCAGCTATTCCTTGTAGAGACTTCCCAAGTCCCTTCCCCAGTTTGAATCCATGTTGTATTATCTCTTTGGCCACCATAATTGATGCATTAGAAAGGAAGGGCCGGGGGAAAGGGCTTCCTTCTTCATACTGGTCTACCACCACAACTTCAAAGTCTTGGTAAAATATGTGCTCACTGCCTTATCTTGCTTCACGGCATGGGACTGAGGGATCTCGATAAATTGATTGCTCGTCTTCCCTATAGACCACAGTTTCTTGATCTTCTTGCTCAAACTTTACCATCTGATGGAGAGTGGAAGGTATAGCCCCCGTTGCGTGGACCTATGGTCTTCCCAAGAGAAAATTATAGGACGTGTCCATGTCTAGAACTTGAAAAGTCACCTCAGAGTCAACTAGGCCGATAGTCAGAGTTAGATCAATCTCTCCAATCATGTCCCTTTTGATGCCATCAATAGCTTGTATGCAGACATTATTGGGATGAATACTTCCAATCCCCATCCCATGCACTGTAGTGTTGAATGTGGGCAGATGTCCACCCCAGAGCCTCCTTCCACCATAACCCTTTTCACATAGTATTCTTCACATTTGACAGTTAAGTGCAGCGCTTTGTTATGTGCAGCCCTTTCTGGGGGCAAGTCATTTTTACTAAATATGATCAGATTGATCGTGAAAAATCTTTCTGCCATTCTTTCTAATTGCTCTGTGGAAGTCGCAGCTGGAACGTACACCTCATTGAGGGTCTTGACTAGTACCTTCTAGTGTTCTGGGGATTTTATCAATAAAGATAGCAAGGAGACTTGTTCATGAAACTTTAGGAGCTGGTCAACCACTTCATAGTCTGCCATTTTCATTTTCTGAAAGAATGCTTCTGCCTCTTCAGCGCTCACTGGTTTTCAAGCTGGGAAGCACTTCTTTGTGGCGTTGTTTACTTCTTCCAAATTAGAGTACTTTTTAGCAGGGTAGTTTTCTTCTCCTAAGATTTCTTTCCCTTTATATGTCACCACTATTTTATGGTAATTCCAGGGCGCCATGGAAGGGTTCGTCATGGGCCTCTATGGTGCACGACCAATAACCACGGCCTCACTCGGCCTTGGTGGATTAGTTGCCCCTTACACTACATAAGCTCCCTTTGGTACACACATCTGGGTGGTCTTGTTTAGTCCGAATCTCTTGGGAGGACTCAAAGGAAACCGCTCTTCCTTGCAGCCTCTCGGACATAGAACACAACGTCTTCGGCGGGTGCTGCCCCAGTTTCCACCTCAATTTTCTTTTTCGTTTGGGGGTGTGAGACTTTGTTCTTTTTATCCCCTTTATCTTGCTTCGGGGAAGTTTTTGGATTTCTCTCCATATCAGCAATTGCAATTTTGGCTTTAAATGTCGGGTCGAAATCCTTGTCTTCACAAATCATTATGATTACTGGCCTGTTGTTGTGGGCCGACAGTGGGTTGTTTGTTATGTTAGGGAGGTCCTTGTCCCTTAACTCAATCTTCCTTTGTTCTATTAGATCCTCTACAACTCTATTCAGGGTCTAGCAGTTTCTCATGTCATGTCCATCAACTTCTGAGTGATAGGCACATCGGGTGCCCCGCTGTTAGGAAGGCGATTTTGGGGTTTTGCCCGTTTAGAGGTTCGGGCTGCAGCAGGCCTATTTGGACAAGATTTGGAAACAAATTGGAGTAGGATTCCCTAATTGGCGTGAAATGTATCCTCCTAGGTTGTTCACAAGGACGAAGTTATTTTGCAGAGGGCGGGGATTGTAGTGGTTTTGGTGAGGAGGCTGGTTTCTTGGGAATGTGGCTTGATTCCTGTTGGCTTGTTATTGCGGTCATACAAAAGGTTGAGCATTCATGACCGCATATGGTTGATGAGCATAGGCCATGTCCTGATGAGGGTAATAATGCTGAGAGGTTCGTCCTGGGAACATGGGTCGAGGAACACGGTGTCTTCTTGTTCCCGATATCGTCATAGATGTTTCTTCTTTCTTCTTGCCCTTTGCAACTCATCCAGACCCACCCTAGATGGCTTGGGAGGTTGCTCTAATAGCAGACTGGCTTACGATTCTGCCTGTTTTCAATTCGTTTTCCACCATTTCCCCGATTTTTATAGCTTCTGCAAATGCTTTACCCATTGCTGACATTATATTCTGGAAGTAATAGGGAGTGATACTTCTTTTCCTTCGGCCCATCGCATCTAATTACTGTATTTCTTGAAATGAACAATAGAATGACTGTGCCTATCGTATTTCTCTAATTTTGGAGTCTTGAATCCTAGGGGCAAGTGCACATGGGGAAACATGCATAGATCAGCATACGACACACTCTTCTGCCCACTGAAACCCTGGATGTTCTTGAGGCTTTGCTCTATTCTCCTCATCTTTCTTGCGATGTCTTCCTGCTTAGGAGATTTGGGAGTCCTTTCTTGTCCCGGAGTGAACTCAAATTGATGTAGCTAAGGGTAGATATAAGTGCAAAATTGAGGAGGCTCCATTTGGGGGGGGGGGGTGAGTTCTTAGAATGTAAAGGCTGAAGGATCAAAAGTGGGCCTAGGCAATGCAAGCTGTGTTGTAGCTGAGCATGGGGGGGGGGGGTAAAGATGTTTGAGGCTGCTTTGGATATGACCATCTGGGAGCGAACCTCAGAGGATGTTCCATAAGATTGTCGAGATGGTTGGGTGTCCTAATGGGATACTGGGATGATTGATTGGGACAGTGGGAGTTCCGTCCATTCTAGAGAAAAACTCAGGAAATCTAGGAATTGCACTAGGAGGATCCTTTCCGTTTGACCAGGCGTCCCACATTTCCATGATGCGGAGAGCAAAAACCTGTTTTCCACGGCGGTTGCTGTTTCTGAAAGCAGGATGCCCAAGATCGGACTCTCGTCCGTGATGGGAATTGCTGGCAGAGTGATTTCTGAAGACAGTCCGATGCTTCCTTTTGATCTGGTGAAGTATGGATGTGAAGCCAGGTTACCACAAAAACCAACCACCGTTTATAAAAAACCCTGGACTTATTACAAGCAGAAAACAGTTAGTTTGAGACAAATAACTGACAAGTAATCGCATATTGGGGTGTGATGCACCTATGCAGTTAAACGTGTGTCTACATGTTTTGCAACGGTTGCATGCTTCATCCCGACTTTTCCTGATCCCTTTCCATTTGCTTCTCTTGATTTCCACTCTCTTTATTTTCCATCTCTCTTTTCCTCATTCTTTCTCTTATCTTTCTCTTTTCTTTTCTCTCCTTTTTGCCTTTGCATTTGCCACCGTTTTTTTATTTTCTCTGTTTTACTTCCTTTCCTCTCTTACTTTTGTCCTCTTTTATTTTAGGGATATAGTCGAATCTTATGGAGATTTCCTAGGCATCATGACCCCGCATGAATCAGACCAAGCGTAGTTCTTTGAAAAACAAATGCCAACAATAGGAAACAATTTTTGAGGATTTTCAAATTTCATTAATAGAACTTCTATTACAGAGATACTAAATTAATCAGTTTCTTGGAAATAAACTACATACTTGAAATGAAACCAAACACATACTCAATGTTTGAAATGTCACGAATATATTAATGCTTCAATTACTGGGGCCCACGAGGCATCATTCGGCCTCGTCGCGGGTTTATGTGCGAGACCCCCTTGTAGTTTCTCTAAATCAGTCATTACTTGATGGACGAAAATCGTCACTGCAGCAAAGAAGGTGGTACGAGTCATATTGTTGCATGCTTGGCACTTTATGGTGATGTAATCAGTGATGGTTCTGATCCTTTCTATAATCCTGCCTTTTTCCTGGAGTAATCGCTCTATCTGCTGGTTCCTGGCCTCTAACACTTAGGAATCGTGAAAGTGTTGATCTTGCATTTGTTGGATTTCTTCCTCTATTCTGGTCATCATATTATAACAGTGTTCCCAATCAACCTTAAAATCTGCAGCCCATTTGGCTTCCTCATCCTCAAGATTAGTCATTTTTCTTCTTGGACGTATGATGGTCCCTTCATAGTTTCTCTTCATTTGTTGCACAAACCGTGCCCACTCTTCTGCTTTCTTTGTCCACTGTTCATGTAGTTTTACCTGATTAGCTTCGGACTTTTACAAGTCTTCTTGGTATTCGAGGACTTTCTTTCTTAGCCCACTTATAAGCCTTTCCTTCTGGGTTGTTGACGAGTGTTTTCATCTTTCTGATCTGAGCTTTGAGTGCCTATTTCCTAGGCTAGTTTCTTCTTTTCTCCCTCGTATGTGGCGGCTTGAACACTATTTTCAAATTGAAGCTCCATAACTTGCCTTTCCAATTTACTTATTTTGACCTTGTATTCATTCTCTTTAGTCAACTAGTTCCATTGAGCTTGGGCCTCAATAGTGAATTGTTTTACATGTGGTCTCTTTGCGGGCCTTTCAGGAATTTGATACCTCTTACTGAACCATTCAACATATTTAGAGTCCACTTCACCTCTGGATCTATCTCGCATTAAGGTCGTAGGTTCTAGAAACCTACAGTGATTCCAGGTTTGGTGAATTTTTCCTTCTGGAAACACAACTTTTGGACCCAACTCAATGGAATACTTACCCAAATTTTCGTCATTATGGATGGTTTGGAATCTTCCTAGTTGATGCAAGACCCTGTAGGGAGCACAAGTTTGGATGCTCCAAACGCCCATTAAGAGTACATAGGATGCTTCAGCTGTTGTGTATATTGCTTCAGTGGCAGGGAGCCATCCAAATGGCCATTCAATTTTATCAGCAATAAGGGCCCTCAAATATGCAAGCCAAGCTTCTGTAAATGTAGGGAATTTAATGCCTGCTGCCCAGCTTACAAATTCTTCGATGCAGTTTAGATAGGTCAAACCATAATTCATGTATCCAACTCGTTGGCAGAAGTGTTCTTGCGTCCATAATTGAAGTAGAAAATTGCAACCTTGGAAAGATTTTCCTCCTTCCCGACGATGGTCAGGGCTTGGTAGATTTTGGACACGATTAGAGGAACCATAGTGCTTTTGGATTTCTTATCGCAACATCGATCATTACCATAAGACCTATCTCTATATTGCCATTTTTATATGGACAAACCACAACACCCATAAAGGCCACCATGAAAGCTAGACATCGTCTCCCCTCCCACTTGTCTTTGTTTCCAACATGGGTAGACTGGTGTTCGGCTCTTCAAAACCTCGAGGGTTGCCATGTCGAAGATACAAAAACTAGAGTGTGCACTACCCTTCGGATAGATTTCTGTCTTGGACATCCCGACTAA
Source organism: Nicotiana benthamiana (assembly GCA_034376525.1). Classification (NCBI taxonomy): domain Eukaryota; kingdom Viridiplantae; phylum Streptophyta; class Magnoliopsida; order Solanales; family Solanaceae; genus Nicotiana; species Nicotiana benthamiana. The sequence continues at coordinate 65,227,755 of CM067331.1, read as the reverse complement.
TACTCAGCAAATTAAGGAATCTGTGAGGGGACACCGGTCTTGGCGATAAGGGATATCGGCTCCTGATATTTCCATTTAGACCCACATAACCAGCTACCTCTTCCAATATAGGTGTGAATTTGAAGCCAGAGAAATAGAACGTGTTGCAAGTTAGGTCCCAAAATGGTATTACGACTTTAATTATGTTTGACCTTGGCTTGACATTCTATAGTCCGATGAGTCCTCCCAAAACTCTTACCACTATTTCTCTACTGCCCTTTCCTAGATCATCCAACCAAATATGGAACTTCAAGGGGATCTCATTAAGGACTGTGAAGGGTTCAATTTCGTTCATGCTCATCCTGCACATTTATTAAGGCTATTTAATGACTTATTTTAGTGAAAAATAACAATATATATTTTTTCAAATTTTTTTATTTTTTCTCTTTTTTTCCTTCAAAAACAACCGATACAGTCTTTTAGCACTTCGAGGAAGAATATTTAAAGGTTGTGCTTGGTAGCCGTTGGAAATTACCCAAGGTGGCTATTCTTGCAAAAGTAGCCTTCCGGGGTCCTTTTGGGGCATTCAACTTATTTTAAGCAAGAATGGCATCACCCTACTTATTTGTGACTAAGATAATTTTTTATTGTTGTTTTTGGCTATTTTTACAAAAAGGGAAGTTGGACCCGATGGGAGTTGCCTATGTATCCCACATCCAGTGGGAATTAGACTGGTGTAGTTCGGGTAGATTTGACAAAACCAACTATTTTAAAAATGAAAACTTTTCTTTTTCCCTTTTTTTTTGAAATTTCGGCAGAGTTTCAGTATGATTTAGGTATTTGTTTTTCTCGAAAAAGGTGATCACCCCCTGCTATACTTCTTTTAATTCTCACCCATTATTTATAAGCATGTCAACATGCAGATCCGAAACAAATAAATGCACAAGTAGCAAGTAAGATGCATCAGGATGGTCTTTTCAATTTGGATACACCTGTCCTAGACGGACCCAACCACTGTATTGAGTCCCCTAAGTCAAATTCACATGATGCAAACAAATATTCCTACTAGGGATCTGGCATGAGACTTTGTCATACTTGGTTTAAAACCTGGGTTTATTGTTCTAGACCAGACTTACCTGAACGGACAACTCGAGCCAGGGAGCAGCATACCTAGGATACAAAAGCTATGTCGGCTTATCAGCTTGTCCGAACCCTGTTCTAAATAGGATAAGACTCTAAACAGAAGAGAAGTCACACGAAGTGCACCCTTCTCCATGATGTAGAAGACTCAAAGAGAAGAAGGATTTCGTAACAGTTTATATATACAATTCAACGAATATCAAATCGGTTAAAGATTTAGCACATTAGGCATGAAACATGTAGGAAAATTAGATAAAGACAAATGTAATAGTTATAATAAGCTCAAATTCTTGAAACCTGAACCAGAGATTCTGGGTCCTTTATCCCCAGAAGAGTCGCCAGAACTTTCACACCTCCTTTTTTACACACCACCCCGAAAGATAGTGTATAAGGGAGTTTTTCCAATTTAAGTGACATTATTCGAAATGAGATTATTTATATAATTTTTTCATAGTTTCTACTTGGGATATTTTTTTTGGTGTCCCAAGTCACCGGTTTATTATAAATCCCAAATCGAGAAAAAAATCGAATTTCCTAAGAAGCATGCGAACTAGAAATTCTAGCTAAGGAATTCTGTTAACCCGAGGGAAGGTGTTAGCCCCCCCGGATTCCGTGGTTCTAGCACGGTCACTTTAACTACCATAATTGACATATTATCTGATTTTAACACATGTTTCAACCTACAACGCAATTTTAAACTATATACCGCTTTTGATTAATTTTTAAGGAATTTTGTAACGTTATTAAAATACGTCTTGAACCACGTCACATAAATGCACCCGTGATTTTTGACATATTTTAACACTATTGAGATTTGGATTTAGGTCACATAAATGTGCACCCGAGTTTAAGGAAGTAGATTTATTAAAATGCGTGCCTAAAGCGACTAACGTGTTGATAACTTTGCGGGCAGACATGACAATTAGCTAAATGGCACGTCCCAGATTCTAAATATTTTTGAACGGAAGCACTTAAAGAGGGCCACACAATTTTGAATTTAGTTGGCGCGGCGTACCTCGATTCCATTGTTAAACGATATCAAACTAGTATTCGGAAAGTCTATGAGCTATTGGTATCCAATTGAAGGCTTAAGTCAGATTTTTTAGGGAAGTGTAACTAATTAACTACAACTACACTACAGTCTAACTCTAAAGAAGAGGCCAAAATTACTGTAGACCCATCTATAATAAGCGAGAAAGGAGCCACTATCTGAGTTTGGGCTCTATGTGACGGGGTCCAAGGCCTCAACTAACATGGTTGGTGAATAATTAAGTTGGATTGGGCTCCAAATGACACTTGTATAAGAGTTTTTCCAGTTAAAGTGACATTATTCGACATGGGATTAATTATTTATTTCAAGAGTCGCCACTTGGGATAGGTTTGGCTTTTGGTGTCCCAAGTCACCGGTTTATTTAAAATTCCAAATCAAGGAAATTTCGACTGCCCGATTGGAATCTGCAAATAGAAATTCTTGAGTAAGAAATTCCGTTCACCAGAGAGAAGGTGTTAGACACCCTCGGATCCCGTGGTTCTAGCACGGTCACATAAACTCATAATAAATGGCTAAAAATATGATTTGCTATGACTGTTAATCCTGAAATTTTAAATTATTAATCGCTTTTAACATTTCTTAGGAAAAATTTGCAATGTTATTAAAACACGTCGTGAATCGCGTCATATAAATGCACCTGCAATTTTAGACATATTTTAATTCCATTGAGAATGGGATTTGGGTCATATAAATGCGAACACGAATTTTGGAAAGTATTTTATTAAACACGTGCCTATAGCAACTACGTCTTCGAAATTCGTGGGAAGGCCATGAAATTCGCTAAAAGGCACTTCCTATTTTTCTATGTGTTTTAATGAATTAAAGAGCCATCGCTTGGTGCTTGATTGGATTAACGCGTCTCACTTCATTTTATAAGGGCATTCTAACGCATACTAAGTTCTCTATTATTGCTGTGTTTAAATGCATTGATCATTTAATATATAAACTGTGTATTTTTTAGCAAATAACATTGTCAACTCAGCCTCATTCGTGGCTAATTGCACACACATTGGATTTCTTCTGAGCTACCCATGTCAAGGTGCTACAAGTTCTTTCTAACAATGTGTACTTGGCCTCATAACTGGTAAACTTTTTGCTCAGATAATAAATGGACTGATCTTTCTTTCCCATTAGCGTCATGCTACGTGAGAATACAGCCGAAAGAGCCTTCCAAGACCGCCAGATAGAGAAATAATGGCCTTCCTAGTTCCGGCGGGACCAAAACTAGTGGATTATACAAGTATTTCTTGATTTTATCAAAAGCTTCCTGATACTCGGCCGTCCACTTAGCTGCTACATCCTTCTTCAGTAGCTTAAATATAGGCTCACACGTTGAAGTTAATTGGGCGATGAATCGGCTCATGTAACTTAATCTTCCCAATAGACCCATCACATCCTTTTTGGTCCTTGGTGGAGGCTGATTGCGAATGGATTCGATCTTGGTTGGATCCAATTTGATGCCTCTACGGATGACGATGAATCCCAAAAGTTTTCCCGACAGTACTCCAAATGTGCATTTTGCCGAACTCAATTTCAAATTATATTTGTGGAGCCTTTCGAAGAATGTCCTCAGATCCTTTACATGATCGCCCTGCATCTTAGATTTGATAACCTCTATTTCTCTATGCATTATATTGTGGAAGATGGTGTTCATAGCCCTCATCTATGTTGCCCCGACGTTTTCAATCCAAAAGGCATAACTCTATAATAATACGTCCCCCAAGGTGTGGTGAAGGCAATTTTCTCAGCATCTTCCTCATCCATCAACACTTGGTGGTATCTTGCGTAGCAGTCAAATAAGGATTGTATCTCATGCTTGGCACAATTATCGACAAGGATGTGGATGTTGGGAAGAGGGAAATTATCCTTGGGAATCGCCTTGTTCAAATCTCTATAATCCACACACACCCGAGTTTTCCCGTCCTTCTTCGGCACCGGGACCACATTAGCCAGCCAAGTGGTATACCGCACTACCCAGATTACCCCTGCTTCAAGCTGTTGTGTAATTTCCTCTTTGATTTTATCACTGACATCAGGCTTGAACTTTCTTTGCGTTTGTTGGACAGGGAACATCCGGGGTATGTAGGCAACTTATGAACCACCAAATACATACTCAGACCAGGCATGTCGTCATAGGACCACGCAAATACGGCTTTGAATTCCAACAGGAGTTGAACCAATGAATCCCGCATCACTTTATTTACGTGGATGATTATTTTAGTTTCTTTGATTTCATCAACATTGCCCAGGTTAACTGATTCGGTATCATTTAAGTTAGGATTAGGTTTTGTTCTCAAAGTGTTCCAATTCTAGAGTGATTTCCCTAAAATCCTCTTATTCATGTATTCCGCTTCTTGGTTTGTCATTTCACAAACAGACAGCGAGTTTGGGTCGTGGCATGAAGTCCGCGAGCATGTCGTTTTATTTAAAGCCACATTATTGGGACTGAAAAAAAGATGAAAAATAAATAAAGACAAAAATAAGAAAAAGGCAAAGAAATGTGAATTAAAAAATATTGATTTTATTTCTTCGAATTTCAAAGATAACAAGGTTTACAATTGAGATTTTAAAGTTCTAAAAGGAATACAAACAACCGAGCTATACCCTGAAATAGCTCGTAATGTGGGAAGAGGTAGCAAGGTGAGACTACTGGGTCTCCCTCCTGACAAGAAAAGGTGTGGCCTTCCAATTTTGAAGTTTAGCATCAAGTCCCATATACAACACTTCAGCGGTGCTTGAACCTTCTCCCGGTTGGATCATGTTTACTTCATAGAGCAACTCCCTCATAGCCCCACAGATCTCATCAATTTCTTCTGCCATGAAGTTTTCTTCTTCCTCCTCTTCACCGTACTTTGGTTTTATAAAGGTTTTGTACAAGTGAGGTAGGGGTCGTGGTAAGGCCCATCCTTGGAACTTTCTGCAATTAGCCCAGGTGATATCTTCTGAGGTTGGATGAAATCCCAATACAAAGAACTTTTCTGTGGCGGGAAAGGTGACCGACTCGGTAATGCCTTGTAGGGATCTTCCGAGTCCCTTGCCCGGCTAGAAACCTTGGCACATCATTTCCTTCGCTACCATAATTGAAGCATTTGAAATAAAAGGCTGGGGGAGCGACTTTCCCTCTTCATGCTGATCAGCTACTACGACTTCAAAAGCTTGATAGACTATGTGTTCACTGCCTTCCTTGGCTTCCAGACAGGGAACAGAGGGGTCCTGGTAAATCGATTGTTCGTCCCCTCCATGAACTACAATCTCCTGATTTTCATACTCAAATTTCAGCATTTGGTGCAGGGTCGAAGGCACTGCCCCTGCTGCATGAATCCACGGCCTTCCCAGGAGGTAGTTGTAGAAGGTGTCAATCTCCAACACCTGGAATGTTACTTCGAAGTCGACTGGACCAATAGTGAGGTTTGAGACTGCTTCAAATATATTCATTCTCCTTTTTCTCCTGGGTTAATATTCTATTGCACAACTATTCCTGGGTCCTTGACTTTTGTTGTATTTTCCTCACATATTCAGGTATGTCTTGGTTCCTGAAATAGCATATGAGGCACATATGTAATCCAATTTGAGGAATTATAAATGATAACTTTGGTTCTCGAGTGATTACGAACTAGTTGGCTGAAGGATATGTTCTTGAGAAATGGAAACATGGATTGTTTTGCCATAATTAAGAAGGAGGAGGAAGAAGGCCTCACCATTTAGACTTCGGCAAAGGGAGTTGATCTTAGATACTGGACCACCACATCTTGAGCCCTCCCCCCCCCCCCCAGTCCTTAGGTAGCTTGGCAGAATTTATAGTCGTTCTAGGCATTTTAAATTTCCAGCAATTTTGTTTTAAGATTTCTTTGTTTCAAAATAAATGCTTGATCCATCAATCCAAGCTTTGTTTGAGTAACTTTTTCAGTTTTAATCAAATGCATTTGTCCTTTATCATTATTCATTACTATTTGTATACTTTTCCCTTCTACAGTGTTATTATTACTTTTTCTGATGAAGCAGTGACTGTGTCATGTAATGAGGTAACGCAACATAGGAATAATGACTTAGAGGAAGAAGATGTGATACCCAAGGAAATTGTCAGGGAAGTTGAGAATTTTGAAAACAAAGTTAAATCTAACTTGGACCAAATAGAAGCAGTAAATTTGGGAGACGTCGAGACCGTCAAAGAGACCGCATCAGCATTCACTGGTTGCCAATAGAGAAGGGAGAATACATTCATTTTCAAAAGAAATATGAAGATTTCTCCACATGGTAGTATGATGATATGATCGGTTTGAGAATATCTATAGTAGCTCATAAGTTGCCTCCCAATCCCATGAGCCCGCCAGTTATGGAGAAACTCAGAAAATTCAAACCAGACATAAAAATCAAGTGAGAAAGTTACCAAGTAGATGAAAGCCAAGGTTCTCATGGTGGTTGAGTACCCTACATAGTTAGCTAACATTATGCATGTTTCGAAGAAAGACGGGAAGGTAAAAGTATCTATTGATTATTGAGATTTAAATAGAGCAAGTCCCAAGAATGATTTTCCACCGCCGATTATACACATCCTGATCGATAATTGAACCAAGCATAAACTCCAATCCTTCATAGATTACTTCACAGATTATCACCAGATCTGGATGGATGAAGACGATGTCGGGAACAAAACTTTTATTACGCCTTAGGGTGTATAATGTTACAAGATGATTCCATTCAATCTAAAGAATGATGAGGCCACTTACATGAGAGCCATGATAACCATTTTTCATGATATGATATATAAAGAAGTAGAGGTGTATGTGTACGAGATTATTATGAAATCCAAGAGGGTCGCAAATCACATAGCATATTTGAGGAAATTCTTTGACAGGCTCAAGAGGTAAAAATTGAAGTTGAACCCCGCGAAGTGTACATTCGTAGTTCCCGCAAGAAAGTTATTCGTATTCATTGTCATTCATCGAAGGATCGAGCTAGATTCTACTAAAGTCAAAGCTATTCAGGAGTTACCATCACCTAAAATCAAAAAGGATATGATGAGCTTCCTGGGATGGCTCAATTACATCTGTCGATTCATAGCACAATCCACAGTAATATGTGAACCTATGTTCAAGATGTTGAGTAAGGATGCCGAGGCAAGTTGGACCGAGGATTGTCAGAAAGCTTTTGAAAAGATCAAGGAATATCTGTTCACACCGCCAGTCCTGGTCCCATCAAAACCAAGATGACCTTTGCTACTTTACCTATCCATGTTAGATAGAGCCTTCTAATGTGTTTTAGAACAACATGATGAGACAGGAAAAAAAGGAGCAAGCCATATATTACCTGAGTGAGAAATTCACACCTTATGAAGCATGGTATACTCTGCTTGAACGCACTTGCTGTGCTTTGACCTGGACAGCCCAGAAATTGAGGCATTATATCTATGCCTACACTATATACCTTATATCTATGGTGGATCCCGTGAAGTGCATATTTCTGATGCTCATGACTATTAGGAAGTTGGCTAAATGGCATACACTACTGAGTGAGTTCGATATCGTCTATGTAACTCAAAAGATAGTCAAGGGACAAGCATTGGCAGATCACCTCGCTAATAATATGTGGGAGGAGAATATGAACCGTTGAAAATATATTTTTCTGATGAAGAAGTACCATTATTGGAAGAAGATATCTCACTTATCAGATTCCATTGTGGAAGACACAATTTTTTCTGAAGAATTCGCCATGATATACCTGATCCATGCATAATATCATGAAAAATGGGTACAAATTTTTGAGTGCTACTTAGTATTACTGAAGCATATGACGGTTGGAGGATGTTTTTTAATGGAGCCGCAAATTTAAAGGAGTAGACACTGGAGCAATTTTTTGAGTAAAAAATGGGTCAGCATTATCCCGTATCTACTAAACTCAGATTTCCTTGCACCAACAGCATAGCAGAATATGAAGCCTGCATATTATGGCTCAACATGGCAGTCGACATGATCATTCAGAAGCTACTGGTGATCGGTGATTCAGATTTTCTTGTGCACCAGGTACAAAGAGAACAATCCACCAAGAATTCCAAGATATTGCCATATCTGCACCATGTGCAGGAATTGAGAAGGAGGTTCAAAAAGATAGAATTTCGACATATTCCCAGCATTCAGAATGAGTTTGTTGACGCACTGGCCACTTTTTCCTCTATAATACAACATCCATATAAGAACTATATTGATTCTATCTCGGTGAGGATCCACAATCAGCTAGCATATTGTGCTCATGTCGAGGAAGAAGCAGATGGAAAGCCTTGGTTCTATGACATCAAGGAGTACTTATCAAAAGGAGAATAGCTGGAGCATGTAAGTTTACATTCAGATACACACACTCCAAATATTGTCAAATCACTTCTTCCATGGCGGAGGAAAGTTGTACAAAAGAACTCCGGATTTGGGTTTACTAAGGTATGTCGATGCAAAGGAAGCTGCTTGAGAATGCATGCAAGGACATGGGATCTGCATATGAATGGCTTTTGTTCTAGCCAAGAAAATACTTAGGGCAGGTTACATTTGGATGACCATAGATACGGGTTTTGTTTAGTATGTACGCAAATGCTTTCAATGTTAAGTGCATGCCGATATGATAAAAGTGCCGCCAAACAAGCTCAATGCAACAAGCTCACCTTGGCTATTCACTACATGGGAAATGGATGGCATCGGTCTGATTGAGCCCACTGCTTCGAATGGACACCGGTTTATTCTGGTAACCATTGATTACTTTACAAAATAGGTAGAATCTGCATCTTACAAAGCTTTAACTAAGAAATTCGTCGCAGATTTTGTCAAGGATCGTATTATCTACCAATTCGGAGTTGCTGAGTCCATTATCACTGACAATGCTGCCAACCTCAACAGAGGTCTGATGAAAGATATATGTGAAACTTTCAAAATCAAGCACAAGAATTCCACCGCCTACAGACCTCAAATGAATGGAGCCATAGAAGCTTCCAACAAAAACATTAAGAAAATACTATGGAAAATGGTAAAAAATCACAAGTAGTGGCATGAGAAGTTACCCTTTGCTCTGTTAGGGTACCATACCACAGTTCACATGTCAACTAGGGCAACCTCTACATGCAGGTTTATGATATCGAGGTTGTCATCCCAACCGAAGTGGAGATTTATTCTTTAAGCATCATATATGAAGCTGATCTCAGCGATGCCGAGTGGATAAATAGTCGTTATGAACAAATGGCCTTTATTGATGGGAGGAGGATGAACGTAGTATACCACGGCCAACATTATCATAACAGAATGTCTAGAGCGTTCAACAAAAGAGTCAAACCAAGATAGTTCGCATTTGGGAAGTTGGTATTGAAGAAAATCTTCCCGCACCAAGAAGAAGCAAAAGGAAAATTCTCTCCTATCCGGCAAGGTCCATATATAATTCACAGGGTCCTAACAGGAGGAGCACTCATACTTGCAGAAATGGATGGAGAAATCTAGCCAAAACAATTAATTCAGACACAATAAAGAGATACTATGCCTAAATTATTTCACATTTTCTTTTCTGATGTAGTTTAACTACACTTGACCTGATTCCTGTTTAAGAGGGGATACGTAGGTAGCCATATGGGTTCGGTCATATCATAATAAAATTTTCATTTCCCAAAATTAGAAATTGGGGCATAATTTTGAGGAGGGTTCTCAAAATTTTGAAGCAAGTCCAGTCAGCGCCATCACATTCCATGAAGTTAGTAATAAGTCAAGAACTGAGGAAGAATTTTGAAAAGGATTCTCAAAATTTCGAAGAAGATTCAGTAGGTTCCGCCGTCTATAAATTGTTAAATATCATATACCAAACTGGGGTAGAATTTTGAGGAGGACCCTCAAAATTCTAACATAAGAGAGTTGCAATGCCTTTGAAATTAGTTCATCAAAAGTTACTTGATATATCAATATGGTTCCAAACCAAGTCTACTTTATCAATGATTGCATATTTTTCAAAAATTCTATTTCCATAATAGTCAGGTGCTACCTAGGGGAACCCAAAGGGGGTTTATATAGCGGAGCAGAGCAAGTCCGGCTGACAAAGTAAGAACGAACCTTTCCTCATAAAATTTACGATTTTTCTTTGAACGTAGGAATATTTCTTTGAACCTTTCTGAGGATCTCTTGAACTTGCACATCATTATTCAAAGGCATCATGGTTCGAGGCTCTATTTTCATGGCCCAAGAATACCATTTCATGGCCTGCAAAATGCTCATTAAATAATTGATCTCCCATGATGTCATCTTTAACCATCCGAAGACAACCTTCATGGTCCAAAGGAAATTTGCATCATGTTTAAGTTTTTGCAAATACATTTGTAGCATCTTTTATCTACAGGTAACCTGTAAGAAGTTGCTATCTTTCAAAACATCTCATGCGGTCAAAATTGGTCATCATTTCTTTATCCAATAACTCTTTCATCCTTCCCAAGTAAAGAAGGGCAGCTGTTGATACCCAATTTTTTCCTATATATTTGTAAATATACATGAATACGTTCAAAAAAGCATATACATGCATATATAAGCATGTACAAGGTTTTTATAATTTTTTCCATAATTTTAAGGGTTTAAATTGATTTATTTTCTCTCCTTTTATTCATAAAATCCCCAATAATTACTTCTCAAAATATTATTGTGATGATTATTCATTTAATTTCTATACTTATACCAAAACGTGATTAATATAATATTTTATGCATTTGGTATTTTTAGGCTGAATTGCATATAATTGCAACGTTAGCCCATTTAGTGTATAACTAAATTTTAAGTGCGTAAAATTGGTCCCTATATTTTTAATATGACAACTATATATTTTAAATCATTTTGCACATTACATTATTTTCCAAAAATTACTTATTATTTATTAAAAATTAAATGAGGAAAATTGGCTATTTAAATTATAGCCGTATTTGGCATTTCAATTGCAACCTAAATTGAACCCAACCCAGCCCAATTTCCTATTAAATGACCTAACCCAGGCCCCAAACACTTCCTACCCGACCCAAAACCCAACAGATCCTTGCGGTTGATCTAAAAGTTCAACAACCCACATTTTTTGTTTCCTTTTTAATTCCAAACGACCCCCTAACCCTAATCATTCCCAAACCCCTGCCACTTTTGAATCCTTTGGTCTCCTCTCTTCGCTCAACCTAACCCTAATCCCTCATTAACCGCCGCCTCCTTCTCCGGACTTCTCCGGTGACTACTTTTCAACCACAAGCATCCAGTGGTTCCTCCATCGCCTCGCTCATTATCTCTGAGGCATTTAAGGGGCCTAGGCCATGCCGACTTGTATCTAGGGTTGGTTTTTTTGGTTGTTCATGGTTTCTCCGGTGTGATTTTGGGGAAAATCACATTATATATTGTTAAGATCTATGAAGTTCATAGCAGGTTCTTCTATATCTTTGAAACCCTAATTTCATTTGTATCTCTTAGATTCGGGCCATTTTTTAATGATTAAAGCATGTTCCTTTTATGTTCTACACTGTTCTTAAACCTCTTTTGAAAATCATCAATTTAAGCTATTTCACTATAGTTTAAAAAGTAGGTTTTTTTTTTGAACTTCTTCTACACTTTGTTTAAACTAATTCTTTATGTTTAAAACTTCTATCCTTGTATATACTGATTGATTTTATGCTCTTACTACTTTTTCAACTCGCCTATGCTAAAAGCCCTAGTTTTTTAGATCTTCTTTGTTTTGGTTCTGTGTTAGCATGACTACTCGATTCTTGTTAAGTTTTTGTGGTTACCGTGCTTCGAATAGGTTTTACTGAGTCCTTAGCCTGCATATATCACCTCTATGTGATTTTATTCATCTTGATTTTTCAGGACTTGCCTCTTTTTGTCGATATATCTAACCTTTCATGTTTACTACATTTGTTTGTTCTTATCTATTTATATGTTGAAGTACAGAATCATAACTCCCTCTTGATTGATTTTTGTTGGAAACACGTTCTCAAGGCATTATACTAAACGTGTGTTCATATTTGTAGGTTTTGATGAATGACAAACTACGCGTAAATTGACATATGATGAGGTCCAAGCACAAGCGCAAAATTAATATATAACGAGATTCAAGCACAAGACAAAGATCGAGATTAAGTTTTATATGAGTCGGTATTTAATTGTGATCTTGATCCGACAACTTAAACTCAAGACTTGGCTTCTCTCGTAAAAATATTTTTAACAAATCATGCATATTTAATTTAGACCAAAATGATTTTAAATAATGCATATTTACTTTAGTCAAAATGATTTTTAAACATGCCTCTAAAATCTGGACTAAGATAATCGATTATGTACTTATGATAATCGATTATGTTTAAGTCAGCTGCTTGACAATCGATTGTGAACGTATGACAATCGATTGTGTTAAGGCAGTGAGCATCAGATTTTTCAAATCTGCATGACAATCGTTGTGAACCTTATGACAATCGATTGTGATGAGGCAGTGTCCATCAAAGTTTTTCAAAGCTCAAAATAATCGATTGTGAAGCTAATGACAATCGATTGTGATAAGGCAGTGTCCATTAAAGTATTTCAAAGCTCAAAATAATCGATTGTGAAGCTAATGAGAATCGATTGTGAAGAGACAGTGTCCATCAGATTTTTCAAAATCACAAAATAATCGATTGTGAACTTATGACAATCGATTGTGTTGAGGCAGTGTCTTCCAGACTTTTTCAAAGTTATTAAATAATCGATTGTGAACCTATAACAATCATTTGTCAAGAGGCAGTGTCTAAATTGATTTTTCAAGACTGATATATAATCGATTGTTAACTTAATATAATCAATTGTATAACTGACCGTTGCCAAAATGTTTTCAAATACCGTGAGGTAATCGATTATTGATTTCCTATAATAGATTGTTTTAATTAAAATCTGGAAAGGATTTTTTGAACGTTGCTGAGTAATCGATTGTAGATTTCTGACAATCGATTATTTTAAGTAAAATCTGGAAATGATTTTTTGAACCTTGCCAGTAATCGATTATTGATCTTAGATAATCGATTGCTATGCGTAAAATCTGGGATTGATTTTTGGAAGAACTGGCAAACAATCGATTGTGGTAATTTGACAATCGATTGTCACAGAGTAAAATCAGCAATTCTTAATTGGCAATTAGGCAACGGTAATACAAGGTTTTTCAACTATAAATACAGCTTCAATTCAGTCTTCTAAACACAACAACTGATCATACAATTGCTAAAGCTTGCATACTTTATTGCTTATCATTTTATATTCATTACATAAGCTTTTGAGAGCCAAATTCTTGTCGAAAGTTGTTGCGATCTTGAGCGTATTCTTTTTACTCATATCTACTCTTAAAGGGGTGTCTTGTTTGAGTGCTAAGTGTTTTTGTACACTTGAAGGGAAGTGTTAGTCCCTTGTGTTGTAAGAAGGAACTTGTGTTTCCTTGGTTGAAGTCTTGGAGTGTTGTATCTCCGAGCAAAGGTTGTTGAGGCTTGTGTCCTCAAGTTGTAACGGTTTGTTGAGCACCCGTAAGCTTAACAAGTTAGTGGAAATCTCGAGAGAGTCTCTCGGGGACTGGACTAGCCACGGGTTGTGGTGAACAAGGATACATCGGTGCGTTTGTTCTAATTTATTTACTTATCGCACTTATTTATTTCCTGCAATTTTTATATTTTGCAAGTTTACGCTAATTTTTATTATAACGCTATTCACCCCCCCCCTCTAGCGTTAAGCGTATTATCTAACAATTGGTATCAGAGCCCAACTCTCTGAAGACTTAACCGTTTGAGAGAAACATCCATGGCTTCTACTCGTGATTCTTTTGCAGGAATATATGAAGGACAATGCTCCACCCGACCACCGCTATTCGATGGTACAAATTATACATACTGGAAGGAGAGGATGAGAATATTTGTACAATCAAGTAGTTTTCATCTTTGGAAGGTCATAATGAATGGAGAACAAATTCCAACCAAGAAGGGTGAAAATGAATGGGTCCCAAAGTCCGAAGATGAATACGATGCGGATGATATCCGAAAGGTGCAAAATAATGCTAAAGCTATTAATTTATTATATTGTGATGTAAATGCTGATGATTACAGGAAGATATCTTGTTGCACAACGGCGAAGCAAATGTGGGACAAGCTGGAAATTACGTACGAAGGTACGGACCAGGTAAGGGAAGCCAAAAGTGATTTCCTAACCCATGCATATGAATTGTTTCACATGAAGGAAGGCGAAAAGGTCGATGAGATGTTTGAATGATTTTCAGAAATCGTTAATGATTTACATGCTCTTAAGAAGACCTTCACGGATAAGGAACTTGTCCGAAAAATTCTCCGAAGTCTCACTCCGGAATGGCGATCCAAGGCCGACGCGATTCAAGAATCCATTGGCATTTCAAATGTCACCATCGACGCATTAAGAGGTAATCTTAAAACTTATGAATCTACTATACTTAACCCTCTTGTTGATGATCAAAGGAAGCAAAGAATCACTCTCAAGGCAAGCACAAGCCAACCTCAAAATGATGAGGACGGAGACAACGAGTTCGGACTCGTTATCAAGAGATTTCAAAAGTTCATGCGAAAATAGTATGAATGAAAGGGCAAAAAGCAAGGAGATCAAATAAAGTGCTATGAGTGCGGAGAAACCGGGCACATTAAATCAAATTGCCCAAAGTCTAAAAAGGAGAAGAAACCCTTCAAGAAGCAACGAGCATACATATCTTGGGGAGGCGACTCCGGTGACGAGTCAAGTGAGGAAGAAGAAGACGAAGCCGCAAATCCTTGTCTTATGGCACAAGAAGACAACAAAGAAGAGGTATGTCAAATTTCTTCCAAAAATTTCTTTTCCCTTGAAGAAATGCAAAATGCTTTTGATGAGTTGTATAGCGAATTTATTAAAGCTTCAAAAACTGTTAAGAGTATAAAAGAAAATGCTTCTTTAAATGAAAAAGATTTTCAAAAACAACTCTCTTTTAAAGAAAAGGAATTGGAAAAACTGATTTTAGAAAATGAGAAGTTGAAAGAGGAAAACAAATTTTTTGGCAAGAGAAGCGCCGACAAGCCCGAAAGTTCTAGAAATTGTACTTCTTGCATGCATCTCAAAAATGAAGTAGAAAGGCTTAAGGGCACCTTAGATAAGTTTAACTCTTCTCATAAAAATTTGAATGAAGTGCTTGTTAATTTGAAGTCGACCAAGCATGGCATAGGTTTTAGAAACGAGCCTAAAGAGAAAGTTGAAGCCAACCCCCAACCACCTAAGGCTCAACCTAGGATAAATAAAATAAATGTTCATCCTAGATACAACAAACCTAGAAATGGTTTTAATCAATCGCAACCTAGAAATAATCATGCTAGAAATAATGCACATTCTAGGCCAAACACTAGAAGGAATTTTGAATCTTTTAGAACACCTAGAAATGACTTCCAACCTAGAAACAACTATTCTAGAAATGATGCATATCCTAGAACAAATGGTAGGAGAAATGATTTTCATGATTTGCGCAATAGTTATATTGTCAAGAATAGAGTAAATGAATTTCGTCCGTCCAATTACTATCAACCTAGAAGGATGCATAATCCTAACGTGACTTGTCATTATTGTAGACGAACTGGACATATTGCTCCTGCTTGTTTTACACGACATAGACATAACACTCAATCACATCACTATGATTTGCCTAACCCCCAAGGACCCAAAATGGCATGGGTACCTAAAACTCATTAATCTGTTTTGTAGGTATGTTTGAAGGGATCAAGTGTACTATGGTACCTTGATAGTGGTTGCTCCAAGCACATGACGGGAGACGAATCCAAATTCCTTCAACTAGAACACAAGGAAGGGGGAAGTGTTATTTTTGGTGATAACAACAAAGGAAAGATTATCGGCATCGGATCGGTCAGTAAGGATGAAATTTCTTCCATTAAGTATATATTACTTGTGAAAGGTTTAAAACATAATCTCTTGAGCATAAGTCAATTATGTGACAAGGGAAATCTTGTTTTATTTGATTCGGATGAATGCTTAGTTTTTAGACGTAGCGATTTTAAAATTATCCTTCGTGGTTTTAGAATGGATAACATTTATATGGTTGATCTTGCAAATTCATCACCCGAATATGTGAATTGTTTAATGAGCAAAGAGGATGATTCTTGGTTATGGCATCGTAGAGTAGCTCACATCAACATGCATCTTTTGAACAAATTGGTTTCACAAAATTTAGTTGTTGGTCTTCCAAATTTGAAATTTGAAAATGACTCTATTTGTGATTCTTGTCAAAAAAGGGAAGCAGACAAAAGCATCTTTTAAATCAAAAAATATTGTTTCAACTACTAGACCATTGCAATTGCTTCACATGGATTTGTTTGGACCATCTCGCATTGAAAGTCTTGGTAGAAATCGCTATGCTTTTGTTATTGTTGATGATTATTCCAGATTTACTTGGACTTTATTTCTTGCCCATAAAAGTGATGCTTTTCAGAATTTTAAATATTTTCTTAAACGTGTTCAAAACGAAAAGGAAACAACCGTCACTTCAATAAGAAGTGATCATGGGGGAGAGCTTGATCACAATCTCTTTTCGGACTTTTGTGACGAACTCAGTATCGAGCATACCTTTTCCGCTCCACGAACACCACAACAAAACGGGGTGGTGGAAAGGAAAAATAGGTGTCTCGAAGAGATGGCTAGAACCATGCTCGAAGAGGCTAAGATTCCCAAACATTTTTGGGCGGATGCCGTGAGTACCGCATGCTATGTTTTAAATAGAGTAGCATAAGGCCAATACTCATGAAAACCCCTTATGAACTCTACAAGGGAAGGAAACCAAATATCTCCCATTTTAGAATATTCGGTTGTAAAGTTTTTATTCATAACAATGGAAAAGATCAATTGGGAAAATTTGATGCCAAATCCGATGAAGGATTTCTTTTATTGGGTATTCTTCACGTAGCAAAGCATGTAGGGTATTTAATAATAGAACCCAAACTGTGGAGTAATCCCCTCATATTGTGTTTTCCAAAAATAATACTCGCATGGCGAGAAAGGATTCTTGTTCTGATCTTGCAGGTATTTTAAATAGTTTAAAAGACAAAGTACAAGAGGAAACTTCTAAGGAAATTCAAGATGAAATCTTGGAACAATCAACGGAGGAAACGCCACAATTGGAGAAAGAAACGAAAATGCCTAACGAGTGGAGGACAATCAAAGATCACCCTCTCGAACAGGTAATTGGCGACGTCGGAGAAAAGGTAAGTACCCGAAACTCTCTTAAGAACACCTTAGGACACACTTCTTAAGAGATCACGTTCTCATTGCATTATTTCGTTACAAATTACTAACTTGAGCGTCGGAGACGTCTAATTCTCTTTTGCAGGTATCGCCCTAAAGGCAGGGGGAATTATAAAGAAATGGCATAGAACAATCGATTGCTACAGCAAATAATCGATTACTTTACTGTGCGGACAATCGATTAGCAAGTATCACTAATCGATTATTTATGTTTGATGCTTATTATGCATTAGTGTTTAATAATCAATTTTTTAACTGTATAATTGATTACCGTCTCAGCCATTTAGTACTGCTTTCCTAAAACAATCGATTGTTTCATAAATATAATCGATTATTTTCCGAGTCAGAAAATCACCGTGCTCACTGTATCACAACAATCGATTATCATAATTCAACAATCAATTATTTTTTGTCAATAATTCAAATATTTGTTACCGTTTGGGTCCTGCAATCGATTTTGTGTCAGTTCCAAGTTCAAGTCAAAATCTGCTCAACAATCGATTATTTCGTTTCAACAATCGATTGTCTAACGGTCAGTGCAATTTAATTTTTACCGTTTCTGACTGTTTTGGCTCATAAATTTCTGCAGATTTTCATCATAAATGAAATGCCATTCTTCCCATTATAAATAGGCATCACAAATCTTCAAATTTATTCACTCAAGCATCAATCTTTGCTCCCAAACCTTCAAAAAAATCTTTCAAGTTTCTTACAAAGTTCATTACTACTTTTTGAAAATGTCGGGCAGACACTCTAAACGTTCCCGTTCAGGTAGACAAGGTGCATCTTCTTCTTCTCTTCCACCTCCAAATTTCCCTTATCAAGATGGGTCTATTTTACAATTCAATACTGAAACCGAGCTTACTTGATTTTTGACAAAATTCGAAAAGCGTGACATTCTTCCTCCTTGCTTTTCAACAAGAAAATATCTTGTGTTTCATACGCCCCCGCTGCAAACATTCTTAAAGAATTTCAACTTCTTGACTTCTTATATCTTACCTATCCTTATATTAACCCTCCATTGATTCAAGCGTTTTACTCAAACCTTCATGAGGATGACGATGGTGAGCTTGTGTGAAATATTAATGGTGTTCAAATTCATTTGTCCAATGAAAACTTGCATTCCATTGCCCATCTTCCTCGAAATGGCGAAAACATTACTCGCTACATTAGAGAGGCCGGCGCCTTATTTGATGAGAAAATTCTCCTAATCCAAATAGGTCTTACATCTTATGATCCTAATCTATCCACTCGGCGTCCTACTATCACGGGAATGCTCCCCGAGTATCGTTTGATTTTCTATTTCATCACCCGAGTCCTCAAGCCTCGGAAGCATAATCATACCACTCTTTCCCAAGAGGACGCTAAGCTCATGCATGCCATTATAACCGGAGCTCACATCAATTGGTGTAAGTTCGTCAAGATTCACATGCTTGATGCCATCGGAGATGATAGACCTCTTCCCTATGCCCTCCTTATTATGAATTTTCTTGAAGCTTCCGGGTTCAACACTTCCATCGGTCCTCTCAAAAAGAGCACCAAGAAGTGGGAAATTTCAGAATCCTCCTTTCCCCATGACGGTGATCATGCAGCTCCTGCTCCTCCTCCAACCCGTCAATCGCGTCAGCCTCAAGTACCTACTCTTCAATCCATTTCCGACCAAATTGCTTCATTGACCACCTCTGTCGGTCAATTGACACATGAGATCCATGGATATTTTGACCATGTTCATTATCCATATGCCGGTCTTGTTCCCTATGAAGCAGTGACGGATGATGAGGCGGGAAATGATGATGAATAATTTCTTTATTTGTTTTTCTATTTTATTGTTCTATGTTTTTATTGTTCCCGTTATGTAACCGTTTTTTATTAATAAATAAACAAGTTTTTTAATTATTCTATATTTTTTGCTAATGGCAAAAGGGGAAAGATAACGGGTATGCACTCTCAATACTTATTGGGATAAATTGAGGGGGAATTCATATATTGAGGGGGAACTAATTGCATATCTATATACTTGTTGCATATCTTTACTTGTCTTGAATCGTATGCATATCCTGCTTAAAGTATGCCATTATCAAAAGGGGAAAATTGTTGGAAACACGTTCTAAAGGCATTATACTAAACGTGTGTTCATATTTGTAGGTTTTGATGAATGACAAACTATGCGCAAATTGACATATGACGAGGTCCAAGCACAAGCGCAAAATTGATATATGACGAGATTCAAGCACAAGACAAAGATCGAGATTAAGTTTTATATGAGTCGGTATTTAATTGTAATCTTGATCCGACAACTTAAACTCAAGACTTGGCTTCTCTCGTAAAAATATTTTTAACAAATCATGCATATTTAATTTAGAGCAAAATGATTTTAAATAATGCATATTTACTTTAGTCAAAATGATTTTTAAACATGCCTCTAAAATCTGGACTAAGATAATCGATTATGTACTTATGATAATCGATTATGTTTAAGTCAGCTGCTTGACAATCGATTGTGAACTTATGACAATCGATTGTGCTAAGGCAGTGAGCATCAGATTTTTCAAATCTGCATGACAATCGATTGTGAACCTTATGACAATCGATTGTGATGAGGCAATGTCCATCAAAGTTTTTCAAAGCTCAAAATAATCGATTGTGAAGCTAATGACAATCGATTGTGATGAGGCAGTGTCCATCAAAGTTTTTCAAAGCTCAAAATAATCAATTGTGACGCTAATGACAATCGATTGTGAAGAGACAGTGTCCATCAGATTTTTCAAAATCATAAAATAATCCATTGTGAACTTATGACAATCGATTGTGTTGAGGCAGTGTCTTCCAGACTTTTTCAAAGTTATTAGATAATCGATTGTGAACCTATAACAATCGATTGTCAAGAGGCAGTGTCTAAATTGATTTTTCAAGACTGATATATAATCGATTGTATAACTGACCGTTGCCAAAATATTTTCAAATACCGTCAGGTAATCGATTATGATATCCTATAATCGATTGTTTTAATTAAAATCTGGAAAGGATTTTTTGAACGTTGCTGAGTAATCGATTGTACATTTCTGACAATCGATTGTTTTAAGTAAAATCTGGAAATGATTTTTTGAACGTTGCCAGTAATCGATTATTGATCTTAGATAATCGATTGTTATACGTAAAATCTGGGATTGATTTTTGGAAGAACTGGCAAACAATCGATTGTGGTAATTTGACAATCGATTGTCACATAGTAAAATCAGCAATTCTTAATTGGCAATTAGGCAACGGTAATACAAGGTTTTTCAACTATAAATACAGCTTCAATTCAGTCTTCTAAACACAACAACTGATCATACAATTGCTAAAGCTTGCATACTTTATTTCTTATCATTTTATATTCATTACATAAGCTTTTGAGAGCCAAATTCTTGTCGAAAGTTGTTGCGATCTTGAGCATATTCTTTTTACTCATATCTACTCTTAAAGGAGTGTCTTGTTTGAGTGCTGAGTGTTTTTGTACACTTGAAGGGAAGTGTTAGTCCCTTGTGTTGTAAGAAGGAACTTGTGTTTCCTTGGTTGAAGTCTTGGAGTGTTGTATCTCCGAGCAAAGGTTGTTGAGGCTTGTGTCCTCAAGTTGTAACGGTTTGTTGAGCACCCGTAAGCTTAACAAGTTAGTGGAAATCTCGAGAGAGTCTCTCGGGGACTGGACTAGCCATGGGTTGTGGTGAACCAGGATACATCGGTGCGTTTGTTCTAATTTATTTACTTATTGCACTTATTTATTTCCTGCAATTTTTAAATTCCGCAAGTTTACGCTAATTTTTATTATAACGCTATTCAACCCCCCCCCCCTCTAGCGTTAAGCGTATTATCTAACAATTTTTATTTCCTTATTTGATGATTTGATTGAATGATTTTCTTTTAAAACCCTAAAATTCTACCTCGTCTATTTAAATTGACTGATCTCCTAACTTATTTGTTGTGGTACTTTGTTCTTACTGAATTATTTCCTTAATTGGAGTTTACTAAACTTAGTCCTAATTGGCTACCTTCTGCTTAGTGAACTTTGATTCTTTCCTTATCAGTCATATACTAATTTTTTTGCCTTATATGCTACTGGTTCTCGCCATTTGAATGAATTCCCTTAGCTTAAGGGAGTACTTGCCTTGATTTTCTAACTGTCTGACTCTAAGTTCCTCAATTACTATGCTACTTTCATTCTTACCTTATTTACTACCTTCTTTCAAACTATATATATGCTCTCTCATTAACACACACACACGAACACTTGGGTTTAAAACTATCTCTCAATCTTAACAAATCTCTGCGCTCTTTCTCTCTTGTGCTACTTGCTACTGTTCTATGTTAGCCGGGTGGAAGACAAGGCTAACCATTTGGGCTCTCTTGTTCTTTCATTCTTCTTACTCTCCTCTTCACTAGCATGTCCTAGTTTCGATTCAAAGTTCCAACAACAACATGCTTCTCTTATTGTTCCAGTTTCTCATGTTTCTGGTTTGCTTCTACTTGTGGTTCTATTGTTAAACTTGTAGTAAAAAGTTGCATTATTAGCATGATATCATATTTTCTTCTCCCCTTGAGATCGGTATATTTCCCTTTCTAT
The DNA here is from genome assembly GCA_034376525.1 of Nicotiana benthamiana. Lineage (NCBI taxonomy): Eukaryota > Viridiplantae > Streptophyta > Magnoliopsida > Solanales > Solanaceae > Nicotiana > Nicotiana benthamiana. The sequence continues at coordinate 65,205,701 of CM067331.1, read as the reverse complement.
TTGTCTCTGAGCATGTCTACACTAATCATCTCTTACTTGTTATATGTTTATTACCATGGATCTCCTAAATCCCTATCCTCTTTGCATGCGAGTCTGTTCTTTATGCATGATTCTATGACTGTGCCTAGTCAACTACTTCTGGGCATGACTATTGACTCCCATGTCTTTGCTTAACTATGTGTGTCCTATGTATTCCCAAGCCCTTTTACCCATGTTTGTGACTACCAAATCTTCCTTGATGTTATGACTCCTAGTTGTATATGAACCTATATTAAGGTGTATCGACTTTGTTAATTACTCCAATCTCTTTTTTCACACAATCTATGTTGCTTTGAATTACTTTCAAAATACTTTTGTTAAATACATTTTCTTACTAGACTCTGATCCTTAGGGAACTTTGAAGCACATAGACTCTGACTTGTCTATGGAACTGCGCCATATGAGGCCATTAGAGACTTTGGGAAATCTTGGCCTAATTGAAGGCTCCCTATAGAATAACTTCTTGATTTTCTATTTCTACTTATGTAATTCATTTGTTGGCCTGTAATAATTTATAATGAGATATTGGGGTATTTCGAAAAAAAAGGTGGGTAGATGCATATTTTATAGGGTAATACAAGTTGAAATCCTGCTCCTAGGACCTTACTTTTAAAGTTTAATTGCTCTAATAAATAGGAAACATGCTTATAGGACTTTACTCTTTAATCGGATTGCGTTGCCGAATAGAAATCATGTCGGTAGGATTTCACTTTTAAAGTTTGTTTGCTCATCAAGTAGAAACCACGCCTATAAGGTTTTATATTTTTTCATGTTGAGAAACCATGCTTATAGGTTCCAAACAATCATCTCTTAAAATCAATTTAATAATAGATGTTATTCCTATAGGACTTGATCCAATTCAGTAGCAACGAGTATTATGTATGTTGTCATGCCTGCAAATTGTTAAAATCATTGTTACGCTTAGATATCATGCCCATAGGGATCCCTACTCATAATTATGTCTCTTAATCTAATTTAGTATAAATAAATCAACTTGATTATGCCTAGTTTATTTCTAAATGGGTCTTATTAAGTATTAAGCATTTTCTGAAACAAGTTCTTTAAAACTACCTCAATCTTATAAGATATCATGCCTATAGGTATTAAAGGATCCTTTTTCAAAACATGTTTTGTTTATGCATTAAAATAGACACAAGTACTTTGCATGTAGGCAAGCCCTTACGGCATTTGCAAAATTGCATTCTTTGAACTATCTCTATCGCTTAATATTTTCTAATCCTAACAGGCTTTTAAAAAAAGAGTCCATAGGCAACTACTAGGGTGTAACTTCAAAGTCTAAAAAGGGGGTTTATCTGTTTCTGCATATTCATTTAGATATCCTGCTTTAGGAAGTTGTCTAATAAAAGACCTTAATTGTTCTTGAGTCATGGTGGTTATGTGTTTGTTTGAGGAGGAAAATCTAAAGCTCTTAAAACTTCCATTATGTGTGAGAGTCCTAAATGATTTTGACTGTCGCCTTAGAATTTTTGCCTTATAAAATCTTAGGAGTACATCCTGAACCACCTATAGGTAGAGGTCCTAACTCCTTCCAGAACCATTAAGGAGGGAAAGGTAGCAGCACGCAATAGGAATCTTTGGCCAAATAATTGCTTTCTATGACCAATAAAGAGATGGGAAGGGTAGACGTGGGATATGATGACTACGCATTAATGTCACGTGTAGCCCTTCATTGAGGAGTGTTTACCGAACATTGCGTGGGGTAATCCTATAGGATAACCAACCTAGGACCCCTCTCTACCAAATCCTTTCTTTAATTAAACCTTTGTTTTACAACTTGTTCAAACCTTTATCTTACTACTTGAGTTATTCTAATGTGCTTTACTTGCAACCTATTTGGATTTTAGTGTTTACTCCAAATGGACTAATTTGTGAATTTAAGTTTGGACGAGACTCACAGTTATGTACCAAGAGGGGTGCCTAGCACCTCCCATTGGGGTTATTTCGATCCCTTTACCCTGATCTCTGGTAATGCAAGCCAACCCAAAAATTAATCGCTCTAGGTGTAATGCACCATAATTTATTAGGTGGCGACTCTTCAAGACACCAAATATCCAAAAGGAAGTGAATCATTACACCCTGTGAATATCAAAACCCGGACCTCTCCTCATCGAAAAGGGAGGAAAAAGGGGTGCGCGAGAACCAAAAGAGCTGCCTAGCACCTTCCCCTCGGGGTTATTTCGATCCATTTACCCTGGTCTCTGGTAATGCAAACCAACCCAAAAGTTAATCGCTCTAGGTGTAATGCACCATAATTCGTTAGGTGGCGACTCTTCAAGACACCCTGTGAATGTCGAAACCTGTACATCTCCTCATCAAAAAGGGAGGAAAAAAGGGGGCGCGACAATCCTTCCTAAATATTACATCTCTGTTGACAAAAAAAGTGTTAGTTAACAAGTTAAGAAGAATATAACCCTTCTATAAAGAAGAGTAGCCCATGTGAATAACAATGATAGCTTTTGGTTGAAGCTTATAAGTCTCATTGACAATTTTGGCGTAGCACAGATAACCTAGGACTCTAAGTGGCCTAGCAATGGCTTCTTCCCCTGTAATAACTCATAAGATGACCAATGACCTAGCTGCGAAAATAGCATCCTGTTGATGTGATAAACAGTTGTCAACACACAATGTCCCCAAAATTTTAGAAAAATACAACATTGAAACCTTAGAGCTCTGCACACTTCTAAAATATGTCTATATTTTCTCTCAGCAACTTCATTTTGCTGAAGAGTATAAACACACGTTCTTTGATGGATAATGCCAAGGTTTTTGAACAAGGCATGATAGACAAAATAAAAAATTTAGATCCATTATCAGTCCTAATTCATTTAGCTTGTTCGTCAAATTGAGTCCTAGTCATCCACTACAATTAAGAAATATCTATTACCATCAATAGTAGTAGTATTGTAGGGTGCCCATACATCCAGATGTAGTAAGTCAAAAAGAAATTGCACTTTTATTTATACTACTGGGAAAAGGTAGTTTAGTTAGTCGAGCATATAGACAAACATAACAATCTTTTACAACGAATATACAACTTTCTTATTTTACTGAGAATAGTTTGTTTAGAACTGAGGAGGGAACATGACCAAGTCTTTTGTGTAATATCTTGGGATCTACAATTTTAGGTTTTCTCTTAGCGAACGTGTCCTGAATCTGTGTGACTGCTAGTGATGTTTCTGCAACCTGCTTGTTAACTATTAATAAGCTCCAAGAGGGTAGTATGTAGAGGCCTTTATCTTCTGTACAAATTTCATTCACCCTCCCGTTGAATAGATCCTTGAATATGAAAAAATCAAGATAAAAGGCAACCAAACACTGCAGCTCTTTGGTTACTTTTGATACAGACATCAAGTTAAACTTGAATTGTTGTATATGAAGCAAATAAAGTTGTCTGCATATAAGATGCTTCTAGAGTGCAGCCTGTAGTAACATACATTTGAGGGGTATAATTCTCTACAATATTATTAGTCTTAGAAAGCACATTATAAGCGTTATTGGCAGTGGTAGGTGATCCCATTTCTTCTTGTATTTGTAGTCATATGGATAGCCAATGATCTTGTAGCAATTCCCTTTGCTATGTCTCTTAAGTTTGCAGAATTCACATTGTATGTTATAATTTTTTCTAAATTTCTTGTGTCCAATTGATTTAGCACTATAAAATGATGTAAATTCATAATCGCTAGCATATGCATTAGGTAGGGTCTTAGAATGCCAGATGTTGTTGCTACAGTTCTTTGACTTTCATCACTAACTAACATAAGATATTCTTGATTTACAGATGGTACTGTTTTCATCAAAATTATTTAGATGTATGCTTGTGACTAGGAATCATTCAAGCCCATGAGAAACTGATAGAGTTTTTTATTGTGAAAATGCACAATGAAATCCCTAGACTTAACACGGTCACAACCAGGTCTAGGCACTAGTGCCTCAGCTTCGTCCCAAAGGTCTTTAAGCTTGGAATAATAAACAAAAATAGAGGAAGTACCTTCACTGAGAGTAGCAATTTTTCTGTGCAGATTGTACCATCGAGTATTATTTACCTTATCGAATTGCTTTTGTAGATCCATCTATACCGTATGTGCATTGGTGTTATAATAAATTCAACAAATTAGGTTTGGAGCGATTGCATTCATCATCCATTAAAGCACAACTGCGTTGCACCTTTCCCACTGGTACCAATATTTTCACCAAATCGTTCCTTTTGCCACCTGCCATCCATAATTCTGAGTTTATTTGGATCGAGCAAAACGATTCTCTTAGATCGATACCACAACAAGAAGTTGTCTGTACCGGTGAGTTGAAACGAGATAAGAGAAATTCCACTGGTATCTGCAGGGGCAATATACAAAGGACGAGTAGCAGCAACTGTAATTCCTTCTTCAAATTCATTATCAGATGAAATTTTAGGATTATCGATTGCAGTAGATATATTTTCTTAGCTCCAAATCATCTCCCGCCATTGTTGAGAAAATTATGCTTTCGATGAAGTAATTGAACAACGAACAATGAGAAATTGAGAAGAAAATTCAGATTATAAGAAAGTGTTGGATCGAATTAATTACGAGCTACAATTCATAGCTTTTTGCTCTGATACCATGAAGAATTGAGAGAGAGAGAGAGATGGATAAAATTACATGCAAAGAAGAAGAAAAATAAGAAGAAAAGGAGATAAAGAAGGCTCAATTGAGCAACTATTTATTGAAGCTTCAGAGAAAAGAAAAAACAAAGATATGCGTAAGATATAGATGCTAACTTTGCTTAGTTGTCACTAACTAATTCTCTAACTAATTAACTTCTTCACTAAATGCTTGTTTATATATCTTACCGCCTATAAATAATACAAGATTCAGCTCCTCCAAGTCTTATTACTCTCAGCAATACCTATGATCATGATTAGCAGTGGCAAAATGGATTTAAAAATTAATTATCGGTTAAAAAATGAGTCAGACAATAAACTTTTTAAAATGGATTAAATATAGATAAGTTCCATATTATTTACTTAAAAAGTATACTTAATGAATAATCTATGTGTGTAATTTTTTTCATATACAAAAACTCAAATGGGGATTCCTCGCGTTAGGAAGACAAAAAATTCTCTCAAAAAGTGATCACATTCAAGAAACCATTAATTACTATATTCACCGGTTAACTCATTTTTGTTCGTATTAAATATAGGTAGGTCATATATTTTATCCGTTTTTGCATTACATATTTTCGACCCGTTCATATCTGACTTGATCCGCCTATTTGCCACCCTTAATCATGATACTCTCATTAATCTAGGAACATGACATTAAAGTCTTTTCTGAATTGGGCACACCTAAACAAATAAAATCACAACTACTTACTTTCTTGTGCTCTCTATAATCAACAAGCAAATGACATTCTTTCTACATTTTTCATTCATTTTAGTTCCCATTTTGCACGTCTAGACCCCCTGAAATATGTCTACCTAATGTGACTTGCCTTTTTTGTTATTGTCATAAATTAACGGTTACTTCAATTTTTCTACTCTCAGATAAACAAATAAAAAGATAATGAAAAAAGGGAAAAAATTGCAACCACTAAAAGGACTCTCAATCTAGTTCCTAGAATCCTTGATTACATTTATTGATACTTGAAAGAATTGTCCAACCTTGTACATAGATTAAGTTAAATCCATTGAGCAGTGTGTACTATTTTTTCCATTATGATCGGTTGAGTAGTTTAATTTGCGATATCATCTTAGTTATAATTTTATCAGACTACCAATTATTTCTTATCATAGATTACTTGTTATTATAAGTGATTTTATTATTGAACTATCTTATTAGAAGGATTAACCTACATAGCCAATTACCCATCGCATAAACTTAAAATAAATTTTATATATGTATAAAAGTAATATATACTAATTGATAAATGAAATAGAGGATAAATCTTAGCCAAAGGTAATCAACTCTAGATCGCAGTATATTAAGTATAAAAATTAGAAGAGAACAACCTAATTTAATATTTCTTAAGATAGTCATCATATATTAAATGGGAACGATAAGCTTACATATGTGACATGCTTGGATTACCATGGAAAAAGCATAAAAGATGAAAAGAAAGCTGTAGGTAGTTGAGGAATCTTCCCCCATTGGTTCGTAGTAATATTCTTGTTAGTCCTAGCCAGCCCCCTATTTCATAGTTCCTTGTTCCCCTTTATATATAAACAATGTTCCCTTTTATCCAACGCTCTTTGATCGCCATGCTTTCCTATGAACGTCATTTATTACTTACCCAAGACCGTACGCTTATCCTACGATGTAAGAATTCTAACGGCCTGACCTCGATATGGACTGCAAGGTTCGTCGCCATTATGCCTCGCGGGCATGTCCATGATTGGGTCAAACTTTTTTACCGCCTCCGGTCATCAGGGTCAAATTTCAACCCATATAGTTAGTATCTTCATCCATTAGGGTCGCATTCAAGGCGAGCTCAGTGGGCGGACCCTGTATATTCAGAAATTTAGGATAAATCTGATCATTATTAGAGGACAGAGTACTTATAGCGAGATAGCAGTGATGTATTAAGAACTTTACTGAACAGTTAGGTCCGTTTGGAGAGGGATCATCACGTAGGTTTTTGCTACCACGAATACATGTTATGTGTCATTATGACGCACGTTCTCTAGACACTGCATTGCTTCTCATTCCTTATCAGCTTTTGGCGGCTCTTGGGTATCCCGCTTAGGGAATTTGTATTCCTATATATGGGGGGAACTCCCTATTCGATTGTTACACTTTTAGATTTGCTTGAAGAATTTTGCAACCTTCCACCTTCTCCCATATTTCACACTTGTGCTTTCGTCAGAAGTAGACGTGTCCACCCTATTTATTTCTTCATCACTCTTGTTAATCTAACCAGGCTAGATAAATGGTTGGTTCCTCTTATCGAACGGACAGATAGAGCTTTAGTGTCGAAAAAAGACATATACCTTATAAGAGAAGGGATAGAGGTGGCAGAAGATGAGAGATTTTCGATTGTGGATGAGATGCTGCCCCGTCCGGGGACGTAATGGACCAACTTTAATACTCATGACAGAGACGAACCGAATCTTGTCCCCTCTTCCATGTATGAAGCATCAATTGTGGCACTCAAATATAAATGAGGAATCCCAAACCATATCGACATTATACCGGCGACGGCGCTGGACACCATACACTTTAACCACCTGAGGTATTGCGCATTTTATGTGTATCCTTTTGCTGTTGGGTATATGCTTCCTCTCCTTTCTTTTGTTGTAGACTTCTGCCGCTTATACGAGGTGTTCCCGGCTCAGATCTCACCATATACATACAAGATCTTCCTCATGCTCATCAAGTATGCAGAGCTCACTGGTCGAGGGATTACTTTGGGGAACTTGCTAAATATTTTTCCCCTCTATTTCTTCGAGGCACAATGATTCATATGTGCCATCGAGGAACCAAGAGTTTAGTGGTGAATATGGATGATAAGGCTAATCGTTGCTTCTGAGAGAGCTATTGTTATGTGCGGACAGAGCACCTTGTGGCGGACCCAGCAGGGTTCTCTAAGACATGGAACTTCGCTCTTAAGTTCTGTTTATTTTGTAATTTCTCTCAAGGGGATCGCTGATTGTTCTTCTTTGGGTGACTTTGATGACTTGTTTTACCTTGTATATGAGAGATTACCTCGCCCTCCAGTTGACAATATTCATGAGTGGGTGGGCACAGTTCTTCCCCATACACAGGGAATTCGCGAGTGGACGTCCTTCTATGAAAAGTATGGGCGTAAACCTCGCTCTGGTAAGTCGGTCTGCTCTATTTTTCGTAGGGTTCGATCTTGTTGTTGTATAACCATTTTTCTCCATTAACATGGAGAATGCGAAGAACGGGGTGTCCTCATTTTGCAAGATATGATAGACTTTGTACCACAATTTGATCTCCTATGCTCAGCCACAGAAAGTGGAGCTCTCAGGACGTCAGCGATGCTGAACTTTCATGTGGAGTGGCCGCAATGGGCCTAAGGGTGAGCTCCTTATATGTTTCTTTTTGTTTGTTATTATTATTATTTTTTATCTTGGCTCTTACCGACTACCTTCTCTTTGTTTTCAGATTTATATGCTGGAGATCGAGAGTGGTTGCAAGGCCGAAACTCAGGCCAAGATTTTTCTGACGATGCTTGAAAAGTATCAACATATTGCAGTAGATGCCATGAGATGCATGAGCAGCTCAGGGCCAGTGCTGGCACCCGATCCATCAGAGAGGAGCTGGAAAAGTGGGACCAGGAGCTGATGCAGTCCATTCGCAGGTGCAGTGAGTCAAGAAGTTGCTTCATATCAAGGATGATAAGAAAAAGTGTCGCTCCCAAATGCGAGCATCTTAAAACGAAGGTGTCATTAATACAAGCCGAAGGTTATCAGAGTGTTGCTAGAGTTGAAATTTTGAGTGTGGAATGGATGGGGAAGTTAGCTGAGCTAGAGAAAAGTAGCCGAATTATAGAATGTCAAGAATGCTCGAGAATCAGCTTTGGCTGCGGCGGTGGCATTAGAGGACACTATCCGCATCCTTTAATCTGAGTAGGAATCCGAGAGGGAAACGGCTCTATTCTTCCCAACGCTCCTTAATCAGATCCATAACTCCTGTTACTTGTGCAGGAGTAACTAGAGAACTGAAAATTACAATAAAGTTATCAACTAACATGCCGTGGGAGGCACGACTCGAGGAGAGCATTGGCGAGATCAACCAGAAGGCCTCGAGCCTTGGGGACTGCATCATGGCGCTTGAGGCCAAGAGAGTGCAATTGTTAGCTCCGATTGAGTCCGCCTCTGCCACCGCTTCTCGCCACTTGCATGAGCTCTATCTTCTTGCTGAGGCCCAATGGAACATTTACAAGGGTTTGTAGGAGGTAGGCAATGTTTCTGAGGCTTCTTATGAAAAAGCTCGGGCAAAGGCACGAGAGGCTCGCTTCAATTGTGACTACAACCCTGCGACGCCGGAGGCCGGCAAGGATGTTGATGTTGAGGAGGAGTTTCCTAAATACAATGACGGGGAGGACAGCGGTGATGGTGTTGAGTGAAAAGTTGTTGCTGATCAGGTATTTTTTTATGTTTCTCTTTTCTATTTTGTTTCTGGCCTTTTTTGGTCGTTTGTAAGGTGCGGCTTCAAGCATGTATATATAAATAAAATAGTTGTTTTGCCTTTGTAAGTCCTTTTATTTTATTTCCTTTCCCCTTGTTTGTTACATCTTTTCATTTTAGCGTAGACCTTTGGATTTTTGTGTGACGAGTCCCTGATTTTTTATTCTGGAATCCGACCTTGACTAGATAAAGTAGGTTCTCGTCGCGTGAGTCCGAATGAAGCCCCTTTGAACTCACGTGTCTAGACGAGGTTGACTTCAAGTTTGTCGACGGGCATTAGACGTAAGGGTTTTATTTCAATCTAAGGCCAAAATGTTGACCCATCAGAATTCGAGCGAGGTCGAATTCTTCATTTGGCGATAGCCTTTGGTCGTAGGGGTGTTATTTCGAGCTAAGGTCAAAATGTTAACCCTTTATGTTTTGAGCAAGGTCGGAGTCTTATTTTAGCGATGACCTTTGGCCGAGGGGTGTTATTTCGGGCTAAGGTCGAATTAACTCTTTATATTTCGAGCGAGGTCGAATTCTTCTTTTAGCGATGGCCTTTGGCCGTTGTGTTGTTATTTCAAGCTAAGGTCGATATATTAACCCTTTATATTTTGAGCAAGGTCGGATTCTTCTTTTAGTGATGGCCTTTGGTCGTGGCAATTTTTATTTCAAACTAAGGACGAAATGTCAACCCTTTATATTTCGATCGAGGTCGAATTCTTCTTTCAGCAATAGCATTTGGCCGTAGGGGTGTTATTTTGAACTAAGGTTGAAATATTAACCCTTTATCCTATTGTCGTAGATTTTGGAGAACTTTCCACGTCGCCATTTTGTTTGTCTGTACGTCAGGGTGGTCTCGGCGTGCTCAGTTTTGCTATTATTGGAGAATATTCAAGGTTCCCTAGGTGATATTTTCACCTCATACGCCTCCTCCCTTATATGAATAATGAGAATATTATGCGTCCAAGTTTTTCTTAACTTCACTTGCATTGGAGAATATTATATGTCTCCTCGGTGTGTCCAGTTTTCTTAATTTCACTTGCGTTAGAGAATACTATACGTCTCCTGTGTGAGTCCTAGTTTGCTTAATTTCGCTTGCGATGGAGAATACTATACATATCCTTGGTAAGTCCCAGTTTTCTTAATATTGCTTGCACAGGAGCATACTGCGGCGGAAAGCACAAAATATTGCTCTATTTCATTAACTGGAGAATGCTATACATGTTTTTTCATATATATATTGAAAGAGTTTCCATGTCTAGTCCCTTCATCTTGCGTCCTGGGGAAGCAGTCGGCAGGTGAGGTTACGAATTATAATTGAACATTGAGACGTCTCCTTTGTCGCTTTGTTAGAAATCTCCCTGAGATGACCAAATCGTGAAAAAACCCAGGTGAGGGAGTAAGAGTACGACTTGAGGAGGGTCCTTCAAAAGTCGAAGTATTTGATGTGGGCAACATTCCTATTGTTTCGTAGTAGTTTTTCTTCCATTGTTTCTAGTTGGAATGCTCATTGCTCGCGAGTGCTCGCATTCCTGTTTGAGCCAACAAAGGAGTGAAGATAAACCAAAATGAAATTTTCTGTTACCTCAACATGACGAGTTAGCAAAAGAGAGAGTGACGTTGTGGTGTTACTCGCTCCACCTAGTGCATGGATGATGGTTTTAGATTTAGCGGCCGTGTTTGGCTTCGCCATTACTAGCGTCTAGGCTTCATATGGGCTGGGCTTTCCTCACTCACTGAGGGGGTGAAATCGAGTCCCGACCCAATCTCATCCGATTTGTGCCAACAATCAAGAGAAATATGTCATACTTCGTTCATAGACCATCCAGTGTGTGGGGGAATATGAAAATAGGGTAGGATGTGCCCGTTCTTTCAGAAGACTGCGCAACAAGCCGCTATCCTCTCCTAAGGGGTGGAAGTGCAGGTCAGTATATAAGATAGATACTCAAACGGGGTTGCGGTCATGCCAGGTGACGGTGATCACGTTTTTAGATGTGCATGTGTCGTGCTAGACCCATCGTTATAAGTGAGATGTGTTTTGCATAGACATTGGTTATAATTTCGACATTATACGGCAACCAGATCTAGATTGGTGGTCATTTAGGAGGCTTGCCTACTACTTTTTCGAGTGGGTGGTAGTGCCGAGAAGGTGAGACCGCGATAGCTTGGTAGCAAATTCTGCCGGTTATGGATCTAAAGGAAATTACTAAATTTGGCTAAGAAATCCCCACAGATGGTGCCACATTGTTTTGACCAAAAAGTATTAAACTTCTTGTTAAACTAATTGATGGATGAAATAGAAGATAAATCTTAGTCAACGGTAATTAACTCTAAATAACAACACATTAATTTTAAAAATTAGAAGAGAACAAACTAATTTAATATTTCTTAAGATACTCATCATATATTAAGTGGGAACGATAAGCTTACATGTGTAACATGCTTGGATTACCGAGGAAGGAGCATAAAATATGAAAAGGAAGCTGTAGATAACATAGGAATCTTCCCCCTTTGTTTCGCAGTATTATTCTTGTTAATCCTAGCTAGCCCCCATTTTTTCACATTTCCTTGTTCCCCTTTATATATTAGTAATGTTCCATTTTATCCAATGATCTTTGGTCGTTGTGTTTTCCCATGTCAGTCCTTTATTGCTTATCCAAGACCGTACGCTTATCCTATGATGTAAATTTCTGACTGCCTGACCTCAATAGGGACTGCGGGGCTCTTCGTCATTATGACTAGTTGCACGGCCATTACGGGGTCAAACTTTTTTACTGCCTCCAATCATCAAGGTTATATTTCGATCCATACAAATATATATTGGCAAGAAAAAACAAATATCCGACCGACTCTTTATATAAGTATCCCTTGTACACCATCAATACATGAAACTTAACCAAAAGTCCTCCCGGAAGCTACTCAAATAAGATGGACTTCAATGAATTAACCTTAAACTCGTACTAATATTGTCGTCGGTTAAAGTCAGTTGGCTTTACCAAAATTTGAATTTCTTTACGTCTTATAACGTGTGCTAGGGGTCCTTGCATTGAACTGTATGGATAGTTTTTCAGTCCTTACAGTGCCTACGACCAAGCAAAGGTGGTTTTAGGATTCGAACCTTATAGGTTTTGGATTGTAACCATTTTAAATTATTAGGTTTTTTGTTATAAATAGAATTCTATTTAAGGTGAATGTCTATATTTAGAGAGATTCTAAGATTTATTATTTGGTGGCTAAGTCACCACCTCCCTATAAATAAAGGGGTTCTCTCCCATTGTAAATCATCCCAAAGTATCAATAAGAATACTCCTCTCTCTACTTTTCTCTCTATTGTTCTTGTTCTTGTATTATTGTTCTTGTTCTTATATTATTTCATAACACGTTATCAGCACGAGTCTCTAACCAATTGAATTTGATTTCTTCCTTCTTCAAGAATTTCTATACGGAAAAATAGAAGAGATGGTATCATCATAAAGTAATGCAACGGGATGGAAACTCAAGAGGTACATTTGATATCACGACATTTATTGGTATACCTTAAAGGTAAGTAATTTACTTTTCCCGTTCAAATTCTTGAAATTCTACGATTTGATTTCATATACAAACAAAGACAACAAAGTTTGATTATAACTCTAATGGAGTTTGTAAGAAATTACACTCACATGAAGTGGTAAAATTTCTATGTCTTGCCATGATTAAATTCAGGTATGATTGTGGGCAAAAAATTGAAAATCCGTCCCATTGAATTTGCTTCATTCCCTTTAGAGAATGTGATAGCAGTATGTGATAAGTCTGAAAGAAGACAAAATTATTACCGTGAAGGTATCAATGGATGTGGACGTGGCAATAGACGGAATTATAATCGTCATCATTGTGAAAATGAGAATAATAAAGATTCTCAAAATAATCTTTCACTTTATGAAAGTAATATTTGACATGAGATTGTGTATAGCACATACAGATGATTATAATCCATTCCCTGAAGTGAATGTGATAATTGTAATAAAGCCCGTAAGTATGAACACGCTCTTGATGTAATTTTGTTTCATGTCTGACATTATGAAAAGAAAGTTCGTTGCCCTTGAAATTTCGGGCAAGAACTATATAACATGGGTGTTGGATGCTGAAATCCATTTTGATGCAATGGGTCCTGGAGACGCCATTAAAGACAGAAATAATGCATCCACCCAAGACTATGCTAAGGCCTTGATTTTCTTGCGCCATCACCTTGATGAAGGTTTGAAACTGTGCTAAGGCCTTGAATTTCTTGCGCCATCACCTTGATGAAGGTTTGAAACTGTGCTAAGGCCTTGATTTTCTTGCGCCATCACCTTGATGAAGGTTTGAAAATTGAATATATCACAGTCAAAGATACACCTATCTTGTGGAATGGCTTAAAGGAGAGATATGACAACCTGAAATTGGTCACTCTGCCACAAGCACGATGCGATGAGAATCCAAAAGCAAATAGTTCATAAACTATATATTATCGTTGCGGTGGAAAAGGGCACTGGGCGAAAATTTTCCGTGTACCAAGACATTTGGTTGAGCTTTATCAAGCATCTCTAAAAGGTAAATGCCCTGAAACCAATTCTGTCTCTGACGACAATTTTGACATCACCCACTTGGATGTGGCAGACTTCTTTGAGCACCCTGAGGGGAAAATAGACCACTTAATTGGTGATGGATCTGTGATGAAGGAAGATGGAATTGTTTGATTTTATTTTACTTATTTGTATTAGTTAGTAGTCATTAGTATCAGCTCGTATTAGTTAGTTTATGATATAATGTTAGTATTAGCTCTTTAGAATGTTTCAATATGCTTAAATTTCGAAGACATTTTTACTTCCCAGTAAAGTTAGTCGATTAACTAATAAGTTAGTCGACTATCTACTATTTCGTATTAAAAACTGGATTTTTCGCAAGCTAAGTTAGTCGACTAACCAGTTTAGTTAGTCGACTAACCTGATGACTGTTTACTAAGTTAGTCGAATAATTAATTAGTTATTCGACTAACCAATATTTCGCATTAAAATTGGATTTTTCCGCAAGGCTGGTTAGTCGAATATCAGGTTTAGTTATTCGAATAACCTAATAACTGCTTCCCAAGATAGTCGACTATCAACTCAGTTATTCGACTAACCTCAACAGATTTTGAAAATATTGTTTAAATATGAAACAAACGGATTGAATTTGTTTATTCTCATGTTCGTATATTTTCTTTTGTTGTCAACCATGGGAATTAAATCGATTGAAGGCTCCGGAAGAGCAACTATAACTCTGCCTAAAGGAACAATATTTATCATAGAGAATGCAATGTTCTCCTCCAAGTTTAAGAGGAACTTGTTGAGTTTTTAATATATCATTCAAAATGGATATCATGTTGAGACAATAGATGAGAATAATCTTGAATACCTCTTTTACTCATGAAAACGAGGCTGCCCACTTCGGTTTGGGGTCACGCCATTTTGCATGCAACAATGCTAGTTCGTCGGCTGCCCACTTCGGTTTGGGGTCACGCCATTTTGCATGCAGCAATGCTAGTTCGTCTCTGACTGACGAATTGTCACAAATATTCCCCGTTGCAATTAGTTTTGAGTCATGAACCTAATATATCCCATTTAAGAATTTTTGAATGTGCAGTATATGTGCCTGTAGCACCGCCATATTGCACCAAAATGGGTCTGCAAAGAAGGTTAGGAATATATGTTGAGTTTGAATCGCCCTCCATTATTCGCTACCTCGAAACATTGACAGGGGATTTGTTCACTACACGATTTGCAGACTGTCAATTTGATGAGACACTTTTCCCAAAATTAGGGGGAGAAGTTGGTGAAACCAAACGGGAAATTTTGTGAAAAAATGCATCATTATCTCATCTTGATCCACATACCTCTATTTGTGAAAAAGAGGTGCAAAATATTATCCATTTGAAAAGAATAGCTAATCAAATGCCAGACGCATTTACAGATTTGAAAAGGATAACAAAATCACATATCCCCGCAGTGAATGTGACAACATCTTATTCACGAATACATATTCATTATTGGGAGAATATGAACATGAAATTGGTATTGAATATACCACACTCACCCCTAGAAGGAGGTTTGAGATGATATATGAAAATAATGTCATTGTTATGGCATGAATAGTCATTGGTCACGTACCTATTGTACGCCAAAATAATTTGTCAATGTGATTATCAAAGGACAATAATAATGCAAGAAACATATCTTGCATATAATTTTGACATGACCATAATGGTATAACTTTCTCTTTAAAAGAGATATTCACCACATCAATGTTGCTGAATTTGTGGTAGTACAAAATTAATTGAGAGCTCTAGAAGAGCCAATTATTACTATGTTGGAGAAACACAATTGATTACCAATAAGGTATTGTGTTGTAGTAAGTCTCAAAGAAACTTATTCAGTTTCCAAAGTATATGCGAAAGCGATTGATTATATTGAGACTATAAATAAAGGAAAGATTTGATATCTTCTATTACTACAACTTGTAGCGGGATAATCTGTATGTGAAAAATTACCCGCTTTATTCTCCAGTTTGTACTACACAAGAATACCACAATAAAGTGGACGTTTATTGATATAAAAACCCATATCATAATAAACTTGAAGTTTATTGATAATTGCACATGTCATGGTGTAAATTTGAAGTGTATCAATATTGATAATTTATTCAGTTGGCATTCGGGTTAGCCATATCATTTTAAGTATGATGTGCAGTAATAGAGAATTCACATGGGTAAATATTAAAGAACTAGAAAGTTCTTTACGAATTCTCTTATATTACTTGTTCTCATTAATTGATTGACCAACTAAAGAGTTCGGGTTGAATCCCATAAATTCTGGAAATACCAAAGGTGAATATGGGCCCATTCACCTGCCATGTATACCACATATGATGCATCTATGATATGGTTACATGCGCGATTGTTATTAACCTGCAGCCTGGCCGGTGCTTGCGAGGTAAATTACTCAGTAATCTAACTTCGAGCATAATTTCCAGATTTTCTATTCAAGATAGTTCATCTTGATTAGTTGGTTTATATCATAGTTGGTTTAGCAAGATAATTATTGAGTGGCTCCACTTAATGGCTAAACTGTTTCTTATGAGAACAAAGTTATATATATCAGTTTGATATACGTTGTATACGAGAGTATATTATATTCTCCCCTCACAAGTGGTTCAGGGTCAGGAACCAAATAGTTTCATCTTATTATTATTGATGTGCGGTGTATATTTTCATTAACACCATAATGTATAAAGATGGACTCTCAAAGTTGAGGAAACAAGTTAGCTTTTCTAACATGAGGGGGAGACATGATAAACACTTGAGAAAAGGTTACAATGGATGAATTATCATTTGTATATATAGATCCTCGAATATCATAATATGAACCTGAAGTTCATAAAAGGATAATTCAATTGCAACATATTGCAAAGCATGCTATACGCATTTGCTGACCCAAAGAAAGTAACAACATTCTCACGGAAAATGCTCATATTAAGTCCTAGAAGGACAAAGTCTTTGATACGCTTAAAGCGTATAGACAAATCGGTTTCAAAAGAACTTCTTAATAAAGAAGATGAGCAAATGATCAAAGTGATCATAATAAGGAGGCAAGTGATCTAGAAGATCACATGACATAACACTTCATAAAATCTCATGAGAGATTCAGGTACCTGAATATATGAATAAAGAGATCTCCATATTATGTCTTTATGAAAATTTACTGGAACCGATATAAAATGTTCGTCGACGACATCTATGATAGCGCTAAATATCGATGAGGATCTAATGTTTGTCGAATACAAACAAAATATTGGCTAAATGGAAGAGATACAATTCAAGCAGAATTGATTCCATATGAAAGACATGTAATTTTGGACATGTAGTTCAAATACTTGAAAGTATAAAGTCAATGGTATGTGTAATCAGTTTTCGATATCTTATTTGTTTAGCATGACATGAAAACTTGATATGCATCTAAAGTCTATTATATGGCTTATATGTCTTAACTTATATGTCAATCCATGAAAGATTGAAGTTGCTTGAAGCATATACAATTCTTGGTCCTGAAGTACCACACCCTAAGTGCAACTTGTGTACATATGTATCTTGCTATAACTATAAGCATGATGGCATCGAGAATACCTCTATGGAGATATTGAAGAGTCATTCCACGACATTATATGAAGATTTTCATATCTATCAAGAATGATAATTTCAAGGTGCGGAATATTTATTCAAATCAATATGGCTGATTTATTTATCAAATCTCTACAAAAGATCGTTTTGAAGATGGTGCACAAGATTGGAATGCAAATGCTCAAGGATGTGAATTGATGCTCTTTTCAGGGGGAGTTAATGCGCGTTGCACTCTTTTTCCCTTACAAGGTTTTGTCCCAATGGGTTTTCCTTGCAAGGTTTTTAACGAGGCAACCAATAGGCGCATATTTAAACATGTGTACTCTTTTTCCTTTTCTATAATTGTTTTCCATTGGGTTTTGTTTTAGTTAAGGTTTTAACGAGGCACATTATTGAATAGACATTCAAGGAGGAGTGTTATAAATAGAATCCTATTTAAGGTGAATTTATATATTTAGAGAGATTCTAGGGTTTACTACTTGGTGGCTAAGTCACTACCTCCCTATAAATAAAGGAATTCTCTCCCATTGTAAATCATCCAAAGTATCAATAAGAATACTCCTCTCTCTACTTTTCTCTCTATTGTTCTTGTTCTTGTATTATTTTTCTTGTTCTTATATTATTTCATAACAGTTTTAAATTAATAAATTATACATATTTAATGAATTTCTTAAGACAAATATCTATGATTTGAACGACAACTATTAGGGTTGGCTGAATCCGCATCCCGCGCTCTTTCTGCCCCTGCAACCAAGTGGACATTAAGGTTTGATTTTCCAGTACATTTGATGGCTACATAAGCCTAAATGCTTCTATTGGGGCAGTGTATGTTGGGTCCAAAGTAGCTACCATTAATAATAGAGAGGACCCCTCATGGAAGGGGATGTCTTCATTCCAACCGACTAGACCTTAAGGGCTAACATCAAAATTTGTTGGCTTTTCGAAAATGACTACCATTTTTCGGCATTTACACACAATTCAAGTCCACAACTCACAAGCAACGGAAAGAAAGAGAGAAGAGGAGAGAGGACCCAACTCAACAGTCTCACAATATCTTCCCTAATCTCAAAGGATTGAGATGTATCAGTATGCACACCGTATTGGAAAAATGACATCGGGTAGTTTGTGTAAAAATAATAGTCTAAAAAATATATATAATTTCTATATTTTTTGTGTGTATATATATATTTTGTATGTTATATATAAAAAGTAAATAAATTTTCTATATTTTCGGCTACCATATATAAATAGTTTCGAATGCAGGCTAAAAGTGATAATACTCCCACCCTATTTTGCTTCCATCAGTGGCGGAACCAGAATTTAAAATTTATAGGTTCTGAACCTGTCCAAACTCATAACTCCTTTAATTAATGGGTTCATAATTACATATTTATATAAATTAAATAAATTTTTTTTAATATAAAAAACGTTCAATTAAAAACTACCAAGTTCTTGTGAACCCAATCGATACATTACCTCCGTCCCTGGCTCATGTGACAAACAAGGCAATATATCTGCCTCTTTATGTGTACATATTGTATAGGTTGTACATCTTACTGTCTCACATATAGGAGTTTACGTTAGGTTCACTAACATTATTTTTTTTCTTTAATAACGATAGTGTATGGGTCAAATTATATGAATCTCACTATTTACTAAAATACCTGATACCTCCCATTATTTCATTGTCGTCTAGGCCACATGTGATTATCCATAATAAGTTTATTTAGTAATTTAGTAAATAAAAAAATTGAAATTTTTATAAAAGTAAAATTTAGTGGTAGGGTAAAAATGAATTTGACTTTCGGTGCACATATATGTATAAATTTTCAAATAGATAGGGAACTTTGCCCTTCTTGTGCTGAAAATTTATTGGAAACAACCTCTCTATCTGAATTAGATAGGGGTAAATTTTACGCATAGATTATCCTCCATAAATCCTACTTGTTGAGACCAAACTAAATTTGGTATTGTTGCTATTGTTGATAGAAAACTTTGGGGCATGGGAGGGGGGATTGATGTGGACAATTACCAGAAAGGCCTAATAATTTGGGAGGCCCCACCAATTCCCTGTGCATGTGAGTATTGGCTATTTGCTCCTATCGTAAATCACTAGTAGTAGATTTTATAAAGGATCAATCTGTAGTTTTCACACTACATTCATGCTACTATTATGGTATGCACAATTTCCTCAAAATTAATGTTTGGTAGATGTGGATTCATAGAGTAAAAAAAGAAAAAGTTTGACGTGCTATATATATTCGAAACGCGCAAAATATAATAAATAACATGAATGGAAATGTATTACTAGGAGTAACAAATAGAACGGTATACAACTTGATTTTAGAAATGTGTCACTAATTAATTATTTGGACCAATTAATTATTGATAACTTTCGCGATCGTTTGGCAAATTTGTTGAACGGCTTATTACCCTCATTAATTACAAAAGTAGAAGAGGAATTTCTATCATCCAATATGGATAATATTTCAAACAGTCCAAAACAAAGACTATATTATTAAAGGAATTGATCATTATAGTTATGATCTAAGAAGTTATATTTGACAAGCATTATTCGTTGGATTAATCTAGCGATTGACATTTAACTATTTCGAATAAGTTTTCAAGACTCCATAATTTCACATTTTGTCTTATTAAGGACTTGGTGTCTTGCACCAATTAAATGGGGTAGCATGTACCTCCTCATACTAATACACATGAAATATATTGGAGTTTGAAACCAAAATATTACTTTTTTTGGACTCAAAGTAAAAAAATAGGTAAATAAATAATTGATGACCAAAGTATATATAATGCATTTATCTAATGTGCTATATATTAACATCACGTTTGTCCGTTAAGGTATAGCGCATTTGTTACATGTGATATATATAATCTTTATTGACCCTATCTGAATTTTACTGGCCCACCAATAATTGAAAATATAGTGCATGCATAATAGGCACTATATATATAGTGCATCCAATATACGCGACATACACTAATTCTTTCTTTAGGGTAAAAATGAGCACAATTTTTTCAAGTCGACATGACAGTATACACAATGTATATTGGTGATTCTCTACGTTTAATATACAAGTTCGTACAGTTTAGTTCTTCTTAAGTTGAACCAAGAAATCAATATTCAAAGACTATTTCAAGAACCATTATAACATCCATTTCAGAAATGCCATTAACATTTAATAAATTATTTAAGAAGAGATAAAAAGGTAAAGGTAGTTCAACAAATCCACATAGAACACGTCATAACACAATCAATCCCCTTGAAGAAAATAAGCTAGGTTGCTATATTAATTTGGTTGATGACAATTGATATGGTGTTCTACGTCCCTTGGAATATAAACCTTTCAATGTACACACTGATATCGAAGATTCAGGGCAATTATGATGGGAAACGCATTCTACAAAGCCTAAAGATATGCGAATTTGGGAGGAAAAACTACAACGAGTTCCCCTTTACTCAAAACAGTGTGATTATGAAGTACTATGTCACTGGCATGGGCTAGTTGTACCACAAGCATTGTCTGCAACCTTCCAGACAAAGACATATAAAGATGAACCGGAAGTGATTAGACATTTGATGAAGGAGATTTTAGAGATGGAAAAGGCACTAGCCATTAATTATGCACTTGATGATCTTAACTACCTGCAAGGAACGGAGGATCGGCATTGGGATTTAATAAGAAATGAAAATTTGCATAAAGACATTGATTATCCTGTTTTTCGAATAGTTATCGAGTGTGAGAGACTACCTAAGTTTCTACCAGAGACATCGGATGCATGAGTCCCATATTATTGTAGAAATGAAGCAAGTGGTCTTATTGATGATAGTGATGAAATACAAGAAATGTGTATAAACTAGGGGCCTAGATTACGATGCCCTTGGTTCGGAAAGGTGCGCACAAGCTATTGACGAAGAAGATGAAGGCAGTGACAATGAAATAGTGCCAAACGGTCATGATAATGACGAATAAAAATTGTTATTTATTTCTTAAGGTATATTTTAAATAGTTGTATTGAATCTTTAATGCTAAATATCAACTAGATTTGACCCTACTGGAAGTTATCCATAAGTGTCTAACACAATAATGGTGGTAGGCAAACGTTTCCTATCATGCGCGCAAATTTTGTACAGAACTTAAAATATCATCATGCTGATCAGATATTAGACAAATACATGAACGTTGTTTGACAACATGCTCCTTCAAGAGGTTCAAAAATAATATCCACTTCTCTTGGATTTCATTGGCACAAATAGAAAATGCGAGGGAAAATATTCTTTCATTAGCATCTACTGCAGCAACGATCAACAACTTAGTATTATTATTTTTATAGACATGAGTGTCGTCTATGGATATTATCATCCGACAATGCACTAAACCATCAATGGCTGGTTTAAATGCTGAGAACACATATCTGAAGATGAATTCTTATATTCTTGGGCTTCGCTCAAGCTTCTATTCAATAATAGTCCCAAGGTTAAAGTGTTGCAATGCAGTCATGTACCTAGGTAGAGAAGCAAAGGACATATCCTAGTTACCATAAATAATCTCAAACGCATGATTACAATCGAGAAAATGCCTTTCTTTTGGTAATGGTACATCCATATACCTGGTTGGCAGATTTTATACACTCTTTAATCTTGTAACTTATAGACGATGCAGTGTGTAGAATCAAGACAAGAAATCAAGTAACATTTCAAGTCAAAAAGATTCCCACTAAATGTGTCATTTTACAAGTATGGGTGTCAATGTATTTCCTTACAATTCACATATATGTTTTCAACTTTCTCACATGCAATATCCATGTAAAACCTTGAAATCATCTATGCCAAATAAACTTGTATACTTCAGGAGATGACTCATGAACCACGATATCACGATATTGTTTTATGATGTATATTCGCACCGTCCTACTTAGGCACGCTTTATCAGCAAAAAGCATATTCTTTAACATCATCGCTAGTCTAGAATTACAATGCTATCTGAATATCGTCAAGATCCCTTATGAGAGCATCCATATATGGCATACTGGGCAACAGATCAATGTAAGGAATCTCCCTTGAATGAAACGGCACATGGGACTCGTACACTCTCGGTCTAACGGGAGGTGGAGTCTGCATATATGGAACATGCTGATTAGTGGCATCATGCTCCCTCGTCAAATCGGGTTCATCATTCTTTCTTCATCATCATCACCCTCATTAAGGAAAGGTGTGTCATCTCCAAACTCATCAGCATTGTTGTCATAATCACTATCATCTTCCTGACTCTACCCATCTGCTAGATCCCGATAAAATATATCATTTTTGGGAAATTGACTAATGCCAGGACCTTCAAGTTGCTCGTTTTCACTTCACAACCAATAAAATAATGAATTTATCAAATTCATCCAAACATTACATATCAACCTTATAACTTAACTTACAAATCATAATCCATTGATATCGCATGCTGCACATTATCATATTGCTGATGATTCTCGGATGGACCACATTAATCCAACATATCAAAACTAGGCATATTCCAAGTGTCCATTGGTTCATAACTTATAAACTTCATATCTGGTCGGCACCCCCTTTGGAATATATGAGTGTTAATAAAAATAAAATATATTCAAAAAATATCGTAATACAAAAGAAAATTGGAATTTACCACTCTGCTTGTGGATTATATAAACTTTGGGAGAAATTATATCCACGCTCCTCATTCGCCCGTTGAGATAAGTTTAGATCTGGCCAAACTTTTTCAAATGGAACTCGTTCAGATAAAACTGCTCCAAAAATATCACCCAATGATTAAGGGTTATCCCTATTTTGCGGAACCTCAATATTGCGAAGGTCTTCAGCCTTGACGTAGATTTCCAATATTTTTATCACAAGAAGTTCTTGGTGTTCTTCCAGAGTCCTCAAAAAATCTATCAGGGTTTCATCATCTTCTATATTAAACTCACCATAGCAAGCAACCCTTGTGGAGTAAAGGAATACGAATATCTTTCGGTTACTTTACTATTAACAGAACATTTCTTCACACTTATTGTTTTACATAATAACGATACCAATCTATCGTACTTCATTGTAAGTGGTAACATGACACTGTGGAGAAGGACTATAGCGTACTGAGTTATTCTCAACTACAACTTTAACCCCCAATATAATGAAAACTAAGTTTCGCTCTTCGGACATAATGGCAAAATATAAAATAAGTTAAGCAAAAAAATGTTTTGGAAGACCTGAAAGATCATGAATGGATTTTTAGCAAATTTTGAAACTCCTTAAATAAGCAAAAAACTAGTTTGGGAGTACAATTATTGAGGGTATAGCGCATGCATAATAGGCGTTATATATAGCGCGTATTATGCATGCGCTATACCCTCACTCATTGGTGGATCACTAAAGTTCAGATAAATTATTGGTGGGACAATAATATTTATATATAGTGCATGCAACCCATGCGTTGTACCTTAACAAAAAAACGTGCCGTTAAGGTAAAGTATAGTGAAGAAATGCATTATATATAAAATGGTACAAAGTTATTTTTTTCGCCTATTTTTGTCGTTTGATTTCAAATAGACAACACTTTAGTTTCGAGTTCCAATATATCGCATCTCACCTTCCCAGAATATTGATTGTCTAGCCAAATAGTCATAGCAGATACATAAGCTATATAAGTACTACTATATATTTTGTCTGAGCGAATTCACTGCCAGTAATAAGTGAAAGAGTAAAGCAGTAAACTTAAATGTCGGCAATTGGTGTGAAACAATAGTTGCAAGAGCCGAATAAATCTGAATCTAATTGAGGATTTTAAATCTATGAGTTCTAAAAATCACTAATTTTTTTCACTTATTTATTTGGATAACATATTTATATTTATTAAATAAATTTCTTAATATAAATACTAAATTAAGATCAAAATTACAATGTTTACCGAACCTATATAACTATTATTGTGTCTCACGCGCCCCTGAACATCAATAAGTTAGGTTTAAGTTATATGAATTATATATAAATTTAATTTAGTACAATATAAGATGGAAAATAGTTGTCATATTATATAGATAACTGGTAGAATAGCTGTATGGGCTTAAATTTGACCAATGATTACCAGCTACGAGCACGACGAATGACGGGTTCTCCTTGATTCGATGTTCTGTGGGAGATGACTTTGAGGTAACAGTGTAGACCCACTAGGGGACATTAGGGATATTCCTTCAAATATTCCTTGTAATTTGTCTTTTACTACTTAGAAGGGTTTATATATATATATAATATATATATATATATATATATATATATATATATATATATAGGGAATAACCTTGTAAAAGCGAACCCAAATTTTGGTTGTAAAATTACTTACGAACAAAAAGATTCCAATGGAGATTTTTTATTGAATTAATTCAAGAAAGAAGTCTTCACCTTATCTATCTTTCCTTTTAGAAATTATTACACTTAGCTAAGATTTTCCCCTTCATCTTTGATTGATTTGTTCAAAAGGGTTCCAATAACTTTTGATCCAAACAATTTGGCACCGCCGGGATTTCTATAGCTAAAGTCGTAGTTTTGATCTAAATTCTCGAGAGAAATAATCATTTTTCTTCAGCTTCATAAAAACCGACTATGGCGGGAAAGGGGGAAGCGAGGATAAAAGCAATAGTGAATGTCACAAACAACCTCATGAGTTCCCTCAAGCAAGCTAGTGGAGAAAACAACGAAAATACAACACAAAGTGCCACACCTGAGGGAAAGATCCCACCTCCCGCGCACGGGGAACTAACAATCCTAGGCAAAAGGGAAACCTCAACATTCGCAGCAGGAGGAACGCCACTGGCTGTCAAAAAGCTACTAGAATAATGGCTGACAACTACCTTGAGCAACATGATTGAGAAACCCATTCATAGAGATACAGAAGCGCTAATGAGCCAAACACTAACATCTGTACTGTTGCCAATAGAGGCAACGAAGCGCTCACGGTCATCCTAAAGAAAATGGAATAGATGGAAAATGAGAACAAAACGCTCTGCGACCGGATCAAAGGATATCATGAAAGGGTCGATAAAATACCAAGCGCTCCAAAGTTGTTACCAAAGCGCGATGTGGGTCGATTCGTCGAACAAGCATATAGGGAAGGATCAGCTCCCCATGCTCTTCCAAAAACATTCAAAATGCCACCATATTTTGAAAATATATAATGGTACCACGGACCCAGAAGACCACTTGATCCATTTCGTTACCGTGGTGAAAGGTAGCGATAATCAAAGGAACAGGTGTTGTATGTACTATTGAATAAGTTCAGCGAAACTCTGACATAGGGATCTTGACATGGTATTCCCAACTACCGTCGCGGTCGATATCAACATTTGACAAAATGGCAGATAAGATCGTCACCGCTCACGCGGGAGCGTAAAAGGTAAAGGCCAGAGTAAATGATATCTTCGCCATTAAAAAAATGATGGGCGGGGGACTTTGAGACTTCTTAGACTGATTCAGCAGGGTAAGAATGAGCCTACCGAACATTTCAGAGGGAATAGCAGTACAGTAACAGCCTTTCGATATGTTCTAAACAGAAACGGGTCGAAGGCAACCAAAAAGCTACTAAGCTGATTCATAAAATACCCCCTACCACGTGGGAAGAGATCAATAATGCCTATTGTGCCGAAGTAAGGCCAGATGAGGATGACCTAAATGGTCCACTCCAGCGATTAATATCGGTCCAGACCGAGGCAAGGAGAGATCGCAACAACGAGAGTCAAAGGGATTAACCATCACGTTTTAATCGGGAAAGGCACCAGCCCTATATCTGAACCTCCAATCCACCTCTTCCATGACATGCAGAAGTCGTACCCTTACATATCGCCCCTCCCCAAAGTCAAAGAGGTATGCCCCCTCTATTATCTGCTCATAACTTTTGTGTTTCTCCTTCAGAAATAGTGTACGCACTAGAAAATGTCGCACGAAGGTGCAGTGGCTGCAAAAAAAAAAAAGCCAGACCCGTGCGCTAGGAGGTTGAATGTTCTGTGTAAATTCCACCAAAAAAGAGGACACAAGACCGAAGATTGCATAGGTCTGCGACAAGAAGTGGTAAAAATGTTAAACCGAGGATCACTGAAAGAATTGTTGAGCAACCGAGGAAGGGCCAATTTCGCTCGTGGACGTGACCAACCCCAGGGACCTCCAAAAACACCTTCACCAACCGGTACCATACAAATGATATTGGCGTCAATGATGACACGGTAATCAACCATGTGAAATTCACCAGCACGCATAAACTCAAACGGACAGTTGCCCACGAATGATATGACGACCTCGAAGATAGATCATCTTTGATAAGTCGGATACCGACAGTTTGTCTTTCCCTCACTACGATGCTATGGTTATAACTTTACGCATTCTAGATACTGATGTAAAAATAATAATGGTGGATAACGGCAGTGGCGCATGCATTGTTCACCCACGAGTTCTCATGCAGACGAGGCTCGAGATCAAATGATACCACGATGCATAACACTAACGGGTTTTAATGATGCAGTAGAGCGAACCTTTGGGAATAGTGTTGCCCGTCCTGGCAGTGGGAGTTACCCCAGAAACAATATTCCACGTCATGAACCAAGAAACCGCCTACAACTCCATCATAAGACGATAATGGATACATTACATGCGCATCATTTCGTTAAGTTTCTATTAAGTAATCAAATTTCCCAACCCATAGGGGATATTCAGCATTCTTGGCGAGCCACACACCGCCCAAGAATGCTATCGGATATCCCAAGACTGCACGCACATCAAGCAACTGAAAGGGGAAAGTGCGGAGGCATAGCAATAACCCGAAACACAAGCAGAAACAATCAATGACCCGAATATCGTAGAAGCTTGCAAAGCAACCGTAGAAGATCTTGATCCCGTTCAACTGGACCATACTAATAACACGAGAAAGGCCTATGTCAGACACAACCTCTCAGAACTAGGTAAGTATCGTGAGTTCTTGACTAACAATACAGATTTGTTTGCCTTTTCCTACTCAGATATGCTTGGGATCCCAAGAGATATTTCCAAGCATAGGATTAACGTTGACCCTCTCTACCCTCCGGAAAGGCAAATGAGGAGAAAATTCAATGTTGCCATCAATGAGGCGGTCAGTAAAGAAGTTGATAAATTACTCGCCAACAGTTCTATCAGGGATCAAAATACTCCCAATGGGTCACCAATGTGGTCATGGTGAAAAAGAATAACGGGAAGTGGCGGATGTGCATTGACTTTACCGACCTAAACAAAGCATGCCTGAAAGATTCCTTCCCACTATCGCACATCGATCAACTCATCGACGCAACAGCAGGACACGAATTATTAAGCTTCCTAGATGCCTATTTCGGCTACAACCAAATACTAATGGCGAAAAGATCAAGAAAAAACCACTTTGATCACTCACTGAGGCACGTACTACTACAAAGTAATGTCGATGCAGGAGCAACATATCAAAGGTTAGTCAGCAAGATGTTCAAGGAATGACTTGATAAGACCATGGAGGTTTACATTGACGATATTCTAGTGAAATTGACAAAGAAAGATATCATTGGCCATCCGAAGGAGGCCTTCGATATATTGAGGCAATACAGGATGAAACTGAATCCCAAAAAATGTACCTTCGACGTGACTTTAGAAACTTTCCTGGGTTTCCTGGTATCACAAAGGGTATCCAGGTCAACCTGAACCAGATTAAAGCCATCAAAGGGATACCGGAGGTACTAACCAGCAAAAAGCAAGTGCAGAAACTAACAGGGCAAATAGCCGCCCTGTCAAGGTTCATCCTGCGATCGTTAGACGGATGCCAAAATTCTTCAATGTGCTAAATAAAGACCATGGACTGCAATGGAATGCAGAATGCATAGGCGAGTTGAGGAAACTAAATACGTACGTATCTTCTCACCCCTACTCGTCAAGGCAAACCCATGTGAATATTTTCTTGTATATATAGCAGTCTTTGAAGTCGCCGTAAGCGCTGTCTGGGTCCGAAAAAATAAAGGTACGCAATCTTAGATTTACTATATCAGTAAAACCCTAATCGATGCCAAAAAAAGGTACCCTCACCTTGAAAAACTAGCTTCGACATTAGTCGTAGCTTCACAAAACCTTAGACCATATTTTAGTGTCACCCCATAAAAGTGGTGACAACCTTCCCCCTAAGGGGCATCCTATAGAAACCCCAATTATTGGTTAGGTTGGACAAATGGGCCATAAAAATAAGCGAGCACGACATAACATACTAGCCGCTAATTGCCATTAAGTCGGAGGTTCTCGCTGATTCCGTCGTTGATTTTAGCACAGAAATATTGTCGGAAGTATAGCAGGAATTGCTTCGCACTTACACACTTACCAACCTCTGTGTCTTCTACACCGACGGTGCTTCTAATGCCTTGATAGGGACTCGTCCTCGAAGTTGGTTCGAGCAAAATAATTCGCCAGTCCACACAATGCCCCGAAATGAGTAACAACAAGGACCATTACGAAGCTATGATTACAGGATTGAAATTAACCCTCAAATATAGCGCCCGACGACTTGTCCTCCATTGTGACTCTCAACTCGTGGTAAACCAAGTCACTAGGATTTTCCAAATCAAAGAATAGAGACTACAAAAGTACCTGTCAAAAATTCACAAATTGTTGCCAAAATTTGATGAATGTCGCCTCGACCAAATACCCAGAGCGTAGAATATCAAAGCGAATGGCCTTTCTAAGTTAGCGGCAGCTACCAATAATATCAACAAGGAAAACGTGGTCACCCTTCTCCATTTCGCAATAGATAACGTCGAGGTACATTTTATAAGCCTAACTTGGGACTGGTGCAACCGTCTCGTAACATATTTACAGGACGGAATGCTTCCACATGATAAGAAAGAAGCCAAAAATCTTCGAATGCAGGCATCCAGATACAACCATGTAAACAACAATCTCTATAAAAGAACATTCGACGGCCCCCTGGCCAAGTGCCTTGGGCCAAACCAAACAAGGAGAGTACTGGAAAATTGCACGAAGGGCACTATGGGACCCATACTAGAAACCGTGCCCTTGTCCACTACCTCATCCTTGCATAGTACTATTGGCCCACAATGAAAAAATAAGTCGCGGACTACGTCAAGAAATGCGAACAGTGTCAAAGATACGCCTCCATGATACATCAGGCAGGGGAAGTCCTTCATTCCATCACTTCACCATGGCCATTCATAAAGTGGGGGATGGATATAGTCGGACCCCTTCCAGCTGGAAAAGGTACAGTACGTTTCCTTTTAGTTTTAAATGATTATTTTTCTAAATGGGTTGAAAAAGGTGCATACACACAAATATGCGAGCAAGAAGTCATCGTGTTCATATGGAAAATCATAATATGCCGTTTCGGCATCCCCAAATAAATCTGCTGCGAGAACGGACCTCAGTTTGTCGGAAAGAAAACGACCGAGTTTCTCGAAAAATGGCACATGAATACTCTCCATACCGTATCATCCCTTCGGTAATGGTCAAGCCGAATCCTCCAATAAAATAATACCGAATGTGAGCACATGATCTTTGCCCTACATGAGATTAACTCCTAAAAATAGACCAAAATAAAAAAAATTTATTGATTTTAGGAATTGTTCTTTATTTTAGTTTCACTTCATGCATTTTTAATATTTTTCAAATCATGGAAAACCCATAAAAAATGTCACATTTAAATTTTATGCCACCTTAGGTTAAATTTGCATTTAGGAATTAATTACATTAAATTAATTGTGTTTAGAAAAAGAAAATAAACATAAAAATGGTTAATTTTGCACTTTTAATTTTACTTTTTGAATTTCATTAGTTTTCCGTTTAGTTTGGTTTTAATTAGTTGTACTAATTAATTTAACTTGAAATAATTTGACTAGGAATTAAATTAGGTGTTATTTTTAGTTTTAATTTAAAAGAAATTAGAAAATATGAAAACAAAAGAGAGGAATCATTTTTTTGGGCCAATCTTATTAAAATTCAAGCCCAATACAATTTCTCTTTTAAACCCAAACCCAAATCAGCCCCTACCCAATCCAAACCGGGTCAACCCTCCTGACCCAATACCCAAACCCATTTTCCCCACCTAATAACCTAATACATGACTATATACACTGGAGGGACACACAATACAATACACATAATCTATACAGAGAAGACGCCTGGAAATTTGGAGAGGGCTGCGCAGCTGCGCAGCTTTTACAAGACCCCTTTGACGATCTCTCTTGTTTGTCGACCAAGCGACACCACCCCCCTATAACTTCACCTTCCTCATCCCACCCCACCTCAAAAAAAACCAACAGAGCCCACCTCTCAACACACCCATCGACAGCCCATCTCCACACCAAGTTAGATAATCCATCCATTCTAATTCCTCATCAGCTTCTTGACCGTAAATGAACAACACCCTAGATGATCCAGCGACACCCACGGCTGAGAAACTCAGGCGAATCACCAAACAATAATCATCAATAGAACTTCGGCGTTGTGATGTCCAAAACTGTCGTCCAAGCTCAGTCAGATTATATCCTGCAAAAAAATATGGCGAGTTTCGAGTTAGCGATTTTGGAGTTGTAACCCTGCTGCTCGTTGCACTGAATAAGTATAGTTTCTCATTGGTTTTCTCCTTCTATTCAGCCATTTCGTGGTATTCTCTGATTCTCGATTTCGTTTCCTAAATGGATCTATTAAATCATGTATGTTCGTCAGTGATCGTTGCTGGAATAAAATTATTTGTTCTTCACGGTTGAATTCTATTGTTGTTACAGTTGAACTCCATCACTGTCACTGCTAATTTATGTTCCATTGTGATTTCACTTGATTCTCAAACGTGAATTAATGGTAGTCGTCCGATTTTCTTTTTAAGAGATTTGTGCCTGCATTTTTCTCGTTGATTGAAGAGGTTATAGACGTTCATGGATCAAATTTGTCGGTATTTTAATAAAATCTTGTACATGTTAGCTTAATTTGAGATTGATAATTTTCCCAAGTTAAAGGCCAAAATTTCCAGAAGCAGCCATATCTTTTCTCTTGGTAATGATCCGTCAGTGTTGAATAATCAGCAAAGTCATGCTTATCCAATTGTGTATTCCATAAATCTTTGAACTTCACAAGCCCTCGCAATTCAGTTTGGTGGCAAATCATGAACATTTGTAGGTTGCTTTAGTTAAGTACAATCTTTTGAAATAAAATTAGGTACGTCGTGCCAAATGAAAATGACAAATGCACGGCCCTCGTGTTATCATATATAAAATGATTAAGTGTTCGTAGCAGGCCTTTAGGACCGTTAAAACACAATTTTGGTCGCGTATACATTCGCATAACTTGACCATAATTTTAAAATTTATCCGAAATATGTATTAGCGCAACTTCGCTCAACCCTTTCTTAATAATAAAATAGGTTACAAGTTTGACTATTTTTAACTTACATAAGTTCTTATAATCACACATCCCCCTTTAATAATTTCATAGGTTAGGTAAAATTATAATATTTCGTAGAATATCCTTTAGGGCCATTAAAAGTTAATAGTGTGATTGCGTATACGTCCGCGTAACACAATTACACTTATAAATTTAATTTGGAGTATGTGTTCCCGCAAATTCGACTAATCTCTTCTTAATAATAAAATAGGCTACAAGTTTTAATTTTTTTTAGTTTACACAACTTCATTGAATCACATATGGCCTTTTATTAATTTCATAGGTTAGGTAAAAATATAATATTTCGTAGAATATCCATTAGGACCGTTCAAAATACTAGTGTGATTGTGTATACGTCAGCGTAACACAATCACACTTATAAAAATAAACTGGAGTATGCGTTCGTGCAACTTTAGCCCAAACGCTTCTTCAAAATAATTAAGTGTTATTAATTGTGGACACGTTCGCGTGACATGATTTTTGATGCGCAAAACAAGTGGGTATACGTACACGTAACCCGTTTTCAAGATAATTTTCTAACTAAAAGCGGTAAAAGAAGCAAAAGAACATAGGTTTTAAAATCAATAATTAAACAATTTAACAAGCCAAGTAAGATCAAAGCGACCGTTCTAGAACCACGGAACTCGGGAGTGCCTAACACCTTCTCCCGGGTTAACAGAATTCCTTACCCGAATTTCTGATTCGCAGACTATAATAACAGAGTAATTCTTTCCTTGATTCGGGGTTTCAAACCGGTGACTTGGGACACCATAAATTATCTCAAGTGGCGACTTCAATTTTTAAAAATTAGTCCCGTTTTGATTGTCACTTATATTGGAAAAATCTTCCTTTATTACACCTTTCTGGGGTGTAGTAATGCCAAAAGGAGGTGCGACAGCTCTGGCGACTCTGTTGGGGATCTAACCCAAAATCTCTGGTTTAGGGTTCAAGAATTCGAGCTTGTTTTATGATTTTAACTTGTCTTATTTATTGTTGACATCATTGTACTTTTGTGAACCTTTGTGCTAAAATTCCATCTGTTTACCACGTTAATATTGTTGAATTGTATATAATTGTCTCCTTACCCACCCCTTCTGAGTCTTCTAAAAATGGTGCATATGTTTGCGTAGCCCACTTTTTCTGTAGAAACTATACCAAATAGAGCGAGGCTGGGCAAGCGATAAGGCCAGGCAGACTTTAGTGCTCCCGATACGTCGCCCCCTCCTCGGCCCCAGTTGTCCGCTCGGTTACCCCATGTCTAGATCAAAACTCCAGGATTTAAACTTAGAAAAACACAACCTCATGTCGGATCCCTAGTAGGAACGCTTATTTGCATCATGCATTTGACTTAGGGGACTCAACACAGGGTTTGGGTCCGTCTAGAACATGTGTACCTAATTTAAAAGACCATCCTGATGCATTTTATATGCCACGTGTTGCATTCTTTCAAGCGTGAAAGGGTCATTTGGCGGACCAATGATAGCTGAGAGTAAATAAAAAAAATGAGAAAAAGAATAAAAAAACAAATGAAAAAAAGAGAGGGTGAAGTGTGAAAATAAAGCAAGTAGGATTTAGTTATATTTTTGTTATATCTATATTAAAAAAGAGACAAAGGATATGTGAAAAAATTCAAAAAAAAAAAAGAATATTTCACACTTTTTATTATTTCCTGAAAATAAAAAAAAAGGAAAAATCCAAAAATAGTTTACATATTTCATCATTTTTCAAAAAGAGACAAAAGAAAATATTTTCTTTAAAAAATTAGCTATTCTTTTATTTTTTTGCCCGTATCCAATTTGCCCGAACTACGCAAACCTGATTCTCGTCTTTCGGGGTGTGATACGTAGGCAACTCACATAGGGTCCGGTCTCCCTAGTAAATTTAGGTTCTTGATTTTGCGGGGTCACAGCCAAATTTTCCACTTCTAGCCACATAGGTTAGTTTTAGAATTTAGAAGTTGTTTGTTTGGAAATTCTGTGAATTGAGTTGTGTCAATGGACTGTTCTATTGAAATTCTTACAGTTCAAGTTGGAATTCTCTTGTCAAACTTCCTTTATGCTGGTGAAAGTTCTGTCGAGATCAGTCTTTGTTTGTTGGATTATTATTTGGTGATTTCAATTCAATCTATGATTTTTTGTGGGCCAATGTTTGAAAGAAAATCCTGCATCAAATACCAATTATCTTTGTGCTAAGACTATGGAGTTTTGAAGCTTATCTTGTTGAAGTTTGCCACTTTTATGAAATTTTTGGAGTAAATTGATAGCTAAAATTCTCCTAGTTTGAACTTGTTACCACTGGTTTCTAATAGCTGTTATTATTGTTGAGTTTAATCGAGGGGATTCAGTTAGACTAGAGATTGAGCGGCTTGAATTGTAATTTGGTTGAGCATACAGTATGCTTACTCTGCCAAAATTTTGCGTACGTAAAGATTTGTACGCGAGTTTAGCAGTGATAGTTTGAAATCTTATTTTTACTTCTAAAAAGTTCTCTTTGTAGAATTGAGTGCTCTTGTTACATAAACTATTTTCCAGTTGGTTAGAATCTGCTGACAGAAGTTGCGTGTTTGCTGGAAAATAATATGCTGCTTGTTTTCTGTTGCTGAAAAGAACTTCATACTTGCTGTCCACAACCCAGCATTGTTCATTTTTCGCTCAAGTGGGTACAGGACCCTTTGCATGTAAGACCTATTGCTCATGCAATTTGGGATCCTCATTTTGGTAAACCGACCGTGGAGATTTTCATATTTCTTTAATTGATTGTTGTTGCTATAGTTTTTCTTAACATTTGAGGGAATTTGGCAAAAGTTTTAGCTTCAATTAACTCAACTGCATTGCCTCGGTTTATATACCAACAATACACTATTGAAATTCAAGTATTGTGCTGTTTTTTTTTTTAAAAAAACAGATCCCGCACTCTTCAGGTGTACTTTGTGGTTATTCTGACTTAATATTGCTGTGACTCTAATTCTTTGTTTCTACAGTTGAGGTCGTCATTCTAGGCTGAAAATTTCTGTGCCTACTGCTGCTGAATTTAGTGCTCAAGGTGTGGCTGAAGTTTTGAGAAGCAATTGAATAGGGAACCTGCTAGCTTGTTTGAATCTTAGAATTTTGCATTTTGCTGATGTAATACAAGTTTCCTAAGCATTATTTATATTTTTCTACAACATTTTGTAAACTTGAAACTGGGTTGGACATTAGAACTTGTTTGAAAAATTTTGAACTCAAATAAGAGTGTTTTGGACTGTTATTGAAGGTTTTTGAACAACCTTGAAATTTGCACTTTTTGCACCAGTTGTATAGTGAGTACAAGCTGATTTTCATACACAGTTGAGTTCAGTATACAGTATAATACAAATGTTTTGGTGATTCTGTTAACAGGGAATTACAAGCTGAAAAATATTGCTTAAAGTTACTTTGTTTGTTACTGCTAGTTTAGTTTGGTGTTAGTTGGTCCAGCAGGCTATAAATGTGAATCTGTAGAGTTGTTTGTAGCATAATTTTTGCTTCGTTCTAAGTTTTAATTACATATTGAGTTTGATGCACAGTTGCTGAGTTTCAGTTAGCAGTCAAGTTATAACAGTGTTATTTGAATTTTCACGCACATTTTAGCATGTAAATATCTTTATTAAGTTTAATCTCGATATTTTAGTCTATGTTTCACTTTGAAGCTGGTTTATTTAAAAAAAATCAAAAAAAAAAAAAGAAAACAAAACAACAAAAAGAGTTACATTTTTTCGAGTATTAATTTTATTTTCATGTATAAAATAAGTAGAGTTTCCAAAATATAGTTTTATCTAGTATAGTGATTTATGTTAGTTGTAGGCTTCAGGAAATACTTAGTAATAGTACTGTTTAATTTTTTAAAATATAGTTATTACATTTTTCTGTCCGATTTTTGCTATTTTAATTTAGTAGTATTTAATCTCTAGTTTTGTTACTTTGGATTGTCCTTAAAACAAATTAAAAACCAATGAAAAAGAAGAAAAGAAAGTAGAAAGTAGAGAATGAAAAAGAAAAGTTTTTGGGATTACTACTTTTGGGTGATTTGTTGAGATTTGCGAATGTTTATGGAAATTGCTTGAAGTATAGTGGCTGCAAAGTTGTTTGGTTGAATTACCAATGCTTCAATTGTTCAAGAACATCGCTCGGAAGATTGCCATTAGGCTGCAACTTTGTCAGTTATTGTAAGGATGTCCAGAATTGCAGAATTGACAAATTTTTGCATATGTGACCATCTTTTATAAATATTTTGGCTTTCAGCTAGTAGCTTATCTTTCAAAAGGGTCAAGAGTTATATAGGGTTGGATTTGTATCTTCATTTCTTAGTATCATATGGTTTTGGTAGTATTGAAATGGTTTCAAGTCGATTTTCAAAAAAAATGTGTTTTTTTGTTTCTTAGAGCTTTCATGGTTTGAGTTGTATAAAAATAAATAAAAAATGAGTTAGTTTATTTGCTCAATTCACGATCTTCTAGAACTACGCAAAGATCTGATTTATGTGGGGTCATGATACGTAGGCAACCTACATATGGTTTGATCGAATCGTTTTGTTTTATTATTAAAAAAGGATAAAGATAAAAAAAAAAGAGAAAGAAAAAAATGGTGTAATTATAGGACATGAAAATTAGAGGAAAGAAAAGAGTGATAAATAGAAAAAAAATATGAAGGAAAAAGCAAAGAAAGAGAGAGATTGAAAGGAACAAATTGGGATGATGCCATATGACCTTCATACGCTCGAAGTCATGTTAGAACCGATAACTGTGACTAGGTGCACTGCACGTAATGTGATATTTTAGCTGTTTAATGCCCTAACGCTAACCTGATGGCTTCATTTTGTTATACTCATAGCAGAAGGGTGATTGGTTTGTGATTTTTAAAGTAGTAACTCTCCTATACAACACAAAGTCAAAGGCAATGGCGGACAACAAAACTGGGTTGGTCGATACCGGGGCCCGAAAGCAGTTGGTTGACAAGAACACTAGGTTAATTGAAGAGGTAAAAAGGTTGAGACAACACATGGCAGAAATGTATTAGGCTTGGATGACTGGGACAACACCACCCCTGCCACCACCCAACTGTTTAGATGCTACCCTTCTCCAAACTTCGATCTTGGTTTCGAATGATCCTCCATACTCTCCAGATGTACTCGCTTACTACACTTTCCCCAACCACCATAGTAGCTCAGTCACATGCCCTCCAACTATCCCCAACAAAGACTATTTGCTCAGAGCTCATAATATCCAATACTATCCCGCAGAGGTGGCCCACAAGGTTCCTGACTCGTATAAGCAGAGCCTGCAGGATGAGCCTCATGTTGTGAATGAAAAAATCACAGGAAGAGAAAGGCAAGATGGAATACCCCAGAGGCTGGCAGGCATAAGACAATCCTTGAAGAACAAGCAAGGAATGCGACACCAGGGTAATATGAGTTGCAAAGAACTATTGGTATCCCCTGGCATTCGCCTACCTGCAGGGTTCAAAGTGCCAAAGCTTAACTTTTACGATGGGTGTGGAGATCCGGTAGCCCATCTGAGGGTCTATTGCAGTGAAATGAGAGGTGTTGGAGAGAAAGATGACCTGTTGACAGCATATTTCAGCAAGAGCCTGACTGGGGCAGCTTTGGACTGGAATACTCATCAGGATATTGGTAAATGGCCTACATTGGGTGACATGGCTCATGATTTTGTTCGATACTTTCAATACAAGTCAAGTATTACCCCGGATCGCTCTTCCCTATCTAAAAAAGAAAGAAGCCAGAGGAAAGATTTATGGAGTTTGGGCTCAGATGGAAGGAGCAAGCTGCTCGAGTCAGTACCCCGATTGGTGAACAAGAAATAGTTGAGCTTTTCCTACAAGCCCAGGAGCCCACCTACTTCAGTTATTTGATCCCGACTTTGGGAAAACCCTTCAATGATGTGTTAAAAATGGGAGAGCTATTAGAAGAGGGAATCAAGTCAGGCAAAATCATGAGTGATCCGGAAGACATTCAGAACATCCAAGTAAGCTTCGGGGGAGAAAGAGAAATAGAAAAGATGATCAGCATTTCCAACCTCGACATCGCCCTCGTGGATATCCTTCTGTACCAGATAATCCTCCCCAACGCTACTTCTCCCTACAGAACTCAAAAATCGTACATCACTTTCCCATACCCAGCTCCACAGAATGTTTATCCGCCCCCACGAGCATATCAAAAACCTTCTGTATCAGGTTTCCAGCGCAGCCAAGCATGTAAGAATAAGAGGCTAATGAAAAAAGAAAAGGCTTTCACCCCTATCAGAGTATCATATGCTAGTTTGTTCCAAAGGTTGAAGTAATTGGACATGTTGAAGCCGATTCAGATAAAAATACCAAACCCTCTGTCAAAGAAGTTTGATGTTTCTCAAGGGTGAATATTTCTCATATGCCCCGGGGCATGGCACATAGAAATGTTGGAGTGTAAATAAAGCAATTCAGAAGCTTATTAATGCAGGTGACATTGTCGTGCAAAATCCGGATACAGCAAACACTAGCCAAAGTCCATCGCCTGTGCATAATGATATGCACGTGTTGTAATGTGAGAATTCTTCTGGGAGCCTCGGAGGCATGAGTCCTGCTAAGCTTGTAGCGCTATCTGAGGTTGATCTTTAGAACGATCCAATGAAAGGAACCCAAAAGCAATCTATTAAGTACGATGTGGCGAAGGCTTGTGAAGTGATTAGTGTTATTGCTGTGGAACCCATTGGCTAATATGTTGTGATGGATAATTGGGAAGACGCTCCACTTCTTGGTCAGCCAGAGAGGAGTTTTGGTGGTTTATTTTATTTTCATTTCTATTGTCCAGGTTATTTTCAGGGTTGTAGTCCGGATATTGTCTTGTGATTCAAACCCTTCTATCCTTTTATTTTTCCTAGTTTTTGTTTATTGTCGTCTAGGTTTGTTCCAGTGTTTTAACCCCAGTATTTTTACTTGCTTTGTTGTCCAAGCTCTTTTACCATCTGTCTTCTAATGAAATTTTCCGTTATTTCTAGTCATTTGGTTCAGTTTTCTTTTCTTTTTTCAATTCTTTTCCATGTTGCCTTTAATGACATGACATGTATGCATAACCCCAGGCCTAGTCTTAAAAGATTACTCGTAAGAAAATAGAGACACTTGAGGGAAATAAGAACAGATTTGGACCATTTGAGATCTTTTGAACCCCGAACCACATGAAACATGGGCAGATAGAACATGAACAAATCCTTAAAGCAAGTTTACTGAACTGACAGGAACCATTTGTTGTAGCTGGAATGTTGTCCAATGGTGCATTATATTTGACAGATGAAGAAGGAAAAGGTGTAGAAATAGCTATCAATTCTGATGCACTCATGAGATATCATGTATGATTCCTTTGACTGATTGTACTTGTTTGTCTTGGCATATTTTGAAAATTGGAATACGAAGGCATTTTATTCCGCTATCTTAACACTTTATCCGTTTTTAACCTTTTAAGCTTTAATTATTTTCTATCATACCCCTCTTTCGGAATCAGTAACAAATGTCAGAAACGCAACTGTGAGAAGGCAGTAAAAGAAAAGGAAAGGAAAGAATGAAAAGAATGGAAAAATAAAAAAAAGAAAAAAAAAGAAAAAGAGAAAAAAGGAAAAACAAGAAAAGAAAAGAGAAAAGAGAAAAGAGAAAAGGAAAAAGAAAGAAAGAAAAAGAAAACAATACAAAGAAAAAAGAGAGAAGAAACACTGGAAAAAGGGAGAAGAAAAACAACAACAAAAATAAGGAATCATATGAACTACGTTTGACCTGATTCCTTTTAAGGAAACGTAGGCAGCCTCACGGTTCGGTCTCATCGAAATAAAAATCTGAAAGTCCCCAAGCAAGAAACTGGGGCAGAACTTGTGGTTCTTGTAAGAATTTGATTCCGAAGGTTGTAATTTTGAACCCATTTAAATTGTTTTGAGCCTTTGAGACCCTTTCTTTATAACCCTATCCAAAAGCCCACGTTACGGTCCAAAGAAAGATCTTCTAATCAGTCTTCAAGAGATTCCAATTTGAGCAAGTAGAGGTGATTCATGTCAGGGGCAACACTCTGGTCCAAGCAGGAAAGATAATAAAAATGAGAGAGTCTTGTTGGTGAAAACCCTCATGGGCACCGTAAGGTAACGAGAGCTGAGAGAAATAAAAAGGAGAGAGTCTTGAGGCGATTGTAAGTTGAGAGAAAGAACAAAGGAAGAGAGGCTTGATGGTGGCAACCCTTTGAGCGCTACAGGTCAAATAAGGATTGAGAATCAGATTGGGTAATCAGAGCATCGAAGCCCAGCTTCACGGTCTGGGGGGTATAACAAGAGTTGAATATCAAATTTGCTTGACAGAATAGGCCGCAGGTGCATTCATGGTCATTAGAGTTGGTACCCGCATTTTATAGGTTTCTACTTTTTAGGTTTTTTTGTTCGGAATAATCCCCTTTCCTTGTCCTCTACTATGTTCCTTTTGTCTTGTTTATTCCCTCCTCTTGAGTATGCCGGGTTAAAACAAGTGAGAAATGACCAAAATTTGCCACCAGCTTTCCAGTTGCACAAGATGGGATCTGTTTGCCACGTCAAAGCAGCATAAGTCATGAAGGAACACAGGCACACTGAGCTGGTAACAATCAACATGCTTTGGGATTCGTTTGAAATACAAAGTCTTGGTATATATCAATTCATGGAAAATGCAACAGAATGAGGGCTAGGGTGAATAGATCAAAGGTGTTTTTGTGACAAGAAGGGTGGTAAACCAGTGACAAGCAAGATATTCCAAGAAGAAATCAAAGTTATCATGGCTAGCAATGGAGCAGTAGACCTCAAGGTTAGAGCCAGTGATTTGGGTCAGGAAATAACATCATATACAATGTGGTTGGTAAATATGCTTTGGGGATCAGGTAAAATACAAGGGTTTGGCAGATGTCGGTTCAGGAACAATGCAACAGACAAAAGGTATTGGGTTCGAATGAGAAGAGGTATTTTCTGGGATAAGGTTTACAAAGGAAGTGGTTAGTCAAGGGGAAAACAGGTCTTTAAATGAAAATCAATCATCATGAAAACTGAAGGAGAAACATACCTCAAGGTCAAGGCCGGTGGTTTAAGTCAATAAAAATAGCATACACAGGAAGTGGGGGGGCTATGGACGTGCTTTGGGGAGTCATGTGAAACGCAAAGGATGGGAAGATGTCAGTTCATAAGCAATGCAATGAACAGAGGATATGGGGTCTGAATGGAGAAGGGGTATTTTCTGCGATACGGGTGACAGAGAAATTGGTAAGCCAATAAGAAAGCAATGTCTTTCAAGGTGAAATTGAAGTTACCGTGGCAAGTGAAGGAGCGCAACACAAAGATGGGAAAGGCCACAAAGGTTAGCCAAGCATAGTAAACTGAATCAGTAATCTTAGGAAAGATGTAGCGCTTCAAGCAAAGGGTCGGAAATGCAACACAATGATGGGAAGCAGAGTAAAGCCACAAGGCTCAAGGGGCGGCCGAGCATAACACACTGATCGGGTAATTTCATGGAGGATGCAAGGCTTCTGGCGAAAGAGTCAGAACCATAACACAAACATGGGAAAGGACACAAGGGTTAACCAAGAATAATACATTATTATTGACTCGGTAATCTTGGGAAAGGTGCAAGAATTCCGGCAATAGGGCTAGGAATGTAACACGGCAATAGGCGAGCAAAGTAAAGCCATGAAGGGCAGGGGTCAGCCAACCAACTCAGGAAACTCATCATCAATAGCGAACTCTGAACACAGCTGAACATGACAGTGAGGAGGCTACTTCCAACGAGAATGCAGCAAGCTGTCCACCACTTTTCAAACTGACAAGTTTTCTTTGATTGACACAAGGGTAGGAGAATTCCAGAAGATCCTAAGGGGGCCACCCACAGGGGAAGTCAGGCACATGGTAGGTATGATCAAAATCTCAGGGCCTGCCTGGAAGTGGGACTCTGTTAAAACTCAAAAGGGACATAGTCCGTCATAAACACCCTCCCCAGCAAAGAACACAAGGGGACAAACTTTACTAGAAAACCCGAACGGAAACAACTGAAGGTTAAAAAAGGCATGAAAGTTGAAATGGAATGAATTTTAAAGCTCAAACAGGTGCGGGTAACATGGGCAAGCACCAACACCTTCCCCAGTAAAAGTCAAAGAAACCCTCCTGGACAATAATCACTAGCAGAAACAACCATAAAATAAAATTGGCATGTAAGCTGAAACCCTCAGGACCCTCTTGGAGAATGGGACTCATTCCAAGGTTATGAGTAATCATGGAAAACAAATGGAATAAAAATGACTTGTATGTCAAGGTAGGATTCAATTAGAGTTGTCAGGACCCTCCTGAAAAATGGGACTTAGCTTAGGACACAAACAGTCGGGTGGCATGGTCAAACCAAAATACTTTCCCAACCAGAGTCAATAAGAGTCATCAGGACCCTCCTAAAAGATGGGACTTAGATTAGATATTTCCCCAACCAGAGTCGGCAAGAGTCAATAAGAGTCATCAGGACCCTCCTGTAAAATGGGATTTAGATTAGATATTTCCCCAACAAGAGTCATCAGGACCTTCCTGAAAAATGGGAGTTAAAATAGATATTTCCCCAACAAGAGTCACCAAAGTCATCAAGACCCTCCTTTAAAACAGGACTTAGATTAGATACTTCCCCAGCAAGAGTCAACAAGAGTTGTCAGGACCCCCTGGATAATGGGACATAGCCCCAAATACAAACCCCCAGCATACACATCTCGTCATCTAATTAAGAGTTTTCAGGACGCGCCTGGAAAATTGGAAGTAGTTTCAATTATCAGTCATCAGCAGATCCACAACAGATATAACTTATAACAAGACATAGTGAAAAATAATACCTTTTGAGAAACATAACATAATCTTAAGGCTGTCATCAATTAAGAATTGTCAGGACCCTCCTGGATAATGGGACTTAGCTTAGATTTAGAGATATTTGGTAAACGGATTTGATTAACACTAACGCATCCGCCCAGCACTAAATTGGGGCAAGAAGAATTCTTTGTGTTTTGTTTGTTTTGTTGTGATCAGGTACACGGGCAGCAGTCTTAGGGAATATTGTTCAAAACTTTTAAGTTTCAAAAATCAGGCGCCCACCTGTAGAACAAGGGAATAATTTTCAAAATACAAGCCTTGGTAATCAGGCGCCCACCTAGAGAACAAGGGAATCTTTTTCTAAATTTCACGTTTTGGTAATCAGGCGCCCACTTGTAGAAAAAGGGAATATTTTTCAAAATTTCAAGTTTTAGTAATCACGCGCCCACCTGTAGGACGAGGGAAGACATTCAAAATTTCAAGTTTGATAATCAGGCGCCCAGAATATTTGTTTTAAAATTTCAAGTTTTAGTAATCAGGCGCCCACCTGTAGAACAAGGGAATATTTTTCAAAATTTTAAGTTTAGGTAATCAGGCACCCACCTGGAGAACAAGGGTATATTTTTCAAAATTTCAAGTTTTGAAAATCAGGCGCCACCTGTAGAACAAGGGAATAGTCTTCAAGATTAAGTTTCAAAATCAGGCACCCACCTGTAGAACAAGGGAATATATTTCAAAATTTCAAGTTTGATAATCAGGCGGTCATGTGCAGAACAAGGGAATATTTCTCAAAATTTCAAGTTTTAGTAATCAGGCTCCCACCTGTAGAACAAGGGAATATTTTTCAAAATTATAAGTTTTAGTAATCAGGCGCCCACCTGTAGAACAAGGGAATATTTTTCAAATTTTAAGTTTTAGTACTCAGGCGCCACCTGTAGAACAAGGGAATATTTTTCAAATTTTCAAGTTTTAGTAATCAGGCGCCCA
Source organism: Nicotiana benthamiana (assembly GCA_034376525.1). NCBI lineage: Eukaryota > Viridiplantae > Streptophyta > Magnoliopsida > Solanales > Solanaceae > Nicotiana > Nicotiana benthamiana. The sequence goes on along the minus strand of CM067331.1, from coordinate 65,162,071 downwards.
TCTGTAGACACAAGGGAATATTTTTCAAAATTTCAAGTTTTAGTAATCAGGCGCCAACCTGGAGAACAAGGGAATATTTTTTTTAAAAATTCAAGTTTTAGTAATCAGGCGTCCACCTGTAGAACAATGGAATATTTTTTTAAAATCCAAGTTTTTGTAATCAGGCGCCCACCTGTAGAACAAGGGAATATTTTTCAAGTGTTAAGTTTTGATAATCAGGCACCCACCTGGAGAACAAGGGAATATAATTCAAGTTCAGCAATCAGGCATCCACATGGAGAAAAGGAAAAAATCTCAGATTACAATTCAAGTCAGCAACAAGAGAAGCTCGTGGCAAGAATACAAGTCAACAGTCTGAGGTAATCAACAAAAGTTATTCACAATTAAAAGAAGAAGAAGAAGAAGAAAAAGGAAGGCAAGCAGGAAATTAATCCAAATAAAAGCAGATGAAAGATGTGAATTTCTCTAGGCATAGTTGAGGTTGCAAGAGCTACATGTCCGGTCCTAATTATGAAAAGCTGAAGAAGAATGAGCTAGTGCCTGCACATAACAAGCATCAAGGTTGAAATCTAAAGTCGGAATGAAGAACCACTCAAGACTCAAGACTCAAGCTTCAGAACACTTATAGATATGAATCTTGTAACTCGTAGTTGACAGGTTTAGCTAGTTTTTTTCATTCTTTTGATTTTGATGTAATAACAGAATCGCGAACCAGAACCTTGGCAGAATGGCACCTCAACCGGATCTTCGTCTCGATATACTCCTTCATCTCGCTCACTCCTGAACTACACTAACCTGATTCCTTTATAGCCAAGGATATGTAGGCAACCTCATAAGCAGGGTGCGGTCAAAGGTTTTCAAAATGCTTCTATGGAGTATTCAAGCGGGCAAAAATCGCTTGTATCTGCTCACTTTATCTTTGCACTAAAACCCTTCAGGTTTTCAAGCAAAGAGGGGCAACTGTGAGCACGTGATTTTTGCCTTAAATGAGAATAACTCCTAAAAATAGACCAAAATAATTTTTTTTATTGATTTCAGGAATTTTTCTTTATATTAGTTTCATTTCATGCATATTTAATATTTTCAAATCATGGAAAAACCATAAAAGATGTCACATTTTAATTTTGTTCCACCTTAGGTTCAATTTGCATTTAGGAATTAATTACATTAAATTAATTGTGTTTAAAAAAAGAATCATAAAAATGGTTAATTTTGCACTTTTAATTTTAGTCTTTGAATTTCGGTAATTTTTCATTTACTATGATTTTAATTAGTTGCAATAAGTATTAATTGTAGTAAATAGTTTAATTTGAAATAATTTGACTAGGAATTAATTTAGGTGTTATTTTTAGATTAAATTTAAAAGAAATTAGAAAATATGAAAACAAAAGAGAGGAATCATATTTTTGGGCCAAATCTTATTAAAAATCAGGCCCAATAATATTTCTCTTTTAAACCCAAACCAAATCAGCCCCTACCCAACCGAAACTGGGTCAACCCTCCTGACCCAATACCCAAACCCTATTACCCCACCTAAAACCCTAATACATGCCTATACACGCTGGAGGGACACACAATACAATACACACAATCTATACAGAGAAGACGCCCTGAAATTTGGACAGGGCTGCGCAGTTGCGCAGCTTTTACAAGACCCCTCAGACGATCTCTCTTCTTTGTCGACCAAGCGACACAACTCCCCTATAACTTCACCTTCCTCGTGGCACCCCACCTCAAAAGACACCAACAGAGCCCACCTCTCAACACACCCATCGACAACCTCATCTCCACACTAACTTAGACCATCCATTCATTCTAATTTCTCATCAGTTTATTGACCATAAATGAACAGCACCCTAGAAGATCCAGCAACACCCATGGCTGAGAAACTTCGGCGAATCACCAAACAATAATCAACAATAGAACTCTGGCGCTATGATGTCCAAAACAGTCGTCCAAGCTCAGTCAGATTATATCTTGCAAAAAAAATCTGGCGAGTTTCGAGTTTGCGATTTTGGAGCTGTAACTCTGCTGCTCATTGCACTGAATTAAGTATAGCTTCTCATTGGTTTTCTCCGTCAATTTAGTCATTTCGAGGTATTCTCTAATTCTCGATTTCGTTTCCTGTATAGATATAGTAAATCATGTATTCGTCAGTGATCGTTGCTGGAATAAAATTATCTTTCTTCACAGTTGAATTCTATTGTTGTTACAGATAAACTCCATCACTGTCACTGTTGATTTATGTTCCATTGTGATTTCACTTGATTCTCAAACGTGAATTAATGGTAGTCGTCGTATTTTCTGTTTAACAGAATTGTGCCTGCATTTTTCTCGTTGATTGAAGAGGTTATAGACGTTCATGGATCAAATTTATCGGTATTTTAATAAAATCTTGTACATGTTAGCTAAATTTGAGATTGATTATATTCCCAAGTTAAAGGCTAAATTTCTAGATGCAGCCATATCTTTTCTCTTAGTAATGATCCATCAGAAATTTTGTTGAATAATCAGCAAAGTCATGCTTATCCAATTGCGTATTCCATAAATCTTTGAACTTCACAAGCCCTCGCAATTCTGTTTGGGGGCAAATCATGAACATTTTTAGTATGCTTTAGTTAAGTACAATCTTTTGAAATAAATCGAGGTGCGCCGTGCCAAATGAAAATGACAAATGCATGGCCCTCGTGTTATTAGATATAAAATGATTAAGAGTTCGTAGCAAGCATTTCGGACCGTTAAAACACAATTGTGGTCGCGTATACGTTCGCGTAAAATGACCATAATTTGAAAATTTATCCGGAGTATGCGTTCGCGCAACTTCGCTCAACCATTTCTAAATAATAAAATAGGTTACAAGTTTTGATTATTTTTAACTTACATAAGTTATTATAATCACACATCGCCCTTTAATAATTTCATAGGTTAGGTAAAAATATAATGTTGCATAGAATATCCGTTAGGGCCGTTAAAAATTACTAGTGTGATTGCGTATACGTCCGGGTAACACAATTACACTTATAAAATTAATTTGGAGTATGCGTTCGCGCAACTTCGACTAATCTCTTCTTAATAATAAAATAGGCTACAAGTTTTAATTATTTTTAGTTTACGCAAGTTCATTGAACAACATATGGCCTTTTAGTAATTTCATTGGTTAGCTAAAAATATAACATCTCGTAGAATATCCTTTAGGGCCGTTTAAAATACTAGTGTTATTGCGTATACGTCCGCGTAACACAATCACACTTACAAAATCAAACTGGAGTATGCGTTCGTGCAACTTTAGCCCAAACGCTTCTTCAAAAAAATTAAGTGTTATTTATTGTGGACATGTTCGCGTGACATGATTTTTGACGTGCCAAACAAGCGGGTATACGTACACGTAACCCGTTTTCAAGATAATTTTCTAATTAAAAGCGGTAAAAGAAGCAAAAGAACATAGGTTTAAAAATCAGTAATTAAACAATTTAACAAGCCAAGTAGGATCAAAGCGACCGTGCTAGAACCATGGAACTCAGGAGTGCCTAACACCTTCTCCCGAGTTAACAGAATTCCTTGCCCAGATTTCTTATTTGCAGACTATAATAACAGGGTCATTCTTTCCTCGATTCGGTATTTCAAACGGTGACTTGGGACACCATAAATTATCTCAAGTGGGGACTCCGATTTTTAATAATTAATCATGTTTCGATTGTCACTTAAATTGGAAAAACTCCCTTTATTACACCTTTCTGGGGTGTACTAATGCCAAAAGGAGGTGTGACACCGAATATATTGAAAGTGAAGCTTGAAGATACCAAGAGGTTATGGCCCGAACTACTACCGAAAGTATTTTGGGCATACCACACCACACCAAAACCCAGTATGGGTGAGACACCCTATTCACTAGTCTACGAGACTGATGCAGTTATACCCATCAAGGTTAGAAAGCCCAGTTTGAGATACTCCAACTACAGAAGACCAAGCAACGACAAAAGCATGCTACAAGATCTGGATGAAGTCCAAGAACGGAGAAACATGGCCCACATAAGAATGGTAGCCCAGAACCAACAAGTAAAAAGGTACTATAACAAAGAAGGCCAAAGTGCGACCGCTCAATGTCGGAGATTACGTCCTCAGGGATGAAACACAAGAAGCAAAAGACCCTAATGAGAGAAAACTAGGAATGAACTGGGATAGACCGTACAAAATCACAGCCGCAGCAAACAAAGGAGCATTCCTGTTGGAAACAATGGAAGGAAAACTACTCCAAAGCAACTGGAATCTCACCCATCTTAAATACTTCCATTTCTGGCAGAACACGCCACCTAAGTCGTACTCTTTTGCCCTCATCCCGGTTTTGTCCCAATTGGGTTTTCTCGATGAGGTTCTTAATGAGGCGACAAGGGAGACGTCTTGAGGTTCAGAATATTGTTCATTAACCCGCCCGTCAATATGATCTCCGGTGCGAAATAACGAAGGGACTGGATATAGATAGTCAAATCTCCATTGTGATTCTTAGAATAAGATAATCAAATCTCCATTATATGTACAAAGCCGACATCTAGTTCTTACAAGAAGATAATCAAATGTCCATTATATGTACAAAGTCGACATGTGGTTCTTACAAGAATATAATCGAATCTCCATTACATAAATAAAGTCGACATGTGGTTCTTACAAGAATATAATTGAATATACATTGCATGAATAAAGTCGACATGTTTCTTCTTGTGGGAACACAATCAGACCTTCAATGATGGGATACTACTTTGATGGTAGTTTGAAGCAACATCCCAATGGCTAAGGCCATCGACAAAACATGAGTTCGACCTCGTACGAACTACGATGGGATACTACTTCGACGACAATTCGAAGCAACATCCCAATGGCTAAGGCCATCGATAAAACATGACTTCGACCTCGTTCGAACTATGATGGATACTACTTCGATGACAATTCGAAGCAACATCCCAATGGCTAAGGCCATCGACACAACATGAGTTTGACCTTGTTTGAACTACGACGGGATACTACTTTGAGGACAATTCGAAGCAACATCCCAATGGCTAAGGCCGTCGATAAAACATGAGTTTGACCTCGTTCGAACTACGACGTGATACTACTTCGACGACAGTTCGAAGCAACATCCCAACTAAGGCCATCAACAAAACATGAGTTCAACCTCGTTTGAACTTCGACGGGATACTACTTCGATGATAGTTCAAAGCAACATCCCAATGGCTAAGGCTATTGACAAAATATGAGTTTGACCTTGTTCAAACTACGATGAGATTCTACTTTGACGACAGTTTGGAGCAATATCCCAACGGCTAAGGCTATTGACAAAACATGAGTTCGACCTTGTTAGAACTACGATAGGATACTACTTTGACGACACTTCGAAGCAACATCCCAATGGCCAAGGCTATCAATAAAATATGAGTTCGGCCTCGTTCGAACTACGAAGGGATACTACTTCGACGACAGTTCGAGGAAACATCCTAATGGCCAAGGCCATCGACGAAACATAAGTTTAACCTCATTCGAACTACGACAAGATACTACTTCGACGATAGTTTGAACCAACATCCCGATGGCCAAGGCCATTGACAAAATATGAGTTTGAACTTGTTCGAATTACGACGAGATATTACTTCGACGACAGTTCAAAGCAATAGCCCAATGGTCAATGCTATAAAAAAGGGGGAATCAACCACGCCCATAAGTTAATCGACTCAACAGGTCGACAAGTACCATGGATACTATAGAAATTACAAAGAGCACCAACCCATTGACAAAATAATTTCTACACTGTAAAAAATATTATTTGCGATGATCATTACAAAAGGGGCTCAAGCATACCCCCTCCACAGAAGCCCCAAAGAAAAAGAAAAACACAAGCAAAAAGAAAACACAAAAAAAAGGCTACACATCATCCCCGATAGGGTAAGCATCTTCGTACCAAGATTCAAAGCAAAATGGTTCGCCTCATCTGAGTTGATATCATCTCCATCAGGAGTATAAGTTCGTACCTGCATGCCTCATGAGCGGCATGAGTTTTTTTGTGCACAATTTGAAGCTCTACCTCTGTTTCTCTCCCCTCAGTGTGGAAAGCCTTGTACACGTCAAGTCAGGGCTCAACAGGAACCCACAACTAATATAAGCGACGAGGCACGACGAGATCGGCTGAAGTATGGGACGTGGAAGGTTGAGAACGTCGAATTGCATCCCCTGCTCTAAGCGAGGCCACTTGCTCATTCAATACAGACACATCTGCCTCCAAGTCTTTAATGCGCCCTTCAAGCCCCGCAACCATAAGATGAGAGGTCTCCCTCTCTTCGGTCAGTTCCGACCTAGAAATACGGAGAGCATCCTCCAAAGATACTATTTCAGAAATAGTTGTTGCCAGCTTATCAACACTAACGTGCTCGCCCTTAAGCCCCTCAATCTCCACCACCTTAGCACTCAATTCAGTGGTCAAATAGGCCACCCTCGCTTGTAAATCGGCATTCTCAGCTATCACCCCCTACTAACCTCAAGCTCATCCTCCTTTACCTTTAGGGAGGCCGCAAGATCACTACTACGAGTGACAGCCTTCATGAGCTCCTCATCCCGCTCCTTCAGCTCTTCAACCTTGCGCTCCAGTTGGTCCTCCCTCTATTTGACCCCTTCGCGAAACAACTAAAACTCTGGATCCTGAGTATAAATATCAGCCATTATGCGATGCTTAGCACGATACTATTGATACTTGGACGACATCATCTCATATACCGACGCCATCCTCCTCTTCCAACGCTCGCGCTCGATCTCCGTGATGAGGGTTTGGCACTAAAGAAAGTGATTAAAAATAAAATGCAGGTCGACAATCACTGCACAAGCCTATCGACAAAAGGAAAAAGATAGGAACTTACCCGTAAAGCCATACCGAAGACATTCTAAGACACTTCCACATCACTCATTACCCTGAGCACCTCGTTTTTAGGGGCAGCATATAGAGGAGCCAAAATGGATGCCACTTGCTCAAATTTCGACAATAAGTTATAGTTCCCTAGGATGACTATGTGGTGATCATGCCCCTCCTCTCTGACCTCCACGTGAGTATGGCGACCTACAAACTCGTTTACCTCCTTCGGGTCGACATCTGAACCTGAATCGCCTCCCTCGACGGGATGGCCTACAACATTGGATGATGCACCACCCTCAGCAGAGCGTATAGAGCCGTCTCCAAGGTAAACCCCCTCTATTCGAGGAGATCTCCCCGACAATATAGCATTGGTCATGAATGTGGGCACAGGTTCTATCTACGATGCCCTGCTTCTATCAGCATCGATAGCCACACCCTTCCCAAGCTCTATCCTTCTCCTCTTTCTCGATAATGGCTCGTCCACGGGTGAAGGATTTGTTCAAAGGGTGGGGTTCGGCATTGAAGAAGCATCATCTTTCACGACCACGACTCGAGAAGGGCCTTCTAATTGAACAGGTCGAGGACGACCTTCTCGAATAAATTCACTCAAAACAAATTGCGTGGCCACTGCGGCAACGGCCTGTCAAAATGCGGGAACTAGAGCCCTCTACATGGAAGCTCCTCGACCTGACATCGTGAAGAAGTCGAATTAATGGATGAAGAGGCATAACCAACAAAGTGGTAAAGGGAAAAGCACTCACCAGTTGGAACTTTAGGTCCATAACGCTTTATAAAGGAAGGCCAATCTCGTGTTTCCGCTACATAGGATAATAGACGAGTTACCCAACGCAGTAGGGCGGGGCAAATGTCCCATAGCTTCAAGCAAGAAGTAAACCAACTTTATAATGTATAAAGACCAAGGAATAATAAAAAGAGTGGCAACACTTACGAGTCTCATTCTATTGCTCCTGGAATGCGGTGGAGTCAGAACGATATGTTCGGTTCTAACAAAGCAGTACTTATGCTAAAACTTGCAACTTGCTCGATCGTCTGTACCGACCACCAACCTTTTCGTGCCACGGTGCCTCAAATGCACCATGGTACCTCTATGGAATCTAGGTGAGAACAGGTGCAAAAGGTGGTGGATAGAAACATTACACTTCGCCAACTTCGCATACTTGGTCAACAGTAGAAGCACCTTAAGAGCATACGGCGAAAGCTGACGGGAAAACGTTGAAGAACCTACAGAATTCTTCCACTTAGGGGAAGAGAGGAAAAGTGTAGGCAATCACAATCAGGTACTCGTTGAAGGCGCAGTAACCATGCCTGTGGACATCTACAAAGTCGCCCTCAATCAGAATCATGTCAATGTGAGTGGGAATATTGTTTATACGAAGAGCATCAAGGTGATACTACTCCGTCTTAAAACGTACGAGGGCAGGAGTGGGAAGGGGATCTTTGAGAAAGTCACTTCGAAACATAGGGTGTCTAAGTAATAACTCCTTCTCCGTGGGGAGACTATCACCTTCCTCTACCACCGTATTTTCACCGCCTGAAGGGAGCGCCATGGACAATAGGGTGGCCTCAGTGACCCCTTCACGACAAAGATATGACCTTGGCATGACTTCGTTCAGAGAGGTGTCAATGCAAAAATTAGAAAGAGGAAGATATTGCGAAAAAAGAGCGAGAGAAGAAGAAGCAGAAATGTATCAGAGCAAACTCGGAGGAATAAGGGGAGGTTATCAGGAGTGAAATGGCCAAGAACTTCCAAAAAACAAACTCTCCACCTATTTATAGGTTTGGGTGGCACCAGAATCGAAGCGGGGGGTCACAAAGTAGCGTTGGAATAGAAGCATCAAGCCATCAACTCCTGCCTTGAAAACATGCGCAATGATGACGCACGTGAAGATGACATCATCTCTCGGTAAAATGTATTACTCGGTGTCTTACTAAGTACGTTGATCGTCCCCTATTAGCTATGTCGTAACGCCTCGAAGGGTCAAATTTATCCATAGGAAAGCATGAGGTTCGCTCATCGAGGATGCACCTAGTTGCAACCCCGACAAGCGGAGGGACTAACTGTATGGGTCCAAATTTGACAAATGACGACCAACGACGGGCTCGACGAATGACGGTTTCTCCTTGATTCAATATCCTACGAGAGACGGCCTTAAGACAGATGAAAGACTGTATGACCTTCATAACAGTATAGGCCCATTAGGGGACATATGAATATTCCTTCGAATATTCCTTATAATTTGTCTTTTGCTATTTTCAAGTGTTTCGCTCCTTGTATATATAGAGGGGAATAACCTTGTAAGAGGAAACCCGAATTTTGGTTGTAACATTACTTACGAACAAAAAGATTCAAAAGGAAAGTTTTTTGTTGAATTAAATCAAAAAAGAAGTCTTCACTTATCTGTCTTTCCTTTTAGAGATTATTATATAAAGGAATTCAATAACTTTTGAGTCAAACAATAGCCAACACCATAATCAAATATTAACATTACATTACAAATTGTATTGTCAGTGTATAGTATAGGTGACCAACGGGTGGGCCGGGCCGGGTCCGGGTCCAATTTTTCTGACCCGTCCGGGCCGGGCCGGTCCGGGTTCAATTAGAGGTGGGTTGTTAACGGGCTGGGTTGATCCGGGTCGGGCCGGGCCGGGCCGGGTTTTTTTTTTTTTTTTGGAATTACGAATAGTATAAATATTAAGTTATATTAATACTTTGTAATAATTGAATGAACACAACAAAAGATGGGGAAAAAATTGCACTTATTGCAAGTGCTACTTTATTTCTTAAATTCAAAATTTCAAAACTAAAATGTATCATAATTAGTTTACAATTTACATCAAATGGTTTGCATTGCAATAGAAAGTTCTTCAAAATTAATATGAACCGAATGACCTTCTTCTGGAGAGTTAAATTCGGATGGGTTTCCGTGCGTTAATATATCTCCAAGTTCTTCGTCTTCCGGGCTATCAAGATCTTCCTTTCCTTGATTTCTTCGTTCAGATCTTATCCAATCTCTTAGACACACTAAGACTTCCAAAGCATTGCTTCCCAATGAGTGCCGTGTGTCTCCAAGTTGTTGTCTTGCTTGGCTAAATGCACTCTCGGATGCAACAGTGGAAATTGGGACATTCAGGACATCCCGCGCCATAGCGAAAAGAACGGGAAATTGCTTTGAATTTTCATGCCACCAGCCTAACGGTGAAAATTCCTTGGTGCGAGGCTCCTTTTGCTTCTACAAGTAAAATTGAAGTTCATCTATATTCCTGCTACTACTTTGAGTGTTAGAAAAAGTTGAAAAAATATTAAAACTATCAATGCCTTCATCATCATCTTCGACTACATTAGAAGTGCTACATTGCATAGTGGGATTTGCAGCAGTTGAAGCACGAGCATTATCACATTGAGTTGCATAATAAGTATATAGATATTGTAAATGTTCATTTAGTTGGTTCATAGATTCATACAAATTTGGGCTTTCAGTGGGCCCAATCTCCATATAAGTGTATAAAGCATTCATTAATTGTTGACAATCAGACATTTTAATTGAAGGATTTAAAACTGCACCAATTAAGTAAACAGGAGGAATTGGAAAGAAATATTTTTTGAATTTTGCTTGCATACTTGCAACAGCATCCGTATATCTATCTTTCTTCATAAATTCATATAGTAGCAAAGAAATTTCAGCTATATGTACTAAAGCCAAAGTAATAGTTGGGTAATATGCCCCAGAAAACACAACAGTAGCAGTATAAAATTTATGTAAAAATTTAATCACATCACTAATGACCTCCCAGGTATCAGTTGTTAACATACGCCTAGGATCAGTACAATGTGCATTAGCAACTTCTGTTATTGGAAATCTATATTTGTAGCAACATTTTAAAAATATATACGTATAATTCCATCTAGTAACTACTTCGTCGGGCATGAATCTAGGTGTAAGGTTATATTGCATACACTTGTTCTTAAATTCTCTTATTCTAGATTGTCTATTATTTCCCTGAATTACTCCAACTGCTCTTCTAACTAGAGTAATCTCATGTAAAAATAAATCGAGCCCACTTTTAACAATTAAATTGTAAACATGACATGCACATCTAACATGAAAAATATCATCAAGAGGTGGATGTAAATTCAATTTTAAAATTGAAACTGCAGCATTGTTGTTTGAAGCATTATCAAAAGACATACACAAAACTTTTTGGTTTAGATTATAAAATTCGACAACTTCAACAATTGTACTACTAATAAATGCAGCAGTATGACTCTGATCTTCATCATATTTAAAAGCAATAATACGTTTTTGCATACAAGTATTGTCATCTATCCAATGACATGTAATTGTTAAATAATCATTTCCATTTACAGGATGGCCAATATCAGAAGTTAGACATACTCTAGAAGGAAGGTGACTAAACAAATAACGTATGTATGTTTGATATTGGCTGTGAAGTCTAAAGATATCTGATCTACAGGTACTTCTAGGGATACCTTTAAACATAGGATTGTATATCCTTTGAATATACGTAACAAGATAAGAGGAAGAAGCAAATGAAAAAGGTAGACAACCCAAAGCAATCATTTTCGCTAATTCCTCTCGATCCCTCATTTTATCATATTTTAGGAGACCTGCAGTAGTAGGGTTAAGTGTTGTTGCACTTCCATCCCCATTATTTCCCCATTCTATAGGATGATAATGTTGCATATGTCTAATAAGTGTGCCAGTCCCCCCTAAATTACCTCCGGTCAAATGTTTAAACGTTTCATTACAAAGTCTACACTTAACTCTATCACTATCTTCTATCTCATCAAAAAATTGCCAAACAGGACTTCTTTTTCTACGATTAGATTTAGAAGTTTGAGCGACTGGTGGTCTTCTACCCCTTGTTGCACTAGCAACTCCAACTCCAATACTACCAACATTTCCACTAGTAGGTGTAGGTGGTATCTCATCTTCTATTCCAATTTCGTTATCTTCTATTCCGAAATCTTGGTGTAATTGTTCATAATCAATATTTACATCTTGCAAATTAGGCGATGATTCAGAAACATGTGTTATTGGTTCATTATTACTATTACTACCAGAAGCTATAGGACTTTTTTTACTACTTCCACTTCCACTTCCACTCCTACCAGTAACTTTTCTACACGCTCTTTTAGCAGCATTCAACATATTGGAAAAATTAATATATAAGCTAAAATCAAATATGCAATTAAAATATTGAATAAGAGAAAGAGTTGGAGAGAGTGCACCGAATTCGACAATAAATTGAGCACTTGATTACGCAAATCCGGTGTTACCACGAACAAACGTCAAGCAAGTATTTCAATGTTGAACACTTGAACTTCAAGAATCAAGCTTCGAATGCCGATTTCCAAATAAGAAATTACGATAAATTAAATTCGGGAAAATAAAGACAATAAAATTATGAAAGTAGAATATGAATTCTTGAAAATTGAAGAGAGAGAGTAATTGATATTTGCTAATTTGAGAATTGAGAGAGAGATAGATAATTTTGAGTGAGGAAATGAAGAAGAGGGGAGGGTATTTATAGATTTTAAGAAGGGTTAATAATGTAATTTAAAAAAAACAAAAAAAAACTCAAAATTGGCCAAAAATGCAAAAAGTCCCGTTGGGCAACGGTGCTGGACCGTTGCCAACGGTCTGGTGGGCCCCATGTTTTCAGAAAATTTTTTTTTTTTAAAAAAAAAAAAATTTTACCGTTGGGACCGGTCCGGGTTGACCGGTTCGCCCGGAATTTTCCTTCCCGGGCCGGTCCGGTTCGGGTCAATTGGACGGAATCGCCTAACGTCCTAACCCCTTTCCTCCCCCTAACCCAGCCCGGCCCCCCCTCCCCCCGCTATAAACCGGTCCGGTCTGGGCTGGGTTTGACCGGGCCGGTCCGTGCCGGTCCCGGGTCAACCCGGCCCGGTTGACACCTCTAGTGTATAGTATATATAAATCCAAAAAAGTGTAACAAATGTGAAACCGAACTGTAACAGTGTCTGCACTATTTTTGCAAATAATATTTTTTCAATGTCCTTTGCCTTAATTTACGGGTCTTGTGTCCTTTTCCATTTGGTTTCAAGCACAGTGTAGAGCTACTATGGAGTGTACAAAAGGACATAGAATATGTGACCTTCCAACCATATTTGATATATATTTCCATGGATGGCGACTTCGTCCTCTCCCTTACTGTTCCTTATTAGTCCAAAATTTCCTTGTCCTTTGTCTGCTTCATTTGTTAACATCGTCCCTCTCAACATCACTGTGCAATTTCAAATCTTCAACAGTTTGCACTTTGCTTATTAAGTTGCATGAGAATGAGCAAACTTAAAGAACAGTAAATATACTGTCAACGCCACTAGTTTACTGATTTAATTATCTTTCCTAACATGCCCATTATCTTTCCTAACATGCCTTAAGGTTGACAGAGTGACAAAACAAGAAATCTCTGTAAGGGGTTCAAATTTTTAAAAAGTGAAAAAAAATTCTCGATAAGAATGTGTTATATACCTCTCAAACGTAATATTTTATCTCTATATACAGTTTAATTTTTTGACAAAGGATGATAAATTGACCGCCCTTATGACCATGTGGCTTCGGCACTGGCCGAGTGGTTTCCATATGGGAAATTTGGGATCGATTCCCCTCACTAGCAGCTTACTGATTCAGAGCTATGGCATATGATATGTCTAGTGCGGTTTATATCTTCTGTGTGATTCGTGAGCTATGCAAAGTTAGCAAATTACCCACTGCGCACCCAAAGAGTAGCGGGTGCGAATTTTCTTGGGAGTATTTATATTTTATTTTTAAAAAACTATCTTTCCAACATGAACAGTTATGAGCATTTCTCCTTTCTTTATACCTATTTATTTATTTTTCACATAGAAAAATGCTTGATCCTACATATACAATATAGGTTCGACGGCAATACTATATAAGATATTTCTGTTCATCTGGACTTGGTTATACTGAAAGCTTCTTATTCTTCTTCTTCTTTTTTTCTAGTTATCCAAATTTGGCTTTTCTTTTTCAATTTTGGATGGGTAGCCTATTTCTGGATCAAAATGGAGTGACAATTACATCAGGAACAGAAGAATAAAGGTTTGGTACCGTCCAAGACTATGTAACAAAGACGAACATAAAATTGACATTTTCATAATAGAGTTGTCTAATTGACCTATCATGCATATTTAACACAATGCCGATTTCAGTACTATGATTAGTTTGACCAACTCCTCTTTGAAAATCATAGCGTCTGGCTAATTATGCATTATTTAAGATATTATTGGCACCGATAGAAACTTTCTGACTATATATGTTTTATGTTAAATACTACTTATAATATTTAAATAAATTAAAATTTTAACGTCGTTCTTAGTAGTTATAACACCGTACAAAAATTGAATCTGTTTTGAATGTTTTTACTTACATTAAAATTAAGGATTAATCAAATTAGTGTTTGAATTTGACTTTCTTAATATATCAGCAAATTTGTAACTAGTCTATTTCGTAGGAACATAATCATCCTTTTTGACTTTAAAAGGCATGCTCCATTTATCTTAATTATTCAAATATCTGACACTTATTTTTATTTTAAATAGGCAAACTTTTGGGTATTCGTCCCTCGCAACAGTTGAAGCCTGAAAGTATTTATCCATGCAATTTAAGAAATTCTTTCCTTTTTTTTTGGTAATTAAAGATTATATTAATCACCAAAGAGATTTCAATACAAAACCATAATGCAGCCACTACACAGCTGACTATCATATCTAGACTATATATCAAATATCGCTATACCTATCCCTCTATTTACAGAAGATATTGCTGAAGTTGTAGCCTAATTTTGGGGGTTCCTCTAATATTACAAGTATATGCAATGTTCCGAATTAGCTTATCACTGCTACAGAAGACATTCTCAAATATCCTCGCGTTTCTCTCCAACCACAGAGCGTAGAACAATTCTGCTACAACCATTTTGAATATGTTAGCCCGACTCGGTTTCCCTTTAGCTTTACTCACAATCCATTGTACAAACTGTTCCCAGTTCAGCATACTGGAATGAACCTCCCTAATCCAAGATAGTGTCTCATCCCTTAGTTGTGTAGCAAAAGAACAACTATGGAAGAGGTGGTCTCTAGTCTCCGGAGCTTGCTGGCACAAAACACAGATGTTATCCACATTCAGACCCCAATGTAGATGACTATCCTTGGTTGGTAATCTATCCTGAAGTACCAGCCACAAATTAAAAACAGCCTTGGGCATAGCATTGTTTTGAGCAGTTAGATTCCTCCATGGAACTCTCGGAAGTTGGCCAATCTGAAGCAGATAGAGTAGCCTAATGGAGCATACTGTACTGTGCAAACTTTGGTGTTGCTGTAGCAGTCCACTTGCTGCAATTATCTTTCGGACCATCGAACTAGCTTGCTTGGGTATAGGCATGTTCTCCAGTTGGTGCTGCTTTATATACACAGTGTGAATCCATCTGACCCACAGAGTGTCTTTCTTGTGAGCCAGATCCCAGCATAGTTTAGTAATAGCTGCTTTATTCCACAGCAGGAGGTTTGTGAGGTTCAGCCCACCAGCTGATTTCGGCAAACACATTTTGTCCCAGGCAATGTAGGCCTTCTTAGAGATACCTACTGAACCAGACCATATAAAACTTCTACAAACTGCTTCAATAAGCTTTAGAATTTTTGAAGGTATGAGAAAGAGTTGTGCCCAGTAAGCTTGTATACCAAAGACTACTGATTGTACCAATTGGAGTTTTCCAGCATATGATAATTTCCTGGCAGTCAATGAGGTGATCCTAGCAGTGATCCTATCTACCAGAGGCTGCCACTGAATCAAAGCCATCTTCATGGTGGATAACGGAATGGCCAAATATTTGAAAGGCAAATCTCCATACACATTATCTAGATGATCAGTAATTTGCTGCTGGATTTTAGTATTAACCCCTCCAAAGTAAACTGAACTTTTGGTCAGATTAGCTTTTAGCCCAGATGCTTCAGTGAACTGAGAGAAATACTTGAACATGGTAATTACAGATTGCCTTTCACCTTTAGCAAACAGAAGTAGGTCATCAGCAAAACTGATGTAAGTGATGCCCAGCCTTTTACAGCCTGGATGGAATACAAAGTCTTGGTCTTTCTTCAGTTCAGCCAGAGATCTACTTAAATACTCCATTACTATAGCAAATAGAAATGGGGAGATTGGATCACCTTGTCTAAGGCCTTTAGCATCTATAAAAGGTTCAGTTGTTTCCCCATTAATCATCACTGTACAGCTGACTGTTTGGACACATTCCATAATCCAACTTGTGAATCTAACTGGAAACCCCATTGCATCCATTACCTGTTGTAAGAAAATCCATTCGATAGAATCATATGCCTTTTGAAGGTCAATTTTGATCATGAATCTAGGAGTTACATGGGATCTGGAATAGTTTTTGATTAACTCATAGGCCAGGATAACATTGTCTGCAATCTTCCTGCCTGGGATGAATCCTGCTTTGGCTTCACAGATGATGCTAGCCATGATTTTCTGCTTTCTGTTGGCTAATATCTTGGAAATCACTTTGTACAACACTGAGCACCGTGCTATTGGTCTGTACTCTTTGACTGTTATTGGGTTAGGGACTTTTGGTATCAGAGTGAGAGAGGCACAGTTGACTGGTTTGTACATCCCGATAGTCTGGAAGAAATCCTTGATTGCACCAATTATCTGTTTGCCAGTGATGCTCCAAGTCTTCTTGAAAAACACTACATTGTACCCATCAATTCCCGGGGCTTTGTCATCGCCAATTGCTTTTAAACTATCCAGAATCTCAGATTCAGTAATATCAGAAACTAAATCCTTCTTCTGTTAATGTGTTAATGTAGGACAATTGGTCATATACACTAGGTTTATAGCTGGTAGAGAAGCAACTGATGTACCCATTAAATACTTATAGAAATCATTGATCTTCTTTTTAATGGCATTTGGATTAGTAACCTTGAAACGACCTGCTGTAACAAGCTCAGTAATATGTTTGTGTTGATTCCTTTCCTTCAAGACAGCAGAGAAATATTTGTTATTTGAATCACCCAGCTGGATCCATTTTGCCCTGGACTTCTGTTGTAGCATACATTCTTCAAACAATGACCACTTTTCCAGCTTCATTACTGTTTCCTTCTCTTTAAGTTGCAATTCATCAGTGTAAGCCAGTGTCATCTGGTTCTGGATGTCCTTAATTCTTGTCTACTATAATCAATTCTCTGAGTAATGTTCTTAAAATCTATAGTGTTTAAAGATTTTAAGGGTGCTTTCAGTGAGTTGAGATTGATCCACATTGCTTTCATAGAATACTGAGTATTACTGTGCCAGTTATCCTTGACCAGCTGATGGAAGTTTACATGATTGGCCCATGCATTGAAAAATCTGAAAGGAGTCTTCCTTTGCCTAGTAACTTCTGCCAGTGTAATCACCATAGGGTTATGATCAGAGATTAAGTGATGGTCATATACAGTTTGCACATGACTCCAGTTAATCATCCATTCATAATTGCCAAAAACTCTGTCCAGTCTGCTATATACTCTATCACTGCATGTCTGCTTATTTGTCCAGGTGAAATACTTCTCCTTCCAGGGGAGTTCTGAAAGTCCAGCATGATGTATACTTTGAGTGAACTCTTGGATCTCAGCTTGCTTCACTTGGTTACAAGATTGTCTGTCATTAGCATACAGGACATCATTGGAAACACCTGCCACTAGCCAAGGATCAGTAATAGCAACAGAATAGTCCTGTAGATTTTTCCATAATGATCTCCTCTGGTCCATCCCATTAAAACCATACACCACAGTGAGATAGCAGATTGCATCTCCAGCAATGCTTCTGACTCTACAGTGAATCAATTGAGCCTCCTCCTGGATACTGGTGACTCTGATCATTTGAGTGTCCCATAGGATCCAGACTCTATCATTTATGGAGCCCTGATAATTTGTTAGCATACCCCAACCAGGAAGCAACAGCTTAGCAATCCTATCTGCATTCATTTCTTTAACCTTTGTCTCTACCAGACTAATAAGGTTAAAATTATTACTCTTAATATATTCCCTAGCTTCCTTATATTTATACCTTTTATTTACACCCGTTATGTTCCAGATTAGCCACTTCATTGATAATTACTAGGTCCCCCTTCATCATCTGGGGGATTCTCATCCCTACTAATAGACATTGCTTCAAATCGATTACTCACCACAATAAGAGATAAAGGTGGAAAGTTGGTAAGGTTAAATTCTGGGGATTGCACCTGCTTCCCCTTGTCTTCCTGTTTGATCCTTCCTGTTACAATTGAAGGAGGGTCATGAGGCTCTCTCTGAGTTACACTGCTCTGTCTTTTCTCAGTTTGATATAGTGGAGCCTCATGCTGCTTCTGAACATTCTGGTTTGGAGCTTTAGTTCTCCATTCCTGAATCACTTTGGGTTTTTTCACTTGGGAAGGCTGGATAGGTTTGGGATTCATCACACAGTTGTACCCAACCATAAGACATTTACCACAGTACGATGGTTTCCAATCATAAACCACTTCTTGCAGAAACTTCTTCCCATTTGCATCCATTAACCATATATCACTAGGCAGCTCTTTTGTAACATTCATCTCTATGAGCATTCAGGCATAGGAAATTCTAGATTGTTTGATCGTACATTCATCTGCAAAAATGGGCTTCTCCAATACACTGCTATTCTACTCAAGGATCTCATTCCCCAACAGGACATAGGGAGTTTAGGATTTGACCCACAGTGGAATTTCAGCAGGGAATTCCGCAGTGAAATCAAAATCAGACGTCCATTGCTTGAGAATCATGGGCCTATTTGCTATAGAGTAAGGACCAACACATAGAACTTCTTTGGCATCATCAATTGTTCGGAACTTCACTATGTAGTATCCCTCCTCATGATAAAATAGTTCTGGCTCAGGTACATGCGACCAATGTAGGTTGATGAATCTCTCCATCGCGTTATATCCAGGCTCATCTCCTAAAATATACACAATTAGGGCACATTTCCATTTGTTTTCTTCCTCCTCCACCTATGCTTTGTTCAGCTGGCCTACTGGTTGCCCTTCAATCATTACCGGGGGATGTATTCTAATGCCATACCGTTAGAAGCAAATCGATTCTTCTAAAACAGATTAGCCCAGTTCTCCTTTGGTACCTCGGTTGAAATCACTTCCACTGGCTTCGTTATATCCGTCACTGGATGAGCTTGAACTGGTATAGCCTTCTGCATGTGGCCATTTTCACCGGCCATCTGCTTCATCAGAGTTATCGATGCTTCAATCAAAGTAGGACAGCTTCGATTCACCATTACCTCATTAGGTTGCTGAGAAATCAAAGGCTCCTCACCCTCGCATGACAAGTCGACTGACAGTACCGATGCACCTATGGAAGATTGTTTATCCGTAGCTGGTTGATTTATTGTTGAGATGATTCTATCAATGGTGGAAACCGGAATACTTCTGGGCTGACCCCTACCTTGCCCCCTCCCTCTCGCCATGGAAAACGAAGCTCGGCGTACGTTAACTAACGTGCGCCGAGAGAAGAATGGAGAAGAGAGGAATTCAAAAACATAGAAATTTTGAATTGAAATCCTCTCCTTTGTCTGGGCATAGCAATTACGTTGCAATATATGAGCAATATATTTCTTTCCGTTCACTTTTACTAGTTTACTTTGGATTTTTCATACTTTTTAATAAATAATAAATATATTTATTACTATACAACCCCTAATAATGATGGAAATAAGTTTGAAATGAGTAATTGAGGGTAAAACAAAAAAATTAAAAAAAATTAATTTAGTATAATAGACAAATAAAAATAAAAATATATTTTTAATATAATGAATAAGTAAAAGTTAACGAATGGAACATGTGATAGTGAAAAATTCTGTGATGATTGAGATTTATAAATGACGGCAATTGAATTCACCCATCAATGATTTTAAAGTAGTCAGATCAATAATTAATGTTGGAGAGATGGACGCTATTCCTCGACTATATGAAAGATTTAATTAAAGTCTTAATAATATTGCATTGAAGCAAGTGAAGTTACTTGAAACAACTAGTAGATTATAAGTAGTTTACATGAAACTATATTAAAGCTGGTAAAAGATGATTGGAAAAGAAGAAAGATATAGAAGAATTGCACTAAATTGAATTCACATAAAAGAACAAAGTAAAAGAGCTGATTATGTATTGCGTTCTATGCATGATATCCATTAACTATACGAAAATACCCATTAGTAGTTACGATACAAATGTCACCTAGTATAATTCAGAAGAATATGCTTAGTAATTATGATTATTATTTAGAAAAGAATTATGACAATCAGATCGCTTATAATCGGTAAAGAATACTTAGATAAATTTATGAAAAACGTAAGGGCAAGGATTTCAATAATAGGAGAAATCATAATTCTAGATCTCTTGAATCTTGTCTCTAACCCTTAGTATTTTTAGTTTTTAATTTACTATTTTAATTTGTTAGTTAATTAGTTAAACACATAAATCTTAATATCTCTAAGTTAGGAATTGTTCAAGCTTGTCTTCTTAGTGATATTGAACAATTGTACCTAAGCCTTAGTCAGGGGCGGAGCTAGAGTGTCGTCAGTGGGTTCGGCCGAACCCAGTAGCTTTCGTTCAAACCCTATATTTATTTTAAAAAATCCACTACATATGTATAAATTCTTAATTTAGAACCCAGTAACTTAAGACGATTAGAAGCCCGAACCCATAAGCTTGAGATCCTGGCTCCGCCTCTGGCCTTAGTTCTATATAGGATTCGACTCCGAACTTGTAAACCGGATTATATTTGCAATGACCGCTTAGTCCTTTTTAGGAGGCATAGTTGGGTGTGATAAAATTTTGGCATTGTTGTCGAGGAACTAAAGGTGTAGATGTAGGTGTACATATTGCTAAGTTTCATGTTTGAGCTTTTATTTTATTTTATTTTTGTATTTGATTTTTAAAATTTTTTTTATTTTTTATTTTTTTCTTTTCATTTTACTTGTTGATTTGAGAGCATGGCATCTTGTAATTATGAGAGTTTTGGCATTGATAATTCTGCTTTTGATCCTCCTTATGCATATTTTGGAGGAAATCACCCAGGGCAAAATTATCAAAATATTCTCGTGAGCGAGTTATGTGCACCAACTCAATCTTATGTGTGGAATGTATGTGGTATGTTTGGTGGTCAAGATGGTCACTTTCATTGTTGTGTTTATATTTCTTATCTTCCCACAACCCCTTACTTTGATAATTCTTCTTTTTCTTGTGAAGTAAATAGAAAAAAAGAGCCAAGGGAAGTTGACTTAAAGGAGATCAAAGATATATTAAAGTGTCATGTGGAACAATATGATGAGAAACCACGGCAGATACAATATTACAAAGGCAAGAGGTAAATGTTCACAACTTGGAGGCTCAAGCAAATAAATTAATTGAACCTTATAAAGCACAACAAGTGATATTGTGGATAGTAGCCAATATGAGCATGAATTTTCTACAAAAACTGCCATTATACCAGAGGATTTAGAAAAATACGGGAAGGAGCTATAGGAGAAGACTAGAGTAGAACATCAACAATCAATCGAACTAAAACTTGAGGATGCTGATGTCGTAGAAGAGATACTAGAGTCAACCAAGGATATTGAGGATGCATATATAGTTGACTCTAGTGTTATTAGTGTTAAGGATGTTGACAATCCCAATGTTTATATAGTTGAGCACGTTGGTCCACACTCTAAGTATTTTTTTTATATTGTATTTGGATGATGATATGAAAATAGATTCGTCCGAGCCACTTGAGGAATCAAGAAGTAAGGAACAAGCTGCCTAAATTCTGGAATTCTTCTTGCTAGAATGTCGGGAATACACATCTCATCTAAAGGCCAAAAAGTGCAAAATACTATATTATTTTATTGGGCCAGTCAGATTCGTTATACCGCTCCAAAAGCATGATTATATAGCAGAATCAAAACTTGGGGTCCAATACTTAAGTCCGAAGTAAAAGCAGAAAATGATTCACATCGTGCCGCAACATTAAATCAAGCGCTTGTTGGGAGGCAACCTAGCTTTTTTGCTTTCTTTTATTATTTTTTGGTTATTTTTATAGTGTCAATATTTATTTTCTAGGAGCACGGAAAGCTAAGCTATTGGAAGGATCCAATAGCAAACCAAATGGTTGAAACTAAGTGTAAGGTACCCGCACGAAGGACCAAGTCGGGGAGAAGTTTGAGTACCCCATGAGTTGCTAGTGCTTCGGCCTTTGGCTACCAGAGAGTTTCTTTTACCCTCTTATCAGTATAGTGTGCATTGGGGACAATGCACAATTTTAAATGTGGGATGAGGAGATTGTTTGGGTGACTTTTTATGCTATTTGAAATGTGTTAGTTTAATTAAATTTTTTATTTTATTAAAAAAAATTAAAAAATTGGACTTTTCCCAGCAATAGATATCCTAGATAACTTTCTTGAGGGATTTAAGTTTAAAGAAAAAAAAGGACAACGATTTTCTTTTTAGGTAGTGTAATAATTCCCCCTAGGTTTTTTCTTTGTGCCGCGTTTCTTTTCCAGTGGTTTTATTTGAACCAGGTGTAGTTAATTTTTTATAAGAGTAGAAGCTAGTGTGAGATGAATTGAATTGCAGCGATATCTCTTGACTTTGTTATGCCTTGAGAATAGTGCGCACTTTGGTTATGAATGTTAGGCTCAGTTTTTTACTCTTGTATAAGTATCTTAAATTATATGATTTTAAATTTTCTTAACTTCTTTGAATAGAGTGTCTTGATAAATCCAATCCTGAGTGAGTTATGTGTCATGTGTGTGTGAGATTTGTGTGTTACTCTGTGCATTGCATTTTGTGTCTAGAACTTTCCCCGCGTGATTGCATAGCAAAATAATAGTTTTGTATCAGTCTCGGAAGTGATATAGGCAATTTTTGGTTGAGCTATATATATATATTACCTGCCTAATTTTTATGTATCGTAGTTAACCCCTTTAAACATGTAATCTTGTTTCCTTGGTAACCCCATTATAAGCCTTACCTTTGTTTGAATTAACCATCTATTTGAACCTTTTTATCTCTCATGAGCACTTGAATTGTTACGAACTATATAAAAGTTAAACTGTGGGGTGGTTGGTTTGACTTTTGAGTTGAACTAATTAAATAAGAAGAAAGGTGCATTATGTTGAAAAAGAAAAAAAACACTTGAATTGAAAAGAAAAGAAAAAAAATAGTTGTATTGTACATATGTTCATTGACAAGTGGTAACTCTTGATGTAATTGTGGTTAATAATTTGGGAGTTGATGTACATTAATGTGAAGGTAGAGTTTTTATTTGACATAAATGGGATTTTAAATGTAAAAATATATGTATTAAAGTGCTTAGAGAGGTATACTCACTCTTATATCTAAATGTATCCTACTCGTCCCTCAGCCTACACTACAATCAAATAAAGTCCTACTTGATCCTAGACTGAGTGATCTCGATTAGTAGAATAGTTTACTACGGCAAGCCTATGGCACATCTTTTGTGGCATATGAATGTTATTTTCTGAGAGTGAGTGAATTCTCTATATTGAGTTCCTAACTGTTCTTAAATTTTATTGTATGGAACTACTCTCTTTTGTGGTGTAAGAGTACTTGATTCATGAAGGAAAGGTAATGTCAATGACCTCTATGTTAGAGTAAGTGGGTGAGTTGTGAATAATGCGTGGTACTTGTGAGTCAAATCTTGAGGTAAAGAGATTACGTTTTTTTGCTTAGTCTATCTTAAATATCCTTGGTATGATGAGCTAGGAGAATTGTTTATAAAGGTCGTGCCTATATAAAGTCAGTTTAATTGCTCAAGGATGAGCAATAGTTTAAGAGTGGGTTGTTGATCACAGGAAATAATTATGTATTTTAGTCGCATATTACACTCTAATTCGCTGCACTTTAATTGAGTTTGAGCTTTACTCGTTAATGTTTTGCACTAATTGTATTTTTTATGCCTTGTAAGAGTAATTTCCGGCTATGTAGATTCTATAAAATGAATTCAAGTGATTTATAACTTTAAAGTCTTAGTAAAAGCCCAAGAAATTAAGTTGAGATCATATTCGGGGATCAACGGATGATAGTTAAGAACGAAGGACGAATCGAGTACGCATATTGATTACTATCTAGTAAAATGCACATGAAGTTTTGCTCAAAACTCCATTTGGGATCTACAATATATAGTTGGAAAACACGTCCTATCCGGGAAAAGTATCCTTTTTCGCGTAAGAGAAGTTGCAATTATTTGGGCCCGACCCTACTTGGTTTATATATGTATACCTAGTAGGGTCGGGCCCAAATAATTGCAATATATATATATGGAAAAAATGGTATTTTTATTACTATATGGACATAATTTCAACCTAAAGAGGCTAAGGATACCGTGGATTCGACCTAAGGAGGCAAGAACATACTAGGAGAAAGGAGGAGAATTCTTCTACGAGTTTTTCACTTTATTCTCTATTTCTATTATTGGTTATAAATTCTAGTATTGTAGTTATGCATGCTATTATTAATAGCTAATTTGTTATCTAGAGTTTTGATGGAACCTAGTGAAGGATGATTTTCTTGTTAGGTTAATATAGATTTGCCATAGTATTTTCTCTATTTGTTCAACTATATTACTATGGTTGGTTGAAGAGCTCTTAATCGACTGTACCTATTTACTGTGTACTACTCACAAGAGAGTGCATATTTAGGTCGTTGTTAAACAACTATACTCCTAACATATATAAAGGATCAATTTGAAAGGTTTAAAGGTGGGATTAGGGATAACGAAATATTGGGTGCGATCTAAGTTAGTTATACTTAATGCAAGCTAGTGTAATTCAGGAAAATATGTCTAGTAAATTGTGATAATTATTCTGGAGAGAGCTACGACAATCAGAGAGCTAATGATCGGTAGAGAATACTTAGGCAAATTTATTAAAAAAATGTAGCGGAAAAGATTTCGATGATAGGGGAAATTATAACTCTAGACTTCCTGAATCTTGTCTCTAACCCTTAGTATCTTTAGTTGTTAATTTACTAGTTTAATTTGTTAGTTAATTAGTGAAACATAAGAATCTTAATATCTATAAGATAGGAATTTCTCAAGCTTGTTTTCTTGGTGATATTGAATAGTTTTAGCTAAGCCTTAGTTCACTGTGAGATCGACTCCGGACTTGTAAACCGGACGATAATTGCAACGATCGCTTAGTCCTTTTTATAAGGCATAGTTGGGCATGAACATATATTGAGGAGCTTACCTGGCCTGTTTTCTCTTATGGTAATGAGGATGACTGAAACATCTGGGAACGCTGCATTGCGCGTTCTATTTAAAGTAAGCAAAGTGGCCTAGTAGTTGTATGGGTAAAAATCTGACCATAGGATGGTTGTTCTTAAAAGGAACGATAAGGAGTTGACCAAGCGGTGATCATGCCAACGGGGCGTGATATCAAAGAGCACCTATTGTGGGGGTCAAACCGTCAGAAAGCTCACATAGTAAAATAAGCGTAATGTTTTGGCGAGTGATGAAGGATACGGTCATAAGAAAATACGCCGGTCAAAGACCATTGCATAAAAGGGTAAATTGTTAGTATATATAGGGGAAGATGAGTCTAAGTCTTGGGGGGTGTCTTTGATTGTCATCACTATGGAGTCAACAAGGGAAATCTCTTTATCATCAACAGTTCCCTCTCTTCTCCTTCTTTGCTTCCACGATTATGGTGAAAACCTGTCTTAGATGTAAGCCTATCATTCACATCGGACATACGATAATTATCTTAAGAAATATTACACGTTCTTGTTCTTCTTCTATTTTTGTACTCAGTGTATTTTTATCTAGAGTTAATTATGTTTGGCTAAGATTTACCTTATATATCTCTGATAATTAGTTTAACAAAAGGGTTTAATACCTTTTTGGTCAAATAATTTGGCGCCTTCTGTGGGAATTTCTTAGTTTCCTTTAAATCTAGAACCAGCGAAATATCACTACCAAGCTTTCATGGCCTCACCATATCAGCACAAACACCCACTTGAAAGAGCGGTAGGTAAGCTTTTGAGATGACCGTACCAATCTAGGTCAGGCTACTACATAAAATAGAAGTCATAACCAGTGGATGTGCAGAAATCCATGTCTCACTTGTAACGATGGGTTTGGCACGACATATGCACATTTAAAATAGGATCACGGTTGTTTGGCATGACCACAACCCAATTTGATGTTTCTACCTCACATACTGACCCATATTCCCACCCCTTAGGAAGGGGCGACAGCCTGCCGTGTGGTCTTTTGAAAAAAGTGGCCACATCCTGCCCTACTTTCACATCCCTCATACGATGGATGATTTATGAACGACGTGTGACATGTCTCCCTTGTTGCTTGTGCAAATCGGACGAGATCGGGCCGAGACTCGATTTCAAAACTTCAACTAGTAAGGTGGGCCCAACCCTAGAAATCTTAGACGATGTTAACAATGAAGCTGAACATGGCCTCCAAATATAAAACCACCATTCGAGCACTAGATGGAGCGAGTAACCCTACGACACTACTCCTTCTTTCACCGGTTCGTTAGGTCGAGGTAACAGACAATTCCATTTTGGTCTATCTTCACTCTTTTGTTGATTCAAATAGGAACACGAGCACTCGTATGGGTACGCTGTCAAGGGAACCTCCAAAACACCCCTAGAAATGGTTCCATAGCACACCACCCCGCAAGTAATAACAGAGAAAAACCCCCTAAACTGCAACATATCATGAATACAAGAAATTAATCGATACAGAACATCTATAAAAAAAAAGGATAAACTCCCGAAAGCGAAGTTAAGCAAACTGGGACTCACCCAGGACACGCAGAGTATTCTCCAATGCAAGCGAAGTTAAGCAAACTGGGACTTACCCAAGAAACTCATAGTATTCTCCAGTGCAAGCAAAGTTAAGCAAACTGGGACACGCCTAGGAAACAAATAGTATTCACCAATGCAAGCGAAGTAAAACTGGGACTCATCCAAGAAACACATAGTATTCTCCAATGCAAGCGTAGCTAAGCAAACTGGGAATCACCCATGGAAAACCCAGTATTCTCCAGTAAAAACAAAATCGAGCTCACTGGGACTCACCCCGACGTATGCATAAATAGTACGGAAAACTGTAAAGTTCTCTAAAAATTTACATAACAATGATGCAACGGGTTAATATTTCAAATTTGCTCAAAATAATACCCCTACAGCCAAGACAATAGCCTATAGAAGAATTAGACCTCCATCAAATTATAAAGGGCTAACATTTCGACCTTTGCTCGAAGTAACACCCCTACGACCAACGACCATCGCCAAAAGAAGAATTCGACCTCGCTCGAATTACAACGGGGTAACATTTCGACCTTTGCTCGAAATAACACCTCTACGGCCAAAGCCATCACCAAAAGAAGAATTTGACCTCGCTCAAACTATAACGGGTTAACATTTCGACCTTTGCTCGAAATAACACCTCTACGGCCAATAGCCATCACAAAAAAAAAAAGAATTCGACCTCACTTGAATATAACGGGATAAAATTTCGACCTTCGTTCGAAATAAAACCCCTACGACGAACGGCTATCGCCAAGACAAGAATTCGACCTTGCTCGAGTTATAATGAGTCACATTTTGATCTTGCTCGAATTAACACCTTTATGGCCACTGGCCATCGTCAAATGAAATAAGTCACAATTCGAGCTTGCTTAAATTAACAACTTTACGACCACCAACCACTGTCAAAATAAATATGTTAACAATATCTTTTACAACCGCCGTCCACACTCAAATAAAAGGAAAAGTTTGAAATCATTCAAATATAAGTCAGAAATCAACTTCGCCAAAAATGGCGACTCCAAATTTGAACTCATTCAAATAAAGTCAGAAATGGGACTCACTAGAGACGGCGATTCCAAGTTCGACTTCGCTCAAGTACGCATGAAAAAATTGAATTCGCCTAAATCTGCAAGTCTGAACTTAATCCCACTCGCCTAAGTCGGCAAGTCAAAAATGGCTTCGACTAAAAGGGTAGATCTGAATTCAACATCATTTGAAGCAAGGATGATATTGCCTAAAGCAACAAATCAGAAGTCAACCTCGCTCGCACGTGCGAGTCTGAAGCAACTTCTTCAGACTCACGCAATGAGGCCTAATCGATTCGAATAAGGTCGGATTCCCAAATCAATCAGGGACTTGTCAAAAAAATCTGAAGGTCTATGCCAAAACTAAAGGATATGTAACAAGCAAGGGAAAGGGAAAGAAATCAAAGGATATATATAGGCAAAACAACTACGCAATAGCCGCACCTTACAAAAGGCCAAAACTGGCCCAAAAAAAAAGAAGACAAAAATGAACAACAAAAAAAGCGTATTAAAGCACAAGCATCTTTTCACTTGACGCCATCACCGTCGTTCTACACATAATTGTCTTTAAGAAAACCCCCCTTAACATCAACATTCTAGTCGGGCTAAAGTGTCACAGGGTCATAGCCTCAATTGACACATGCCTCGTGTGCCTTCTCCCGGGCCTCTTCAAAAGCAGCCTCAGAAACATTGCCTGCCTCCCACAAACCCTTGTATTTGTCTCGTTAGGCCTCAACATGGACCCAAAGCTCATGCAAGTGACGAGGAACGGCGGTAGAGGTAGATTCAACTTGAGCCAGCAACTACACCTTCTCAACCTTGAGTGCCATGACCAAGTCCCCTAGACTTGAAGCCTACTGATCAATCTCTCATATGTGCTCCTCAAGCCATTCCTCCCTCACCCGGATTCCTGCTCAAATTGGAGGACACATATAGTGTCCTCTAATATCGCCACTCTTGCCAAAGCCAGCGCTCGAGTGTTCTCGGCATTCTCCAACTCTGCTAATTTTATCTCCATATCTGCTTACTTGACCATCCACTCCGCACTAAAAGCTTCAACTCTGGCTTCATTCTGATCAAGTTTGGCTAGCCATGACAGCACTTTCGCCTAAAGTTTCTCGCACTCTGCAGCAACCCTATTTCCCAACTCACGCTCCTCGCCCTTGGCATGGAGCAACTCCTCGATCTCACTACATCTGCGAATGGACTACACCAGCTCCTGATCCCTTTTCTCTAACTCCTCTCTATATGGGGTGACATTGCCCGCCTTGAGCCACTCGTGCTTCTCACGACATTTATTGTGATACCGCCGATACATTTTAAGAATTATTAGGAAAATCTTGGACCGATTCTCGATCTTCCGAGCACTCTCGATCTCCAACATGTAACACTGAAAAAAAAATCGATAAAGGCCAAGGCTCCAAAAATAAAAAAGTGGGGAAAAACAAATAAGGAAAAGAAGCTTACCCTCAGGCCCATCGCAGCCACACCGCGCGAAAATTCGGTGCCACTAACATCCTGAAGATCTCCACTCTTTGCAGTAGAGCATTGAAGGTCAAACTATGGCATAAAATCCACTGTGTCTCGCCGAAGATTGAGGCTAGATGGAATTCGAGTATTTGGGAAGGACCTCCCGCTCTTACTATAATTTGGGTAAAGACCTCCGCGAACATCCTGTCCTCATAAGTATTGAGGTCAGAGTCAAACTCATAATCATCAACCATGAAAGTTTTTCCCCTCTCTTCGATACAAGAAGAGGTGCAATTCAACCTGGATGATGAAGGGCCTCCTAAGACAGCAATAGCAGTCTCGGTACTATTTCTCCACCATATTAGTCTGTTGATTGCTCACAACAGGCATAGCCTCTGCGATCGGGTTGGCCTCTTTGACCGGGTTGGCACCACCATTTATTTTAGTAATTACCAAGGGATGGTCGCCCCTCAAAGATGTCTCAGGTTGAGGAGCCACTTCTGACACCACTCACCATCTCTTCAACAAGCTATCTCCACTATCAGCACGGGAATATTTGCCCATGGAGTGGAAGATAGAAGTCGGAGTCTTAGGTTGAGGAGTAGCCTCCACGTGCACGACCCCGGCAGTAGGTGAAGACTGGATAATAGCTCTCAATACAGACTAGGTAGCGTCCCTTGACGCGGGTTGGATAGAAGGTACCGGTTGACGAAATGCGAGCGGAGGAGCCCTCGTCCTTTGCACCCTCACTTGTCATAAATGAAAGACAATCATCTGACATGATCAAACCATACGGCAACGAAAAAAGACTGCAACGAGCCGACTCACCAGTAAGAGGCTTATACCCAAATTTTTCATAGAAGGACGCCCACTTGTGAACCCACACTGTGTGGGGCAGAATAGCATTTACCCACTTGAAGATGTTGTCAACTGGCGGGGGAGGCAGTCTTTCAGTTGCAACAGCAAAAAAAAAGTCATTAGCAATGTCACCTAAATAAGAACGATTGACTACCGCCTCTAGAGGAATCACAAAATAAACAAAGAAAAACTTACGTGCGAAGTTCCACGTCTCTAGGAACCTTGCCGAGTCTGCCACAAGGTGCTATGTTCACACATAAAAATAGTTTTCCCAGAAGCAGCAATTAGCCTTATCATTCATTTTTACCACCAAACTCTTGGTTCCTCGATGGCTCATGTGGATCATCGTGCCGCAAATAAAATGAGGGAAAAAATATGAAGCATGTGCCCCAAAGTAATCCCTTGACCGACGAGTTCTACGTACTTGAGGAGCACGAGGAAGAGCTTGTACGCGTAAGGTGAAAGCTGAGCCGGGCACACTTCGTAGAAGCGGCGGAAGTCTACCACTAAAGAGGAGAGAGGAAGAGTATATCTGACAATAAAAGGATACACGTAAAATTTGTAGTACCCCGGGCAGTGTAAGTGTACAATATCCGTCCCCGTCGTCGGCACCATTTCAATATGGTTTGAAATTCCCACTTAGTCTTGAGAGCTGTAATCGCCGCTTCATCCATGGTAGAAGGGACATGTTGCGGTTCTTCTCCGATAGGGCTGTTAAAGTTAATCCATAATTTCCCCGGACGAGGTAGTATCTCAGCCACTTTCAGAACTCCATCATCTTCTGTCGCCTCCGCTCCCTCTCCAAGAGGAGGTACGTCATTTTTCGGAACCGAAGCTTTGGTGAATTTGTCATTTTGGAAAGAAGCACCTGTCATTTGTCTAACTTAATCGAAATAAACAAGAGTGAAAAAGGAAAAAAGAGGATGGTCACGTCAAATTCTAACGAAAGCAGGTATGAAATCAGAAGTATGAAATACTGAAGAAGGTGGAAGTTTGCAAAATTCTTCAGGTAAATCAAAAAGCGTAACAATCACATGGTGGGTTCCCCTATTTATAGGAACCTAAATGTCCTGAGCTGGAAACCCAAGTGCCCCAATTAAAAAATTGAAAAGGCACAGGAAATGATATGGTTCCTGAAAAACGTGTGCCATAATGATGCATAATGGGTATCCATGAGTGATGCATAATGATTTTTATTATGCATAATTATTTTAATTAAATAAATTTTTAATTTTTCCATTTAAGCACATGTACTTATATATTTTAGAATTAATAAACAACTTTGACTATTGACTATACTCGTGTGGCGTTAATTAGTCCTAGTCAACCATTGTGCATGTGTTTCACATTGTCCTAGATCGTGAAGCTCCTTTTCCCAATGCCCAACTATAATAAGCTCATCTATTGAAAGGGTCTCTTCTTCCTTATTTGAACAAAAAATCCTAGACCTCCATTGTTTAAGCACTAAACTCTATAGGAGCACCTTTTTTTTTATATTTTCCACTCATCCAAGTCAATTAGACACATTATTGTACTATTTGTAGTAACAAAGTCAATTAGACAGGGTAAGTTGAATTTCTCTATCATCAACACTCAAGTTCTATGCCTTAAAATTTGAAAGAAAGTGTGACTAAGAAAAAAAGGGGAACACATCGATTGACTTTTATATTGACCACTTAACACCTTAGCTGCTCTTGGTTTGCCTTACACGGAAAATGAGAAACATTAATGCTCTACCAACAAGTCAATATTTTCATTTATTATCACTATTCGCAACAGTAGGCAATTTTTTTCCTTTTTTGTTTTTATTTTTATGGATGATTCTTGGATTTTGATATTGTTACAGAGATTATAAAAATGGAATCCTACATAGAGAGAAAATAAGAAAAATGAAGATAAAAGAAATTAAGAAAAAGAGAAAGGAAAAAAAGTTAAATTGGAAACAATAAAATAAAATTGGTTCTACACTAGTAGCAAAATGAGGGTCGATCTTGGGTACTGGGCATGGCAAGGGATACCTTGACCTTGACAACTATAACAATTTTCGTACCTGGGGTGCCATTATCTTTTTATATATCATTTTACGTGAATAAATACATGTGGCTATATGAAATTCTACCGGAGCGATCGGGTGATATACCTATTTGACCAAAAAAAAAATTCAGCCCTTTTTTTTTAAACTAGTTTAATAAATAGATAAAGGGTGAATCCTAGTTAAATATTATAAATCTTATATCTGAAGTTCGATAATTTTGATGGTATGAGACCGTGTTCAAGCCAATGAATGCAATGTTAACGTTCAATGATTATCAAATTTATATGAGAATAAAAAATGCATAAATGTGACAAAAGACATTAAATGTAATAAGAAGGAATTTGTCACCCCAAATGTTGAATGAGTTGGATGATTCCTTCTTCTGACTATAGCGTGTGACAACAGACTAAGAAAATGAACAAAGTATTCTTGGATCTTGTAAATAAAAGAGAAATATTTAGCATTGGAATCAGACAGAGGAGACAAGACAAGTTTTTTGTATATTCTTGATAGTCAACCTTTTACAAGATGTTCCTATCAAAAAAGTCCGGAAGCCTCCTTTTTGTTCCCTATATCTTCCTATTTATAAGGATATTCCTAGAAAATCTTAAAAAATACAAGTGGGGGAATACTGAATATTCCTATTCATAATCCTAAGAATATTCTAAACGTTGCTACTGTTTGTTCTCTACTTGACCTTGACACTAGTCTCGCTCTCTGGGGCTGGGCGACTCCTCGCCACTAGGCCATGCTTGGCTTCGACCTGTGCCTTAGCTTGTCTGTTTGCACTAACTAAACTCGACCTAATTTTGACTCATACGGTTAGTTCGTCCTCTTACTTAGGTCATCCTCCTAGGAGTCCTTGATGATCGGATTTTATCTGCATCTAATCACCAGAAATTCGGCCGTGGTGAATAACTTGAATCGGTCGATGTCGAATTGATGATGAATCAGCTCAAAGGTTGTGGTTGGCATGGCTGAAATATGATGATACATGGCCACGTGTGTCATCATTATGCATTTTGTCGATGTGATGCGTTATTTCCAGTGCCTTTGTTGCTTTGATTTTGGTGTCAATGACAGTTTCTTACATTGATTTGGTTGCCACAAAATCCTATAAATAAAGGAAAGGGGGATTCATAAATGAAACTTTTTGCACTTCATATTCTATTTGTACTTTTCATGTTCTTCTGCTTCTTCTCTAACCCTTGTCTTCAATTTCCTTCTGCTTTTTTGCTCAGCTTCTAGTTTTTTTTCTCGTTGATACTCTCTTTCCGACTCTACTATATACATGTTACTGCAAAAATGACAAACTCCCCTCACACTTCTAAGATAGTCTCCAATTCCACCCTATTATCGGTGGCCATGCCATCCAGTGGCGGTAAGCCCACGGTTACGAAAGATGAAAGTTTTCCCACTTCGGAGGAGGTTGTTCCCTGGAACCCGACGGTCATAGCTAACTTCCTAAAAGAGCCCGCCCCTGCTCTTCAGCAGGTACTATCTGTTATAGGGCCGAAACAAATATCTACCCTCCGGTCTAAATTCCATATTCCTGCTCATGTCGATATTGTTCCGGTGGGGAACGACGTGATATAAGTCTATTGTCCTGAGTATTGTGCTTTCTACGCCTACCAGTTTTTGGTGGGTTACTCTCTTCCTACTCCCGCACTAGCTAAGGAGTTATGTCACTTTTATGGCGTTTTCCCGAAACGGTTTTCCCCTTACTTATATAAAGTCTTTTTGATATTGGTGAAGTTCGCAGATTTGGCCGGCAGCAAAGTCTCCATCTATCATCTGTTGCATCTCTTCTCTCCTACCTTCTATTGAGGCATGCTTATTCATCTCTGCCACCGTCGGAAAAAAGGATTGGTGGCAGGGATGGATGACAAAGTGAATCGCCGGTTCTGGTGTTTTTACTTCTTCCCTAGGTTCGAGCACGTAGCAATGGACCCAGTCGGGTTTCTCTAGTAGTGGAACTTCAACCGTAAGGGTCTTTTACCATCTGTCATATATTTTATTTATCCCCCATCTTTTTTGTTTCTAACTTACTCATGTCTTTCTACTTTCAGCTGATAGGCATCCACCTTCCCTAGTTTTTGACATTAAAGACTAGGTAACTCATGTCTTACCTCATCTTGTGGGAATTCGTGACTGGGCGTGCTTTCACAAGCGGTTTGGGCCTAAGCCTTCAACTAGTAAGTCCGATTCTCAGTTTCACGACCCTTTTGTCTTTGTTATATTTTATCACCGTCTTGTCAATTTTTCTAACACGATTTTATTTTTGTAATAAGTCAGCGAGCTTTCAAGAAGGCAAAGGATCTGGTGCCCACATTTCACCAGGCGTTCGCTTCGGCTGGAATGCAATTCGTACTAGCTGACTCCGTACGAGAAGGTCAAACTATAACTCCTCCATTGGGAGATTCCGCCCCACAAGCGGCTGTTATGCCAGTTGAGACATATGATCACCCTTTCTTGCACCTAATTGATGAGTCATCTCATGATGAGAAGGAAGCGGTGCCGAAAAAATAGCGATAGGTGGAGACTGAAAGGGTCGATGCTGGGGGGCGATGCGGCATGAAGTCTTTGTACTTGGTTTTTGTTTTGTATTATACTGTTTTATTTTTATGGAGGCGTCTTTTAAGCCCTTTTTAAAATTTGTTGGAATGTAACGATTGAACCTGAATAGTTGTCTGTTGTTGTATATTTTTGACTCTTCTTTCTTTTTCTTTCCCATGAGTGTCTTCTTTTGTGAGAAAGTCCTCGACTTTTGGTAGGTCGAATGTAAGTTGATTTGATTGAGGTCGAAGGTAAGTTGATTCGAACAAGGTAAAATGTATATCGATTCGAATGAGATCGAATGTAAGTTAATTCGAGCGAGGTCGAATGTAGATTGATTCGAATGAGGTTGAATGAAGTTAATATGAGCAAGGTTGAATGTAGATTGATTTGAATAAGGTCAAACATAAGTTAATTTGATCAAGGTCGAATGTAAACTTAGAAGATAATTGAGTGAGATCAAATGTACATTTGCCTTGTTAATTCGAACGAGGTCGAATGTAAGTTTATTTGAGCGAGGTCGAATGTAAGTTAGTTCGAGTGAGGTTGAATATATGTTTATTTTTGTTAATTTGAACGAGGTCAAATATAAGTTAATTCGAGCGAGATCAAATGTTAGTTCAAGCAAGGTCCAATGCACATTTCCTTTGCATTGGCGTGATGTGATTTGGTGGAGTTGTGTAAGAATGTCAAATATTGCTTTGTTTATTCATTGAAGAATATTACATGTTTCTGTTTGATCTGTACATACATTTGAGGATTCCCGGTCTATCTAGTCCCTTCATCGCTCGGCCTAGAGAAGTAGTCGATAGAGGGGATGATGAACTTGATACCTAAACTTCAAGACACTCTCTTCGTCATCTCATTAAAAACCTCTCCGAGAAAACCCAATTGGGAAAAAACTCGAGTGAGGGAAAAAGAGTACGACTTGGAGGACGTCTATCTTCAGAAATTGCAGTGTTTAAGGTGGGTGACGTTCCAATTGTTTGGTGGTAGTTTTCTCTCTATTGTTTCTAGTTGGAATGACCCTTTGTTTGTTGTTGACGTGATTTTGTATGGTCCGTCCCAATTGGTTCCAGTTTGCCTTCACCTGGGTCTTTGCTTGCTTGTGTTTTGGCTTTGAGTACATAGTCCCTCCATTTTGAGCTATCATTCTTATGTAGGCCACGTCTCTTCGCTCTTCTATTTCATCGAGGTCTTGCTTTCTGTTTCATCGTTACTTGGTTCGCTCTTGTTGGAGCATCTCAAACTTGGTTTCCCGACTTCGACTACTATCATTGCGTTGGTTCCATAGACTAGTGAATATGGCATTTCTCTTGTGCTTGTTTTTAGTGTGCATGCCCATAGCACTTTCGATAGTAGTTCTGGCTACAGTTCCTTGGCGCCCTCAAGCTTCTTCTTCATGATGTTCAGTATTGTTTTGTTGGAGGACTCCGCCTGACCGTTGCCTATGGGATGATATGGCACAGAGAGTATTAGCTTCATAAGCAATTTCTCGAAGAATTTGGCGGTATTTTTATTGGGGTCTGTTGTCACAGCTGATTTCTTTGGGGATGTCAAAACGTCATATGATGTTCCTTTATATGAATGTAATAACTTCCTGTTCGCGTATTTGGGTGAATGCACCTGCTTCTATCCACTTGAAAAAATAGTCAGCTAAAACCAAGAGAAATCATATATTACCTTGTCCTGGTGGAAGGGGTCCGACAATGTCCATCCCCCATTTGATGAACGGCCAAGGTAATATGACTAAGTGGAGGTGCTCGCCCGCCTGGTTGATCATTGGAGCGTATTTTTGGCACTTTTGCACTTTCTAATGAATTCGGCGACTTCTATTACATGGTAGGCCAGTAATAGAGTGATCGTATGATGCATCTAACGAGGACTCG
The DNA here is from genome assembly GCA_034376525.1 of Nicotiana benthamiana. Classification (NCBI taxonomy): domain Eukaryota; kingdom Viridiplantae; phylum Streptophyta; class Magnoliopsida; order Solanales; family Solanaceae; genus Nicotiana; species Nicotiana benthamiana. The sequence continues at coordinate 65,125,423 of CM067331.1, read as the reverse complement.
ATTACCGGTATGGGGTCCACAATGGCCTTCAGTACTTCTCCGAGGATGCACCTGGTTTGGTTTGGTCCTAGGCATTTCGCCAAGGGACTACCAAACATTCTATTTTCATGGTTGATGATGTTGTATCTAGCCGCTTGCATTCAAGCTTCTTGGCTTCTTTTTTGTTGGGTGGGAGCACTCCATCATGCAAATATGACATAATATGGTTGCTCTAGTCCCAAGTAAAGTTTATAGTGCATACCTCAATTTGGTCTATTGACAGAGGAGGGTTAGCATCTTTTCTTTTCCGCTTATGTTCTTGGTGGTCGCTGCTAATTTGGCGAGGTCATCTGCTTTGATATTTTGTGCTCGAGGTATTTAGTCGAGTTGGCAGTCATCGAACTCCGGCAGTAGCTTATGAATTTATGCATGATAGTTTTTAGCCTCTGTTCTTTGATTTGGGAAGTCCCTATGACTTGGTTGACGACGAGTTGCGAGTCACATTAGAGGATGACTCGTCATGCTCCATACTTGAGAGCTAATTTCAGTCCTGCAATTACAGCCTCATACTCGGCCTCATTATTAGTCATGTCATGAAACTGTATGGAGCAGATGACTTTACCTGTTGGGACCTCGAGCACAAGTCCTAGTACAGATCCTGACACAATAGAGGCACCATCAATGTATAGGACCCATAGATCATATTACTTGGGGGGGGGGGGGGGTACGGGAGGCTTCCTCATCGGCCTCACACATTATTTTGACGCGAAGTCAACGAGTACTTGAAACGTTATCGTTGTTCGCAGCTGATATGTTATATCATTCTCGCTTAATTCGATGGCTCTTAAGTTTATATAGGATGCTTCTTAGGGGGATGGTTGTGACCACCGAGATAGGGTGGCATTTAAAATAGGATCTAAGCTTTCGTGAAGCTATATCTAATGTTAGAGTCAGTTTTTAGAGATGGGGATACCTCGTTTTGACATTGACTAGGGATTTTCTAAGTAATATATTGGAGATTGTGTACCTTTTTTTTCACGAAACAAGAATGCACTTACTACGATGTCGGATATGTCCATGTAGATTAAGAGACATTCGCTAGGTTCTACATTGTCAAGTAACGGGGGCGAGGACAAGTATGCCTTTAATTCTCTTAGGCATTGATGCATTCGAAATTCTACTGGAGTCCATTGTCCTTTTTGAGCACGTTGAAGAATTTGTGGCATCTGCTATACGACCGATTAGCTTCTACACATGTTTCTTTCTGGTCAAAATTTCAAGTATTCCCTCTATTGCCTTGATTTGGTCGAGATTGACCTCTATGCCTCTCTGCACCACCAAAAATATGAGGAACTTCCCCTAGGTCATGCCGAAGTTGCACTTTTCGAGGTTCAACTTTATGCCAAATCACCTAAGTATGTCGAAGGCTTCCCTCAGGTGGTCAATGTGGTTCTCTTTTCTTTTTGATTTGACCAAAATGTCATCTATATAGATTTCCATCATTTTGCCGCGTTGCTCTTTAAACATCTTGGTGACCAGCCTCTGATAGGTCGCCCCTGCATTTTTCAACCCGAACGGCATGACTCTGTAGTAGTATATCCCTTGGTGGGTGATGAATGTGATCTTTTCCTGGTCCCCCTCCATGAGGATTTGGTTGTAGCCTGAGTAGGCACCGCATAAGCTTAATAACTCGTGCCCAGCTATTGTGTCGATGAGCTGATTGATGTGGGGCAACGGGAAGCATTCTTTCGGATAGGCTTTTTTAGGTCTGTGAAGTCTATGCACATGCGCCATTTCCCATTTTTCTTTTTCACCATGGCCATATCAGTGACCCGTTGGGGGTACTTCGACTCTCGAATGGAACCATTGGCGAGCAATTTTTCTACCTCTTCGTGGACGGCCTCGTGATTGCAGCATTGAACGTTCTTTTGATTTCTGTACCGGAAGTAGAATGGATCGTCGTTCAACTTGTGTGTTGAAATGTCTTTTGGGATACCTAGCATATATGTATGTGATAAAGCAAACAGATTGGCATTTTCAGTAAAGAATTTATGGAATTTACCTGGTTTTATGAGTTGATGGCCGATATAGGCTATTTTGTTGTGATTTCTTTCATCCACTTGGACAAGATCGAGGTCTTCCACTATTGACCTTGTGGCTTCCACGACATCAGAGTCGTTGATGACATTTGTATGTTCATCGGACTCGGGCCCTGACTTCGGTAATAGTTATGCTCCTGATCCCTCCCCTCTTAACTGTTAAGTGTATGTGAAATCTTGGGCGATGCGGTAGCATCCTTGAGCTGTGCATTATTCACTGTGGATGATGAATATACCCTATGGGGTAGGGAACTAGATGACCCGATATAAACTGGATGGGATGGCCCTCATGGCATGTATCAAGGGTCGCCCTATAATGGCGTTGTAGGCTTTGTCTTGGTTCATGAAATGTTATTTCTAAGGTGACGCCTCCGGCTATAACGGGCAATGTCATCTCTTCATAGGTTCGTTAAACTGCATTGTTAAACATGTTAGTGTTATTCAGCATGGATATATCTTATCCTCGAGTCTCCTTTGTGTGAGGACTCTGGGGTGGATGATAGACGCACCGCTCCTATCATCTACTGATGATTTCTTTTACATCGGTATCTGAAATTCGTAAAGTAATGACAAGAGCGTCGAAATAAGAAAATGTCAAACTGTGGGTATTTGACTTATCAAAGATGATACGGTCTTCGAGGTCATCATACCGTTCATAGGTGATCGACCGCTTAAATTTGTGTGTGGTGGTGAAGTTCACATGGTTGATTATTGTTTCGTCGCCTCCACCGATGATCATTTGGATGTTGTAGGTGGGGGAGGGTGGCTTTGGGGGGCCTTGATGTTGTTCTCGTCCATGGGAGAAATTGGATCTTCCTCGATCGCTCATCAGCTCCTTTAAATGTCCTTGGTGGAGCATGTTTACTACTTTTTGTTGTAGGACTATGCAAGCTTCAGTCTTGTGGCCTTGTTCCTGATGGAACTCGTAGAGGGCATTCGGCTTTGTGGAATTTGGGTCCGACATCATCTTTTGTGGCCATTTCACTTTGGGACTGAGATTCTATAGGGGGTAAACTATTTTTGAAGGAGAAACACAAAAATTGTGAGCACATAAAAATGAAGGCATACCTCTTCCATTTTTTTGAGTCCCTATCTCTAGCCTAGACACCCCTTTGCCTTGGCGGGGAGGTAGTGGGATAGCTGCTCTGATGTACGGTTGGTACTTTTCCCGGTTAAGGCATGGTCCTGCATGATCTCTTCGGCTGTCATTCTGACGATCTTTCCTTTATTCTGTTTGGACTAATGCTAATCGCTAAGTTGGACCATTGAGGTCATCTTCATCTGCTCTCACCTCAGTACACTAAGCATTGTGAGTTTATTCTGAGTTGGTGGGAGGGTATTTCATGAGTCTGCTTAACAATTTTCTAGTCGCCCTCAACTCGTTCCTGTTTAGACCATTTTGGAAGGCCACTACCGCCATCCCTTCTGACACGCTCGGCAAGCTCATTCTTACTATGTTGAACCGGGCGAGGAAGTCCCCGAGTCCTTCGCCAAGCAATTGTTTGATAGCAAATATGTCATTCACTCTGGCTTCTACTTTCTTGGCCCTAGCATGGGTGGTGATGAACTTGTCAACCATTTCCTCCAACGTCATTATGGGACGTGCTGGTAATTGTGAGTACAATGATAAGGCTCCCCCTGATAGGGTTTCGTGAACTTCTTCAGCAGCACCAATGGGACCTGCTTTTTCGAGAGGTCATTGCCTTTTACCGCCATGACTTAATGAATGACATAGTCTTCAAGGTCCGTTGTGCCATCGTATATTTTCAAATATGGTAGCATTTTGAAGATTTTAGGTATTACATGCGGGGCTGCCTCCATGCTGTATGGCTATTTCACGAACCGACCGACGTATTGTTTTGACAGAAATTTCAGGGCGCCTAGTATCTTATCAACCTTTTCTTGGTACTCCCCCATTTGGTCGCAGAGTGCTTTATTATCATTCTTCATTCCTTCCCTTTTCCTTAGAATAGCTGCGATGGCATCGTTATATGCATCAATAACAGTGTGAGTCTAAGCTGTTGGGGGGAGCGTGTTTCCTGTTGATGGTTGTTTGGGTGTCAACTCATGTGTTGTTCCTGCTTGCTCCTTGAGCGGTTTTGTCGAGTATATTGTTTAGGGTACTTGTCAACAAGGCCTGCAATAACTTTTTCACTGTCATCGGAGCTTCCTCCGTCGTGGATGTAGAGGCTCTCTTCTCATGTGAAGCGGTTACACTCGCATGAGGAGGAGGTGAGTCACTTTGACTGGGTGAGGCACTTGGAGTCACATTATCCTCGTCTTCCCTATCCACCTCGTTGATGGTGCCTTGGAGGTTAGTAGTGACACCTATCACTGCATTAGTCTTTCCTTTTCTTTTCCTGCTATTGTTAGCTTGTGCAAACAAGAAAAAGAAAGATTTTTTTCTAAGATCTTGAGAAACTAAACTTTTTAACTAGGATCTCCCCAAATACGTCGACAAATTATTTGACCAAAATATTTTAGGCTTTTTTTGTTAAACCAATTTAATAAGTAGATAAAGGGTAAATCCTAGATCTGATGTTCAATGATTTTTATGATACGAGACCGTGTTCAAGTCAATGAATCCCAAGTTAACGCTCAATGATTATCAATAAATATGAGAACAAAAACATGCAAAAATGTGACAAATGACTTTCAATGTAATAAGAAGTGTCTCCCAAATGTTGAATGAGTTAGATGACTCCTTCTTCTGACTATAGCGTGTGACAACAGACTATGAAAATGAACAAAGTATTCTTGGATCTTGTGAATAAAAGAGGAATGTTTAGCAATGAAATCAAACATAGGAGACAAGACAAGCTTTTTGTATATTCTTGATTGTTAACCTTTTTATAAGATGTTCCTATAAAAAAAAGTGCGGAAGCCCCCTTTTTGTTCCGTATCCCTTCCTATTTATAAAGGATATTCCTAGAAAACCTTAAAAGAGTACAATTGGGGAATATTCAACGGAATATTCCTATTCATAATCCTAAGAGTATTTTAACTGTTGCTGATATTTGTTATCTATTCGACCTTGGCACTAGTCTCTCTCTATGGGTGACGCCTCGCCACTGGGCCATGCTTGGCTTCGACCTCGGCCTCAGCTCATCCATTTGTATGCTCTAAACTCAACCTAATTTTGACCCATGCAGTACCACTACAACTCCACAACAGAGGTACGCCTCTGTTTGTAATGCACGCATTATGTTCTGACTTACGAAGGGGTTTGTTAATTTTTAAATATATAAGTAGAGTTGCCTCAATGGGAAAACTGAAAATTTGTTTATCGGCATGAAAATTAGGTGCAATTTTAAGTGGCTACGAGTCTACTTTGCCTTTAAAGTATATGCACTCTCACCATAAAAGGCTTGTGATGGAACCATTTGTGCATACCTATCGTTCTGATAGCCTTCGTGTAGGATAATCCCCTAAAAGCAATAACTCATTTTTCTCCATCCAAAATCAGGCATGGATACTTGATTTGGTGCTTATTTCTGACCCAATTGGACTACCTATATTACTTTTAAGGAATTTTTACGTCCTATAGCAAATGTTAATAACTTATTTATTTTAAATAAATGTCATTTAAAAAAAATATTTTATAGATACATTTTAAGATTTATAGCAAAATATTTAATTTTGGTTACTTCTTAGCCCTAAGCCACTAAATACGTTATTCAGTTACACTATTTTCTTTCTTTCTCTACTTTGATACATCTCATTCTCTTCCCTCATCCCATTAAAATTTCCGCTCTCCTCCTCCTTCTAACAGCATCTTCTCTATGATTCACTTTAATCAATCCTACCAAATCCAACAACCAGCAGCACATCAACAACAAACCTTAACCGGAAGACCCAATCATGCCGAAGCAAATCCACGAAATCATTGGTGATTGTTTGTTGTTGAGGTTCACCAAGTTTACAATGCTTGACTTCATCACATATTTATCTTTTATTGATGCCTCAATTTCAGTCCATGCGGATAACTAGACAAGAATCCAATTAAGTTTCAATTAAATATTCTGTAAGTTCCGATCTTTTTCAGGGACTGGCCTCTTCCCTGAGGCAATCCTTGGGATTCAAAAGAGAGAATGAACTTTCTATGTCCTATGTTGTCATCACTAACCATTCCCCTTCTCTTTGCATTTCTTGATCGGTCGCTTCCTTTCACTTTCATGTTGAAGGTTCCCCCTACTGGCTCAATTAGCATTCTGCAAGATCTTTAAAGATGGAAGGACTATTTGGCTACATGGAGGAAAGTAGGGTTTGTTCTTGAGAAAAGACGATGGAGTTTGGGGCTGAGCAGCTTGATTTTCTATTAATATATTTCAATGTATTTTCAACGTATCACGTTGTATTTTTCATGTATTCATTGTAATTCAATGTATCTCGTTGTATTATGTGTATTTTATTGTATTCACTGTCTTTTTTTTATTGGTTTTCAATGTATCCTCATATATTCTATGTATTTTATTGTATTCACTATCTCGCTATATGTGATGAATGTATTCGTATTATTTCTAATTAATATAATTTATGTATTCAGATTTATTATATAATTTCTCTGAAGATTGTTATATTTTTGGGATATTATTCTGTTGAGAATCCTTTTTATAACCAGAAATACAAATTGTGTGTGTTATAATTAAGTTTGTTGAGTTATATTAGGAGCCTATTATGTTAATTGATACACTTTTCATTTAAAAATAGTGTAATCTCCTGTTTCACGCCATGAATACAGTCAAATACGGTAATCTGTCCAGCTGTAATCCCATGTTTCATGCGATAAATACAGTCGAATACACTCGAATACAACAATTGATTAGCTGGACTTCCCTGATTCATGCCTATTTTTACTACTATATTTATGAATACAATAGGTTAAATACATCAAATACATCTTATAATCATAGAGAAGATATTTATGATCCGTCATATAGTAAATAATATCTATAAATGACTATCATTACTAAAAATAAATATTTAAAGAGAATTTCTCTACATTTAACTCATGCTTTGATATTAAGGCACGTCCAATAGTGGTTAACTAGTTCGACTAGTCACAACACAAAGTAATCCTTAGGTGGCCCTTAACTTGCTTCTGTTCTGGCTCATCCAAAGTGATAGTCTAAACAATATGTTGACATCATTTCAGGAACTTCAAATTATACATGTTTATCGGACGAGTTCAAACGGGTTTAACGGAAAAAACTCCAATCCGTTCAATTAGCGGACGGGCTATTTAGGGTTGGAATAACGGGTCGGAGGCGGGAAATTTCGGATTATTTAGGGCCCGTTCGTGCTAAACAGGTTCGGGCAATCCGGGCTACTATTTTTTTATATAAATTAAAATTTAGTTTTTTATTCAATGTTATTGATACTTAAGTATTCGTAAATTTTTAAGACTTAAAATTAATCTTAGAAATTTAAAGTTTAAAGTTTTAAGTTTGAAATTTATATTTTAAAATTATGAAATTGACATTAGAAAGTAAGTGGCTACAAGAATTATTTAATAAGACTAGTAGGCAAATTATTTACAAAATTGAAGTTTGCATTTAATGAGTAAATTAACGAAAAAGAGTAAAACTAAATTTTCATGTATAATAAATTAATAATATTTCAAAATTCAAATTAATCTAACAAACTAAAATATTAAGCATAAATACGTCTAATAATTTTAAAATAACACAAATTGTCTCAAATTAACTTAAAATACGAATTTCTAGAGTATGCTCAAGATAACTCTTGATATGTCTCCTTAAAGAGAATGTGCACACTTCAGACGTAGATTTAAGAATAGACCACAGTTCTTGCACTTTATTTTCTGATCTTTTTCATTTTCTTCTACCACCTCAAAGTGTTCTCAAATATATGAGCACACTCTAAAAGTACGGGACATAATTTTAACTTGAAGTCTCGAATTGAGAATTTAAGAACAATAATATCAAGAGAGAATTGGAGTAGTAACTAGAAAGAGAGTGAATTGTGAGAAAAAAAATAATGAGGAGGGGTGGCTATTTATATATTTTAAAAGGTTAAAAATATGATTGTGTTATGAAATAATATAAAGAACAAGAATAATATAGAGAGAATAGGGAAAGAGATGAGTATTCTTATTGATACTTGGGATGATTTACAATGGGGTACGACCCCTCTATTTATAGGAAGAGAAATGACTTAGCTTCAAGCTAAAACTCTTAGACATTCACTCTAAATAGAGTTCTATTTATAACACTCCCCCTTGAATGTCTATTCAACAATGTGCCTCGTTAAAACCTTAACTAAACCAAAACCCAATGGGAAAAATTAAAGAGAAGGAAAAAGAGTACACATGTTTGAATATGCGCCTATTGGTTGCCTTGTTAAAAACCTCGCAAGGAAAACCCAGTTGGGACAAAACCTTGTAAGGGAAAAAGAGTGCAACGCGCATTAACTCCCCCTGATAAGAACATCAATTTATATCCTTGAGCATTTGCATTCCAATCTTGTGCACCATCTTCAAAACAATCTTTGGTAGATGTTTGATAAATAAATCAACCATATTGACTTGAATAAATATTCCGCACTTTGAAATCATCATTCTTGATAGATATGAACATCTTCATATAATGTCGTGGAATGACTCTTCAATATCTCCATAGATGTATTCTCAATGCCATCATGCTTATAGTTATAGCAAGATACATATGTACACAAAATTTACTTAGGATGTGGTACTTCAGGACCAAGAATTGTGTATGCTTCAAGCAACTTAAATCTTTCAAGTTAAGTCATGTAAGTCACATAATAGACTTTAGATGCATATCAAGTTTTCATGCCATGCTAAACAAATAAGATATCGAAAACTGATTATACATACCTTTGACTTTATACTTTCAAGTATTTGAACTACATGTCCAAATCTACATGTCTTTCATATGGAATCAAGTATTTGTCTATACGCTTTAAGTGTATCAAAGACTTTGTCCTTCTGGGACTTAATATGAGCATTTGTAGTGAGAATATAGTTACTTTCTTTGGGTCAGCAAATGCGTATAGCATGCTTTGCAATATGTTGCAATTGAATTATCCATTTTATGAACTTCAGGTTCATATCATGATATTCGGGGATCTACATATACAAATGATAATTCATCCCATGTAACCTTTTCTCAAGTGTTTATCATTTCTCCCCCTCATGTTAGTAAAGCTAACTTGTTTCCTCAACTTTGGAAAATCATCTTTGTGCATTATCATGTCAATATACACAGCACATTAATAATAAGATGAAATTATTTGGTTCCTGACCCTGAACCACTTGTGAGGGGAGAATATACTCTCGTACAACGTATATCAAACTGATATATATAACTTTGTTCTCATAAGAAACAGTTTAGCTATTAAGTGGAGGCACTCAATAATTATCTTGCTAAACCAACTTTGATATAAACCAACTTATCAAGATGAACTATCTTGAGTAGAAAATCTGGAAATTATGCTCGAAGTTAGATTACTGAGCAATTTACCTCGCAAGCACCGGCCAGGCTGCGGGTTAATAACAATTGCGCATGTAGCCATATCATAGATGCATCATATGTGGTATACATGGCAGGTGAATGGGCCCATATTCACCTTTGATATTTCCAGAATTTATGGGCTTCAACCCGAACTCTTTAGTTGGTCAGTTCATTAATGAGAACAAGTAATACAAGAGAATTCATAAAGAACTTTCTAGTTCTTTAATATTCACCCATGTGAATTTGCACATCATACTTAAAATGAGATGGCTAACACGAATGCCAACTGAATAAATTATCAATATTGGTAAACTTCAAATTTACACCATGACATGTGCACTTATCAATAAACTTCAGGTTTATTATGACATGGGTTTTTATACCAATAGATATCCACTTTATTGTGGCATTCTTTTGTTTGTGTAGTACAAACTGGAGAATGAAGCGGGTAGCTTTTCATATACAAATTATCCCGCTACAAGTTGTAGTAATAGGAGATATCAAATCTTTCCTTCATTTATAGTCTCAATATAATCAATCGCTTTCGCGTGTACTTTGGAAACTGAATAAGTTTTTTTGAGACTTACTACAGCACAATACTCAATTGTGTTTCTCCAACATAGTAATTGGCTCTTCTAGAGCTCTCAATTAATTTTGTACTACCACAGATTCATCAACATCCATGTGGTGAATATCTCTTTTAAAGAGAAAGTTATACCATTATGGTCATGGTCAAAATTATATGCAAGATATGTTTCTTGCATTATCGTTGTCCTTTAATAGTCATATTTCCAAAATACTTTGGCGTACAATAGGTACGTGACCAACGATCATTCATGCCATATATCATCTCAAACCTCCTTCTAGGGGTGAGTGTGGTATCATCTCAAACCTCCTTCTAGGGGTGAGGGTGGTATCATCTCAAACCTCCTTCTAGGAGTGAGTGTGGTATATTCAATACCAATTTCATGTTCATATTCTTCCGATAATGAATATGTATTCGTGAATCAGATGTTGTCACATTCACTGCGGGGATATGTGATTTTGTTATCCTTTTCAAATCTGTAAATGCGTCTGGCATTCGATTTGTTATTCTTTGCAAAATGGATAATATTTTGCACCTCATTTTCACAAATGGAGGTATGTGGATCAAGATGAGATAATGATGCATTTTTCCACAAAATTTTCCCGTTTGGTTTCACCAACTTCTCCCCCTAATTTTGGGAAAAGTGTCTCATCGAATTGACAGTCTGCAAATCGTGCAGTGTACAAATCCCCTGTCAATGTTTCGAGGTAGCGAATAATGGAGGACGATTCAAACTCAACATATATTCCTAACCTTCTTTGCAGACCCATTTTTGGTGCGGGATGGCGGTGCTATAGGCACATATACTGCGCATCCAAAGATTCATAAATGGGATATATTGGGTTCATGACCCAAAACCAATTGCAACGGGGAATATTTGTGTCAATTCGTCAGTCAGAGACGAACTAGTATTGCTGTATGCAAAATGGCGTGACCCCAAACCGAAGTGGGCAGCCGACGAACTAGCATTGCTGCATGCAAAATGGCGTGACCCCAAGCCGAAGTGGGCAGCCTCGTTTTAATGAGTAAATGAGGTATTCAAGATTATACTCATGTATTGTCTCAATCTGATATCCATTTTGAATGATATCTTTAAAACTCAATAAGTTCCTTTAAGACTTGGAGGAGAACATTTTGATTGATATCATTAAAACTCAACAAGTTCTTCTTAGACTTGGAGGAGAATATTGCATTCTCTAAGATAAACGTCGTGCCTTTGGGCAGAGTTACAGTTGCTCTTCCGGAGCCTTCAATCAATTTACTTCCCATGGTTTGACATACAAAAGAAAATATACGAACATGAGAATAAACAACTTCAATTCTTTTGTTTCAAATTTAAACAATATTTTGGGAAGCAGTTATTTAGGATATTCGACTATCTGATTCAGATATTCGACTATCATGCCTTGCAGAAAAGTAATATTTTAATGCGAAAATATTAAATAGTCGAATATTTAAGTACATAGTCGAATATCTAAGTACATAGTCGAATATCATAGTCGAATATCTTGGTGAACAGTTATCTGGATAGTCGAATATCTGAATCAGATATTTGACTATCTGGCCTTGCGGAAAAATTTTGTTTTATTGCGAAATATTAGATAATCGACTAACGGTTAGGTTAGTCGATTACCTCTACTGGAAACTAAAAATATTATTGATATTTGAGCATATTGAAACATTCTAAAGAACTAATACTAACATTATATCATAAGCTAACTAATACGAGCTGATACTAATGACTATTAGATTTATTTAGTAACTAATACAAATAAGTAGAATAAAATCAAATAACTCCATCTTCTTTCATCACAGATCCATCACCGATTAGGTGGTCTATTTTTCCCTCAGGGTGCTCAAAGAAGTCTGCCACATCCAAGTGGGTGATGTCAAAGTTGTCGTCAGAGACAAAATTTGTTTCAGGGCTTTTACTCTTTCGAGATGCTTGATAAAGGTCAACCAAATGTCTTGGTATACGGCAAGCCTTTGACCAGTGCCCTTTTCCACCGCAACGATAACATATAGTTTCTGAACTATTTGCCTTAGGATCCTTATAATCCCGTTTCTGCTTTCGGCGGTTATCTCTCCTTGGGGGGTGACGGACATCATGGAAATTTCTTTCTTGTCTACGTCTACGGCTATGACCCCGATTACGACCACGACCATGATTAGATCCATGGCCCATTTCATGATTGGCATAATGAGAATACACCTTATCTGCTTCAGGCAGTGGTGTAGACCCAGTGGGTCGATTTTCGTGATTTCTCATGAGCAGGTCATTATTTCGCTCAGCCACAAGTAGAAGAGAAATCAGTTCAGAGTACTTTGTGAAGCCTTTCTCTCTGTACTGTTGTTGCAGTACCATATTGGAGGCATGAAACGTTGTAAACGTTTTCTCAAGCATATCATAGTCAGAGATATTATCTCCGCATAGCTTCAATTTAGAAGTAATTCTGAACATTGCAGAATTATATTCAGAAACAGACTTAAAGTCTTGGAGCCTCAGATGAGCCCAATCATATCGTGCTTGTGGCAGAGTGACCAACTTCAGGTTGTCATATCTCTCCTTTAAGCCATTCCACAAGATGAGTGGATCCTTGACGGTGAGATATTCAATCTTCAAACCTTCATCAAGGTGATGGCGCAAGAAAATCAAGGCCTTAGCACAGTCTTGGGTGGATGCTTTATCTCTATCTTTAATGGCGTCTTCAAGACCCATAGCATCTAAGTGGATTTCAACATCCAACACCCATGTCATATAGTTCTTGCCCGAAATTTCAAGGGCAACGAACTTTCCTTTTATAATGTCAGACATGAAACAAAATTACATCAAGAGCGTGTTCATACTTACGGGCTCTATTACAATTATCTCATTCACTTCAGGGAATGGATCATAATCATGTGCTTTACACAATCTCATGTCAAATATTACTTTCATAAAGTGAAAGATTATTTTGAGAATCCTTATTGTTCTTATCACCACAATAATGACGATTATAATTTCGTCTATTGCCACTTCCACATCCATTGATACCTTCACGGTAATAATTTTGTCTTCTTTCAGACTTATCACATACTGCTACCACATCTCTAAAGGGAATGGAGCAAATTCAATTGGACGGAATTCTTTGCCACGTCCACATTCATTGATACCTTCATGGTAATAATTTTGTCTTCTTTCAGACTTATCACATACTGCTTCCACATTCTCTAAAGGGAATGGAGCAAATTCAATGGGACGGATTTTCAATCTTTTGCCCACAATCATACATGAATTTGATCATGGCAAGGCATAGAAATTTTACCACTTCATGTGAGTGTAATTTCTTACAAACTCCATTAGAGTTATAATCAAACTTTGTTGTTTTTGTTTGTATATAAAATCAAATCGTAGAATTTCAAGAATTTGAAAGGGAAAAGTAAATTACTTACCTTTAAGGTATACCAATAAATAGAGTAAATTACTTACCTTTAAGGATTTGTAATATTGTGTGGCATGAAATATTAGCAGCATAATAGCATTGGCAGCAAAGTCATTGTACGTGATTCCCATATAGACTATATATAGCATAAGCTGTCCGTTATCAAACCAACTACAATTGTGGACGACAAGTTCCAAAATATTGGTTAGAGACTCGTGCTGATAACGTGTTATGAAATAATATAAAGAACAAGAACAATATAGAGAGAATAGGGAGAGAGATGAGTATTCTTATTGATACTTGGGATGATTTACAATGGGGTAAGACCCCTCTATTTATAGGAAGAGAAATGACTTAGCTTCAAGCTAAAACTCTTAGACATTCACTCTAAATAGAGTTCTATTTATAACAGATTGTTTTTAATTATTAGGGATATGAGGGCTATATATTTAATAGAGGAGACCGAAATGGTCATTTTTACAAAATCTAGTCGTTCCCCAAAGGTCATTTCTCAATTTGACCGTTGGAAACGGTCCAAATAATTTTTTCAAAACATTCAGCAACGGTAAATGGGCTCATAACGGGCTGCAGCCCGTTAACAACACGTTAACAGGTCACGGACTTAGCGGGTTCGGTGCACCATTAACCAGAACATGAATATCCATAACCCGCCCCCAACCAATCCTTCTCAGACCGCACAATAAGTAACAGTACCGGGTTGAATCGGGCTGACCCCGGTTGAAATACGTTGAAGACGGATCAGCCCGGCCCGATTAACACCATACTTCAAATTACGCAAACACTTTTCCCTTCTCTTTTCCGGGTCAATTAGTTTTGTGGCTCTTTATAAATTATTTTTTTAATTTTATGATCCTAACTCTTTTTTACAAATAATAAATATATTTACACGTAATAGGTCTGTTATATACATATAAAAATCTAAAAAAGTTATTTGTTTAATTTTAAAATTATAAAAAGATATATTATACAAATAATGGTCGAATATACCGTACATGATAGAAAAGAAAAAAGAACTATTGTCCACTTGTATTTTGATAAGATGTCAAAAATTATTTCTAAATTTATTAAAAATAGTGTTATGAAATATTAGATTATGGTGGATGTCCATAACTCCTATAACACCCACTACTTTTATCCATTATCTCCATAACTCCCACTACTCCAATACTTATAATTGTAACTCCCACACCTCCATGATCTCCCCCATGATCTTCCTCCATGATCTCAAAAGCTTAATGACATATTTATGGAATTCTTTTAGTATACCTCTATGTAGTACTATAAATAGAGGATGAAAAATCATTTTGTAATACACTTGGATACATAGAAGAAATATATTGTCTTCTCTATTTCTCTCTACTTTGTTGTCTATCTTTTTGTTTATTACTTTGAGCTAAGTTTTGTAACACGTTATCAGCACAAAGCTCTACTATCTCAAGAATCTCTTTGAGAAAATTAAGGTATTTTTTCTCCTCCTAATTTTGTTTTAATTATGTCTGACATTATGAAAAGAAAGTTTGTTGCCCTTGAAATTTCGGGCAAGAACTACATGACATGGGTGTTGGATGCTGAAATCCATTTGGATGCAACGGGTCTTGGAGACGCCATTAAAGACAGAAATAATGCATCCACCCAAGATTGTGCTAAGGCCTTGATTTTCTTGTGCCATCACCTTGGTGAAGGTTTGAAAATTGAATATCTCAC
Organism: Nicotiana benthamiana; assembly: GCA_034376525.1. NCBI lineage: Eukaryota > Viridiplantae > Streptophyta > Magnoliopsida > Solanales > Solanaceae > Nicotiana > Nicotiana benthamiana. The sequence continues at coordinate 65,110,116 of CM067331.1, read as the reverse complement.
AGTCAAAGATCCACTTATCTTGTGGAATGGCTTAAAGGAGAGATATGACAACTTAAAGTTGGTCACTCTGCCACAAGCACGATATGATTGGGCTCATCTGAGGCTCCAAGACTTTAAGTCTGTTTCTGAATATAATTCTGCAATGTTTAGAATTACTTCTAAATTGAAACTCCGTGGAGATACTATAACTGATTATGATATGCTTGAAAAAACGTTTACAACGTTTCATGCCTCCAATATGGTTCTGCAACAACAGTACAGAGAGAAAGGTTTCAAAAAGTACGCTGAGCTGATTTCTCTTCTCCTTGTGGCTGAGCGAAACAATGACCTGCTCATGAGAAATCACGAAAATAGACCCACTGGGTCTACACCATTGTCTGAAGTAGATAAGGTGTATTCCCATTATGCTAAGCGTGGAAAAGGCTATGGCTTTAATCACGGTCGTGGTCGTGGTCGGTGTCATGGCCGTGGACGTGGACAAGGAAGAAATTTTCCTGGTGTTAGTCACCCCCCAAAGAGATATAACCACCAAAACCGGAAATGGAATTATGAGAATCCAAAAGCAAATAGTTCAGCGTGGAAAAGGGCACTGGGCAAAAATTTGCCATGTACCAAGACATTTGGTTGAGCTTTATCAAGCATCTCTAAAGAGTAAAGGCCCTGAAACCAATTTTGTCTCTGACAATAATTTTGACATCACCCACTTGGATGTGGCAGACTTCTTTGAGCACCCTGAGGGGAAAATAGATCACTTGATCGGTGATGGATCCATGGTTAAAGAAGATTGAGCAGTTTGATATTTTTATTTTTACTTATTCGTAGTAGTTAATGAATAAACAATTATCATAGTTTACATAAGTTATCTATATTGTGATATGGTTCAAATTTTATGGTTTTAAAATATATAACTTTAGATTACACATTCATCTTATGCTTTATTTGTAATGATTTTTCAGTAAGTTAATCGATTAACATAACAGATAATCCATTGAGCCCGAGACTCAGGAAAATAAGGAACTATCAATAAATCTAATCGATATTGAGACAAATTTTAATCGAGTGGATATAGTGGTGGATTATGTCTTTTCATATAATGTTGCATCTAGCATTATGCAAGAAAGTGAGGATCTTGAACCTCAATCTGTTGGAGAATGTCGACAAAGACTTGATTGGCCAAAATGGCAAGAAGCAATCCAATCAATTGAATTCACTTGCAAAACGTGAAGTTTTTGGGCCTATAGTTGAAACACCTAATGGTGTTAAGCCTGTTAGCGATAGATGGGTATTTGTACGCAAGAGAAATGAGAAAAACAAGGTACAAAGATATAAGGCACGCCTTGTTGCACAAGGATTTTCTCAAAGGCCTGGTGTCGATTATGAAGAGACATATTCACCCGTAATGGATGCTATAACTTTCCGTTATCTCATTAATTTTGCTGTCCTTGAAAAGCTTGACATGCATTTAATGGATGTGGTTATTGCCTATCTTTATGGCTCACTTGATAATGAGATATACATGAAAATTCCCGATGGATTCAAAATGTCAAACACTCATAATTCAAAGTCCCGGGAAATGTTTTCAATCAAATTGCAAAAATCTTTGTATGGTCTAAAGCAATCAGGACGAATGTGGTATAATCGTCTTAATGAGTATTTGTTAAAGCAAGGCTATATAAATGATGCCATTTGCCCATGTGTTTTTATAAAGAAAACAACATCGGAATTTGTTGTACTTGCCGTATATGTCGACGACATAAACCTTATTGGAACTCCCATAGAACTCCAAAAGGCAATTGATTATTTAAAGAAGGAATTCGAGTTGAAAGATCTCGGAAAGAAAAAATTATGTCTTGGTTTGCAAATTGAATATTTGGCAAACGGAATTTTTGTTCATCAATCTCCCTATATAGAAAAGGTATTGAAACGGTTTTACATGGATGGAGCATATCCTTTAAGTACTCCGATGGTTGTTCGATCACTTGATGTGAATAAGGATCCATTCCTGCCGCAAGAAAAGAATGAAGAGCTACTTGGTCCTGAAGTACCATATCTTAGTGCAATTGGCGCACTAATGTATCTTGCAAATACTACAAGGCCTGACGTAACTTTTTCAGTTAATATCTTAGCAAGATATAGCTCTGCTCCCACAAGGTGACATTGGAATGGAATCAAACATATATTGCGGTATCTAAAAGGGACTACCGATATGGGCTTATTTTATAGCAATAATTGCAGTCCTGATCTTGTTGGTTATGCTGATGCTGGATATTTATCTGACCCACACAAGGCTCGATCTCAAACAGGTTATGTGTTTATCTGTGGAGGCACTGCCATATCTTGGCGATCGACTAAGCAATCAATTATGGCTACTTCATCAATCATGCTGAGATAATCGCTATTAATGAAGCAAGTCGAGAGTGTGTGTCGTTGAGGTCTATAATACACTCAACACAAATGTGGTTTGAAATGTGACAAACTACCCACGATTTTGTATGAAGACAATGTAGCATGCATAGCCCAATTGAAGGGAGGATTCATAAAAGGAGATAGAACAAAGCATATTTCACCAAAGTTATTTTTCAACACATGATCTTCAAAAGAATGGTGATATCAATGTGCAACAGATTCGTTCAAGTGATAATATGGCTGATTTGTTTACAAAATCTCTACCAACGTCAACCTTCAAGAAGCTGGTACACAAGATTGGAATGCGAAGGCTCAAGGATGTGAATTGATGCTCTTTTCAGGGGGAATTAATGTGCGTTGCACTATTTTTCCCTTACAAGGTTTTGTCCCACTGGGTTTTCCTTGCAAGGTTTTTAACGAGGCAACAAAAATGCTTTTGGTTAGATATGTGTACTCTTTTTCCTTTTCTAGAATTTTTTTTCCCATTGGGTTTTATTTTAGTTAAGGTTTTAACGAGGCACATTATCTTTGGACATCCAAGGGGGAGTTTTATGAAATATTAGATTATGGTGGATGTCCATAACTCCTATAACACCCACTACTTTTATCCATTATCTCCATAACTCCCACTACTCCAATACTTATGGTTGTAACTCCCACACCTCCATGATCTCCCCCATGATCTTCCTCCATGATCTCAAAAGCTTAATGACATATTTATGGAATTCTTTTAGTATACCTCTATGTAGTACTATAAATAGAGGATGAAAAATTATTTTGTAATATACTTGGATAATAGAAGAAATATATTCTCTTCTCTATTTCTCTCTACTTTGTTGTTTATCTTTTTGTTTATTACTTTGAGATAAGTTTTGTAACAAATAGTTTGATTTTAAGATTTTTCGCAAACAAAGGAACATCAAAACAGTTGCCGCCAGTAGCCCATAAACAAAGCGGATTAACAACAACGTGGCAAGTTGTGGATCGGTCGTAGACGAGGAGTTTTATTTTTGTATTTCGTATGTATAATTAATATTAATTATACGAAATTTTTTGTTCCACATTTATAAATTCTAATCTTTTATTTTTAAATTTACAAAAATCTATAAAATTATAAGACAAATAGTTGTCTATAGATACGAATTAAAATTTTCCATTCATAGCAGACACCAAGCTACCCACTACAGAAATATCGTATTGGCCGACAACTCGACACCCTACGATTCGTGGATGTTAAAAATTAACTCACTCTCCGCCGTCCAGGTGTCCCTCTCATCCACATAACACAAATCAGCCCATTTTCACGGACTGTACGGTCACATCACGGTCGAACCATGTCGACCCCCACTCACTCAACCATCGTCGTAACAACAAAGCAACACAAACAAAATGGACTCCACATTTTCCGTAGAGTCCGAACAGTAATTTAACAGTAAAATAGGGACATTTATGTCTTTTCGTTTTCTTTCCTGTTTTTAATCATAAAAACATTAAAATATAAGTTAACACACTAGTTTTGGAAGATATGCGAAGGATATTTGTCAGATAAACCTCTCTGCTTTAAAAGAAGCTGCTATACTCAGAGTTGCAGGTTTTAAAGTTGGCAAATGTGAAATCTCGCCGGAAATTTCACCGGAAAACGTTAATATAAGTTGCTACATTCATTTTTACAGTATTTTTTGAGAAATGCAAGATATACATCCGATCGGCGGCGGTGGAGGACGGTTTTTTGGTGGTGGAGGAGACAGGAGGTTAAGGCCTAACCATCACCAAAACCAGCAAGTTTTAAAGTGTCCACGTTGCGATTCTCCAAACACCAAATTCTGTTACTATAACAACTACAATCTCTCTCAGCCGAGACACTTTTGCAAAAGTTGCCGGAGATACTGGACTAAAGGCGGCGTCCTTCGTAACGTCCCCGTCGGTGGTGGCTGCCGGAAAAGCAAGCGTTCCAAACCAAAGCCCGCTCCTCCTTCCGACGCTGCTGCCGAAGCTGCCGACGACGCTTCGGAGGAACATAAGTCAAACTCTAATTCTAGCAGTGAAAGTTCCAGCCTTACTGCAACCACAACCGCTGCTGCAGCGGCGAATACCTCTGGTGCGGCCACTGCGGAGGTCGTGTCGGCAGCTTCTTCAAACTCAACTTCAACTTTTCTCAACTTTCACGAATCCAACTTTTTCCTACCTAGTAGTACGAACTCAAGCTTTGGTCATCAGCCATTAATGGATCATTCTGCCGAAGGTCAGATTTTCCAGGACATTGGGAACTTTACGAACCTGATGACGTCATCGAACGACCCATCTGCAGTAGGGTTTGACATGATGGAGATTCCGGCATACCGGTTGCCGGAAAACCAGAACTCAAATGAGCAGTGGAATCAACCGGCGAAGATGGTGGGAACAGATCAGCCGGTTGATGACTTGAAGATGGAACAAATGGATACGGGTTTTATGAATCAAACGGGTCGGGTCGAGTTTGGGTTACAACAGAACAGGGTAAACAACAGTGAGATCGCTCCACTGGATTGGCAAATTGGAGGTGTTGGTGGAGATGGAGAACATGGGCTTTATGATTTAACGGGAACCGTTGATGATTCTTACTGGAGTCAAACACAGTGGGCTGAAAACGATCACTCCCTTAATTTTCTGCCTTGATCTTTGTCTCCTTTTCTAACCTTGGAAAATATCAGACAAAAATAAACAAAGTGAAGTTGTAATATTGAGAAGAAGATGGGAAAAAGAAGTAGAGAACTATATATGTTTGGTATGTATATTCGATTCTCATATTTTTAAGTTTAAACCTGTTTTAGATTTTGGCTGGAGTCAGGGTTTGAAATTTGTAACTTCAATATGCAAATGTAACTGACCTCTCCACGCTAATTACTTTTTCCTTTTGTTTAACTTCCCGGTGAGGGGTATATTTAGATATTTATGCAAGTGTATCTTAATTGTGAACGAGTATAGAGAACAACTTAGTAAATGTTAATTGTGTACGTATTATGTACTGTTCATTTTTACTTATGCTGCATTAATGATCCATTTTCTTCCTTAACTGCGATAGAATTCGTTATGCTCCAACTGCTTAATAGTGAGAAATGCTTTTTTTAGCAGAATTTTTATTGACATATTATTGTTGTTTGTTCATTTTGAAGTGTTTGCGCCCACCATGTGTCTAGACTCGTAGAGAATCGTAAATATCATGTGTAATTTTATAATACTATTATATTTTCTTTTATATTGGTATTAGAGCCATTCAAAACCTTGAATTAGGGTGTTACCAAACTAAATTTTTACGTGCTCGGTCAATAAAAAAATAAATAGATCTTGTACGGAAAAAGCATATTGAAGAGACAATTAAATAAATAAAATATGTTATTTCTAATAGCCTAAGCATCATATGAGATGATCATACAATCCAACGGCTTAGTCTAATACATAATCATTTTTAATGAATATCCTTGAATTTGGAAGCTGTAGATGAATGCAAATGTAGTTGAAGAAGAGCCACGCAGGCATAGTTGTTGGATTTAGATAATAAGATAGGATATTTAGGGAAATGTACGGACAGTAGAGATTTGGGGCGGCCGGAGAGTAAATGAGCAATGGGGTTGGGGGGAAAGGCATGTGGTCGGCTGGTGAAGAAGGAGACCGCCATTGGAGAAAGGGTCGAAAGTCCCTAGCTCGATTATGGTTCTTACGTGGCATGATATGTTTAAGTGGGAGTACGTGTGGTGATGTGATTGGACGTACAAGTGGGCCATCTAGGTCGGTTTGTCCTATATTTCTCTCTATAGCTGACAGCGGAGTTGCGACAGGGTAAACTGAATGGTACAAAGAACTACCAGAGGATGTAACCACATAGGAGTGTAGTTTGATAGTAATAGGTAGGGTATCTGATCAAAGTATATTTTTTATTCGAATTTGAAATTTTAAACTTTAGAAAGTACAATTCAAAGCCAGTTTGAATTATATCGGATCAGATTTTAAAATTTGGATTAAATTATTTTTTAGATTATATTATTATACCTTAAAGTTATAAACTTATATATATTTCTTTATAAAAGAGGCAATATATAAAAAATAATTTATGTTTATGCAATTATAAGAGTACTATGGTAATAATATAGCTAAATTGAGCAATTATAGAGAAGATGTAAATTAAGTACTTACTTTCCGAAATTAAAATATAGTATTTATACATTCTTGAATAATTTCATATTACAGATCGAATCAGATTAAAATATACCAACTCGAATTCAAAATCCAAAATTTTAATAAACACTAATTTTTTATAATCGATCCAAGTGAACAGCCTTAGTAATAGATACAAAAATATCTCTGAAATTTGTTTAGTTCTTAAGTTACACATGAAATTTGGTAGTTCCGCACCAAAGGATTTTAATTTCTTCATTTCATCTAATTTAGCAATAGCAAAACTACACGATTGCTCCTGAAAAATAAATGAAATTTGTTGATGACTCAAGGTTTTCTTGGTTGGTAATGAAAATCGGGTTGATTTTTAAATCAAGTAACATTCATATAGATACACTTTCTTTTTTAGCTTTTTGGTTGTTAAGTTATAGCAGGACTAAGCAACACCCAATAGAGTAAGTCCTTCTGATTTGCATTAAAGTGGCTTAAGTAGCCGTTGAGGAGTCTGTTTATTATCTCCTTCTAAGCGTTCAAAGATATACTGACCGGAATATTTCATGGGATTAGTTATTCCACTTCCTAAATGAAATGATTAATTTCACAATTTAGTATAAATGTTATTCCAAATTAGTTAATACCTCAAACAAAATATGAGTTAAAGTTAATCTCAAATTTTATCCTAGAATTATTATTATCCCATGCTTTGTGGGATAGTTAATTTCATCAATTTAGTATAAAATTTATTCCCGAGTTAGCTAATATCTGAAATCAAACAAAAAATAGTTAATCACAATTTTTATTCCAAAATTATTATCCTGATTCTATATAACAAATGACCCATAATGTTGTGCTGCAGATGAATATAAGAGAATCCTTTACACTCATAACGGAATTTTTCAAAGTTCTCATTTGGAAAAGGAAAATATTCCCTTCCCTACCTCTGTACTGTACTTCCCCACTAAGCCACCACAAACCCTCCATTTTCTTCTTTTGCTTATTAGATATTTGGAAGTTAAACACTTAGCCCGTTGGCCGGCCTAGCTTAGTCCATAATTTAGTAAGACTGACCTAGAATTTTTTAAGTCTATTTAAAAATAAGATTTTTAAGTCCCGCTCGAATAAGTTCGTGGCCCGTAAAACTTAATTGAGGCTGAGCTGAGTCGGCTCGTGAATCTAATAAAAATATATATTTAAAATATATAAAATATAAAAATTATATGACGCACAAAATATTTTTTTTAGAAGAAATTTTTGTTTTATTTCAACTATTTGACAAATATACATCATCTGTTCTTTTGGACTCTAGAACAGATCTCACCAGTACAATCAATTTGAACCTCTAAACCTGTTGTTGTTAAGCTAATATCCTATCACAGAGAGAAAGTTGCTACAATTGTGGATCAAGAAGAGTATTCCAAACTTAAGTTTATTAAGCTAATCACATTAAAAAATTAAAGTCTTAAAATATTAATTAGTTTTAAAATTTTAATTATTTTTAATATTTAACTTACTAATATTGCATACAAATTGTAGATGTCGATGAAAGTGAAGATGTTAAGATAATTTTCTCACAAGCAGATTCAAATGTGTTTGATGAATGTGAAGTGTTGGATATCTCATAAGCGTCATGGACGTCTTCTTGAATAATTACTTTTAAGTTTTGACTTGTAGTGAATGAATTATAGTTTTATCGTTTACTTTTTAGTGTTTATTGTAATATATTGGAATAATATAACAATTAAGTTTTGTGAAATTTAACAATAAGATTTTTTTAACTTTTAAATATTTTAAAAAATGATGGGCCTGCCCTTGGGGCCCGCAGCCAACATAAGACTAGGGTGGGCTACCATTATAAGGCCCATTAAAATGACAGGCTAGCCCAACCCAACCCGTTCATTGCAAAGCCCACGTGAGCGGGGTTGGCAGTCCCAGCCTAGCCTATTTTGACAGCTCTATTGGAAGTTGATAAGTTCTTTTAATCGTCGATTTGTTTGAATACGGCTTATGCCTGGATAAATTATGCCGGAATTAATTATGTTTGGATTAGTCATTCTGCTATTGATTTTTATCTAATTATTTGGTATATTGTATTTAAAATGACAATTATATAATTTCGAAGAAGAATGTATAAGTTATCCCGACACTAATTACCCCATCCTCTACAAGGTATAAGTTATCATGGTACTAAATTTAATCTCGGGATAACTTATATTGTATTTGCTTAACAAACAAAATATTAAGGTGGTATTAAATTTTTAATATCAGCACTATAACTTCTTGAACCTCAATATTGTATATATTTCTAAATGAAGAAGGGTAAAAAATGCTTATTTACTATGCAAAAAGGATCATTTATATCTTCCATTATACTAGTAGTTCATTACAGACCCTAACGTTATAAAATTGGAACAAAAATATTCTTTTGCCGTTATGGCCTTCCACTATGACAAACATCAACCCCACATAGCCTTTACTGAGGTAGGTGACATGTTGACAGATGCAGATTTAGAATTTGAGACTTGTGAATTCCTAATATAATTTTAAATTAATATGTAATAATAATTAGGTTCACAATTAAATATTTATAAACATTTAGTAAATTTTTTAATATGAATATAGAGTTTTCGCTAGAATTACTAAGTTTCCAATAATCCGTATTATATGATCTAGGTCCGCCCTTACATATTGGCATGCTATCTCACCGCTCCAATCCTTTTGATTTCCAACCTCCACCTCCCCCGCCCCCCTTTTTTTCCTACAACACCACCTCCGCTTTATAAAATCTAACGCCAAAAATAGAATGGTAAGTCAATCAAAGACAACGATGGAGTAAAACCAGAGTTTCAAGAAAGGCAAGGCGAAAAATTAAGTGCTAGAATGAAATAAAAATTGTTGCTGTTCAAGAACTGGGACAAGTAAATAAAAGCTCCGATTTATTTCCATAAATTGCCGAATTTACAATAATTGATGAACAAATAAGAAAGACTTCAACTTTGAAGTAACCCAGTAAAGACAAATAAAGTACATGTGACCCTTTCTTTGTTTTTAGATGAGTACTGATTTTCTCGAACTCTAAATTTGGGGTTTTATTCTGGATGAGAATTTTGTTTGAACTGGACCAACATCGGCCCGGCAACTGGTTTTCGATCTCCAAAGTACTCTCTAGTTATATAAGGGTATTAAACGGGTGAATCGAGTCGGGCTAGGTTAGAATTTTTTAGATCCGTATGAGTTATGATCTGGATCGATTACGGGTTGTAACTTATCGAATTTAACGAATTTGGATTCATCCGAATAAAAATTGAACCATATGGATTACGGATAAAAGGGGCGGGGGGCGGATTTAGTGTATTTTTTATTTTTTTTGTATTTTGTATAACTATTGTAAGTTATATTAATACAAAGTATTAATTTGTATTAATATAAAGAATACAATGAAGATGGAAAAAAAATACACTTATAAATTGCAAGTGCTACATTTATTTCAGAATTACAAAATTAAAGTTTGTATTTAAAAAGTAAATTAACAAAAAAAATAGTAAAACTAGATTTTCATGCACAATAAATTAATAATACTTCAAATTAATCTAACAAACTAAAATATTAAACATAAATACATCCAATAATTTTAAAATAACACAAATTGTCTTATAATCTTAAATACGAATTTCCGGAGGACGCTCAAGACAATACTTTATATGCCTCCTTAAACTGCCTGTGCCAAACCCTGAACGAAGATTTAAGATTTGAACACCGTTGTTGCACTTTACTTTCTGGCCTTTTTCATTTTCTTCTACCACCTCAAAGTGTTGCCAAACATAGCGCACTCTAGAAGTACGAGACATAATTTAACTTGAATTGAGATTGAGAATATTAGAATTGAGATTGAGAACTGAGAGATGAGAGATGAGTGAAAAAATAAGGAAGAAGAGGGATTATTTATAGTTTTTGAAAGGAGGGTTAATTGTTTTAAAAAAAATAATAATTAGGCTAAATTGTGCAATTCACCTGTTGGCAATGACCATTGTTTGAAATGGACCATTGCCAACGGTCAGATCTGCCCATATAAAAAATTTAATTTTTTTACTGTTATACCAGTCCGGGTCGGCTAACCGGTTCACGATCACTATTCACTAAACGGGTTGGACCGGTCCGAGTAACCAGTATTTCAAACTTAAACGGAGCAACCCACACGACCTCCTTAAACTAACCCAACCCAGCCCCCTATGTACCGGGTCGGGCCGTTTCCAATTGTAACCGGTCTGGGCCGATCCGGAACCGGTTGACCCAACCCGTTTAACACCCTTAGTTATATCACAGTGGATGCATTTTCCTTGCACAAATTCTTTTTTTTAATTCAATTAATTGGTATTTTGAGAATTTAACATAAATTTACAAGAAAATATAGAAAACCCACACAGTATACATGTATACCTATAAAAGAAAACAAATATAGTGGATCTCATAAAATTAAGTATATCTATATAGAGAAATATTTTGAGTCTTGATGTTTTATAAAATAAATAAATTTGCCGGGAGGTAAGGAAAGTATATAGTAATATTCAAAACAAGAATATTCAGGTGGTGTTGGAGAAGAAAACTGAGGGAGAGAGTAAGACGGGGTTGGATGGTAATGTGGCATGCCACATAGCATCCATCTCAGCAACAGGCCATAAGAGAATGATATTGGTCATAGTGGAAGGTCCTAACGCAAAGGGGTATTTTTGTGCCTATTCTATAATATCGGAGGCTGTGATAGACTAATAGTATAACGGAAGATATAAATAATTATTTTTGCATAGTAGATGAATAATTTATCCTTTTTCGATTTCTAGAAACATAGCATATATTTCTTTTTCCTTTCACTTTTACTTGTCCACTATACTAAATCAAGAGAAAGATAATTTTTTTCTTTATATTTTACTCTTATTGTTAATTACTCATTTCCCTAGACTTTTTAAAATGCTACCATATTACGGGTAAAATTGTAAAATACATACTTTATTTATTTTTTCTCAAAGAAGTGCAAAGTCAAAAGTGAACAACTAAAAGTGACGAGAGGGAGTAGCACATAACAACAACAACAACAACAACAACAACAACAACAACAACAACAACCCAGTATAATCCCACTTAGTGAGGTCTGGGAGAGTAGTGTGTACGCAGACCTTACCCCTACCCTTAGGTAGAGAGATTGTTTTCAAATAGACCCTCGAACTCACAACCTCTCGGTTGGAAGTGGGGGTTGCTTACCATCAGAACAACCCCTCTTGTCTAAGAGGGAGTAGCACATAATCTAACTAAATTCTCTAATCTGCTTTTACATATGGTTACGCGATATTATTTTTTTCCAAGTTGGGTTGTAAATGATACCATAATGTGCTATGAACATTTCATACAAATTATGAAGTAATATGAAGAAGCTGTTCGCGGAAGAAAAGAAAAACAGAAGTTTAAATTCACAGTAGTTGAAGTCTTCCAATCAAATGGAGTATTTACTTAAAAGATAATAAAGAAAATTATAAAATAATCAGCCAAAAAGAATCAGTAGAAATCACTCGGTTTTCCAACTTTAATGTTCTGCTCTGCTAAAAATCCGACTATAGCATTCTTTTGCCAACCTTTGAAACTCCTGAATCCACAGATAAAGAGCTAAGATCAGTAATTCAGTTGTTGTTGAAAGATCAGTAATAACTAAAGCACCACCAAAAGTTGTGGTGCAGTGGATGGAGCTGCTCCTCCTTATCCAGAGGCCTAGAGTTCGAGCCCTGGGTATCGAAAAATCTTTGGCAAGGCGTTAAACCTGATGAGGCCTTACCAGGCGCGAATCCGGATATAGTCAGGTTCCAATACGATTATCGGACACCGGGTGAGAGACAAAAAAAAAAAGGTATGACTAAGGCATAAGTATACCAGTTGGAGAGAACAAATGCTCTTCACTTCTGATAAAAGTATATTTCGTGGTCCAGTTTGGATGCATTATTTCTCAAATCGAAAAGAACTTACTTGTTATCGATATGTGCTAGTACTTCTGCTTGAGGAAAAGCTGCTCTAGTAGTGTCAAAAGCAACTCTAATTGCTTGTCTCCAGGCTCCACCCACCTCCAAATTGGCCTGGGCTTTGGACGAACCAGGGTCTTCCATCGGTAGCGAATATCCAGCAAGAAGGTGTCCAACCCAAACTCCATCTTTCCTGCATCATACACATAATCAGAGTGATAACATGAATAAAGGGCAGCCTAGTGCAGCTATGAGCAGGGTTTGGAGAAGGGCCGGACCACAAGCGTCTATTGTATGCAGCCTTACCCTGCGATTTTGTAAGAGGCGGTTTCCACGGCTTGAACCCGTGAACTCCCTTTTCCACAGTGATAACATCAATACTGAACGGAAATAAACTAAGCTATGAGTCTTCACCTAGAACCCAATTAATAAAGGAAATGATTCGTTCTGCATTTCAACAGTCGCTGCAAACAGTTCAAGGAGAAGCCTCAGCTTATAGCAGCTAAAACAAAATCTTCCTCCGATTGTTTTTCTTTACTCAAAATATATGGGGATTAGGAGGCCAAGGAATCGAGCAATTTCATTTAATGCTGCATTTTGCTATACTTGTGTTGAATATATACAGCAGAATAGATTTCTTTAACATTTAGTTGAACTGTCATATTAGTAACATGTAATGTAATATTCCTCGTAAAATTATCCAACTTTAGCGATATAGATGAAACCTATGTTGCTCGGACTCTCCAAAGATGTTACCGGGTGCGTGTCGGATCCTTCAAAAGTAGTGTATTTTTGGAGGATCCGATACGGGTACAGCAACATTTTGGAGAGTCCGTGACATAGGATTCAAAGACCATATAAATGAACTACTTCCTTCATGCATTGATTAGAATACTCAACTAGAGGGCCTGTTTATTTGCTAATTAATTTTCAATAACTGTTTCCGGTGACAGAGGAACTCACCGAACTATATCCATATGCCGTGGTACGTAATGTCCCCCATCAATTCCTAGGAGGATTTTTTTGCTGACTACCATTTCTGCATTTCATTGAAAGTAAATATTAATGATTGTTGAAAGGTCAAAAATAACAATTTATTTTTCTCTGAAGGATCATATTTCTTCTTTCTTTTTTACCCCTGTTGAACAAGTAAATGACAATTTCTTTCAAAGGTCATGTCTTTTCGGGCCTCAAATTATTCTAGCAGTGAGATCATATTGCACTCCGGAACAAGAAATGCAGATGAAAGCTACACAAGTTTTTATATAGACAGGTGAACCTCTAGCCTCACAAACGTTCATATGTCGGACTTTGTAAAGAAAAACAGGTGCAAAGGTTTAACTATAAATAGCCACAGTATAACCAAGATAAAACTATTTGGCCTGAACCTGCTCCAATCCCCAACTGCAGCTCCTCCATTGAGCCCCAGTCCTTCCCAAACTAACTGCAAACACCACAATTGAGGGAAGGTTACTCAAGATCCAACAAAGAGGGAGGAATTCTAAAATCATTTTAGAAAAATGGGAATAAAAAATATTCCTCTGATTTTTTCTTTTTTTCGCAGGTAAAAGCCTAGCATGATAATAAATGATTAAATGCAGCACCGGGGAAGGGTTCAATTGACCTGTCAGATACCAAATGCATGATTAGATTTAACACCACATTTTGAAGGTTTGCTTATAACAGAAAAGGATAAATATTGCAAAAGAATATGTGTCGTAAAAGGATACCCAACTAAGGCAATGACTTGTGCAGCATCTTGTCTCTTCCAGTATTCCTCTGTGCTACCTACATAGTACACAATAAACAGCTTTCAATTGATTAGGTAGAAACATAGCCATCTCTCTTTGCCATTAGATGAGGTATATCACTCAAACTATGAAAGAAAATACACAATCTTTGTTTATCGATAGAAGAAACTCAATATTGTTATATTATTACAGAGGGTCAAATTATGACAGCATGGCAGGTAAAATAAGTATACCAATCTCTACAAACATTGTAGGTGCATTAGTTAAAGGTCCATGATGATGTGACCTACACCACGAAATAGATATACTATAAAGATTCGCACATGGAAATGCTTACGCTACAAAGTAGATAAAATTAGAAAATATCAAAAGGATTGCACTTGGTACTGAAAGCGAAATCCATGCTACAAGGAAAAAATCAATTCTAAGTTCCAATCCAGTACAGACACATAATCATCAAAAGCAGTATCAATGATCAGCAGTCGAATAAAGGAACAGTATATATTGATGATCTCTTTGTAATTGATGCAATTTCATGTTTTCAACTTCGTCCATTTGCCATACTAATGTTTCTAATACTTAGTAGTCTTTTAAGAAAATCCTCTTTGACGGGTGATAATCTCACAAAATATTTACATGAAAAAAAAGTGTCATCTTTTCGTCGCTATTACATTAGTTTTATATTACAAATATCTCAGTGTACAAATTTACATGTGTACTTGTACTTCTATAAAAAATCTCACAAATAATCATTTAGTTGTTACTACTTCTCCGTTACTTCAGCGCTAGGTGCCTAGGTGGAGTTCAGTAGTACTAAGAAAGGTCAACTTCTCGATATCGCTCGAAGAGGGGAAACTGTGGTTTTACATCAAGCTAACATGGAAGTTATCAATTTCACAATTCTATAAATGCCAGTCATAACAAAACAAACCAGTAGTCAACAGAGGAGAACAAACAGTTTAACTAGGTTCCTCTTGCCACTCAAACAGTACATTTAAAAGCAGTTCTTAGTTGAGAAACTGCCAACTCTTGACTACTGAGTCCAGGGGGAACGTTCCAACCACAAGATACTAGGATGAACATGTTCAAAGGAAATTAATTCAGAAGTGCAATAAACCAAATGAATCTATCGTACACACCCCAACATTGAGTCTAAACCAACCATGCAAAGTTGCAATATTTCATACAAAAAAATCTGTTATGAGCTTAATTGAAGTAGAAAAGGCAGTTAAACAAGGATGTTACCTCGAATTCAGGAGTTAGATTCTGTGACCCTGCAATAGATTTCAACAGTCTAAACCATGGTCCAATACGTGGGTTAGGCGTGCAGCCCAGGCAGGTTTTCCACCTACTGGTGTTTCCTCCCCTTCTTTTAGGTGAGGGACACCCAATTATTTTCATGACCACACAATCAACATAAATTGAATACTTCAACATTCTGGTAAAGGCAAGTCTGTCAGATCCAAAATAAGTAAACCATATACGGCTATAATCAATTTCTACCTATGGGATGAATGGTGAGTGCAGGACGGTTAGATGCAGCAGTGTGCTTGCTAAGAAAGATAACCTCATCAACCGTCTCGCCCGTGGCTTCTTCCCACTGCTTGTCTAAGCAGTCCTCTCTCACAATGCTTCTATCATGTTTCAATAACCTTACTTCTTGATTTACAAAACTTGGCATATCCTAAGCTTATTCAATAACAAAAAGAAAAAGATCACAGCTTTATCAGTTCACGCATGTGTTAAAACTCTCCTTCCACTTCATGTAGTTTTCTAGACCTGAAACCATAACAACAACAACAACAACAACAACAACACAGTATAATCCCACTTAGTGGGGTCTGGGGAGGGTAGTATGTACACAGACCTTACCCATACCCTTGGGTAGAGAGGCTGTTTCCAAATAGACCCCCGGCATCCTTTCCTCCAAGAACTTCCCACCTTGCTCTTGGGGAGACTCAAACTCACAACCTCTTTGTTGGAAGTGGGGGTTGCTTACCATCAGAGCAACCCCTCTTGTCACCTGAAACCATACCAGGAGGTCATGAGTTCGAGCCATTGAAGCAACCTCTTGCAGGTACACTAGACAAATGTGATCCGCCCCTTTTCCAAAAGTCGCTCATAGCAGGAGGTTAATGCACATGGCTGCTCTTTGTGATAATGAAGGGGTGCATTATAAATTTATCTTTGTTTTGTTTCCATTGTAGAAATTCAAGCGCAGATATATCCTACTTTCCCTAATTCAAACGAATTAAAAATTAAAAGACCTGAAACCATACTCTTTTAATTTTTAATCCGTTTGAATAAGGGAAAGTAGGATATATCTGCGCTTGAATTTCTACAATGGAAACAAAACAAAGATAAATTTACAATGCACCCCTTCATTATCACAAAGGGCAGCCATGTGCATTAACCTCCTGCAATGTGAAAACATGAAGAATCGGAGATGGAGAAAAGAGAGAGAAACTTCATCTCTTTCAGAATCGATATGAACAAAATGAATTCTGTGTTCCGTCTCATAACCGGAACCCTCTAGAAGACCTATATCCAATATGACTGACCCTAATATCTTGAGTCACTCATACAAAATGGACTGGGCTAAAAACAGACCCGAAACAAAAATAGGCCCAAAAATAAAGTAGCAGCCCAATGTACAGTATACATATAATATATAATAATGATATAATAAAAATACAACACATATCAATGTATGTGTTTAGGCTTAGAAGCTAAGTAGTCTTTTAGCTCAACACTATGAGCGACTTTTGGAAAAGGGGCGGATCACATCTGTCTAGTGTACCTGCAAGAGGTCGTTTCAATGGCTCGAACCCATGACCTCCTAGTTACATGGCAACAACATTACCAATTATGCCAGGGGCGGAGGCAATGTATAAGTTACGGGTTTGATCCAGTAACTTTGGTTCAAATCCTATATTTGTCTTAAGAAGTCCATTGAATATGTGCAAATTATTAACTTAGAACTCAATGACTTAAAATGATTAAAATTCTAAACCCATAAGCTTCATATTCTGGCTCCGTTACGCCAAGCTCCCCTTCCCCTTTATTATCACAAGCAGTGTAAAATTAATCAAACTATATATGCACATTCTGAGCAGTGTAGAAAACATATATCAAAACCCCTAATAAGTTCAGATGATTAATTGTTTTTAAAAGGTGCTAAGCAGTGAACAAGAAAGAGGTGGAATTAGAAACCTGAATAGGCGGACCAGGGTGCCAACCAGGCATGGCTAGAAGGGCGGAAGTAGGTTCAACGGAAGCCGGGTCAATGGTGGTAGCCACTATTAACGTCACCATCCTTTAGCAATATGTAGGGCAGCCGGATTATCACAAAAAACAGAAAAAGGAAAGGAAACATAAACACCAAGATCAGTGAGCAATCGTCCAAGATAATTCAGCAGCCACCTTACTGAGTGCCCTGTATCAGAGGATAAGGATACCACTGGCTGTTTCTTGGAATTCCAACTGACCAGGTTGTCACCGAAAATCACACAGAAACTAGTAACAGATCTGCGAGTGTCAGGGCAAGCTGCCTAGTCACTGTCTGAAAAGGCAGTCACTGAAAAATCAGGACTGTCAGAGTAGAAGAGCCCCAAATCCATAGAGCCCTTAAGATACCTAAGAACATGCAGGGCAGCAGACATGTGATGGACTCTGGGAGCCTTCAAAAACTGACTCAGATGTTGAACAGCAAAACAAATATCAGGTCTGGTATGTGTCAAGAAGAGGAGCTTGCCAACCAAGCTCCTGTAATGATCAGGAGAAGAGAAAAGATCTCCAGAATCAGCATGTAACTTGGTATTGAGGTCCAAAGGACATACCACATGGGAGACATCTACACAATCACACTGATGTAGGAAATCAGATACAAACTTGTGCTGATTAAGGAGCATACCACCAGCAACAGTAGACACCTCAATGCCCAGAAAATAATGCAAAGACCCAAGGTCTTTGATTCTGAATTGGTCATACAGGAAGAGCTTGAGGGCAGAAAGTTCAGCAACATCATCTCCAGTGATAATAATGTCATCCACATACACTACCAGAACCACAAGACACCCAGGCTGACCCTTGACAAATAAAGAATAGTCATTCATAGAATGGACATAGCCTCAGGAGTATAAAGCATGAGACAATTTGGCATACCACTGCTTGGAAGCCTGTCTCAAGCCATAAAGGGATTTCTGTAACTTGCACACCAGGGGTGCAGAAACAAAGGGATCAGAAGAGGCAGAAACAAACAAACCTGGAGGAAGCTTCATATAGACCTCCTCATCAAGGTCACCATGCAAGAAGGCATTGTTAACATCAGGTTGAAAGAGACTCCAATGTTTCTTAACAGCCACAGCAATTAAGCATTTAACAGTAGACATTTTGACCACATGGGAGAAGGTTTCTGTGAAATCAACACCTTCAATTTGAGTGTCAGCCCTAATGACAAGCCTAGCCTTATATCTTTCATCACTACCATCAGCCTTATATTTAACTTTATAAACCCATTTGCAGCCTATGGGCTTCTTACCAGGAGGAAGTGGAACAATATCCCAAGTATGGTTGGCATCCAAAGCCTCAAACTCCTTGCTCATGGCATCCTGCCATGCTGGGACTGATGCAGCTTGAGAATAATAGAGAGGTTCAGATTCCAAAGGAGAAGAAGAGGAGGAAGAGCCAGAAAAAGAAGGTAAGTGACAAACATAATCATCGAGATAAGAGGGAGGATTATGTTGCCTGCCAGATCTTCTATGGCCAGTAGGGGCAGCAGAGGAAGAAATAGCAGGAGGAGAAGTATCAGGATTGAAAAGATTACTGGAGGCAGGATGGTTAATATCAGGAAATAGGGAGGGAGAAAAGGAAGAGGGAACAGGACTGGAAGCAGAAGGAAAAGGAGCAGGAGGAGAAGGGCAAAGGGGAACAGACAGATCAATCTCAGAATAGGGATGCTCAGGGGAAGGGACAAAAGGAGAAGGAAAAATAGAAGTACCAGAGGTAACAGCAGAAGCAGAGTCAAAAGGAAAACAAGTTTCATGAAAAATAACATCCCTGGACACAAAACACTTCTTAGTAGTTAGGTCGTATAGCCTGTAATCCTTTTTGGCAAAGGGATATCCCAGAAAAACACAAGAAATAGCTCTAAGCTTCAGCTTATCTCTCCGTGGGATTGGTACAATGGCATAGGCAAGACAGCCAAATGCCCTTAAATGTGAATAAGTAGGGGCCTTCCCATATAATATTTCATAAGAGGATTTGTGGTGAAGGATTCTGGATGGAATCCTATTAAGCAAATATGTAGCAGTCAATAAACAATCCCCCCAAAAATGGATAGGTAATTTGGATTGAAAAAGTAAAGCTCTACAGGCTTCAAGGAGGGTCCTATTTTTTCTTTCTACAACACCATTTTGTTGAGGAGTGTGGGGACATGTAGTTTGATGAATAATGCCCTGTCGGTTGAAGAAACAATACCAGCAAGACTAGACCCCAATTCCAAAGCATTATCACATCTGATAGTTTGTACAGTAGCATTAAATTGAGTCTTAACCATACACAGAAAGGACTTAAGAAGGCTGAAAGCATTGCTCTTAGACCCCAGTAAATGTGTCCAGGTTGCTCTAGAAAAATCATCAACTATAGTAAGAAAGTACCTTGAGCCAAAAGAGGTGGATGTGTGATAAGGGCCCCAAGTGTCTACATGAATCAGTTGGAAAGGTCTACAGGTACTGATTGAACTGTAGGAAAAGGAAGTCTAGTTTGCTTATCCATAGGACAAATAGAACAAGGAAATGGTTGTTTGGAAGCAAAAGGAAAGGACAAAGCAGGAATGTGTTTCATGTTTGCAAATGGAATATGAGCCAGTCTTAAATGCCAAATGTAATTCATGTCATTTGCATCAGTTTTATTATTACAAATGGAACTATTTACATTGGAATTCAAAACAACAGATGTAAGGTCAGAAGAACAAACATGAGTATAAGAATCAGAAATGGAGCATACAGAAGCAGAGGAACAACAATTAACAGAAGAAGGTGAAGAGGGCACCCAAGAGAATTTGTACAGACCAGCCTCCTCTTTACCAAGATCCAGAGGCATCTTCAGATAAGGGGCCTGTAACATGTGAAGGAAACAGGAAGTTGCAGTAAACATGACAATACAGTGCAACTATTTTATTAGTTTGTGGACATAAATCAAAATTGTGTTTAAAAGAGGGAACAAACAGTACATTATGAAGAGTGATGGAGGGAGTTAAAGCAAAAGAGCCTGTGGAAGTCACTTTCACTTTATATCCATTAGGAAGGGTTACAAGAAAAGGTACAAGTAAAGGTGTGATATTAAAGAGTAAGTTCTTATTAGATGTCATATGATCAGAAGCCCCTGAATCTATTATCCAGGAGACAGAAGCAATATGAATAAGTAGACAAAGTTTGGAATCAGAAACAGGACTCTCAGTAAGCATAGTACCAGCAAAATTGGCAGCACACATAGGAGGAGAGGTCTGAGCAGTGGAGTCACCCAACTTGGACAGTTGCAGGAGAGTCATCAATTGATCATAATGTTTCCTGCTCAATCCAGGGATTACAGAACCATGTCCATCCACATCCGGGACAGTTGAATTACCCTCAAGGTGATTTCCAGGAGCATTAGAAGTGTATCCATCAGAATAGGGAAAGGAGGTGAAATCAGCACCAGTGGTTATATGGGCAGCATCAGTTCTCTTCCCTTTGTTAAACCTGGTGCTTTGTGGAAATCCATGAAGCTTATATCACTTATCAATTAAGTGTCCAGACTTCTTGCAATATCTACAGAAGAGAGGTCCTCTGGATTGGTCAAAGGTAACTCTCTGGGCATACTGTCTGAGAGGAGAAGAGTTGGGCACTGCAACTTGACTGAAAGAAGGTGTAGAATTTTTGCTTGTGTTGACACTGAAGGACATAGAATCAGGATTGAACTGGGAAATAGACTGAAATTGTCTTTGTTTTTCATCATTGAGGAGAATGTTATAGACACTGTCGAGGGTAGGAGGAGGTTGCATCATCAGCAAGTTGCTCCTTACCCCCATATATGTCTCATTAAGGCCCATGAGGAATTGAAACAACTTATTCTCCTCATCCTCCTTTATGATGCCAGTTTTGGCAGCACAAATACATCTTTGGCCATGATTTGTACATACTGCTCCTAACTCATCCCACAACCCTTTGAGTTTGTTAAAATATGATGCTATATCTAGGGGTCCTTGAGAAGAGTGAGAGAGTTCTCTTTTAAGTTCAAAAATTTTGGACCTATTGGTTGTACCATATTTGGCTTCGAGTTGTGCCCATATACTCTGTGCAGTCTCAGAATATTGCACACTCTCAGCTATTTGAGGAGATAAAGATGCATCAACCATGAGATTACCATATTATTGCATCTGTCCCATACTTTTTGTTCAACCAGGTTAGTATCTGGTCTGGGATAGGTACCATCAACAAGACCAGTTTTATAGCGGACAAGGCAACTATCATCTTCCTCTTCCAACCTCCATAACGACTACCCGAAAAGGGAATAGGAACAAGTGAAACACCAGGAACATCAGAAGAGTAAACAAAGAAAGGGCTTGTAGGGTCAATAAGTGAGGCATTAATAGGATTCATATTTGTCATCAGAAATAGAACAACAGTGATGAAGAGAAATTGATATTCAATATATGTTAACTACCCGATACAACAGATTTTCCAGTGCAAATCCAACGCTTCTGAATCCGTCGAAATCAACCGCAAAAGGTGTCGGAAGTTTACCCTAAACACCACGCTTGATGAAGCAACAAAAATCCACAGAAAAAGGCAGAAAATATCTCCGATTCCACCGACAAATCGGAAAAAAAAATCCAAAATCACCATCGATAATTAAATAATGCTGGACCGGAAGAACTAAGAATAGAGAGGAGACATCCGAGAAGACGAACCACACTTTGATACCATGAAAACATGGAGAATCGGAGATGGAGAAAAGAGAGAGAACTGCTGAATGGAATGCATTAGAGGTGGTGGTAGATGTAGAAATAGTTTAGGATACACTAGAGTAGTGGAGTTTATCAATTTGGAGACTATACATTTTGAGTTCGTTAAGGTTAAAGGCCCTTCAACCTGATATCGTAGAATTATATTAGGGCCTAATCAAGGATCATTCCAGAAGTATAAATTTGTGCCCGAGGATATTTTTCAAACAAGGCATTTTTGGCGTGCAGATCATCCATAAAGAAATATTTTTCCAGGTTCTAGATGGTTTACAAAGTCGGCGATATTTAGGGTATATGTATTTGGAGAGTAAAAGTGATCCCCATATAGATGATGGATTGTGGAATAGTCTTCAAGCTGTACCAGCAAGGAGGGCGTGGTTTTTTTCTTTTAATCTTTGAATACTCAATCCCCCTTCAAGTTTAGATGTAGTGACTTTGTCCTAGCGAACCAAATATAATTTTCGTTTTTGTGGTGTGGTGGCCAACATAAATTTTTTTGATAACGTTCTAGTAGGTTAAGTATTTGAATTAGAAGATGTGTGTTTTGCATGACATGATTTGGGATTGAATT
The DNA here is from genome assembly GCA_034376525.1 of Nicotiana benthamiana. Lineage (NCBI taxonomy): Eukaryota > Viridiplantae > Streptophyta > Magnoliopsida > Solanales > Solanaceae > Nicotiana > Nicotiana benthamiana. The sequence goes on along the minus strand of CM067331.1, from coordinate 65,087,232 downwards.
CAAGGTTACCTTAATAAGAGTAGTCTTACTCGCCATGCTTAAAAACTTTGTTTCCATCCCACCAATCGAGTTTAAAATTATCTAGGAGGAATTGAAAGTCTCTCATTGATGGTTTTGATTCCAAAAGTGAAAATCCTAAGTATTTGCCAAATTTTCGGCCTTCTTGCTAATTAAAAGAAGTAGTGAAGAAAACTTTGATATCTGGTGGGCATAATTTAGAGAAAAAAATATTTGATTTTTGAAAATTTCTCTTCTAGACGAATAAAGAAGTGAAGTAGTTTAGATGTCTATGTGTCACGACCCGGATTTTCTACCCTCAGGAGTCGTGATGGTACCTACTCATGAAAGCTAGGCAATCCGAGTATTATAGATTCACTAACTCTTTTATTTAGTCCTAACAGTTTAAAATAACATACGATCAACGGTGAAATATTAACAATAATTAAAGACATGAGTAATACGTAATCTGATAACTTAGCCAAAAATAAGTACGACAATACCAAGTACATCTCTACCCGAAGCTGGTATCACAATAACATAGACTAACTATGAATATTACAAACAATTGTCTGGAAAGAAAGATACAATTTGTCTCTGAAGTAAGGAAAATAGAATCTTAAGATGGAAGAGAACGTCGGGTTTGCGGAAGCCTACAAGACTATCTCAGAATCTTCGACTGTACTGAAGGCATCCACCCAAAGCTATGGTTCAAAAGTTGTCGCTCCGGGATCTGCACATAGTGCAGAATGTAGTATCAGCACAACCAACCCCATGTGTTGGTAAGTTCCTAGCCTAACCTCGGCAAAATAGTGACGAGGCTAGGACCATACTACAAAATAAACTTGTGTAATTAAAGCATATACATCAGAAATAAAAGCACATAATTAGAATTAAAGTCGAGCGAGGGAACATGCTGCGGGAAGTAACAGATAACAACAGAATAACATCGAAGAAATGTAAGAAATGCCATAGATCAATTACTCGCAAAAGATAGGAAAATAAGAAGAACAAGTACACATGTACTACTGTTGTAGGCATGCAACCCCATCCCATTTTATATAGTTACTATTGCAGGCGCTCAACCCGCTATCATTTTATATAATTACCATTGCAGGCATGCAACCCGCTCCTATTTCATATATTTTTGTTGCAGGTGTGCAAACCGCTCACATTTCATATATTTCCGTTGCAAGCGTGCAACCCACTCCCATTTCATAAATTTTTGTTTCAGGCATGTAACTCGCTCCCATTTCATATATTTCTATTGCAGGCGTGCAACCCGCTCCCATTTCAAAAATTTCTATTGCAGGCATGCAACCCCCTCCCATTTCATATCTTTCCGTTGCAGACGTGCAACCCGCTCCCATTTCATGTATTAAAACCAATCATAAAAGAATCGCAACAATGAAATAATAATATAACAGCAACATCTCGACAAGGGAATAATAACATTTCAACAACATCCCGACAAGGGAACAATAGTATAACACCAACATCCCGGCAAGGGAATAATAATATAACACCAACATCCCAGCAAATAATATAATGCCAACATCCCGGAAAATAATATAACACCAACATTCAGGTAAGGAAACATTAATATGGTAATCCTCATATGATGCATGAATAAACCACAACGGGTCATAGCAATTACAATACAAGACTCAAGGGCATGCTTGACACTGCCGTATAAATACTCGTCATCATGCCTATACGTCGTACTCCATAGTTAACACATAGCAAATAAGAAACAACTCCTAATCCCTCAAGTTAAGATTAGACCAAACACTTCCCTCAATGACATGAACACAATTCAAGTCTCAATTATCGCTTTACCTCTTCATTCAACCACTAATTTGCTTGTATCTAGCCACAAGTTACTTAATTACATCAATAATTGCTAAATGAATCAATTCCAATGCATGAAAATAGATTTTCTAATGTTCTTCCTAAAAAGTCAAAAATTGCCCTGGGGTCTACATGGTCAAAACTTGAAGTTCGAACCAAAATCCGTACCCATTCCCTCACGAATCCAAATATATAATTTGTTTTAAAATTGGACCTCAAATCGAGGTCCAAATCCCCAAAATTGAAAACCTAGGTTCTTCCCAGTACACCCAATTTCCCCCATAAAAATCATTGATATTGAGTTGAAATCATGTGAAAAGATGTTAAAGATTAAAGAAAACTAGTTAGAAATCACTTACAATCAGTTAGGAAGAGAGGCTGCCTTTGAAAAATTTCCCTAGAGGGTTTATGTTTTGAGAAGATGTGAAAAATAGTTGAAAATGCGTCTAAGTTATGAACTTATAGGTTGCAGGTATCACAATTGCAACCAGGGTTTGCAATTGCGAACCCAGACTTTGCTAGCATCGCATTTGCGAAGCGACCTTCGCATTTGTGAAGTCGCTTTTGCGAACATCCTGTTGCATTTGCAACAATTGACCAAAATGGGGAACATCGCATTTGCGATGGAAAACTCGCATTTGCGAGGGAAGAGTGGCTCGGGTTGTATAGCATTTGCGACTCAGCCCTGGCATTTGCGAGTCAGGCTTCGCAAATGTGAAGCATGAAGTCCTGCAATAGAACAGCTGAAACCTGCAATTTTCCCAAGTCTTAAATCCACCCCGCATCCTATCCAAAACTCAGCAGAGCCACCACGACTCCAAACTAAACATGCACACCAATCTAAAAACATCATACGGACTTGCTCGTGCATTCAAATCACCAAAATAACATCAACAACTATGAATTTTGCATCAAAATCATGAAATTTCATAAGAACTTCAAATTTTCTAATTTTCTCAAATACAGTCCGATTCACGTCATTTCCAGTCCGTTTCTTACCAAATTTCACAAGTTCGATTCAAATCATACATAAGACCTGTACCGGGGCTCCGAAACCAAAATACAGGTCTGATTTATCAAACTTTAAACACATTTCACTTTCAAAAACTCATAAATATTCCAGACAATCATTTTCTTTAAGAATTTATTTCTCGTGCTTGGGACCTCAGAATTCGATTTCTCGCATACGCCCAGGTCCTATATTTTCCAATGGACCCCCAGGACCGTCAAATCACGGGTCTGGGTTCGTTTACCTAAAATGTTGACCGAAGTCAACTTTTTAAAAAAAAAATCAAAATTCATCATTTTTCACAGATTTTCACATAATGGCTTTCCGGCTATGCGCCCAGACTGTGCACGTAAATTGAGGTTAGGTAAAAAGGATATTTTTAGACCTCGAAATACTGAATTAGTTTCTACTACAAGTGATGACTTTTTAGGTTATCACATCCTCTACCTCTAAAATAATTGTTCGTCCTCGAATAGACATAAGAAGGAAGTGCATGAGTCGGGGAAAAGATGGGGATAACTGTCGATGGCCCCTTTTTCTCGCAAAATAGGGTTTATGACATTTAGGAAGATAACTCGTTCCCTTTTGGGAATTAGATTTTTGAATTAATGTTGTATTCTGGCCCGAGACCGGGACCGGGCCTAAACAGGCCTGACAGGCCGGGCTTCGCGGTCCCAGGCTAGGTGTGCTGGGCCTGGCGGTCCTCACGGTGGAGAACGGCCCGTTACGAGCCTAAGCCCACTGCGGTCCTGGGCCTGACGGGGGTTTTTTAAGTCAATATCTTGTATAGTAGTCATTAGTATAGTGTAGAATATATTTTATTTGGTGTACTAAGTTATTAGTATAGTATATATTGTGTTGTGGTAATTAGTATATATTGTATATTATGTATATATTGTGTTGTAGTAATTAGTATATATTGTATATTATGTATATATTGTGTTGTAGTAATTAGTATATATTGTATGTTATGTATATATGGATATATGTTATGTATATATTGTGTTGTAGTTATTAGTATATATTGTATGTTATGTATATATGGATATATGTTATGTATATATTGTGTTGTAGTAATTAGTACATATTGTATATTATGTATATAGTGTGTTGTAGTAATTAGTATATATCGTATGTTATGTATATATGGATATATGTTATGTATATAATGTGTTGTAGTTATTAGTATATATTGTATATTATGTATATAGTGTGTTGGAGTAAGTAGTACATTGTATATTATGTATATAGTGTGTTGTATATTATGTATATGTTGTGTTGTAATAATTAGTATATATTGTATATAATGTATATATTGTGTTGTTGTAATTAGTATATTGTGTTGTTTGTTATATATTGTATGTTATATAAATATTCAAGAATTGATATCGAAGTAAAGACAAAGAAATATTGAGAAAAAAGATATTCAAGGATATGATAAAGAACATATTTATTTACCAAAATGGCATATCTTTCTTAGTCTTCCTTCTCCTAATGGAATGAGCATAACAAGGTACTAATACCACCATTAAAAGGAAAAGAAACTAAAAGAAGACGTGCCAATGTACAAGTTACATCATAATTTACGTTGTATCTCTAACAAATCTCATAAATCTGTCAAGGTTGGGAGGAGGTTGTGTTGGCGGTGGTGGAAATGAAGCTTGTTCATCACCACTTCCGGGTGAAGCCGATTCCTCATAAACTTCTGCTATCATTTCTTCATATGCCACATCTATTGCCGGTTGCGATTCTGCTATGCCAAAGTTTCTTCTTTCCGCCCAGATCCAATCTCTAAAAAGCACTGATTTTTCCAAGCTCTCCCGCATCAACGCTCTGTGATCACCAATTTGTAGTCTTGCTTGACTGAAAGCGCTCTCTGATGCAACATTTGAAGCTTGAATTGACAAAACATCCCGAGCCATCCTTGCAAGAACGGGAAAATATTTTTCCCTTGACTTCCACCATTCCAAAAGATCGAGAGAGCCTCTGGATTCTCCTTTTCTAGTCCTTGTGACAAGTAAACTTGAAGCTCCTTTAGATGGGAAATTTCATCAAAATTATCACCTTGAGAACCCCGGAACTCCGTCCACGTTTTAAGAGCTGTTAAGCCAGCAGCTCTTTAAGATGATTGTGATGTAGACGAAGTAGGGGTTGGAATATTTGGCCTAGCATGCTCTAACGCCTGTTTATAAGCATTATAAACAGTTTGGACATTAACTTTAATTGATGCTTTTGCATCAGCAAGTGTAGCAATTTCCTCTTCTGAAAGATCTAAAGCTTTATAAATATTAGAATACCAAAAATGAGGACCTCCTAATTTCATTGTTGGATTTAACATTGTAGCTACACCAAAAATAGGAGGGATAGGAAAAAAATATTTTTTAAACTTTTGTTTCATTTCATTTATTGCAAGTTCATAAATATCCCTACCCTAGCTAAATTCAACAAACAAATCAACTAGTGCAGCAATATAAACTAAAAGTTAGAAATAGTCGGAAAATATTGCCCAGAAAATGCATTTGTAGCAACTTGAAAATGTTCTAAAAAGTCTAAAAGAATTTTAACATTAGTCCAATCTTAGGTAGTTAACATTTCATCATCATCCTCACCACCTACCCGAGAATTAAACGTAGCATTAATTGGGTTTCTATATTCATACGCTACTACTAAACTTTCGTACATGCAATTCCACCTAGTCGGGCAAGGTTTAGGAACCTTTCTTTCTCTAAGGCCATATTCGTCACATTTTTTGAAATACTCTCTAAGTCTAGTTCTACGGTTTGAATAAAAAAGCCAATTAAGAGTCCTTCTCACCTTTTCAATTTCTATGTTTAATATTCGCATACCATCACCAACAATTAAATGATAAATATGACAAATACATCTAACATGGAAAATATTACTAAATGCAGGATTAATGGTTTGTGTTAGCATGCCTATTGCACTAGTGTTACTAGAAGCATTATCCATAGAAATTGCCATTATTTTATCACTAAAGCAAAAATATCTACATATATCTGAAACAGTGTTAGCTATAAACTTACCCGTGTGACGTGAATTAATTATTGTATATGCAGTTATGTGTTTTTGCATAGTCCATTCCTCATCTATCCAATGACTTGTAACAGTTATATAATCACAGTCATTATTACTTCTACCAATATCAGTTGTAATAGAAATACGATTAGGTATATGAGTAAATAAATAGCGCAAACATATTCATGCTTGAATTTATAAATATCGGCCTTAACTGTTACGCGAGGCCAACCTTTATCATTAGGATTAAAAACTCTTCTAATATAATGAACCCAATTAGGATTAGAAGCAAAAGTATAAGGCAAGCACATAACAGTAATCATTTTTGCTAATTCTTCACGATCCTTATTTGGATCGTAATATAAAATACCTCCGGTGACAGTGTTATTTCCTGGTTGAACTAGATTAGAACCTGTACTAGGGTTAACTTTAGAATCTAAACTTGTCCCATCTTGCTGCGCTTGCATTTGAAAAAATCTAGCCCTATCTCTAGGGTGTAATTTTATGTGTCTAACCAAACTACCTGTGCCGCTACGGTCTCCAGTATATTTATGAACAAGTAATTTTCCACAAGTGTTACACTTAGCGTTGTTGTGTTCTCTTACTTGAGTAAAAAAATGCCAAACTAATGATGTTTCTTGACGTTTAACAGGTTGTCTACTAATTGTGGGAGTTTGTACAGGTGGGTGTGCCGGTGCATTACCTGAGTTATGAGCAGGACTAGTAGGTGTATCATCTAAATCTGGTGCTTGGGTTTCATCATCATCATTATCATCCTCATTTTCCTCTAAGATAGGTTCATTAGGGTAAAGTGCATTCATAATGTCATCATCTAATCTATCACCTAATGCAACATCATGTAGAAATTCACTATCGGTAAATTGAAAACAAGGGTGATAAATATCAATCATTACGGGAGGTGGATTAGGACGTCTAGGTTGGCGACTACTTTCAACTTGCTTATCTTTTGTAGGTCAGGAAGCCGGGGGAAGGATAGTATTATATCCACTACTTTCACCGGTTTTACCTTTTCCTTTACCGAATATTTTTTTCAAGGAAAATGTATACTAATTAGAATTATACAAACTAACCAACACAAAAATATATTATTAGCACGTAAGAGTTGAAACGAGTTTACCGGTTTGCCGAACAACTTCTTGAAAATTGAAAATCGTTGAACACTTGAAAACTTCAATACAACAACTTCACTATTTTTCTAGAATTTTCAACAATAAATTAAGCACTTGTACTAGAAAGATTGAAAGAGAGCTTGAGAGATATTGATGAATTGGTGAATAAAAATGAAAGAATGAGGGGGTATTTATAGTTGAGAAATGGGAAAAAGTGTAATTATATAAAGTTTGGGGTTAAATTAAAATTAGGGGGCCAAATGGCTATTTTTGAAAGTTCCAAACGACTACTTTTTGCAAAGAGCCATTACAGATTTTTCAAAAAAGAAAATCTTTTTTATAAAAAAATAGCCTTTGGGCCTGCCAGGACCGGCCCAGGCCCGCCAGGCGGTCCTGGGCCTAACGGTTCAACGTAGAGGACCGAACCGTCACGATTTTTTGGGACCGGTAAAGACCGGGCCGCCAGGACCGGCCCAGCAAGACCTGCAGGCCCACCAGGACCGCGGTCCGGGCCTGAACCGGGCCACAATACAACATTATTTTGAATTGAAGAGTCGTCGCCTAGTAATTAAGTGCATTAGGACACTAAGAGGGTTTTGATTTAGAAACTAGAGATTTGGTTAAGGGCTAGAAATTATCTCGAGGGGAAGGTTTAGGCACCCCTCAAGATCCACTAGTATGGTTCCCGGCCATGTTAAGATTTTGAATTCAAGTACAAGTAACAAATAGGCAAACAAGGATTTTAAATATAAGGGATTGTAACATAATGGCGGCAAATAAGTTAAAGTTTGAAGGGAAACAAAGAAAGTTGAAATTTTGTGGAAATGGTTCAAAAATTCTGAAAAGCGATAATCAAATAAAAGGAAAAAGAGGGGAGGGGAGGGTCCAAGGTTTACAAATAATATGGATCACGTCAGTGCAATACCCGGTAATCACTCCTCAAAAGAGGGGATACACGTGGTACTAACACACCAATCATCATATTCATATCTACCCTTTCCCACCCCGTTGATGTATTAAACACAGAATGGTTTCGTTACTTATTGCATGCTAATACCCGCCCCAATCCTACAGTTCTGAAGGCTTTTAGGACTACTAGTCCTAAAGGGGAGGGAAAATTGGGCTTTGTATGGTTTAAAAGGATAAAATTCTAAAGCGATAGACAAAAACACATAAAGCAGATTATGGGAAACATATAACAACTTAAAAGGTTCAGATAGGCCTCCTTACTTATGGATAAATTGATTAGCATGTCTTGCAGATATTGGTTACGATCTGAATTAAACATAAGATAGAATGGTTTATTACACATTTCAGATAAGAAAACGGAATCAGACCTGCCTGCTGGCTGGAATTAATAGAGTATGATTCTATTAACTAATTTACCTTATAGCTTACCTATGTGAATCCTATGGTCATGGTATCTAAATACGAGAGAAGGCTACTGATTTCAGAAGTAGATTTATTAACAACAAGTACATAAGTTCAGCAAGTGTTTAAGCACCGGTGTTACCAATTTTAAAATTACAAACGAGTTGAGGGATTTAAATTGGTTGATTACTCCTATAGGCATGCTCTCTAAGCGTGATTGATTTTAACCTTTTTGGAAACACAGAAACCATATAGGCATGGTGTTTAGCATATTGATTTTTTTATTATTTAAACCTATATATCATTTTCCTAGTGATAGATATGTATGCAGAATTCAGGAAGCCCTATAGACATGCTCTTTATACGATAGGCAAGAATGCAACATCCTAAAGATAGGTTCTCTATATGAGATGCAGAAATACAGAAGTGACTGATATGATATATTACGTATGAAATGTAGAACTTATAGGCAGGATTTCTAAGATGCAAAAGTGCAGAAGTTCATATATATGGTTTTCTAAAAAATACAGAAGTGCAGAACCTAAAACAAGATTTCTAGATGAAAATGCATAACGTAAAGCAGGATTTCTATAAAAAAAAGTGTAGAAGTGCAGAACGGGATTTCTGCATGACTTAAAGCAGGATTTCTATATGAAAGTGCACAACCTTAAACAAGATTTGTATATGAAAGTGCAAAAGTGGAGAACTTAACACGTGATTTTAAATGAAAAATGCACAACCTTAAACAGGATTTTATATGAAAGTGCAGAAGTAAATACCTAATGAATAGGATATTTACCCATATGCATACAATAATTAACCCCACCTTCACTATAAACCCCATAGTTATTACAAATTGTTACAACCCTGAATAAATACAGAAAAAAATTATATTAGAAAGCTAAATCCCAGCCAAGGAGAGCCTAATTCAGACTTCTGTCTATAGGTTGAAGTAAACTAACTCCAAAGATCATATTCCAAAGCCTTTCTCTTATTTGGGATGTGTCAGAGTTTCCTAAGAGTCTCTAGTGGACTCCAGGCAGTGCCTACACCCAAATATATTGCCGAATTATATTATACTGCAGTGTGGAAGGGCCAGCCCTCAAATGTCCAAGTTCAAAGGGAGCTCAAGGTCCCAAGGCAAGGCTCAAGGAGGGGCAGAACTTAGAATCTAAGAAAGAGTGCAAGTGCATAGAGGGGGATTTTAGGAAAAACCCATGACATGCTGGTGGTCATACCCAACAATTAGGAATGCTGGCACACCCCAACCAGCCTATTAGATATATTGTTTGGGAGTTAGGATCCATTAAAGGATCAAGCCCAGACAAGAGCAACAATTGGGATGCTGTCAGGCCTAAACTCTAACTCAGACACATAGAAGGGAATAAGGATATGCAGAATTAATAACAGCAACAGATGCAAAGAGAAAAACATATTCAATGCTGAACATAAACGGCAAGGTAGACAAGAATTTAGAAATTGTAAAGCAAACACATAGGGATGAGGCTGAAAAAGAAATTAGAACATACCAGTTTCAGGAAAACAAAGAGAGAAGAGCAGTAGTAAAGCCAAATTGCAAACACATAGCCAGGAGATTTCAGAAGAGAGTGAAGGTGCATGAGTATTGAAATTGAATGTGTTCAATAAGTGTTAGAGTATTAGACTCAAGGTTCCCTAGTGCTGAAAGGTCGTGCCCTTTATAGCACATAAAGCAACTAAGAAAAAGGTAAAAGAGTTTTGAAATCAATTACATAAGGTCTCCTTTAATTAAGGGATTCTAATTCAAATGGGCAAAATAAATACAGAAAGAATTTGATCAAAATCTTATTCAAAGTAGTACAAGAAGGGCAAATACACAGGAATTATTTAAGGAAAGAGTTTGATAGCAACACGATTTTTGCAAATAAGGAAAGGCAATCAATCAACAGCCAGTAAAAATCAGAAATTGTGTTTTGGTATGAATGAATCCAACCAAAAACAGTAAAGAAAGGATTAATTAAAGAAAATCAGTAACAATCAATCGAACCTTATTAAAAGGAATTCTGAATTAATCACAAATTGGCCAAACCCTTTTTGAAGAAAGAATTCCTCATATATAAAGCATATAGACATGTCAAACAAGAAAGAATTGTCATGCTAATTAGAAAGAATCTTGTGTAGAAAAGCTTAGAGTCATAACAAAGAAACTCAAATTCATCTCATAGACTCAGGCTTAGTTTGAGAGAATCCAGGGTTTCATAATAGAACCCTAGTCCAAATACAAGATCAAACTCGCCAAAATCCCAAATTCTAGGGTTTTCAACTCGAATCAGATGTAGAGACATGAAGACAAATAACTGAAATAGGCTCAGAGGTCTCTTTAGAGACTCATGAGAAAAAAAATAGGTAAAATAGCAGGTTCGAAACAAACATAGTGCAAAAGCTGATTTGAAGCATAAAGAGCATGTTTTAAGAAAAGCTTGGAACTTCATAAGACAAAGAAGTAGTATAAACTTAAGGAAATAGTAGATGAAACATGTCTAGAAAGAACTCAAACAAAACCCAGAAGGAGGCAGATAAAGTACTAAGATCTTAGTAGAAAATACAGTAAATAAACACAGGGGTAAACGAACACATAAGATAAATGTGTGAAAACATGATATAGAAACCAGTAGAAGGAAGAGCGGAGCACAATAGAAGAATATGCATAATAAGTCAAACATAAGAACATAGGGGAAGGAAATGCGAGGCAGAAAAAAGAACATAAAACATAGCATAGATAGATTCACTCAAAGAAAAGAAAAACAAGAGTCTGAGAAACATTTCAAAAGTTTTTCAGAACCCCTAAATCGAAGAGAAACAAAATTTGAAAGAAAAGATTTGGGAAAAAGTTTTAAAACTCCAGCAGGACACAGATATAGCATAGATTTAAGAAAACAATTAGAGAAAAACCTCGAATAAATTAGGGTTCCAAAGAAATCCTAGAAACAAGAAAGGCTTGGAAGAAAGTCCAATATTGAGTCGGAAAGGTTAGAAATAGGCTCCTGCTGCTGGATATGCCGAGTGAGGCCGGATAGGCCTCAAATTCATGAATCCGAGAATATTTAAAAGAATACCATCGAGGTCAAACCTCGAAAGTTTGAACACCCATGGTTTAAAGGTGGAGGGGGTGAGTATAGGCTTTCCATGGCCTGAGAAGCCATTAATTCCGGTGAGGTTATGATTGGAGAGGATGAGAGAGGCTTGGATTCCAGGGAACCTTTGAGAGAGGGAGAATATCAGAAGGCAGCTAACATAGTCAAATGGGGGGGATTACGGTAGGGTTAGGTCCTGGATTAAAAGAAAATCGGGCAGGTTAGATAAACAGGTTCAGGGATTAGGTTAAAATCGAAATTGGGCCGGTCCGGTTAGGGTTATGGTTGAGTCAATTGGAGGCTAAAATAGAAATGCGATGGGGCTACAATTGAAATAAATTGGGGGTATATATTAAATAGCCAGTTTCCCTCTTTTTATTTTATAAAAATAATAAAATTGATTCTTAAATTAAATTAAAAGTACTGAGTTACTAACTAATATATAAATATTAAATTAAAAATATCGGAACTAATTTCATAATTATAAAATGCTATTAATCTTAAAATAGGCTAAAATTACAATTATATGCAATTTAGCTTTTAAAATGCCAAATAAATTTGAAAAAAGTATACAAAAATTATCTTAACTATATTTTGGTATAAATGTGGGAATAAAATAAATTTCTCAACAAAATGGATGATTTTGAGAATAATTATTGATTTTGTACTGCTAAAATGTACAATAAATTGGTTTTAAAAATCTTTTTTAAAAATTGGAAAAACACTAAATCTCTTGGGCATGCTTATATATGCATATATATGTTATTTTGAAAGTATTTTGTATATAAAAAATATAAAGGAAAAAATTAGGTATCAACAATAACGTCGCCGTATATCGGACTCAGACTCCCAAGTCGATGCCTCAGCACGCTGACCTCTCCATTAAGCACGAATAGAAGGAAAACTCTTTGATCGCAACTGACAAACCTGCTGATCTAGAATAGCTACCGGCTGCTCCTCATAAGACAAGTCCTTGTCCAACTAGACAGTGTTGAAATCTAACACGTGGGTTGGATCGTCTTGATACTTCTGAAGCATGGATACGTGAAAAACTGGATGCACGGCTGATAAGATTGGCGGCAACGCAATTCTGTAAGCCTCCTGCCCCACTCGATCAAGAATCTTAAATAGGCCAATAAACCTAGGGCTAAGCTTTCCCTTCTTCCTGAATCTCATCACCCCTTTCATAGACGTCACTCAAAGCAATACACGCTAACAGACCATGAATGCCAAATCCCAAACCTTACGGTCGGCATAGCTCTTTTTCCTGGACTAAGCTATATGAAGCCTATCCTGAATAATCTTGACCTTGTCCAAGGCACTATGTACTATATCTGTATCCAACAACCAAGCCTATCCCTACTTAAACCATACAATCAACGACCGACACCGCCTACCATACAAAGCCTCATAAGGAGCCATCTGGATACTCGACTAGTAGCTTTTGTTGTCAAACTCTGCTTAAGGCAAAAAATGATCCCATGAGCCTCCAAAGTCAATGGCACAAGTTCTGAGCATATCTTCCAAAATATAAATGGTCCGCTAGGACCGCCCTTCCGTGTGAGGATGAAACATTGTGCTCAACTCAACCCGTGTGCCCAACTCTCGTTGAAATGCCCTCCAAAAATGTGAGGTAATTTGCATATCTCGGTCCGAAATGATAGACATGGGTACACCATGAAGACGAACAATCTCCAGGATATAAATCTCAGCAAACCTCTCGGAAGAATAGGAGACCGCCACAGGAATGAAATGTGCAGACTTGTCAGCCTATCAACAATAACCCACACTGCATCAAACTTTCTCTGAGTCCATAGGAGTCCAACAACAAAGTTTGTAGTGATACGCTCCCACTTTAAATCAAGAATCTCAATCTTCTTGAACAAACCGCTAGGCCTCTGGTTCTCTTACTTAACCTACTGACAATTCAAACATCGAGCCACATATGCAACAATGTACTTTTTTATTTTCCTCCACCAATAATGCTGCCGCAAATCCTCATACATATTTGTGGCACCCGATAAATAGAGTACCAGGAACTATGGGCCTTCTCTAAAATCAACTCCCGGAGCCCATATACATTATGCACAGTAACTCGACCCTGCAATCTCAAAACTCCCCATCATCTCCTAAGGTAACCTACTTGGCACCTCCATGTTGCACCGTGTCCGTAAGGACACATAAATGAGGATCATAATACTGTCGATCTCGGCTATGCTCCAATAATGAAGAATGAGCAATTGTGCAAGCTAACACATGGATGGGCTCAGAAACATCCAACCTAACGAACTGGTTGGCCAAAGCCTAAACATCCAAAGCAATTGGTCTCTCACCGACTAGAATATAAGCAAGACTGTCGATACTGGTAGAATTCCTACTCAAAGCATTGGCCACCACATTGGCCTTTCCCAGATGATATAAGATGGTGATATCATAGTCTTTTAACATCTCCAACCACCTCCTCCTCAAATTTAGCTCTTTCTGCTTGAACAAGTACTGCAGACTCTTGTGATCTGTGAACACCTCACATTCCATGCCATATGGATAATGCCTCTAAATCTTCAATGCGTGAATAATGGCTGCTAACTCCAAATCATGAACCGGATAGTTCTTCTCTTGAATTTTCAACTACCGTGAAGCATAGGCAATGACCTTACCATCCTGCATCAACACCGCACCAAGTCCAATATGAGATGCATCACAATAAACTATATAAGGCCATGAACCTGTAGGCAAAATCAATACTTGTGTCGTAGTCAAAATTGTCTTGAGCTTCTGAAAGATCGCCTCACACTCATCCAACCACCCGAACTGGGCACCTTTGTGGGTCAACCTGGTCATCGGGGCTTCAATAGATGAAAACCCCTCCACAAACGGATGATAATAGCCTGCCAAACCTAAGAAACTCTGACTCTCTATAGCTTATGCGGGTTTAGGCTAGTTCTCGACTGCCTCTATCTTCTTCAAATCAACTCGAATACCCTCTACTGATACAACATGACCCAGGAAGGCAACTTAACCCAACCAGAGCTCACACTTTGAAAACTTGGCATACAATTGACTTTCTCTCAAAGTCTGAAGAACCAATCTCATATGTTGCTCGTGCTCCTCTCGACTACAGGAATAAATCAAAATTTCATCAACGAAGATTATCATGAACGAATCCAAGTAAATCCTGAACACTCGGTTCATCAAATCTATAAACGATACTGGGGCTTTTATCAACCCGAATGACATCACCAAGAACTCATAATGCCTGCACCAAGTGTGGAAAGTTTTCTTATTGTCATCGGATACTCTAATCCTGAACTGATGGTAGCCCGATCTCAAGTCAATCTTCGAAAATACCTTGGCACCCTAAAGTTGATCAAACAAATCATCAATCCTTGGCATTGGATGTTTATTCATGATTGTAACCTTGTTCAATTGAGTGTAATCTGTGCACTTTGACATTGACCCATCCTTCTTATTAACAAACAACACCAGCGCACCCCAAGGCGATACACTAGTTTTAATGAAGCCTTTTTCAAGCAAGTCTTACAACTTCTTCTTCAAATCGTTCAACTCAGGCAGGGCCATACAATGTGGCAGAATAGGAATGGGCTGAGTGCCCGGAGCCAAATCAATGCGAAGTCACTATCCCTGTCGGGTGGCATACCTGGCAGGTCTGAAGAAAATACCTCAGGAAACTCACGAACAACAGGCACAGAATCAACAGAAGGAACCTCGGTACTAGAATCACGACCATATGTCAAATAGGCCAAACATCCCTTTTCGACCATACGCCGAGCCTTTACATAAGAGATAACACTATGGGTAGAATGACCAGAAGTCCATCTACACTCTAAACAAGGTAAACCCGTCAAGGCTAATGTCACGGTCTTGGCATGACAATCCAAGATAGCATGGTATGGTAATAACCAGTCCATCCCCAATATCACATCAAAATAAACCATGTCCAAAACTAAAAAATCTACACGAGTCTCCAAACCCCCAATCATAACTATGCATTTTCGATGGACATGATATACCACAATAGAATCACCCACTAATGTAGAGACATATACAGGAGCACTCAAAAAATCACTAAGCATGACTAGATACAAAGCAAAATAAGATGACACATAGGAGTACGTAGACCCTGGATTAAATAAACTGAAGCATCTTTGCTACAAACCAGAATAGTACATATGATAACTGCATCAGAAGCCTAAGGCCTGGAAAGAAGAGCATAACATCGGGGCTGGGCCCACCACCCTAAACTACATCTCTGGGATGACATGCTGCTAGTTGGCCCCCACCTTTAGCTGCCTGAGCTCCACCTCTAATACCTATACCTCCACCTCTAGCACCTCTACCTCCACCTCTAGCTGGCTGAGTGGGCGGTGGAACATTTGGTGCCCGAACCATGGCACGGGAACCCTGGTGCTGAGAACTAATCGGTTCTCGATGGAAATATCTGGAAATGCACCTCGTGTTGCCACAAGTAAAATAATCCCTCGGCTGCTGGGGCTGACGACCCTAAAAACTACGAAGCAGAGGTGCACTGATTGAAGCTGGTGATGCACTGTAGGACTGTTGATCGGAATAATGCATGTGAGAACCACGACCACCTGGGCATTGTTAGAAACCTGAAGTGCTGACTGAAAAGGCTTAGGAGGATGGTCTCTACCAAAAGAATCCCTGCCTCCAGACACTAAATCCGCATGAATGATGAGTCCTCTTGTCAGACCCCTGGCCACCTCTCTGTGATAGAACCATCTCAACTCTCCTTTCCACATTGGGTGCATCCTAAAAGGAAATCTCGCTCCTTGTCTCCTTATCCATATGAAGCCGAATAGGCATAATGAGTCCCTCAATGAACCTCCTCTATCTCTCTCTCTCTCTCTCTCTCTCTCTCTCTCTCTCTCTCTCTCTCTCTCTCTCTCTCTCTCTCTCAGTGGGAAGTATATGAAGAGCATGACGGGCCAAGTCAATAAATCTGGTTTCGTACTGAGTAATAGTCATAGAACCCTACTGGAGATGCTCAAACTACCTCCGAGAGATCTCTTTTTGAGTGATAGTAAGAAACTTCTCCAGAAATAGCTGAGAAAACGGATCTCAAGTCAAAGTTGGTGACTCAATTGGTCTAGTCAAACAATAATCCCTCCACCAAATCTTGGTAGATCCAGATAAGATAAAACTAACAAAGTCGACCCCATTGGTCTCCACTATGCCTATGTTCCTTAGAACCTCATGACAATTGTCTAAATAATCCTGGGGATCCTCAGAAGATGCACCGCTAAAAATGATAGTGAACATCTTGGTGAACCTGTCCAACCTCCACAAGGCATCTGAAGATTTAGTTTATCCATTACCTGTCTGAGCTACCGCTCGACTGAAGAAGCGGTATGTGACCTCGCCATTTGCTGAAGAATAGAGTAAAAATCCAATTAGCATTGAGAAACCAAGCCGCTCGACAGGAATGAATAGATATGAAGTTCTCCTAACTCTGTAGCCTCTGGGGGATAAATATAGACATCTTCGAACCGATCCCTCAGACTCTACTAAGCTTGTCCGTGAAGAGTGGGACCTATGTTACCTAGAGCTCTGATACCAACTTATCACGACCTGGGTTTCTTACCCTCGGGAGTCGTGATGGCACCTACTCATAAAAGCGAGGTAAGTCGAGTATTATAGATTCAGTAACTCTTTTATTTAGCCCCTTTTTAACAGTTTAAAACAACATATGATCAACGATGAAATATTAACAATAATTAAAGACATGTGAAAGACGTAATATGATAACTTAACCAAAAATAAGTACGACCATACCAAGTACATCTCTACCCGGAACTAGTGTCACAATATCACGAACCAACAACAAATACTACAAAAATTTGTCTGGAAATAAAGATACGATCTGTCCCTGAAGTAAATGATAATAGAATCTAGAGATGGAAGAGAACGTTGGGGCCTGCGGACGCCTGCATGACTACCTCATAATCTTTGACTGGTTGAAGGAAGCCACCTAAAGCTATGGTCCAAAAAATGTCGCTCCCGGATCTGCTCACGGTGCAGAGTGTAGTATCAGCACAACTGACCCCATGTGCTGGTAAGTGCCTAGCCTAGCCTCGATGAATTTGTGACGAGTATTGGACCAGACTACCAAATAAACCTGTGCAATTCAACCATATACAACGAAAATAGAAGCAGATAATTACAACTAAGGTAGGAGGGAGAAACATGTTGCGTGTGTGTGTGGGGGGGGGGGGGGGTAACAGATAACAATAAAATAGTAGTGGAGAAATATAAGGAAAACCATAAATCAATTACCAGCAAAAGATATGGAAATAAGAAGAACAAGTAAACATGTAATACCGTGGCAGGCGTGCAATCTGATCCCATTTCATATAGTTACCGTTGCAAGCGTGCAACCCACTCCCATTTTATATAATTACCATTGCAGGCGTGCAACCGGCTCCCATTTAATATATTTCCTTTGTAGGCATGCAACCTGCTCCCATTTCATATATTTCTGTTGCAGGCGTGCAACCCGCTCCCATTTCATAAATTTCTGTCGCAGGCATGCATCCTGCTCCCATTTCATATATTTCTGTTGCAGGCGTGCAACCCGCTCCCATTTCATAAATTTTTGTCATAGGCATGCAACCCGCTCCCGTTTCATATATTTTCGTTACAGGGGTGCAACCCACTCCCATTTCATAAATTTCTGTTGCAGGCGTGCAACCGCTCCTATTTCGTATATTTTCGTTGCAGGCGTACAAACTGCTCCCATTTCATGTATTAACACCAATCATATAAGAATCCCAGCAAGGAAACAATTGTTAGAAACTACGCTTTACGCTAGAGGGGGGGTGAATAGCGTATTAATAGAATTTAGCGTTTTCTTGCGGAATTTAAACTTTGCAGGAAGTAAAATAAATGCAGAAAAATAAACTTACACAAAGATGTATACTGGTTGGCCACCAACGTGGTTAGTCCAGTCCCCGAGAGACTCTCTCGATATTTTTCACTATCTTGTTAAGCTTAAGGGTGCTCAACAAACCGTTACACACTTGATGACACAAGCCTCAAACAGTTGCTCGGAGATCGCAATCTCAAAGACTTCACCCAAGGAAACGCAAGTTCCTTGAAACAAGAGAATCGCAATTCTCTTACAAGTATATCAAATACTTGGACACTCACTTAACTAAAGTACTCCTTATTGAGTAGATATGAGTAAAAGAATATGTTCAAGATCACAACAACTTTAAGCAATAATATGGCTCTCAAAAGCTTTATGAAATGAGTAGAAAATGAAGAACAATTGAATGAAAGCTTATAGCAATGTAATGATCAGTTTTGTGTATGTTGTTGTTGTTAAAACACTGAAATGAAGCTGTATTTATAGTTGAAAAAGTTGGTTCAACCGTTGTCTAATTGCCAATTAAGAGTTGCTGATTTTACTCACTGACAATCGATTGTCAAACCCCAACAATCGATTGTCTGCCAGTCAGATCAAAATTCAATCCCAGATTTTACGCTTGATAATCGATTACTTACAATCCATAATCGATTACTGGCAACGTTCAAAAAATTCTTTCCAGATTTTACCACAAACAATCGATTGTCCAGACTCAACAATCGATTACTCAGCAACGTTCAAAAAATCTTTTCCGGATTTTAATCAAAACAATCGATTATACAAAATCAATAATCGATTACCCAATAACGTTCAAAAAATCTTTTCCGGATTTTAATCAAAACAATCGATTATACAGAATCAATAATCGATTACCTGACGGTATTTGAAAATCATTTGACAACGGCCAGCTTCAACAATCGATTGTCCTTTGCAACAATCGATTACTTGTTATTTTCTGAAAATCATAAAACTTACTGTCTCAGTGATAATCGATTATCTAAAGACATAATCGATTACTTAATTAAATTTAAAATCACTGGAAGACATCAACTCAACACAATCGATCACCATTAGTTCATAATCGATTATTTTGAGTATTGAAAAACTTTACCTCAACAACAATCGATTGTCATTTGTTCACAATCGATTATCATGCAGATTTGGAAAAACTAGATGTTCACTGTCTTACTCACAATCGATTACCATTAATTCATAATCGATTGTCATGCAGTCTTGGCTCAGAAACAATCGATTATCATAAGTACATAATCGATTATTTTAGCCCAGATTTTTGAGGCATGTTTAGAAAACATTTTGTCTAATGTAAATATGCATGATTTAAATTCTTTTTGACACAGAATTAAATATGCATGATTTTGGAAAATAGTTTTATGAGAGAGGCCATACTATGAGTCAAGTTATAGGATCGAGATTACAATTTTAGAACAACTCAATAACAATTAAAAGCTATATCTTGAACTTTAATCTTATTCGCAACCATTGTGCGCTTGTACTTGAATTCCGTCATATTTCAATTTTTGCTTCGTTTGTCATTCATCAAAACCTACAAAAGAGTACACGTTTAGTATATTGCATTGAGAACGTGTTTCTAACAATTTCCCCCTTTTTGATAATGGCAAACATTAAGCGGGATATGCAATTTAGGCAAAAGATATTGACAATTCAAGACAAGTAACAATTATGCAATTTTGTTCTTGTTCCCCCTCAATTTAAGAGTTCCCCCTCAATTTTAGCTTATAAGCAATCAATGAATTAAGAGGTGGTGCATACCCGATATCCCGTTTTCTTCCCCCTTTTGCCATTAGCAAAAAAATAGTAAGGAAAGATGCAAAAAGATGAAATAAACAAGGTTTATTTATTGGAAAAAAATAATTAGAGGGTAGTCGATTATTGATACGGGATAATCGATTTTTATAGGGACATTGCTGCAGATTCGCGGTTTGTTTAAGAATTGCTCTTAGCTCTAGGGTGATATCTGCAAAAAGAAGTTAGATGCCTCCGACGCTCAAGTTAGAAATCATGTAGGAAAGAAAATGCAATGCATGACTTAGATCAAAGTGGAGTCAAGGATCCCGAGTTCACTGCGAATTCGGAAGAAGGACTCTTTCTCTAAAGGCTTGGTAAAGATGTCTGCCAATTGGCTTTTGGTTTCAACAAATTCAATTTCGACATCGCCTTTGAGTACATGATCTCTAATAAAATGATGTCTAATTTCGATGTGTTTTGTTCGCGAATGAAGAACGGGGTTCTTCGTCAAGCATATGGCGCTAGTGTTATCACATCTAAGAGGAATGTGATCAAGACTTAGGCCATAGTCCAAGAGTTGATGTTTCATCCATAGGATTTGAGCACAGCAACTCCCCGCGGCTACATATTCAGCCTCGGTGGTAGACAACGCAACACTTACTTGTTTCTTACTAAACCAAGAGACAAGAGAGCTACCGAGCAAATGGCAAGTGCCACTTGTGCTCTTGCGGTCCAATTTGCATCCAGCAAAATCGGAATCGGAATATCCAATAAGTTGGCATGAAGAGCCTTTGGGGTACCATAGACCCACATTTGTAGTACCAATGAGATACCTTAATATCCGTTTCACCACAGTAAGGTGAGACTCCTTCGGACATGACTGATAGCGAGCACATAAACACACGCTAAACATGATGTCCGGACGACTAGCGGTAAGATAAAGAAGAGAGCCAATCATACCTCGATACTTTTTAGTGTCGACTTCCTTACCTTTTTCATCTTTGTCTAGATGATCGGATGTGCTCATGGGAGTAGCCATTTCTTTTGCATTGTTCATCTCAAAGCGTTTTAGTAGTTCTTTGCAATATTTGGCTTGGCATATGAATGTACCTTCTTTCATTTGTTTCACTTGTAACCCCAAAAAGAATGTTAACTCGCCCATCATAGACATTTCAAATTCGCTAGTCATTAGATCGGAAAATTCCTTGCATAAAACATTGTTAGTAGCACCAAATATAATATCGTCTACATATATTTGAACTAATAAAATATCATTGTTTTTATGCTTGACAAAGAGGGTTGTGTCAACTTTTCCCCTAATGAAATCATTTTCCAAAAGAAATTTACTCAACCTTTCATACCAAGCTCGAGGAGCTTGTTTTAAACCATAAAGAGCCTTTTTGAGTTTGAAAACATGATCGGGATATTTAAAATCTTCAAAGCCGGGGGGTTGTTTGACATAAACTTCTTCTTCAATAAAACCATTTAGAAAAGCACTTTTCACATCCATTTGATATAGAATAAAATTCATTGAAGAGGCGAAAGCAAGTAATAGACGAATAGCTTCTAATCTAGCTACGGGAGCATAGGTTTCCTCATAATCAATACCTTCTTCTTGACTATAGCCTTTTGCCACAAGCCTAGCTTTGTTTCTAGTGATTATACCATTTTCATCTAGTTTATTGCGAAAAACCCATTTCGTACCAATTATAGAATGACCTTCGGGTCTTGGCACCAAATCCCAAACGTTATTGCGTTCGAATTGGTTAAGCTCCTCTTGCATTGCCAAGGTCCAAAATTCATCCCCAATTGCTTCGGAGATGGTTTTAGGTTCAATTTGAGAAACAAAAGCAGTAAGTTCTAAAGTGTTTTTGAGGGAGTTTCGGGTACTTACCTTTTCTCCAACATCGCCGATTACCTGTTCGAGAGGATGATCCTTGATCGTTCTCCACTCGTTAGGCGTATTTATTCCTTTTTCTAATTGTGGCGCTTCTTCCGTTGGTTGTTCCCCAATTTCATTTTTGTTTTCCTTTGAAGGTTCATCTTGGATTTTATCTTTCAAGCTATCCAAGATACCTGCAAGATCAAAACCGGATTCCTTTCTCGCCAAGCGAGTATTATCTTCGGAAAACACAACATGAGGGGATTCCTCCACAATTTGGGTTCTTTTGTTAAAGATCCTATATGCTTTGCTATGTGAGGAATAACCAATGAAAATACCTTCATCCGATTTAGCATCAAACTTACCCAATTGGTCCTTGCCATTATTATGAACAAAACATTTACAACCAAAAACACGTAAATGAGAAATGTTGGGTTTTCTACCCTTATAAAGTTCATATGGGGTTTTCATGAGTATCGGCCGAATTGCTACTCTATTTAAAACATAGCAAGCGGTACTCACGGCGTCCGCCCAAAAGTATTTGGGAATCTTAGCTTCGTCGAGCATGGTTCTAGCCATCTCTTCGAGACACCTATTTTTCCTTTCCACCACCCCATTTTGTTGTGGTGTCCGTGGAGCAGAAAAGGTGTGTTCGATTCCGAGTTCGTCACAAAAATCCGCAAAGAGATTGTGATCAAACTCTCCCCCATGATCACTTCTAATCGAAGTGACGGTCGATTCCTTTTCGTTTTGAACAAGCTTAAGGAAATACTTGAAATTTTGAAAAGCATCACTTTTATTTGCAAGAAATAGAGTCCAAGTAAATCTAGAAAAGTCATCAACAATTACAAAAACATATTTATTTTTACCAAGACTTTCAATACGAGAGGGACCAAATAAATCCATGTGAAGTAATTGCAAAGGTCTAGACGTTGAAACAATATTCTTGGATTTAAAGGATGCTTTGGTTTGCTTCCCTTTTTGACAAGAATCGCAAATAGAATCATTTTCAAACTTTAAACTGGGAAGACCAACTACTAAGTTTTGAGAAAGAAGCTTGTTCAAAAGATGCATGTTCATGTGTGCTACTCTACGATGCCATAGCCAAGAGTTATCCTCTTTGCTTACTAAACAATCAACATATTCGGGTGAGGAGTTTGCAAGATCAACCATATAGATATTATCAATTCTAAAACCACGAAGTATGATCTTGAAATCACTACGTCTAAATACAAGACATTCATCCGAATTAAATAGAGCAAGATTTCCCTTGTCACATAATTGGCTTATGCTCAAGAGATTATGCTTCAAACCTTTCACAAGTAGTATATGTTTAATAGAGGAGTTTTCGTCCTTACCGACCGAACCAATGCCGATGATTTTTCCTTTATTGTTATCACCAAATGTGACACTTCCTCCTTCGTTGTGCTCTAGTTGAAGGAATTTGGATTCATCTCCCGTCATGTGTTTGGAGCATCCAATATCAAGGTACCATAGTACACTTGATCCCTTCAAGCACACCTACAAAACAAATTAATGTTCTTTAGGTACCCATGCCATCTTGGGTCCTTGAGGGTTAGGCATGTTATAATGATGCAATTGATTTATATGTCTATGACGAGTAAAGCAAGCGGGAGCAATATGACCAATACGTCTACAATAATGACAAGTCACGTTGGGATTATGCATTTTTCTAGGTGCATAGTAACTAGATGAATGAAGGTTGCTTACTCTACTTTGAACACCATTGTTTCTCCTATTATGAGCTCTAGGAGGTTCACAAGTTTGTCTAAAATATGCATCATTTCTAGAATATCTATTTCTAGGTGGAGGGTCATTTCTTGGTCTTCTAAATTGTTCAAGGTTTGGCCTAAAATATGCATCATTTCTAGGTCTTCTAGCATTTTCACTATTTGGTCTAACATGCAAGTTATTTCTAGGATTTCTACTTCTAGGATAAGCATTTTGGTTATTAGTCCTAGGTTGAGCTCTAGGTTGTTGTGGTTTAGCACCAACCTTTTCTTCATTCTTGAATCCTATTCCATGTTTAGTTGATTTTAGATTAACAAGCACATCATTCAAGTTTTTATGCGAAGAATTAAACTTATCTAATGTGCCTTTAAGTCTAGCTACTTCATTCTTAAGAAGCACACAAGAAGAACAGTTTCTAGTAGAACCTTCAGGTTTATCAGCACTTCTTTTTCCATAAAACTTGTTTTCCTCTTTTAGCTTCTCATTTTCGAAAACCAGTTTTTCTAATTCTTTTTCTTTTAATGAAAGCTGTGTTTGAAAATCTTTTTCTTTTAGAGAAGCGCTTTCTTTAACACTTTTGACAGTTTTTGAAGCTTTGATAAATTCAGCATATAGTTCATCAAAAGCATTTCTCATTTCATCAAGAGTAAAGAAATTTTGAGAAGAGATTTGACTTACCTCGTCTTTGCCGTCTTCTTGAGCCATGAGACATAAATTTGCTGCTTCATCGTCTTCTTCTTCGCTTGCTTCATCTCCGGAATCTCCTCCCCAAGAGATGTATGCACGTTGCTTTTTGAAGGGTTTCTTCTCCTTTTTGATGTTAGGGCAATTTGATTTTATGTGCCCGGTTTCTCCGCATTCATAGCATTTTAGTTGATCGCCTTGCTTTTTGTTCTTGCGTTCATACTCTTTGCGCATGAATTTTTGAAACCTTTTGATAACGAGTCCAAACTCGTTGTCACCTTCCTCATCAATTTGTGGTTGGCTAGCCTTTAGAGCAATCATTTGCCTTCTTTGATCATCAACAAACGGGTTAAGTATAGTTGATTCATAGGTTTTGAGATTACCTCTTAATGCGTCAATTGTGACATTTGTGATGCCAATGGATTCTTGGATTGCATCGGCCTTTGATCGCCATGCCGGAGTGAGACTTCTGAGGATCTTCCGGACAAGTTCTCTATCCGTAAACGTCTTTTTGAGGGCGTGTAGATCATTCACGATCATTGAGAATCGCTCAAACATTTCGTCTACTTTCTCTCCTTCCTTCATGTGGAATAGTTCATAAGAGTGAGTTAAGAAATCAATTTTAGCTTCTCGTACCTGGTCGGTTCCTTCGTATGTCACTTCAAGCTTATCCCACATTTCTTTTGCTGTTTTGCAACATGATATCTTCCTGTAGTCGTTAGCATTAACAGCACAATATAATAAATTTATAGCTTTGGCATTATTTTGAACCTTACGAATATCCTCCGCGGTATATTCCTCTTCGGTCTTTGGAACCCTTTTGTCTTCCACCTTCTTGGTTGGAATTTGGTTTCCATTGGTGAATACTTTCCACAAATGAAAGCTATTTGATTGCACAAAGATTTGCATCCTCTCCTTCCAGTATGAGTAGTTTGTGCCGTTGAATAGAGGAGGTCGTGTAGAGCATTGTCCTTCTTCAATTCCTGCAAAAGAGTCAAGAGTAGAAGCCATGGATGGTTCTCTCAAACGGTTAAGTTTTCAGAGAGTTGGGCTCTGATACCAATTGTTAGAAACTACGCTTTACGCTAGAGGGGGGGGGTGAATAGCGTATTAATAGAATTTAGCGTTTTCTTGCGGAATTTAAACTTTGCAGGAAGTAAAATAAATGCAGAAAAATAAACTTACACAAAGATGTATACTGGTTGGCCACCAACGTGGTTAGTCCAGTCCCCGAGAGACTCTCTCGAGATTTTTCACTATCTTGTTAAGCTTAAGGGTGCTCAACAAACCGTTACACACTTGAGGACACAAGCCTCAAACAGTTGCTCGGAGATCGCAATCTCAAATACTTCACCCAAGGAAACGCAAGTTCCTTGAAACAAGAGAATCGCAATTCTCTTACAAGTATATCAAATACTTGGACACTCACTTAACTAAAGTACTCCTTATTGAGTAGACATGAGTAAAAGAATATGTTCAAGATCACAACAACTTTAAGCAATAATATGGCTCTCAAAAGCTTTATGAAATGAGTAGAAAATGAAGAACAATTGAATGAAAGCTTATAGCAATGTAATGATCAGTTTTGTGTATGTTGTTGTTGTTAAAACACTGAAATGAAGCTGTATTTATAGTTGAAAAAGTTGGTTCAACCATTGTCTAATTGCCAATTAAGAGTTGCTGATTTTACTCACTGACAATCGATTGTCAAACCCCAACAATCGATTGTCTGCCAGTCAGATCAAAATTCAATCCCAGATTTTACGCTTGATAATCGATTACTTACAATCCATAATCGATTACTGGCAACGTTCAAAAAATCCTTTCCAGATTTTACCACAAACAATCGATTGTCCAGACTCAACAATCGATTACTCAGCAACGTTCAAAAAATCTTTTCCGGATTTTAATCAAAACAATCGATTATACAAAATCAATAATCGATTACCCAATAACGTTCAAAAAATCTTTTCCGGATTTGAATCAAAACAATCGATTATACAGAATCAATAATCGATTACCTGACGGTATTTGAAAATAATTTGACAACGGCCAGCTTCAACAATCGATTGTCCTTTGCAACAATCGATTACTTGTTATTTTCTGAAAAATCATAAAACTTACTGTCTCAGTGATAATCGATTATCTAAAGACATAATCGATTACTTAGTTAAATTTAAAATCACTGGAAGACATCAACTCAACACAATCGATTATCATGCAGATTTGGAAAAACCTGATGTTCACTGTCTTACTCACAATCGATTACCATTAATTCATAATCGATTGTCATGCAGTCTTGGCTCAGAAACAATCGATTATCATAAGTACATAATCGATTATTTTAGCCCAGATTTTTGAGGCATGTTTAGAAAACATTTTGGCTAATGTAAATATGCATGATTTAAAATCTTTTTGACACAGAATTAAATATGCATGATTTTGGAAAATAGTTTTATGAGAGAGGCCATACTATGAGTCAAGTTATAGGATCGAGATTACAATTTTAGAACAACTCAATAACAATTAAAAGCTATATCTTGAACTTCAATCTTATTCGCAACCATTGTGCGCTTGTACTTGAATTCCGTCATATATCAATTTTTGCTTCGTTTGTCATTCATCAAAACCTACAAAAGAGTACACGTTTAGTATATTGCATTGAGAACGTGTTTCTAACAACAATAATATAACAACATCATCCCGGCAAGGGAACAATAGTATAACACCAACATCCCGGCTAGGGAACAATAATATAACACCAACATCGCAGCAAGGAAACAATAATATAACACCAACATCCCAGCAAGGGAACAATAATACAACACCAACATACCGACAAGGGAACAATGAAATGGTAATCCTTACATGAAGCACGAATAAACCACAATAGGGTCATAAAAATAACAATACAAGGCCCACGGGCATGCTTGACACCGATGTATAGATAATTATCACCATAACTATACGTCATACTCCTCAGTTAAACATACAAAATAAGACACAACGCCTGATCCCTCAAGATAAGGTTAAACCAAACACTTACCTCGATGTCACGAACACAATTCAAGTCTCAATTATCACTTTACCTCTTGATTCCACCACCAATTTGCTCGTATCTAGCCACAAGTTACTTAATTACATCAATAATTTCTTAATGAATCAATTCCAATGCATAAAAATAGATTAACTAAAGTTTTCCCCAAAAAGTCAAAAAATCGGCCCGGGCCCACATGGTCAAAACTTGAAGTTCAAACCAAAATCCGATTACCCATTCCCCCACGAATCCAAATATATAATTTGTTTTAAAATCGGACCTCAAATCGAGGTCCAAATCCCCAAAATTGAAAACCTACGTTCTATCCAAAATACCCAACTTCCCCCATAAAAACCATTGATTTTGAGTGGAAATCATGTGAAAAGATGTTTAAAATTAAAGAAAAATAGTTAGAAATCACATACAATCAGTTAGGAAGAGAAGTTGCCTTTGAAAATTCGCCCTAGAGAGTTTATGTTTTGAGAAGATGTGAAAAATGGTTGAAAATATGTCTAAGTTATGAACTTATAGGTTGCAGGGTTCACAATTGTGAGACTCTGCTAACATCGTATTTGCGAAGCGACCTTCGCATTTGAGAAGTTGTTTTGCGAACATCTTGTGGCATTTGCAACGACTGGCCAAAAATAGGGAACACCGCATTTGCGACGGAAAACTCGCATTTGCGAGGGAAGGATGGCCTGGGCTGTTTTGCATTTGCGACTCAGCCCTCATATTCAGCCCAGTATAAATACTTTCTTTTCCCACTTTTAGGTCGTCAGTTGTAATTTAACTTTCTGCTGCACTCATTAACAGTAGTTCTTAACTATTTTGAGTAATTTTAGAGTAGTTTTGTCATTAAATCTTCATGTATTAGCTTGTAACTAGATCTTATGGGCTTTTATTCATCTATTTATTAGTTTTCTTCTAATATCATAAGTAGCTAGACCCATTAGCTAGGGTTGTGGCTCTACCCTAGTGTGGGTATTGATGAGTCTTATGTGTTAAGGCTAGAATGCCTATGGGTGTTTGATATTTGATCTAATTTATGCTTTCCATGATGAATTAGTTGTTGCAAACACTAATTTGTGCCTATTTGACTTGGGTTCTTCTTGAGAAAGAGAACTTGAGTATAGAAAAATTAGTCCAACAAGGAATTGGGGCATATTCAAGAGATTTATAGCCACAATTAAAGGTTAAACCTAGAAATAGTAATACCCAACTTGAACCTAAATTGCTTGCACAAATTATCACACCCAATTGGTCTTGAGAAAGTCAATTAGGCCAAAATCACTCAAACTACCAAGAGGTATAGAGTGAGAAGTTTCATGCATTGGTTATATTGTAAGCCCCAACATGACAATCTTGCCTTAGACTCGAGAACCCATAAAGTATCCACCTAGGAGAAAGTCACTTTCCTAGTGCCTTCTTAACTATTTAGATAACCTTTCAAGTATCTTACTTTTAGCTTAATTTAGCATAATATTAGAAGTAATCAAAAGACCAATGATGTTTGGAAGAGTAATTAAGAGCAATTACACATATTTAGTTTAGATAGGAATCCAATTCTCACTTTTAGCTCCATGTGGATTCGATCTCGACCATCTTAGGTAAAAGCTTCTTTGGCAGCTCTCGCTACTTTATGGTGGTGCAGGGTTGACTCCGATCACTTTTTGGCGCCGTTGCCAGGGAGCTAACGGTTGTGGTTATCTATATGAATAGTTTGTTTATTGTTCTTCTTTCCTTCTGCTTTAGTAATTTGTTTGTGTCACAACTTCAGGACAAAATGGCAGCAAACAACGCACCTCTTGAAAATCTTCCGCCGGGGGAAGAGGTAGATGACAATTTTGAGGATGAGGTTCCTATTGTACCTCAAGATCAACGAAGATGCCGTCAGGCCAATGATAATATTCCAGACCCTTCCCCGCCACCTCCAAGAGTGGCTTCCCCAGTGTGTTCCAACCAAGGATATGCTAGTGCAATTGTCCCACCCTGAATCCGGGCAAGAATTTTAAATTTTCAAATGTGATACTGACATTGCTTGAGCGACGAGGGTATTTCACGGGTACTACCAATTAGAATTCTTATAAACATCTCAAGAGTTTCATGGATACTTGTTGGGGGAGCAAGCAAACTAATGTGTTGAAGGATGCACTTCGGTTGAGACTATTTTCTCACTTAGAGGGAAGGCATTGGATTGGCTTGAGTGACTTCCTAACCATTCCATCACTACTTGGGATGAGTTGGCGGATAAGTTCACTGCAAAATCTTTCTTGCCGGGGCACATGGAAACATTGACCGATGAGATCCTAGCTTTCAAGAACGAGCCCGCCGAACCATTACATGAGATTTGCAAGCGATATAGAACCTTGGTAAAGGAATGTCCCAACAATGATATGACTGAGGCAATGATCCAACAGACTTTATATTGGGGCATTAACACAAAAAGTCAATGTATGGTGAACTATTCTTGACGAGATGGCTGACACGTTATCCGCTTGGCAAAGTAGAGCCAATGTGCAACATGGTGACCCCATGATCACTAACTTACACAAAGAGCTACATGACCATGTGCAGGCTATAACAGAGTTGACAACAACAATGAACCAGCTAGTGAAGGCACAGTTATAACAGGTTCAAAATCCCCACCAAGTAAATGCCATGGAAGGTGTAAACATGCTAGTAAACAAAAGAAGATAAAGAGGTCAACAGAACCAAGGGAGTTTTGATGAATATGAAATTGATTGTGGTGGATTCCAAGATTATGGTTATGATGGGCAGAATGAAGAGGTGCAATACATGAACAATTATCAAGGCCAAAGGGGCAATTCTTCCAACCAACAACAATGGAGACCCCAAGGCAATTGGGGCAATCAATAACAACAAGGGAATAGTAAGTGGGGGAATAACAACCAAAATTCCAATTGGGGCAATCAGAACAGTCATGGTAATTGGAATGGCAGCAATAACAACTGGGTGGTAATAATAATCAGGGTGGTTGGAACAATGGCAATCAAGGAAAATGGGGGCAAAGCTTATAAAGGCCCCCAATGTATCAACAGCCGAACAATCTACCCCCATTTCCATCCCAAGGTCATTGTTCCTCCAACAATGACATGGGGAGAATTGAAATGATGTTTGAACAAATGATGAAAAAGAATGTGGACTCTGATGCTTTGTTGTCTTCCCACAATACTTTAATCAGAAACTTGGATGTTCAACTAGGCCAAATATCACAGTCATTGAATACTCTCCCTAAGAGGGCTCCGCCAAGTGATACGATAATTAACTCGAAGGTTGGGAGCAATCATGTTATGGTGGTAACTACAAAGAGTGGACGAGGCGGTGATGTGAATGTCTCCAAAAAAAAGAAAATTTTGAGTGATAAAGTTGAGTTTCAAGAAGATGACATTCCTTTGGTGGTTGAAAATGTGATTGATAAGAACGTAAATTATGAAGTGAGGATTAATACTCAAGATGCCGAGGTGGAAACTCAGCATAACGTGAACATATCTAGGGAATACATAATGGACATGCCAAAAATGGTTATGCCTAAAACCAAGGCTCCTTTTCCAAGGCCACCTCCACCTTATCCTCAAAGGCTCGAGAAACAAAAAAATGAGAATCAGTTTAAAAATTTCATTGACATGATGAAGAGCTAATCCATTAATGTGCCTTTGGTGGAGGCTCTAGAACAAATGTCGGGCTATGCTAAATTCATAAAGGACTTGGTGACAAGGAAAAGATCCATGAATTACGAAACTATCAAGATGACCTACCAAGTTAGTGCATTAGTGCACTCAATCTCCCCGAAGCTAGAAGATCTCGGTGCTTTCACCATTCCTTGCACTATTGAGAGTGTGGACTTTGCTAAAGCTCTATGTGACTTGGGGGAAAGTATTAAATTGATGCCCTACTCAGTTTGCAAATGGCGGATAGAACAATGAAGAGAACATTGGGTATTATTGATGATGTTCTTTTCCAAGTGGACAAATTTATCTTGCCAGCTAATTTGTGATCTTGGATTGTGAGGTAGATTATGAAGTTCCAATCATATTAGGAAGACCTTTCCTTGCTAGTGGGAAGGCTTGGTGGATGTGGAAACAGGGGAACTCACCTTCCCGGTGGGTGATGAGAAAGTGGTCTTTCATGTGTGCACGTCAATGAAGCAGCCCTACAGTTCTGAGGTGGGCTCCTTTGTGGACCTTGTAACGGCAGTGATAGTTGATTATACCAGTGCAATAATCAATGTGTAAGACCCTCTAGAGACTGTATTGTTAAATCTTAATGTAAAAGATGATGAAGGCTCCACCAACAAAACCTTTGATCGAGGAACCTCTGGTGTTGGAGTTGAAGTCGTTGCCTCCACACCTCAGGTATGATTTCTTAGGTCCTAGTTCAACTTTTCCAGTTATTATTTCCTCTTGTCATACTAACATGCAGGTAGATACAACATTGGTGGTGGTCCAAAAGCGAAAGAAGGCAATTGGATGGACCTTAGGTGATATTCAGGGGATAAGCCCCGCATTCTGTATGCACAAGATTATTCTGGAAAATGATGAAAGCCCTCCTTGGAACATCAAAGGAGGTTGAACGAGGCAATGCAAGAAGTTGTAAAAAAGAAGGTGATCAAGTGGTTGGATACCGGGGGTTGTGTACCCCATATTTGATAGCTCTACTTCGCCGATGCAATGTGCGTCGAAGAAGGGTGGCATGACCGTGGTTGTAAATTCACCAAAGGAGTTGATTCCCACAAGGAATGTCACCGAGTGGAGGGTATGCATGGACTACCAAGTTTAATAAAGTGACTCGGAAGGATCACTTTCCATTTCCCTTTCTTAATCATATGTTAAATCGACTTGCTAGGCAGTCCTTCTATTGTATCTTAGATGGGTATTCTGGATACAACCAAATCATGATTGCTCCGAAAGAATAGGAGAAGACCATATTCACTTATCCATATGGCACATTTTCCTCTTCTAGGATGCTTTTAGATTGTGTAATGCACCGGCTACATTCCAGCAGTGTATGATGGCCATTTTCTCGATATGGTTGAAGATATTTTGGAGGTGTTCATGGACGAGTGATTCATTTTATGAATGTTTGAAAACTCTTGGTAGAGTGTCGGCCCGTTGTGAAGAAACCAATCTTGTTCTTAATTGGGAGAAATTCCATTTCATGGTTAAGGAGGGCATAGTTCTTGGGCATAAAATTTCAAAGCATGGTATAGCATAGAGGTGGAAAAAGCAAAAATTGATGTGATTTCAAGGCTCCCTCCCCTACCTCTGTCGAGGAAGTTAGAGGTTTTCTTAGGTTCTACCGAAAATTTATCAAAGACTTTTTAAAGGTTGTGAACCCAAAGCTAGACTGATGCGATTGGTCTTGTTACTTCAAGAGTTTGATTTGGAGATTATGGAAGGTAGTGAAAACCAAGTTGCGGACCATTTGTCCTGCTTGGAGGAGGAGAGGAGGCCTCGTGATGGCCTAGAGATCAATGATTTATTTCCTGACGAACAACTTCTCTCTGTGTCGGTGAATGGTATGCCATGGTTTGCAGACGTTGCTAACTTCCTTGTGACTGGTATAATCCCGTATGAGCTCTCTTCTAACCAATGGAAGAATCTCAAATGGGATAGTTTGGATTTCTATTGGGATGAGCCGTACTTGATCAAGATTTGCGCGGATGGTGTGATCCGAAGGTGTATCCCGGAGGAGGAGAAATTAAGTATCTTAGAGGCTTGTCATTCCTCTCCCAATAGTGGCCATCATGGCGGAGCAAGGACAGCTTTAAAAGTTCTTAGTTGTGGGTTTTACTGGCCAACTTTGTACAAAGATGCAAGTGAACTGGTGAAGAGGTGCGACAAATGTCAAAGAGCGGGTAAAATTTCAAAAAAATATGAGATGCCTCTCAATACCATTCTTGAAGTTGATATTTTTTTTATGTATATGGCATTAATTTTATGGGCTCGTTTGTTAGCTCGTGTGGGAACACATACATTTTTGTGGCGGTTGACTATGTTTCAAAGTAGGTTGAAGCCGTGGCTTATAAGACTCCGATTATTATGTCTTCGTATCGGTTGGTGCTTGGTAAAGCTTGCCATCTTCCGGTTGAGTTAGAGCACAAATCCATATGATCTTTGAGGAAGCTGAATATGTAATGGGATATGGCAAAAAATCTTCGTGAGGAGCAGCTTAATGAACTTAATGAATTTTGATTCTATGCCTACTCCAGTTCTTCCTTGTGCTAGGACAAGATGAAGTACCTTCATGATAAATATACTCGTGGCAAGTAGTTCAAAGAGGGTGATTTGGTTCTCTAGTTCAACTCTCAATTATGTCTGTTTCTGGGAAAGTTTAAGTTGAAATGGAATGGACCTTTTGAAGTGGTATTTGAGACTTTATTTAGTGCACTTGACTTAAAGAATAAAAATTGGGAGGTTTTCAGAGTTAACGGGCACAGGGTCAAGCACTACCTGGGCAAGATTGATGACAACCATATGGTGGCACTACTCCATCTAAAGTGATTTGAGGGTAACCTACATCGTTCCATGATGTTAAATCAGGTGCTTCTCTGGAGGCAACCCATGTGTCTTTCTTTGATTTTATTCTTAGTGTAGGAATTATTTTTGGACTAACTGGTTGTGAGATATTGTAGGATTGTCTTGATATAGTGTAGGGACAAGTTGGGAAAAATGCACACTCTCTGAAGTTTGCACTACGGCCACATTGCTTTTTGTGAGGCCGCAAAGGCCTGAATGTGGGGGCAAAACTTAAATGCTGACCACACAGTTTATTGGTAAAAATTGAGGAGTCTTCGAAGTTTTCCACCGCGGCCGCAATTCATTTTGTGCTGTCTGCGCTGGACCACTACGGCCACATTACATTTCTTGCAGTCCACCGTGCACATCTCCCCGCCGCCCCTTGTTACTGAGTACCGCAGACTACAATGCCATTTTGTGCGGTCCGCGATAGGTAGGTGAGATGGGACCCAGTTCCTTTTTCTATTAATAGGACCGAAGGCCCTCATTTCAAACTTTTCGACCCTTTGCTCTCAAAAGCTAAAAAAAGTATTATTCATCACTCTTAATTGCTTGAGTTCAACTGCTAAGTCTTGTTAATTTACATTACATCTCACTTCTGGAATTTTAATTTGTCTTAGTTATTTAACTTTGTTATTTTCTCTTAACTTTTATTTTTCTTAGATTTTCTTCTTTTTCTTATCGTTTTTCTTTTAATAATGTATCATAGGTTTGTTTAATAATGATTAAATTAGGTTTAATTTGTTAAAAGCATTGATTGAACACCTAGGGGATGAATAACAAATGAAAAATTGGATGTAAAAAATTGAAGACCTGAGTTGGTATTGTTGTTGGGTACTCACCACGGACCGCGGTGGATTTTGTGTCGTCCTATTGCTTCAATGTGGTCCATAATGTTATTTTGTGCGGACCGTGATGTTTTGACTTCTGAAAGTTGATAATTGATGATCGTGGCTGTGATGGTTTTTGTGCGGTCTACAGTGCCTCAATGCGGACCACAATACATTTTGTGCGGTCCGCGGTGCATTTCATCAGAGAGAAGGTAGTTTGATCCCGACCTCAGTGCGAACTGTGGTGCATTTTGTGTGGTCTGTGGTAGCTTCTTTGCAGCTGCACTCATTTTGTGCAGTCCGCGGTCTTCAACTCTTACTATCTGCAATATTATTCTGCAATGCTTCACTGATTCTGCTAATACTAACAAATCAATTGAATGTTCCTTGACAACAATGGTTCAATCACGAGGTGGTGGTAGAAAACAAAAAGTAAAAGGAGAGTCCTCCTGGGGTAAAGGAAAGGGCATGATTAGATTGACCCCGCAAGCTCAGCAAGCCTTCAAAAACTCCAGAAAGATCATCAGGGCTGCTTATAGAGATATTGACAAATCAGAGAGTAAGTATGTGCCTTCCAGGGAGGCATCCGACTCAGACTCCGTGCCAGAATATGTTTATGACTGCCCGGAGAGGAACAAATTAAGGGATACACCTCCAAGCTCTCCTATTTCCCAAGCATCAGTGAACATATCTTGTGAGTCGTCTGAGAGATCAGTTGCAAGCAGTGGAAATGGATATTCTACCTCACCTACAGCTTCACTATCCAGTGAGGGTCCCGTAGAAGAAGAAAGAAAAGAAGTATGAGGGGTTGAGACCCAAGTAAAAGGGGTTGAGAAAACTAGGAACCCTGAGGCATATAAAGAAAGATTTGTGAGTGAAGTGGCCTACCACAAGTTCAGATAATAGTGGCTCGAGAAGAAGTAAATACCGGAGCAGAAATTCATCACACGGAACCTTTTGCCTCACAACCCCAATATGTCGAGGCAGTTTAGAGAGAGAGCAGGTTGGGCCTATTTCATAGGCCATGTGGAGGATGCAAATGAACACTTGGTGAAAGAGTTTTACACAAATGTTACCCACATCAAAAAGGGCACTACGTTGACCAATGTGCGAAATTGGAAAGTAAAATTTGATGAAACAATGATCAATAAATACCTGGGCTTCTCGGAGGAGGACGAGGCATTGTATTTAGAAAAGGTAGCAATGGGTGAGGCTACTCGCCCTTCGTTAGCAGAGTACTTCGCAATCCCAGGTACCACCCTACCTTGGTTGACTGCGGGAGTGAAAGTTCTAAGGAGGACCCTGAACTTCGAAGCAAAAGGGTGGGAAACATTTGTGTGTAGAAGGATAGACCCCACCACTCACGACAACTCACTTCCTATCTCCTTAGCTATATTGGTGGCATCGATCATGGAGGGGTACCCTATCAATATAGGGAATGTGATGTCCATAGTAATTATACGGGTGGTGAACGTAGGTGATAGATCCTACCCCTTCCCCAATTTCCCGACCATGTACTTTGAGGATCTAGATATGGAGAAGATGATATTCAATGTGAAAGTGAAAGTAAAGGCACCATTCTTTTAGTATAGCACCAAGGGTCCTGACAACCCCAAAGACCCCAAGGACTCTAAGGGCAAAGCCACTACTTCAAATAGCCAGTCTAAAGAGCCAGTAGTAATAATGGCTCCCACTTAGTCTTCTTCAGCCACGCCAGCAATGGCCCTAGGACCCTCCACTTCTGCAGCTCTAGAGATCCCTTCATCCGCAGTATATCCTCTGACTGCCCACCGCCTAATCCAGACCCTTGCCAGTATCAACAATTGGATGCAGACAGCCACTTCCAAGCTGTCTGTACTTTCTACTTCAATGGCAGCCCATTCTGCACCTCTTCAGCCACAGGTCCCACGTTCATTGGAGGATAATCTCAAGGAGATTATGGAGAACCAGAAGAAGCTCCTAGAGAACCAGAAAACCAGAAGAAGCTCCTGGAGAACCAGCAATTAATATTGGATGTTTTGGGTTTGCACGAAAAACATTGAAAGATTTTGCCAAAGAAGCTA
Source organism: Nicotiana benthamiana (assembly GCA_034376525.1). Classification (NCBI taxonomy): domain Eukaryota; kingdom Viridiplantae; phylum Streptophyta; class Magnoliopsida; order Solanales; family Solanaceae; genus Nicotiana; species Nicotiana benthamiana. Next base: position 65,050,267 of record CM067331.1, on the reverse strand, counting down.
AGAAATTGAGGAAGACTCGGGCATCCAAGAAGTCAGTGAAAGAATTGAGATTGGAGGTGTAAAGGTTGAAGGCAGATCATTTGCCTTTGGACCTTCTATTGCATGACCCGGCTCCAGTAGACCAGCCCTAGTCGAAGCAGGAGACAGAGAGGCAAACCAAGAGGAAGATGGTGCTTCCCCGTATTTATGATGTTATTATGGAGTTGGAGGACCCACATGGAGGTTCTTCTAGTGAGCCCCAGATTCCAGTATAGGCCCAGGAATCAGTACAGTCCCAGGTCCCAGTAGAGACACAGATTACAAGGAGCCAGACACAGGTCCCCAAGCAAATCGAGGACCAAGGGACCCAGACATAGGACCCTATGTAGATGGAGGGCTAATAGGGAGTTTCTTCTTACTCTTTATCTTTTCTTGTGCTTATTTTGGTAAGTTAAAATTGAGGACAATTCTAGCTTTCAAGGGGCTAGCCCTATTTGGATGATTGTATATATAACATTACTTTTTTTTCTTCTTTATGCTTTCTTTTTACCTTTGGTATGTACATAATATTAACATTTTATTGCACTTTTTGTACTTTTTACTTTTGGTGTGTATATAAAGATACGTTTTAATGTATATATTCAATCTCCCTTATGTATATTCGACTAAATCCCCTCTTGTATATATTCATTTTGCTTTCCGCATTTTTCCTTTCAGAGCTTCTTATTTTATTTTTGTACCTTCTTGTTTTGAGTTTTTGCGTGCAATAAGCCTTTGGTTTTCTAAATTCCACGATTTTTTCCAAAGGTGAAATTTGTGTGAACCGGTAGGATCTTCCCGATGATGGATGACATGATAACCTTCTTAAAGATTTTAGTCTGTTTTTTTTCTTTTAGTTTAAATAGTTGTAAGGTTGTATGGGTGCCTCAAGCAAATATTCAATTGGGCTTAACAAATTTGACTTTGATCATATGGTCAAAAATAAATTGTTGTGCATAGGATGGTAAAAGTGGTGACCTTGAAACTCTTGTGTTGGTCGTTAATCATCAAGTGGTTTTGTGAGACTATTGTGTTGCTCAAATGAGCCCCCCAAAAGCTTGACGCAAATAAACGAAGCCTCCTATGCTTACCACTCTGCAGCATGCCCCCTTCGGGAAATACGGTGTAATACGCGAAGCAGCTGAGCCATAGCTTGGGGAAATCGATTCATAAGCCTTCAACAGGATAAGAAACTTGAGAGGATCAGCAAAGCTGAGAGCGGGAATCTATAGTTTAGGATAGAAAAGCGGACGGTCTCGTATATGAAGAAAGAGATTGTTGACGTTAGTAGACTAATCTATTCATTGGTAGGGCATTTCTTCCTGTGACCGTCTTTCCTACCAAAAAGCTAACCCAACAAAATCCAGGTTTTTTCTAGACTAGACCTTCGGGATTTTTTTAGGGTTCATACATGCATTGATCCAGTCGAAGAACCTGCTCCAGAGCGACTACTCCGCCTAGCCTATCTTCCTGCCCGCCCCCGGTTCTCTATGCTCGGTTCCACAATCAATCCCCTCTTTCCTTTGTCTTTGTCTACTATTCATCCTTGACCTTCTTTCCGAACTCGTTAACACCGGAACACCCTAAGACTCACTCTGCTACCCAAAGCCTTCTGTAGGCTCTGCCACAAGGCTGAAGTGAACCGTGGATCTCTGTCTGATACTATGGATGATGGTATCTAGGGATTCGTTTATCAACTCATTCAGTTCAAGTGAGACGAAATGAGTTGTCCCTATTCCCTATGTCTAACTAGTCTTACGTTAGTTCGTATTCGGCTAGCTTCAGTTATTTAAATAGACCAGGAGAGTCAAAATATTGATTCCAATGCTGCAGAGACATAATCTACTTTAGGGATTCACTTAACAGCTAAGCTCGTTCCACAGAAATGTCATGGGGGAGAGGAAGTATTATGCTACTGCTAGCATGAAATGCTCTAGGCTTTCTAGGGCTCTCAATCCCTTCTACCATGCCAATAATTCCCCTTAGCATAACTTTTCCCTTTCTTCTCAAAAGAGTTAGGGAAGGCAAAGGAAGAAAGCCGGGCAGGTGCTTTAAGAAGGCACCAGTTGACTCCCCATAGGCAGAAGATTCCTATCCAGTTGGGGTCCCTTAGAGCGAGTTCCACTCTTTCAGCCCTGAATGTCTTTCCTTCTGCCTCCCCAGTTCAACAATAGGATTCTATCTTCTGGTTAAGCAAGATCTTAGTCATTTTGCCTTTGTGTGATAACTCTATCTTTCTGGAAGCTACCTCCCCTCTCTCTTTATGCACTTGCCTAGAAGGCTTAGGTGTCCGTGGGTAAGCAACCGCTGCTTATCGATTAATAGAGCCAGCTTCACGTCCGAGCCTTAGAATAGAACAAGACATTTGAATTCTAGCGCACTAGCCTTAGCTAGACTCCTGCTTCAAGTGCTGATATGAATTTCTTAGTGAAGGAGTGAGAATAGACGATTCGTTGAACTATGTTCAACTCATTCGGTCGATCTGAGGGTTAGGATCAAGGGCAAGGCGTATATAAGGAAAAAATCCCTTATCTTATTGGCACAACATTACGAACATTCTTTTACTTCCTAGCGGAAGGTGCGGTGCACCAACATTCAAAAATTCGTTTATTTGCATCAAGCTTTCGAGGGGCTCATTCAAGGCTTACTCGAACTATTACTCAACAGAAAATAAGAGCTTTAGTTTCGGCTCATCGGGGTAGGGATAGGAAAAAGAGATATTTTCGTCGTTTGTGGATCACTCGGATAAACACAGTAATTCGCGAAAGGGGAGTATCCTATAGTTATAGTAGATTAATACACGATCTGTACAAGAGACAGTTGCTTCTTAACCGTAAAATACTTGCACAAATAGCTATATCAAATAAGAATTGTCTTTATATGATTTCGAACGAAATCATAATATCTCCAGTAGGCACCGGAGTAGATCTACACTAGCTAAGGTTGTTGTGGGCTCCCGAATTTATTTCTTTACCAATCCCATAGCTTCTGTGGTGAGAATTTGAATTGCTAGCAAGTCCCGAGTCATTAGTCTAGAACTTACCCTGAATGTTTGTTAGGTGAAATCCTAAGTGTAATTTGACTTGAGATATGATTATAGGCTCTCCTTGATCCGAATTATATCTTGAACACTTCCATAGCCTACCAATGACAATATTCCTAGTAAAACCTTTTGAGTCATAGACCTTTTTCTTTGAAAAACCACGATACAAGCCTTTACCCATTCTAAAAATACCCTCTCTTGGCACCCGATCATTACTTAGCACAAGTAAAAAGCATAAGTTTGGGGGGGGGGGGGGGAATACGAGGAATGCAAAAAAATGATAAAAAGGTGCAAAATGAAGAAAAGGAAAGGCAATGAAAAAGAAATAAAATAAAAAAAGGCAAAAAGAATGATCATGCAGAAATAAATGAAGGGATTCAATAAAAGTAAATAGATGAAAGGTGTAGAAAGTTGAGAAAGGAGAAAAGATTTGAAATGAACAAGAAAGAGTGACAATGTGTCTCTATAACCCCTAAAAAGAAGTAAATGACTTAAAAAGTCAAGAGAATATGTTCCAAATTGAAGCAAATTGAAGTGCTAAAGGGAAGGTAGAACCTACTTAGACCAAACATTTCCTACCCTAAACCAAAAGCCTTCACTATATCTCCATAAAAGACCTATATGATCTTGAGTTGCATGAAACATACATTAGTGGTGACTTACATAAGGGGCAAGCTTATGGTACTTAGAGCCGGACTTGTGACCTTTCTTTGAGAGAGATGAGTGTGTTTCCACTATCCTCGTTCTGAGTGCTATAATCTAAAAATGAGGTTTGCTAGGAAGATTTGAGGCTATGTGAGTCTAGGTTCGACAGTGACCAAAGTAGTAGAAAGAGTTTCTTTGATGGGTTTAGTCAACTCTTGATGTTCTTATGTCGCACTAAAACCATGGTGCTTAAAAGAGTGACTGTTGTTAATGATTCATTTGAATTGAGGTAAATTGTTAGAGGTCACTTTAGGTTATGGATGTTTATCAGGAAGGATGGGACGGGCTGAATGAGAAAACCCCCAGCCCGTTCGATTAGCGGGCGGGCTGTTAGCGGGCTCTGATTTTTTGGGTTTTTGTGGGCCCCTATATGTTAGGGCTCATACAGGATCGGGCAGGCCGGGCTCCAATTTTTTTTCTTTTTTTTAAAATTTAAATTTTATCTTACTTATTCAATGTTATTGTTAAGTATTTGCAAACTTTTAAGGGTTAGAATTAAACTTTGAATATTTAAACTTTAAAGTTTTAAATTTGAAATTTGTATTTTAAAATTATAAAAATTGAAATTAGAAAGTAAGTGGCTACAAAAAATTATTTAATAAGAGTATAAGACTAATAGGAAAATGTAAGGAATAAACTCCGAAGGCTTTTATTTATATTTTTAATACTTCAAAATAATTTGCAAGTTCTTTTTTTATTTTTTTTATTTTTGAACTTGCAAATTAAAACATAAAAGTTTACAATAATTATAAAAATAAGAAATAGTACATCACAGGCTTTGCATCATTTTTGTAAGTTCTTCCATGTCAACATGAGGTACTTGGTTTCCTGTATTGGTTAAATCGGAACCATAAACCATTATATCTCCAACTTTTTGGTCCTCCTCTTCGTCTACCTTGTCACGCCCTTAATTTCGCCGCTCTAATCATATCCAATCTATGAAGCACACTAGAATTTCCAAAGTGTTGCTGCCTAATGAATGATGGGTATCTCTTAGCTGCTGCCTTGCTTGGCTAAATGCTATCTGATGCGACTGTTGAAATCTGCACATTTAACACGTCTCGAGCCATGGTTGAAAGAACAGGAAATTGATTTGAGTTGCTCCTCCACCAACTCGGCAGTAGAAAATCTTTTGTGAGGGGCTCTGGGGACTTTTGCAAGTAGAATTGTAATTCATCAATATTCTTGCTACTAGTTTGTTGATGCTATCCTAGTGTAGACCAAATCTGATAATCTTGAACACAATCATCATCATACATAGTTGTTCCAGATGTTGAAGGATTAGTTGAAGGAATATTTGCATCTAACGGAAGACTCACCAACAATGTTATCATAATAATTATATAAAGTTTGTAAATGTATGTGTAGCTCAGAAATACAAGTGTCAATATTAGGAGTTTCAGTTGGACCAATATCCATATAAGTATATAAACCTCTAATTAATTGGAGACACTTTATCATTTTGATAGTAGGGTTTAAAATAGCACCAATTAGGTAAATATAGGGAATTGGGTAGAAATACTTTTTAAACTTCTCTAGCATAGATTAAACAACAGTAGCATATCCTTCTTTCTGCTTCAAATTATGTAGCAAAAGAGAAATTTTAGGAATATAAACTAAACAATTTGAAATGGTAGGAAAATAAGCTCCAGAAAACTCAAGTGTAGCCACATAAAATTTTTGTAAATATTGTATAATATCATGAATAACTTCCAAAGTTCAAGCTTAACAAACGGTTAGGATCGGTACAATGAAAATTAGCAACTTTAGTTTAAGGCATTCTATATTTATAATAATATCTTAAGAACAAATAAGTATAATTTCACCTAGTAACTATTTCTTCAGGCATGAGTCTTGGTTTTAGTCCACAGTATACATATTTTTTCTTAAATGCATTTAATCTAGCACTTATATTATTTCCTTGAATTACATCAACAACTCTCCTAACTAAAGCAATTTCATCTCCAAATAATCAATGTCACTCTTCAAAATCAAGTTATAAATATTACATGCAAATCTAACATAAAATATTTCAAGAATTGATGGGCGTAGATGCAATTTTAATATTGTAATAGCAGCAGTGTTGATAGAAACATTATCAAATGACATACACAAAAATTTTTCTTCAAGATTATAAAATATAGCAACTTCGTGTATAGTATTCTTATAAATGCACAAGTATGACTTTGATCTTTATCATATTTAAAAGTAATAATATGTTTTTGCATACAAAAATTATCATCTATCCAATAGCATGTAATAGTCAAATAATCATTTCCATTCACAGCACGACCAATATCAGAAGTAAAAGAAACTTTACAAGGAAGACTTGCGAACAAATAACATATATAAGTCTGATATTATCCACAAAGCCTAAAGATATCAGCTCTACAAGTACTTCTAGGAATACCTTTAAACATAGAGTTATAAATTCTTTGAATATAAGTAACAAAATATGGTGAAGAAGCAAAATTAAAAGGTAAACAACCTAAAACAATCATTTTAGCTAATTCTTTCCACTCTTTCTTAATACCGTATTTCCCCAATAACCCCGCAGTACTCGGGTTAAGTTATTATTGTCCAGATTCCTCATCTACTCCACAATCAAGAGGGTGTTTCTCCTCTATATCCCTACAAAGTTGACTCGTTCCCTCTCATTTACCGTGCTCATGTTTATAATGTTCACTGCAAATTTTACATTATACATAATTTTTTTGATCTTCTAGTATTTCAAAAAATATCCAACACTTACTTCTTAATCGTTGATTCTTCTTAATAGGGAGATGAGGTCTACTTATTGCACCCCTAACACTTTGAGTTTGAATAGCATTACCGGGTGTAGGTGGTGGTGTTTCAAGATTATCAAGTGATTGAATATCATCTAACAAAGCATCTAAATCATCACCTATATCATAATTTTCTTGCATTGGAATATAATCTACATTTAAATTATCAAGTGAACTTTCAGAAATATGTGTAAAGATACTAGAAGAACCAACACCACCTCTTGTTCTTTTTTAAGTTTTCTTACTACCGCCTCTACTGGTGCACGCTTTTTTGGCCGCATAAGTAAATCGATTATATAAATTAAAGTAAGAAATTAAATTAGGAAATTAAAGTAAGAAATTAAATTAAGAAACTAAGTTATTAATTATAAATAATAAAATAAGTGTACACCAAATAAGAGAAAGAGATGGAACGAGTGTACCGAGATTCCTTATGCCGCACTAATTTTGAATTTTTGATATCAAATTCAAACTTCAATTGTTAAACCGAAACTTGATAGTTGATAATACTTGAATACTTGATAGTTGATACCACATTTCACTTGAGTAATTGATATTTGATAATAGTAATGGCTAAACTAAATAATTGATGAAACTTGAAATAACAGATAATTGAGAATTTGAGATTTGAGAATTTAATAACTATAATATCAAGAGAGAATTGAGAGTTTGAGACTTGAGAGAGAATTAGCGTAGTAAGAGAATAGTAAATTTGTGAGAAAAAATGAAGAAGAAGAAGGGGCCAATTTATAGATTTAGGAATGGGAGGGCTATATTATTAATGGAGGGAGGGGCCAAATTGGCCATTTCTGCAATTTCTGGCCGTTCCCCAATGGTCCTTTCTCAACTTGAGCGTTGGGAACAGTCCAATTTAATTATTAAAAAATTCAAACGGTAGCGGGTTGTGGCCCGTGTCCAACCCGTTAAGAGATTTTTGGTTCAACAGGTTCGAAGCACCGTTAAGCTAAACATGAACATACACAGCCCGCCCCCTAAACAACCCATCCCAATATGAACAGTAGCAGGCTGAACCAGGCTGACCCGGGTTGAAGCGGGCTGAAAACGGGTCAGCCCAACCCGATTAACACACTTACTTTAGGTCAGCTGAATTTCTTGGATTTAATCTTAGGGTATGGGTCTTATTTTGTTTGCTTGAGGACAAGCAAAAGCTTAAGTTTGGGGAAGTTGATAACTAGGGATCATGGTTCATTTTACACTCTTTTTTCCTTAAGTTTTGATTAAAAATATGTACAAAATAGTCCCAAAGGCTTACATGTTGTACTTGTTTGAAAGGTTTGGTCAAGAAGGTGACAATTAGTCAAAATCAGCTCAAAAAAAGAGTGAAACATGAACAAGTACCAAGAACAAGTCCAGGCAACAGTGCAACAGATCCATTGCGGCCGCATTCTATTTTGTGTGATCTGCAGTGAAGAGATTCAGAGAGTGCACATTTTGGAAACTCAAGCACTGTGGCTGCAAAGAGTTTTATGCTGAGCGCAGTGGCCTCTTTGAGGCCGCAATCAAGTTTGTGCTGTCCACAAAGAAGAAGTTCAGAGAGTTAGAGTTTTTGAGGACATAGCAATGCGGTCCGCAGTCCTTTTTTCTGGACCGTAGAAGAAGCCACCACGGCCGAGGTGCATTTCATACGGCCCGTGGTGGCCAAGTTCAGAGAGTAGAGATTAAATCCAAAAAGTCTCACCACGGCTGCACTCGATTTTGTGCAGATCGCACTACGCCCCCCCCCCCCCCAGTGGTATTTTTGTCTATAAAATTCAACCTAATATAAATACTTTCTTTTCCCATTTTTAGGTCATCAGTTGTAATTTAACTTTCAGTTGCGCTCATGAACAATAGTTCTTAACTATTTTGAGTAATTTTAGAATAGTATTATCATTGAATCTTCAAGTATTACCTTGTAATTAAATCTTATGAGTTTTTCTTCATCTATTTATTAGTTTTCTTCTAATATCTTGTGTAGCTAGACCCATTAGCTAGGGTTGTGGCTCAACCCTAATGTGTGTATTTGATGGGTCTTGAGTTTTAAGGCTTGAATTCCTATGGGTGTTTGATATTTAGACTAATTTGTGTTTTCCATGTTGAATTAGTGGTTGAAAACATTAATTTATGCCTATTTGACTTGGGATCTTCTTGAGAAAGACAACTTGAATCTAGGAAAATGAGTCCAACAAGGAATTAGGGCGTACCCAAGATATTTATAACCTCAACTAAAGGGTTAAAATTTAAACCTAGAAATAATAATACTTACTTGAACCTAAATTGCTTGCACAAATTATCATATCCAATTGGTCTTGAGAAAGTCAATTAGCGCAAAATCACTCAAACTACCGAGAGGTATAGAGTGAGAAGTTTCATGCATTGGTTATATTGTCAGCCACAACATGACAATCTTACCTTAGACTCGAGAACCCGTCAAGTATCCACATAGGAAAAAATCACTTGCCTAGTGCCTTCTTAACTATTTAGACAACCTTTCAAGTAACTTACTCTTAGCTTAATTTAGCTAAATTTAGCATAATATTAAAAGTAATCAAAAGAATAATAATGTTTGAAAGAGTAATTAAGAGCAATTACACATCTCTAGTTTAGACAGGAATTCAATTCCCACTTCTTGCTCCCCAGGGATTCAACCCCGACTATCTCGGATAAAAGCTTCTTCAACCACTCTAACTACTTTATAATCGTGTAGGGTTAGCTCCGATCAGCCACCAAAAATAGGACCCTTCAGGCACTCCGAGATTTCGACCTGTCACTGGGCATATCTGGGATGGCTCTAAGGCTGAGTTTCCTTCATCGTTTCTGAAATTTGCGTCTTTTTCCTCTTTCTATATTCACTAATTTTCTTCTTATTCTAATTTTTATAGACTTTCATTTTGGAGATCGAGGGTGGCCGCCGAGAAGAGAGGCGGAAGATTATTTTTAAAAAGATGGTTTCGAACTATGTTTGTTATCATGACAAGTACCGTGAGATGCGTGCACAGTTTAGAGCAGGTGGTAACCTCCAGTCCCTTAGAGACGAATTGGTCAGAAGGATGAGGAACTTGTGCATATTATTGGTAGATGAAGTGAGCTCGAGGGGTTTCTCAAGTCCAAGGATGACGAGCTCGAGTGAGCAAGGGTGTGACCGAGTGCGTCAACCTTCAAGGGCAAGTGGCTACTCTATGGGCTAAGCTTGAGCAAAGATTAATTAGAAATGTCGGCCCGAGTGGTGAGTTGACTGAGAAAGTGGTAGGGTTGGTGAGGTCCGAGGAAGCTTGAGTAGCAGATTTGGAAAAGGCGGCGACATTAGATAGATCTATCCATGTCCTTAGGTTTGAACGAGAAATTGAAGCAAAAAACCACACTAAGGGAGACATGGCTTGATGAGCGAATTGGTAGGCTTGAGAAAGAAGTTTTGAGCCTAAGTGAGCAAGCCGTTCTTGAGGCTGAGAACGCATAGTTTTGGCTCGACCTTCTTCCTCTCATGTTTTCACTTTCACCGACGTTCCTCTTGACTTATACGAGTTGTGGATCATACTGAGGCAATCTGGACATATATAGGAACTTGATGGCAGTGGGGAAGGTTCCTGAGGTGGACTTCAAAGATGCCTGTGTTAAAGCACGTGATGCTAGGCTTTCCTGTAGTTATGACTCCCTGCCACGCTGGGATCTTTGATGATGAAGAGGACTTAGATGGGCTTGCATCTGATGGTTGGTACAACAATGAGTATCCTGATGGCGCAGGCGATGGTGGAGATGGTGTTATTGGGCCAGGCGGTGAATGTGGCGATGGCGCATGCTTGAGATGATGTAGTCTGATTTTCTTGTACTTAGTTTTTTGCTCTTTTATTCTTTTTCTTTTTGGTAGGGGCGTCTTTCTAGCCATTTGTAATATACTTTATTTTTTAGGATGGAATGACTATGACTTTTTTTGTAAGTTCTTGGCTCTTTTTACTTTTCTTCGAATGTTTTTCCTTTGTAAAAGTTCTTCACTTATTGATTCAAATGAGGTCGAATTCAAATTAATTTGAGCGGGGAAATACTCTAGTTGAATCGAACAAGGCCGAATAATGTTAATAAATTCGAACAAATTCAAATGTTAAATAATTCGAAGGAAGTCAAATGTGGGTTGATTCAAGCAAAGTCGAATGTTGATTTTTTGTTATTCGAACAAGGCTGAATGTCAATTAATTTGAGCTAGGTCGAACGTTTGACTCTTAAGTTATTCGAACGAGGTCAAATGTTAATAAATTGGAATGAGGTTGAATCTGAATCGATTCGGGCGAGATCGAATGTTGACTCTTAAGTGATTCGAATGTGGTTGAATGTTAATAAATTCGAATGAGGTTGAATTCCGATTAATTTGAGCGAGGTCAGGTGTTAATAAATCCGAGCGAGGTCGAATATGAGTCAATTCCAGCAACGTAGAATGTCAACTCGTAAGTGATTCGAATAAGGTCTAATATTACTAAATTCGAGCAAGGTCGAACATGAGTCGATTCGAGCGAGGTCAAATGTTAATAAATTCAAATGAGGTAGAATGCCAATTAACTCGAGCGAGGTCGAATGTGGGTACATTCGAGCAAGATTGAATTTTGACTCTTGAGTAATTAGACGAGGTCAAATGTTAATAAATCCGAGCAAGGTATGTTAATAAATTCGAGCAATGTCGAATGTAACTCGATTCGAGCGAGGTCGAATATTGACTCTTAAGTGATTCGAACGAGGTCGAATTGGTTCCCAAATTTCCTTCTCGTAGTTCTTTGCTTGCTCATGTTTTGGTTTAAGTATGTATTTCCCGACTTTGAGTGGCCTGATCTTAGCTTTTTTGTTGCAGTACCACTTTGCCTGTTATTTTTGGGATATCATTCTTATGTAGGCCATATCTCTCAACTCTTCGGCTTCATCTAGGTCTTGCCTTCTACATTCATCGTCGCTTGTTCGCTCTCATTTGAATACCTTAGGCTTGGTTCACCGACTTCAATCGGTATTACTATATCAGTCCTATAGACTAGTGAATATGGTATTTCTTTTATCCTCATTTTTAGCGTAGTGCGGTATGCCCATAGCACTTCTGGCTGTAGATTCAACTACAGTCACTTGGCATTCTCGAGCTTCTTTTTCATGATGTTAAATATTGTTTTAATGGAAGATTTTGCATGACAGTTGTCTATGGGATGTTATGGCATGGAGAGTATTCCTTTGATGTGCCATTTTTTGAAGAACTCGGTGGTCTTTTTTCCAGTGAAGTAGGGACCATTGTCGCAACTGAGTTCTTTAGGGATGCCGAAGCGGCATATGATGTTTCTACATATGAACGTGATTACTTCTTGCTCATGTATTTAGGCGAATGCACCTGCTTCTACCCACTTGGAGAAATAGCAGTTAAAACTAAAAGAAATCATACATTACCTTATCTCGCTGGGAGGGTTCCGACAATATCTATTCTCCTTTGATGAAAGGCCAGAGCTAGGTGACTGAATGAAGGTGCTAGCTCGCTTGGTGAATCATGGGGGCGTATATTTGGCATTGTTCGCACCTTTTGACGAAGTCGGCAACCTTCTTTTTCATCGTGGGCCAATAGTAGCCTACTCGTATGAGGTATATAATGAGGGCTCGATTGCTGGTATGAGCTCCACAGTGGCCCTCGTGTACTTCTTCAAGGATCCGCCACATTTGATTTGGTCCTAAGCATTTTTCTAAAGGGCCACCAAATGTTCTTTTGTACAAGTCGTTATTGACAATGTTGTACCCGGCCACTTGTATTTGAAGCTTTTTGGCTTCTTTTTTGTAGGCCAGGATCACTCCGTCCTGCAAGTATGAGATAATACGATTGCGCCAGTCCTAAATCAGGTTTATAGATCGTATCTCGATTTGATATATTGATGAATGAAGGAGAATGCCCCCCCAACCGTGTGGTTATTCTTTTGGTGGCGGATTCCAGTTTGGCGTGGCCATACACTTTGATATTCTATGCTCGTGGTATTTGGTCGAGCTGGCATTCTTTGAACTCGGGTAGTAATTTTCAAATTTCGGTCTGGTATTTCTGTAGCCGTTGCTCCTTAGTTTGGAAAGTCCCTGTGACTTAGTTGACAACAAGTTACGAGTCGCATTGAAGGATGACTCATCGTGCTCCGTACTTTTGCGCCAACTTTAACCCTGCAGTCACGGCCTTATACTCGTCCTCATTGTTAGTCATATCATAGCATCATATGGACCGGCATTTCGCCTATCGGGCCTCGAGCACGAGTCCTAATCCAGATCCTGATGCATTAGAAGCGTCATCAATCTAAAAACCCCATTGTTCATGTACTTTGGTGGAAGTACTGGCGGTTTCCCTTTCGACTTCAGACATTATCTTCGCACTGAAATCGGCAAGAACTTGCAACTTTATCATTGTCCACGGCTGATAGGTTATATTGTGCTCGCTTAGTACTATGGCCGGCTTGACCAATCTGCCTGACAATTTGGGTTTATGCAGGATACTCATTAAACGAAAAGTCATGACCATCGAGAAGGGTGGCACTAGAAATATGGTCTATGTTTTCGTGAAGCTACGATTAGGGCCAGAGCAAACTTGTCGAGGTGGGGGTACCTTGTTTCAGCGTTGACCCAAGTTTTGCAATGTAGTAGAGCAGAGATTGCATACCTTTATTTTCTTGTACTAGGATTGCACTTATTGCAACGTCGGACACGGCCAGGTAGATAAGGAGGCACTATCTGGGTTTTGCCTTAGCGAGCAACGGTGGCGAAGACATGTAGGCTGTTAGTTCTTTTAAGGCGTTGACGCACTCGAGATTCCGTTGGATCCTATTATCCTTTTTGAATATGCCAAAAAAATTGTGGCACCTATCGGAGGACCGCGAGATGAATCTTGATAGGGCAGCTATCCAACCGATCAGCTTTTACACTTTCTTTTTGCTGGTTAGATTTGCTAGAATTCCTTATATGGCCTTGATTTGATCGAAATTGACCTTGATGACTCATTGTGATTCTAAGAAGCTGAGAATTCTCTAGATGTCACGCTGAAAGCACATTTTTAGGGTTTAATTTCATGTCGTACCTTGTGAGTATGTCGAAGTATTCCCTCAGGTGGTCGATATGGTCTTCCATTCTTTTTGACTTGACCAACATGTCGTCTATATATACTTTCATGGTCTTGCCGAGTTGATTTTCTAATATTTTGGTCACTAGCCTCTAGTATATTGCCCTCGAATTTTTTTAGCCTGAACGACATCACCATGTAGCAGTATGTCCCCTGGTAGGTGATGAAGGTCGTTATTCCTAGTCCTCCTCCTCAATGAGGATTTGGTTGTAGCATGAGTAGGCGTCCAAGAAGCTCAGCAGTTAGTGCCCAGCTGTAGCATCATTGAGTTCGTCGATATGAGGCAGCGAAAATGAGTCTTTTAGGCAAGCTTTGTTCATATATGTGAAGTATACGCATATCCGCCACTTACCATTTTTATTTTTCACCATGAAAGGCATGAACAAATTAGCGACCCACTGAGGGTACTTCGATTCTCTTATAAAAACATTCACTAAAATTTTTTTGACTTCCTCACGAACTTTGTTGTTTATTACAGAGTTGAAATTTCGTCTAATTTGCCTTATTGTGAGGTAAAATAGGTCGACGTTCAACTTGTGAGTTGCTATTTCCTTGAGGATACCTGGCATGTCTGCATGGGTAAAAGTAAATAGGTCTATGCTGCTTTTTAAGAATTGGTGAAATTTACCTATATCTTAGAGTTTATGGCCGATGAAAGCTTTCTTGTTATGGTCGTCGTCATCTAATTGGACGGGGTTGAGTTCCTCTACAGTTGACCTCGTGGCTTCTAGGATTTTAGGGTTGCTGATGACTACTTTCTTTTCATCGCCACCGGACCCCAACTTTGTTAATTGACATGCTTCCTCAGCCTTTCTATTCAACTATTAGGTGTATGTTCAGTCCTAGGTGATGTGGTAGCATTCTTGGGCCGTGTGTTGCTCTCCCCAAATGCATAATACCCCTAGGGGTGAGAAATTTAATGACTTGATACAAACTAGAGGGGACAACTTTCATGGCATGTATCCATGGTCGGCCTATGATAGCATTGTATGTCGTATCCTGGTCCATGATATGGAACATGGTCTCCAAGGTGATGTCGTCGGCCGGGACCGGTAGTGTGATATCTCCAGATATCTGCTCAACCAAATTGTTAAAACCTGTTATCTTGATGCAACGTGGCATTATCTTATCCTCGAGCTTCATTTGGATGAGAAAGTGAGAACTAGAGGATGGAAGATGCACGTACTGCTTTCATCATTGACCATAATACGTCTTACATCATTATCAAAAACACGTAATGTAATGACAAGGGTGTCATAGTGAAGAAAGACCAAAATGTGGGTATCTGACTTATCAAAGATGATACTTTCTTCAAATTCGTCATACCATTCGGGGGTGATTGGCCGCTTGAGCTTGTGGGTGGTGGTGAACTTCACGATGTTGTTAGATGCATCTTCGCCTCCTCCGATATCATTTGAATGGTCCGAGCTGGGGAAGGTGTTTTGGACGACCCCTGGTGTTGTTATCAACCTCATGCAAAGTTGGACCTCCCCCGATCGCTCATCGGCTCTCTTAGGTGCCATTGGTGAAGCATGTTCACAACCTAGGTATTATGACCCAGTTCCTGGTAGAATTCACAGAGAGCATTTGGCTTTCTCGTGATCGAGTCAGACTTCATCTTCTGTGCCCATTTTACCTTTGGGTCTAGTGCGTAGACTATTTCTGATAAGGAAACACAAAAAGTTTGAGCTGCTAATAAAAGGGGCATATCTCTTTTATTTCAGTGGATTCCCATTCACTACCTAGATGGACATTCATCGTGGCATGGAGGTGGCATGAGGTTGCCTCTAACATAAGGCTGATGTCTTTATCGATTAGGTCTGGATCTTGCTATATCTCTTCTAATGTCGTTTCTTCGGTCTTTCATAGAATCCATTTGGACCGAGGTCAGACGTTGGGTAGGTCCTTTGAGATTGTCCTCATCAGCTCTTACCTCGGCATAGTAGGCGTTGTGTATCTTGTACCAAGTGTTTGGAGGGTATTTCATGAGTTGGCTTAGCAACTTTTGGTCGTCCATGACCCACTTCTGCTCAATCCATTCTGGAAAGCGGCTACCACAATTCCTTCAGATACATTCGGAAGGGTCATTCTTACACAGTTAAACCGCCCGAGGAAGTCCTTAAGCCCTTTGCCAGACGACTGCTTAATGGTGAATATGTCGTTCACCCTCGCCTCTACTTTTTTGGCCCCGACGTGGGTGGTGACGAACTTGTCTACCATTTCCTCAAACGTTTCTATGGATCACGCAAGTAACTGTGAGTACCAAATCAGGGCTCCACCGGTTAGGGTCTTTCCAAACTTCTTCAGCAATATGGATGATACTTGTTCTTTTTGTGAGATCGTTGCCTTTCAGCGTAGAGACATAGTTGGCCACATTATCCCCCAGGTCCGTCATGCCGACATATATTTTCAAGTATGGTGGCATTTCGAAGGTTTTTGGCATGGCGTGTGCTGCTGCCTCATCGCTATATAGTTGCTCAACGAAATGACTGGCGTATCTTTTTGGAAGAAGTGTTGGGGCACCTGGTAGTTTATCTACCTTCTCTTGGTGCTCTTTCATTTGACTACGGAGCATTTTTTTTCTTGTTTTCCATCACCTCCATTTTCCTCAAAATGGATGTGAATATGTCATTACCTGCATCGCTAACATTGTGAGTAATACTGGATGCGGGGAGCATGTTGTTCGTCAGCTGTTGATGCGACGCCAACTCTTGTTTATTCCCCATTCGACCTCCGAGTGGGCTTGTCGAGAAAGCCGGTTAGTGTTTTTGTGAACCATGCCTCAAGTAACTCTTTCACTTTTGGAGGTTTTTCTTTCATCGTGGATGTAGAGGCACCCTTTCTGTGCGAGGTCGTGATGCTATCAAGAGGTAGAGGCGAGCTATTTTGCCTGAAAGTTTGGTGTTATGTCTTCACCCTTCATTTCGTCTACTTCGTTAATGGTGTTGAGCAGATTGGAGGTGAGATCAACTATCGCCTTTCTCTTTTTCTCTTCATTCACTGCCATGTCAGATTTGTGCAAACAAGGAAATATGAGATTTTGCAAGGTTTTGTGCATTTTTCTTTTTAGATCTAGAAGAAAATAAAATTTAACCAGAAAATTCCCCATAGACGGTGCCAAATGTTTTGACCAAAAAGTGTTAAACCTTTTCATAAAATAATTAAATGAATGGTAATGGGTAAATTCTAGTTAAATATAATAAATCCTAGATTCAAGATTGATGGATAGAAATAATATAAAAACCACATTCAAAGCTATTAAATACCAAGGACATGTTTAATGATATTGTTATGAATGAATGAGGGGATATGGACAAGCAATAAATATGATAAATATCAATAAATGTAAACAGAGAAAATAATTCACCAAAAAAGTTCAATGAGTTGGATGATTTTCCCGCTGACAGTGATCAAAGGTAACCAAATGTGGAAATATAGAAAACTTTATCGGATCTGATGTGAGAAAGCTTGGGATTAATAACCAATCGAAACTTGTGTAAAGATAATATTTGTAATTACTTGAGAGTCAACTTTTCTAGAGAGAGCTTATCATATAGAATATTACATACCTCTTTCTTTCTCTCACTTTTTCTATTTGTATGGAACATATCCCTTACCTACTGAAAGTATAAGTGCAAAGAATATTTTGCACAATATTCCTTTAAAATCTCTTATTGTTGTACTTGCCATTTTGGCCGATCTGAATGCTCGACCTCGACCTTAGCTGCTCGGATCGCCACTGTTACTTCTTAAGAATGACCTCAGCCTAATAGATTTTTTATTGTTGTCATGACCCAAGTTCTCCCTCCGTGAACTGTCGTGACGGCACCTAGTCTCTACGATTAGGTACGCCTAGAAATTGCAGAAAAAGGAAATAAAATACGTAACTAGCAAGCTACGGGTAAAAAATAATAAAACAGTTTAAAATGTCACTCGTCATATACAATACACACTCTCAAAACCGAATCACAACTCCCAAAACCTGGAATCTCATGAAATCAGAAGCAGTAGAAAAACTATATAGTGTTCTAACTAAAAATGTTTAATCAAAAGTAAATACAAGAAGTCTAAAGCTAGAGGGGAGAACAGAGAATGACTTCTGGATTTGCGGACGCGGTAGATATACCTCAAAGTCTCTGATATCGCCTGCCTCACTGGTAGAACGGTTGAGCAGAAGAATCTAGATCTACACACGAAAAATATGTGTAGGGATGAGTACACCACAACGGTACCTCGTAAGTACCACGCCGCACCTCGGTCGAGTAGTGAAAAGGAAGGTTAGCGCCCTATTGGTTTTATATATAATAAGGTGAAATAGTATGAAGTGCGACAGTACAATTGAAAATACTAACAGTTGATAAAGAGTAAAATCATAGACAAATATATACTCAGTACACAGACATAGCAATAGGGGATCTCCTAGGATATCATCCCGTAGTCCGAATCATAAATATGCAAGAAAATCTTCTGGAATAACAATCCATAGTCCCAAAGTAAATATCCAGTATAGGAAAATCTCACGGGATGTTGTCTCATAGTCCCAAATATAAACATGCAGTGGTATCTCCCAAAATACCAATCCGTAGTCCCAAAGTAAACATGTAGGGGGACCTCCTGGAATATCGCCCCGTAGTCCCAAAGTAAACGCATAATAGTCTCCAGAAAGAATCTACAGTTCTATGCGATAATAAACAGGAAATTATACTCTAAACAAGCTGCACAGAATACAATTAGGCAGTTAAACTAGGTAAGACAATTAAATCCCATAAACATGTTTTTCCTAAGCTAAACAAGAGGCTTCAAGTACAAGTATTGCTTAATTACAAGAAAAACAAAGAGATTTACTTAATGAAAATATGGGTTTACAACAATTAGCACGTGTACGCATTCGTCACCTCACATACACAACATTCATGGGGAGTTCCCTCACTCAAGTTTAGGCAAGTCACTTACCTCGAACCAGCTCAAAATCAAATTGAAATCACGCTCGTGCCATGAGTATCCAACTCAGAATATCCCAAATCTAATCAAATAAATATCATAATGTAAATATAACTACAAACAACGCGTTTAGCTAAAAGAATCGAAGCTAAGGTAAGAAATTAGAAAAATATCCAAAATATTTCATTAACTCCACGCTCACTGCACCTGCGCTCCCTTCTCCGCAGATGCGGTCCTTGAACCACATCTGCGATCGCTAGCCCTTGAGCTCCAGGCCACACCTGTAACCTCCTGCCTCGCTTCTGGAGGCCGCACCTATGGGCTCCTCACTGCAGGTGCGAAAATACCAGAAGCAGCAAACTTCAGAATAGCCTTAGTCCAAATTCAACTTTCGTTAACATCCCAAACTCACCCGAAGCCCCCGGGACCTCAATCAAACATTCCAACCAACCCTAAAACATCATACGAACTTAATCCAACCCTCGGATCATATCAAACAACGTTAAAACCACGACAAGCCTAATAAACTTGAAATCTTAAGAATTTTACAACTGATGCCAAAACCAACTAAATCATGTCCAATTGACCCCAAATTTTGCACACAAGTAACACTCAATACTATATATCTATTCCAACTTTCGAAATCGGATTTCGACCATGATATCAAAATTTCACTATCGATCCGGAAACTTCAAAAATTCAACTTTCGACATTTCAAGCCTAAATAAGTTACGAACCTCCAAAGCACAATCTGAACATGCCGCAAGCCCGAAATCACTCAACGGAGCTAATGGAACCGACAAAATTCTTTTCCGTGGCAGTCTTCGTACTACTCTGACTACAGTCCAAATTCTAAAGCTTAATCTCTCATTTAGGGACTAAGTGTCTCAAAACAGTCCGAAACTCAAAATGAATCTTCCCGGCTACTCACAATAACAGAAACAAATATGGGGAAAGCATTTAATAGGGAATCGGGGCATTAATTCTTAAAACGACCGGCCAGGTCGTTACAATTGTCCTCTTTTATGCGAGGTTCCCTTAATCATATTTTGGCCCATACAATCGTGTATTCCTTATTTACTGTTGATTTACTGAAGGAACATATATCAGTTCCCACGATAAGCAATAGGCAATAAAACCAAACAGCTCTCTATCAATTCAT
Organism: Nicotiana benthamiana; assembly: GCA_034376525.1. Taxonomy (NCBI): domain Eukaryota; kingdom Viridiplantae; phylum Streptophyta; class Magnoliopsida; order Solanales; family Solanaceae; genus Nicotiana; species Nicotiana benthamiana. The sequence continues at coordinate 65,030,510 of CM067331.1, read as the reverse complement.
TAGTTTAATTATAAAAAATGAATTTTTTTATTCAGATGTAATATATATATTATCCGCTCTGGGAAAAGAACTGGAGTATATAGTATGCAATCCACTTCTGGGAAAAGAACAAGAGGATATAGTATGCGATCATCCCAGAAAGAAAGCATACAACTGTATATTACACTAGAAATAAGTATTATTTTGAAAAAGAACCTTACCTTTTAAAATAAAGACAATTATGTAAATCTCCAAAGGAGTCGATCGAAAACGTGAACATACCGATTCATTCTCGTGACCGTTCTAAAACCGTGGGTAGTCAACTAGTCATCTCTATATATTGAGCTAAAAACCATGTTTTAATAATATTCTCATTTCTTCGTTGCTTTATTATTGGTGGTGGCTGGCCGGTAAGTATGGGTTGGGCTATTGCATTGCACGGTGGCGCAGGTGACATTCCCCGTGATCTTCCGCCGGAACTCCGTCAACCCAGAGAAGCCTGCCTCCACTGTTGTTTACAGATCGGCATTGATGCTCTCAATTCTCAAAAATCTCCTTTGGATGTTGTTGAACTTGTGGTAATTTATATCATGCATCTGTTTATTATCTTATTCTTTGTAGCGCGTGATCTACTTTATTTGTGTTCTTACTGTGTTAGGACAAACTTATGATTGATTAGAATTACACTGATGAATGTGTAGTTGTACACATGTAGTGACGACTGACCTAATAGATCCGTACGAAATGAATAAAGAGTAAGCTTTGGGTGCTTTTTAATTTGAGTTGTTCAAGGAAATCGTTTCGAAACAATATCTATTTGAGTTTGTGATTATTACATCAAACCTTAAAAGGAAATGTTTATCCGCTTATGCCCTGTGATGTTTCATCGCCCTTCAAAATAGCAAGACGTGCACTAAAAAAGTGGTATGGGCGATGTTCTGCCCTTGCACTCATCTTCAGATTGGTAAAAAGGAATTCGCCGTCTGTGGGGATCGAACCCACGACCACGTGGTTAAAAGCCACGCGCTCTACCACTGAGCTAAGAAGGCTTATTGAGATAATGTACGTATTAAAAAGTTGTTCGACTAGCAAAGTTTATATTTATGTTAAGAAAATTCACATAATACATATAAAATTTCTATCCAGAACCAGTATGTAAAAATGATTATAGTCCAGAACCCATAAATTTAGTTGTCATCGTAATTGTTGCACGAGTGTATTTATGGATAGTTACCTATGATTATCATTTATGTGTCTTGATTGGGTAAAGATTCTTTTATAGCAGTATAAAGAAGTTAAACTCTTCAGAAACTTGTAATTACCGAACTCGGTCAGGAAACTTCAGGTTTTTGTGGTAAACAATAGTGATAAAAGAGAATCGAACAGGTGCGGGAACTGGAAAATGACCCACATTTCAATGCTGGTAGAGGTTCGGTTTTAACCAGCAATGGCACGGTAGAAATGGAAGCTTGCGTCATGGATGGAAGTACAAAGAAGTGTGGAGCTGTTTCTGGCCTCACTACAGTTGTTAATGCTGTATCTCTCGCTAGGCTAGTCATGGACAAAACTCCACATGTATACCTTGCATTTGAAGGAGCAGAAGCATTTGCTAGGGAGCAGGTTCGTCAAAACTTGTCCCTGAATATTTCTCCTTTGGGCATCCCAAAAAATTTAACACAGGAGTAATCGGCTTGGTAACTTGCTCACCTGATTGTATCATGTTAACTACACTTGATTGATTGTGGTGATTTTGTTATCTAGGGAGTTGAAATTGTAGATGCAAACCATTTTATCACTCCGCCAAATATTGAGAGACTAAAACAAGCAAAAGCAGCTAACAGAGTTCAGGTACTTTTGTCCCAGCTCATCTCTCATTTTTATCCTCGTTGCTGCAATGTATCATAATTGTGCTTGTTTACTCCTGCTTTATTCTTTGCAATGTAATATATTTGTGCTTGTTTTGTTCGGTTGCTATTTTTCGCTTTGGTTTTCTTATAACTTTTTGTTGATTTCATTTTTTCTTTAATCGATGGTCTATCAAAAACAACTTTTCTATCTTCTTAGGATATGGGTAAGATCTACCTATACATTATCCTCCTCACTCCCCACACCCCATTTGTTGGAACTCACTGAATTTGTTGTTGTTGTTCTATTGATTCAGATTGTTAAATGCATCATATCATGGTAAAGATGAACAAATAACTGCCTATGCAAGTCGAAGTAATTCATTTCTTGCTAACATGCAAACACCACAATGTTCATGTGTACTTGTTCCACCTCTTCTTGCCTTTGAATATTTGATGGTGTCACCCCTAATCACTCAAAATTACTTCTGGCTTTGCCTCTAACAATTCTTCCATTTTCTCTCCTTGTTTTGACGTTAGTCACTTCATGTACGAGTAATTATCAGCCTCAGGAGTTGATGATTGACATGTACCTCTTATAAATTTTACAGGTAGATTATACACAGCCAACGCCAGTAGTTGATGTAACTCCAGCTCCAAATGGGGATAGCCAGATAGGAACAGTTGGATGTGTAGCTGTGGACAGTAGTGGAAATTTAGCAGCAGCTACTTCTACTGGAGGATTAGTAAACAAGATGGTTGGTAGAATAGGAGATACTCCCATTGTTGGTGCAGGAACATATGCAAATAAACTATGTGCAGTTTCTTGTACAGGCAAAGGCGAAGCTATTATCCATGCAACTGTAGCAAGAGATGTTGCTGCTCTAATGGAATACAAAGGGCTAACATTGAAGGAGGCAACAGATTATGTTATAAAAGAATCAACACCACATGGTACTACTGGTTTGATTGCTGTGTCTGCTGCAGGGGAAGTTGTCACACCATTTAATACTACTGGCATGTTTAGAGCTTGTGCTACTCAAGATGGTAATAGAAAAGTAGCAATTTGGTAACTTTTGTTTTTGTTGTATTTCTTTTGCTTTGTAACAACACTGAGATGAAGAGTTTGTGTGTTTCCTCAAAATTGAGACATTCTAAATGTTCCCTCAATTTTATTGCAGTAGCTATTCACTCTCGAAATACAACAATAATAAATCCAATATAATCATATATAGTGAAGTATGAGGACGGTAGTGTGTACGCAACGTTACCCCTACCTTGTGGAGAGCTATTCATGATGGGGTCCAGACCCTTAAATTAAGGAAGAAAGTTTCTTCCTTGTCTTTCTTCATTTGTCAATATTGGCTGCCCATCAGCCCATGTTTTGTTGTATTCTGCACTTGTCAATTTTGGCAAGCTTGCAGAGAAAAAGTTTCAAATATGGTTGGCAGTGTTCGCACTATAAAATGAGAGTTTCGGCTCTCATTTTGAATACCAACAGAAAGAGAGAAAAAGAGTAAGGTTTCACAGACAGGGTATAAGAAAATAGTCTGTGAAGAAATTAGAAAGTGAGCAATATTGTAGTGAGGTGGAATATCAAAATAGCGTTATTTCTTGTGAGTGTTGCAGTGGTCTTTGGAGTATTTTACTCGGACCTACAAAGTGTAAAAATTCCTTACTATAGTGATATCAATTGCTTCTCTCGGGGCCATGCTTTTTTCCCTTATTCAGAAGGGTTTTCCACGTAAAAATATTGGTGTCATTGTTACTCTTTTATTTTTGTTAATTACCGTATCTCGGTGCTACATTATTATTCCGCTTTTATTACGGTGAATATTATTTTGGTAGGGGGTTTATTCCCAACAACTGGTATTAGAGCACAGGTTCTGCTCGTTCACTGAAATACTATTCACTATCGGTAGTACTATACTCGGGGAAAAAATGTCCGGAGCAAAGTACGAGGTAGCTAAATTCAACGGAGATAACAGTTTTTCAACATGGCAAAGAAGGATGAGGGATCTACTCAAGGTATTAGCGGCTGATGCCAAAAAGCCTAATACCATGAAAGCTGAGGATTGGCCTGACTTAGATGAAAGAGCTGCATGTGGTAAATAACATCATTGATGAAGACACTGCACGTGGAATTTGGACAAGGTTGGAAAGACTATACATGTCCAAAACGCTGACAAATAAATTGTACCTGAAGAAGCAGTTATACGCCCTACACATGGGTGAAGGTATGAATTTTTTGTCACATTTAAATGTGTTTAACGGACTAATCACACAGTATTCCAACCTCGAAGTAAAAATCAAGGAGGAAGATAAAGCCATCTTGCTATTGAACTCGTTGCCATCTTCGTACGATAATTTGGCAACGACCATCCTGCATGGTAAAACTACTATTGAGTTGAAAGATGTCACATCGGCTCTTGTACTCAATGAGAAGATGAGAAAGAAGCCTGAAAATCAAGGACAAGCTCTTATCACAGAAGGTAGAGGCAGGAGTTATCAAAGGAGTTCGAGCAACTATGGTAGATGCGGAGCTCGTGAAAAGTCAAAGAATCGATCCAAATCATAAGCCAGAAATTGCTACAACTGTGATCAACCAGGTCACTTCAAAAGATTGCCCAAATCCAAGGAAGGGCAAAGGTGAAACTAGTGGCCAGAAGAATGACGACAACACAGCTGTCATGGTGCAAAACAATGACAATGTTGTCCTCTTTATAAATGAGGAAGAGGAATGCATGCACCTGTCAGGTCCAGAGTCGGAATGGGTGGTTGACACAGCAGCATCTTACCATGCCACACCGGTAAGAGTTCTTTTTTGCAGATATGTAGCAGGTGATTTCGGCACAGTGAGAATGGGTAACACGAGTTACTCAAAGATTTCGGGGACTGGTGACATTTGTATCAAGACAAATGTCAGATGCACATTGGTTCTAAAGGATGTGCGGCATGTACCTGATTTGCAGATGAACTTGATCTCGGGGATTGCTTTGGACCGAGATGGATACAAGAACTATTTTGCAAATCAAAAGTGGAGACTCACCAAGGGATCATTGGTGATTGCAAAGAGAGTTTCTCGTGGCACGTTGTACAGGACAAATGTAGAAATATGCCAAGGAGAATTGAATGTGGCACAAGATGAGATTTCTGCAGATTTGTGGCATAAAATAATGGGTCATATGAGCGAGAACAGATTCTTTCCACGAAATCACTTATTTCTTATGCCAAAGGTACAACAATAAAACCCTGTGACTGCTGTTTATTTGGTAAACAGCATATAGTCTCATTTCAGACATTGTCTGAAAGAAAATTGAATATACTTGATTTAGTATATTCTGATGTTTGTGGCCCAATGGAAATTGAATCAACGGGCGGTAATAAATATTTTGTTACTTTTATTGATGATGCTTCACGAATATTGTGGGTTTATATTTTGAAAACCAAAGATCAGGTGTTTCATGTTTTCCAGAAGTTTCATGCTCTAGTAGAAAGGGAGACAGGTCAAAAGCTAAAACGTCTCCGAAGTGATAATGGAGGTGAGTACACTTCAAGGGAATTTGAAGAGTAGTGTTCAAGTCATGGGATCAGACATGAAAAGACAGTTCCTGGAACCCCAACGCACAATGGTGTTGTAGAAAGGATGAACCGCACTATTGTGCAGAAGGTGAGAAGCATGCTCAGAATGACTAAACTACCTAAGTCATTATAGGGTGAAGCAGTTCAAATAACCTATTACCTGATCAATAGGATTCCATCAATTCCATTGGCGTTTGACATCCCAGAGAGAGTTTGGACCAATAAGGAGGTGTCCTAATCGCATCTGAAGGTATTCGGTTGCAGAGCTTTTGCACATGTACCAAAAGAGAAAAGAATAAAGCTGGATGATAAATATGTTCACTGCATATTTATCGGATATGGAGATGAAGATTTCGGGTACAAATTGTGGAATCCTGTAAAGAAGAAGGTCATCAGAACCAGAGATGTAGTCTTCCGAGAAAGTGAAATTGGAACTGCTGCTAATATGTCAAAAAAGGCGAAGAATGGTATAATTCCTAACCTTGTTATTATTCCTTCTACTTCTAACAATCCCACAAGTGCAGAAAGTACGACCAACGAGGTTGCCGAGCAGGGGGAGCAACTTGGTGAGGTTATTGAGCAGGGGGAGAAACTTGATGAAGGTGTCGAGGAAGTGGAGCACCCCACTTAGGAAGAAGAACAACCTCAACCTATAAGGAGATCGGAGAGTCCAAGGGTAGAGTCATGCACGTACCCTTCCACAGAGTATGTCCGTGAGCCAGAAATTCTTAAGGAGGTGATGTCCCATCCAGAAAAGAACCAATGGATGAAAGCCATGGAAGAAGAGATGGAACCTCAACCTATAAGGAGATCGGAGAGTCCAAGGGTAGAGTCATGCACGTACCCTTCCACAGAGTATGTCCTCATCGGTGATGAGGTGAGCCAAAAATTCTTAAGGAGGTGATGTCCCATCCAGAAAAGAACCAATGGATGAAAGCCATGGAAGAAGAGATGAAATCTCTACAGAAAAATGGCACATACAAGCTGGTAGAACTTCCAAAGGGTAAAAGACCACCCAGATGCAAATGGATCTTTAAACTCAAGAAAGATGAAAACGGCAAGCTGGTCAGATACAAAGCTCAATTGATGGTTAAGGGCTTCGAATAGAAGAAAGGTATTGATTTTGATGAAATTTTCTCACATGTTGTCAAAATGACTTCTATTCGAACAATTTTGAGCTTAGCAGCTAGCCTAGATCTTGAAATGGAGCAGTTGGATGTGAAAACTGCATTTCTTAATGGAGATTTGAAAGAAGAGATTTATATGGAGCAACTAGAAGGATTTGAAGTATCTGGAAAGAAACACATGGTGTGCAAATTGAATAAGAGTCTTTATGGATTAAAGCAGGAACCAAGGCAGTGGTACATGAAGTTTGACTCATTCATGAAAAATCAAACATACATAAAGACCTATTCTGATCCATGTGTATACTTCAAAAGATTTTTTGAAAATAATTTTATTATATTGTTGTTGTATGTGGATGACATGTTAATTGTACGAAAAGACAAGGGGTTGATAGCAAAGTTGAAGGGAGATCTGTCCAAGTCATTTGATATGAAGGACTTGGGTCCATCACAACAAATTCTAGGAATGAAGATAGTTCGAGAGAGAACAAGTAGAAAGTTGTGGCTATCTCAAGAGAAGTATATTAAACGTGTACTAGAACGCTTCAACATGAAGAATGCTAAGCCATTCAACACACCTCTTGCTAGTCATCTAAAATTGAGCAAAAAGATGTGTCCTACAATAGAAGAGGAGAAAGGGAACATGGCTAGAGTTCCTTATTCTTCAGCAGTCGGAAGCTTGATGTATGCAATGGTATGTACTAGACCTGATATTGCTCACGCAGTTGGTATTGTCAGCAGGTTTCTTGAAAGTCCTGGAAAGGAACATTGGGAAGCAGTCAAGTGGATACTCAGGTACCTGAGAGGTACCACGGGAGATTGTTTATGCTTTGGAGTATCGGATCCAATCTTGAAGGGCTATACGGATGCTGATATGGCAGGTGACATTGATAATAGAAAATCTACTACTGGATATTTGTTTACATTTTTAGGGGGAGCTATATCATGACAGTCGAGGTTGCATAAGTGTCTCGCACTCTCTACAACTGAAGCAGAGTACATTGCCGCTACAGAAACTGGCAAGGAGATGATATGGCTCAAACGGTTCCTTCAAGAGCTTGGATTGCATCAAAAGGAGTATATCGTCTATTGTGATAGCCAAAGTGCAATAGACCTTAGCAGGAACTCTATGTACCATGCAAGGACCAAACACATAGATGTGAGATATCACTGGATTCGTGAGAAAGTGACGGACGAATATTTACATGTCAAAAAGATTCACACAAGCGAAAATCCTGTGGATATGCTGACCAAAGTGATATCAAGAGACAAGTTTGAGCTATGCAAAGAACTTGTCTGCATACACTCAAACTAGAAACTGTGGTGTTATCCCCACTAGATAAATGGGACTGGAGGGAAGATTGATGGGGTCCAGCCCCTTAAATTAAGGAAGAAAGTTTCTTCCTTTTCTTTCTTCATTTGTCAATATTGGCTGCCCAGCAGCCCATGTTTTGTTGTATTCTGCACTTGTCAATTTTGGCAAGCTTGCAGAGGAAAAGTTTCAAATATGGTTGGCAGTGTTTGCACTATAAAATGAGAGCTTCGGCTCTCATTTTGAATACCAACAGAAAGAGAGAAAAAGAGTAAGGTTTCACAGACAGGGTATAAGAAAATAGTCTGTGAAGAAAATAGAGAGTGAGCGATATTGTAGTGATGTGGAATATCAAAAGATGGTTATTTCTTTTGAGTGTTGTAGTGGTCTTTGGAGTATTTTACTCGGACCTACAAAGTGTAAAAATTCCTTACTATAGTGATATCAATCGCTCCTCTCAGGGCCGTGGTTTTTCCCTTATTCAGAAGGGTTTTCCACGTAAAAATATTGGTGTCATTGTTACACTTTTATTCTTGTTAATTACCGTATCTCGGTGCTACATTATTATTCCGCTTTTATTACCGTGAATATTATTTTGGTAGGGGGTTTATTCCCAACAATTCACTCTTGAAATACGAAAAATATTACTGACTTTGTTTCAGTTTATGTGAACTTATTTTCTTTTTGGTATATTCCAAAAAGAATGACCTTTTCTAATATATTCATAAACAATTTAACTTAAACCTCCAATTCTTCCTTTAATGCGAAATTTTTATAACCACATAAATACTTTAGACTGTTTTTTGGTTTGTTTAGATTCACAAATTAAAAAAATTATTCATTTTTTTAAAATTTCGTACTCAGTAAAATACGTTCACATAATATGTCGAAGAGAATAGAACTCTATAACAATCTGGGGCTATGAAATGAAGCATGCCCTATGATATTATTCAAACTAGAACTTTTCTCCAAACTTATTATTTTATCGAAAAAAAATAAGATGACATTTTTACCCTCATCATTTTGCTTATAAATGAAGCTATGTCTGAGAAATTTTAGTACAGATGAAGCAGTAAAGAGAATTAAAAAGGAAAAAGCATAATGAGCAGGGGTCGGCTTGGTCAGTAGGTACATTTTGCAAGATCAGTTGTTCCTTGAAATATTCGAAGTAGGTACAATTTGCAAGATAAGTTATACCTTGAATAGTAGAAGTAGGTCCAATTTGTTGGCCGGCAATATATGGATATTATTATTTTAACCAAGAAATAGAATTGATAAAACCAAGATATCATTCATTACTAATATTTTGCTCTTAAAATACAAGACAAGCCAGGTAGTTTTTGTTTATCAGAATCATGGCAGAGGAACCAAAGAAGCTCCCTGATCTTCCTAAAGAATCACCATCATCTCCATTACCCGTTCTTGGTTAGTTTCTCCGTCTCTTCTCCTTGTTATAATTTTATATATTATGTATATGTCCAACTTAGAATTATTTAATATTTCAAGATTAATTCCTTAACAAGATTTGTAACCGACTAACCGTCTAATGATTAGTGATCTCTGGCGGAGGCCGATCTAGGGCGAATTTTATAGGTTCAATTAAATTTATTGTTTTTAGCTCGAATTATGTAAATATATATAAAAACAGATATAATTTTGAATTGACGTACTCTATATCCTAGATTTGTTTTTCATATCAAGTCTTATAGTCTTTTTGGCCAAGTTTTTAATATCAAACTTACTTTGAGAAGCATTTTTTTCAAAAAGAAATACTTTTGACGAGAAAACAGTTTGTGTATTTAAAAGTACTTTTGAATAGAAATTGATGTTTGGCTAATATTTTAAAAAATATTTTTAAAAATAGAAAAGTAAGCTTCCGGACCATCATTTCTAGTCATATAGCATTCCTGAAATTCTAGAAAATAATAAACAGGACGAGCCTTCCTGCACAAGCATATGTTCTCTTGAGATTCAGGCTTCTCCACAATGATTTGTTATGTCCTCACTTCCAAGTTGAAACCTAACAAAAGAAATAAATCTGAAGTGTTGCGAAAGATTTCCACCAAACAAAGAAAAAAAAGAAACACACTACTTGCATCTACAGACACTTATTTAAATCTCTTAAAACTAAAAAAGTCGACGGGCTCTTCTATTCTAGTCTCTCTGTCGACCAAATAATGCTTGGCAAAACATGCTACTATTATTTTGTAGTACTAGTATTTAAGTTGTGATAATGAAGAAAGTTTTTTGTCAGATTGGAGTAACCAACCAGCTGGGAAAATGTTATGGCCAGAGTTGGTTGGTGTGACAGCAGAGGAAGCAGAAAAGAAGATAAAGGAAGAAAAACCAGAGCTGAACATACATATAATTCCACCTAATTCTATGGTAACCATGGATTACCGTTTAGAACGGGTCCGTATATTTGTTGATGCATCTGGAAAAGTTGCCCAAGAGCCTCGACTTGGCTAATCCATCTTTCCAAAAATCACTTGTCAACGACGAGAATCAAATGCTATTTCTGGTTTTCCCTTTGAATTAATGCTGGACTACTGTGTCTATGTCTATGTCTATCCAGTCTGATTTCTTTTTGGATTATGAATAAAGGTTGGGTGAATAAACTATCATGTCCATAGTTTTTTGTTTATAAAGTAAAAACTTCCTTGTGCAATATGGTGGCTATTACATTCTAGTTTGATTGGTAGTTTTCTTTACCTTTACATTCTAATTTGATTGGTAGTTTTCTTTGTTGAGTCCTTAAATTATTCATCACTATTTGATTCAATCATCATTAGTATATCTTGGTAAATAATAGATTTAAAAATTGATTTGATAGTGTTACATTGATAATGTGGTCGCTGAAATATGTGTTTGGTAGTGTATGTCTTATATTTAAGAAATAATCGATAAATAATTGAAAAAATCAAAAAAAAAAAAAAAGACAAACCCGACATTAACTGAATCGAGCAAAAACTGACTTAATTGGTTTGGTTTGGTTTTAATAATTAAAAAATCGACTTACTTGGTTTGGTTTCTTTTTAGGAAAAAATCGATCCAAACCGAACCATGAACACTCTTACATATAAGTCATAGCCTACAAATAATGACAAGTGCTAGCCGGAAACTTTACTTATCGAATTCCCTCGCCGAAAATTTAGCCAGCCAATTATGACCATGACTGCTCCTCTTGCTTTCCTCTTCTTCCTTACTAGTCACCGCAGGAATTGACCACTGACTGGCGATAATATTAGTTCACATCAATTTCCCAAGCAATGATTCAATCCTTGAAGCAATTTCACCAACAGATGCAAAAGTCACAAGCTCAAAGTAAGTGGGTTTTAAATTTTACTCATCAATTCGCTTCGCCTAATTCATCAAATCACTAAATTAATAGTATTTCAATTCAACGAAACAATTCCAAATCTCATTTTTCAGTAACAAACAATTAATAAAAGTTCCAAATTTAGACATGAGTTTCTTTTCTCGATTCAAAGTGCAGAATCAATGAACCAATAAGAGCAGTAGCGAAATTTCTTTTTTAATAGTATGATTTTGAGTTTTGTAGCGACGGGTAAAAATTCAGATCTTCTTATTTCTGCAGTGGTGTAGCATAAGGCTCAACCTTGTCTTCTCCTCTGATTTTCTCTTATAGTTTCTGTGAATATGTAGATAATATTTTTAAGATCTTTAGCTAAAAGTTTAAAACTCCGGCGATCTTGTTACTATTTTTGGCAACTGTAAGGCCTTGGACGTTGGTGGTTGGTTTCTCAATGAGAGGAAGAACAGAGAAGATGATTATGCATAAAGTTGAAATATCTACAAAACATATAGTTATTACACAAAAATTATACAAAATAGACTGTCATTATACAATTATATACAAATAGACTGTCACTATACAATTTATATACAAAGAGAGTATCACTATATAAAATATATACAAAAATAGAATATCATTATATAAAATATGTACAAAATAGACTATCACTATATAAAAATATACTAAATAGACTGTCACTATATAATTTATATACAATTAGCTCTCACTATATAAAATATATACAAAATAGATGGTCACTATACAAAATAGATTGTTACTATACAAATATATACAAAATAGACTGTCACTATACAAATAAACTGTTACTATACAAAAAATATACAAAATAGATTTGTCACTATGCAACAACAACAACAACAACAACCCATTGTAATCCCATTTAGTGGAGTGTGGGGAGAGTAGTATGTACGCAGACCTTACCCCTACCCTTGGGTAGAGAGGCTGTTTCCAAATAGACCCTCGGCATCCTTCCCTCCAAGCACTTCCCACCTTGCTCTTGGGGAGACTCGAACTCACAACCTCTCGGTTGGAAGTAGGGGTTACTTACCATCAGAACAACCCCTCTTGTCATTGACATTATGCAGAAAATATACAAAAATAGTGTGTTATTATGCAAAAAATATACTAAAATAGACTGTTATTATACAAAAATATATAAAAATAGACATTTCGCATATGACCTGCATTACATATTTCATTCAATTGTTAGCTAATACTTATTAGATCCAGACGTACATTTAAAAAGGCAAAAAAATGTTGCTCTATTGAGCCAAGTGAGGGTTGAACTTGTGACCTTCAACTTAGGAAACAAGTGCTCTAACCACTAAGCTACAAGCGCTTATGCTGTCATGTTTATTCCTTTCAGCTACTATATTCAATACGTTTGGGCGGAATGGGCCATTTTCTGTAAGTAGGACAAAATATGAGCTATTAAAATTTTGATGGTCTATGGAAGATAATTTTCTCCCCTAATATCGAGTAATTCCACCTACCAAAGTTTTAAAAAATGAAACAAAATCATCTAGAATTTATATTTCTCCTAGGATACTTGAACTCTAGTATTCAATTCTATTTCACTCATATTATTAATCATTAACCCGCACCCATGAATGTAATAAGTAAGCATATTACGTGAAACCAAGAATATCTTAGGTAGTGGAATACTAGAGCTTATATGCACAAGAGAAGTCCCTTCACTCTTCCTAGTCTCTTTTATGCACAAGAGAAGAGCTTTTACGTACTTATTTTAGTTTTATGATCCTGTTACATAGGACATTTATTCTTAAATTTATAGCCAATTTTAATTTTATTATGATCCTATTACATGGGATATTTACTTTTAGTTTTATATCCAATTTTATTTGTAAATAGCCATAATGGCCCATTTCCAAAAACTTAGAGCATTTTGAATAGCAGGACAAACGCTATTGATAAGTACACACATATATGATATGGTAACATCTTAACCTTCATTGAGGGTCTGTTTTGAAGGCCAAAACAGACCAACTTGTAATGGGGCCTATAATTGGGTATAATTATATGGCCAAGTAATGAAATTAGATGTAATTAAAGAAAAGCAATTACACTCTTCATTTCTCAAGTATGTAGGCAAAAAATTGATGGTAATTACATCATGTAATTACAAAATGACTTTTCAATTTTTTTCATTTTAAATTTTTCTTATACACACATATTCATCACACTCTAAAACCTAATTACATATGCATTCGAATTATTTAATTTTATAATTATTTTTATCTAAAATAAATGAATATCAACCTATCTAATAATACTTGTGTAATCATACACGACACTAGAATTATGCTACAATTACGTTATGATAAGTGAAAATGTCATTGTAATTACACTATTATGCAATTACTTGGTTTATTATAATTACTACTATCCTACTAATTGCACAGTTATTTCTAAACATATTCTAATTTCCTCTCAAACAACCATAATGGGCCACCCGTAAAAATTTAAGGCGTATAAATAAGGAATTTTTATGCCCTATAAAAAATCTTAATACCCTATTTATATTAAATAAATATCATTTTAAAATATTACATCATATAAATACCTTTTATTCTTTATAGCAAAAATTATAATTATAGTTATATCCTACTTTTAAGGCATTATGTTATTTAATATTTTCTCTCTCCTTTTTACTATTTTCTCTCGCCAAATACACGTTCTCTCTCTTTTGCATACATGTTTCTCTCTTCTCCCATATCTTCTCCCACATAACCACGTTCTTTAACTATTTTCCCACCCAAATTTACTGAAATCACTACGGAATCACTAGAATTTGCGCCCGCGAATTCAGCCAATACGACTGGTAATATTTGTTATTCGATTTTGATACCATTTTTGTGTTCTTCGATTTTGAAACCATCTTTTTGTTCTTCGATTTTCATACCGATTTTTTCATAAATTTCTGAAACAATAACCATTGTTAATGTTTTCTCATCAGGAAGCTTTGATTTTCTCTCCAATGGCGGATTCAATGCCAGCCAATAGAGTGATTAGAGGTATACCCACCAAAATTCTCAATTTTGATGGGCAATTTTTCTCGTTGCAAATAACTCAAGCGGAGTCAGATTTTACAGGTTTATCAGCAAATCCAGTTGCTGAGAGAAGAACTAAATTACGCAATGACAAGTTGAAAGAAGTCCACGTTGAGAAATCTTCAAAAGAAACAAAAATTTCAGTTGAAAGCAAAAATTTCAGTTGCTTCAAAGAGGAAAAAATACGAATGATAGACGACACCAAAAGGTAATTGCTATTTGTATCAATATTCATTCAAAGAAACTTATATATGTTCATAATTATTCAATCATTTTTACACCAGTACGATGTTGTATTCATATGTATTTGATTGTATTTTTGTACTATTTTGTATAATGTATTATGTTTTTCTTTAAGTATAATTATTCTTATGTATTTTGATAGTTTTCGACTCTTCAAATTTAATATCAATTCTACTGGTATTCATGTGTATTAATCTTTAGTTTTCCAACTCTTCAAATTTAATATTAGTTTTACCTGTATTCATATGTATTTTCCAACCTTTTCAAAATTAATATCAGTTTAACTATTCATATATGTTCATGTGTATTAAACTTTGGTTTTCCAACTCTTCAAATTTAATATTAGTTTTACTTGTATTCATGTGTATTCAGATTTGGTTTCCAACTTCTCAAAATTAATATCAGGTTTACCGGTAATCATATGTATTCATGTGTATTCAGCTTTGGTTATTTTTGTTTGCAACTGTTTAATCTTCCAGTAAGTTGTCAAATGTATTCATATGTATTCATCTTACTTATTTTCTATGTCATTTGTGTGGTATCTATTTTTGTAATATGTATTTAGCCTGGTCACTGTATTTAGTCTTACATAAGTGTTTATAGTTGTATTGATATGTATTCAATAACTGTTTTAATATGAAATATACAATATATCCAACTCTATTAACATGTATTTATTATTGTTAATTGCACACTAGCCAAAATTTGCGCCTCATATTAGTGTTTATAAACACTAATATAGTCTCCCTGCTAAAAGAGAACCTTACTCCTCTTCACTACCAACAATTCCGCAATACAAGCTTTGGCTCATTTCTTCAAATGAAGCATTGTGAAGTTCAACATCAACTCTTCAGATGCTTCATGGCTCTCCAGTTAGAAGGCACTCCTAATAATGTATTTGCAATACACGTCAATGGTACTGAATTACATTTCTCGTTAAGGGAGTTTGCGCTTGTGACTGACCTAAAATGTGTTGGTAATGATGAAGATTTTGAGTTTAGTGAAACGCTTCCTAACCGGATTATTGAGGCTTACTTTGGTGGTGCTAATCTTGTCAAGAAGAAATATTTGATAAAATGCTTCTATGACAAGACATGGGGTCCCGACAACGATAGTGATGCCTTGAAGATATCTTTGTTATATTACATACATACCTTTATTTTTTCATCCGAGAAGAATAGTACAACTATACGAAGGCTACATTTTGACCTAGTAGAGAGTGGGCGATATTCTGAATATCATTGGGGTTTAAAAGCATTTGAGATGTTGACAAAATCGATTAGCAAGAAGATGGATGCTGTAAAGAAGTATTACAGAATAGTTTGGATGCCCCTAGCTATGCAAGTGTGGTTTTATGATTGATGTTCTTCTGTTGATTCCAAGATTGCACTCTGAGTTGATGACGTGGTCCCCAGAATACTCAATTGGAGAACCACCGGAAATCAACCAACATTTTCTTATCTGATGAACGGCATGTTCAACGACACCAGAAACATGGTAATATACAAATTGTATCACTCATATATTGTATTTTATAATAATTAATAGGCATATGTTTGCATATACAAATATGAAGTTGCATTCATATACATTGTTGATACTCCAATACCTGCTGTAGTTTTTGAATTCACTTGCAAAATACATTTATATAAATATACATACAGATGAAAATACACGTATAATTAGCTGCATACAAATATTGATGCATACAGATGTACACTTGCAGGTTTGATTCAATATACATCAATACAAATGTATATGGACTAATAATCACCTGCATAAACTTGTATACAAATCCATTAAAGATTATGCATACAGTTGAATACCTGTATTGCATACAATACTATTAAATATGCATACAACAATATACAGCTGTTGTAACCTTCATTATTAATTCTTCATACATATGCATATTAATTCCAAACCATCAACTCTGCCTTATCTTCAATATAAATATTATTTTATATTCAATATCTGCATCTGGAATTTTTTATTTTGACTTTTATTATATTTCTTTTTTCAGATTGTTTTCAAGGACATCAGTCCAAGCGATATAGAGCTTTCTGTTATTCAGATTCCTCATGTAGTCGCTGATGTTGAGAACATACCTACTCCAGCTATTTCAGACAAATCTGGAGAGGATTCGGATGACTTTCCTCCGTCACCCGATCTTCCACATAAGAAGAAACATGTTGCAATTGTTAGTCCATCTTCATCACCGCCCCGTAAAAAGAGCAAGGAACACGAAAAGGCACCATAATGAAATAGAATATCAGCCCAACATTCCTCTAGTTTGTGTTTCCAAAATTGGACATAAAGTTTTGCATGACAATCAGATGCTACGGGGCCAAAATGATGAAGTGTATTCTTTGAGGATAGATCTTAATTCATTCAAAGAATATGTGAGTATTTAACCACAGATTAAACATTACAGTCTAATGATTAGCATTTACATATTTTGGCTTTATCCTCTAACTATTTTTGTATTCTTAAGGTTGCGGGGGAGTTCAAGTCTCTACGAACATTTATCAGTGATAACTTCAAGAAGCTTTCAAACCATCTTCAACAAAATATGCAAACTGAACCCACAGGGAGACGTGATGATGGCAATGACACAGCTGTCGGAGATAATATTGAGGTTTAACATTCTTAATGTATTGAGCATTTGTATTTACCTCTATTCATATACAACCTGCTAACCTTCATATGAAAATTCATTCTTAACATAGTTTGCACATGTATTTACCTCTATTGAGCATATGTACTTAGTTGTATCCGTATCTTGGCTAACCATAATGTATAAATGCAATTAACTTATATAATTAAATGTATTTCAGCTTTATTTATATGTATTAAGTGTATTATTTAGTATTAGCTATTTGTAGTTCAGTTTATTAATCAGATATATTCAAATGTATTTTTCTGTATTTCGCTGCTGACCCAATTGTATTTTCTATATCCAAATTCATGTTAATAGTAGTCATGTTAACCTTCATATGTTAAATTCATTCTTAACATAGTGAGAACATGTATTTACCTCTATTGAGCATATGTATTCAGTTGTATTCTTATCTTGGCTAACCTTAATATGTAAATGCAATTAACTAATGTAACTAAATATATTTCAACTTTATTTATATGTATACTTAACATATTGAGCACATGTATTTAGCTGTATCCATATATGTGTTAATATGTATATATAAATGTTGAATTTAAAATTATTTAACCTGTAAGTAGGGGTATTCTGATTTGTAATTTTTAACATATTTAGCATTTGTATTTGGCTATATTCATATATGTCTTAATCTGTATATGTAAATGCAACTAACATATGTATTTAACTGTTTTCCAGCTGTATGTAAATGTATTCTGATGTGTTAATCTTAACATATTCAGCATATTTATTTACATGTATTCATATTTATGTTAATCTGTATATGTAAATGCAATTAACCCCTGTATTTAACATTTTTCCAGCAATATGTAGATGTATTTTGATTTGTTAATCTTTAACATATTGAGCATATGTATTTACATGTATTCATATTTATGTTAGCCTTAATATGTAAAGGCAATTAACTTCTGTATATAAAATTATTTCATGTGTAATGTATTCTAGATAATTATATGTATTTAAAGGCATTCTAACATTAACTTACTACACTAACAATTATACATACAACTACTAGAAAACTACATCAGAAGTACCGTCCAACATACCATCTACAGTTCAAGAGAGTGTATCTACAGAATTCTGTGTATCTCAATTTGAACTGGACGACAAGTTTCTTCCCAGTCAAATACCAGAAACTAGAATTGTGATTCACTCCAGTGCAAAAAAAGCTGAAGCCACACCAATTCAATCTCATAGGAGATGAAACTCTTCGCCTTATGAGTCTAACTTTGACTCGAGATGTAACTTATTTTTAAAACTTGAGATTGAGCGTTCATTTAGGCTTTGTCATTTAAAAGTCCCTAATCACGAAATCAATGTACAATAGGTACCTCTGTAAAGTTGACCCCCATTTTTGAGAATTGACACCCCTTTGAGGATGATACAATAACGTGACCACATTCTATGTTAATCGTTCAAGAATATGATAAATGGGTTTGTGATGGTCTTCTAGCTAGATATGATCAGAAGTGAGTTTTCTCATTTTAATACATTTTCGAATTTTTTAAAATATATATAATGATTTTTATATATTACTTGCAAAAGTAATTTGGAAGACCATTACAAGAAGAACAAGTCAATACTTCACATACCATTGGATTTTGGAATTGACCAGGTTGATTCCAAAAATTGGTTTTACAATCTATCAATTGACGGGAAGCTATGGGATGACAATGTAAGTTTTTCCCTAAACTGACTAAATTTTCTGTAAATAACTACATGTTGTTTCAGTCAAACATATTATGTTGTTTTACTCAACTGTATTCAGTTATATTGTGGTGTATTCATATGTATTCAACTTTTTTCTGTATGCATTTGTATTCAGCTTTATTAAACATCTATATTTATCTATTGTAAATACATTTTCAGTTGAAATCAACTGCTTTATTCAGCTGAATTCTATTGCAATTATCATAAGCTTTATTCAACTTCTAAAATCAGTAGTATGTCACCCAGTTGCTGTATTCAATTGAATATTCAATGTATTCAATTGTATTCAGCTTACTATATGTTATGTAAAGCAATACAGTTGTTTTTTTCATTCAAGTTGTATTCAACTTTCATGTAATAGTTATAGAGGTACTCAGCTGTATTTAAGTGTATTAGCTATTTGTATTTAAGTTTATTATTCAGATATATTCAAGTGTATTCAGCTACTGACCCAATTGTATTTCTCTGTATTTAATTGTATCTTTATGTATCCAAATGCAGATAATAGTAGTCATGTATTTATCTATATTCAGTTATATTAATTCTTAGTTCAACAATTAAACTCACTCTATCTACTAACATTTTTTGTTAGTAGTTTATTATTCATACATATTCAAATGTATTTTTGTGTATTCAGCTACTGACCCAATTGTATTTCTCTGTATTAAATTGTATTTTTCTGTATCTAACTTCTGATAATAGTAGTCATGTATTTATCTGTATTCAGTTATATTATTTCTCAGTTCAGCAATTAAACTTACACTATCTACTAACATTTTTTGTGTATAGCATATGGATGTAATATTCTACTATTTAAGAAGGAAGGGAAAGTACAATTAGCATATGGACTTCAAGTATAAAACTGTTGATTGTATATTCAAGACAAGAATCGTTGAAATATACGACAGGTATAAAGATACAGATAGTGATGCTAATGTAGCCAAACAAGAGTACGTGGTATGTGAGTATATGAGGGGCTACAGATTGCATGCTAATGTACTTTGGAATACTGTGAAAAATGTCTTGATACCATTCAACTTGAAGGAAAACTACACTGGGTATTGGCTGTTGTAACATTCAAGGAGATATGTATCAAAGTGTATGACTCGTACAGATCTGCAGGTCATGATGCATATGTAGTTTCGGAGATTGATAAGCTAGCTAAGCTTCTACCTCTTTATCTATCAATCAGTGGCTTTTATGGAGATAGTCAAGTCATAGATTGGTCTGCTTGTCCAGCATACACTGACAAGTCACATAACAATCCTTTTGAAGTTTTTTTCATTTTAGATCTGCCTCAACAGAAAGCGGGCATCATGTAAGTGTGCAATCACCATTCTTGTATGTTGTTACAAATCTAATTGTATGAATGGTTTTTAATTGTTTCAATCATTTATTTTTCAGGGATTGTGGAGTGCATGTTGCAGCATACGCAGAATTTCTGAGCACTATTGGAGAGATTTCAAAAATAACATTTGATTCCGCTCTTCTCCGTCTAAGATATGGTGCTCTCCTCTGGGATTATGCTATGCACAAGATAGACGCTGATGCCATAAGCGAGAATGAAGCACCTTCAAAGATTGCAAGGCAAATCACTGAGTCGGAATCAAAGATGCAGATAGTTTTAGAATAGCTTTATGTTATTTTATTTTTGGACTGTAGTTTCAGCAGGCAAAGGCTGCTCTTTTGAGTATTTTTGGGTATAGATGCTACTTAGTTTGAAATAATTGTCACTTATAGCAACAATGTTCACGTACGATCATTGAAACTTTTCAATGACAGTTTCACTATTTTGTTCATAAGTATTTCTGCTTATACAGCTGTATTTTTTTTCCTTACAGTTGTATTCATTTGTATTCTATTGCAACCATTCAGAGACATCTTTCAAGTTCAGATAATACATATTAAAGAACACAATTTTAGATGTATTAAGCAGGTTGCACTTGATCATATATATTCAGATGTACTCAGTTATATTAAAGTATATTATTCCAAAAATTATCTAGTTGTATGTAAGTGTATTATTCTGATGTATTTAGTTGTATTTTGGTGTATTCAGCTGTTTGTTAGATAATACGCTTAACGCTAGAGGGGGGGTGAATAGCGTTATAATAAAAATTAGCGTAAACTTTGCGGAATTAAAAAATTGTAGGAAGTAAATAAGTGCGATAAATAATAAAGTACGCACCGATGTATTCCGGTTCACCACAACACGTGGCTAGTCCAGTCCCCGAGAGACTCTCTCGAGATTTTCCACTAGCTTGTCAAGCTTACGGGTGCTCAACAAACCTTTACAGCTTAAGGACACAAGCCTTAACACCTTTGCTCGGAGATACAACACTCCAAGACTTCACTGTTAAGCTTACGGGTGCCTAACCAACCTTTACAACTTAAGGACACAAGCCTTAACACCTTTGCTCGGAGATACAACACTCCAAGACTTCAACCAAGGAAACACAAGTTCCTTACAACAAGAGAATCACAATTCTCTTACAAGTGTACAAAACACTAAACACTCAAACAAAGCACTCCTTAATGAGTAGATATGAGTAAAAGAAGTAAGCTCAAGATCACAACAACTATGGACAAGACTTTGGCTCTCAAAAGCTTTATGAAATGAATATAAAATGATAAACAATAGTATGCAAGCTTATAGCAATAGAATGATCAGTTGTTGTGTGTTGTTGTGTTAAAAACACTGAAATGAAGCTGTATTTATAGTTGAAAAACTTGGCATTACCGTTGCCTAATTGCCAATTAAGAGTTGTTGATTTTACTGTGTGACAATCGATTGTCAAGAAGTCAAAATCGATTGTTTGCCAATTGTTCCAGAAATCAATCCCAGATTTTATGCTTAACAATCGATTGTCCAAGATCAACAATCGATTATTGGTAACGTTCAAAAAATCATTTTCAGATTTTACGCACAACAATCGATTATACAAAATCAATAATCGATTATTCAGCAACGTTCAAAAAATCCTTTCCAGATTTTAATATCAACAATCGATTGTACAAAATCAACAATCGATTATTCAGCAACGTTCTAAAAATCTTTTCCAGATTTTAATTTCAACAATCGATTGTACAAAATCAACAATCGATTACCTGACGGTATTTGAAAACTTTACGACAACGGTCAACTTCACAATCGATTGTGCAATGTTAATAATCGATTATTTATCAGACTTTGAAAATCATTTTAGACACTGCCTCTTGCCAATCGATTGTTTTATACTCACAATCGATTATTTAATAATTTTGAAAAAGTCTGGAAGACACTGCCTCAACACAATCGATTGTCATAAGTTCACAATCGATTATTTTGTGACTTTGAAAAATCTGAAGGACACTGTCTCTTCACAATCGATTGTCATTAGCTTCGCAATCGATTATTCAGAGTTTTGAAAAACTTTGATGGACACTGCCTCATCACAATCGATTGTCATAAGGTTCACAATCGATTGTCATGCAGGTTTGAAAAACCTGATGCTCACTGCCTTAACACAATCGATTGTCATTAGTTCACAATCGATTGTCATGCAGTCTTGGCTTAACATAATCGATTATCATAAGTACATAATCGATTATCTTAGTCCAGATTTTAGAGGCATGTTTAAAAATCATTTTGACTGAAGTAAATATGCATGATTTAAAATCATTTAGCATTAAATTAAATATGCATGATTTTGTAAAAATAATTTTACGAGAGAAGCCATGTAATGAGTCAAGTTGTCGGATCAAGATCATAATTAAGAACGACTCATTTAAACTATTAAACTTTGTCTTGTGCTTGAATCTCGTTATCCACCAATTGTGCGCTTGTACTTGAACTTCGTCATATATCAATTTGCGCTTCGTTTTTCATTCATCAAAACCTACACATAAGAACACACGTTTTAGTATAAAGCCTTGAGAACATGTTTCCAACAATTTCCCCCTTTTTGATAATGGAAACTTTAAGCGGGTTATGCAAATCAAACAATTTATAAAGACGATTCAAGACAAGTATATATATGCATCAACAAGTATGCAATTTGTTCCCCCTCAATATATGAATTCCCCCTCAATTTAAGTTTATAAATATTGAGAGTGGATGCCCGTTATCTTCCCCCTTTTGCCATTAGCAAAAATAATATAAGAAGATGCCAAAGATGTAAATAAAACTTGTTTATTTATTGGAAAGAAAACGTGATTACTTAAAGAGAGCACAATAACTCAAGTAATAGCAGTACAATCGATTATTGATACGAGATAATCGATTATTAGACGACAGAAACCGATTTTTCTGAAGAAGACTTGATTATTGCGCGTCATGCTTTATAATTCCCCCTACCTTTAGGGCGATACCTGCAAAAATTCGTTAGACGTCTCCGACGCTCAAGTTAGAAATCATGTAAAATAAAAAGATGAAATGCATGACTTAGATCAACGTGGAGTCAAGAATCCCGAGTTCACTACGAATTCGGAAGAAGGACTCTTTCTCTAAGGGCTTTGTAAAGATGTCGGCCAATTGATCTTTGGTTTCAACAAATTCGATTTCGACATCCCCCTTGAGAACGTGATCTCTTATAAAGTGATGTCTAATTTCAATGTGTTTTGTTCGCGAATGAAGAACGGGGTTCTTCGTGAAGCATATGGCACTAGTATTATCACATCTAAGAGGGATATGATCAAGACTTAGGCCATAGTCCAAGAGTTGTTGTTTCATCCAGAGGATTTGAGCGCAACAACTCCCCGCGGCTACATATTCAGCCTCGGTTGTGGACAACGCAACACTTACTTGTTTCTTGCTAAACCAAGAAACGAGAGAACTACCGAGCAAATGGCAAGTGCCACTAGTGCTCTTGCGGTCCAATTTGCATCCAGCAAAATCGGAGTCGGAATAGCCAACGAGTTGGCATGTAGAACCTTTGGGGTACGATAGACCCACATTTGTAGTACCAACAAGGTACTTCAAAATCCGTTTTACTGCAGTAAGGTGAGACTCCTTCGGACACGATTGATAACGGGCGCATAAGCACACGCTAAACATGATGTCCGGACGACTAGCAGTAAGATAGAGAAGAGAGCCAATCATACCTCGATACTTCTTAGTGTCAACTTCCTTACCTTTCTCATCTTTGTCTAGATGATCGGATGTGCTCATGGGAGTCGCCATTGCTTTTGCATTGTTCATTTCAAATCGTTTCAGCAATTCTTTGCAATATTTGGCTTGGCAAATGAACGTACCTTCTTTCATTTGCTTTACTTGTAATCCCAAAAAGAATGTTAACTCACCCATCATAGACATCTCAAATTCGCTTGTCATTAAATCGGAAAATTGCTTGCATAAGACATTGTTAGTAGCACCAAATATGATATCATCCACATATATTTGAACTAATAAAATATCATTATTTTTATGCTTAACAAAAAGGGTGGTGTCAACTTTCCCCCTAATGAAATCATTTTCCAATAGAAATTTACTCAATCTTTCATACCAAGCTCGGGGAGCTTGTTTTAAACCATAGAGAGCCTTTTTGAGTTTGAAAACATGATGGGGAGATTTAAAATCTTCAAAGCCGGGGGGTTGTTCAACATAAACTTCTTCTTGTATAACACCATTTAGAAAAGCACTCTTCACATCCATTTGATATAAATTGAAATTCATAGAAGAGGCAAAAGCGAGCAATAGACGAATAGCTTCTAATCTAGCTACGGGAGCATATGTTTCTTCATAGTCAATACCCTCTTCTTGATTATAGCCTTTTGCTACAAGCCTAGCTTTGTTTCTAGTGATTACACCATTTTCATCTAGTTTGTTTCGAAAAAACCATTTTGTACCAATTATGGTATGATTTTCGGGTCTTGGCACCAAATCCAAACGTCATTCCGTTTGAATTGGTTAAGCTCCTCTTGCATTGCCAAGGTCCAAAATTCATCCCCAATTGCTTCTGAGATGGTTGTTGGTTCAATTTGAGACACAAAAGCAGTATGTCCTAAGGTGTTCTTAAGGGAGTTTCGGGTACTTACCTTTTCTCCGACGTCGCCAATTACCTGTTCGAGAGGGTGATCTTTGATTGTCCTCCATTCGTTAGGCATTGTCGTTTCTTTCTCAATTTGTGGCGCTTCCTCCGTTGGTTGTTTCAAAATTTCGTCTTGATTTTCCTTAGGCGTTTCCTCTTGTATTTTGTCTTTCAAGCTATCTAAAATACCTGCAAGGTCAAAACCGGAATCCTTTCTCGCCAAGCGAGCATTATTTTCGGCAAATACAACATGAGGGGATTCCTCCATAGTTTCGGTTCTTTTATTAAAAATCCTATATGCTTTGCTACGTGAGGAATAACTAATGAAAATTCCCTCATCGGACTTAGCATCAAATTTTCCCAATTGATCTTTGCCATTGTTATGAATAAAACATTTACAACCGAATACTCTAAAATGGGAGATATTTGGTTTCCTTCCCTTGTAGAGTTCATAAGGGGTCTTCATGAGTATTGGCCTTATGACTACTCTATCTAAGATGTAGCATGCGGTACTCACGGCATCCGCCCAAAAATGTTTGGGAATCTTAGCCTCTTCGAGCATGGTTCTAGCCATCTCTTCGAGACACCTATTTTTCCTTTCCACCACCCCATTTTGTTGTGGTGTACGTGGAGCGGAAAAGGTATGCTCGATACCGAGTTCGTCACAAAAGTCCGCAAAGAGATTGTGATCAAACTCTCCCCCATGATCACTTCTAATTGAAGTGACGGTTGTTTCCTTTTCGTTTTGAACACGCTTAAGAAAATATTTAAAATTCTGAAAAGCATCACTTTTATTGGCAAGAAATAAAGTCCAAGTAAATCTACAATAATCATTAACAATCACAAAAGCATAACAATTTCTTCCTAGACTTTCAATGCGAGATGGTCCAAATAAATCCATGTGAAGCAATTGCAATGGTCTAGTAGTTGAAACAATGTTTTTCGATTTGAAAGATGCTTTTGTTTGCTTCCCTTTTTGAGAAGAATCACAAATAGAGTCGTTTTCAAATTTGGAAGACCAACAACTAAATTTTGTGAAATCAATTTGTTCAAAAGATGCGTGTTTATATGTGCTACTCTACGATGCCATAGCCAAGTATCATCCTCTTTGCTCATAAGGAAATCCACATATTCGGGTGAGGAATTAGCAAGATCAACCATGTAAATATTATCCACTCTAAAACCACGAAGGATAATTTTGAAATCACTACGTCTAAATACTAAGCATTCATCCGAATCAAATAAGGCAAGATTTCCCTTGTCACATAATTGACTTATGCTCAAGAGATTATGCTTTAAACCTTTAACAAGTAATATATGCTTAATAGAAGAATTTTCATCCTTACCGACCGATCCGATGCCGATAATCTTTCCTTTATTGTTGTCACCAAAAATATCACTTCCTCCTTCTTTGTGTTCTAGTTGAAGGAATTTGGATTCGTCTCCCGTCATGTGCTTGGAGCATCCACTATCAAGGTACCATAGTACACTTGATCCCTTCAAACATACCTACAAAACAAATTAATGCGTTTTAGGTACCCATGCCATTTTGGGTCCTTGAGGGTTAGGCATATTATAATGATGCGATTGAGTGATATGTCTATGTCGTGTAAAGCATGCAGGAGCAATATGACCAATGCGTCTATAATAATGACAAGTCACGTTGGGGTTATGCATCCTTCTAGGTTCATAGTAACTTGATGGACGAAAATGATTTACTCTATTTTCATTATGACTATTGCGCATTTCATGAGAACCATTTCTCCTACTATTAGTTCTAAAATGAGCAGCATTTCTAGAATAATGGTCATGTCTAGATATTCTAAAAGGTTCAAAACTCCTTCTAGTATTTGGCCTAGAATATGCATCATTTCTAGGGTAGTCATTTCTAGGTGGTAAGTCATTTCTAGGTCTTCTAAAATGTTACATTTGGTCTAGCATGCATATTTGTTCTAGGATTGCTATTTCTAGGATAAGCATTTGTTTTATTAATCATAGGTTGAGCCTTAGGTGGTTGGGGTTTGGCTTCAACCTTTTCTTTAGGCTCATTCTTAAAGCCTATGCCATGCTTGGTTGATTTCAAATTAACAAGGACCTTATTCAAATTTTTGTGGGAAGAATTAAACTTATCTAAGGTACCTTTAAGTCTATCTACCTCATATTTGAGATGCATGCAAGAAGAACAATTTTTAATAGAACTTTCGGGCTTGTCGGCGCTTCTTTTTCCGAAAAACTTGTTTTCTTCTTTCAGCTTCTCATTTTCTAAAACCAATTTCTCTAAATCCTTTTGTTTCAAAGAAAGCTGTTTTTGAAAATCTTTTTCTTTTAGAGAAGCATTTTCTTTTATGCTCTTGACAGTTTTTGAAGCCTTAATAAATTCAGTATATAGCTCATCAAAAGCAGTTCGCATTTCCTCAAGAGTAAAGAAGTTTTTAGAAGATATTTGACATACCTCATCTTGCTTGTCTTCTTGCGCCATAAGACAAAGGTTTGCGGCTTCGTCTTCTTCTTCTTCTTCGCTTGACTCATCTCCGGAGTCTCCTCCCCAAGAAATGTATGCACGTTGCTTCTTAAAAGGTTTCTTCTCCTTTTTGATGTTTGGGCAATTTGATTTGATGTGGCCGGTTTCACCGGATTCATAGCACTTTATTTGTTCGCCTTGCTTTTTGCCCTTTCGTTCATATTCCTTTCGCATGAACTTTTGAAATCTTTTGATAACGAGTCCAAATTCGTTGTCTCCGTCCTCATCAACTTGAGGTTGGCTTGTGCTTGCCTTAAGCGCTATTCTTTGCCTCCTTTGATCATCAACAAGAGGGTTAAGTATAGTAGACTCATAAGTCTTAAGGTTACCTCTTAATGCGTCGATGGTGACATTTGAGACGCCAATGGATTCTTGGATTGCGTCGGCCTTTGATCGCCATGCCGGAGTGAGACTTCTAAGAATTTTTCGAACAAGTTCTCTGTCCGTGAATGTCTTCTTGATAGCATGTAGATCATTTACGATTATTGAAAATCGTTCAAACATTTCATCCACCTTTTACCTTCCTTCATGTGAAATAATTCATAAGCATGGGTTAGGAAATCAATTTTGGCTTCCCTTACCTGGTCCGTACCTTCGTACGTAATTTCCAGCTTGTCCCACATTTCCTTCGCCGTTGTGCAACACGATATTTTCCTGTAATCGTCAGCATTTACAGCACAATATGATAAATTAATTGCTTTAGCATTATTTTGCACCTTTCGGATATCATCCCCGTCATATTCTTCTTCGGACTTGGGAACCCATTCGGTTTCAACCTTTTTGGTTGGAATTTGATTTGCCTTCGTTATCACCTTCCAGAGATGAAAGTTGTTCGCTTGAACGAAGATTTTCATCCTCTCCTTCCAGTACGTATAGTTTGTACCGTTGAATAGAGGTGGTCGTGTGGAGCATTGTCCTTCATCAATTCCTGCAAAAGAGTCACGAGTAGAAGCCATGGATGGTTCTCTCAAACTGTTAAGTCTTTAGAGAGTTGGGCTTTGATACCAATTGTTAGATAATACGCTTAACGCTAGAGGGGGGTGAATAGAGTTATAATAAAAATTAGCGTAAACTTGCGGAATTAAAAAATTGCAGGAAGTAAATAAGTGCGATAAATAATAAAGTACGCACCGATGTATTCTGGTTCACCACAACACGTGGCTAGTCCAGTCCCCGAGAGACTCTCTCGAGATTTTCCACTAACTTGTCAAGCTTACGGGTGCTCAACAAACCTTTACAACTTAAGGACACACGCCTTAACACCTTTGCTCGGAGATACAACACTCCAAGACTTCAACCAAGGAAACACAAGTTCCTTACAACAAGAGAATCACAATTCTCTTACAAGTGTACAAAACACTAAACACTCAAATAATACACTCCTTAATGAGTAGATATGAGTAAAAGAAGTAAGCTCAAGATCACAACAACTTTGGACAAGAATATGGCTCTCAAAACTTATGTAATGAATATAAAATGATTAGCTCTATAGTATGCAAGCTTATAGCAATTGTATGATCAGTTGTTGTGTGTTATTTTTTTTTAAAACACTGAAATGAAGCTGTATTTATAGTTGAAAAACTTGGCATTACCGTTGCCTAATTGCCAATTAAGAGTTGCTGATTTTACTGTGTGACAATCGATTGTCAAGAAGTCACAATCGATTGTTTGCCAATCGTTCCAGAAATCAATCCCAGATTTTACGCTTAACAATCGATTGTCCAAGATCAACAATCGATTATTGGTAACGTTCAAAAAATCATTTCCAGATTTTACGTAAAACAATCGATTATACAAAATCAATAATCGATTATTCAGCAACGTTCAAAAAATCCTTTCCAGATTTTAATTTCAACAATCGATTGTACAAAATCAACAATCGATTTTCAGCAACGTTCAAAAAATCTTTTCCAAATTTTAATTTCAACAATCGATTGTACAAAATCAACAATCGATTACCTGACGGTATTTGAAAACTTTACGACAACGGTCAGCTTCACAATCGATTGTGCAATGTTAACAATCGATAATTTATCAGACTTTGAAAATCATTTTAGACACTGCCTCGTGACAATCGATTGTTATATACTCACAATCGATTATTTAATAACTTTGAAAAAGTCTGGAAGACACTGCCTCAACACAATCGATTGTCATATGTTCAGAATCGATTATTTTGTGACTTTAAAAAATCTGATGGACACTGTCTCTTCACAATCGATTGTCATTTGCTTCACAATCGATTATTCTGAGTTTTGAAAAACTTTGATGTACACTGCCTCATCACAATCGATTGTCATAAGGTTCACAATCGATTGTCATGCAGGTTTGAAAAACCTGATGCTCACTGCCTTAACACAATTGATTGTCATTAGTTCACAATCGATTGTCATGTAGTCCTGGCTTAACATAATCGATTATCATAAGTACATAATCGATTATCTTAGTCCAGATTTTAGAGGCATGTTTAAAAATTATTTTGACTAAAGTAAATATGCATGATTTAAAATCATTTAGCATTAAATTAAATATGCATAATTTTGTAAAAATAGTTTTACGAGAGAAGCCATGTCATGAGTCAAGTTGTCGGATCAAGATCACAATTAAGAACGACTCATTTAAACTATAAAACTTTGTATTGTGCTTGAATCTCGTTATCCACCAATTGTGCGCTTGTACTTGAACTTCGTCATATATCAATTTGCGCTTGTTTGTCATTCATCAAAACCTACACATAAGAACACACGTTTTAGTATAAAGCCTTGAGAACGTGTTTCCAACACATTTCACCTAGGTATCTTGCATGTTTCCTAACTCGCAGAGATAATTGGTAATTCAACTCATCACCTAACGTATTTGTGTCTGTTGAGATTTGAGTTCTAGTAAAATATACTATTTCCTCCATTTCATATTAAATGAGTTACTT
The DNA here is from genome assembly GCA_034376525.1 of Nicotiana benthamiana. Taxonomy (NCBI): domain Eukaryota; kingdom Viridiplantae; phylum Streptophyta; class Magnoliopsida; order Solanales; family Solanaceae; genus Nicotiana; species Nicotiana benthamiana. The sequence goes on along the minus strand of CM067331.1, from coordinate 65,000,176 downwards.
TTTTTTAGTCTGTTTCAAAATAAATAATATATTTTTAAATTTGAAAATAATTCAACATTACCCTTTCTACCCTTAATAAGAAGTTTTTTTTTAAAAAAATAAAAAATGGTAGTAGTGTGGACTAACTACTACAATGTCTCAGTAAACTCCTATACTCTTAACTATCTGTACACAAGTAAAGTCATATGAAGTTAAGTATACTAGTTAAGGAAAACAGTTTACTTTCCTCAGTCCAATCTGCCAGGCTTTGCATTTTCTGCCTCTAAGATGTAAGAGTAATGCAATCTCTCTGCATGTCGATTCCTCTACAAAACCAGTTCCTTCAAATCGAATATGATTCCTTTCCCTCCAGATGATTGCAGTAGTGGTCACAAATGCAGCAGCTGTGATTGCATTCTGCCACAGCTTGCTTTTGGTTTTGCTGCAAATCCAGTGTAACTCATTTTTCCAGCAGCCAATGGTTCTGGTATGTCCCAACCAAACACAAATTCTAGACCACAAACTGTTGGTGGTAGAACATTCAAAAAATAGGTGCTTGAAGTCTTCATCATACTGCTTGCAGAATGCACATAATGTAGGAACTTGTATACCCATGCTATGCAATCTATCAACAGTGGGAAGTCTGTACTGAGCAGCCAGCCAGACAGTAAACTTATGCTTAGGCAGTACATTTGTGATAAGCAATAAGTTCTTCCATGTAACCTTGGTGAATAGGCAGCATAGTGAGATACAGTTTGTGAATTTGAAATCTGTTCAACCTGCAAACACTCTGTAGCCTACAAACCAGATCCCTATAGCTGAGTATTTTCCAGCACCATGTCTCTACTGTCCAGTATCTTCCTGATCACCCAAGAGGCTGTAGTTGGTACAGCAAGTGTATCAATATTCCCCTTCTTGATGTAATAGGTATGAACCCATCTCACCCATAAGCAGTTCTTTTTCCTAGCCACATCCCATAACAATTTGGTTATGGCTGCTTTGTTCCATATAGACAGCCTCAGGATATTAAGTCCACCAGAAGATATAGGTTGGCAGACCTTGTCCCATGCTACTAGAGCTCTTCTGGATAGTGTGGCTTTACCAGTCCAGAGGAAAGTTCTACATATTGCTTCTATAGACTTCATTACTTTCTTGGGTATAATGAATACCTGTGCCCAGTATGTCTGAATGCCAAACACCACAGACTTTATCAATTGAGTTCTGCCAGCATAAGATAGCATTTTAGCTGACCAACAAGTGACTCTAGCTGTTATCTTCTCAATGAGGGGCATGTAGTGATGGATAGCCACACAAATGGCATTATCCCACAAACTTTTTACTCCTTATTCTTTTAAAATCACAAATTTCAAAAATCTTTTCTTTTTTTCTAAATTTTGTGACGGGTCAAACTAACTCATAAAATATAGAAATTACTATTTTATATATTTTATTGATCATTAGACTACATTTTAATTTGACGCAATAGTGCGACAAGTAGTAGACGTATGACATTGGTTGCCCGAGTAGACAAGTGGGTACAATGGATACAATTACCTGCTGGCGGCACATTAACATGGGGATTAGACAGCATCACTCGTTTAATAATTATATTTTGGTATATTCATATTGTACTATGTGGTCAAATTTCGCATCACAGACCAAGATTTCACCTTTAGCCACCACACATTCTGAAACTCCTATTTAAATAAGAGACACAAGGCATGCTGAAGGCGATACTAGCCTTTCAATAAAAGAATTGTAACCTCACATGTAAACTTCCTGTTTTTGTTTGTTTGTCCCTCTCACCTCCGGTTCTGCGGTTCATATGCGCAAACAAATACTTCAATTTGATTTGCAAAAATAACCAATTAACAGTGAGAAGTGTGACCGGTATGCCAACAAAGCAATTTTATTCTTAATAGCTTAGGCCTTTTTGGAAAAGAGTCACACTTATAGTCTACTCTATTACAATCAACCATTAATAATTACCTTCACGAGTCAAACTCCTGATTTATACGCCACATAAAAAACAATTTTACCATAAAAGTATAATTTGGCTCAAGACAAGAGGGGTTGCTCTGATGGTAATCAACCCCCACTTCTAACTGAGAGGTTGTGAGTTCGAGTCTCCCCAAGAGCAAGGTGGGAAGTTCTTGGAGGGAAGGATGCCGGGGTCTATTTGGAAACAGCCTCTCTACCCAAGGGTAGGGATAAGTAGGGGTGTACATAGACCAGGTTGGTTCGGATTTTACAATTACCAAACCAAACCAATTTTTGTCACGTTATTAAATCTAAAGAGCAAACCAAACCAATAAATTCGGGTTTTTCAATATCGGTTTTTCTCGGGTTTACGGGTTATTCGGGTTTTTTCGGATTTTTTTCCAATAAAATCTTCGTAGAACAAAATATATAACGTATGCTCAAAATATTTCTTTAATCCTAGTAAGATACAACTATATAAAGTATTTTTCAAGAAAATAATACAAAATATGAAATATGTCATGACTCATGACATTATCCTAAAATATTCAACAATAAAAAATAATAAAATTATGTACAATAAATATTGCTAATTAAAAAGTCATAATAAAAATAAACATAATCTAAAAGCTAATTCATGCTAAACTAGATAGACTAATAAGGGAGTATTAATTATATGCCTAAAAGCTAAAGAACAATAAAAATAGGTTATGTATTTTTATTTAAATTATTGCAAAATAAAAGATAAACATTTAATACATTCCCGTTCGTAATATTAAATTGAATATCTTTTGTTAGCATTAGTATTGATTGCTGGCATTATTTAATTTACTTATATTGATGGCTATAAAACTTATTGGAGCATTCAAAAGTTCTAAATCAAACCTTGAAATAATACAAATTATGAAATTTTTAAGAAATATTTATAAATTACATTACAATAAGTATATTTATATATTAAATATATCTAAAATTGCTATATATGTAATGTCGGGTTGGTTTGGTTTCGGTTTGACTTTCTTTAGTTAAAACCAAACCAAACCAATTATGGTCGGGTTTTTTTTTCCAACACCAAACCAAGTCAAACCAAACCATAGTCGGGTTTTTTTTCTCGGTTTGACTCGGATTATCGATTTGGTGCAGTTTATCGGTTTTCTTTATACACCCATAGGGATAAGGTCTGTGTACGCACTATCCTCCCTAGTCCCAATTAATTAAAATTATACTGGGTTGTTATTGTTATAATTTGGCTTAATTCAAACTATACCACAAAATATAAAAGCATCTTTGAGCTAGTGAAATTAATGCCAGTTGACTCAGTTGCAAAAGTTAAAGGAAAGGAAACACTAATAAAAGAGGAAAACCATAAAAGGAGTAACAAATATGGAAAAGAGAAGGCGGAAGTTTAATGGATTGCGCATTTCGACGCCAAAAATGATAATGTCAGAATTAGGGGTGTACATAAATCGGGTTGGTTCGGATTTTACAATTATCAAACCAAACCTATTATCAAATCAAATCAATTATGTCGGGTTATTAAATCTAAATACCAAACCAAACCAATAAATTAGGATTTTTCAACATCGGTTTTTCTCGGGTTTTTTCGGTTTTCGGATTATTCGGGTTTTTTCGAATTTTTTTCCGGTAAAATCTTTGTAGAACAAAATATATAAAGTATGCTCAAAATATTTCTTTAATCCTAGTAAGATACAACTAGATAAAGTATTTTTCAAGAAAATGATACAAAATATGAGATATGTCATGACTCATGACATTATCCTAAAATATTCAACAATAAAAAATAATAAAATTATGTACTATAAATATTGCTAATTAAAAAGTCATAATAAAAATAAACATAATCTAAAAACACTAATTCATGCTAAACTACATAGACTAATGAGGGAGTATTAATTATATGCCTAAAAGCTAAAGAAAAATAAAAATAGATTATGTATTTTTATCTAAATTATTGTAAAATAAAAAATAGACATTTAATACACTCCCGTTCATAATATTGAATTGAATGTCTTTTGTTAGCATTAGTATTGCTTGCTAGCATTATTTAATTTACAAATATTAATGGCTATAAAACTTATTGGAGCATTCAAAAGTTCTAAATCAAACCTTGAAATAATACCTTAAAAGATAAAATTATGAATTTTTTTAAGAAATATTTATAAATTACATTACAATAAGTATATTTATATTTTAAATATATCTAAAATTGCTTATATGTAATGTCGGGTTGGTTTGGTTTCGGTTTGACTTTCTTTAGTTAAAACCAAACCAAATCAATTATGGTCGGGTTTTTTTTTCCAACACCAAACCAAGTCAAACCAAGCCATACTCGGTTTTTTTTTCTCGATTTGACTCGGATTATCGAGTTGGTGCGATTTGCCGGTTTCCTTTGTACACCCCTAATAACAATGTACAACACAATAGACCCCTCACGGCTCTCACGTAAGATATTCAAAAATCTATTTCCTCATTAAAATCGAAAAAAAATTGGTGGTCTGCTGAAGGCGCAGCAACCACCCCTTCTCTTTCACCCTCCGCCACCGCCACTGCCACCGCCACTTCCCGGCGGTAGGTGACTATTCTCCGAACCTCCAGGCTCCGAATACCCATTAGCTCGTCTGGTAACTTATTTCTCATTATCTTTCTTAATCACGTTGCGCATTTCATTACATATTTCTATACCCTTTTGATGGAAGAAGTTTCTTTAGCTGGATTTCTCTCCTTAAATCCAGAAACCCTATTGAAATTGGGCAGTGAAGATTTTTAAAACAAACGTCATTATTTGCAAGGTTAAATCTTTATCATTGTAAACATTGGAAAAGGCTTGATATCTGGAATTTCCATGTGGAGATTATTGTTAAAACGTAAAGAAATGCCCAGCTCTTTAGACAAGAATAACTATGCCTCAATCCCAAATTTATTTGGGTCAAGTATATATGTCTTCTATACCCATTATGCTTTTTTTCAGTTTGGTTCATTCGAATACTCAATAATGAAGACAAATTAGGGGTCTATAAAATTAGAGATTCTCTAAATGCCACCTTGTGAAAAATGAAGTTGGAATGTTAATCGAGCTTATTTGTCTAGAAGTGAAGAAAGAATTTCAAAACATTGTATAAAGTATCTTCGCTTGTATGATGTTTGTGGTCATAGATTGGGAACATGAAGCTAGGCACCCATTAATAAAGTAGGTAAGAGAGAATTTAGTTGGTAAGTTCTATCTGTTGAGATATTTATGCGCCTCGGGTTTGCCTTTGCAGGATTAAGGAGGGAAAACTTGGGCCTGAAATGGAAACTAGATCGGAAAAATTTTCTGTGGATTTTCTCATGGGCGGAACAGCAGCCATTGTAGCAAAAAGTGCTGCAGCACCAATTGAAAGAGTAAAACTTTTGTTGCAGAATCAGGGAGAATTGATGAAGAGAGGTCAACTTAAGAGACCTTATATGGGAATTAGTGATTGTTTTCAAAGAGTTTTGCGGGAGGAAGGTCTTGTCTCATTGTGGAGGGGAAACCAGGCAAATTTTATAAGATATTTCCCAACTCAGGTGGGTCATAAATTATTTTATTTCGCCTCGGACTTGGACATGATGATTACTCTACTGAGTCATCCTTTACGTGTTTCTTGAATGGATTCACAAAGTTCTCTGTATGATTCAGACCCTTTCTAGGTTCGTAAAGTAAGGTTTTCCTTAGCTACCATGTCAAAGCAGATTTTTACTTAATGATCGTTAAGATTATGCTCATCTCTACAAGTGACGTAATGTACATCTAACATTGTCTGCTACACAACGTGCAAAGGTGGTATTTTCTGATAAATTTATAAAGCAACCAATAGACCCAACCAGTGCTCACTTCAGTGATGTCAATGGAAAATTACTCCTGTACGATCCACTTCTCCCTTACAGTCTCAGATAACAAATCTAAATTAAATCTTCTAAATGTTTTATAACATAGGCTACAAAAAGAGGGACGTGCAATATATAATTTTTTTTTTCCAAAACCCCTTCCAAATTAGGAGGATCTATAGTATTTCCACACTTCCCATCTAGTGTGATTTGAAGCCAGGACCTAACGATCGTAGGTGGAGGTGCTTACCAACTGAGCAAGCCTCACTTGTCCAATATATAAATTTAAAGTACAAAGTAAAAAGTACAACAACTATGCATCAGTCAAGCTTGTGGGCATCCTCTATATGAGTCCTCACTATTAAGAAACCTTCCGAAGGTATTTTCTACTATATAAGTGCACAAAGAATTGCAATAAAGGGAAGTTGTTTTTCCTCTGGTATCAGAATTTATAGCTTTCAATTAGATTCCAAGATATCGTCATAACATTTCGACATGTAGGCTTACAGCTCATTTGATGCCAAGTATACCACTTTACTTGGACAAGCTACTCTTCTTTGTCTTAGGAAAATCTGTGTCTTGCAGTTATAGGCTCTAGAAGACTTGTCACATGTAGGTCTAAATCTCAGTTGCCAAGTTTGTCAGTCTACAGCGACAAGTTAAGCTTTTTAGAAGAAAAATTTGTGTCTTGCTGCTACAAGCTGTAGGTAGACTTGTTATGTACTTTATTTTTCATAGAAGACTGAAAAATATCCAATTAGGAGTATACTTGAATGGATCTGTTGCTTTCTTCCTTTTTATATCTAATGCCATTCTTCTTCTGTTGAGTTTGCCATGTTTTACCAAAATTCAAATGTATGAATTTATTGATTATACTCCCTGTGCAAAGCTTTTTCATGCTTTTAAGGTGTTATAGATAGAAGATCTCCTCTCAGTGTAACCTTTACCCACTTTCTCCGAAGAGGTCTCTTGGTTGTCTGTCTCTCTTCAATGTACGAAGTAGGAGGAAGTCTAAGGTGACTGCCATAGATACAGGAACCGAAGCGCTCCCACCACCTAGCCACTGACCGCAATAAAGGACAGGAATTGATAGACTTGAGTGAATTTGCAATATGTTTCGAAGTGGCCACTAAAAAGGACTATTAGCCTTTTAGTTTTTATTCTAGCTACAAACTGGAATTCGGATAGACTTCCTGTTATCCTTACAATAATTTCACAGCTTATATTTATAATAGCTCTTGATGATGATGATTGCTTCAATAGTCAGCTATGCGAGAAAGCTTATTGCAAAGTTTCGGTATCCATCAACAAGGGTACCGCAGAGGTGCCGCCATACATGCAGTGAAGGAGAAAGGTTATTGAAATCATATCGAAGTTATATTTGACTAATAGTGCAGAGAAGTTCCCTGACGACATGAACAAAACTTGAGGGCCCCGTGCTAACTGTTCTGAGAGATGTTATTACTATGAAAATAAGGTGAATGCCTAAAGGCACAAGATTTATCCTCATGCTCTCCATGACATCTTGAGCATGCATTGCATTAACATAAGTATGAGCCTGTAGTTAGCCGTAAATATTAGTTGCTCCTATTCAAACTTAGCACCTCTCCAAGCAATCCTCCTTGGACTCTACTCGCCAGGACCTCAAGCACAATTTCGACCATATTTGGAATTATTAGTAAAATATCAAGAGCTCCAATATGTTCTTCTCATATCTTAGTCTGAATGGAAAAATACTCTCTATTTTTGGGTCCGACATCAGAATCATTATCAAATTCACTTTGGTTATGGTGGTATAGGCCTTTATTTGTTTGTTATCTGAAACCATACATGGAGGTGGGATGGACATGTCTCCTTTAATTCGTCGTATCCTATATGAAAAATGAATGTGCTCATGCCTATTCAAAGATGTATTTTACAACGTCTGCATATTTCCTATCTAGATTTCTGCCAAGTAGATTGTTCATAAACCTTCTTTACAACTAAGAAGAAATCTGTGATTGCTGCTGTTATTATTGTGCTCGGGATATGTGCGGTCTAGCTACATTCATCTGAAGATCTTAGGGAAATATTGCTGAGTTTTGGTGGAAATAATGCTTTGCATATGCGGTGCACTCTATCTGTGATGAACTCCTCATGAATCACTTAACTAGTCTCATCTGTTCTTTTTTTGTCTTCTCTTTCATCTGTCTGATCTTTGCATCCACCAAAAGATCGTCCTTTTCAATTGGCATCAAGTGCAAGATGGATTTATGGTATCAAATAATTGATCAACATGTTTCTGTACTTGAATATTGATGAATCCTACTATCAAATTCCACAGAAGTATTTCAACTAATTTTTGGTGAGCTTAAATTGTTATTTCTTTCATAGGCTTCCAACTTTGCTTTCAAAGGTTACTACAAGATCCTCTTTGGATATTCAAAAGAGAAAGATGGATGTCAAGTGGTTTGCAGGCAATGTGGCATCAGGTAGCGCTGCTGGGGTAACTACTTCTCTGTTCCTTTATCACTTGGACTATGCAAGGACTCGCTTGGCAATGGATGCTATGGAGTGCCCGGTTAATGGTAAACGTCAATTTAAGGGGCTAATCGATGTTTACTCTAAGACATTGTCAAGTGATGGAATTGTTGGCCTTTGTCGGGGTTTCGGGGCTTCAATTATGGGGATAACTCTGTATCGAGGCATGTACTTTGGGCTCTATGACTCCATGAAGCCAATTGTTTTAGTTGGACCCTTACAGGTATGTTAGATTCCTTGGTTGGCAGTTTCTGGTTTGAATTTTCTGTGTTGTTGCACCATTTCCTTCTTTTAGATGAAACACAAAGAGAAAACAGCTTAAAAGAAGATTAAAAGTTGCTCTTTCATTTAAATTTATGTGGGGTATTTGAGAGAGGGACGAAGGGAAAATGTGTTATGGTGCTGATCTTTTTGATAAATTATTTGAGGGGGATGAAGGACATGCCCTGATATGACTTGTCAAAGTATGGCTGCAGACACTTATCTCGATATTCATTCTCATTCGCAAGACAATTTTCTTGCCCGTTTCCTGTTGGGTTGGAGCATAACCACTTCCTCTGGGGTATGTGCCTACCCATTTGACACAGTCCGCAGAAGAATGATGCTAACTTCAGGGCAAGAAACAAAGTATAGGAACTCCATGCATGCATTCCGCGAAATTATACGCGTGGAAGGTTTTGCTGCACTTTTTAGAGGAGTAAGCGCAAACATGCTATATGGCATGGCAGGGGCTGGAGTACTTGCAGGGTATGATAAATTACACCAAATTGTATATAGACCTGCTTACAGTTTTGAGACTCAAAGAGCCTTCAACAAGTAAGACGTTTGCATGAATATTGTACATGTATACAACACTATTTCATTTGCATACGGAAGTATGGGTTCTTGGCAGAAGCAGAGATGTAGAAGCGCATTCATTTCACCAACTGATTGTAACGAAATGAAAGCAACAGTATGCAGCAGGGTGCTCGCGCACAAACCCGTGAATATGAAGTTCTGTCACTTGTGCTGCTGTAGACCATGTGTTGTGGACCATCGGAACAAAACAATGACGTACGTGGTGTCATACAAGACTACACTGTGAATACTCTTGGTTCCATCTGACTATTGTTTCTCCCCTCTCAACTTTTTTCGAATTGACGCTCGGCAAGAGTTACCATGTGCATATGCAAGCCCTGTATTTTCTGTACAGTCCATTCTAACCCTTTTTTTCTTTGCTTTTTACCTCCATTGATCACTGATCTGACTTCTTGTGATAATCTAAACTTTTCACTTGTTAATGCATAGGTTGATACTGTAGGCCTTTTTCTTTAGGTAAATGGGTTGAAAGTGTAGTAAAAGATCAGTTAACCTGTATAAGTACATTGATTTTCTTGGCATGATATGATTGTTACTTGGTGTTAATATCTTCACTTTTATCATACCAAGCTCCAGTTGAATTTTTTTCCAATTCTTGCTTAGTGGTTGCTTTGTCACCAATAGAGAGTACAGACTCTCTACTTGAATAGTTTCTTGACTATACATTCTTGCTTTGCCTTAGATCTTTTAAGGATCTGATACCTATATATTCCAATTATTTTGGTCCAAGAAGAATAGAGAAAATATTTATTCTGAAATGAAATTAATTCCTTTCAAAGTGAATTAACAAACAAAAAAAAAAACGAAAAAGTGAATGATGGGAATAACTCCATCAAGCTAAAAGCCAAAATTTCTTATGATGTTTAGTAGTAATAAGATATCCTCCAGATTTGCTGTTCTTTTCACAGCAACTGTCATTCAGTTAGCCTTCTGAATACAATATTTCACAACTCTACTTCTTGACTTTTTCCTTAGCAGTCTCCACATTATTGATCTTTTCCTTTGTCCTAATACCATTAAAGACACCTTACGTTGCTTTGCTTCTTCTACAATCACAGCTCCTTTCTCTTTTCCTTCTTGTATTGCTATCTCCACTTGCACCTAACATGATCAGCAGCTCGTTGAATTGAAATATAATGGATTTGTAGACTTAATGTTTACTTTGGGCCAAGTAAGCATGGTTTTCCCTAAAGAGCCGTTCAACATTTAGAGTTTTCGTACAACTTATATGTAGTTTTTTCTACATCACACTCGTGGAGTGTGGCCTTTTATTTCACATGCGTGAACATTGAATGCTTTATTCACCGGGCTGTCCTTTTTATACAAGTAAATTACATGGTGTAATTAAGTTATACACTGTATTTACCATATATAAATACACTTTGAAATAATTACATTTCGTAGCTACTCTTTATATTTTGTAGCAAAATTCCAACGGTAAATACAATGTATGGATGTAGTAACTGTATGTATCACTGTATTACAGTGTGTATGTGTTGATACATCCATTTACAGCGAATGAATACAAGTAATACAAGTTGGTAACAATCGAATAGCAACTACGAGTAATAAATAAACAAACTATAATTACGTTTCGACTCTAAACTGTAGTGCATTATGAAAATTGGTACCATCGGCGTAAAATGTGAAAGATCATTTTGATATGCATGATGCAGAGTATCACTTGGAGTAGAAGATTTTTTCTGTTAAGTCTTTCTCGGTTGGCTAAGGCCAATAAAAATATTTGACACAACTGTTTACTTTGGTCAATTAATATGTTTTTAAGTGATTTATGGGTCTGAAAATATTTGAAGTCACTTTAGAGCTTTGCGATCAATCTTTTTGTTACAGCATATTTGGGGTGAAAACCATAACTATTTAGAAACCATGTCTTATCAACCAAAATATAATATATCTCAATTTAGTTACTTACCTCTTGTTTCCTTGTTTGGCACATATTTTTCATGGAGCAAAGAAGTTCATACGCCTTCTGATTAAATTCACTGTTGACTTTTTCACCTACGGCATATAAAAGATAAAACTTATCAAGAAAAGAACTATGGTACATGTGTTGAATTGGTCGGAGGCAAAAGGATAGCCCGGTGCACGAGGTATCCTGCGTTCAAGGAGGGTCCTGCGGGGAACGGTCGCACCCAAAGAGGTGTGATGTAGACGGCCTAACCTAATACAAGCATTAGCGGCTGCCGAACCCGTGACCTATAGGTCACACTGAAACAACTTTACTGTTACTCCAAAGCTCCCCTCATTTGAAGAGTAGCAAAAAAATTTGAACCTTTATTTGAAATCTTGCTGACATAGAGAAGAATAAAAGTATCTTGACTTTGTACAGTATGAGAAAGTGCCCATTGCGAAGCACAATTGGCATCAAGACTAGGATCAACAACAACCATAACTCTATTATTATTGCCAGTACTCTCAAAATCCAGCCTCGAGTCTACACTGTTGAAACTCATTTCTGTGCTATTTTTGTGGATCAAACCATTCTTCTTGTACGGCTGAGAAGGCGAACGCGCTCCAACACGGACCACAGTTTTGCTTTTGCAGAATCCTGGTAATTTTGCACGGACACGCATCATTCTTTGTGATCAAATCCAAATGAAAGAAGCTGAAATACACTTTTTATGTGGTCTTGGCCTAAAGAGGCAAATGAGACAAATTCTATATTTCATTGTAATGTGTAATATGTGGAGGGAAGAATATGACTTTATATATATATAATTAGAGGTTTAAAGTCATGGCAATCATTTTCTGGGATCTGTTTGTATATTAGACTTTCTAAATGTGGGGTTCTTGGTTTCTTGACGTGCCTACCATGAAATGGTAGTAGACTCATAATGACTGGTTGTTGAAATTTAAATGTTTCAATTAGATTGGTAGTAAAAGGTGATAGTCTAGATTTATTGTAAAGCATCTCAACTTCATGACATGCCCTCTATTCATTTTTAATTGTCTACTCTAGATTTTTCATGATCTTTAAGAAATAATAAATAAAATTTATATTTTAGAATTTTATTCGTAATAATGGTAGTATTTTTAAAAGCTGTAGAAAATAATTTGGCGATGATAAGAATAAAATAGGAAAAAATAATTATCTTTGCTTGATTTAATATAGTGCACAAATACAAGAGAAAATATACTTTTAGTATAGTAAATGTGTAAAAGTGAGACGGAGGAAATATTTAATAACAGTGTTTGTTAGCACAACAACAACAACAACTACTACCCAGTATACTCCCACCAGGTGGGGTCTGGGGAGGGTAATATGTAGACAAGCCTTACCCCTACCCGAAAGGGCAGAGAGGCTGTTTCCAATCGACCCCCGGCTCATAGGATAAAAGGAAAAACAGCAGTAAAACAAAACAAAGACAAAAACAAAAACAATAAATCATTAGTAACTCCAGTAGAAATATGAATGCAGGTATGCCAGCACAGACTAACAAGTCTTCACTCTAAACTATGGATGAAGCAAAGCCAGCACACACCAACTAGGCCTCTCCCCGCCCGTAGAATCTTCCTTTTTTTGGTGGATCTTTAACTTTTATAAATATATATATATATATATATATATATATATATATATATATATATATATATATATATATAAAGACTAGATAAATAAATTTTTAGTATTTTAATTATAAGATATAATTGTTTATTATATATATTTACGAAGATTCTATGATTTTTTGTTATATAAATAAAATGTATAGCGTAATCTACTATTGAGTAAAATCGAGTATCTACGTCTAATATAAATTCTCCTAGACTTGAGGTAAGACTTCTAGCAAAACTTTCTGGGTGGGTGTAGTTGTTACGGTTATCAGACATTAACTGTGTAGTAAAAATATTTTAAACTTTTTTTGTTGTAAAATCCTACTCGGTACTCTCCCTCTCTTTTTCTATAAACTTATAACGTTACACTGTAATCATAATTATGTACTGAGATTATCCCTTCCATACTTTTTTTTTACTCTGTTCATCTCTTCTCTCCAATTCTTTATCGATTTAAATCCATTCTTAACTCTTTTTTCTTTAACCTCACCCTGGTCATGGTTAAGCACACATACCACTTGGTTTATCTTAACCAGTTTTTCCTAGGAATTTACAGGTTAATCCATCGAAATTGTTAAGAAATTGAAAAGATAACCATATAGTAAGAGTGATATTTAATTATTTACAGAATGATAAAAACTATGCATAATATCATAAGCATGTAAAAAACAGGGGTAATATCTTAGAACATAACTTAGATAAACATAAGTAACTTACATGTTTACAAGAGATGGGATTTCCCTTTCGGGAAACCTGAAAAGAGTTTGCTGAACTTCGAGATTTAAAAACGATCACACATAAGCATACAATCTTTATTTATTTTACAAGCTTAGAGGAGGAACTACTAGGATATTCATAAGGGAAATATTTTACAAAGTTGTTTGGGAAACGCTTTTTGGGTTTATGGAAAGGCTCTTTTTTTTTTTCAGAGAGTTTTTCTTTTCCTTATTTTTCTCGATGATACTTTCTTCTACTTTGTCTTGATTTTATTGTTGAACTTTGGAGCGGATTTAAAATATGAACTTCAAACATTTTTAGAAATTTTTGTCTTCTAGCCTTGTAGGGTACTTTATTGGGCCCCATCTTTACATTGGCTTGTGCAGGATTCCATTTAGTTGTCCACGTTTTTCTTTCCACTTACATATTTACTTTCTATCACATCTTTCTTTATGTCACGTCTGGTCCCTACCTGTTATCTCCATCATTATTATTCTTTGTCTTTTCTTGATTCATTGTTTCTGAGGAATAACCCTTTTCTCATGTGTCTAAGTTATGTAGTGCTATTGAATCAAAACTTATCCCTGAATCGTAGTCTTCATATGGACTTGAGCATCCTGATAATTCAGGTGGTCTTCATTATCGTCTCCTCCTGAGCTTTGAGACCTTTCTGGACTGGGACTTGGATTTTTTATCATATGTTTGTCTTGTTTTTCCTTTTCTTGAAAGAAATTCTCTAGTGTTTGTTTAATTACATCTTCTATTTTCTCATTTTTTTCTTTTTAACAATTATACTCTTTTTCTTTAATGTTTCTCCGTGTGTTAATGTTCTGGGTAGCCTTCGCCTTGATGAGCCTTCTTCTTCACTTTTTGGCAAAGTGACAGCCATAAACGGATTCGATTTGTCTTTACCGGTCACTGTTTGAACCGGACTAGCTGTATCATCATCCGATACAGTGGATTTTTCTGCATTCATTGGAGAATGCACACCCTTCTCATTCATTTTTTCTTGAGATGGAAAACTCTTCTTCGGACTCCTCTCTGTATCTTGTTGAGGAACCACTTGAGTCTCAGATTGCGTTATTTCAAATTTTAAAGCACGCACCCGTTGTTCTAAAACCTTTACCTGCTCCATAAGTCTGGTTTTCTTTCTCTAAGATTTCATTCTTCTGGTTTAACCTTCTGAAAGCTTCAGTCATTGATAAGCAGTGGCCGTAAAATATTATTTTATCTGTATCTTTTTGGATGTTGTATTGAATTTTTTCTGGGTTTTGTCTGAGTGCTGGAGGAATATAGTAATTTGGTCCTAGTATTCCTCTTGCGTAATCTAGTGGTTCAGTAAAATCATTAAAACTATTTAAAAGTGATTTTTTGTATGTCTTTAATAGAGTCTAATACTTCTATCCACGTTTGGAAAATACCATTTATCTTACCGTGTGCAATCACATAGTATTTAAATTTTTTTTCTTGATTTTTGTCTGTTAAATATTGCCCCAAGGCATTAAAAGCTGCCATAAAATATTTAGTGTCTTTCTTATTATATGCTATCCATAGGTTATCAATTAAACATCTCTGGAGTCTATCTATAACACATTCTGGTAAAACTCTAAATGACATATTTGATGGTGGAAAAATATTAAATTATGCTTCCCAAAAATTATCCTTTCTATATTATTTTGTTTTGTAATGGGTTGTGGTTAAAATGAAGGTTACCTAATACTGTCTGCAAGTATTTGTCTAGAGATGAGGCTTGAACGCCTTTTCCCGTGTCTTCAGTCTTGGGATCCATTGGTCTCATTCTGTACATGTAAAATATTCTTATTAATTGACAATAATTTTTAACCTACTTAAATGGTCTGCCAAATTATTATCTTTTCCTTTAATATGTTCAAAACCTAAATAATATATTGATATTGTATCAATAAAATTTAACCATCTTCTTCTATTACTATTTTTTGCATTTATCTTTTGGTGAAATTTGACAATAGCTTCACAATCAGTTCTAATTATTACTTCTTGTTTGTTTAATATATATAATTTAAAACTGTTTAATCCATAGATTACGGCTAAAATTTCTGCGTCTATACTGCTCATATTTCCTTTCTCTTTATATTTGCCACTTTGGTATGCACATATTTTTTCTGTATTCTTATCACTATATTTATTTGGTTTTGCTTTTAAAAGTGCTCCCCATCCCTCAAAACTTTCATCTGTTTCTATAATTAAATAGTCAGTTTCTAATGGCATAGTTAGATCAGGAATATTCTTTATTTTTTCTTTAATTTTTTGTACTAATTTAATATCTTCTATATTAAAATGTTTTTGTCCTGCAGATCCTGTCTTAGCATATAATGGTTCTGCTATTTTTTCCAAGTCTTTTATAAAATTTCTTGCATAATTTACTATTCCTAGAGACTTTTGTAGTTCTTTAATATTGTCTACTTTATCTGGCATTTCTAAAACTTTTTTGGCTATAAGGGGTTGTAGCTTAATCTTCCCATCCCCTAGAACTACTCCTAAAAAGTTTATATAATTTTTATATAATTCCATTTTCTTTTTACTAATGATTATTCCATTATCTACAAATAATCTAAATATTGTATGTAGATGTCCTAAATGTTCTTTTATATCTTTACTGAATACTGATATATCATCTCCATATACTAACACAAACCTTTTATATTCTCCAAATATATATTATTCATTTTTCGTTGGAAAATTGGTGGAACTGTTTTTAATCCGAACGGCATTACTAACAATTCGAAATGCCCTTCCGGACAAGTAAATGATGTCCATTCGATACTTTCTTCATGCATTTTACTTGCCAATATCCTGATTATAATCAAATTTACTAAATATCTTTTTTCCTTGTATTCTATTTATTAGTTCTGTTTTATCAGGTAGCTTATATCCATCTGTTCTGGTGTTCTCATTGAGTTTTTTATCATTTATTACCATTCTCGCTTTTCCTCTTATTATTTTACTGTGATTTCTAACCATAAAAGCTGCTGACCTAGTAGATCTCCTTATTACACCTAAGTCCATAAGTTTTTTAATTTGAGTTTTAAAGTCTTCAAGGTCTTCATTTGTAGCTTCTATTGAAGATGTTTTAATTATATATTCTGGGTTTATTATGTCTAATTTACACATCACTTTATTATTTTTCCAATGCTTTAAAGGTTTTTCTCCGATTATCTCTATCTCATCTAGAATTTTTATTATATTCTCTAGATCTTTTTCATTCTTTATTATTCCTATTCTTTATAATCCTGTTTTGAAATTGTATAATTCTGTTTCGATGTCTATTAATGTATAGTCCTTTTCTAGTATATCTCTATCTTCGTTTTCTTCTAATATTAACTTTTTAGTTTCTTCTTTAGTTCTACAGCAGGTTTTGTTATCTTTAAATTTTTTACAACATTCTTTCTCACTTTCTTGCAAGGTTTTCTGGTTTTCATTCAATCTTGTCCTTATCCTAGTTGCGGCTTCTATTGTTTATACTGGTATTTGTGTAATATTTTTAAAGAATATTACCCCATCTCTACTAAGCAAACAACTACCATTATTTTGTAATATAAAGTTCAATCCTAATACAAAATCTACATTTATATTTAAATCTCTTACCCAAATTTTATCTACCTTATAGCTAGGTTTGTAAAAATCTAAGCATGCATTTCCAAAACTAATTTGTGATTTATCTGTATAATGTTTATAAATGTTATGTGTTTCATCCATTTGCATGGCTGCTACTGGCTTGTCTAATGTTTTTATTAAATTATGTGGAACTATCCTCTTATTTGTTATACATCTTGTGCATCCTGAGTCTACTAGAGCTAATGTTTCTATTTCGTAGTCTTCTATTCTAATTCATGCTAAAAAATTTATCGTAGTTAATTTTTTATCTTCATTACATATTAAGGCATCATATTTTTCTATACTCATTGGTTCTTTATCTTCTTCGGGTGCTATATTTTCTTTTATATCTTCTAATTTTTTCCTTTTTCCATTTTTTGCATTCTTTTTTCGAATTCATTTATTCTATTTTCTAATGTAATTATTCTTAGATTTATAATAGAATTATTTGTCTCTTGATAGATTTCTTATTTATCTATTTTTGTTTTAAAATCTTTTTCTATACATGAAATACATCCTTCTAGATCGCATAATTTACATTTAGCTCTTTTATTTATACTGAGATATCATTTACATTTAAAACACTGGTTGCTTTCTAATCCTTTATTTATTTAAAATTTATGGGTACATTTTTCTAATATATTTACAAAGTTATTTTCTTCTAGTCTAGTTTTTCTAGTCCTATCTCATTTATTAACTCCTCCTCTTCTGACTCAGAGGTTTCTATTTGGGTTTCGTCTATACCTACACTTACTATAGAATATATATATACTTTTGTTGTCTGACATGTATTCATCTACATTTATTAGGGTTTCTTGAAAATCTTCTATGAACTGTGAATTTCTTGTTTTACTATTGATTCTTTTTGGGAAGATGTTGGCTAAATGTTCTACACTCCCACAAGTAGAACATCCTAGTTTGTTTTTACAGTTTCTATCTGTTCTATATTTTCTAACATGCATATTTCTATCTAAATAAGGTTTTCTAGCTGATGACTTTCTAAGATAATAATTTTTCTTATTATATTCTTTATTGTATTGGGGTTTATATCTTTTATATTTCTTCTTTTGTATTCAATTTTGTCATAACTTTGTGTTGTATATACCGTTGATTTACAGAAACTCATATTGTTCTGTTTTAGCTGTTTTTCTATTTGTAAGTTTGTACATTTTTTTGTAGTATTTCCATAATATGTTGTACTTTGTGCCCTATAGACCATTTTGTATTTGGATTTTGTATTACACCATCTCTTTTATACCATCGTTCTTCTATTTCTCTTCCTAAGACTCCTGGTAGTTTATTGAATAATTTTTTACCTAAATCTTGATCAAAAGCATTTCCACTAATAGAACAATAATAAAAGTAATCGTTTAAAAACTTTTTTATATGAAACCAACTACTTATATTTAATTGTTCTAATTTTATTAAAGCATTCTTTTGTAGTACTACTAATCCACTATTTGAATCTTCTTCTATGATCAGTCTATGTATTTTATTTGTAAAATTATAAGGATTTGCTCCCATTACTATTAAATTTTGAAAATCTTTAGGAAATTCTGATTTATAAGCTTCCCATAAGCCCTTTGTTGATTCTCCTAGGAAGGTTTCCATATATTTATACATTGTTTCTGCATCTGTGTCATAATAGGTTTTTATGAAGCCTGCTACTACTATTCCTTTCCATAGGTCTATTACTGAGTTCCACATTTGTGGATCATGGGCTGCTATATTTAATATTTTACCTTTACTTCCTCCTTCTTGTAATCTTATAGGTTCTTCTATTGGCATCCTTTTTCCTGATGATCTTACATTTTCTATTTTTGTTTCCTGGTCTATTCTGTATACTCTTCTTCTAGGTACATTTCCTGTACTAGTATCTACTGTACTTTGATACGTTGTTCTCTGAAATGGGCTTGAGCTAGAACTAACTGATTCCATTTATTCTTTTAAGCTTATTACTGAATCTGTTTCTGTTTCATAGCTATCTTGTATTTCTTCAAAAAATTGATCGAATTAAGCAGATTTTTCTTGTAACCTATTTTCTTTTCTATATCCTAAATTATCTGTTCTTAATTCGCATTTTCTAACATACTCTTCTACATTTCTTAAAGTTAATTTTCCTAGTTTACGTCCTTTGCATTGGAAAGTGTTATTTTTATTTTCTTTAACTAATTTTCTTGCTTCTTCTAATGCTATATCTACTTCGAATTCTTCTTGTATATTTCAATATTCATACATTCAGTTTCTTCTACCTTATTTTCAGCAGCTCCTGCTAAAGGCTGCTTTGTTTGGGAAGACGTGCTCTTGTTGTTTTCTTGCTGCTACGACTTCAATACAATTCTGGCTATCCTCTCTTTTCTTTTGCGTGCGGCCCGTGATGTTTTGATCCTTTCTTTCTTTCTTGCTCTATCGCTTTTTTTAGGGCCCCCCGGACCCCAAATTCTTGTTGGCGATTATTTATGATCAAAAAAATGTTGCAGAGGAGATAAGAAAAGGCTCAGCAGAGTTCTTCATCATCTGTTTCTTTATGAGTAGAATAATTATAATCAGTAAATATAACTGACGTTTCTCCTTTAGAATTTGTATACATCAAATGAGATTCTGGTTTAAATATTTTTGGTTTTAAAAAATCTTCTAAGTTTCATTCTAATCCCGCGTATTCTTCTGGGCCTATCTTAATAGGTTTTAATAACTTTATCCCTTTATTTTCTATTACTTCAACTACATCGTCTACTTTAATTTTGAATTTTGTATTGCTATTTGTTGCCATTTTTCCTATAAAACCTACACATATTAATAGATTATTTTCATTATTCATTTCTTCATATCCTTTACTCTGTATACCTATTTTTATATTTTTTCCAAATTCTGCTAGATTTATCATAAAATCTGGGCTAATATAAAATATTCCTCCATTATTTGTCATGTCTACTTCTGTTAGACCTATTATAGATTTCTTTTGATCTGACCATCTGTTATCATATACTACTATTAATACTTTAGTTCCTAAATTTTTTCTTGTTAATCCTTTTAATCCAATTATTATTAATCCCATATGCATTAAATTCTTTTTATAATTTTTATTTGTTTTATTGATTCTGGATTGATTAAGTTTAATATCACAACTTTATTTCCTATAGCTGACAATTGTTCTTCTTTATAATGTCTATATAGTTGAGAATTGGTCGAGAAATATCCTGTATTATATAGTATTTTTGGATCTAATAATCTTAATTGATTTTGCTGAAAAATTTGTATATCTTTATCTATATCTATTATTTCATCTAATTTTTTATCTTCCTCTTGTCTTTATCTAGTTAGAATTCTGGTTAGCATATTGTTTCCTATTCTATTTTCTGAAAACTTATCCTTGATTTTTCTTGATTTGTTCTTCTTGACCCACTTGGAAAAAGGTCCATTTATGGCTTTCTTATTTTTAATTTTTCTTTTTGTGGTGTTATTTCAACTCTTTTTAATTGTTCTATTAAATCATCTACCTTTGGGATCTCGGCCTTTATTTCTTTTTCTTTAATAATTTTATCTAGATTTTTATTAACCTCTAATAATAATATTATTAATGTATTATTTTGTTTTATTATTTTTTGATCAGCTTTTCCTTGAGGAATATAATTACTTAGTCCTTCTGGATTTGGTTGAATTCTTGTTGTTAATTTTTATACTTCTTCATATATTGGATCTAATTCTAGTTGTATATCATTCATGAAAGAGCGATTTCTTTTATTGTATCTATATTTTCTTTAAGTGTGCTTATCTCACCTTTTAATACTTCTACATGTTCAGTTACTTTCTACTAATCTTGTTGTTTGTATTTCTAACTCTTTAGGCTTTTCTGTAATAGTCTTGATTAACTTTTCTTTTTCCTTTTTAGTAAGTATTTTTTCTATTGTAAATTTATTATTCAAGAGTTGTATTTTCCTGTCTATTTCTAGTTCTTGTGATTTTATAAAGTCTAAATTTTGTTCTTATTTTTCTAAAATCCTTCTTTGTTTAATGTGTCCAGCCTCTTCTAACTCTAATGTTCTTATTATGTTTTTATTGTTGCCTTGAGTTTTTTCTCCAAAGTTTATTATTAAATCAATTAAAGTATCGTATTGTTTATTTTCTGTATGTAATATATGTTCTCCACTACTAAAATTACACTTTATTATCGTATTATTTTTTAATATTCTATATTTCTTTTCTGGATGGATTTTCAAGTCTAAATATTCTAACTTTTTTTAAATTAGCTATTTTGTTTTAACCTAAGGGTATCCAAATTTTTTTATTCTTATAGAACTTTATTCTTTGATTTTCGAAATATATTTGTCCTTCTATATATTGTATTTCCCACTCTAGAGCTGATATAGTTTCTGAACTAATAATACACTTTGCTATGTAACTTGGTTCTCTATCTATTTTTAATTCTAATTCTTCTGTTTGTTTAGCTAAGTCTAAAATTTATGTTAATAGAGTATTAGTTTTTTTTAATACTTTCTTTAGTTCCTGCTTTCTCTTTATATCCCTTCTTAAAATCCAATAGTGAAATGCGATTTCTTAGTTAGTGGATGTTTTAACATATGTATCACCATAATGGGATATATTTTATTTCTTCTTAATTATTCTAAGATAGTTATTTTCTTGTTCTATTTCTGAATTAATTCGTTGTATTTCAATAAGAAGAAAATTCTTAAAATTATCAGTGTTTAAATCACTTAGTTCTGGTTACTAAAAATACTTTGTTATAGTTCTAATGTCTTTTTATATTCTATGTGATTCTTTATATTTTCTATAGTAATATAGATTATATGATGATAACAGCTTATATATTTAGCAAAATAATGTTGTTTCATAAACTCTGAGGTCCAAAAATCTTCTAGCTCTGATACCAAAATAAATTGAAAAAACAACTAAAACTTGGTATTTCTGAATTGAAAAATAACTAAAACTAAATAAACTCATTGTCTAAAATAAATTGAAAAACAACTAAAACTAAACTAACTTATTATCTTCTTTCTAAGTAGTAGTAATATCTAGAAAGACTAGATAAATGAATTTCTAGTATTCTAATTATAAGATATAATTGTTTATTATCTATATCTACGCAGATTCTATGATTTTCTGTTATATAAATAAAATGTATAGCGTAGTCTACTATTGAGTAAAATCCGGTGTCTACATCTAATATAAATTCTCCTAGACTTGAGGTAAGACTTCTAGAAAAACTTTCTGGGTGAGTGTAGTTGTTACGGTTACCAGACATTAATAGTGCAGTAATAATATTTTAATATTTTTATGTTATAAAATCCTACTCGGTACTCTCCCTCTCTTTTTTCTGTAAAATTATAACGTTACACTGTAATCATAATTATGTACTGAGATTACCCATTCCATACTCTTTTTACTCTGTTCATCTCTTCTTTCCAATTCTTTATAGATTTAAATTCATTCTTAACTCTCTTTTCTTTAACCTCACCCTGGTCATGGTTAAGCACACATACCACTTCAGTTTTTAATTGCATTTTTCTATAGCAACAAAGAAATATTTGTTAATTGATTTTACAAGATTTTGCGGTGTAAATTATAAGATCAAAATTCGGATTGGTTTGTTTATTATACTTGATTCACTGCTTGTTAATTAGTAGGTATAATTCCTGTTATGTTTGTCCCATTTGTTGTGATATTCCCAAAAAAGTTGACAAATGTTCATCCATGTGGTAATACATGTAAGTAAAAGTGGATAAATGTCTATTCATGTGGCAAGATGTATGCAAGTCTTGACAATCATACTTGACAAATTGCAATAAACTTGGTAGATGGATGTTTACCTCGAAAAATATGAATAACAATTAATTTAATTTATGATTTTAAAGATACGTAATATATTTTAATACTAGTGATTAAACAAGTAATATTGAGCTTAAGTAAGAAGAAATAATGAACCAAATCAATGTTGCTGAAACAGTAAAGGTCTCGAGCTCGTGCATCTAGGGACCTCAAGGTCAGCTAAGACCAAAAAGGTATGAACAATAAATTAAAGGCAATAAAGCTGAATAGTAGTTATAGAGCACGTTAAACAAGAAAAGAATAAGAATGTTCTATTGTTGTTAATGATCTGATGCTTACAAAATGATTGTGGTCCCCTTTATATAGGAGGAGAAAACCCCAATATAGTACCTTGCTCATAAAGGAAAAGAATCCTATTGGTACATGTGTATAACGGTCTAGTACGGACCTGTACTATTTCATATAACCCTTATGCTATAATTAAAACCTAGATCCATGTGTCCTTGAGAAATTTCCGCTATTTCTTGATTGACTTCGAGATTTGCTATCCTCGATGCAGGCCGTGTCAGGCCTTAGATCAGCTTCCTCGAGGTAAGTGTCTTTTAGCCGGATCTTCCCCGCACCATAACTCTCCAAAACTCGAGCCAATAACCCGATTTAAGATTCCAAAATCATACTTCTCGATTTTTACCATATACAAATAGTCCCCGCATTTCTTAGAATGAAATGATATGAAACGATTCGAGCCTCAATTTTTTCGAGCCCCTAGCAATGACATCATGATCGGGACATAGGCCTTTGTAAAGATCAAAGCTTCCCATTGGTTCGTCTCCCCAGAAGCATTGAATGTACCGCCGGTCCATTTCCCCAAAAGCACTAAATGCGTCGTCGATGCATTTCACCAAAAGTATTGAATGCCTCATCGGTCCATTTTCCTAAAAGCATTGAATGCGCCGTCAGTTTTGTCATTGTCTCTATAAATAAGGGGTTACTTGGCTGAATAAACTATACTTGTTCCTTCTTCATCAACTTTTAGCCCTTCCCTTCTTTGTCTCTTCCTCTAATCCCCTATCTGTATGGTTCAAATTTGTGACCACAAGGTCATATGGCAACAATTTTACCGATTACACTATGACTCCCTTTTTTCAAAGCTTTACCCCATTAAGTGAGTTTATATTGGGTTGTTGTTATTGTTGTTGGCTCGAGACAAAGAGAGAGGGGCACCGAATTTTTCCAATATCAGAAGATATACGAACTTTATACTGCTTCTCATCTCTCTTAACTTCAACCTGATGTGGCACTTCGTTCTTTTTTGCTTTCCGTGGAATGAAGTAGCACTATCATCTACTGGATTTTGCATCCCACACCGGTACAACGTCTCAAGAAGTGGATTGACAATAGTTATGCTGGAAAGATCCATACTCGTCAAGTTTTTCACCATGCCACAATTTCCTCTGAAGATCGAGATGGAATCCCTGCGCAGGAGGTTCCCGAAGATGTCACTCTCGAGGATATGACCCCCCAAGTAGATTAGATTTTTGGCTTTTTGTTTTTTCATTTTTTGTTTCTGTGTAAGGGCCCCTCATGGGTTTTGCAAACATCTTTTGTCAATATAAGTATTTCTTCATGTAATATTTG
Source organism: Nicotiana benthamiana (assembly GCA_034376525.1). Classification (NCBI taxonomy): domain Eukaryota; kingdom Viridiplantae; phylum Streptophyta; class Magnoliopsida; order Solanales; family Solanaceae; genus Nicotiana; species Nicotiana benthamiana. The sequence continues at coordinate 64,975,627 of CM067331.1, read as the reverse complement.
ATTTGTGTGGAATTCCATTCTACCTTTGTTTATGAAAACTCTGAGTATATATCTCTAATGATTAGTTTGAATACTAGACCCAGAACAGAATAAACACTTGGGTTTTAATTGACTAACAATTCTAGGTTCTTTGTTAATCCTCGAGCTAATCTTAGATTGATTCGATGCAAGCTCGAGACATTGGGGCTCCTCAGTCCTAGTTGAGTGAGACAAGGTCTTGAATTTGAAATAAATTTACCTCTTTTGGGCTTCGTAGATGGCCCCCAAGTGAGAATTTTCTTGAACTCGGGTAGCCCTTGGGCTTAATAATCGAATGACTATTTGCTCAAACTCAAAATAAAGTTAGCCCTTAGGCTGCACAAGTAGTCTCCGAGTGAGAATTCTTCTCAAGCTCGGCTAGCCTTTGGGCTTAGTAATCGAGTGAGTACTTGCTCGAACTTGGAATGAAATCAGCCTTTGGGTTGCACAGATAGTCCCTGAGTGAGAACTATCTCGAGCTCTGGTAGCCCTCAGGCTTAGTAATCGAGTGGGTATAATTCCCGAACTCGACTTGTAAGCTGTCCTTAATGATTTTTGACAAATTAATTTCTGGTGCGTCGATCCAAATGCCAATATCATGACATAAGCGGTTGAAGTGACTGAAAAGTTATTTTTTGTACGATTCCCAAAACAATTAATTAGAGGCAAGTGACGCTCAGTCTTTTGGCTTCCTTAGCACGCTTTATAAATAGATAGATCCTACAACCTTACAAACTTTATTCCCATATTGCTTTCAAAGTCCCACTTAGCCCTTTTCAATTTGCTTGACCTATCCCATCTCTGTTCTAACAACACTTCATTTTTTGGATCTACCATATAGTGATGGCTAAAACTTTCAAATCTGTTCCTCAAAAGGAAAAAGCTCCTTCATCTTCTCAATCGACTAAGGGTAAACCGGTAGTGCCACCTCGTATCGAGGAATACACCCCCCCACCGTGTGAGATAAGATTCAATTTTAAAATCAAAAAATGTATTTCCACACCAGGCCGATGCGAGCGCATGTCTTGATATATTTTCTTGGTGACTAAGGCCGAGCTCGAGAAACTAGAGAAGGATTGCAAATGGGACAATAAGAAAATAGTGATTCCTTCCTCTGAGGAGGATATTACTACTTTTAAGGTGGGGTAATTAAGTGTATATACTTACCCGTTTATGCTAGGGCCTACAATTCCAACCCCGGGTCCCCATAGACCCAGTTATTATTGATTTTTGCCAAAAGTACCAAGTGACACTCGGCCAGATCTACCCCCTTTTTGGCGAATTGTTTATTTAATCATATTCTTTTTGAACCAAATCGAGGGGATGTCCTTCACCCTCGATTATATGATCAGACTTTACAATCCACAACTTTATCGTGGGGGCTTGATAAAATTGCAATGTCGATCCTTAAAATCTATGTTCCTTAGTATCGATAAGGACAAAGACCGTGGATGAATGAGCTGGTTTGTCCGAGTCAAGGCCTCCGATCTAATTCCTGCTAATTGGATTTTGTTCCTCGATAAGTGGAACATGTTGAGTATCCCCTGCTTTCTTTTCTTTTCCCGACTTCGTATTTTTCTTTAATCTGACCTCTTTACAGTAGCGTAGCCGCTGCTTGGTTTCCCGGTGGGATTTTGGACCTTGAGGGTTGGGTTCGAAAGCTAGCCTCCACCTTCTCTTACTCAGAGTGTTACTGGCGAGATTTGGACAAGGGTCGATGGGAGGCCAAAAACCACAGTGAGTTTTCTCATTTGTTTTCCTGCACTTCCATTATGGGATACTTACCTCAGTTTCATGTAGGTCTTGGAGACGCTATTGAGTTGAGGCCGGCCCCGGCTGATGAAGTGGAGGTTCCTAAGCATTCGAAAGAAATAAAGAGTAGAAGAGAGACATCTGAGAATCTTCCAACGCCAAAGAAAAGCTTGGGTCGGAAGCCTAAGGCCGTTACAACTGCCTTATCCTTGGAAATGGCCCAACAGCTTTGGGACTAGGAGGAAGAAGAAGATGATGATTTCTTGAAGATAAATCATAAGAGAAAGAATGTCGATGCTTCGAAGCCTATAAAGCCGGTGGCGGTTAATGAAGCTCACTCTATAGCTGAAGAAATCTCCGACGGAAGTTCGAACAAAGTCCCCAAACCATTGTAAAGAAAGAAGGAACCTCGCTTAGGGGATCATTAAGAGAGTGAGGCCAAACGTCCTAACCCCGAGCCTCTCAAAATAAAAGAAAATGCCCCGAGCGGATCACTCGGGGTGATCAATGTGGATGATTTTCCCTTTAGCCTTGGTTCTCCAGGGGGCAAATCCAGAAGGCTGTGAATATGAGATCTTCTGGAGTGCAAGTAAGCCATAAAGAACATGACATCTTTCAAGAATGCCTTACAGGACTTGAAGACGACCCCGACGCAGATGCTTTATTCGTTTTTGAACAAATGAGTTTTCTATTTTTTATGCCCGCGTCATTGTTTTAGTTGTTCTAAATGTTATTTGCTCCCTCTTTATGAAGGTTGTGGTGCTCCATAAAAGGGAATTCTCCAAGTCCCGAGATGAACTTGCTCGGTGCGAGGCCGAGCTTAAGAAGACTTTAGAGGAGAGGGACCCCGTCAAAGCCTTATATATTAAAAAAGAGTTGGAGATCCACAATCTTCAAGTTGAGTTGACGCAAGCATGTAAAGGACTGGCCGAGTACATCGAAAAGGTAACACAACTCTCGAGTATTTGCTATACATCGATTTATATTGGAGACTGATATTTTTAACCTTGCAGTTTGAGCAGAAGACTGACTTGGAGGTGCAACTTTGGGAGGCGCTTAACTTTTCTTTTTATGAAAGAAAACGAGACCTGAAGGTTGAGTCAAGGTATGGAAAATCTCGCCTATGAGAAGGGAACTTTAGGAGAGCAGTTAGCTTCGCTCAAATAATAGCTTCGAAGCGCGAAGGAGGAGATCCAAGCTCGAGGCCTTGAGATCGAGGAGCTTAAAGTCAAATCTGCTGCTAAGCTAGCCAAGGCTGAATCTGATGCTGCAAAAATTATCGCTTCATATCGAGTTGATGCCGAGGCAGTCACTTCTCGAGAAATGGAGATATCTTCTACATAGGATGTTAAATTAGCAAGTTCCCTTGACCATGCTACACGACAATCCCAGAGGATGACCTTCGAGGAACTACATGTCTGCGACATCGACCTTTCGGAGGATATTGAAGCAGACAAGGTTGTGGAAGAATAGGAGGCCACTCTACTTACCGATGAGGATGATTCAGCCAGTACCTCCGAGGGTGAAAGAGATGGGGATGAAGCTCCCCAAGATGCGACTCTTGAAGATGCAGTTGCTAAGGGTGTGGCCCCGAATTAGTATTTAGGTTACTTTTTGTTTCCTTGTAAGCCTTCCTCGTGTAAATATTTCATGTAATCATCTTTTGTAAAATGCGAGGAGGACTTTTATCTCGTCTTTGGCTAGTGCTGGTTTTAACATGGTATGTGTTCAATATTGCCTTTATTTATGGAAAACTTCATTTGAATGACCGATTAGAGGATTGGTTTGAGGTATTGCAAACCCTTAGATCTTTATAATAATTTTCGATCCGAGTTTAAATCAACTCGTTGTTGGCTCGAGATTTTGTGAACCTCAAGTCCGAATCAAAATGAAAGCGGAGACTTCAAACTATCAGTTTTAGGCCCTTTAACCTTTTGAGGTTGGTCCTTAGGCTCTTAAAGATCGGTCCTTAGGCTCTTATATATCAGACCTTATCTCTTATTTATCGGCCCTTAGGCTCTTATATATCGGCCTATATGCTCTTAAGTTGGGTCGATTTAGCCTCTTAGAATGGCTATATAATTTTTCCTCATTTTGGCTTAAAAGACTTAATGGAAATTTTGTCTTAGCACGTTTTTTTTGCACCCTTAGTGGAAATTATGTCTTAGCACGTGTTTTTTGCACCCGTAGGTTTTTTGAAGGTTTAACATATCAGAACCTTGTTAGTGATTTGTTTGTGTAAACATAATCGAACACCTCTTGAGGTGTTTCCAAGGGTCGATGTTACCGAAACCCTTGGAATTTTCGAGGGCTGAATTTATTGAAGCCCTTTGCACTTTGCTTTTGCCGAGGATAGCCTGATTTAACTAGTTTTTACGAAGTGTTTGAAAGCATTTTAATTTATAGCGGAAGTTGGACGTCTCCGAGCTGCATTATTTGGCCGTAGCCTTTATATGACCGCAGTCTTTTGTATGACCGTAGCCTTTGGGTATGTCACTTGGACTTGTTCCCTGATAACTTTCCGAAATTGTTCAAGAAGTTAAATCCCGAGAATATTGACCGTAGCCTAAGGCTCTTATATATCGGCCCTTAGGCTATTATTTGTCGGCCCTTAGGGTTTTATATAAGGACCTTAATCTCTTATTTATCGGCCCTTAGGCTCTTATATATCGGCCTGTATGCTCTTAAGTTGGGTCGATTTAGCCTCTTAGAATGGCTATATAATTTTTCCTCATTTTGGCTTAAAAGACTTAGTGGAAATTATGTCTTAGCACGTGTTTTTTGCACCCTTAGTGGAAGTTATGTCTTAGCACGTGTTTTTTTCACCCATAGGTTTTTTGAAGGTTCAACATATCGGAACCTTATTAGTGATTTGTTTGTATAAACATAATCGAACACCTCTTGAGGTGTTTCCAAGGGTCGATGTTACAACCCTTGGAATTTTCGAGGGCTGAATTTACCAAAGCCCTTTGCACTTTGCTTTTGCTGAGGATAGTCTGATTTAACCAGTTTTTACAAAGTGATTGAAGGCCTTTTAATTTATAGTGGAAGTTGTACGTCTCCGAGCTGCATTATTTGGCCGTGGCCTTTATATGACTGTAGTCTTTTGTATGACCGTAGCCTTTGGATATGTCACTTGGACTTGTTCCCCGATAACTTTCCGAACTTGTTCGAGAAGTTAAATCCCTAGAATATTGGCCTTGTCCTTTGTTTCGGAAGGGTTCCTCTTAAAGGTCTTGTTAATTCATATTTCTGATCCTCTTTGAGGTCTTATTAATTCGAATTTCAGTGGCAATTCTGAGTATTTGGGGTACTTCTATGTTTTGGCTTTTAAGCCATTTTCCGTAGGATTGTAAGTGTAGAGCTTGTATAAGACACAAAGTATTTTTGATAAAACATGTGTGCTTCTTTAAATAGTCGATACATGCGTACATGTTCTATTACTGGGGATCAACTATTCTATATAGACATGGTTCATTTTTGACCATTGGCCCATTACAAAGTTCTCCAATCGAGGCCATATTAGGTGTGAAATATCTTTCCCAAAAACGTAACCTCCGAGGGTAATGTCCCTAGTATTCGAGGTTGATTGAAAAGAAGCCTTGAATACTTATTGACCGTTCCTTGGGTAGTATATAAGTGTTGCCTCATTAAAAACCTTGCTAATAAAACTCACTTGGGAAAAAATCCGAGATAAGAAAAAAAGAGTGCAACGCATGATTTAAGACGTCGACCTTTGTGTAGGAAGGGGTATTGTTGAGATCACGATCCTTTGAGAGCTTCCACCATGCCGAGCCGTCAGATCCTTTATCAGCGATTATGAGGTCTTACTATTCCCGACCATGGCTTCTCCGAGAACCCTGACCCTGGTCGGGGATGATTTTGATGCCCTGATTTGATACCATGAAGGCCGAGAAACTCAGCCGCGTCAACTTCGAGGGAATTCTCCTCTAGGTTATGCTTCGTATCATATTGTCCCAAAGTGTTGATTATTTCCTACAAACGAATTAAAGTGGTCCTCTGAGCACAGGGACTTATCTAGTCGTATCATCAATATAAATTTTAACTCTTTTACCTATTCTTCAAATTAACACCCTGTCATATTTAAATGGGGCGAAGCAATGCGATCTATGTTATCAACATGAAACTAAATGAGTTTTATCCTGAGTGTGGGGATTAATCCCGTTCTTAGGTGTACCTTTCTTTTCAGTGGTTGTCTTGGTAGCACCGGGCTTTTCTGGAACAACAAGGGTTCGATGATCTGGAGAATTCCTTTCTTTGTCTTTGATTACCTATTATTCTTCTTCCATCAAGGCTCGGAGCTGTGATTACTACTTAGCCACCTGCTTACCTTTAGAGGTCGATATCTTCGAGGGTCAGAAGTTCTGGTATCGGCACCACTTCCTTGATTGCGAACATATCTTTTGCAACATGTTGTTCTTTGTGGACTATTTTCACTCCTTCCGCCATTGCAAACTTCATCATCTGATGGGGAATTGAAGGCACTGCTCTCATATTGTGTATCCACAGCCTCCCAAGGAGTGCGTTATACCACCTTCTATCGATGACGTGGAACCTGGTGTCGTGTATGCTCCCAGCTACATTTACGGGCAAGATTATTTTTCCCCTCGTTGTTTCACTTGCCATGTTAAAATCATTCAGCACCTGGGATGTAGGTATAATCTGATCTTGCAGGCCGATTTGTTTCACGACCCTCAATATGATTATGTTCGATGTTGTACCTGGATCCACTAAAACACGTTTAATTTGACTTTTATTAAAAAGGATAGAGATTACCAGGGCGTCGTTGTAAGGCTGTCGCAGAATGATAGTGTCGTCGGGCACATAGCTCCGAATCCGTTTATCCTTGGTGATGGACACTTTAGTGCATTTGAATGTAGTCCCCTGTGGGGTGTCCACTCTACTGATGATCATGTGAATGACATGTTGAGGTTTTTCGGGTTCATTCTTTATATTTACGTCTCTTTCTCGGAAATGGTTTTTGGCCCGGTCACTGAGAAATTCACGAAGATGTCCTTCATTCAATAGTCGAGCTACCTCATCTCTACACTGTCTACAATACTCGGTCTTATGCCCGTGAGTACCATGGTACTTACAAATTATGTTGGGATTTCTCTGAGAAGGATTTGTCTGTATAGGCTTGGGCCATCTAGTATTTTTAATTTTGCTAATGGCCGAGATGATACTTGAGGCGTCGACACTGAAATGGTAATATGATAATTTGAGGGCCTCCACTGGTCCCCAGCGCCTACCAGACCCCATTTTGCCTATGAATCCCCGAGAGCTTTTAACTCAATCTACTCCTCGATCATTCTGAGGTGAGTTACGCCTTAAAATGTGCCTTCTATCTACGCGTATGGCTGATACCTTTCCTTGTTGTCTTGATCCTCGGTCTATGTCCCTCGGGGGTTTGGCTGCGAACCTATTTTCTTGAAATGAATCCGAGAGGGCTCCCAAATAGTCATCCTCGACCCTAATTTTTGACTGATACTGGTTGTGCACATCTGACCATGTCACAGCTGGATACTCGATCAAGTACAAGTTTAGCTACCAAGATGCCATCGAGCTTCTTTCATTCAAACCTTGCATGAAGGCCTGAACTGCCCATTTATCAAAGACCAGAGGTAGTTCCATCCTTTCCATCTGAAACCAGGACACGAACTTCCTCAGCATTTTGTCGTCCCTTTGCTTTATCTTGAACATGTCAGATTTTCTTGTGGCCACCTTTATGGCCCCAACGTATGCTTTTACGAAGGCATCTGTTAACATAGAAAATGAATCAATATAGTTAAGAGCTAAATTGTGATACCAGATCATAACTCCTTTTGATAATGTTTCCCTAAACTTCTTTCATAATAGCGACTCGATTTTGTCATCGTTCAAGCCATTTTCTCTAATTCCACAAGTGTATGACGTAATATGTTTAGTAGGGTCCGTTATTCCATTGAACTTAGGTATATCGGGAATGCAAAACTTCTTGGGAATGGGCATCAGAGCCGTATTCGAGGGGAAAGGTTTTTGTATGAATTTTTTGGCATCTAGTCCCTTCAAAATTTGAGGTGATCCCAGTATTTGGTCCACCTTGAAGTTGTAAGTTTCCACCTTTTTATCATTGTCTTCTATCCTTTTTTCTCCTAACTAGATTCTTTTAGTCAGTTCTTCGAGCATTTTCATGATTGTAGGGTCAGTCCTCTACATGCTTTCATCGGGTCTTTCAAGCACAGGTTCGTGCTATGTGTTTACTGGTTCAACGATGTTAGGAGTCCTGTTCTGACTCTGAAGCGGACCGATGGTGATTTGCTGAGCTTGTAGCATATTGAATATCACCCGGAGGCTGAATCCCCCTTCTTCTGGTCCTCGTATTTCCTGGCCTCCAGCCTGAGCTTCCTTGCGTCCATTCCTTACGGGTTCTGTTCATGCTTATGTGTTTAGAGCCTTGAGGGAGATGATGTCAACTGGCTACACATTTGACACTCCCTCAGGGTTTACAGGTGGTACACCAAGCCCTATGCCATTGTTTTCTCCAAGTCCCTCACTGTCATGAGCATGTGCATTTTGTGTGCTAGACATATTTTGTCCTGAAATCAAAAAAATTTTGACAAAAAGTGTGAAGAATAACGTGTGTTATCAGAAAACTAGTACTAAAATAATTACTATTATATTTAGCCCCAAAATGAGCGCCAAACTGTTTATCTCAAAAAATGTGAGTAACAATTAAAAATAATTTGTGGTTTTAAAGATACGTGATATATTTTAATACTAGTGATTAAACAAGTAATGTTGAGCTTAAGTAAGAAGAAATAATGAACCAAATCAATATTGATGAAACAGTAGGATCCTCGAGCTCATATATCCAGGAACCTCGAGGTCATCTAAGACCAAAAAGGTAAGAAAATAAAGTAAAGACAATAAAGCTGAAGAGTAGTTGCTGAGCAAGTTAAACAAGAAAAGAATAAGAATGTTCTGTTGTTGTTAATGATCTGATGCTTACAAAATGATTGGGGTCCCCTTTATATAGGAGGAGAAAATCCTAATATAGTACCTTGCTCATAAATAAAAAGAATCCTATTGGTACATGTGTATAACAGTCTAGTACGGACATATAATATTTCATACAACCCTTATGCTATAATTAAAGCCTAGATCCACGTGTCCTTGAGAAATTCCCGTTCTTTCTTGATTGACTTTGAGATTATGTTGTCTTCGATGGAGGTCATGTTAGGCCTTTGATTAGCTTCCATGAGGTAAGTGTCCCTTAGCCGGATCTGCCTTATACCTCAAGTCTCCTGGACTCGAGCCTATAGCTCGATTTAAAACTTCAAATCATACTTCTCGATTTTGACCGTATACATGGCAAGAAAAACCTTAAGCTTTTTGCTGATGAAAGGGTCTTCCCTTCAGCCAATTTCAAACAATAGAAACATCATTTCTTTCCTTTCCTTTGACGCATCTCTTCTTCATTTGTTTTCTAATATTAAATATTAGTACTTTAATTTCGTATTTAATTTCTTAGTAGCTAACTGGGCTGTAATTTAATATTTTTATGATTCTTGTATCCTCCCTAATATGGGTAGTCTTATTTAATCCTGGAGAGATATTCACACTGCTGAAATAGTTTCTTAGGACAGTTCCTAGTACGAATCAAGTTGATCCATGTATCCGCTTACAAATAATATTAAAGACGTGTTATTATTGAAATTCTTGCTCTCAGTTACTATATTCTAAGAAAATACGATAAATAATGCTGATGTTGTACCAATACCGTCAATATTGGCGCTACATCTGCTGCTCCAGCCCCTAATTAGGTAGTCTTGTTTAATCCTGGAGAGATATTTCACACTTGTGAAATAGTTTCTTAGGACAGTTCCTAGTACGAATCAAGTTGATCCATTTATCCGCTTACATATAATATTAAAGCCGTGTTATTATTGAAATTCTTGCTCTCAATTACTATAATCTTAGAAAATACGACAAGTAATGCTGATGTTGAAAATACTACCAATACCGTCAATATTGGCGCTACATCTGCTGCTCCAGCCCCAGTTGCACTCCCATATGCCAGGCCATTTTCAGATGTGTCAAATATTGAAATTTTTGCCAATTAACATTTCAAGCGTTGGCAAGAACGTATTTTATCATTGCTTGATGTCCATGGTTTTGCACATGTACTATTTCATCCACAACTTAGTCCATACACTGATAATAAAATAGTGGAATCATGGCAATATGCCAACAAGGTATGCCATCATACTATATTGTAAACTATTTCTGATGAACTATTTGACGTATATTGCAGTTATAAAGAAGCAAAGCTATTTGGAAAGCCTTAATTAAAAAATTCATCGCTAAAGATACTACAAAACAAAAATTTATAGTAGAAACATTTCATCAGTGGAGGATGAGAGATGAACGTACAAATAAACGAATTTCAAAAATTATTTGAAGACTTGAAGGGCGAGGGGATGTCATTACCAAAAAAGTTTGTTGCTGGAGTGCTGATTGAGAAGTTGCCTAACTCATGGAGTGACTACATAACTTAAAGCACAAACAAAAAAATTTCACCATTAAAACAATTGTGACCACATCCTAATTGAAGATTCCAACAGAAAAGAATCTGCCAAAGCTAGGATGACAGCCCTTATAGAAAATTTAGTGCAAAGCAACAACAACAACCGCAAAAGCTACGAGAATAAGTCTCAAGGTTACGAGCCTAAAAATCCTAATATTAAAGGAAAAAAGGCTCTTATTTTGTTTGTTAAAAACTAGGCCATCATGCCTCACAGTGCAGATACAGAGCAAGAAATGATGAAGGAAAAACTAATACTCCTAAGGCTAAATTAGCTAAAGGAGGTGATATTATTGCAGCTGTCCTTTCTTAAGTAAATATTGTAGCAAATGAAAAAGAATGGGTGATAGACTCTGGGGCTACTTGGCATATTTGTGCAAATCGAGAAGAATTTTCCTTTTATACTCCTATAGAGGATGATGAGAAAAGGTCTACCTTGGGGACTCAAGTACTACCAATGTCTTGGGTAAGGGTAAGGTTCTCCTGAAACTCACTTCGAAAAAAACTTTAGCCCTTATTGATACTGCATGTTCCTACTGTGAGGGCAAACTTGATCTCTGTATCTTTGTTGGGAAGAGCCGAAGTTAAAGTGTCATTTGAATCTGATAAGATCATAATGACCAAAAATAATATGTTTGTGGGAAGATGCTATTATAACGAAGGACTCTTTGTACCTAATGTTTCTAATGTTAAATGGAAAATGGCTGAGTCTATCTCTTTATGATATGCTAGATTAGGCATATTAATATCGTATATATAAAGAAAATGCAGTCACTCAGACTAATATCTGGTTTAAACTCAAATAATATTGACAAGTGTAAAATATGTGCTGAAGATAAAAGCACTAGAAAAACCTATTTTTTCGTAAATAGAGAAACTGAATTGTTATCTTTAATTCACACTGGTTTAGGCGACTTGAAGCAAACTATGACTAGATGATGTAAAAGATATTATGTGACTTTTATTGATGATTTTTCTAGATATACTAAGTTGTATTTGCTTAGAAATAAAAATGATGCCTTTAAGGTTTTTATTTTTTATAAAACTGAGGTTAGAAATCAACTTAGTAGAAGAATCAAGAGAATTAGATCAGATAGAGGTGACGAATATTTATCGTTAAATACTTTTTTGTGAAAAAAAGGAATAATTCATGATGTAACTCCGCCTTAGTCACCCGAATAAAATGGGATAGCTGAAAGAAAAAATAAAAAATTAAAAGAGATGATGAACTCTATGCTAGTTAGTTCTAATGCACCTGATAATATGTGAGGTGAAGCTATATTATTTGCATGTCACTTACAAAAATAATACCATATATAAGAACTGGAAAAACTCTGTATGAATTGTTGAGGGGTTATAAACCTAATTTGAAATATTTAAAAGTGTGGGAGCGCCTTGCTAAAGATCTGTTGCCTGAACCAAAGAAGAGAAAAATATGCTCTAAAATTATCGAGTGTATGCTTATTGGATATGCTGAACATAGTGTTGCATATAGATTTTTTATTTCAAAAAGTGATGTATTTGATTGCAATACTATAATTGAGACAAAGAATGTTGAGTTTTTTGAAATTTATCCACAGTATGAAAAAATTTCTCATACACTTGTTGAAACAAATAATAAAATTACCTCTAATGAGGAACAGAGAAGGAGCAAAAGGCCCAGGAAAGAATATTTTTCGTATGGAAATATTTTTTAAACTTTTGTTGTCGATAATGAACCATCAAATTATTTTAAAGTTATATCTTCTTCAGATGCTTAATATTGGAAAGAGGCAAGAAAAATTGAAATTGATTCTATTAAGAAGAATAATACATGGATTTTAACTGATTTACCTTTTAGTGCAAAGCTTATTGGTTGTAAATGAACTTTTGAAAAGAAATTTAATCCTGATAGATTTTTAGATAAATATAAAGCTCGGTCAGTAGCAAACGAATTTTCTAAAAAATAAAATACAGATTATTTTGATACATTTGCACCAGTGACTAGAATTTCTTCCATTCAAGTTTTAATTGTCTTAGCTTCAATCCATAAACTTTTCATCCACCAAATGAATGTCAAAACTGCTTTTTCAAATGGTGATTTAGAAGAAGAAATTTATATGGTTCAACCTGAAGGCTGTGTCATTCTTAAACAAGAAAATAAAGTTTGTAAATTAACTAAATTACTTTATGGCCTTAAACAATCTCCAAAGCAATGATATGAGAAATTGAACAAGTCTTACTGAGAGACAGTTTTTCCTCATTTGAGGTGGATAATGGGTTTATACTAAAATGATAGACAATGATTATGTGATAATATATCTATATGTCGATGACATCTTTATATTTGGTACAAATTTAAATATTGTACAAAGTACAAAATTATTTATGTCTGCTAATTTTGATATAAATGATCTGGGTGAAGTAAATACAATGTTAGAAGTTAACGTTATAAGGAGTAAATATTGAATAATGTTGTCACAAGAACATTATGTTGAGAGACTTCTTAAGAAACTTGAATATTTTAATATCACATCCGTGATCACTCCTTTTGATACTAACTCTCAATTAAAAAAAATTAATGGTGACCTAGTTGCTCAGTTTAAATATGTGCAGATTATTGGGAGTCTGATGCATTATATGAATTTTACAAGGTCTGATATAGTCTATGCGGTGTATAGAAATTGAGACATGATGTCATAAAATAATTATTGAGAGATGGAAATAATTTCCATTGATTATGTGAAGTCAGAGATAAATTTGGCCGATCCTATGACTAAACCAGTGGGAAGAAAAATAATTCTTCAAACCTTAAAAGCGATGGGGTTAAGGCCGATATGTTGTCAATAGAGATGTTAAACAAACTATATGATTGGAGATTCCATGAAGTAGGTTCATATGGGTAATAACAAGTTGATATTGATACTAAAGCACTAAAGAGAGTGCTTGACTACTACTAGTTGCGAGGTTGAGTTATAATTCTTAATGTAATTCATATTCCTTATGTATTGTGTATTTAAAAGCAGTATAAACTTGATATGAGAGTGGAGCAGGGCCGTTGTCTCTATAGCTCTCACGAATAACCAGGCACGCGCATGGCCTATTGGGCGCAAAATCGCGTTGAATAACAAAATTACCGGGGGTCAAAATGTGATTGATAAAATGTTTGACTTACAATAAGAGTTATTGGTTCATAGAAATATTATATTTCACCAGTAATTCTGTGAGTTAAACTTTATTGATCTAAATTTGGTCCATAGCCAAAAGACAACAAACCTATTGCATTTGGACCATACAAATCTGGTAAATCTTACTCATCTTTTTATGAATTTTTTGAAAATATGTGGGGGAACTGTTGCGATATTTCCAAAAAAGTAGATACATGTCCATCTATGTGGCAAGATACATGCAAGTAAAGTGGATAAATGTCCATCCATATAAAAACTTGCATGCAAATCTTGACAATCATACTTGACAAATGGCAAGAAAAGTCTTAAGCTTTTTGCCTATAAAAAGGTCTTCCCTTAAGCCAATTTCAAATAATAGAAACATTATTTCTTTCCTTTTCTTTCCTTTCACGCTTTTCTTCTTCCTTTGTTATCCAATATTAAATATTGGTTGTTTCCTTTCTTATTTACTTTTCTTATTAGCTAGTTGGGTTTGTAATTTAATATTTTGCTGATTCCGATATCATCCCTAGTAGAGGTAGGCTTGTTTAATCATAGAGAGACATTTTACACTGCTGAAATAATTTCTTAAATCAGTGCCTAGCACGACTCAAATCAATCAGTATATTCGCGTACAAATAATATTGAAACAGTATTATTATTAAAATGCTTGCTCTCAATTACTACACTATTATATTTGGGGAAAGTCAACAGTTATGCCGGAGTTCTATAAGAAGTGTTAATTTCCTACATATCAAAAAATTGTCGTGTAGTTTAGTTCTATAGTTAGATCTCTATAATATTATTGTTGTATAACAATAATTCATTATAAAAATTAAGTTTTTTTTAAAATTAATTTTTATATTATCTTATAATAAGTTTTATATAGTAATGTTTCGTTCTAACAATTAAAATATTTAGAAGAAATAAAATTATTATAGAGAAATTTAACAATAGGTATAATGAAGCCTCCATTGCCTCGGTATCTGTAGAGGCACTTAATTATAATTTGACTATTGTTTTTTGGTTATTGTTTCTTTATCAGTTGGCGGAATAAAAAAAAAATCAGTATGGCGAAATTCCATAAGCGATTGCTTCAATTATGAGTTGCATGGATTTTTGTTTGACTTCCGTTGTTCATGTAATGCTTTTCTTAGCATTAGTTAATAAAGGATCTGCCAAACTGACCACCCGTCCAAGGTGATTAAAAGAATAGTTACCTTATTCCAAGTCCAATTAAAAATTAGAAATTAGAAGGTGGGCTTGTTGGGTAGGGATAAGGACACTTTAGGGGTGGTTGGTTTATAAATGATTATGCAAGGATTAAAATATAAGGATTAGTAATGCAAAATTTGAGCTTCCGTCTGGCCCTGAGTTCTTTGTCGTTTTTTTCCAACAAAAATTTAAAAAGAAAAGATATTGTTTGGTTATAAAAAGTGGCCAATTTTTGAGTAGTTTTTTAACCCTTATCCCACCGAATAATCACATTTAACTCTTATTCCTCGTTAATATACTATCCTTATTTATTCTGGTACGACGTTCAATCCGATTCCATCATATCAGTACTAATTATACAATAGAAATAAATATTTCACAATTTAGCTCAAAACCCTCCGCAACATCTATTCCTCAAACTAAAGAAAACGAAAATCTATACATTTATGAAACTGTATCAATTAATACTATACAGGAGACCAACCAAAATGTGCAATGAAACACCGATAAACCAACTTAACCCAATAATGTGATACAATAAACTACGGAACAATTAATACCTCCAATAATGAAAACAACATCTAACAAGAAGCAATTAGACATGGAAGAGCCAATAAACATATAGCAGTTAAGATAAGAAAATAATATATTAGGAACAGGGAAGGGAACATGCTAAATAGATAATTTTGCGGCACATAGGTACTCGTCACTTTACCTATAGGCCACACACATGGATTTTCATGTGGCAATTAAGTCGGAAATTCCTTATCCGTCAAATCAATTTAGACAAACAGTTACCTCAGTACAACGACCAATTCAAAGCTCAATTATCGCTTTTTCTCTATATTCTACCTCCAATCCACTCGTATCTAGTCATAATTAACTTAATAGCATTAATTATCAGGGAAGAAATAAATTCCAAAGCATAATAATAGGTTTCCCAATATTTTTTCCAAAAAATCAAAAAAAAGGGACCCCAGACTCGCTTAGTCAAAACCCAAATTTTGGACGGAAACCCGATTAGTCATTCACCCACAAGCCAAGATATACAATTGGTTTTGTAATCCGATATCAATTTGATATCTAAATCCCAAAATTTCAAAATTCCTAGGTTCCACCCAAAAATCCTCAATTCCACCATGAAATACTCTAGATTCTAGAATGAAATCTTGTAAAAAAAAAGTAAAAGATTGAAAGAAATGAGTTAAGAATCATTTACCAATGATTTGGGAGGAAAAATAACATTTTGAAAATCACCTCTTGAGGTTTAGGTGTTTAAAAATAGGAGAATGAATGAAAAATCTCGTCTATGACCAAACTTATCAGCTGCATATATCGCATTTTCGGCTTGAGCTTTGCGTTTGAAATGCGAGAAAGGTATCACAAATGCAACCTCCTCGCATTTCTGTTGCCGTTGCAAATGCAAAGTCTCAGTCACAAATATGAATGTTGACTTGCACAAATGCGGCCTATTCTTTGCAAATGCGAACAACACTGTCCCCTCCCCTACATCGCAAATGCGATTTGCGAATAATCTTCGCAAATGCGAGGCTTGCATTTGTGATCCAGACCTCACAATTGCAAAGAATGCAGACCTACATCATACCAACAATTTCTCTTAAGTCCAAATAACTACGTAGCCTAACCAAAACTCACCCGAGCCATCAAGGCTTCATGACAGACATGCACACAAGTCTTAAAATATCATACGAACTTGCTCGCGTGATCAAATCACCAGAATAATACCTAGAACCAAGAATTTGGCACCAAATTGCATGCATTTTTCAAGATAGTTTCAAAACTTCTATTTTCTCAACTAAAGGTCTGAATCACGTCAAATCAGTTTCGTTTCTCACCAAATTTTATAGATAAGGTATAAATATCATAACGGACCTATACCGAGCTCCGGAATCAGAATATGAACCCGATGCCAACGAGATCAAGTATTACCCAATTTCTTAAAACTATTATAGTTTCAGTCTTTACAATTTTCATCAAAAATTCATTTCTCGGGCTAGGGACCTCGGAATTTAATTCCGAGCATACGCCCAGGTCCCATATTTTACTACAGACCCAGCTGGAACGTCAGAATGGGGGTCCGAACCCATATACCCAAACTGTTGACAAGTCAATAAAAAATAACTTTTCAGGCCAAGAATTGTTATTTCATCAATTTTTTCACGTAAGGGCTTTCTGGATACACGCTCGGACTGTGCACACAAATAAATGAGCTTTTGAAGACTTCAAAACATAGAATTGAGTTCTAAAACAGGAGATGGCCTTTTGAGTCATCACATTCTCCACCTCTAAGACTTTGTCCTCGAACGGACATAGAAAAGTACATAGGCCGGTAAAAAGATGGGGTTATCTACACCGCTTATCGGAACGGACTCCCAGGTAGCTTCCTCAATAGGCTGAGCTCTCCACTGCTCATGAAACGAAGGATAACTCTTTGATCTAAATTGACAAACCTGTCGGTCTATAATTAGCTACTGGCTCCTCCTCGTAAGTCAAATCAAAGTCCAACTGGATAGTGTTGAAATATAACATGTGGGTTGGATCGCCATGATACTTCTGAAGCATGGACACATACAACACTAGATGTACTGCTGATAAATTCAGTGGCAACGCGAGTCTCCAAGACTCCTTTCCCACTCAATCAAGGATGTCAAAAGACCCGATGGATCTATGGCTTAACTTGCCCTTCTTCGCAATTCACATTACACCATTCAATGGGTGACACCCGAAGCAATCTCTTTCTCCGACCATGAATTATACATCACGAACCTTACGGTTGGTATAACTCTTTTGCCTGGACTGAGTTGTATGAAGTCTATCCTAAATGATCTTAACCTTATCCAAGGCATCATGCACTAAAACTGTACCCAATAACCGAGCCTCCCCCGGCTCAAACCCTCCAACAGGCAATTGACACCATCTACCATACGATGCCTTATAGGGAGCCATCTGGATACTCGACGGATAGCTATTATTGTAGGAAAACTTTGCTAATGGTAAGAACTGATCCCAAAAACCTTCGAAGTCAATAACACAGGCACGTAGCATATCATACAAGATCTAAATGGTACGCTCGAAGTGTCCATCCGTCTGAGGATGAAATGTTATGCTCAACTCGACCCATACCGTATTGCCTTCCATAAATGTGAGGTAAACTACGTACATTGATAAAGATAATGGACACAGGCACACCATGAAGACGAACAATATCATAGATGTAGATCTCTGCCAACCGCTCCGAACAATATGAAACTGCTATAGGAATGAAATGTGCTAACTTGGTCAGTCTATCCGCAATAACCCAGATTACATCAAACTTCCTCTGAGTCCATGGGAATCCTATAGTGATACATTCCCACTTTCACTTAGGAATCTCATTTTTCTGAAGCAAACCACTAGATCTCTGATGCTTGTACTTTACTTGATGATAATTTAAACACCGAGCTACATATGCAACAATATCCTTCTTCATCCTCCTCCACCAATAATGTTGCTGCAAGCCTTAATACATCTAGAATCAACTTGCAAAGCCCATCCATATTTGGCATACAAGCACGACCCTGCATCCTCAAAACTCCATCATCTCCAACTGTAACCTACTTGGCATTGCCGTGCCACACTGTGTACCTAACGACTAGAAAATGAGGGTCAGCATGGTGCCGCTCCATGATACGCTCAAACAAGGAAGATCGAGCGACTGTGCTAGCTAAAGCACGATTGGCCTAAAAAATATCCAGCCTCATGAACTGATTAGCCAAAGTTTGAACATCTAATGCAAGCAGTCTCTCACCGACTAGATTATATGCAAGGCTGCCCATACTACCTGACTTCCTACTCAAAACATCAGCTACCACATTAGCCTTCTCGGGATGACACAAGATGGTGATATGATAGTCTTTCAACAGCTCCAACCACCTTCTCTGCCTCAAATTGAGATCCTTTTGCTTGAACAAATATTGCAAACTTTTATGATCCGTGAACACCTCACACAACACACTATATAGATAGTGCCTCCAAATCATCAACACGTGAACAATGGTTGCTAGCTCCAAGTCATGAACTGGATAATTCTTCTCGTGAATCTATAACTGCCCCAAGTCCAATACGAGATGTGTGACAATATACTCTATATGGCCCTGAACCTGTGGGAAACACCAACATCGGTGTCGTAGTCAAAGCTGTTTTAAGCTTCCAAAATCTCGCGTCACACTCGTCTGACCATTTGAACGGGGCACCTTTCTGGGTCAACCTGGTCATCGGGGTTGCAATAGATGAAAACCCTTCCACAAATAACAGTAATAACACGCCAAATCCAAAAAAATCAGAATCTCTATAGCTGATGTGGGTCTAGGCCATTCCTTGACTGCCTCAATCTTCTTAAGATCCACCTAAATACCCTCCGTTGATACAACGTGACCCAAGAAAGCAACTTAACTCAACCAAAATTCATATTTTGAAAACTTAGCATATAACTGGTTATTCCTCAAAGTCTAAAGAACAATTCGAAGATGCTACTCATGCTCCTCTCGATTGCGGGAGTGGATCAAGATACCATCAATACAAATAATCACGAAAGAATCCAGGCAATTGAATTAACAGAACAAGCAGATACAAAAGGAATTCAAATACAAATTGCGGGACGTATCGACGGAAAAGAAATTGCACGTGTCGAATGGATCAGAGAAGGTAGGGTTCCCCTACAAACGATTCGAGCGAAAATTGATTATTGCTCTTAAGGGCTTGAACACCCGATTCATCAAATTCATGAATGTTGTTGGGGCATTTGTCAAGCCAAATGACATCATTCGAAACACATAATGCCCGTACCGGGTTTGAAAAGCTACCTTAGGGATATCGAATACCCTAATCCTCAACTGATGGCAGCCAGACCTCAAATCAATCTTTGCAACCACCCTGGCACCCTGAAGCCGATCAAATAAGTTATCAATCCTCGACAGTGGATACTTGTTCTTGATGGTGACTTGTTACACTTTCGATAGTCTACGCGCATCCTCATCGACCTATCCTTCTTCTTTACAAATAACACTGGCGCACCTCAGAGCGAGACAATAGGTCTAATAAAGCCCTTATCAAGAAAATCTTGCAACTGATCTTCAATTATTTCAACTCTGGTGGGCCCATACGGTATAGGGGAACAAAATAGGCTGAGTGCCTAGAGCCAAATCAATACAAAAGTCGATATCCCTTTCGGGAGCCATCCCCGACATGTCTATAGGAAATACCTCTAGGAACTCCCGATCAACTGGTACAGAATCCATGGAAGGAACCTCCATACTAAAATCATGAATATATGCCAAAGAAGCCAAACACCCTTTCTTGATCATACGGCGAGCCTCCATATAAGAAACAACTCTACTAGTAGAATGACCATGAGTTCCCTTTCACTCTAATAGAGACAACCCTAACAATGCTAAGGTCACGGTCATGGCGTGATAGTCCAATATAGCATGATAAGGTGACAACAAATCTATCCCCAAAATGAAGTCTAAATCAACCATATCGAGAAGTAGGAGATCTACGCTAGTCTCAAGTCCCCCAGCAACAACCACACACAAACGATAAATATGATCTACAACAATAGAATCCCCCACTGGTATGGATACATACACGGGAGCACACAAAAACTCATGAGGCACAACCAAATATGAAGCAAAATAAGAAGACACATAGGAATATATAGACTCTGGATCAAATAGAACTGAACCATCTCTACTGCAAACCGAAACTGTACCTGTGATAATAGTATCAGATGCCTCAACCTCGGGCCTGGATGGGAAAGCATTACATCGGGGTTAGGCCCTACCAACTTTGAACCATATCCCTAGGACGGCCTCTTGCTGGATGGCTTCCACCTCTAGCGGGCTAACCTCTACTTATGGCTCAATGTTCCCTACCTCTAGCTGGCTGAGCAGACGGTGTCGGGATCATGGCGCGAGAACCCCGCTGTTGAGGGTGAACACCCACTAATCTCAGACAGGTCCTCCAGCTATGCACATACTCTCCACACTCGAAATATCCATCCTAATACTGCGACTGTGGAAATGGAGACTGGCCTTGATGAGCCGGTTGACCGCGATAATAACTCTAAAGAGGAGGTGCTCTGATAGGTGCACTATAAGTTGGTTACCCTGAATGAGGTACATAAGGACCATGACCCCCTGAAGTTCCATGGGATATCTGAAGTACTGAATGAAACGACCCAGGAGGATGGCCTCTACCAAATGTATCCTGGCCTCCAAATAAGGTCCCACTAAATCCACCAGAGTAACAAGGCCTTTGTCAGACCCCTTACCACTCCTCTGAGATAGAACCTTCTCCACTCGCCTGGCCACATTGGCTGCATCCTAGAAAGAAATCTCACTCCATGTCATCTTAGCCATTTGCAATCTGATAGGCTGAGCAACTCCCTCAATAAACCTTCTTACCCTCTCTCTCTCTCTCTCTGTCTCTCTCTCTCTCTCCTGGCGGGAAGTACAACAAGAGCATGATGGGACAAATAAAAAATTCTAGTCTCGTACTGAGTGACGATCATAGAACCCTACTGAAGGCGCTCGAACTACCTCCGATAGTCTTCTCTCTAAGTGATAATAAGATACTTCTCCAGAAATAGCTGAGAAAAATTGTCCCAAGTAAGAGCTGGTGACCCTGCTGGTCTGGCCAAACAATAATTCCGCCACCATTTTTTGCGGAACCTGATAGACAAAATGTAGCAAAGTCAACTCCACTGGTCGCTACTATCCCCATGTTCCGTAACACCTCGTGACAATTGTCTAGATACTCCCGAGGATCTTCTGAAGATGTACCACCATAGGTAGTGGTAAGAGGTTTGGTAAACCTATCCAATCTCCACAAGGCCTTAGAAGACATAGCTGATCTATCGCCCGTCTGTGCTACAACACCTGGCGGAACTACCCCAACTGGCTGAGCTGCTGCAGTTTAAAATTGAGAAGCCATCTTCTCGGGGGTGTGAGTAGTAGGAGTCTGTGCTCCTCCCCCAGCCCGAGAGACGGCCGGTGCTAGAGGGAATGTACCGGCCTGAGTAACACTATCCATAAGGCCTACTAGATTGACCAAAGCATCCTGAAAAACCGGGGTAGCGATGAACCGCTCTGGAACCTGAGATGGCCTTGCTGGGACGGTGTGGGCCGTAGCCTCCTCATTAAACTCTACCTGAGGCTCCGCCACTGGTACTGCTTCTAGAGCTCTAGGCTTTGCCCTGCCCCTACCCCGACCTCTAGCACGGCCTCGGCCTCGTGCTCTGCCCCTCGTAGGAGCTTCCACTGGGTCTTGGGCTGCTGATTAGCTGATAAAATGCTCTGTGTTCTCTCCATCTACCAAGGAACAAGAGTAGAGATTTCAATTAGTATAGACAGACCAAACCGCACGACGGAGAATAGTAGAAGTGGAATGTTCCAAACTCTATAACCTCTGGGGGATAAGCACAGACGTATCTGTACTGATCCTTCAAACTCTACTAAGTTTGTCCATGAATTGTGAGGCCTAGGAAATCTAGTGCTCTGATACCAACTTGTCACGATCCGAATTTTCCACCATTGGGACCGTGATGGCGCGTAATATTGCACTCGCTAGGTAAGCTAACGTTAGAATCATATTCACTTTTTCCCATTTCATTTTAATAATCAAAATTAAGAAGCTAAATTAAGCAGAAATAGATGCAGAAGTAATAATAAACCGGTTATTTATATACTATTAACAATATCAAAATTGTTATCACCCATAAACTAGTGTCACAATCCACGAACATACTACAAATTACTACATGTACTAGTCTGAAAGAGTTACATCTGTCTCAAAAGAAAAGAAAACAGGAAAATAGAAACATAGGAGGGGATACAAGGGCCTGCAGATGCCATCATGACTACCTTGGGTTTCCTGAATGAAGTATCTACAACCGATCTCTCGATCAACCACCACTAGCTCCGAAATCTACGAAAAAAGTGCAGAGTGCAGTATCAGTACAACCAAACCCATGTACTGGTAAGTAGTGATGAGGCTACGACAGGGCATTTACAATATAACCTGCATATAGTATATAATAAAGCAAAAAGGAAGTACGTAACGAAATGGAACAGTAACTTGTAGTAAATAACTCAATCTTCTTGCCAACACTCAGCTATAACAAATTCTTAAGAGAGTTACAATGCTACAAAATAAAATCACAACAGAAGAAGAATAAATAAAAAATAAAATGATGCGACGCGCATCCCAATCCCACCATATAATCAGTAACAATATGAACATTCACCCTTATTACTCCTGTTGCAGCGTGCAACCCGATCCCACCAGTCCACCCTTATTACTCCGCAATATATCACCCTTATTCATCCTGTTGCAGCGTGCAACCCAATCCCACACATCTATCCTTATTACTTTTGTTGCGGCGCATGACCCGATCCTACGAGACATTCACATTTCACCCTTATTCCTCCTCAATATACCACCCTTATTCCTTATGTCACGGCGTGCAACCTGATCCCATCATATCGTTAACAATCACAAAATAAGAAGAAATATTTCACAATTTAGCTCAAAATCCTCCACAACATTTATGCCTCAAACCAAAGCAAACCAAAATCTATACATTTATGAAACTTCATCAATTAATACTACAGAACTAGACCAACCAAAATGTACCATGAAACATCGATAAACCAGCTTAAACCAATTATGTGATAAAATGAACTACGAAACAATTAATACCTCTAATAAAAAACAATATCTAACAAGAAGCAATTAGATATGGAAACACCAATAAGCATGTAGCAGTTAAGACAGGAAAATAATATATTAGGAACGGGGAAGGGAACATGCTAAACAGATAATTTGGGGGCACAGGTACCTGTCACCTCACCTATACGCCAAACACATCGATATTTATGTAGCAGTTAAGTCGAGATCACTAATCCCTCAAATCAAAGTTAGATCATACACTTACCTCAATCCAACGGCCAATTCAAAGCTCAATTATACCTTTTCCTCTAGATTCCACCTCCAATCCACTCGTATCTGGTCATAATTAACTTAATAACATTAATTATCCCTAAAAATATCAATTCCAATATATAATTATTAGGTTTCCCAATCCACTAAAAAGTCAAAAAATCCACCACGGGCCACTTGGTCAAAATCTGAAATTCAGATCGAAACCCTATTACCCATTTACCTCAAGCCCGGATATATAATTGATTTTGGAATCCGACCTCAATTTGAGGTCTATATCCCTAAATTTCGAAATTCCTAAGTTCTACCCAAAATATCCAATTTCACCATGAAAAACTCCTAGATTCTAGGATGAAATCTTGCAAAAAGAAATAACAGATTGAAAGAAATGAATTAAGAATCATTTACCTATGATTTGGGGGAAGAAATAGTCTTTGAAAAATCGCCTCTGGAGGTTTACTTTTTGAAAAATGGAAGAATGAATGAAAATTTCCATCTAAGACCAAACTTATTAGCTGCAGATATCGCATTTGCGACCTGAGCTTCCCATTTGCGAGGCTCACAAATGCGAGAAATATATCGCAAATGTGAACTCCTCACATTTCTGCTGCCTTCGCAAATGCGAAGTCCCAGTGCAAATGTGAACCTGGACTTCCGCAAATGCGGCCTATTCTTTGCAAATGCGAACTACCCAATCCCCTCCCCTACTTCGCAAATGTGAGGCTTGCATTTGCGAGCCACACCCTGCAATTGCGAAGTCTGCAGACCTGCAACATACCAACAATTTCTCTTAAGTCCCAATCACTCTCTAGCCTAACCAAAACTCACCCGAGCCCTCGGGACTCCAAACAAAACATGCACACAAGTCATAAAACATCATAAGAACTTGCTCGCGCTATCAAGTCGCTACAATAACACCTAGAACTACGAATTTAGCACCAAAGTGCATGAAATTTTCAATATAGTTTCAAAACTTCTATTTTCTCAACCAAAGATTCGAATCCCATCAAATTAGTTTCGTTTCTAGCCAAATTTTATAGATAAGGTATTAATACCATAACAAACTTGTGTGGGAATCTGGAACCAAAATACATGCCCGATACAAACGAGATCAAGTATTAACCAATTTCTTAAAACCGTTATAATTTCAGTATTTGCAATTTTCAACAAAAATTCATTTCTCGGGCTAGGGACGTCAGAATTTGATTCTGAGCATACGCCTAGGTCCCATATTTATTACGTACTCATCAGAACCGTCAAAATACGGGCCCGAATCCGTTTACCCAAAACGTTGACCAAAGTAAACAAAAATCATTTTTTTAGGTAAAAAATTATTATTTCATCAATTTTTCACATAAGAGCTTTCTGGATACACGTCCCGATTGTGCACGTAAATCGAGAAGAAATAAAATGAGATTTTGAAGACCTCGAACACACAAAATTGAGTTCTAAAACAGGAGATGACCTGGGTCATCACATATTAGAAATTGGACATACAATGTTTGGTTTAAATTGTTGTTTGCAGTTATGCCCTTGGACTTAATAGCAAGGCCAGGGTTTTCTTATTAGTAATGAACTTCATCATGGTATGGATAGTACAATATTGTTATCCCATGTTGCATTGGGTATAAAATAACATGAATTTATGTGTAACTTATTCAAGAATTTGCTATGCATAAATTGAAACAATAATAATAACGATATACTCGGTGTATATTGCCCGTTATTCTTAGGTGTTAAACGTGAAACATGAAACATGAAACCTTCTCAGTTCTCCACTACACGAGTCAAATTTCCACATCGAAAGTAAAGGGACATGATCCAATAGTCCAAGTAATATTTGGATTTTTGCCTAATTAGTCCATCAACCGGTAGGACTCATTGGCCTCATGATTCATTCATAATCCTCAAATGTCAAATATATATATATTCTACATATTCTGCATTAAATCTTCAGGCATGAAAAATTCTAGCTGTTCTTTCATGGTTTTTGTTTAACAATAAACTCCCAAGGCCAATATTTGTAGGGCCAATCAAGAAAAGACGACGAAGAAAAAGCAAGTATTTTGCTAGTGTTTTTCTTGTTTTTTACATTTGTCAATCATTTCTCTAATTTATATTTGATACACTTTTTGTTTTATTCTCAAACACGAGTATAAGTTAATTAAGCACACATGACGACAACAACAATCCAGTAAAATCTTAGTAGTGGAGTCTGGGGAGGGTAGTGTGTACACATGCCTTATCTTTAACCTGAAGGAGTAGAGAAGTTATTCTCGAAAGACCCTCGACTCAAGAAAACAAAAGACAAAATGAGATAATATTACAATATCACCATGAAAATCATAGAAAAATAAGAAATAACATGAAATTCAGAAGAAAGATGCAAAGCACACGCGATAACTAGTAAATATGGACAATAATAAGATATATTTGCTTATAGAATAGCATAATTAAGAAATAAGATTATTCGATATATATATTTATTTATGGAAATTAAAGTGCTTAGCTCTAAGCAAAAAATCGACGTGCATGCACGAATTATAGTAACTAAATTTTTGACAATTTATATTATCTAGTTTGAGAGTTTGGTGCAATATTTACTGATATCCGTAAGTTTACTATATTTGTTTAACCAAAAAATAGAATACCGGTCAAAGTTTTATTTTGAAAAATTTGGGTTACTGATAATCGAAAATGAATAAAAGTAATTGATTTTGCTAATAATAAGATGAATAGAATGCAAAAGTAAATCAGTATATTCCAATAGTATTTTGTGTCTTTACAAATAACCAGTCTCCTTCTTTTTATAGCTGTCTTTAAGATATATATTTTTCCTTTGTCATATTTTGGTCATCATAGACAATTAAATACATTAAATGTTACATTACATAATCATAGTAATTTAATACAAATTTTCTAACATTTTCAATATTTAATATTCGTCAAATACTGTATCTGTACTATCTTGTGTTGTCAGATTCATTCTCCTTTATTTTTGGATTTGAATAGGTACGAGCATCAAGTCTTTTGAATATCTGCTCATACCTCTGCTCGTGCCCTTGCTCGTATCTGTCGCAACTCGTGCCTCTATGCTAATCACCATTCTTTGACCAGCCTTCATGTCATGTCATGTCATCTTTCAATCACTTTAATATATATAAACTTAATTTTTTTCAATACAGATAGTTTCCTAACTTGCCATTTATTCATCACTTGAATATTTGGGAATTGGAATTTATTAAGGTGGGAAATTTTTACCGCCATTAATGCTATGATAGAATCAATGCTTCAATTTTCACTTCCATTTAATGCTTGTTACACATGGCATCTTTTTATTGGTTCTGCGATTTTACAGCGCTTTTTAAGGCTCTTTCACAGCTTCATCAATTACGAAGCAACAGTTCTCATTATGATCTTTCCATCATTGCACCTTTTCCTTTGATGGTTGCTTCCTAGTATAAACATAATTTTCATCTTTGTCTTTCTCATATAAAGTTCAAAGTTTTTAGAATATTCAATTCTTGTTCTCTCCTCATAAAACTTTCAGAATATTCAATTCTCGTTTTTCATCTTCCTTGTACTGTCATGTCTTTGTCAAACCCTAACCCTAGGAGGGTCCCCATAGTTGATAGTCTTCCTCTTGCCCCTAAAAAAGAGGAGGTAGACTATGCAGTTTATGGTCTTTATCCATACGTGGTTCTTCTCTTCCTTCATCTAGTTCTAGTCCTTCTTCTAGAACCAAGGGTTCTCTTTCTCAGAAGTCTTCTTCTAGAGGTAAAGAACCGTCTGAACCTCTTCGTGAACCTTCTGTGGAAGAAATAGTTCCTGCAGAACTATCTTTCTACAATGATAGAGAGTCTCTTAGAAATCAAGTATCCTCTTTGGGTCGTGCTAATATCTACCTAACTTAGATCACCGAAGGTCTGAATTCTTTAACTCGTAAAGACTACCATTGAAGTCATAACTTCCCTATTATAATTTCCAATGCGAACCAGAGAATCACCTCCTATTTAATTGGGTTTTCTTTTGTTTATACATACCCTTTCATATGAGGTTTCAAACCTGCTATCGATCCTGTTATCCTTGAGTTCCGTCGATTTTTGACATCTGTTTAGGTCAAATTGGCGCCTAATATGGAGGGTTATTGCCTGTTTGAGGCATTTGACTAACATGTCCGGTATGCCTTTCACTTTTGCATATTTATTTCATCTCTACTCTCCCAGACTCTTTTGCCAAGGTGTTTTTACTTTAGTGGTAAGGAGCAAGAGAGTTTTGATTAATCCTGAAGATGACAAAGACCATGGTTGGTACGCCCGGTTTGTTGCTGCCCCACATGTTGGTTTAGTGGGTGTGAAAATGTTCCCTTCATTGAGAAGTGGAATTTTGCACGTGAATTTTCTTTTTAATAAAATTCTCGTATCTTTTTTCCTCGATTTTGATGATTATTATCCTAATTTTCCTTTTCTTTTGTAGCAACCATGGGAATTGTTGATGAAATTCTCAATTTCTGTGATTAGGTAGGAAAATTATTGAATACTGCCCAAATGGAGGGTAGATCTTGGAGGACTCCTTCCCAACAATTTGGCTGGAAAGTGAAAACTCCTAATAAGAGTTTTTTTTATAACTCTTTTCAGAACCTATTTTAATCCTTCTTTTTATGAGGATTTGTTGTTCCAGGGATTAGTGCTGAGGCGAGCCCAAGAGATAATTTTGGGCTCTTCTTCGAAAAGAAAAGTTGCTGTTGACCAAGACTCTGAAGAAGAGGAAGATGTGGGTTCCCTAGTAAAAAGTCCTCGAGCTCGTAGACAAATCATTTCTGATGATGAAGCATCTCCCCCTCAGTCTATTCCTCTTACCGAGTCTGTTGAAGCCCCGGTGGTGATCCCTGATGATAATTTTCCCGCTGCTGCTCATGACTATTGAGAAACTTTTAACCGCGGATTTGATAGTGAAAATTTAGGTCTGATTTCTGATGAAGCACCCCTTGCTTCTTTTTCTGCTCATGTTCCTGTGATGCCTTCTTTGTTGATTGTGGATGTCACCGTTCCTACCCAGGCTGTTTTAACTGATTCTACCGTTCCTCCCTAAACTACTCCTCCTTCATTTGTTCCTTACCTCAAAGTTGGGTCCTCAAGTAAAGGTGAATCTATGAGATAAGTTACCATTGAAGTCCCTGCTGAAGGTAATCTTTTCAGAAAATCAGGCCAGGCCGATGTGTGGCTAAAGCCTTTGGTTAGTCCAATTGAGAGAGCTAAGCTTGATTGCCCCAGTTCTTTGACCTTGATGAACAATATCGTGCATGCTTCATTAAAGGTATCCCTTTTTCAAACTTTACTTTAACCTTTTTCTATTTTCAGGGTTCTCATTTTTCCCCTTCTTTTTTAGGTCAACCTCATCGACACGGAGATGGTGTAGAGGGTTCCTCTTTCAGAGCAATTAGTGCGTGACTACTGAGTGGAGGGGGATAATTAGAAGGAACAGTGTGAAAGACTTCAAATCGACAAGGAAACATTAGAAGAAAGTAAAAGTGTCTTAGAGCAGCATGTAAGGGCTTTAACTTCAGAGTTGGCGGTTGAAAAGGCTTCCTCAAGTCAAGCAAGTAAAGAAAAGGATCGTCTTGAAACCTCATTTTCTGAGAAACTCTCCTAGGAAAGTGAAGAGATCAGAGAGTTGAAGGCTCTCTTAGATAAAAAAGAAGCATATGCAGGTGAACTCGTGCAGACCCTGACTCAAACTCAAGAAGAACTCTAGGAGTCTTCTAAAAAAGTTCGTTTTCTAGAAGTTCACATGCTTCTCTTCAAACTTCTTATGAGTCTGCCTTGTTCGAGAATGAGAAGCTGAGATATGAGATTGTTGACTGGGAAAGAGATTATAAAATTCTTGAAGGAAAAACCACCATTGAAGTGAGTTGGGAATTTTTAAATTTTTTCCATGATACCCTTGTTGAAGTTAGCCAAGAAAATTTTAATTTGGAATCTGAGTTAGTCAAAATCAAGGAGACTATTGAAAAAAACCAGCAGAGTCAAGATTTTCTTTCTCCTGTGGCTGAAACTTCTGAAAATATTGGAGATGAGATGGGTACGATGAATAATCTAATTCATTCGAGTGAAGTAGAACCCGCTCCTGTTGATGATCTTACGAACCAAGCTGGTCTCTTTTCTGTTGATGATCCTACCTTGGTTCCTTCTTCAAATCCTTATGTGATAAGTTAATGACATGTGACTTTTTTTTCCTTTTTCTCTTTGGTGATATGTGGTTGTAACCCTTGTTATTTTCTAAAGGTTTGTTGAAAATGCTAAGTCCCCAGACCTTTCATGGGGTGCTCCGTATAAGCAACTTTTGGTTTATGACTAAGTTCATACTTAGTCCAAAAAAAAATTAATTTAAGAAGTTTCCGTTGTTGTTCGAACTTCTGTTTTGCTTATTCTTGCTTTATTTTTAAGGACAAACTGAATAACTTGCATTTTTATTTTTCAAAAATACTTCTTTTTTATACTTCATGAATAATTGATTTAATCATGAATTTTATAAAAGAGAGCCCTTTTATATTCAACACTTGATGATGAAGACGCCTCAACTTTGTAATGGTGTTAATGTACGATAAAAGAAATAGTAATACACATATTTTTTGGAATAACTTTGACTTTATTTGAACTTTGTCGAGTTTTAGATAACACTTTACATGTACTTAAATTACTTCTATAATCTTCTCATAAGTGTTTTTCTTATAACAGATTTCAAAAGAGAAAATGCACACAAGATTTTTACTTATAACCCGTTTCGGTACGTTTCATAAAAGAAAATGAACACAAGGTTTTTATTTATAACCCATTTCAGTACATTGCCTTTACCCTAACTATGATAACTTTTTTCTTTGGCCTTAGCTCGTGACTTTGCTCTGCACTTGACTCATTCAATGAGTGAACTTTTCAGGCTTGATACTTGATTATTTCCCACTCTTCTTTGCCTTATTTATACATGTGTATGTACATTATATAGTTCCCCAAGTGCTTGAGCTTTAAAGTATGAAGTCTCAAGCATTTAATTGTTCCTCTTATTTGGTCATTTCCCTGAAAAGGAAAAACATACATGACTCAGATGTGCGGTTATAGATGAAGACTGCTTAATTCGTTTCAATTTCTACCAGAATAATTATAACCCTAGACCGGGAATTTTAATTAATTCACATGCCTTTCAGGTCGTGACTCATCATTTAGTACGGGTTAGCTTTTAATATATCATCTAAAATTATAAGTAAAATTTTAAAAACTCAAAAAGTAAAATTCGCGGTGGGTATTCCTTAGAAATAGTATTTCTTCAAGTGAACGGCATTCCAATGTGAAGGTAGTATCTTGCCATCCATCGTTGCTAGCTCGTATCCTCCTTTTCCTGCGATACCATGAATCCTGTAGGGTCCTTCCCAGGTTGGACTCTGTTTTTCCGCATTAGCTGCCTTCGTAGATTGAAAAACGTTTTTGAGCATGAAGTCCCCAATCTTGAAGTATCTTAGGTGCGGTTTTCGATTGTAGTATCGTTCCAAGACCTGATTTTGTGTTGCCATTCTTATTAATGAAACTTTCTTTTTCCCTTCAAGTAAATCAAGGTATATGCTCATTTCTTCATCATTATATTCTTTTGATACTTGTGTAAACCTCGTACTTGGCTCTCCTATCTCAACTGGAATTAAGGCTTCAGCTCTATAAACTAATGAGAATGGTATTTCTCGCATACTTGTTTTAGTTGTTGTATAGTATGCCCATAAAATACCAGGTAGCAATTATGGTCAATTACCTTTGGATTCCTCCAAACGCTTATTTAAATTATTGATAATGACTTTGTTTGTTGACTCGGCTTGGCCATTACCCACCGGATGATAAGGTGTGGATATAATCCTTTTGATCTGCCAACTTTGAAAAAGCTCTGTGATTTGTGCGCCTATAAATTGAGGGCCATTATCACATATGATTTCCTTGGGCACATCGAATCGACATATGATATTTTTCCAAATGAAATCTGTAACTTCTTTTCCCCGGACCTGTTTGAATGCTCATGCTTCCACCCATTTAGTAAAATAGTTAAAAAGTACAAGCAAGAATTTTACATGTCCTTTTACTTGTGGTAGTGGACCCACGATATCTATTCCCCATTTTATAAAAGGCCACGGTGCAATGACCGTATGTAACAGTTCTGCGGGTATATGCATATTGCTACCATATATTTGGCACTTATCACATTTAGTCACAAAATTCTCCGCTTCTTCCTCCATTTTAGGCCAATAGTAGCTTGCTCTAATCATGGTTTTTACCAGTGATCTGCCTCCTACATGATTTCCACAATGCCCTTTGTGTATTTCTCTCATTACATATTCTGTTTGAGAAGCCTATGACGCCTTGCTAAAGGGGCCACTGAATATTTTTCGATAAAGATTACCCCGCTTTAAGTAATATCGAGTAGCCTTTTTTCGAAGTGCGTGAGATTTTTTCTTGTCTTCAAGGACGGTACCATACTACAAAAAAGCGACAATCTCGTTTTTCCAATCCCAGGTTAAGTTATTGAAATTTACCTTATTTTTATCTGGATCGAGCACCGAATGAAACAAATAAATTACAGAAGCATTTTCATTACTCGCCAAGTCTGCCAATATGCAAGATTAGCTAAGGCATCTGCTTCCACATATTCATTTCTTGGTATCTGCATGACTTTCTAGGTTTGAAATTGTCTAATCAAATCCCGCTCCTTTTCTAAGTAGTGCTGCATTCGTTCTTCCCTAGCTGTATAAGTCCCCAACATTTGGTTAACTACGAGCTACGGATCATTTTTGATTACCATTTGATTAATACTAAGTTCTCGTGCCAGTTCCAAACATGCAATCACAACTTCATATTCTACCCCATTGTTAGTTATAGAATGGCATTTTATGGACTAGCGAATGGTTTCACCCGTAGGTGGTACCAAAACAACTCCTAAACCTGCTCCTTTCACGTTAGATGAGCCATCAGTAAATAAGGTCCAAATTTGTGGACTAGAGTCGTTGAGCACCTTTATTTCTTTTTCTGCTTTTAATTGCATTCTTTGGCTAAAATCAACAAAAATCTGCTAATACTTGAGATATTATCGTGGTTCTGGGTTGATATGTGATGTCATATTTACATTTTTCTATAATCCATTTAGCTAACCTACCTGATAACTCTTGCTTGTGTAATATTTTGCGTAATGGGTAAGCAGTTACTACGACAATAGGAAGACAATGAAAATAAGGCCTTAGCTTTTTAGATGCCACGATTAGTGCAAGTGCATGCTTTTCCTATTGAGGATACCGCGTCTCCACATCTAATAATGATTTGCTAACATAATAAATAAGATTGCTTAGTTTGGTATTCTCGAACAAAAACAACATTTATTATTACTTCTGATACAGCTAGATAGATGAGCAATTTTTCCCCCACTTTTGATTTTGCAAGCAACGGTGGATTTGACAGGTATGTATTCAAATTTTTGAGTGCTTGTCGAAAATCCTTAGTCCATTCGAACTGGTCTTGCTTTTTAAGGACTGAAAAGAATTAAAATCACTTTTCTGATGATTTGGAAATGAATCTTCACAAAGCTGCAATTCTCCCTGTTAGTCCTTGCACTTCTTTCTTACTGGTAAATATATCACGATTTCTTCAATAGCTTTTACCTGCACGAGATTCACTTCAATTACACGGTTAAAAACAAGAAAACCCAAAAACTTTACCTGATGAAACGCCGAATGCACATTTCTCAAGATTTAGTTTTATATTTAATTTTCACAAGATCTAAAATATATCTGACAAATGCGATATATGATCCCCTGAATGTTGAGTTTTAATGAGCATATCGTCTATATAGACTAGACCTCCGTAGTTTTTTCCAAATGTTCTTGGAACATTTGGTCACCAGTCTTTGCTATGTTGCACCGTCATTTTTTAGACCAAAAGGCATTACTATATAGCAGCAAGTTCCCCTGTCTGTTATAAATAAAGTTTTTTCTTCATCTATAGGATCCATTTTGATCCGGTTGTATCCTGAATATGCATCTAAAAATCTTAACAACTTATGTCCTGCAGTAGCATCAATTAATTGATCTATATCTGGTAATGGAAAAAAATCTTTAGGGGAAGCTTTGTTAAGGTCTATGTAATCTATACAAACTCGCCATTTACCATTATTTTTCGGTACTGCAACAGTATTGGCTAACCAATTAGGATACTTTACCTCGCAAATAGACCCAAATTGTAATAATTTTTGGATCTCACACCTAATTTTTGGAAGTCCCTTACTTTCTTTTCTTTTGTTTGACAGGTGGAAATGATGGGTCTTCATTTAACTTTTGAATCATTGCCTCTGGTGAAATTCCTGTCATATCAAAGTGGGACCAAGCAAAATAATCCACGTTAGTTTTCAAAAATTCAATCAACATACCTTTCATGACTTGGCTTAGATTGGCCCCTGTGTAAACTCTCCTTTCAGGCCATTGTGTAAATAACACTACAACCTCCAGTTCTTGAATTGTTGTTTTTATATTTTCGTTTTCCTCTTGTTCTTGAATGATATCGGGCCTTGAGTCCATATCTATTCGCCCTTGTTCAGTTGAGGTTTGTGTTGTGATATCCTTAACTGGATTCTGTAATTGCTATTTTTCTTCGTTTCTCGTACTTGAATCAGCTACGGTATTGATGCTCCTGGATGTCTGTTGATCCCCCCATATTTGACATATTCCACAAGGTGATGCAAATTTAATAACTTGATATAAGGTAGACGAAACGACATCCATCTCGTGAATCCATGATCTTCCAAGAATCATATTGTAAGTCATCTCCATATCTACCACCTGAAACTTTGAATCTTTGATCACTCCTTCTGCAAATGTAGTAAGTATTACCTCCCCTTTCATCACGACGTTGGAATTATCGAATCCAGACAAAGTATGCGCCTTTGGTACTAATTTATCTTCAACTTGCATCTCATGTAGCACTCTTAGTATAATAATGTTCACGGAACTACCTGGATCAATCAAAACTCGTTTCACATTAGTGTCATGTACAAGTAGAGATATTACCAGTGCATCGTTATGTGGATTTAATATGCCATCTGCATCTACATCATCAAACATAGTATTTTCTTCCTCTAAGACATGCCGCACCTGCTTCCCATGGGTAATTATGACTTTGGAAGCTTTATTGGCTATTGTTTACGTTACACCATTAATTTATTCACCTCCGCTTATAACATTGACTGTCCTTTTAGGAGAAGGCGGTTTAGGAGGCTCCTGCCTATTTTTCATATATGCTTGGTTACCTTTCTCACTGAATAGTTCTATGAGATACCCTTGCTTCAATAGATGATCAACTTCACCTTGTAGCAACCTACAATCTGTTGTTTTGTGACGATGATCGTTATGAAATTCGCACCAGTGGTCAGGATTGCACCTGTTTAGATTTGATCTCATTTCTTTTGGCCACCGCACCTTATCAACCATGCTTCTT
This sequence comes from Nicotiana benthamiana, assembly GCA_034376525.1. Taxonomy (NCBI): domain Eukaryota; kingdom Viridiplantae; phylum Streptophyta; class Magnoliopsida; order Solanales; family Solanaceae; genus Nicotiana; species Nicotiana benthamiana. The sequence goes on along the minus strand of CM067331.1, from coordinate 64,940,399 downwards.
AAAATAGCTTCGAGCTCGGAAGTGCTTACATTAAAATTATAACCATCAAATCTTGCCTTCAAGCTTATATCATCCTCCCAAACGTTGATGATGAACCCCACTCTCGATTCCTTGATCTATGATGAAATTTCATGTTCTGATCGTGAATCTTTTCCCACTGGTCCCATATATGGTTCGTACCTATTTTTTTAGACCTTTTTCTATTTCCGCCCATCTCGAACTCACCTTTTCTTCTTTTTGAGACCGTGAGATAATGTCCTATTCTATCCTTAGCTTCGTGTTATACCTGTTATAAACTTCATTCCATATTGTCGCTGGGAATTTATGAAGACTTTCCTTGAGTTGCCTCGTGGCTTCTAAGCTTTTTTCATTCAGATTACTAGTGAAAGCTATGGCTGCCCAATTGATTAGTACACGTGGTAACGTCATTCTTTCACACCGGAATCTGTCCACGAACTCTCTAAGGAACTCTAAGTCCCCTTGTTTGATTTTGAAAATATCCTCCATTCTTTTTTTGACTTTTTGAGCTCTCGAATGTGTTTTGATAAACGAATCTGCAAGCTCAGCAAAAGAATTGATGGAATTTTTGAGTAAAAGAGAATACCATGTTAATGCTCCCTTAGTAAGTGTTTCACCGAATTTTTTGATCAATACTGATTCAATTTCTTGTTTGGTCAAGTCGTTGCCTTTCAAGCTAGTCAGGAATGCAGTTACATGGCCTCGTGGATCAGTTGTTCCACCATATTTTGGACTTCTTCAGAATTGGGAGAGGAGCAACACTTGGATTCTAAGGTTATTGTGAATATTTGTCGATATCTATCATTTTGATCACATGCGGTACTGCATGTATTTGCTTTATGCGGTCACTTTGCTCCTTGAGCTATTTCTGCAATATTAATACTAAATTTTGTAAATCAGAATTAACTAAGCTACCTGGTTCTTCATCTCGTTATTCGCTAGGGATTCGACCACTGCCTACATTAGCAAGCCCAGAACAAGGGTTCTCCAAAGTGTTGTTATTTGGAGTTGATGTTGGTGCTGCAACATGTAACTGGCTGGAGAAGGCCTCAAGAGCTTTATTGAGCGATTAGCTTTTGCAAAACTTTATTGATGGCTTCTTCATTTTCAAATTCAGCATTTGCATTTGAATAAGATCCATCAGGAGTGCCTTCTCGAGATCGCTGAGGGGATCTTTGTGGAGAAGGAATCAGGGTGCAGTCATCTTGTGAATTCCCCTGGAGCTGAGGGTTTCCTTGGTTGTTGTCATTAACGTTTGAAATGGTTATTGATGCAACAAAAAAGGTTAGGTTAAGAAAGAATTGATTATCAGATTCCCGGTAAAGGAACCAATTTATTTAACAAAAAAATAAAATTTCGGTCAAAGCTTTATATTTAGAAGAACTCGGGTTACTGATAATCAAAATGAAGAAAATAAATTGATTTTGCTAATAATAAGATGAATAGAAAGCAAAGTGAATCAGTGTATTCCAATAGCATTTCGTATCTTTACAAATGACCAGTCTTCTTCTTTTTATAGTTGTCTTTAAGATATACATTTTGCCTTTGTTATAATTGGGTCACTATAGACAATTAAAGGCATTAAATGTTACGTTATATGATCATTATAATTTAATACAGATTCTCTAACGTTTTTAGTATTTAATATTCGTTAAATATTGTATCTGTACTATCTTGTGTTGTCAAATTCATTCTCCTTGGTTTTTGGATTTGAATAGGTACGAGCGTTGAGTCTTTTGAATAACTTCTCGTACCTCTTCTCGTGCCTCTGCTCGTTCCCCTTCTCGTATCTGTCGTAACTCGTGCCTCTTTGCTAATCGTCGTTCTTTTACCAGTCTTCGTGTCATGACATGTCATTTTTCAATCACTTTAACATATATAAACTCAATTTTTCCCAATACAATTTTGGTAGAGCACTAGTATTCTTTCAACAACACAAGTATGTGTTGTTCATACAATTCTGTAAAAACAATTCACAGTAATCCTAACTATGGTATGAACAGAGGCAGACTTACGCCTCTAGAAGAGGGGCCCATTAATTCGACAAATATATATATATATATATATATATATATATATATATGTTTGGAACACGTAAGATTAAAAGTATGAGCGGGCCACTTGAGCACTGCGCTCATACATACTCCCCGTCACATTCTAGGTATGATAAAGATAAAGTACACGGTTCGTTTCTGTTACAAATATGAAGAATATTGAAGAAATAATAGGTTCAACTTGAAGAAATTAAAGATTACTCATCACCATTCAAGTATATATATCTTCTACAAGGAGATCATTCATAGTAATATTTAATTAGTTATTTAAAGGCACGGCTGATACAGTAAATCAGTTCCTTTAACATAGTAATGTTTTACAACAGCCCATCTATATATAGCTATATTGTGTAATTTAGAGATAGAGTTATTTTTTGGTAAACATATATGAAACGTTTACTTAATTCTGAGACAAAAATACCTAGCTTAATACTTGACCATCAAGTTATTAGCCATTAAGATGGCGAATCATCCATGGTGGCATCACAGTATTAGCAGTTTGCTGCTTCGAATTCGAACCTCCTTCTACTTCTCCATTTTCTTTTACAGTACTCTGATATGCTTCCCTGCATTTTGCATGTTACATCAGAGGCAAATGGAGCAATATATATATACACTACGGGCTCAATAGAATTCAATAATTTTGATACATATATAGTTAAAAGGCACAAAAACCTCAACAAGATAATAAATTTTAAACGCATATGTTCATAACTACAATAAGTGTGACGCTAAGAATCTTATAGCTTAGAATAAAATTTAAATTCTGGATCCACCAATGTGTTAGATCACATAAATAGTGTTCCCAAGAAAGCTACATCAGCTCAAATATGCACATCACCTCTTTTTTTCCTTATATATTGAGAAGTTCTTGAGGGTTGGTGGTGCACAATTCGAAACTCAATAGAAAATAGGATATATTGCCTCTCTATTTCTCTTTACTTAAATATCGAATTTTGTCTATAGTAGAATTTAAACCTGTAAGGTAATCAATATATCACGTGTTGCGCTCTTACTATTGGACCAAAACCCTAGGCATATGCATCCCTTTTTCTTGAGTATTTTATGTAATTGATTAAATGATGATTGGTAAGTAAGAGGGGTAAGGTCTGCGTACACACTACCCTCCCCAAACCCCACTAAGTGGGATAATACTGAGTTGTTGTTGTTGTTGACTAAATGATGATTGGATACACGTTATTTGAAAGTTAATTTTCTCATTTTTTAAACTTATTTTTATACTGCTTTTTGCTAAGCCAATGGCTGATTGAATACCAAAAGTAGAATAAAGAGAAGGGGACCGGAAGGGGGAACTATATTATATACCCAAGGTTAGGAGAGTTGAGTTCTTTCTGCTGCTCCCACTGATTTTGTTGGGCCAGCTCTTTCTTCCTCTCCTTCACCTGTAAAGGAATTCAAAATATAAAAATAGGCAATTCCCAATTGGAAGGGACAAATGAAATATAGTAATATACCTTCTTGGAAAGCTGGTTGTTTTGCTCCTGCAGTGCTTTGTCCTGCACCGTGCAACGGAAATGTTAAAGAAACAATTTGTTACTATCACGCAATTAATATCTCATTGTTGAGACACAATATATTGCCTCCTTTTAAGGACAAGATACGAGACGCGAAGCTAAGATGGTTCGAGCATATGAAACAGAGAAGCCTAAATACTTCAGGTGTGAATTGTTCGTTTTGGCAGGTAGGAGCAGAGGTTGAGGGCAATCTAAGAAATATTGGCGAGAGGTGATCAGGCAGCACATGACGCAACTTCAGCTTACTGAGGGCATGACCCTTGATAGGAGGATGTGGAGGACGAGAATTAGGATAGAAGAGCAACAGGTAGTCGGGCATTCTTCTTATCCACACCAGATTGTTTAGAGCTGGTCTGTTAGAATCTTGTTATTATTCTTAGATTGTTAGTATTATGATTGTTTTCTTACTATCTTCCGCTTTGGTTTTCTAGTATCTTGCCGTGATTACTGTTTGCTATTGGCTACTGCTCTCTAACAACTTAAGCGTCACACTCCTGAACACGCATCTTTTTCCTACTTTTCAAGTAAAGAGAACTTGAAAGGAAATTATTACCTTTTTTTGAAGCTCAGAAATAGACTCATGCATCAATTGGTTCTACAAGAAAACAAGTATTCAGTTTTGTAGGCGTTTTCTCAAAGAAAATTCCAGATTATAGAGCTACGTAATTTCTAAATAATTTGGCTCTACCTTTCTTGAGCGAGTGTGTTTAAGAGCAGAATCCAGCTGATGCTCCAAATTCTGAAGTTCTTTCATGCTTAACGAGTTCAAATCTTCTCCCATATAATGCCTGCAAAAATGAAAGAACGAACAATTTTTTAGGCAATAATGTTTCTACCCAGGCCGAAGGTCTATTAGAAATAGGCTCTTTATATCTATGTAGGCACTACCCTCCCCGAACGACCCCACCTGTAAGATTTCGCAGGATATGTTATTGTTGCAATGTTTCTACCAAGGGAAACGTATATGTTACATAAAATTCATTCAGAGATCAATTATGTGTACCTTTGGTTTCTCTGTATAACCTCAAGTCTAGCCTTAAGTTTTGCATGTTCCACAGTCCAGCTTCCCTACACCAAATTGATTACACCATCCTCAAAAGGAAGAAATGACTTCAACTTTTACGTATTGTTAATAGAAAAGAACTTTTACGATCAATGTATATAAGTTAAATCCGAAATAAATTAGCCATACCGGGGAGCTATGATCAGTATTAGCAACAAGCTGCCTCTCAGCATATGAGTATCTTTCATATTTTTCAAGGATCCTCTCCATGCTGATATATAGTATCAGATACAAGTCAAATACAGGATAATGGACAAAAGCTTGAGTTAAACAATGGTCATTATATTTCACTAACGCTCCAAGAAAATCAACATAACTTAATTTATTCTCTTTGATCAAGTCCCTAGATAAGTGTAGCTTTTTTATCTTCATAGCAGATATATTCATATAACAACAAATCCAGCTTAATTCCACAGCATATACTTTTAAAATAGATACTTTGTGATGTATCAGAATATTTAGGGAAAATAATACGTATATTAGCTTTTGTATTTTTAATTCCTTGTTTGATAGTATTTTTTAACTTAGTAATTATATATCATATTCAGTACTATTTTTATACATTACAAATTATGACATTTGCATTACCATAATTTTTAATACATAAATAAACATGCATAAAAACATGATAACTGTCATTTCAAAACCTTTAATATACAAAATCAAACAGTTGATAAAAAATAATCTCATCATAGTTAATTTCATAATTACTCATACACTCTATTTAGTATTATTCTTTCTAAATGACCCTTTAGGACAAGAACCTAAGAGAAATGTGCATGCTTCCGGCTTCTCCGACAAAATAAAGAATATTGGTGTAATTATTAGGAATGTGAAGGTGATAAATTGATAAATAGAATGTCTGAATTTTATGTGATCAAATTGAAATAATGTCTACACTATTAGAGCATTAAATTTAAACTCTTACTGAAAACCTTATCCCTAAGAAGAAGAACAATAACAACAACAAATTATTACTATTAAGCTTCAATCCCAAACAAATTAAGATATTTTGTATGATAAATGCTATATTTGGGTCCATTATATTCAATATTTCCCGGACTTAAGGATTATCCAATAGGAACTCTATATACTCTCTAGTGGTTATAACTTTAATATATACAAAGTCTCTTCTGGTAAGAACTAGCTTTCAAGTTGGTACAACTTATTTAGATTTTCAACAATCATCTTTTTCTATGTTTTTCTATATTTACCTTGATTCCGAGATATTTAAAATTTTGTTTAAATAACTTGTTTTTCATATGATTCTAGATTTATCTCTTTCTCTTTTAACATCTTCAATCATCTTGTTTTCACATTAAGAATATGTGCATCTGGAGGACTACATAGTCAAACCATCTCAAATAACATTTTCTCAATTCATCCTTATACTCCCGCTATTTGAACCATCAAACAGATGTGATAGGGAACGTCTCTTCGCTCCTACTAAATTATCTCCTTATAGCTCCAACTTTTTGACATGACACATTTCTACTAAAGGATATCCGGTTCGAGTAGGAGAGAGTAAGATATAGGTTCACAGTTCGTCGTCATCGTGAATTATATGAGATTGGTTCGCAGCGTCAATTTTAATGAAAAAAAAGGAATGCATTTAAGTGAGAGCAGAATGTAGGAACGAAGCTTCCCGGAGTCCATCGATTCATTCCCAATCCCATCCCGTTCTCTCACCAACTTGAATAGCTTATTTTCCTTCTCAACTCATGGTGATCTAAATATCATGTCTACGACCCTCACCTCCACTCAGCTCCATTTTAATATTCACAAAATTGCATCTTTTATGACAGCAGATTCTTCGTAATCACATTTTTGCAACACTCACCTTGTGATTATGTGGGATTTGGAGATCTAATCATCGATATAAATTGCATGGAATACCTTATTTAGTCGCTCGCATTTAATTTATACTATGCCCAATTTTTTAATTTTATTTTTCACTTTTAAACAACTTCATGTTTTTTCTCGTTCTCGTACTACTCCTCCGCGGCCTCCTTTTTTTTTCTTAATTGCAAAATGAGTTTATTATATTTATTAATGTTTTGACAAGTTGATGATTGAGGTTTGTTCTTGATGATATTTGGAGGTTATATTTTAAATTTGAATTTATCTGGAGTAGATTTAGGTATTAAATTGTACATTGGATTGTTAAAATTCAAAGAACAAATTTATGATAATGTGCAATTTGCAGTTCAGGCCTGTTTCACTCTAAGTGCATGAAAACATTGGTTACACTTCAGACCTTTTGACTTTAAGTGTATCTGAAGTGCAGTTTTTCACTTCAGACTTATTTGCCTTAAGTGAATGAAAATATTTGTTACACTTTAGACTTTTTGACCTAAGTGCATCTCAAGTGTAATTTTTCACTTCTGACTTATTGGCCTTAAGTGCATGAAACTATTTGTTACACTTCAGACCTGTTTGACCTTAAATGCATCTGAAGTGCAATATTTCACTTCAGACTTATTGATCTTAAATACATGAAAACATTAGTTTCACTTTAGACCTATTTGGCCTTAAGTTTATCTGAAATGCAACTTTTTCACTTCAGGCTAATTTTTTTTACTTCAGACCCGATAAGTCTGAAGTTGATCGTAAAATGGATAAACTTACAATTTTTTGGGGCATTTGCATCTATTCCAGCTTTTTGGGTCACGTTTTAACTAATACTGTTTTGAAAAAAATTACAAGCATACCCACTTTTCGCGTAACTTCAGGCATACAGTCCTGTAGTAGCAAAAATTTTTGCCTGATCGTGTAGCCAAACTTCAGATATTTTTGCAAGAAGTTTCGCCTGACTTGCAAAGGCAATGAACGCAAACTTCAATTCATAGTGCAAATGGCGAACTTCAGTTCAATAAAACAACAACATGCGTTGGCTGAAGTTTTTATTTGTAATTGCTAAACTTAAGCATTCTAGTAGCTGAAATATTGTTCTGTATTTGCTGAAATTCAACATGTTTTAGCTGAAATTTTGTTCTGTATTTGCTGAACTTCAGCATGTTTGAGCTGAAACTTTGTTCTGTTTGTGATGAACTTCAGGGCTGAAGTTTGTTTTGTATTTGCTGAACTTCTACATTCTACGAGCTGAAGTATTTGTTTATATTTGCTGAACTTCAGCATTCTTAAAGCTGAAGTTCTAAAACAACAATGAATTTAATAGGTCATGATTAGCAGCGTTTGATGTTGTTCATTTCAAATATTAAAGATTGAACAATATTTTCGACATGAAAACAAGTTACTACAGATAAATTAGAACCAAAAACCAATGTGCCTGTAAAGCTAAAATATCTAAGACGTTAATTATTGAGAATAAGACCAAACAGAACATAATGGGACAAGCATATATATATATATACACACACACACATCACGTTAGAACGCATAACAATATCTCAATCTTCAGTATTCAGAAAACAAAGGAGGAGAAAAAGGTTCGAAATTATTTAAACAGTGGGTACAAGTTAAAACTTAAGTAAGTATAAGTTAAATAAGGCGCTCGCATAATTTTTACTAATTTATTTTACAAAGTGAATATATGTCTAATTATGACCCCGAAACCAGGAATATATGCAAAAGTCCCCAACGCACCCACTACCCTCAACTCATGCCTTTTTTTAACCATTCTAATGTTATGTCCAACAAAATAAGCAGCCTAATGTTCATTAGAAAGAAGTTAAAAAAACAAAAGTAGAAGAAATGAAAAAGGAAGAAAGAAGAGAAAAGGACTGGATTGGTAGTTTTCTCCTTAAGCTAAACAAATCCATAAGCCTAAGACTATCTATAATCATAAACATTTTATGGTTTTCAAAGGAAAAGTTAGAACAAAATGCAAATAGGTGAAGGAGTCCTATAGTTAAATATAGTGTAACATGTACTAGCATTTTAATTCGTAAAAAATCATTTAATGCGAGGATCTAGCCCGAAAATGTGGATTGTACCAAGCCCGTATCGATTTTGGATCCGATATGCCCACCTCTGCATGTATATGTTCTGAGTACCACTTTATGGTTATGTTTTACTTTTGCTTTAATGGTAATCAATTTTTAATTTTAATAATAGGTTGTGAATTCGAGTCTCTCTAAAAACAAAGTGGAAGTATTTGGAGGAAAGTATGTCGAGGATCTATTTGGAAACACTCTTTCTACCTCAGGGTAAGGGTAAGGTCTGCAAACACACTATCTCTCCAGATCCTACTAAGTGAGATTATACTGGGTTATTATTGTTATTGTTGTTGCTATAGTCACCAGAGACATATCTAATGTAGAAGTTATGGATTCAACTTGAACTTATAGCTTTCGCTCATACCTTATATTTTTGTTCAAAAAATCATAAATATGTTCAAATAATAAAGTGTAAACCCATTAACTTAGATGAAATATGATAAATATTCGAATCTAAACTCATATAATTTAAATCTTGAATTCACCTCCAGTGATCACGTAATATTATTTATATAGCTATTTTACAAACGAGGTGAACTTCGGAAATGCCTGAAGAAGGTCTTCTTCGAAGCGAAAACTATACATTTCACATCATATATAAAAGCATGCAGAGAGAGAGAGAGTAGATATTGAAAATCTTATGATAGAAATTAAACTAATATTGGCGAAGTTTTTCTGCTATGCTTGAAGACCCTTTTCATTTATCATTCCACAATGTATACATTCGCAAACAAGTATGTGATCATTTCATTTTAATATTTAAACAAAAGATATTTTTATTTTTTAATTATATCTTGTACTTTGACAATTGTTAAATTAAACAATCGGATTGCCTGTACTTTCATCCCAGCTTCATCATAGACTATTTTCATTTGTTTCTAGCCTATTTCAAGTAAGAAATATGTTCGATTTGAATCTTGTCACCTGTTCACCCATAAAAAATAAAAAAATAAAAAAAATACTATAAAGCCAGTTGTTACACTGTACCATGAGTGCCTCGTTTAATTTTTACTACTTAAATACATTTGAATTATGAATGCTTTTACAACTTGTCTTCCAAAGTAAAACACATATTAGGCTTTCTGTCATGGTTTATTTGTAACTAAAAATGTTTGACTCGAGTTATATATTCTTTACTATGGGTATACAACCGAAGCAAACCAATGCATATCGGTTTGAATTGGTTTAGTTTTATCGGATTTTTTTGAATTTTCGAAGTTTTTTGTTATATGGACATTATTTCAATATTACTTTTTTAAAGTTGTAGACAAAGTTTTAATAAATGAATATGTATATAACAAATATTGAAAAAATTGACAAACACGTGATCTATGAAAATGTTTTAATGAGAGAATTTTTTTAGTAACACATAATATTTATTGTCTTAGTCGTCTAACGATAATTTTCGTTAATGTACACTTTTAAGGTTAATTACACGTGAGAGGATCCCAAATATTTTAATATGTTCAATATAAAGTATTAAAGATATATATAAAAATTATATATTTATATGTCGGTTTGATTCGAATTTTTTACTCAGTACCAACCCAATTCAAACCAAACCTAATAAAGATTCTCTAATTAATTTGATTTGATTTTTTGATTTGGTGCAAGGCCCTTATTCATTACCATATTTTGACATACTATAATAGGTAGCGGGTTCGAGGAGGAGAGGGAATCATTATTTCAAAGCTAGATCCTAGTTAGAAAAAATCAGAAAAAAGGGACTAAAAATTAAAAGGAGAACAGTAAAAAGAACATATTTTTAAGTTTTTTATTTCTGCACGTGCTTTTCTTCTGCTGTTAAAGACGTGAACTATTTTTAGAAACTAAACGAGGAAAGATGAATAATATTGGATCTATCAGAATGGAGTCTGCAAAGGTTTCTGCATGGAGTTTATACGCTAAAAAGGGAGCTAAAATAACTGCTTAATAAAATATTATACCTATAAACAGAGACCACACACAATAACAGAAATGGGAAGAAATAAAATGAGAAAAGAAAGAAAGCTACTGCTCAAAATAGAAAGTAACTTGTTGTCGAGCAGTAATAGGTGCATATTAAGCACATAAAATTTAAGAATATATAAAACAAGTAAACACAAGAGGTAGACTGTTCCAAAATTAAATAAATTAAAGAATGTCAAGAACTAAAAAAGATCAAGAATGGAACCAAAAATCACACTATATATAGGGTAAAATATGTGCTAGTTACTATTAATTTTAAAAAAAATACTCTAAATACTCCTGCATAATATACTAGGAAAGGGTGTTCAAATTATTGAATTTTCTGAATTTGTCACGGGTTAAACATATCTTAAAAAGATTTAAATTAAAAAAAAAGAGGTTCTAATTAATTGGTAAGAGAAATTACAAACAAAGAATAGTAAAAGACAGAGAAAAGACGTACCAAGAATCAGTGGCATATTCAAAGAGTTTGCCTTTAGTAGAAAAAACAATCAAACCAACCTCAGCATCACAAAGCACAGAGATTTCATGAGCTTTCTTAAGCAAACCATATCGACGTTTTGAGAAAGTAACTTGTCTATTAATTTTGTTCTCAATTCTCTTCAACTGTACCCTTCCTCTTCCCATTTCTTTTTTTTTTTTTTTGGGTAAATGTTTTTTTCTCCTGAAAAAAAAAGTAATATATTCTCTCAAATGGAGAAAGAAAAGAAGAGTGGAGAATAAGAAAGTGATGGTCTTATTCTCTTTATTTCTCTCTTTGGTATTGAAATGATTATTCTCTGTAGCCTAAGGAGTTTTTTATTGTTATACTATTGGGAAATGGAAATTAATAAATATCCCAGATGGAAGCAGGAGAGAGAGAGAAATGGTATTTGAAAAACCAGAATGGTTTCGTCAATTGCGTTGTCGATCTTTGATTGGCTAAAGAAACTGGTGCGTCATTACTCTCTTAGTATAGGCCACACGTTTTTGGAACAACCACCAACAACAACAACCCAATATAATCGCACTTCGTGAGATTTGAGCAGGATAGTGTATGCAAACATTACCCCTACCCTGGGGTAGAGAAGTTGTTTTCAAATAGACCCCCGACATCATTCCCTCCAAAAACTTCTCACTTTTCTCTTGGGGAGACTCAAACTCACAACCTCTCGGTTGGAAGTGGGGGTAGCTTACCATTAGAGCAACCCCTCTTGTCTTTTGGAACAACCAACAATGGACAAAATGTACGGACTAGGTATATTTTTCACGTACTTTTCCATTCTGGCATTTTATGATTTTATTACTTTCTTCGTCACAATTTATATTAATCCGATTAGATTATTTTCGAATGCATATTTAACGTCCTTAAATTATATTGGAATATATTTGAATGTGTGGACAAAATAATTCTTATTCTTTGATGAGACACATGATTCTATGTATGGGTAACGTTATTAAATATCTCTTGTTGGATGAGTGCACGAGTTGAGAGTGTTTATTGGTGACGCGTCAGTCTTTGAGGTTGGATGGTTATAGGCGGATTGTTTGAGTGTTTTTAATCGGTCACTAATATTCCGGCATGTAAAAGTTGGGAAAGCTATGAACACATATTCAAGGGCTTAATTGTTGATATCAACCATAGTTATAGATGTAGTGTATTAAATTGCCAAATGTTCCTCCATTTTATAATATCTTACATGCATTGTTTGGTTAGCACGATTTTAGGTTGCTCGAGGACGGGCAAGAGCTTAAGTGTAGGGTGGTGATATTAGGCTAAAAATCCATGTTTTCGCATGTAATTGCCCTTGCATTATACCTCAATCTTGTTAACTTTGGTGTAAATATTTGTGACTCGAGCTTAATGATGTTGTTTATATGTATAGGAGTCGATTTGAAGTGATTTGATAAGCTTGTATACAAAATGAAGTAAAAATGGAAGAATTTGGAGGGAGTATGAATTTGGTGCCAAGGTTGGTGCCTTGCACCAAACAAAACGCCAAAGCAGAATAGTTATAAAGTTTGGCGTCTTGATTAACACCAGGCGCCAAGCAAGACGGCTAAGGTAGACTTCATCCTATTTTGGCTAGTACTTGGTAGCTTCAATCCTACACGCCCCTAACATGTATAAAAGAGGTATTAAACCTATTTCTCATTGGGGGGGATAGGGCATTATTGGAGAGGCAAGAAGGCTACGAGAACAATTGGAAGCAACGAATCACAAGAGTTTTATCTTTTGTTCTTCCTTAATATGTATTTTAATGCTTTCAGTTATTATCATGATTATTAGTATGGTTATGAGAAGCTAAACTTTATAATCTAGGGTTTGATGGATCTTATTGGAAATAATTTTCTATTATGTTTAATATAGATTTGCCTTTGATTTTTCTCTACTTCTTTAATTATATTTTCATTGTTGTTGATTGAAGATCTCTCCACTAACCATGCCTATTTAGTGTGTATATTTCTCGAGAGAGTGTGCATATTTAGGTAGTTGTTGAACAACATCATTCCTAACATATATGAGAGATCAATACGGAGGGTTTAAAGGTGGGATTAGAGATAACGAAATTGTAGTGCGAGATGAATTAGTTCAGCCAACGTAGTTAGAGAGAATATGTTTAGTAAATTATGATAGTTGCTCGAGAGAGAGATACGACACCCAAAGTGCTCACGATCGGTAAAGAATACTTAGGCGAATTTATAGGAAATGTAGAAGGGAAAATTCCGACAACAAGGGGAATCGTAGCTCTAGATCAATCCTTAGCCTTTTCTCCAACGCTTAGTATCTCTAGGTTAAAATTTACTAATTTAATTAGTTAGTTAATTAGTTATTCATAAGAATCTTAATATTTATAACTTAATAATTATTCGAGCTTGTCCTTTTAGTAATAATAAACAATTATACCTAAGCATTAGTTCTCTGTAGGATTCGACTCTGGACTTATAAACTGGATTATATTTGCAACGACCGCTTAGTTCTTTTAATAAGGCATAGTTGTGCGTGATCAAACTTTGTCACTATTTCCGGGGAACTAATGGTGTAGTTGTAGTTGTACATATTGCTAGGTTTCAAGTTTGAACTTTTATTTTATATTTTTAGTATTTTAGTTTTACTTGTTAATCTTGTAAACATGTCATCTTGAAATTATGAGAGTTTTGATGTTGGTAATTCTACTGTTGTCTTCCTTGTTCTTATTATAGAGGAAATCAGCTGTGATAAAATTGTCTAAATATTCCCGAGAGCGAGTTTTGTGTACCAACTCAATCTTATGTATGAATGTATGTGATATTTGTGATAGTCAAGATGGTCACTTGTATGGTTGTGCTTATATTTCTTATCCTCCCCCAACCTCTTACTATGATGGTTCTACAAAGGCTAAGAGATACTAATCAAAGGCAATGAGATACTATCTAAAGGCAAGAGACAACTATTCTTAACTTGGAGGCACAAGTGAGGCAATTGGTTGAGTCTTTAAATGCTCAACAAGATAATATTATGAATGGTAGCATGGAGCAGTGTGCATTAGAGACAAAAATTGAGGCTCCAATAGAGGGGTCCATAGTAGAACACCAATAATCAATCAAACTAAAATTTGAGGATGCCGATGTTGTAGAAGAGACATTAGAGTCAACCAAGGACATTAATGATATATATTTAGTTGGCTTTTGTGTCATTGGTGTTGAAGATGTTGACAGTCTCAAAGTTTATGTAGTTGAGCACATTGGTCCATACTCCAAGATTTTTCCACTTTGTGTTTGGATGATGATATAGAAATAGAGTCATCCGAGCCATTTGAGGAGTCAAGGAATGAGGAACAGGGTGCCTACATTCTGAAGGTCTTCTTGCCGGAAAGTCGGGATTACACATCTCATCTAAGGGTAAAGAAGTGCAAAATATTACATTATTTCCTTGGGCCAGTTAAACTCATTTCACCACCCCAGGAACATGATCAAAGGCTTGAAGAAATACTTGGGGCTCAATTCATAAGTTCGAGGTGGAGGCAAAAAGGTATTCGCGTCGTGCCGAGGTGTTAAATTAAGCATTTGTTGGGAGGCAACCCAACTTTACTATTTTTTTTAATTTTTTTATTTTTGTAGTGTATTTTTTTTAGGAGCATTGATAATAAATTCATTGGAAGGAAGGAAAAGCAAATTAGATGGTTGGAACTAAGTGTGGGTTGCTCGCATAAAGGACCAAACTTGGCAGAAGTTTGCGTATCCCATGAGTTGTTGATGTTTCGGCCTTTGGCTTACCAGGGAGTTTCTTTCACACTATTGTTGTTTTTTGTGTGGATTGCGGACAATGTACAATCATAAGTATGGGGTGAGGAGATTGTCTGAGTGATTTTCTATGATATTTTAGTTATGTTAGTTTAACTTATAAAAAAAATAGACTTTTCCTAACGATGGATCTCTTGGACAACTTTCTTAAGGGTAAGTCCAATAAAAAAATCCAACAAGAGTTTATATTATTATTAGTTAGTCGTAGGTAGATAATAATTCTCTTGGTTTTTCTTTTGGCATTAGTTATTTTTTAAGGTATGTAACTTGAACCAGGTAGTTTGTTTTTTTAATTTTAGGAAACCGGGGGAAGAAAACTTGAGTGTGTTTTAGGACTTTTGACCTCATTGATGAAAATATAGTTAGGCCGTAGCATGCAAATTACCTTCCTTACATGTTTTAATGATAATTGATTCCGTGAAAAATTAGATAGCCTATCTGTGATGCTTTCTCTCAGTTACTTGACTCATTGTTCATGTAGTGCTTTATTGCTTAATAATTCTTGACTTTATGATTACTAGCCCAAACTTGAGAGTTGGAATAGAACCGTCCTAACTGGGTCATGTGCATTGTGTGATGTGAGGTTTCGACTACAATCCGTGTTATCTTGTGTTTTCTAGAACTTTCCTTGGATGATAGTCGAAGCGAAATAAGCAAGCTTTGTGAGTCTAGGAGATGATGTAAGCATTTCTTTGATTGTCCATAAAGCTATTATGCCATAATAAATAAAATCCTTAGATAGCCCATTTGGGCCTATAAGTCTTTTCTTTGGCACCCACATTACAAGCTAATTCTCATTTTTTTCTTAATTAAATCTTGTTGAAATTTTACCTTCGAAAGCACTTAAGTAGCTAGAAAAGTAAGGTGAGAGTTGGGATAGCCTTTAAGTGGAACCGTTATAAGGCCAAAAGGTGCATGTATGTTTTGGAAGATCATTAGCCTAGCAACCTAAATTTATAGAGAGTGTAATGAAAAAAGAGAAAACAAATATGGAAAATACACCTCCTATTCATCAGGATCCAGGCTAGCGAATGTAGAGTTGTGCTTAAAGAAAAAGGTCTAAGTTGTATATAGTTTCGTGACATTTCTTGAATTGGTCATGAAAAGTGTGTAGTGGAAAGTTAAGCATAGTGTATTAAAGTGCTTAGGAGGATGAGCCACTATATCCAAAAATATACCCGACCCGTCGTTTAGATTACATTACAACCCGTAAAGACCTAATTGATTTTAGACTTTGCAATCTTAGATTAGTGGAGATATACACTACGGGAAAGACTATGGTACAACAACGAGATACACATGACTTTCTTTATGAGAGTGAGTGGCTCTTTGTTCATATATATGATGTCCTTAAATTATATTTGAATGCATATTTGAATGTGTGGATAAAATACTTTCTTATTCTTTGGTGAGGCACATGGTTCCATGACTGTAGGTAACATTATTAAACATCTCTTGTTGGGTACTGCACGAGCTGAGAATGCTTGTTGGTGAGGAGTCGATCTTTGAGCTGGGTAGTTATGGGCAGCTTGTTTGAGTATTTTTAATTAGTTACTAATGTTCTGTCATGTGAAAGTTTTGAAAGGTATGAATGCAAATGCAAGGGCTTAATTTTTTATATCAACCATGATCATAGATGTAGTGTGTTGAATTACCAATTGTTCCTCCATTGTGTGATGTCTCGCATGCATTGTTCGGTTAGCAAGGTTTTAGGTTGCTTGAGGATGAGCAAGAGCTTAAGCGTGGGGTGGTCATGCTAGACTAAAAATCTATGTTTTCGCATGTAATTTCCCTTGCATTATACCTTAATCTTGTTAACTTTGGTATAAATATTTATGACTCGAGCTTAATAATAGTATTTATATGTGTAGGAATCGCTTTCAAGTGATTTGGCAAGCTTGCATGCAAAGTGAAGTAAAAATAAAAGAATTGGGAGGGAGTATGAGTGTGGTTCCAGGAACCAACACAAATGCCAAAGGCAGAATAGTGAAAACGTTTGGCGTCTTGATTGGCTCCAGGCGCCAAACGAGATGGAAAACTCGGATTTTGTCCTATTTTGGCTAGGATTTGGTAGTTTCAACCCTACACGCCCCTAACATGTATGCATCGGGTTCTAAACCTATTTCATATATGGAGGATATTATTGAAGAAGCAAGAAGTCTATGAGAGCACTTGGAAGCAATGAATCATAAGAGTTTTCTCTTTCGTTCTTACTTAATTTGTATTGTAATGCTTTCAATTATCATGATTATTAGTATAGTTATGAGTATCTAACTTTCTAATCTAGGGTTTGATGGAACCTATTGGAGGATGATTTTCTACTATATTTTTCTGTACTTGTTCAACTATATTTTCGTCGTTGTTGATTGAAGAGCTCTCAATTTGTGTCTATTTAATGTGTATATTTCTCGAGAGAGAGTATACATTTAGGTGGTTGTTGAATAACATCACTCCTAACATATGTGAGAGATCAATACAGAGGATTTAAATGCGAGATTAGAGATAACGAAAAGTACGATCATAGTGAGCGGTGAATAAGTGCTAGCTAGCGTAGTTCGAGAGAAGATATCTAGTAAATTGTGATAGCTGCTCGAGAAATAGCTACGACACCCAAAGTGCTCACGACTGGTAGAGAACACTAAGGCAAATTTATAGGAAACGCAATAGAGGAGATTCCTATAATAGGGAAATTCCAAACTCTAGATCTCTCTTTAATCTTTTCTCCAACTCTTAGTATCTCTAGGTTATAATTTACTACTTTAATTAGTTAATTAATAAGTTAGACATAAGAATCTTAATATTTATAACTTAGGAATTGTTCAAGCTTGTCTTCTTAGTGATAATAAACAGCTATAACTAAGCTTTAGTTATCTGTGAGATTTGACTCTAGACTTGTAAACTGGATTATATTTGCAACGACCACTTAGTCCTTTTTATAAGGCATAGTTGGGTGTGATCAAATTTTGGCACCGTTGTCGGGGAACTAACCGTGTAGCTGTAGTTGTACATATTGCTAGATTTCAAGTTTGAACATTTATTTTAATTTATTATCATTTGCTTTTTTTTTTAAATTTTAGTTTTACTTGTTATTTTGAGAAACATGGTGTCACGACCTAGAATCCATCGTCGGGATCGTGATGACGCCTAACACTTCACTTGCTATTCAAGCCAAAGTTAGAAATAATTTACTTATTTTAGCAGCTTAAACAATAACAATACTGATATGTTCTAAGTATAAAAGTGGAAGTAATACAGTCAACGTCTACTACAATTCCCTGAATCTGGTCTCACAAGTGCACGATCTTCTAAAGTAATACACATAAAGGTTTGACATAAATACAGAGCTGTCTGAATTAAGTTATACAGCTAAAGAAAATAGGATGGGGACTCCAGGAGCTACGGGCATACCTCAAATCTCTTCAAATATCCGAGCTGAGCTTGCTAGTAACTGCCGTTGGGACCGTCTCCAAAATCTGCATAGTGTGTAGTATCAGTACAACTTACCCTATGTACTGGTAAGTGCCGAGTCTAACCTCGACGAAGTAGTGATGAGGCTAAGGCGGCCAACCTACACTAAAACACGTACGATGTCTATAATAATGATAGAATAATTAAAATACGGTGAACAACCAACAGGAAACGATAACCACAGCCTCGAAAATAAACCAGTGTTGTCAAAATTGCCAATCTCTACCAGCTCAAATAAAAATACTAGGAAAATAATACAGCTTAAGAAAATGAAACATATAGGTTGTTGCGATGCAAAATCTGATTCCACCAGAAAACACATAATCCTCCCTTATTCCACCATGACAATATCAATAACAGTTAATAATGTATATTTGTTGGGGCGTGCAACCCGATCCCATCATATACAATATCAATATCGTAATTTCACCCTTATTTCACCATATCAATCAACCCTTATTCCACCTATCGCACCGTGCAATCCATCTTATTTTAAGACGTATACATATATATTTACCCTTATTCCACTATATCAATCCTTCCTTATTACACTTCTTGCGGCATATAACTCGATCCTACTATATCAGTGCCAAACAGTCAATGTAGACAGTCAAATCAACATGTAAAATTTGACAAGGCCTTTCAACAAATAAATACCAAACTAAACCAAGAAAAATAAAGAACCTTGTTCAATATAAAATCTACACAAATAATACTTCACAGCATTACCAAACCAACAATTCACAATTAAAAGGTACAAACAAGTCAAATTAAACAAATAGCGGGGATTAAGGGAACTATGAGAAGAGCTAACATGGTTAACGGAAGAAAACATTGATTAACACGTAGAAATTAAGCATGGAAAGCATTTAGAGTATGTAATAAATAAGATAGGAGGGAAATAATTAAGAAAAAACAATAAATTAGGGAAAACAGATAATTCAGCAACGTATAAGCACTCGCCACCTTGTATGTACTCATATGGAATTCACATAACACAAAGTCTGAGGATTTCTAATTCCCTCAAGTCAAGGTTAGACCCAATACTTACCTCATTCCAAATGCCACTCAAAGTATAATGACAGCTTTGCCTTTCAAACATGCCTCCAAACCAACAATATCTAGCAAATTACCAACAAAATATTTCAAAATAAGCCTTAGGAATTACCCATGATCGATAAGAATTCGATTTAGGCCATTATTTAAAAAGTCAACACCCCGGGCCCGCTTGGTCCAAACCCAAAATTTGGGTCAAAGCACGATAACCATTCACCTCCGAGCCCGGATATGTAATTGATCTTGGAATTCTACCTCAATTTGAGGTATAAATCCCCAATTTATTAAATATTCCTAGTTTCTACCCAAAAATCACCAATTCCACCATGAAACCTTAGAATTTAGGTTGTAATCTTGTAAAATAAAGTGAAAGATTGAAAGAAACCAGTTAAGAATAGCTTACCTATGATTTGAGAAAGAAGAAATCTTTGGAAAATCACCTCTTGTGTATTAGATTTTGAAAATTTGAAGAACGAATGAAAATTCCTGTCCAAGTCTCATTTACCCATTTGTAGATGTCGCAAATGCGATCTGGGCTTCGCAAATGCGAACCCCTTTTCACCTCTGAATTGTTCGAAAATGCGAGTAATATTTCGCAAATACGAACATGGGAAAAACCTCATTTGCGACCATGTGATCGCAAATGCAAAAAAACACCCCTCCCTAGTTCACATTGCAATTGCGAGGAATTGTTCGCAATTGCGAACATTGGCCTTCGCAGCTACTCTTCGCAAATGCGATGAGTAGGTCGCAAATGCGAATCTTGATCTCGCAATTGAGAAGCTTGATCTTGCAATTGTGAGATCAGAGGCTCTGCAACAAGAACTGAAGCACATTAAATATCTAACTTCAAAACACTTTGTTCATATCCGCAACTCAACCAGACTTTCACACAAATTGAAGAGGAATAAAATGAGGATTTAAAAGCTTTAGAACACAAAATTTGGTTTTAAATCATAAGATGACCTATCGGGTCATCACATTCTCCACCTCTAAAACAATCGTTCCTCCTCGAACGGACATAGAAAAGTACTTGAGCTGGGGAAAAGGTGGGGATATATACTCTGCATATCAGACTTGGACTCCCAAGTAGCTACCTCAACAGGCTGACCTCTCCACTGCACTCGAATTGAAGGATAACTCTTCGATCTCAACTGATATGAACCTCTCCGTCTAGAATAGCTACCGGCTCCTCCTCGTACGTCAAATCCTTGTCCAACTAGACAATGTTGAATTCTAACACGTGGGATGGATAGCCATGATTCTTCCTAAGGATGGACACATGGAATACTAGATGGACCTCTGACAAACCAGGTGGCAATGCAAGTCAGTAAGCCACCTCTCCCACTCGATCAAGAATCTCAAAAGGCTCGATATATCTAGGGCTCAACTTGCCATTATTTCCAAACCTCATTACACCCTTCATGGGTGACACACGGTGCAACACTCTCTCTCCGACCATGAATACAACATCACAGATCTTATGGTAGGTATAACACTTTTTCCTGGATTGAGTTGCGTGACGTTTATCCTAAATGATCTTAACCTTATCGAAGGGATCCTGTACCAAATCTTTACCCAGTAACCGAGCCTCTTCCGGCTCAAACCATCCAACCGAAGATTGACATCGTCAATAATATAGTGCCTTAAAGGGATCTATCTGGATGCTCGACTGATAGTTGTTGTTGTTGTATGGGAAATCCACAAGCGGCAAGAACTGATCCCATGAGCCTCCGAAGTCAATAACACATGCGCGAAAAATATCCTCCAATATCTTAATAGTGCGCTCGGACTGCTCGTCCTTCCGAGGATGAAATGTTATGCATAGATCATAAATGATAGACATGAGCACATCGTATAGACGAACGATCTTACAGATACAAATCTCTGCAAACCACTCTGAAGAATAGGTAACTGCCACAGGGATGAAATGCGCTGACTTGGTCAGTCTATTCACAATAACCTAAACTGCTTCGAACATTCTCTGAGTCCGTGGGAGTCCAACAACGAAATCCATAGTGATACGCTCCCACTTCCACTCAGGAACATCTATCTTCTGAAGAAAACCATCAGGTCTCTAATGCATATACTTTACTTGTTGACAACTTAGACACCAAGCAACATATGCCACTATATCTTTCTTCATTCTCCTCTACTAGTAATGTCGCTGCAAGTCTTGATACATCTTGGCGGCACTGAGATGAAAAGAATAGCGGCAATTGTGGGCCTTCTCTAGAATCAAATCACAAAGTCCATCCACATTGGGCACACAAACATGACCTTACATCCTCAAAACTCCATCATCTCCAACCGTAACCTGCTTGGCATCTCCGTGCCGCACTGTGTCCCTAATGACAAGCAAATGATTATCATCATAATGCCACTCCTTGATGCGGTCAAATAATAAAGACCGAGCGATCGCACAAGCTAGAACACAATTGGGCTCGAAAATATCCAACCTCATGAAAAGATTGGTCAATTTAACATGAACATCTAATGCAAGCGGTCTCTCGCCGACTACAATGTATGCAAGACTGTCCATACTAGCTGACTTCCTACTCAAAGCATCGGCCACATATTGGCCTTCCCGGATGATACAATATGGTGATATCATAGTCTTCCAATAGCTCTAACCACCTTCTATTCCTCAAATTGGGCTCCTTTTTCTTGAATAAATACTGTAAACTTCAATGATCAGTGAACACCTCACACGACAAACCATAAAGATAGTGCCTCTAAATATTCAACGCATGAACAATGGATGCAAACTCTAAGTCGTGAACAGGGTAATTCTTTTCTTGAACCTGCAGCTGCCGCGAAGCATATGCAATGACCCTGCCACCCTGCATCAATACCATACCAAGTCCAATACGAGATGCATCACAATATACTGTAAAAAGGCCCTGATCGTGTAGGCAATACCAACACTGCCGACTTAGTCAAAGTAGTCTTGAGCTTCTGAAATCTCGCCTCGCACTCATCCGACCATCTGAACGGGGCCCTTTTTGGGTCAACCTGGTCAACAGGGGCTTCTATAGATGAGAACCCCTCCACAAACCGATGGTAATAACATACCAACCCCAAGAAACTTTGGATCTCAGTTGCTGATGTGGGTCTAGGCCAGTTCTTAACTGCCTCAATCTTCTTAGGATCCATTTGAATACCCTTTGATGATACAACTTGACCCAAGAAAGCAACTGAAAACAACCAAAATTCACATTTTGAAAACTTAAGATATAACTGGTTGTCTCTCAGAGTCTGAAGAATGATTCAAAGATGTTGCTCATGTTCCTTCTGACTGCGGGAGTAGATTAAAATATCATCAATAAACACAATCACAAAGGAATATCGATAGGGCGTGAACACCCAGTTCATCAAATTCATGAATGTTGCTAGGGCATTTGTTAGCCCAAATGACACTAAAATCATAATGCACATACCAAGTTTGAAAAGCTGTATTAGGGACATCAGATGCCCTAATCCTCAACTGATCGTAGCCAACCTCAAATATATCTTTGAAAAAACCTTGGCACCCTGAAGCTGGTCAAATAAGTCATCAATCCTCAGCAATGGACACTTGTTCTTAATGGTATGGAGGATAGAAATAGGCTGAGTGGCCGGAGCCAAATTAATAGAGAAGTAAATATCTTTGTCGGATTGCATCCCCCCAGGCCTGCAGGAAACATCTCTAGAAACTCACGAACAACGGGCACAGAATCCATAGGAGGAACCTCCATACTAGTATCACAGACATACGCCAAATAAGCTAGATACACCTTCTCGACCAAGTGTCGAGCCTTCATATAAGAGATAATCCTGCTGGAAGAATAGCTAGAGAGCCCCCTCCACTCTAATCGAGGCAACCCCGGTAAGGCTAAGGTCACGTCTTGGTATAAAAATCCAATATAGAATTATGAGGTGAAAACAAATCCATACCAAAATGCCATCGAAATAAACCATATCGAGAAGAAAAAGATATACGCTAGTATCAAGACTTAAAATAGTAACCATACACGAATGATAGATATGATCTACAATAATAGAATCATCCACATAGGTGGATACACATACAGGAGCACCCAAAGAATCATGAGGCATAACCAAATATGAAGCAAAATAGGATGATATATTTAATATATAGAACCCGGATCAAATAGAATTGAGGCATATCTACTGCAAACTAAAACTGTACCTGTGATAACTGCTTTAGAAAACTCAGCCACTGGCCTGGATGGAAAAGCATAACATCAGTGATGGGCCCCACCACTCCGAACCATGTCTCTAGGATGGCCTCCTACTGGCTGGCCTCCACCTTTAGTGGCCTGGCCTCCACCTATAGCGTCTTAGCCTCCACCTTTAATGGTCTGACCTCCATCCTTTGCGGCATGACCTCTGATTCTAGATCCCTGGCCCCTAACTCTAGCTGGCTGAGCAGGCGATGATGCTACTGGTGTCGGAATAATAGCATGAGAACTCTGTTGTGGCGTGCCTCCTAATAATCTCAGACAAGTCCTCCTAATATGCCCATAACCACCACACTCAAAACATCCATCCTGGTACGATAACTGCTGAAACTGAGACTAACCCAAACGGGCTGGTTGACCATGGTAACAACTATAAATAGGAGGTGCGCTTATAGGATCTAGGGGTGCACTATAGGCTGGCTGCCTAGAATGAGGAAGATAATGACTACGACTCCCTGAAACACTAAGGGGTCTGAACCGCTAAATGATACAGCTTGAGAGGATAGCCCCTACCAAAGGTACCCCTACCTTGAGACGAGGGACCACTAAAACCACCTGAATGATGAGGTCTCTTGTCAGATCCCTGACTACTCCCATGAGGTAGTACCATCTCAACTCGCCTAGGAATATTGGTTTCCGCCTTAAATGAAATCACGCTCCCAGTATCCTTAGCCATATGTAATCTGATAGGCTGAGCAAGTCCGTTAATAAACCTCCTCATACTGTCTCTCACTCTCTCGGTATGAAGTAGAAAAAGCATGACAGTCTAGGCCCACAAATCGTGTCTCATACTATGTGACCGTCATACAACCCTAATGCAGATGCTCAAATTTCCTGTGATTGTCCTCTTTTTGAGTGATATGAAGGAACTTCTCGAGAAATAACTGAGAGAACTGGTCCCAATAAGAGCAGGAGACCCAGCTGGTCTTGTCAACATACTATCCTTCCACCGTTTCTTGGCGGAACTTGACAAACAAAATGCAGCAAAGTCGACCACATTGGTCTCCACTAACCCCATGTTCCGTAACACCTCATGACAGTTGTCTAAATAGTCTTGGGGATCCTCTAAAGATGCACCACCGAAGTGAACTGGGAAAAGCTTGATAAATCTATCCAACCTCCACAAAGCCTAAAGACATATAATTGATACATCACCGATTTATGCTGCAACGCTCGGCGGAACTGCCCCCACTGGCTAGGTTGCTGGAGTCTGAAATTGGGGAATCATTTACTCTAGAGTGTGAGTAGTGGGATTCTGGACTCCTC
Source organism: Nicotiana benthamiana (assembly GCA_034376525.1). NCBI lineage: Eukaryota > Viridiplantae > Streptophyta > Magnoliopsida > Solanales > Solanaceae > Nicotiana > Nicotiana benthamiana. The sequence goes on along the minus strand of CM067331.1, from coordinate 64,915,505 downwards.
CCCCAGCCCAAGAGATGGTTGGTGCCGCATGAAATGTGCTGGTCTGAGAAACTCTCTCCACAAGTCCCACTAGGCTGACCAAACAATCATGAAGCTCCATTCAGGGAATTATGAAAAGAGCTAACATGGAAGAAAACATTGATTAACACGTAACAATTAAGCATAGAAACCATTTAGAGCATGTAACAATTAAGATAGGAGGGAAACAATTAAGGAAAAGCGATAAATCAGGGAAAATAGACAATTCATCGGCTTATACGCACTTATCACCTTACATATACGTCACTCACATGAAATTCACATAACACAAAGTTCGAGGGCTCCTAATTCTCTCAAGTCAAGGTTAGAGCTAACACTTGCCTCGCTCCAAATTCCACTCAAAGATCAATCACATTTTGCCTTTCAAACAATCCCTTGAACTAACAATATCTAGAAAATTACCAACCAAATATTTCAAATAAGCCTTAGAAATCACCTACGATCGATAAGAATTTAATTTAGGCCATTATTAAAAAAGCCAACAACTGGACCCGCTTGGTCCTACCCTAAAATTCGGACAAAACCCGATTACGCATTTACTCCCGAGCCCGAATATGTAATTGGTTTTGGAATTCAACCTCAATTTGAGGTCAAAATCTTCAATTTATCAAGTCCCTAATTTCTACCCAAAAATCCCAAATTCCACCATGAAAACCTTAGATTCTAGGTTGAAATCTTGTATAATAAAGTGAAAGATTGAAAGAAACTACTTAAGAATCGCTTACCTATGATTCGGGGAAGAAGAAATCTTTAGAAAATTACCTCTTGTGTTTTAGGTTTTGAAATTTGAGAATGAATGAAAAATTCTGTCCAAGTCTCATTTACCCACTTGCAGATGTTGCAAATGCAACCTGGAGGTTCGCATAGGAGGCATCGAAAATGTGAAACCTCTCTCACCTTTGCATTTTTCGCAAATGCGAGTAATAGTTTGCAAATGCAAACATGGGCTGGGCCACATTTGTGACCATATGATTGCAAATGCGAGAAAACACCCCTCCCCAGTTCCAAATCGCAATCGCAATGAATTTTGTGCAATTATGAACATTGGCATCCACAACTATTTCTTCATAAATGCGATGAGTAGGTCGAAAATGCCAACCCAACAATGCTTGCAAATGCAATTGCAAGATTAAAGGCTCTACAACAAGAATGGAACCATACCAGCAAATTTCTAAGTTTAAAACACTTATTAGCCTATCCGAAACTCACCCGAATTGCACACGCAAATCGAGAAGGGATAAAATAAGGTTGTAAAGGCCTCGAAATACAAAATTTTGATTTAAATCATAAGATGCCTATCCGGTCATCACACATGGTACCTTGGAATTATGGTAGTTGTGATGTTGGTAATTCTACTGTTGATTTTCCTTGTGTTTATTGTGGAGTAAATCACATGTGTCAATGTTGTCAAAATATTCCTCGAGAGTGAGTTATGTGTACCAACTCAATCTTATGTGTGGTATGTATGTTATATTTTTGGTTCTCAAGATGGTAACTTGTATGGTTGTGCTTATATGTATTATCCTCCCCAACCCATTACTATAATGGTTCTACTTTTTCTGGTGAAGTTAATAGGTATAAAGTACACAGGGAAGCTAACCTGAGGGGGATGAAAGACATGTTAAAGTGCCTCATTGAACGGAGTAATAAGAAACAACTAAAAGTACAAAGGATGGGGAATACTAACCAAAGACAATGGAATACTATTCAAAGGCAAGAGGTAACTATTCTTAACCTGGAGGCACAAGTGAGGCAATTGGTTAAGGCTTTAAATGCTCAACAAGATAATATTAGGCATAGTAGCCAGGAGCAGTATGCATTAGAGACATAAATTGACGCTCCAATAGAGGTATCCATAGTAGAACACTAACATTCAATCGAACTAGAATTTGATGATGCCGATGTTGTTGAAGAGATTCTAGAGTCAAGCAAGGACATTAAGGATACATATTTAGTTATCTCTAGTGTCATTTGTGTTGAGGATGTTGACGGTCCTAAAGTTCAGGTAGTTGAGCGCATTAGTTCACATGCCAAGTATTTTTTCATATTTTGTTTGGATGATGATATAGAAATATAGTCATCCAAGCCACTTGAGGAGTCAAGGAATGAGGAAAAAGGTTCCTACATTCTGAAATTCTTTTTGCCGGTAAGTCGTGATCACACACCTCATCTAAAGGCAAAAAAGTGCAGAATACTACATTATTTACTTGGGCTAGTTAGATTCATTTCACCACCCCATGAGTAAGATCATAAGCTTGAAGCAAAATTTGAGGCTCAATTCATAAGCTTGGGGTGGAGGCAAAAAGGGATTCGTGTCGTACCGCGACATTATACCAAACGCTTGTTGGGAGGTAACCTAGCTTTGTTGCTTTTTTTTTAATTGTGTTATTTTTTAAGTGTATGTTTTCTTAGGAGCATGGAAAATAAATTCACTGGAAGGAAGCAAAAGCAAATCAGATGGTTGGAACTAAGTGTGGGGTGCACACATAAATGACCAAACTTGGGATAAGTTTGTGTATCCCATGAGTTGCTGATGCTTCAGCCTTTGGCCTACCAGGGAGTTTCTTTCATCCTATTATTATTTATTGTCTGAGTGATTTTCTATGATATTTTAGTTGTGTTAGTTCAACTTTAAAAAAAATTGACTTTTCTTGACGATGGATCACTTGAACAACTTTTTTGAGGGATTAAGGTCCAATAAAAAAATATCAAAAGCAGTTTCTATTATTTTTAGTTAGTCGTAGGTAGATAATAATTCCCTTGGTTTTTCTTTTGGCATCGGTTCTTTTTCAAGGGATGTAACTTGAACTGGGTAGTTTTTTTTTAGGGAGCTGAGGGAAGAATACTTGAGTGTCTTATATGCCTTTTGACATGTTTGATGCTAACATAGTTAGGTCGTATGATGCAAATTACCTTCCTTACATGTTTCATGATAATTTATATCGTGAAAAATTTAATAACTAGTATGTGACGCTTTTTCTCAGTTACATGACTCATTGTTCATGTATTGCTTTATTGCTTAATATTTCTTGACTTTGTGATTACTTGCCTAAATTTGAGAGTTGGAAAAGAACTGTCCTGACGGGGTCATGTGCATTGTGTGATGTGAGGTTTCAACTACATTCTGTGTTATCTTGTGTTTTCTAGAACTTGCCTTTTATGTTGGTCGAAGCGAAATAAGCAAGCTTTGTGAGTCTAGGAGATGATGTAGGCGTTTCTTTGATTGTCCATTAAGATACTATGCCACAATAAATAAAATTATTCTTAGATAGACCATTTGAGCCTATTATCCTTTTCTAGCACTCACATTACAGGCTAATTCCCAGTTTGTTCTAAGTTAAATCTTGTTGAACATTTACTTCTGAAAGCACTTAATTCGCTAGAAGAGTAAGGTGAGCGTTGGGAGAGCTTTTGAGTGGAACCATTGAAAGGCCAAAAGGTGTATTTGTACTTGTGAAGATCATTAGACGAGCAACCTAAATTTATGGAGAGTGTTGAAAAAAAAAGAAAAATTATATATATATATATATATATATATATATATATATATACATACATACATCTCATATTCATCAGGATCTGGGCTAGTGAATATAGAGTTGTGCTTAAAGAAAAAGAGCTAAGTTGTATATAGTTTCGCAGCATTGCTTGAATTGGTCGTGAAAATCATGTAGTGTATTAAAGTTCTTAGGATGGTTATTTACTATATTCAAAAATATATCCTACCGTCCTTTAGCATACATTACAAGCCATAAAAACCTAATTGATCTTAGACTTTGCGAGCTTAGTGTAGTGGAGATATACACTACGAGCAAGCATGTGGTACAACAATGGGATGCCCATGAGTTTCTTAGTGAGAGTGAGTAGTTCTTTGTTCATATATATGATGTCCTCAAATTATATTTGAATGCATATTTGAATGTGTGGACAAAGTACCTTCTTATTCTTTGGTGAGTCACATGATTCCATGACAAATAGGTAATGTTATTAGACATATCTTGCTAGGTGAGTGCAGGAGTTGAGAGTGCTTATTGGTGGCAAGTCGCTCTTTGAGATTGGGTGGCTATGGGCAAGTTGTTTGGATGTTTTTAATTGGTCACTAATATTTCCGTATGAGAAAGTTGGAAAAGGTATGAATGTATGCAAGGGCTTAATTGTTTATCAACCATGTTCATAGATGTAGTGTGTTGAATTGCCAAATGTTCCTCTACTGTATGATGTCTTGAATGAATTGTTTGGTTAGCAAGTTTTTAGGTTGCTCGAGGACGAGGATGAGCTTAAATGTGGGGTGGTGATGTTAGGCTAAAAATTCATGTTTTCGCATGTTTTTGCCTTGTATTATACCTCAATCTTGTTAAATTTGGTGTAAATATTTGTCACTCGAGTTTAATAACGGTGTTTATATGTGTAGGAGTCGATTTGAAGTGATTTGACAAGCTTATATGCAAAGTGAAGTAAAAACGGAAGAATTTAGAGGGAGCATGAGTTTGGTGCCCAAGTTGGTGCCAGGTACCAACCAAAAAGGTGCCCAGGTTTGTGCCAGACACCAACCAAAATGCAGAAGGCATAATAGTAAAAAATGTTTGGTGTCTTGATTAGCGTCAGGCGCCAAACGAGATGGATAAGGTGGATTTCTTCCTATTTTGGTTAGGACTTGGTAGTTTCAACCCTACACGCCTCTAACATGTATAAAAAGTGGTTCTAAACCTATTTTTTATGGGGGAGACATTATTAGAGAGGCAAGAAAGAGAACACTTGGAAGAAATGAATCACATGAGTTTTCTCTTTCGTTCTTCCTCAATATGTATTTTAATGTTTTCTTTTGTTGTTATGATTGTTAGTATGATTATGCGTAGCTAATCTTTTTAATATGGGGTTTGATGGAACCTATTCGAGGATTATATTCTACTACAATAAATATAGATTTCCCGTCAACTTGTTCAACTATATTTTTGTTGTTGTTGATTGAAGATCTCCCAATTAACTGTGTCCATTTAGTATGTATATTTGTTCGAAAGAGAGAGTACACATTTAGGTGTTACTGAACGACATCACTCCTAATGTATGTGAAAGATCAATATGGAGGGTTTAAGACAGGATTGTGATAAAGAAACCTTAGTGCGATCATAATGCGCGGTGAATTAGTGGCATCTAGCATAGTTCGAAAGATTATGCCTAATAAATTGTGGTAGTTGCTCAAAAGAAAGCTATGGCATCTGAAGTGCTCACGATCGGTAGAGAATACTTAGACAAATTTATAGGAGACGTAGCGGAGGGGATTTCAACAATAAGGGAAATTGTAACTCTAGATCTCTCCTTAATCATTTCTCCAACCTTAGTATCTCTAGGTTATAATTTACTACTTTAATTAGTTAGTTAGCTAGACGTAAGAATCTTAATATTTATAACTTAGAATTGTTCGAGCTTATCTACTTAGTAATAATAAACAGTTATAGCTAAGCTTTAATTCTTTGTGAGATTCGACTCTGGAATTGTAAACCAGATTATATTTATAACGACTACTTAGTCCTTTTTATAAGGCATAGTTAGGTGTGATCAAGTGTAATAACAAGTAAAGGAAAAAACGCAAGGGCAATACTAATGATTTTATTTATGGCATACTATCCCTTTATTAGTATGTGCTAGCAAGAATAATACTTTTATTTATATATGAAATGAATTTACTTTAAATTTTTAATTTTATCATTAACGGAATGGCTTATAATCACATAAATAAACATATGAATTATTTTACAGCAAGTTTCAAAAAGTACTTTTTCTTCTTTCTAAAAATTACATAATCGATTACATAAAATGGGATGGACAGAGTACTATCTATTAGTGTATATTTACGTTTTCTATTAAAATACAATAAGAATAGTGTTTAATTGAAAGGTAAAAGGTCGTTCAATTTTATACAAGTAGTTTGGTCAACCAAAATTTTATTTTGGGTATACTTATACTTGTTATAGCATGTTAGTTATCTTAATTTTCAGATATTCAGTTTCATTTATTCCCATATAGCTTAATGTCAGTGAGTTATATATTTTTAGGATGACTTAATAGTGTTAGACTTAGGCTTAGATGTACAAAGAATATATCTTTTGACAATTTGTGAACCACTTGATACGATTTGTGGATTCGCCTTGAACATAGAGGAAATGATAAGACACTGTTTGACGGTCTGTTGTTGTCAAAAAGCCCACAAGACAACAAATTGTCTACTGTAGATGGAGTCTTTAGCACGAAATTAGGTTGTTGTCCAAAAAACCATCATTCATTTTATGTTATTTCACCGAAATAGAGTTAAATTAGACTTGCACCCTTTCCTTTTTGGGAGTACAAATAGTATGAGAGAGAGAAGTTCTTAAGGTAGAAATCTGAAAATAAAAGTTACTGTAATTCTTCTTTCCTAAGATGTAATTTTTTGCACAATCAAGTCATCTTCAAATTTGTTTGATATAATTTGATTCGGCTAGCAATGTAACAAAAAGAAATAAAATTTTTAAAATATGTGATGTTAAATATGCCATAAAATTTTTGTGACTATACCTTATATATAGGACAAAATTAAAAGTTTGAAGTTAATTGCTTTTTAATATAAAATAATTACCTATCTTTTTTAGAAAAGATTAATAAAAAAATAATACCAAGCGAATTAGAACGGAGGCAGTGACAAATATCTTGATTCAAATTTTCCATCTTAAAGTGTTGATTTTGGCAGAAAAAACAAACGAAAAGTAGTTCAATAATAAAATATGTGTTCTTTTAACAATCATTATTGGTAATAATAATCATAACCATTGTGAAATAATCACACACTTACCTGACGTATGAATATAATATACGCAAAGATGGAAATGGAAATGGAAATGAACAAAAAATAATTAAATGTATAGAAGGTCTGCTTCTCAAGTTTGGAGTGAGAACATTTTACTGTGGAATTAACGTAGTAAATGTAGATAATAGATTTGCGTCCATAAAATAAAATGAAGATCGAAAAATATCGTAATAATTGTAGTATTTTGATTTCGAATATTTGAGTGTTACAATCTCTATAAATCCTCTGATTTTTCTTTCCAATAGTAAATAAATTCAAGGGCATTTGAGCTTGATCTCGAATCTATATTTGTTTCCATGAACAATAATCTTGTTCTTGAGCTTGAGCATGAGCTTGATTGCTTGAACTTGATCTTGATTCGTTCTTGAGTTTAAACTTGATTTCTTGAACTTGAACTTGATTGCTTGAAGCTTGAAACTTGTATAGAAATTTGCGTTCGTTTGATCCACGAGCTCTCTCTTGCTTCTTGTTATCACTTCTGGTCTCTTTTCTGAGTTATGAAGACCCCTATTTATAATCGTGGAAGGGAAGAATTGTAATAAGAACAAACTCTTTCCGACCAATCAAATTGAAGTGTGTCATGGCCGCATTCGGTTGGCTAGAACATGTCACTTGCACATGTGGCACGATTTCATTGGCCTTTCAGTATGACTGGGCGTGTCTTGTCATTTTGACATGTGGCATGATCCTATTGGCTCTTCCGTTTGACTTGGCATGCCACATCATTTGACACGTGGCACCAAACCGGGCCTCTAAGAAGATGACACCTTCGGCTTGATAAAACGACCTCATCACTTTTAGCCCAATTAAATGGGCTAGCCCAATGGATTAGGACTTATTTATTTAATCTATATACATTGGATTAATTCAATTATATTAGCTCGTAGTCTTTATTGGACCAATATATTTTGAATTTAAAGTATAAACCAAATTATTTTATAAATTTAATTTTAATAAAATTTATATGCTTACAAATGCTCCATACCTCAAAGAGTTGTCAAAGCGTAAACTTTATAGACTAAACTTGAAGTATTAGTTTTTAAAAAAATCGTATTTTTCCGTTGATGCTTTCCCGGCAACTTAAGATAACTCATTTTGTCCAATCAAAATAAAACTTATTTGCTATCACTTTAGAAGTAGCACCTTGAATAAAATAACTTAATTGTCATGATCCTTTTTGCTCATTGAATCTAATGACCAAAAGTAACCACCTTATGTGCTTTTGAAATTGTCACGTATTAATTCCTTTGAAGAATCACACGTAAGCATTATTATCTAGCAAGCTTGTACGGACTTTATCACATAATTTAATATTGAATTACAACTCGACATTGAATTCCTCCAGTTGGCTTCTATTTGGATACGATAAAGGCAAGCAACCAAGTCTATGTTGGAAACAGCTAAAATTTCCGCCTTTAACATGATCCCACACCGAGAATTAGTTCTCAGTAGCCTACCTAATCATCTATAATGTTGCGCATTCTTCAACTCACTATCATCAATTTCAACTGCCTTTCACGCTTGTGAACTATCATCGAAGGTAATTTCTTCCTCTATATTTGTGATTTTCTTCTCTTATCAATTTTTTTTCTTTTGTAAGTAAAATAAGAAATATATGTTCTTGTTCAACAAGATGATCTATGCATGAATAATGCGGTCTTAGGGTGTAAGGGGATGAGTACTCATCCTTGCCCGATTATCGAAGAATTTATTTTCATAACCTGATTTTTGGAGAAATTACTCTTAATGTGGTCTAATTCTTGGAGAGATTACTCTCAAAATGGCCTGATTCTTGGAGAGATTGCTCTCAATATGGCCCAATTCTTGGAGAGATTACTCTCAAATGGCCCGATTCTTTGAGAGATTACTCTCAATATGGCCCAATTCTTGGAGAGATTACTCTTAAAATGGCCCGACTACCGGAGAGATTACTCTCAATATGGTCCAATTTTTTGATAGATTACTCTCAAAATGGTCCGACTACCGGAGAGATTACTCTCAATGTGCCAAATTCTTGGAGGGATTACTCTCAAAATTGCACGACTGCGGGAGAGATTATTCTCAATGTGGCCTAATCTATCGGCGATGCCAAATTAAGGTGCAAAGGGGCTCATATGTCCACCTTAAGATTGGAAAGGCATAGTTCCTTTTAAGGATGAACTCACGAAGAGGCCAACCTAAGGTGTAAAGGGACTTATATGTCTACCTTAAGATTGGAAGTTATCGTTCCTTTTAAGGACAAGCCCACAAAGATACCAACTTAAAGTGCAAACGGACTTATATGTCCACCTTAAGATTAGAAAGTTATAAGGCTTCAACTTGAAGACGACATCGACTTGAACACTTGAAAAACTTTGAAGATTTGATGGACTTTGCAGACTTCAACTCAAAGATTCAGAGGGCTTAAACAATTCAACTTTAAGATCAGCAAATTTGAAGACTGAAAGTTGTAGACCGACGAACTTGAAGACTTCAACTTGGGGGCTTAAATATTTCAACTTTAAGACTAGCGAATTTGAAGATTTCAACTTGAAGACAGACGGACTTGAAGACTTAAACTTTGAGACTTGGAGGGCCTAGATATTTCAACTTGAAGATCCGCAAATTTGAAGAGTTCAACTTGAAGACCGACGGACTTGAAGACTTCAACTTTGAGGAGCGTCATAACTTGCAGTTTAGGCTCATACGTCGATGAGTGTCATGACTTGAAGTTTAGGCTCGTACATCGAAGAGCATCATGACTTGCAGTTTAGGCTCGTATGTCGAGGAGAGTCATGACTTGTAATTTGCTCGTACATCGAAGAGCATCACGACTTGTAGTTTAGGCTCGTATATCGAGGAGCATCATGACTTGCAGTTTAGGATCGTACATCGAGAAGCATCATGACTTGCAGTTTAGGCTCATACGTCGAGGAGCATTATGACTTGCAACTTCATGGATAATTACTTCTTCAAAAACTTGCCATTGATCGGGCCGATTTTCATACTATCTGCATCAACCAGCTTGTAATTCCCACTTGAATAAGCTTCTTGTACGACATATGGCCCATCCCATTTTGAAGTAAACTTCCTTATAGGTTTATGGGAAGTAATTATGGGTCTTCGTATGGGAAGGACTTGATCTCCTACTTGAAAGAATCTCGGACGAACTCTTTTATAGAAAGTACGAGACAATCGAGCTTGATAACATTCAAGACTCTGTTGATATTCCAATCTTTTTTCATCAAGAGCTTCCAACTCTGCTAATAGAAGTCGAGCATTTTCTTCATCAGTGATCCCTTCTTGAATATCCAATCCTAACGAAGGTATTTGACGCTTAAGTGGCACGACGGCTTCGACTCCATAAATGAGTGAATAAGGAGTCGCATGTATCGGCGTGTGGTGAGTCATCCTATATGCCCATAGATCTTCTTCCATACGGTCATTCCAATCTCGTTTGGATTTGGAGACGACTTTCTTTAACAAGTTGCATATAGTCTTGTTGAATGCCTCAGCTAGACCATTGGCGGAAGCATTGTACATCGAAGAGTTACATTGCTTAAAGCCAATAAGATCACAAATCTTGTTCATCATCCTATTGTCGAATGGCTTTCCATTATCCATTATTATGTAACGAGGAATGCCAAAACGATAAATAATGTTTACTCGGATGAAACTTGTGACATTTTCCTTCTTTACTTCTTTAAGAGCAACAGCTTCAACCCTTTTGAGAAGTAGTCAGTTGTAGCCAATATGTATAGGTGCCCACTAGAGGACTTTGGCAGTGGTCCAACAACATCCAATCCCCAAGCGTCAAATGGCCAGGATGCAACAGTTGGGTGCAACAGTTCAGGAGGTTGATCAATACAATTCGCATGGAATTGACAAGCCTTGCATTTTTGGGCGTAGTCCAAACAATGTTTTACCATCGTTGGCCAATAATATCCCATCTTTTTATATGGAAGTGGAGCTTTGGTCCAAACTGGTGTGACCCACATACCCCAGAATGTGCCTCTTGCAAAGCTTAGAAAGCTTCTTTTTCTTCTAGGCATTGCAAGAGTACTCCCTCGAACGACCTTCTGTATAGAGTATCCTTGTAGTAAAGGAAGCGAGGTGCATGATGATGGATTTCAGTCTTCTCTTCGGATTTTCTGGAAGTATCCCATAGCATAAGTAGTCATTAATGGGTAGTCGCCATTCTTTTTTCTCAACTTTAGAAACAACAACAAGATGCTTGGGTTTATTTTCTTCACCTTCAGCCTCATTTGGCGGCGGTACTACACATTTTTGGCAGATGGTAACTTGTGCTTGGTCAGGCAGGGCTTATGATGAAGCTAGAGTAGCTAAAACATCGGTCTTCTTATTTTCTTTCATTGGCACATGTTGAATAGTCACATCACCGACCACCCAATCAACTTTTTAGCGTAATCATGATATGGGCGTAGTTCAGGCTTCTTGACCTCGTAACTACCCAAATGCTCATTGACCACTAACTGGGAGTCACCAAAGACTTGCAATTGCAATTGCTTCATATCAACGGCCATTTCGAGCCCAAGTATTAATGCTTGATACTCAACAACATTGTTGGAATAGAGTTGTGTCAAAGTGAAGGAGTAGGGCAATACTTCACTTTGGGGAGTGACAAATACTACGCCATCCCCAGCTCCCCCACGAAGCTCAACACCATCAAAGTACATCTTCCTTGGAGGTTGAACTTCAACGACCATTGCGTCCTCATCAGGTAGTTCATCAGTTAGCTCCCAGTCATCAGGTATCGGATGATCTGCTGAGAAGTCTTCCAATGCTTGTCCTTTTACAGCCTTTTGAGGGATGTAAATCTCGAATTGTTGAAATTGGAAGTACCATCTCTCTAGTCAATCACTAAGAACAGGTTTTGACATCACGAACTTGATGGGATTTGCTTTTAGAAACGAGACGGACAACATAAGCTTGAAAGTAGTGCTTCAACTTTTGAATTGAGAAGAATAGTTCCAAACACAACTTCTTAATTAGCAAATTATTCAACTCGTGTGGTGTCATCATCATGCTCAAGTAGTAAAGAGAGTTTTCTTTCCCCTTACTATTTTCTTGGGCCAACAGTGCTCCAACAGACCTTTCTTATGCCGCAATCTATAGTATCAATGGCTTTCCAGGCATAGGGGCTGCTAAGAGTAGAGGCTTCATCAAGTAGGATATAATGCTTTCAAAGGCATTACTACATTCTTGGTCCCATTTGAAAGGGACACATTTCTTCATAAGGTGACTGAATGATTGACACTTCCCAGCTAGGTTCGAGATAGATCTCCTAAGGTACGTTAATTTTCCTTCCAGACTTTTCAATTCATAAATATCCCGAGGCTGAGGCATTTTCAAAATGGCATCCACTTTGTCTTTATCAATTTCGATCCCTCGATGTCGGGAAATGAAACCAAGGAACTTTCCATAAGTAACTCCAAAGGCAAATTTCAATAGATTCATCCTAAGTTGGTACTTCTGGAGAAATTCAAATACCATCCTCAAGTCCTCCAAGTGGTCGCCTTTCTCTATTTATTTCACCATCAAGTTATCAATATAGCATTCGACATTCTTGTGTAGAAAATCGTCAAAAATATTCCGCATAGCCCTTTGGTAAGTAGCACCAGCGTTCTTCAAGCCAAAAGGCATTATCTTGTAGAAATAAATACCCTTTGGGGTACGGAATGCAGTAATTTCTTCGTCTTTTGGTTCCATGCGTATATGGTTATAGCCCGACGAGCCGTCCATGAAAGACATTGCCTCGTAACCAGTAGTAGCATCGATTATCGGCTCTGGAATAGGAAGCAGAAATTCATCTTTCGAACATGCATTGTTGAGATCTCTAAAGTCAACACACACTCGAATCTGGCCATTCTTCTTCCTTACAGGGACAATACTTGAAACCCATGTTAGGTATTTAACTTCACAAATAAAGCCAGCTTCGATGAGTTTGTTAACTTCTGCTTCAATCAAGGGAACCAAGTCCGGCCTAAAATGCCTTTGAGCTTGTTTAATAGTTCGAGCACTATTTTTGACTGCAGGGTGATGGACTGCTACTTTCAGGTCCAAGACAGGCATCTCTTTGTAACTCCAAGCAAAGACATCCCTGAACTCTTTGAGTAACTCAATATAAGTGCTCTCTTCATCAGCTTCAAGTAAAGTACTTAGGTAGGTGGGTCTTGGTTCTTCATCTGTGCCAAGGTTAACTTCTTTGAAGGCATCATGTCGTTTTCACTCCTTCTTCAAGTTCAGGTGGAGCAACTTTCGCATATTCATCTTCTTGAGGGTTCCCATCATTGAAGGATATGTGATAACAAGGTGAAACATTCTCTAATTTTGCATTATCTTCCATCGAAGACGAAACAACATTCTTTCCTTGTACATTGACATGATATGAAGAACCTATACTTTCTTTATCTTCGTCACATTCCTTAGTGTAGACCACAGTATATGGATTTACCTTTAGTACTTCTTCACTTGAAACCACCAGTTTTGTTTGTCGCCTCATTCTGGAAAGAACTAAACTTTGAAAATCCTTAGAGATCTCGTGAAATTTGGGTAAAGCAGGTGTTCTTGTATTTTGATGATTTCTCTAGAACTTATTCCCCTTCTTTAATGGACCCAATCTCTCAAATATAGAAGTTCTCACATTTGATTTTCCAAGACAGAAGGCTTATTAGAAGCGGCTGATTCATCTTCTACACTGATATAATTGCTACTTGCCTTTTTTACTGAGATGCGCATTGGTGACAGTTGCTTGTATCCCAGACCTTCACATGGTTGCCTCGTTGTAGCTTCTGATGGGAGCTTCCCTAACTTTGACGGCTTATTGGTGTTGTATCCAGCTTCTGCAGATAGCTTGTAAGCGTTAGGATCGAAATCTTCATCTGTTCTCTTTGTAGGGAGTGCCACATTCTGCAAATTAATTTGGGCTACAAATCCTGCAAGAGGCTTTGAGGACAACTTTATTGCTTCAATTATTTTTACCAGAAGATTTCACTCCCTTAGCGTCTTGGTTTGGAGATTATATTATTTGCCCTCGTCTTTCTTCCTTTTAGGGACATATTGGAGCGTGGGACTTACTTTTTTTTCATAAGACACAATACCCCATTTTATGATATTTATTCACGTTGGCGGGTACCTCCTCAGTAACAGTTTCAGCTTTGCTAATAGCCATATCAACGCTTTTAGTTATAGGTTCGTCATTCTTGCTTTTCGTACCATCATCAACTTTAAGCTCCTTCACAATGCAATTCTTCAAGTAGAACTTTGCATCGGCGAACTGTGACTCAACCTCGGTGAATGGCTCATCATCAGCAACTACTGTCTTCTCGACTTCAGCCTTGTAGTATTTTAAAAATTGATGTAGGTAGATGGAACAACTTTTTTCTCATGTATCTAAGGCCTCCCAAGCAAAAATATTGTGTGAAGTCTTCACGTCGATCATATGCAGACATGCACTTGATTGCATATCTTCAATAGTGATTCCCAGCCTGATCGCGCCTATGGCTCTTAGCCCCCCTTGGTTGAATCCTTGGATCATCAAACGACTTTCTGAGAGTTCGTTCATGGGAATACCAAGTTCTTTCACAGTATGGATTGGCAAAATGTTCACTGAGGATCCTCCATCAACCAAAATCCAGTTTACTCTTTCATCGCACATATAGCCAACCAGGTACAATGGACGGTTATGAGGAGTGTCACCTAGGAAAAAATTGTCATTTGTGAATGTGACCCTTTCCTCACAAGCATTAACTTCTTGAGGAGTGGACTCGATGGGCTTTTTCGAATATGGTGCCAACAACAGGTCATCACAATTTTCTTCCCCTTTGTCAGCATGGCAACAAGAGGCATTAATGCCCTCATGGGAAATCTTTGTGCAGAACCAACTTGGTAAAAACTCCTCTAAGGTCACTAGATTTCGTGGATTTTGAGGGTGGTGCATCTCCACTTTTGCTTTCTTCAAATGCCCAACTGGATTCTTTTTTATTGATCTTTTTACCATCATCTTCCTTGGTGGTTGTTCCACTGATTCTTTTTGTGGGCTCCTTTTGTGGCACCTACGACGAGTCACCAACGTACAACCTTCATCATCATCAGGTTGGTTGACTTCAGCTTTGTCGCTCTCCAGTAATTCTTCATTTTTTACTTTCTTTAAAACCACATAATTCATCCGGAATGAATGAGACAAAGGTGATAGAGACTTGGTTTGGGCTTACTTTCTTATCTTCAAGCACGATCTTTTTTTCGTGAGCCAAGTCCATGACTTTATCCTTGAAGACAAAGTACGTCTCTAGAGGGTGGTTTACAAGTTGCTGATATTTGCAGTAGTTTGGGTCATTTGTTTTTTCAACTTCATTTGGCCGCTTCATCTTCGAAAGCTCGATGATATTTAACTCGAGGAGTTCTTGTAAATGGCTGGCACATCAGAATCCAAGAATGGGTACTCTTTCTCCTGCATCTCTTATAGATTCAACTTTCCACTTGGCTTGTCTTGAAAAGAAGTGGATTTCATACTCTACTTCTTGATACCTTCGTCGTGAATATTATAGGTGACATATTGACATTCATAGCTTCTTTGCTTTCAGACTTGGGTATGAACTTGCCCCACTTCCTGATATCTTGCTTGTCATTTTCTTTGCGAGGTTCACAGATAGGCAACCTTTCATTTCCAACTGAGGCCTGCTCAATTCCATGTCATGGGCATGAGTTGCAAGTTCTTCAAATGTGCTAGGCTTGATACCTTGCATGATGTAGCGTAATCCCCAATGCATGCCTTGGATGCACAACTCTATGCCTGAAGCTTTACTAAGCATGTCTTTGCAATTGAGGCCTGCATTCCTCCAATGATTGATAAAGTCGATAACTGGTCCCCCCTTACGTTGACGAGTATTTGTAATCTCTATCATACTCACTGCATGTCTTGTGCTATAAAAGCGATTAAGGATTTCTTGTTCTAGTTGATCCCAGTTGTCGATAGATCCAGCCTCGAGGTCTGTGTACCAATCAAAAGCATTTCCTTTTAGCGAGCGAACAAACTGCTTGATAAGGTAATCTCCATAAGTCCTAGCATTGTTGCACGTCTCCACGAAGTGCGCAACATGTTGCTTCGGGTTACCTTTACCATCAAAATGTTGAAACTTCGTAGGTTGATAGCCAGCATCCATCTTCAACATATCGACCCTTGCACTGTACGGATTTGCATATATAAGAGAGGATTTGGTAGCAACTTCATATTTGTTCTTAATGGTTCCTTCGATGAATTCCTTCAGTTGATTGATTGGAATCATCCCTTCAGATGAGACAGGGATAGCCTTAGTGGATGTTGCTTGTCTTATGGGAAAGTCACTCTCTAGAACTTCTGTGAGCTTGCCGGGTGCATAGGTAGATTCTTCTTCCATCAAGATTCCCACCCTATTTGTTAACTTGTCAATTCTAGCCTCTTGATTTTGCATGCATTTGGTCAAGCCAGCGATTGTTTCCGTCAAGTTTGCCAACTGCTCCTCCATGGATGAAGTCTTTATCACTATGGTTTGCGTGATTGATGTGGATGACTGAGAGTAGCATGGATTTTCACACAGATTGATCCTTGATTGGCTCACGCTATGTGGTGTAAGTGGGAGGATCCATCACTTGAAGCATCATCATCTTCCTTCACAGAAGCAGAGCAAGAGTTTTCTTGATCTTTTCAGCAACATCGTTTCCTCCTTCAGATGTGTTTGTGGCAGATCTTGCTCCTTTTGAGGATGAAGATCCAAAAATAGGGGTTGATGCGGTCGACACTTGGGGTGCTTGGTATCCTAAAGAACTTGCTTTTCTCTTCGTGACTGGTCCAAAGCTTCCAAAGGTAACATCGAGGATGCTTTCCACATCAGTGTAGAACCTGGAGTTAGCAGCCTTGGTGGAAGTTGAACCGGAGTTGATTTTCTTTGAGCCATTTCAATGTTTTTGGACTTTGGTGATTGAAAAGTTGAGATGAGTGGTAGAGATTGTCCCACTAGGCGTGCCAGAATTTGTAGATAATAAATTTGCATCGAGAAAATAAAATCAAGACCGAAAAATATCGCAACAATCGTAGTAGTTTTATTTCAAGTATTTGAGTGTTACAATCTCTATGAATCTTCTGATTCTTCTTTCAATAGTAAATAAATTCAAGGGCGTTTGAGCTTGATCTCGAATCTATATTTGTTTCCACGAACAATGATCTTGTTCTTGAGCTTGAGCTTGATTGCTTGAACTTGATCTTGATTCGTTATTGAGTTTGAACTTGATTTCATGAAC
Organism: Nicotiana benthamiana; assembly: GCA_034376525.1. Taxonomy (NCBI): domain Eukaryota; kingdom Viridiplantae; phylum Streptophyta; class Magnoliopsida; order Solanales; family Solanaceae; genus Nicotiana; species Nicotiana benthamiana. The sequence continues at coordinate 64,898,350 of CM067331.1, read as the reverse complement.
TTGAACTTGATTGCTTGAAGCTTGAAACTTGTAGCAAAATTTACGGCGTTTGATCCACGAGCTCTCTCTTGCTTCTTGTTATCACTTCTAGTCTCTTTTCTAAGTTATGAAGACCCCTATTTATAGTTGTGGCAGGGAAGAGTTGTGATAAGAACAAACTTTTTCCGACCAATCAAATTGAAGTGTGACATGGCCGCATTGGATTGGCTAGAACATCTCACTTGCACATGTGGCACGATTTCATTGGTCTTTCAGTGTGACTGGGCATGTCTTGTCATTTTGACATGTGGCATGATCCTATTGGCTCTTCCGTTTGACTTGGCGTGCCACGTCATTTGACACGTGACACCAAACTGGATCTCTAGGAAGATGACATCTTGAGCTTAATAAAACAGGCTCATTACTTTTAGCCCAATTAAATGGGCTAGCCCAATGGATTATGACTTATTTATTTAATATATATATTGGATTAATTCAATTATATTAGCCCGTAATTTTTATTGAACTAATATATTTTGAATCTAAAATATAATTTAAATTATTTTATGAATTTAATTTCAATAAAATTCATATGGTTACAATAAAATCTGAAAGAAGAGAGTTAAAAATTGATGTGGGCTGGATTTAATCGGATAAATATTTAAATTTCCTATTTTAGCCAAACATATTTTTCGCCCATACATGTAAAAAGGTACAAGTGTAATGGCTATGTGGTCCATAGAATTTAAGCTGCCAACTTGGTAGTTGTAATGCCAACTTGGTAGTTGTAATGCTTTATGTCTCCTTTTATGTCTGTTCCTTTGACTAGTTTCTTGGTCAAATGAAGTAAGAACGAGAGGCATTTAAGCTTTGACTAAGCATCGCAGTCACTTGTTCCCTTTTTCTCGTCCAACCACTATGCACATTTTTTTCTGCCGCCTGCCCAGGAACTCCCCGCTCTGCTCCTTTGATGACTCAAACTAACAATTTTAGGTGTACTTTTGTATAAGGGATAAGAATAATAAATTTGTGATAGAATTTGAAATTGTATTTATCTTATATTTGATTATAGATATTAGTTAAATTTGGGAAAAGTTTTAAAATGATGAGATATTTCACCTTATGAAATATCCTGATTTATCCCACTATTATACCAAATAACCTCTAGGGCTCGTTTGGTACGAGGGATAAAGATAATTAGTTCCGGATTCAAATTTAAAATAAGCTTATTTCACTGGTTGGGATAAAAGCACGGTATAACTAGTCCCAAGATAATTAATTAAGAGATAAGTTGTTTTTCAACCAAATGATCTTTTAGGGTTGTTTGGTATAATGGTGGGATATTTAGGAGATTAGTTAACCCACCTTCTATATTGGATAATTAATCATGTTATTTTAGTGTAAACATTATTCCAAAATTAGCTAATACGCCAAACCAAACATGGAATAAAGTTAATTTCAAATTTTATTCTGAAATTATTATTGTTATTCCATATATCAAATGACTCGTAAGAGTTAGGTGAAGGTGTTTGCCACTTGAGCAATCATCAAATAACTTTCTTCCTTTATTAACTTAGTAAGTAAGATCGTTTCATTCTGTGGAAAAGATAAGAAATTATACAATATAAATATTTTTTACATTATTAATGTAATATATTGGCTATAATAATGTTATTACTTAATTTATTTTTCAAGTACTATATCAAACTTCAATACAGAGAGCTACACGTTCTTATAGATTAAATAATATAAAAATCTTGTCACTGTTATGCAAAAATTATAACATAAATTTAAAGATGAAGTGGACACAAATCTTATATAACGTAAATGCATAAATAAAACAGTATCTATGTGCCTATGGTTGGATTCACCGATTCAAGAATTCAAGATGAGATGGATAGAAGAGACTTTAGGAACCACAAGTTTCAAAGGTAAAAAAAATGTGAGTATGAATTGTAGCAATACTGAATCCTGAAGGAACAATCATCCCCACACAAATGGAAAAGCCTAAATAAATCTTCTAAATTCTTAATTAAAAATAAATTTTAACTATCTAGCTCGTGACAGAATTGTTTCATTCAGAGAGTTGTTTACCTTAAAAACAGATAAAAATTAAACTTATACGTGATTTTAAGGATATGTAATTTCACTTGGCACAAACTGATAACTATGAAAATTAACGTTCGAAATTAATAATAAAATAAAGCAAATCAATGTGATGAACAACTGAACTTCGAGCTCAATCGCCCTCGAACCAACTGAGTATGCTATTGAAAAGTATGAACTGAACAACAAAGCTTGCGAGAGAAAAAAAATAATATATTGCTTGGTTATGCGTGAGTACCTCTTTACATGCGATTAGAAACCCTTTTATATAGTAGAGGAGTTCTACTTAGGGTACAATTTTAAATACAGAAAAAAATCCTATGTTTGGCTAAATAACCGGTCTTGACTTGATACGTGCCGAGATTTGTGCCATGGTCCTTGCTGGATCACGGATATCTCGACTTTCTATTTTTGACCCAACAGGCTCCCTTCGATCTCGCTTATTCTCTATCCTGCTTCGATCTCGATCATGGCCGGTCTCAATTCATAAGTTTGGTGGTGCCGAGACTCGATGCGATGCGAGGCCGAGATCGGTCTGTCACCCCGACTCCGATCAGCCACACAAAATTAGGCGAGCCCGAATTTGACTGTATACAGGTAGTCCCTCATTTCTTGGAGTATGACGACAAGAAAGGAATTGAGTCTTCGAACTTCTCCTCATTTTATCATGACATAAGTATCATGATATAAGCGGCAGAGGTGACCGAAACATTTCGTCGGTACAACTCTCTAGGCATTTAATGCTTGTCAGTTGATGGTCGGCCACCACCGGCACCGAACCGTCGTCTTCAACCTATAAATGAATCCTTCTTTATCTTTCAAACTTTACTTACAAATCTTCTTCCCTCTAATTTCCAAAATCTTTGCCTTCTTTGGAGCTCTATATTTTCATATCTCTGAATTTCCTTACTTGTTCCATCACAAAACACCAAGCATTCATCCTTCGTTTCATTCTTCCCCATCTACAAAATGGCTAAGACCTAAAAAACTGTCCCACACAAGGAAATCACTTCCTCGTCAAAGTCTATCGGTGCCATAGTCATGTCAGAGCATCCTCTTGAGGACTTCGTTCCAACAAAGTGTGCTACTGCTGCTGATTTCAAGGTGGAGAATACAACCTCGACACCAGGTTGATGTTAAGCGAAGTCGAGGTACATATGTACGATTATATAAGATCTCCTCGAGAAGGTAAAAGAGGAGTGTAACTGGGTAGGCAAATTCCTAGCCCAGAGGAATCATAACTCATGTGGAAGAGTATCTGAGTGACTACACTTACCCTTTCACAATAGATCCCTTGGAACCTGTCATCGTCGCCTTTTGCAAGAGGTACGTGACATCACTCTAGGCCAAATCCATCCGTCATTCTGGAGGAGCGTAATCCTCCTCCGATTTTCTGCAAGCAAGATCAAGGAGCATCATTTTACCCTCGATCACCTTATGTGACTCTATAGCCCCCGGCTTTATCATGGAGGCATGATCAAGCTTTACCATCGAGCCACCAAACCCATATTCTCGAGCATAGACGAGACTCGAGATCATGGTTGGATGTGTTGGTTTGTCCAAATAAAGACTTCGGACCTGATCTCTGCCGAGGACATGCCATTTCCATAAAAATGGAACATGACGCATAAGTATTACTTTTCTTTTAGATATCTATCTCTGTCGTTTTACTTCTTGTCTTCCCTTCATCTAAGTTTTTGTGTTGTGACTGTGGCCATTGTGCCAGATGTGATCCCCGACATGAGGCAGTAGGTCGAAGGATTAGTGTCACAAAAATCTTATTTCGAGCGCGCTTGGATGGAGTTATCAAAGGGTCAACGGGAGGCCCGTAACCATGGTAATCTTCTTTCCTTAGAATGGTTTCATTCTGGCTCTGTTATTCGACTTACTCATCTTTTCCTTTTTGTAGGTCTCGGAAAGGATGTACCAATGAGGCCCCCATCTGCTGTAGAAGAGGCACATTTTTTCTCATCTGCCCCGAAGTAGGGCAAAGAGAAGAAAAGAAAGGAGGCTCCGAGTTTCTCCAGACTCGGAAAAGAAAAGGCAGGCTTTGAGGCCCCGTAAGCCTAAGAGGAATATCATCCGTGTAACTCTAGAGTCCATCAAATAGCTAAGGGACGAGACCGAAGATAAAGATGATGAAGAAGAAAATTGTAGGCTGGTGACTCATGTGCGAGCTAGCACCGAGATTCAAGGAACCATTATACTGGCGGGAGCTGAAACTACTTTGGCCCGACATGATGAGCCCGAGCCAGAAAAAGCTGAAGATGCCTCTATCACGACCCCAAACCCGATCGTGATGGCGCCTAACATACTTCTAGGCGAGCCCGACCAATTCACATCCTTAACCCAATTCATTATTAGCTAACTCAATTAAATTACCAAATCAACATATTCAAAGTCTGGAATGAGAGTTGAACATGCAGAATCTCAAATGATAATCATACAATATAGCCCATAAAGATCCTGTGTCACAAGTCTGAGCCTCTAATACAGGTTTATCAACCTAATGCATGTCTATCTAGGGAATATGAAATAAAAATAGGGAGAGAAGGGAGAAATCAGGCTGCAGATGCCATGCAGCTACCTCGATGCTCTCGGATATGTGCTGATCAACAGAAAATCCTCACTCATCCTCAAATGCACCTGGATCTGTACACAAGGTGCAGGGAGTAATGTCAGTACTCCGACCCAGTAAGTAATAAACACAAATAATGGCTAAGATTAAGAAATCACAGAAAAGCACAAAATTACCTATATATCAGCAGTTTTAAACAAGTAATATGAAAGTGATAAACTAATGAAATTGAAATATGGAAATACTACAATAGATAAGCAGATAAATGACAGCCGAATAAAATGATGCAACACATAGAATGACATTCTATGGTACCCACTATGGCGTGCAGCCTGATCCATTTATTTATCATCGACGGGGCTCACTAGAGGTGTGCAGAATTCGGGAGGGGTCCTTTACGGCCCAAGCGCAAAATCAAGCCATCTCATGGTATCAACTAGGCCCTCAGCCTCATACCAATATCTATATTAATATAATACCGCTACGGCGCACAACCCATCCCATGCTCAGTCCAGAAATCACATAGCCCTTAGGCAATAATAAAATTGTGCTTCTCAGCACAAAACATCATCTAATATATCTTTTAGTTTCAAACATCTGAGTAAAGATGGCTGAGTTGTAAAATAGTAGAAAACGATACGACTGAGTTCAAGTAGTAAATCCATACAGTGAGGATATAGTGATTAAAACTCCCCGAAGGGTTCAAGTAGTTGGCATGAAGCCCAAATATGACAGTTAATCCAAATAATTATGATATTAAATAAGCTTCAATCAATTGCGCGGCAAAAACATTACTCGGGACGGACCAAGTCATAATCTCCAATAGCAAACGATCCCACGCTAATCATCAAGTGTGTGTCTCACCTCTATATAGCACTACGATGTGCAATTCGGGGGTTTCAAACCCTTAAAGCATCATTTATATTCATTACTCAACTCAAGCCGGCCAAGACTCTAGCTCGATATGCCCTTGACTCTCAAATCGACCTCCTCGCGCGTCGAATCTGATCAAAACCACAACGAATACGTCACAATAGGCTAAGGGAATAAAACCCAAGCGAAAACAATTGAAAAATATCAAAAATCCCGAAATTAATGAAACCCGAGCCCCGTTCCCACTTCTCAAATCTCAGAAATTTTTACATCAACAGGTTCCTTATCTCGCCACGAGTCTATACATATAAAGAACACCAAAATTGGAGTCCAAATGACCCCTCAAGTCCCAATTTTAAAATCAAAAAATCCAAGCCCTAATTCTTCCATTTTTGGCTAAATTCCCATGAATTTCTTGGTTAATTCCACAATATAATCGCGTTTTTGGTTCATAAAACTTACCTCTAACCAATCCTCTTTGAATCCCTCTTCAATTTCTCCCAAATAGCTCCCAAATGCTCAACAATGGTGAAGAAAATGACTTAGCTCGCGAGATAAAATGTTTAAAAACCCTTCTGCCCAGCTGCTGATTTCTTCTATGCAAACGCAAGGGCCTTCTCGCATTCGCGATGCATAACATTTTCCCTGACCAAAATTACTCTTCGCGAACGTGGTGCCCACTCACGAACGCGAAGCTTCGACTGCTTCAACTACGCGAACGCGTCCCCTTGGCCACGAATGCAATGAACAAAATGAACGAAACCTCGGATCCTTCTATGCGAACACGAAACTCAAGGAACTCACACTGCACGATCACAAACCCTCAAGTGCGAATGCGAAGAACAGACCTGGCATGCCCAAAAATCCTTCAATACGAATGCGAATGAGCACCTGCTAATGCGATGCACTGAGATCATACCCCTTCGCGAACGCGATGCCTAACATCACATCCACATCTGCCTACTCTTTGTGAATGCAAGGACATTAATGCGAACGAAAGAGATAAATTGCTGCAATTGTTGAGACAAATTTTTCTGCAACTCTTCACCATAAAATATGACACGATAGCCATCCGAAATCACCCCCGAGGCCCCCGGCACCTTAACCAAAAACACTAACGCACCCTAAAATATTATTCAAACTTGTTCCAACCACAAAAACACCTCAAACAACACCAAAACCATCAAATTAAATCGAATTCAAGCCTAAGTTCTTCTAAAACTTCCGAAATACGCATTTGATAGAAAGCCCAACCAAATAACCTCCGAATGACCTGAAATTTTACACACACATCAAATTACATAACGAAGCTACAACAACTCTAGGAATTCCATTCCGATCCTCGGATCCAAATCTCACCTATCAACCGGAAATCACTAAAATACTAACTTCGCCAATTCAAGCCTAATTTTATACCGGACCTCTAAAACCACTTCCGATTACACTCCTAAGTCGCAGATTATCCCCCGGAGCTAAACAAACAATCAGAATTCACATCCGAGCCCTCTAACTCATAAGTGAACATCCGGTTGACTTTTCGAACTTAAGCATTCTTAAAGGAGACTAAGTGTATCATTTCTTATCAAAACCACTCCAAATCAACTTGATCACATAAGATACGGATAATGAAACATTAGGAAGTAGAAAATAGGGAAAAGGGGATGGTAACTCACGAGACGACGGGTCGGATCGTCACAGCCTCACCTCTAGGTAGGAGGGCTCCTGAAGAGGCGGTCGATACTGGCAAAGAAAATACGCCCGAGGATCCCAGAATGAAGACGATGCCTCGAAATATCCACTTGGGGCAATAGAGATCGGGAGCTCCCCCCCCCCCCCAATTTCCCTCCAGTTCCTAATTCGACGATACGTGACGCTCAGGCTTTGGAGACTTGTCGCGGGGAAGGAGCCCAAGAAGAGAAAGAGTTTTTTCGAGGTTATTTCACTGAGTTAGAAGATGTCACCAGTCTGGATGATTTGGACGTACCGAGGAAGAGCTCGGGTGAGGCTTCCTCGAACTTTAAACTGACCAACCAATTCCCAACCCCCAGCGTTGATTTCGGGCGCAAGCGGCTGTGAGCACCTAATTTTTGTCCTGTATGAAAATAACTCCTAAAAAATAGACCAAAAATAATTTTAATGAATTTCAGGAGTTTTTCTTGTTTAGTTGAATTTCATGCATGTTTCCTTCTTCCTTACCTATCATCTTCTCAAATCCGCCAGAACCCCTGAGCTTTCGTTGAGCCACCACCCCAAAGCGATCAGATCTCTCATTTCTCATGGAGAAAGACAGCCGCGACTAGTCTCCTTCTTCTTTGCGAACAAAACGGCTAGTCACTTCCATTGAAGAGAATTCCAACAACTAACTTTCAGCCTGTCAATACCCTCTTTCATATCCTCCGATAAGCCATCACGAATAACAGTCAAGAAAGCCATGAAAATTTGCTCAAAAACAGCTCCAACATCTCTGTCAAAACTACCCCAAACTCTAACTTAATACAACCCTCAAAATACAGTAAAACCAGCTGCTTCGCATCATACCATAGCGGTTTTCCTGTGAGTCTGGAAGTCTGTTGAGTTCCGGCAAGTTCTCCCTGCCATGTCTGGCTTGTTCGAGTTTTTCTCGTTGAGGTTACATTTTTTTATTCAACAAATCTTCATGCATATAAAAAGAGGTCCGAATTTGTTGGGTTGTCGCTGCTAATATTTTGTTGTAGCTACATAATTGAGTTCACTTTCAGTTTTTCGACCTTTAAATTTCATCTCCAATGCTATTTTCGAGGTAATCCTCTACTGCTTCACATATTGTCTTCTAATGTACTAAAGTTTGATTTTTTTCCGATTTATTATAATGTGAGATTGTTGCCTTTCATGTATTTATTTGCTATTACTATTTAGATTTATGCACTTTGATTAGTTCTTAGCATGAAATAATTGCCATCTGTCCAATGTCTGAAATCATGGTTCATTACTGATGCATCTGTTACTATTGTTCGAATTTGGTGATTTTAAATTTAGTTTTAACACAAAACGAAGTGCTTATGAACTCGATGCGTATGAGCAATCTGTTTGGTTTGTTCCCAGCACATCTCAGTATTCTATTATTTCAAATGAATTATAGCTACATTAAGATCAAGGCATGTTGTTTGTTCATTGGAAGTTGTGTTATCTAAAATACCAAAATATGGGTTTGGAGTTTGATGGTTAAATGAGATACTATGATGTTTCCAGTTTGCATACGTGATCCAAAAGGCTTAATTGATTATGTCTATATAAATCCACGCTTGCTTGTTTGCGTTCAATACAGGCAATTAATTTTGGTGATGCATTATTCTGTTATATATATATATATTATCTCATATGATGCATCATTTATCACCATTGCAAATTTTATTGTTAAAGTGATGTTAGTGACCATTGAGAAATAATTAATTATGAATATTCGTAGCTCACTTAAGGTGCGATTAATAAATCATTATGGCTATGGGTATGGTTTTTGCATGGTCATGAGATGTAATCCTCAATTTGGGTGTGCATTTCTTGTGATCCGATCGTAACAACTTGGAGAATAATAAAATAAATATATCACAAATTGTGAGTGCATTTCATATAGTATCGTTTGCAATGTGTTCCAAAACGACAAGTGTACGACAATTATAACTTGTTCAAGAAATAAATTCCATAAATCCTAAAAAGAGGTTTTAAATAAATAAAAGCGATTATAGAGTTAAAAATATACAATAGGTTTAAAACATGTAATAAATCAGATAATCAGGCCAATTATTAATAGTTAAGCGTTCGTGCCACGGAACACGAGAATGCCTAATACCTTCTCCCGGGTTAACAGAATTCCTTACCTACTAGACCTTTAAATAAAGTCGATTTTTCTTGATTTGGGATTTTAAAAATAAACCGGTGACTTAGGACACCACAAATATTCCAAGTGGCGACTCTAAAAAATAAATAAATAATACCATTTTTGATTTATGTCATTTTAATTAAAAAAACTCCCTTATATACCCCTCTCAGGGGTAAAAAGGAGGTGTGACAGCAGCCATTCATCATATTGATCCCAGAGGATGCTCGAGTTTTCGCTGCCCCAGTAGGGGTGGCTAGCTATCTTCGATCATTGGCCAGTGAAGAGGACCAAGCCAAGATGGATGAAGTGGAAGTTGCTTGCTTATTCAACAAAGCCCAACATGCTCTAAACCGGGTAAGTTCGAGGTTCATTACCCTATCTCTTTATGACTTTGAATCATAGATATTTCTAGTGATTTCTCCTTTCCTTGTAGGCTTCGATGTTGCATCATGAGGCTTTCTTTGAATGCGAGAGGACCGCAAGGCTGAGGTTTAGGGCCTCACCAAGAAATGTGATTTCTATAGGCTTCTCAGTGAGAAGCTTCAAAAAGACTTGGTGATGGCTCGAGATGCACATGATAACTCTATCAAAGAGCTTGAGGTGGCCAGATCTGAGGCAGTCGCAGCCAGTATCAAGGCTCAGGCTAACGCGATAGAATACAAGGTCAATACTGAAGCCACCCTAGCGCAGGACAAGAGTATGATAGATCATGCGAAGTGGAAGGATCGAAAGGAAGCTCTTGAGGGGGGTCGTGATCAAAGTTTTGATATATCTACCAAAATCGAGGTTGCCAGGGCAGAGGAAGCAAAGGCTCAGAAGCTCTTATTTCCCGAGGAAGAGTCTGAGGATTTGAGTGAGTCTAGTGAAAAGGATTTCTAGGGCGATGATACTTCCTCCGACAAGGACCATCTTGCTTAGTGATTTTCTTTCTGTCGAGGACGTTTGGCCTTTGTAAACAATTCTTGATCGAGCCATATGACCTTTGTAAAAATTTCTGATGGATTTATGAAACCTCTCCCTTTCCATGGCTTATGAACTAGTTATCACTTTTCTTTTTCTTGCCTTGTAAGATTATGGAATTGTATTCAATGGTTCGAGGCTCGGACTATCCATTCGAAACTGAACTAGTACAACCCTTATGATCGAGTGAGTGTTTGATCTAACCTGAAGTGAGGAAAATCTTAGGTTTTTTATTTGAGCGAGGATGGTCGAACTCAAAGCAAAAACAGCCCTTAGGCTCTTATATTAGGCCGATATGGCCGTTGTAAAAAGATTATTTATGGTTTTCTTCCCCTTTATGACTAGAAAAGTTTTGTATCATTTGTATTTGCAAAACCTGTAATGCCTTAGCATAAAATAATGAATTGTTTGAGAGTTCGAATAAATTTGTACTCATTATAGTTTTCGAGGCTTGATATTATCGAAGCCTTGTATGATTTTTTCGTGGGCAGCCTTTTTAACCGGTTTAGAATTCGAGGCCTTTTTTGCTACGGAATTTGGACGTCTCCGATCCGTGTTAATTTGCTTGTAGCTTTTCTAGTTTGGGATTTTCCCATTGGGCTTATTTTCCTATTTTACTTCGAGATTGACCAAAGTGTCAGTCCCCGAATGGGGTGGATGTGGCCTACAAAGATCGAGAGTTGCCTTAAAAGGTCTTAAGTTCTTCAAAATTTTAATAATTTGATCTCGCTTATTTTCCGAATGGGAGTCCCCGAGCGAGGGGTAATTATCTAAACTCTGGTTATGATCGACCCTTAAGCATGTTTTTGTAATATATGGAGAGTATGAAATTAGAAAGTAGAAAAATTTTCTTAAGGCATGAGATATTGGCAAGGAAAATACTTTTCATTATAATTGATCATACATGCATACATATTCTGTGTCGGGGCTCGAGCAAACTATGCGGTCACAGTTCATTTGACCATTTCACCCATACAAATTTCTCCTATCGAGACCCTGATACCATGTAGTATTTTCCTCGTAACAAAGTTGACATTCGAGGGTAATACCCCCTAGCGTTCGAGGTTGATTGTAAAGAGACCTCGAATACAAATGAAATGTTCTAAGTTTGCATGATCAATGGATGCCTCGTCAAAAACCTCGTCGGAAAACCTTTTTGGGACATAACCAGTCTAAGGGAAAAAGAGTGCAATGTGTCCTTTCAGACCTAAAGTCTTCGTGTCGAGGAGTCCATTATTGTTTTTGATCAAACACCTGTATGAATTAGTTAGAAATATAGATGAAAATGTAAAGGGTTGTACCTCAGCAGTAGTATCGTTTTAGGCGTGATATGTTCCAGTTGCTCAGTAATTATTCGCCATTCATTGTACCGAACTTATAGGACTCTTTCTTCGATAATTTCCAAAACCTGGTACGGTCTTTCCCAATTTGGACCAAGCTTCCCTTCATTTGTATTTTGGGTGTTGAGGGTGACCTTTCTTAGCACCAAATCCCCGAAGTTAAAATGTCAAAGAATGGCTCTTCGATTGTAGTAACTTTCAATCCGCTATTTTTGAGAGGCCAAACAGACGAGGACAGCTTTGCATCATTCGTCCAAAAGTTCTAGGCTCGTATTCATGGCCTTGCTATTTGACTCTTCGGTTGTATATCGAAATCTGATGCTGAGTTCTCCGACTTCCACCGGGATTACAACTTCAGCATGATAGACTAATGAGATCGGTGTTGCTCCGGTACTAGTTTTTGATGTTGTGCGGTATGCCCATAGAACTTCGGGCGGTATCTCTCTCCATTTCCCTTTGGCGTCAGTCAATATCTTCTTAAGGTTCTAAATGATGGCTTTATGGTCGATTCAGCTTGTCCTTTCCTGCTGGGATGATAGGACGTCGATAGGACTCTTTTTATCTTGTGATCCTTGAGAAACTTATTCACTTTGCTATCGATGAATTGCATTCCATTATCATATACGATCTCAGAGGGCATCCCGAATCGACATATGATGTGATCCCAGATTAATTATATGACTTCTCTGACTTTCTCGAAAGCCTGTGCTTCAATCCACTTAGAAGAATAATCAATCATAAATAAAATAAATTGAGCTTTACCTGGGGCCGACGGAAGAGGGCCGATGATGTCCATTCCCAATTTCCTGAATGGCCATGAGGATAAGACCAAATGGAGCTGCTCTCCGGGCTGGCGAATTATTGGCGCATACCTTTGGCATTGGTCACATTTTTTAACGAACTCTTTTGCGTCCTTCTCGATATCAATCCAGTAGTATCATGCTCTGATTACTTTGTGGACAAATGATTTGGCACCGGAATGATTTTCCCAAGTGCCTTTGCGAACTACCCATAGGACGTAATCGGTATCTCCAAGTCCCAAGCATATTGCCAACGGTCCATCGAACATCCTTCTAAACAGTTTTCCATTTTCGGACAAAGTAAATATTGTTGCCTTTGTGCGTATAGCTTTCGACTCCTTTGGATCCAACAGGAGCTTCCTGTTTTAAGTACTCTACGTACTTGTTTCTCCAATGCCAGGTTAAACTCGTGGATTTTATTTCGATGTGGTCTTCTTTGATCACCGACCTCATGAGCTGGACGACAATCCCCGACTTGAGTTCGTCGTCTTCGACCAATGAACCTAGATTGGCAAGAGTGTCAGCCTCGCTGTTCTATTCTCGAGGTACATGCTCTAAAGCCCATTCCTTGAATCGGTGTAGAGTCATTTTTATTTTATCAAGTACCTCTACATTCGGTCTTCTCAGACTTCAAAGGTCCTGTTAACATGGTTTACCACGAGGAGGGAATCACACTTGGCCTCTATGACCTCTGCTCCCAAACGTTTAGCTAGTTCGATATTTGTAATCATGGCCTTATATTTGCCCTCATTGTTAGTCAATTTCGTAGTTCTAATAGACTGTCTAACTATATTACCCATGGGTGATTTTAGTATGATGCCTAGTCCAGACCCCTTCACGTTCGTCGCATTATTCGTAAAAAGGGTCCAAACTCCAGAATATGTACCCGATTTCATCATTTCGACTTCGAGTATGAAGGCCGGTGCAAAGTCAGCCAGTTTGAGACTTGATGTCAGTCCGGAGTCGATACTTAATATCGTACCCGCTAATTTTGACTGCCCATTTTGTCCATCAACCTGAAAGTTCGGGTTTGTGCAAGATATTTTGAAGAGGATAAGTTGTCACAATGCATACTGGATGACATTGGAAGTATGGTTTTAGTTTCCTAGAGACGCTTATTAAAATAAGCGATAATTGTTCTAAGTGTGGATATCTAGTTTCGGCCTCACCCAAGGTTCGACTAACATAATAGACAGGGAATTCCATACATTGTTCTTCTCGGACCAGAACACTACTTACCTTTATCTCTGAAATGGTCAAGTACAAGTAAAGTTGTTCGTCAACTTTTGGAGTATGAAATAGCGACGGGCTCGATAGATACTGATTTAGTTCCTCCAAGGCTTGCTGCATTTCGGAGTCCATGCAAAATTGTCCCTCTTCTTAAGTAGTGAGAAGAACCGGACTCATATATGAGGACCTTGAAATGAATTCTAGGGCGACTATGCGCCCTGTTAGCCTTTGCATGAATTTTACATCATCTACGACCGTGATATCCTCGATAGCTTTGATTTTATCGGGGTTGATCTTGATCCCCCTATTCGACACCATGAAGACAAGAAACTTGACTAAGCCAACCCCGAACGAGAACTTTTTTGGGTTGAGCTTCATATTGTACTTCCTTAATATATTGAAGGTCTCATGCAAATGCTTTAAATGGTCCTTTGCTTGCAGGGACTTAACTATCATGTCATCAGTATAAACTTCCATAGGTTTCCCTATTTGTTCTTCAAGCATCCGATTTACTAGGAGTTGATAGGTCTTACGAGCATTTTTTTAGTCTAAATGACATTACATCATAATAATAGGTGCCATACTTTGTGATGAACGAAGTCTTTTCCTGATTTTCCGGGTTCCTTTGTATTTAGTTGTACCCAGAGTAGGCAGCGATAAAACTAAGAGTTTCACTGGCGGTCGTGGCATTGATCATATGATCGGTGTTACGTATAGGAAAAGAATCATTGGGGTATGCCTTATTCAGGTCTTTATAGTCTACACGCATTCTAAGTTTATTTCCCTTCTTAAGGACTACCACTATGTTTGATAACCATTCAGGATAAGTTACTTCCCAAATGGATCCTATTTTGAGAAGTTTGGTTGCTTTGTCCTTGATAAAGGCATGTTTAATCTCGGACTGGAGCCTTCTTTTTTTCTTCACCAGGCGAAATTTAGGATACAGGCTCAGCTTGTAAGTGGTAATTTCTGGCGGGTTCCCTGCCATATCAAGGTGGGACCAAGCAAAGCAATTCATGTTAGCTGTAAAAAAATGAATAAGTTTTTTCTTAAGGTGAGGGGTTAGCACCATACTTAGGTATACCTTTCATTCAGGCTTATGTTCGACCAGTGTGACTTGTTCAAGATCATTGACCATTGATTTGGTGGCATCAGAGTCATTGGGAACTATGAAAGACCGAGTTTTCCTATTGTCTTCGTCTTCATCGGCCCCTCATTTCTCTAGTCAAGTCAAGGCTAGTGTTTGTGGTTGCTATTAAGCCACGTTCGCTGGCAAAATAATCTCACATTTGATGGTTTTGCTCGCCATGTTAAAGCCATTAAGTACACGGGTTGCAGGCACAATTTGATCTTGTAGGCCGAGCTGTTCTACGACCCTTAATCGAATGTTGGCCGAGCTACTTGAGTCAATAAAAACACTTTTAACTTAAATTTATTCATAAGCACAGATATTACCAGTGCATTTTTATGAGCTTGCTCGATACCTTGTGTATCCTAATTGTTGAAAGGCAAGGTCTCTTCCGGTAAGTAGTCATGTGTTCACTTTTCCCTTGTGATCATCACCTTGGTGTGTTTAAATACCGGTCCTTGCGGAATATCGACCTTTCCAACTATCATGTGAATCACGTGTTGTGGATTTTCTTGCTCTTTTTGCCTGTTTGAATCTCTGTTTTGAAGTGATTCTTGGCCCGATCACTTAAGAATTCTTGAAGATGACCCTCGTTGAACAATCGGGCTACTTCTTCCCTTACCTATCTGCAATCTACTGTTTTATGGCCATGGGTACCATGATACTTGCATATTTGGTTTGGATTTCTCTAGGTCGGATCAGTATGAAAAGGTCGAGGCCACCTAGTATCTTCAATATGTCTAATGGCTGATACTACGGGGGAAGCATTTACATTGAAGCTATATTCTGACAATCGAGGTGTTTCTTTGGGCCCAGTGTCCCTATCGAAACCATTTTTGCTGATGAGTCCTCAGGAGCTCTGTTCTCGATCATTCCTTCTTTCACTTCAAATAGGGTTGTGTCCAGGTCCGTTATTTCTCGGATCTCCACCGCATGGCTGATATCGGTCTCTGTTCGACCGTTATTCCCGGTCGAAGTCTTTTTTAACTCTATCCATGGGCATGTTAGGACAAACCGACCCGGTTGGAGCCTCCAGTTGATCATCCTCTACTTTGATCTTCAATTGATACCGATTATGCACATCGGTCCAAGTGATAACTGGATATTCGATCAAATTCTATTTCAACTACTGTGAAACTACGGAACTTCGAGCATTGAGACTTTGAGTAAAAGCTTGAACAGCTCAATCGTCGATGACCGGTGGCAAATCTATCCGTTCCATTTGGAATTGAGATACGAATTTCCTAAGCATCTCGTTATTTTTTTTTTGCCTTACTTTAAAAAGGCTTGACTTTCTTGTAGCAACCTTAATGGCTCTAGCATGTGCCTGTACAAAAGAATCTAAAAGCATGGCAAATGAATCAATAGAACTAGGTGGTAAATTTTGGTACCATATTATAGTAGCCTTCAATCTCGTCATCTTCCAAGTCATTTCCCTTGATGGCGCACGTATATGAGGTGACATGTTCGTTTGGATCTGTCATCCCGTTATACTTCGAAATCTCGGGCATACAGAACTTCTTTGGGATTGGCTTCGAGGTCGCACTCGGGGGGAAAGGTTTTTGGATAAACTTTATAGAATCAAGCCCTTTCAATACCGGTGGTTCCCCCAAGATTTGGTCGACCATGGAGTTATAAGTTTCCGCATTCTTATCGTTTTCCTCAACCTTCATTTTTCCTATCTCGATTCTCTTTGTCACTTCCTCGAGCATCTTTAAGATAGCACGATTGGGTCTCCGATTCTCCTCCATCCGATCTATTTGGCACCGATTTGGCTCTATGAAAAATTTCTGGTGATGACTCGAGCTCGATTCTGCTTGGTGCACGATTCTAATTTTGGAGGTGCACTATTGCAGCTTGTTGAGTCTGCAACATTTTAAATATGATTCTAAGGCTAATCTCGCCTTCTTCACTGCCAGTGTATTCTAATCATGTATTCGAGCATCTCTGCGGACGCCATTTTAGGATCGAAGGCCAAATTCCTATTAATGGCAATATGGGAGCTGACATCGATTGGGTTTATGGTCGGGGCTCCACCAGGGTTGACTAGAGGTACTCCATTTCCCGGGGCGGCTATGTTATCGTTCTCGCCATGAAAACCAAGGTCATTGTCTGTGTGTGTGGGTGCTACTTGAGAGTTTGACATATTGATCCTGGAATCAAGGACACTTCAATGACACAAGCGTAAAATAGTGCGTGTTACAAAAATTACACCAAGCAATCACTATTATCTTTAGCCCCACGGTGTGTGCCAAACCATTTACCCTTAAAATCGGATAACAATTAAACTTATAAGTGGTTTTAAGGATATGCGATTTCACTTAGTACAAATTGATAAATATGAGAATTAACATTAGAAATTAACAATAAAATAAAGCTAATCGATGTGATGAATAAATGTGGTCCTCGAGCTAAATCGCCCTCAAACCAACTAAGTATGTCATTGAAAAGTATGAACTGAATACCAAATCTTGCGAGAGAAAAAATATAGTATATTACTTGGTTATGTGTGAGTATCCTCTTTATAAATAATTAGAACCCCATTTATCTATTAGAGGAATTCTACTAATGGTACAATTTCAAAAATAGAAAGAAATCTTATGATTTGCTAAATAACCGGTCCTGACTTGATACGTGCTGAGATTTTTGCCATGATCCTTGCTTGATCACGAACATTTCGGCTTTCTATTTTTTGACCTGACAGGCTCCCTTCGATTTCACTCGTTCTCTATCCTGCTTCGATCTCGATTATGACCGGCCTCGATTCATGAGTTTGGTGGTCCATCCCCGTGACGAGACTCGATACAATGCGAGGCCAAGAATTGATTTGCCACCGCGACTCCAATCAGTCACCCAAAATTAGGCGAGCCTAAATTTCACCGTATACAAAAGTAAAATGGGCAAACTAAAATGATCGATACTTTGTTCTCAATTGACTAATTAACTCCTCAAATTCTTGATAAATTTCAACTTTTTTAAAAGCAAAATTATGCATTTGCTTAAAGTAAACCATGGAAACTCAGAGGTTATGCATGCAAAATACCTAATAAATTTGGAATTATCTATGCATTTGTGGCGCCATCAATTTTTTTTACAGATAAATACAGTAGTATCCACTTTATATATGTTTATCAAATGCACAATCATAGAAATCTTATAAAAAAGGGACTTTTGTAGGGCCTTGCTAAGCTCAAAAAAGGAAACATACTTTCACCTTACTTGTTGCGATAAAGGTACTCAAACAGATATGATGTTCCTTTCGGAACATAATATTCATTTGATAAAATATGGCAGTCCGATATATAAAATATTTTGATTCACATAAATTTTGAAGAAGACGCTTTTCTAAAAATATAATATAAATAGCCAATCATAATATAAGTATTATCAATCGTAACTTACAAATTATACAAAAATAATTTTACTATTGATCTAATTCTCCCTCGTTTAATAAAAATGTAAAAAAAAAAAAAAATCAAACGGAAACCTCAATGCATATGAATAATCGAATCTGACTATCCCCTACCTAATTATGAATTTGGCAATTAGGATAAGATATTCGTAATGCGTGTCGTGCTCTGTGTGTGTAAATGTGTCCTAATAGATGCCATGAAATTGATTAGATTATACTAAATGCCTTGAACTATTATGCCCTCAATATTCAGATAGAATGCCCTAGCTTTTTAAGAGACAGGAAAATAATTCTTATCCGCCGTTGTCAGCACATGAACCATCCAAAAAAAAAAGCGCCATAACGTTTGTATATGTAGTTTGTAATATAAATGTAGTTGTATAATAAATGTCTTACTATTATTAGGTGAAGTACGGACGGACTGAATTACATCGTACACTACTACTAATACTATTACTAAAAAATGGTTTAAAACCATCCAAAAATACCGATCGAAATCGATCGAAAAAATAAGAAAAATGATCTATTTTTGACCGATTATAATTCGTTGAAATTAGGTTGGTCGGTAACAAATAACAATCAAAGTCGGTCACAATTTCCGATCAATTTTCTCCGGTCAATTAAATTTTACAAATGACAAAAAAAAGGAAAAAGTTTGTTGAAAAAACTGCCCGAAAATCAAAGCGAGGTTACTACTGTGGCAGGATACTATTCCACCTATTGATATATTTTGGTTTAAAACTTTTTTGTATTTTATTTGTACTCTTAATTGAATTTTTACGCGAAAATAACCGATCGATTTCGGTCGGTTTTATTAAAAATATTAAATTACCGACCGAAGTCGATCGTTTTCTAAAAAATGACCGATTGAAATAGCCGATCGATTTTGGTCGATTTTTCGAATATTAATTTTAATTTATTTTACATAAAAAACCAACCAAAATTGGTCTGTTTCTTAAAAAGTTATTTCACGGGACGCCAAAATAGTTTTTCCTATTTTTGCGCCAAAAAAATTGACCGAAGTTGATCGGTTTCATAAAAAATTTTAAAAATAAAATATTTTGAGAAATTGATCAAAATCGATGGAAATAAGTCAATCGGCCGCGGTCGGTATTGACCGAATTTCTTGTAGCAATATACAAAGAAATTGTCTCAAAAGACCTATAAATAATTTGAATCAATGTAGATTTAGAAAGATAAGACACAATATAAGAGAAAAATTCATATAAGTAATAACTACTAGTGGGTGAAGTGTTGTAATAACCACTTTTAAGCCTGCTATTTAAAATAGATCCATAGTTTACAATGTATTTAAAAATTAGCAAATTCATTCAAACTTCAAGGCTAAGTATCCTGAATTTGGAAATTCAGGACTTAGTATTCTGAACTTTTGAGTTGCTAATTTGAAATTCAAGATTATATGTCCTGAATTTCTAAACCACTAATTTAAAATATAGGACATAAGCATCGAACTTTAGGACATAATTTTTGAACTTTAAAACATGTTGTCTTTCTGAATTACTAATTTAAAATTCAGGACACGATGTATGTTTGAATTTTGAGATTCAAACCCTAGGATGTTGTGTCCTCAAATTTGAGCGAATTTAAATATATTATAAACTATAGATATATTTTAAACAATATACTTAAAAGTGACTATCTGATGTCATTTCCACCCTATTAGTTGGAATGGGTTTTAGATTTGATATTGAATTTCTATTATTATTATTATTATTATTATTATTATTATTATTATTATTATTATTATTATTATTATTATTATTATTATTATTATTATTATTATTATTATCATTTATCTTTTTTACTTGTGCTTTAACTTTATTTTGGTAATGAGTTAATGAGTTGGACGAGAATGAAATAAATGAGAATTTATTACTGACCCTAATTTAATTACTTGGGATTAAGATGTTGTTGTTGTTGTTTTGGTTCATTAACGATGGACACTTTGTGTCAAACGAAATAAATTAGGCGCAAAAGTATCAATTGAAGGTTTGATAAATTTCCAGAAATCTCTAGTTTGGAGCTGTAGAGTTGATAATAATCACGACTTCGAATTAATATTAGCTTAATGTACATAAAGTTATGAAATTTTATATTTCTATGCCATATAGTAAATTTTAGTACCTTCAATGTTTAAAATTTGGCTTATTTACACTTAGTATATCAAATTACCAATTTTATATCATAATTAATTAAAGATATAATTAATTGTATATTTTTTACTCCTTAATTAAGGAAATTTGTACGTTTTTCTCTCCTAACCCCTCAGTCCCACCCACATTTTACCCATACCCACGTCCTTTTTACCATTTATAATCTTCTGAAACCAAATTCTCCCTCTAAATCCATAGGAAATTGAAGAAACCCTTCAACAAATTTAGTTCCCCATTTACTCCAATTGAAGTTCATTAACGAAGAACAACAATGTACATCAAAATTAAAGTCAAATCTTCAAAGTACACATATTTACCTTTAGCTTCAAATTTTCTCAATGAAGAAAAAAAAACCTTCAAAGAGACAAGAGAGCATCAATTCCACCATTTATAGTCACTAAAAATTTTTTAAGCTTTGAATTCAAATTTGAGTTTTCAAAAATTATTATTTGTTTTGATTGGGTTTTATTGAAAATAATTGGGAATATGTTTTGGAGTTTATATCTTAATTTTGAGGGATTTTCGTTGAAGATTAGACTTGATTTTGACTGAAATTCAGATTGAAACTCGAAGAAAAAGAAGAATAAGACATATTGCAGATATTGTAGATAAATTATAGCGTAATTGTGATTTTTGACAAAATTACGTTTTTTCAAAAGATTTGTAGAAGTTTTAGCTGTTTTTTATTTGTGAAAAATGAAAATAAAGCATGTACAATCAGAATACAAATAACCTATAATTTATCTACAATTTACAATTTATCTACAATTTCTGCAATATGTCTTTTTCTTCTTCTTCAAGTTTCAATCTGAATTTCAGTCAAAACCAAGTCTAATCTTCACAAAAACCCCTCAAAATTGAGATATAAACTCCAAACCATATTTTCGATTATTTTCAACAACACCCAATCCAAACAAATGATGATTTTTGAAAACTCAAATTTGAATTCAAAGCTATCAATAGTGGAAAATATCTGGAAGAATATTTACTTTCATAATTGTAGCGTGCCTGAATAGGAATATCTGGAAGAATATGATTTGATCTGATTTACGCCATATTTTTTAGAATATTCTGTTCCCCAATTTTAGCTCGACAAATTAGGAAAATTCAGCTACTATTAATTATTATTTAATGATTGGTAACTGTAGAAAAAATATGGACAGGGCGGGTAAATTAGAAACTATGCATATTTTTGGTAATAACATTTCATATATGGTATAGTAAAGTAAAAATCTTTTTATATTCCTATGCCACATAGGAAACCTTATTACCCTCAAAGTTTAATGTTTGACTTAATTACACTTAGTATACCAAATTAGTAATTCTATACCATAATTAATTAAGGTATAACTAATTGTACATTTTTTACTCCTTAATTAAATCTGCACGTTTCTCTCTCCTAACCCCTCCGTCTCATCCACGTTTTACCCGTACCCACGTTCTTTTTATTATTTTTCATCTTTTGAAACCAAATTCTCCCTCTAAATTCACAGAAAATTGAAGAAATCCTTCAATAAAGTTGGTTCCCCATTTTACTCCATTGAAGTTCATTAATGAAGAACTACAAAGTTCATCATAATTAAAGTCAAATCTTCAAAGTTCATACACACATTTATCTTCAGCTTCAAATTTTCTGGTGAAGAAGAACAAACCTTCAAAGAGACAAGAGAGCAGCAATTCTACCATGAACAGCCATTAAAAAACTTTGAAGCTTTGAATTCAATTTTGGATTTTCAAAAATTATTATTTGTTGTGATTGGGTGTTGTTAAAAATAATTGAGAATATGATTTGGAGTTTATATCTCAATTTTCAGGGGTTTTTGTGAAGATTAGACTTGTTTTGATTGAAATTCTGAAAGAAGATGAAGAAGAAGAAGAAGAAGAAGAAGAAGAAGAAGAAGAAGAAGAAGACGACAACATATTGCATAAATTATAGATAAATTGTAGACTGTTTTTTGCAGAAGATTTTGTAGAAATTTTAGTCGTTTTGGATTTATGAAAATAGTAAACAATGCATCTACAATCAAAATACAAATAAGCTATAATTTATCTATAAAATGTCAACAAACTAGATAGATTAAATTTTAGTATCCCAATTCCCATTTCAATTGTAACATTATAGGCATTTTCGACATAATTGCAGTTTTTGCAGAAGATTTGTAGAAGTTTTAGTCGTTTTTGATTTGTGAAAACAGAAAAAAATACCTACAATTAGAATACAAATAATCTATAATTAATTTACAAAATATCTACAAACTAGGTACATTGAATTTAATATTCCAATTCCCATCCAATTGTAGCATAACTGTAATTTTCGACATAATACATTTTTTCAGAAGATTTGTAGAAGTTTTAGCCGTTTTTTATTTGTGAAAACAGAAAATAAAGCATCTACAATCAGAATACAAATAATCTACAATTTTTGCAATATGTTTTTTTCTTCTTCTTCGAGTTTCAATCTGAATTTTAGTCAAAATCAAGTCTAATCTTCACCAAAACCCCTCAAAATTGAGATATAAACTTCAAACCATATTCTCGATTATTTTCAACAATACTCAATCCAAACAAATAATGATTTTTGAAAACCTAAATTTGAATTCAAAGATTTCATGCTTTTTAGTGGTTATCAATGGTGGAAAATATTTGGAAGATTATTTACTTGCATAATTGTAGCGCGCCTAAACAGGAATATCTGGAAGAATATGATTTGATCTAATTTACTCCAAATATTTTTAGAATATTCTGTTCCTCAATTTTAGCTCGCCAAATTAGGAAGATTCAGCTACTATTAATTAATATTTAATAATTGATATAATAATTGTAGAAAAATTTGGACAAAGCAGGTAATTAGAAACTATACATATCTTAATAATAAGATTTCATATATAATATAGGAAAGAAAAAATTTCTTTAAAGTTATTAAATTAGACTATTTTATTTAACTAATGTACCGAGAGGCGTGACTTTCTGACTTGTACTAATGTCTTATGCATTTCAAGAGGATCATTTGGTTGCTTTTCAATCACTCAATTTTGTCAAACCCTCAATTGCGTGGAGTATGTTACCACGGTCTAAAACATTCAACTTTGCAAGACGTCATTTAAAAGGGATATTATTATTTTTAACCTATACCAGAAATTATTTATATTTAATAATCACAAAAGTATATATATATATATATATATATATTATGATTTTTCAGTTATTATTTCTACAGTAGCTATACAATATAATTATTCCATTTAAAACAAATAGAAGAACATATTGGGCTACTCTAACTTGTGCAGTTTTAAATTTCTAAATTTAACAGATTATTATCTTGGTTCCCCTGCTTCTTGAGCAACTAGTTCAAGTGCAGGAAATTGGAACCCTGCGGTGGTTGAACTTAAGAGAGCAAAAATAGTCATGCTTGAATCACATTTTTGTAATGATTTAGTGAAATTTTGAGGTGGTTTAAATAGAAAACGAATTAGAAGATGACCAAAAAAAGATAAATTTATATATAATGTATGTATCATATTTGTATCAAATGTATATCACAAGTATATCCTTGTATACCTGTGTGTGAGATATATGTGTGATACATGTGCAGCAGAAGAATTTTTTGAACTCAAATTTAATTACAAATTTTGATATCAAAATCAGTTCAAATCACCTCCAATCTTCCTCAAATTTTATATATTGACTCACCTATATGTTTTCAATAAATTTCAACCATACACATTGAAAAATATATTTTTTTGCTTAGAGTTTTTAAATATTGTATATATTATATTTTATCATTCTATTTGCTACCTCATCCATGAAAATCTCTTTTATCTTGCATCTAATCTTGCCAATCATACTTAAAAATGTGAAAGGAGATTTTTACGAGTGATTTTTGAAGAGAAAGAACCTTATCTATTTGAGTTTTTAATTTTTAAATGTACTTGGCTAGGTAAGGTTATGATTAATGGTTAGAGGTTGATAAACTGAACTTTGTTTGAGACATCTTTATAAAATTCTCGAAATAATACTAGGTTGTCATTCTAAAGGGCTACTATTTAAAATTTAATCAATGCATCTTGAATTTTCATTTTTTAATTTAATTTTTCGGGAAATAAATATCCTGAATTATGTTAAATTTATGTTTTTAGCTCAAATTTTTAAAACAAAATAATACTAACTTATCCCTAGCTACCAGCCTTAAGAATGGTTATTTGTATACTTTCCCAAGTAAACATGGTGTAGTTTCTAAATGATAACCTTCGGCCTCATACAGAGAAACCTCAGTCACACAAAAATAAGTTGGCCCATAACTCTGCTTGAGAGGACAACTCACAAAAGTTGTACACAAAGGTTGTTATTTAGGGGTTGTTTGGTCTGTAATATATTTTCCCATGATTAGTTATTTTATTTTTTTGTGAAAATAAAAAAACACTATAATTTCGATATAATTAATTCTGAAATTAGTTATACAATAATTTATTTCAGCTAAACAGAGATAAACTCAAATTTAATGTAAAAATTAATTATCTCTTATTCCTCGTACCAAACGAGCCCTTAGAGTTTAGTCAAAACCTATCTTGTTTTAAAGATACTAGGTGGGGATGACCCCTACCAATACGGGCCCAATATGATGAAAGTTGCAATTATTACTATTTATTATTTGACTTTTAAAATTAAACATAATAAAAATATCCAATCAAATAGACAACATTGTATGATAATTGCAACATATTATTTACATCTTTTGGAACAAAAATATCCTTTCATGGATGTAAGATTGACAAATGACACATCCTCTGCATCCATAGCAACATCATACTATTAGATGTTAAATTATCACATTGTTTACATTTTGGCAAACAGTGTTGTGTTTTCTATACTGTATTTAGCCTTTTTTAACCTTCTTATTTGTGATTTTTACAAAAAATACGCGCAAAGTTATGAAGTAATAATCAATTATCACTGCTCATATCTCAAATAAAAAAGTGGAGAAACACAATAAACATCTGCCAAATTAAATGATGGGAAAATAGCCATCATTTACTACTATTAACCTTGTACTAAAAGAGTAAAACAATAAACATGGAGTAATAGTTTTTAGTGCCTATTCAGGTAATACTTAGCCTACTAATAAAAATGTGAAAGCTTTACTTATGTGACAACAACAACAACAACTACTAGTATACTCCCACCAGGTGGAATCTGGGGAGGGTAATATGTAGACAAGCCTTACCCCTACCTGAAAGGGCAGAGAGGCTGTTTCCAATCAACCCCCGGCTCATAGGATAAAAGAAAAAATAGCAGTAATACAAAAACAAAGACAAAAACAAAAACAATAGAGCATTAGTAACTCCAGCAGAAATAGCGTAAATAATTATCTAATCATACGGGACATAAATATAATCGCATGCAATAATATCATACAATAACTACCATAACTAACAGCCATTGGGGGGACATAAGCTAAAACACAAATCATCTATGGGTAACCCTGCTGACCCACACCCAACCCCGGATGAGAAGTACGAAAAACTCTAGGAGCCCCTATCCTACAACCCTGATTCTAGACCTCCAGACTTTCCTATCAAGGGTCATGTCCTCGGAAACCTGCATTCTAGTCATGTCCTGCCTAATCACCTCTCCCCAATACTTCTTAGGCCTCCCTCTGCCTCGCCGACCGCCAACAGTCTCCAGCCGCTCGCAGCTCCTCACTGGGGCATCGGGACTTCTCCTCCGCACATGCCCGAACCACCTCAGCCTCGCTTCTCGCATCTTCTCATCCACCGGGGCCACCCCCACCTTCTCTCGAATAACTTCATTCTTAATCTTATCTAGCCTGGTGTGACCGCACATCCATCTAAGTATCCTCATCTCCGCAACCTTCATTCTCTTAATATGAGAGTTCTTCACGGGCCAGCACTCCGCCCCATACAACATCGCAGGTCTAACCACGGCTCTATAGAATTTCCCCTTGAGTTTGTGTGGGACTTTCTTGTCACACAAGACTCCTGATGCAAGCCTCCACTTTGACCACCCCGCTCCTACACGATGAGTGACATCCCCGTCAATCTCTCCGTCCCCCTGAATCACAGACCCAAGATATCGGACACTGTCCCTCTTGGCGATGGCCTGAGAACCAATCATCACGTCCCTGCCTACTTCGCTCGGCTCGGCGCTAAACTTGCACTCCAGGTACTCTGTCTTAGATCTGCTTATTTTGAAACCTTTAGACTCGAGAGTCTGTCTCCATACCTCTAACCTTTCAATAACACCGTCCCTCGTCTCATCTATCAATACGTCATTAGCAAATAGCATACACCAAGGCACATCCCCTTGAATATGTCGGGTTAGAGCATTTATCACTAAGGCAAACAAGAGGGGGCTCAGCGCCGATCCTTGATGGAGCCCCATAACCACTGGAAAATGGTCTGATTCGCCACCCACCGTCCTAACCCTAGTCTTAGCTCCATTGTACATGTCCTTGATTACTCTGATGTAGGCTTCCGGCATGCTCTTCGCCTCCAAGCACCTCCATAGCACCTCCCTTGGGACCTTGTCATACACCTTCTCCAAGTCGATAAGCACCATGTGTAGGTCCTTCTTCTTATCCCTGAATTGCTCCGCCAGCCACCTGACAAGGTGGATCACCTCTGTTGTGGAGCGGCCCGGCATAAAACCGAACTGGTTCCCAGATAGGCAGATATAGATGTCACCTCCCTCACCCGCGCCTCAATCACCCTCTCCCACACCTTCATCGTGTGACTTATTAATTTAATACCCCTATAGTTGTTGCAGCACTGGATATCTCCTTTATTCTTGTACAAGGGCACCACTGTATCCCTTTGTTCTTGTCCCCTTTACTTATGTGAGTGTAAATATATATATAAAGGTGCTTTTGACTATTCTATCTGCTAAAAATAATTTGAACTTTTAAAATATAATGTCAATTATTGTACCATGATGTTAATAGAAACTTCTGTCTTGTCAGTTGATAAAAGCTTGGCAGACGAAGGATACATAGGAAAAATCAAGCAATTTATAACAATCAATTTTATTTGATTTCGTGGAGAAATTATAATAAGTATTTCTTTTAATATCTCCAATGTCATTGCATTACCATGCTACATCATACAAATAGAATGAGCTAACTATTCTTTTAAGAAAAGTATATTAAAAAAGAATAAAATTGAGAGGGTAAAACATGTGTCAGTATCTTTTAAAATGCAGACAATAGGTATCTATTTTTAATCATAATCTAAAGTGTAAAATATGATTCAGTAAGAAATCCATTTGGTTGAAAAAGAAAAAAGTAGCTATATGTCTCATTTACAATTGAAATTGTTGGAAAAAATAATAATTCCGTCCAAGAATAATATCTACGATAAATAATAATAATACAAGAAGAATAACAATGACAGCAAATCTTTTAATGGGATAAAATACAATACCCGAACATAATAATATAACCACCATAATATCACAACTTGGTAGTGTTAAGAAACTACTACAATTTTGAAAGAAATAAAAATCTTTATTTAAAGATACCTCACTACAAATTACTACCATTCACTATTTATCACACAGACAACAATCCGTAGATTACTCTCACTGCTTTGATTTTTGCTTAGCTTCTCTGATTTTTTTGTTGTATCTGAATTGAGAGAATGAGACTACTATTCATAGCTATCATTGTTGCCCAAGAAACCAATCAGATAAATCGGTTCATTGCAATTTGCAATATATTACAAACCACTGGCGGCCACAATTTTATTTTTTCTCCCCGACAATCGCTCCTCTTTCCTTTTCTTTTATTCAATGAAGAGGTGAGGTATGGACCCCATAAATATCTCCCTTAATTTTGATTTTTATTTTTCTGTCCAAGTCTTGTTCTCAATCTCCGAAAATCTTCAAACTTGAGAGACTCTGTAAAAATGTCTACAACTTGATCATGAGACTTCACATATTTGAGCTCGACTTCCTTTTTGGAAATACACTCTCTCATGAAATGATACCTTGTATCTATATGCGTGCTTCAATCATAATACACCGGATTCTTGGCAAGTGCATGTGCAGATTTATTATCAATACAAATCTCTGTAGTCTCAGTTTGTCGCAAATTGAGCTCCTTCAATAATCTTTTTAGCCAAATAGCATGACAGGTAAATGATATTGCTGATATATATTTCGATTTACAAGCCGAGAGAGTTACTATGGGCTGTTTCTTTGAACTCCAAGAAATAACAAAATCACCCAAGAAAAACATAAAACCAGTTGTACTTTTTCTATCATCAATATGTTCCGCATAATCTCTATCATAATATCCCACAGATTAAGAATAAAATAACCTAAAATCAATCGTACCTTTTAGATAATGAAGAATTCTTCCAGTGACTTTTAACTGAGTGGAGGTAGGGGCTTCCATGGAGCGACTTACTACTCCAACTACAAAAAGTATATCTGGCTTGATACAAGTTAAGTACCTCAAACTTCCCACAAGACTTATAAAAAATGTGGGATCCACTTTTTCTCCTTTATCAAACTTGGATAATTTTGTCCCACTTTCCATTGGTGTGCTTACAGGATTGCAATCGAGGATGTTGAACTTCTTCAATATCTCTTTTGTATAGCTCTCCTGAGAGATAAAAATTTCATCCTCCATCTGCTTCACTTCTAGGCCCAGGTAATATGACATGGTCCTACGTCTATCATCTCGAACTCACGAGATATATCTTTCTTGAAAGCTTCAAACAAATTTGGGTTATTACCTGTGAAAATAAGATCATCAACATAAAGACAAACAAGTAAGATATCTCTATTAGTATGAACTTTAAGGTAAAGAGCATATTCATGGAAACAACGAGTAAACCTATTGTCTTGAAAATACTTGTGAATGGAGCTATTCCATGCTCGTGGGGCTTGCATTAATCCATATAAAGCTTTCTTCAACCGCAACACTTTATATTTATGGGTTCTGACCATGAATCCTAGTGGTTTTTCAACATAGACTTTTTCTTCAAGATAGCCATTCAAGAAGGCTGACTTGACATCTAGTTGATGAATCTTCCATTTATTTGTGTCGATGAGCAAACGAATAGTCTCCATTCGGGCAACATGTGCGTAGAATTCTTCATAGTTAATGCCTTGACTTTGCTTGGAGCCTTTAGCCACAAGTCGTGCCTTGTATTTCTCCACATTTCCATCAACATTCTTCTTTGTCTTGTATAACCATTTAACTCCAATTGCTCGATGACCCTTGGGAAGAGTTGTTAACTCCCAAGTGTTGTTCTTCTCTATTGACTTGATCTCCTCCTCCATGGCTTGTCTCCACTTTTTGTTTGAAATAGCTTCATCAAAATTTATTGGTTCGCTGTCAACAAAGAGACAATATCAAAAAATCAAAATTAGTAACTTTTTCTGTGTCGTCATAGAGCTCTTGAATGCTCCTTGTCCTTTATGACCGTTCATTTGAACCTTCTTGAGAAGAGGGAGATGCAACATTTGTTGGAGAATGAGGTGAAGTTATGTCCTGCATAGGTTCCACGGTCTCTGGTTCTTCTTCATCACCGAAGTATGGAAGAAAATCATATGAAGTTTCTTCCTCAACTTCCCAATCCCATGCCAATTCTTCATCAAATTCAACATCAAAACTTACCACCACCTTGCCGCTGCTTGGGTTGTATAGCTTGTAGCCTTTTGAACTCATATTATAACCAACAAACACATGCTTGACACTTCGATCGTCAAGCTTTGCTCTCCCTTGATGTAGCACATCAGCATAGGCTATGCTCCCAAAGATTCTCAAGTGCTTGAAACTAGATTTTCTTCCACTCCATGCTTCTTGAGGGGTTTGATCTTTAATATTCCTAGTTGGAGACCTGTTGTTCAAATAAACTGCACAAGAAACAGCTTCGGCCCAAAATTCCTTGGGCATACTTTTAGCTTTCAACATATATTGAGCCATATTAAGGATCGTTCAATTATTTCTATCTGCAACTCCATTTTGTTGGAGTGAATAAGATACAGTTAGAGGGTGACAAATTTCATGAGATTTACAAAGGTCATTAAATTCTTTTGAAATAAATTCGCCTCCTCTATCGCACTTTAGAGCTTTAATTTCATAGCCACTTCTTTCTCCACAAGCACTTTAAAAATTTTAAAAGCTGCAAAAGCTTCAGATTGGTTTCAATAAATAAATCCAAGTTTTTCTACTAAAGTCATTAATGAAAAGTAGAAAGTGTTTGCTTTTACAAAAGTAGTTAGATTGATTGGTCCACACACATCGGCGTGAACAAGCTGGAGCAGTTTGTTTGATCTTGACATGGCTTTTTTTGGAAAACTCTTCCATGCATATTTTTCAAGAAGACAAGCTTCACACAATTGATTGGGATGGTTGATTGATGGTATCCTATACACCATGTTCTTTTCTCCTATTGATCCGAATGCTTCAAAATTCAAGTGCTCAAATCACATGTGCCAACACTATGATTCATCTTGCACATTAGTCTTCAAACACTTTGCATCAATTATTTTAAGATTCAGAGAAAATAATCTATTATTTGCCATATGCACTTTAGCAATTAGAATTCCACTTGAATCTCTAAGCCGAAGAATCATATTTTTCATGTGAATGTCATCTTCATTTTCAAGAAGTTGGCCCAAACTCAAAATATTACTTTTTAATTTTGGCACATAATGAATCTTAAATTAACTTGTGACTACCATCTTTACAGGAGATCAGAATCGTACCTATTCCTTCAATTTGAACCTTTGAGGTATCTCCAAAGGACAAATAACCTCTCACCGTTTTATTGATCTCCACAAACTTCTCTTTGCATCCACATATGTTATTGCTTGCTCCATTGTCCAAATACCACGAGCTGCAATTAGCTCTGTCTCCTTTCTTGAGTGCCATCAACATCGTTGACTCATCTTCTTCTTTCTTGTCGCTGTACGACATTTCCAAGAGTAATGGCCAAATTTATGAAATTATAACACTGAGTTTTTGATTTGTCATACCTTTGACAATTATTTTCTTGGTAGTAACTACGTCGTCTTTCTTCTCTTTGTCCACGACCACGACCTCTGAAAGTTTGGTGCATTTTAACTTTAAAATTGAAGTTATTAGCGTTATTTCTTCCTCTTCCATGACCGCCACAACCTCAGCCTTGTGTGTTTGCTCGATAGCTCTTTTCACCTCTATAATCCTTGAAGGATGCCTGAGTTTTAAGAAGTTTCTCGAATGACACTTCTTGTCTCCTTTTGATATTTTCTTCATTGGCCTGTAAAGAACTCTTCAATTGTTCCACCATTATAAAGTCTAAATCTTTAGACTCTTCAATTGCACACATCACAAAATCAAATTTAGGTGTTAAAGTGCAGAAGATTTTTTCTACCACATGGACATCTTTTGTGTCCTCCCCATATCGTTTTAGTTGATTTATAACAGCCTTCATTTTTGAACAATAGTACAAAATGCATTCGAATTCTTTTATTTTTAAAACTTTAAAATTAGCCTTTAGAGTTTGAAGTTTTACCTTGGAGAGAATTTACCAAGCTTCCTTTGAGGTGATAGCACCGGCCACTTGTTTTCAAACATGGCATCATTCAAACATTAGTGGATGAGCGTGATGGCTTGTTGATCCTTCTTCCTTATCTTTATCAAGACTTCTTTTTTATTTTGAGGCAGAGCTTTCTCGTTATAGGATTTTTCATACCCTCTATATACAATTTCCCATATATCCTGAGAGCCAAGAATGTCTTTCATACGTAGACACCAGTTTTTATAATTATCTTTTGTGAGTCGGGGGTACTAAAAAGATAGCGGGCCATTATTTGCCATCACTTTGATAACAATAATACCGCCCATGAATAATATTCACGGTAAATAATAATAATACGAGTAACAACGACACCAACTCTTTTATTGGGGTAAAATAAAATACCCGAGTGGAGCAATATAATCACTATAATATTACAACTTAGTAGTATCAAGAGACTACTATAATTTTGAAAAAAATAACACTCTTTATTTAAAGATACCTCACTACAATATTACTATTACTCACTATTTATCCCAGAGACAATAATCTGTAAATTGCTCTCACTGCTTTGCTTTCTGCTTAGCTTCTCTCATTTTTTAATGTGTCTGAATTGAGAGAATGAGGCTGCTTTTTATATCCATCGTTGTTGCCCAAGAAACCAATCAGATAAATTGGTTTATTGCAATTTGCAATATATTGCAAACCACTGGCACCCACAATTTTGTTTTTCTCCCTGTCAATTACTCCTCTTTCTTTTTCTTTTATTCAATGTAGTAAGTGAAGTTTGACAACAGGGGGTTGCTCTGATGGTAAGCAACCCCCACTTCCAACCGAGAGGTTGTGAGTTCGAGTCTCCCCAAGAGCAAAGGTGGGTAGTTTTTGGAGGGAAGGATGCCGGGGGTCTATTTGGAAACAGCCTCTCTACCTCAGGGTAGGGGTAAGGTCTGCGTACATACTACCCTCCCCAGACCCCACTAAGTGGAATTATACTGGGTTGTACTTTTGTAATGTAGTAAGTGAAGTATAGACCCCACATAGAGCACTTACCAGCTGATTCTATAGGCTCAGCAGAAAAAGTCACAACATTTTGTGTTTCTAAAACAAAATATTTCTTCCAGGAATATATCTCCTGCCAAATCCAGTCGATACTTCTCCTTTGCCTGCACAGCAGGCATATAAAATCATAAATTTTTTACTGCCATGGGTCTCCTGTCAAATTTTGTGCAAATATAGAAATGCCACTTTTAGAAGGCTTCATTCGGATCAACATTCTTAATTACTTTGGGGTGCTTCAAAATCTTTTGAAAGGGAAGTCTCTTAGAAAAGTCCATTATGAGAACTGGGCAAACATAAATCATTATGTGTCCTTTTCTACCAAATTGGTGCAGATGTACTTTCTACTAAGCTTACCTGGCTAATGAGATTCTTAGCTTCAACAAAGACATCATGTGATATCTATAAACAAACATTAAGTGAATGTTTTCCCTAGTGATAGTGTCAGAATTCAAGAAAATTTAGCAAATAAGATATAGTTTGTATATATATATATATATATATATATATATATATATATATATATGAAATTAATAATTTGATGTAACTCATGAGTTGTTCTCGCATAACATGAGCAAATATAATTAAAAACACAAGCAATATCGTAAATTAGAAAAGTATCAGCATTGTGTACTATTGTCTCTCTTTTTTTTAATACTTTTTTTGATTTTTATTTCTATAGTTTGCCAACTCAGTTTTATTTTTAACAACTTGACGGACTTGTAAGTAATGAAAAGGAACAATAAATTGGTTAACTTAGTTTTTGAACAATTCATTTCCAGTGAATAACAGTTAGCCATCAACAAAGAAAGATTTTTTTTTTGCAACCTGCATTTTTCTCCTGTTTAGACACTTTTAGGGAGGGGATGAAGGGAGCTGAGAAAGAAAAACAATACTGTATATCTTCTCGTCTACACCAACCATGATCATATTCATGTCACGACCCCAAAATCCAGTTGTGCTGGCGCCTATCGCATTACTAGGCAAGCCAACCCAAACAATTAATCACATCGAATTCCCTTTATAAAATCATTTTCTAGCACATGTTTAGATCCATATTTTTCTTAAGAAATGCATAAAACAAACAAAAATGTGCGGTAGTCAATAAAATATGAACCAACACAGCCCAAACATCTGGTCACAAGTCAAAAGCCTCTAAGTATATAGCCGACTGTCTAATGCATCATAAGTCTAAAAGTGAGGAAAAAAACAAGATAGGAAGGAGAAAAGCAGGGTTGTGGACGTCATGCAACTACCTTGCAATCTCCGGCAAACTCTGGATCAACTGAGGACCCTTACTCTGTCGCTCGGGCACCTGGATCTGCACACAAGATGCAGGGAGTAATGTGAGTATGCTAACTCATTAAGTAACTAAAGTAAATAAGGTTTGAAAGTAGTGATGAGCAGTTATAAACATATAAAGGAGTAATAACAATATAACAGATCAAATTCCACAGTTTATAAGCCAGCTTTGTAATAAAACTTAGTTTCAATTTGGAATGATTAAAATCATTTACTTTGCAATTTAACAGAGGCTTATTTAAAAGGAGAGTGAAATCAATGAACTATCATAAATGGGCCCCTCAGACAAGGTATCACCCAGAACATGGCCTCTCAGTCATTCGTGACTCAGCTCTCATCACTAAGTACACAATCTCAGCACTCAGGCTCATCAATATCTTGTAATAATAATAATAATAATAATAATAATAATCACAGTAACCGTTGAGTCGTGTAGCCCGATCCATAGTTTATGGTCGACTACGCTCACAGGGGGTGTGCAGACTCCGGATGGGCTTCTACAGACCAAGCGCCATATCGTTATATATATATATATATATATATATATATAATGTGGCTTGCAACCCGATCCATATTTCATACATATATAAATATCCTCACAATTAGATTCTCAACCTCTCCCAGTCATTAACCTCACAGTCTCTCGAGCACAATAGTAGAAACTAGGGAACTCAATCCAAATAGTTCTCACATTTACAAGTAGAGTGATAAAACCAGTTTTAAGCAATAAACATGTAGAACATGACAGAGGATGTGCTTTCAATAAGTAGAGTGAGAAAAATAGTTAAAATACAATTAAGGGTCTCAACAAGTCCGCACAAGGCCCCAAACATAGCATACAACCCATAATATAATATAAATGACTAAAGTACGGAATATCATAATGTTCCAAATCAAATATGCAGCTTAATAATCGCTACGGGATGGACCAAGTCACAACCCCTACCAGTGCACGCTCACATGTTCGTCACCTAGCATGGGCATGACCACATTTATCAAAACAAGTCAAAACCGGGGTTTTGTAACCTCAATTCCAGATTTACAATGGTTACTTACCTCAAACCAGTGCAAATACTACTCCGCAATGCCTTTGCTCCTGGAATCGGACTCCACTCGCGTCGAATCTATCAAAACTCAGAATCACGGCATCGAAATAGGCTAAGGGAACAAAGCCCAGGCGAAAATAATCAAATTATACCAAAAATCTCGAAATTAGGCCAAACGCGACCCTCAGGCCCACATCTTTGTATCCGGTGAAATTTACATCAATGGAATCCTTATCACTCCACGAGCCCATGCATACCCGGAACACTGAAATCGGATCCAAAATTACCCGTCAAATTCCTATTTTAAAGTCTCTTAATCTCAAGTCCTAATCCCCAATTTTTCTTCCTTAATCCCCACTAATACCAGTGGCAAACAATAGAAAAATGATCATAAACCCAAATAATGAAGCTTATGGAACTTACCTAATTGATATCCCTTGATTTCTCTTGAGTTCCACTACCTTAGTCCTATTCCCATCTTCAAAAATAAAGAACTTAGCAAACATTTGTGAGGGAAACAATATATACCTTCTGATCCAGGCATTTCCGTATTTGCGATCATTCCACCGCATCCCTATTTGCGGTAAAAGAATCGCTTCTGCAGTTTTCACTTAAACTGCTCAACACTGTATCTGCGATGATATAACTGCATTTGCGCCATTGCAGGTGTGGCACCTAGACCGCTTCTACGGTTCCTGCTCTTATATATATATATATATTTTTTTTTTTCGCATAACAGAAGCAAATATAATTAAAAACACAAGCAATATCGTAAATTAGAAAAGTATCAGCATTGTGTACTATTGTCTCTCTCTTTTTTTTTTTTTTCGATTTTCATTTCTACATTTTGCCAACTCAGTTTTATTTTTAACAACTTGATGGACTTGTGAGTAGTGAAAAGGAACAATAAATTGGTTAACTTAGTTTTTGAACAATTCATTTTCAGCGAATAATAGTTAGCCATCAATAAAGAAAGGTTTTTTTTTTTTGCAACCAACATTTTTCTCCTGTTTAGACACTTTTAGGGAGGGGATGAAGGGAGCTAAGAAAGAAAAACAATACTGTATATCTTCTCGTCTACACTAACCATGATCATATTCATGTCACCATCCCAAAATCCAATCGTGATGGCGTCTAACATATTGCTAGGCAAGCCAACCCAAATCATTAATCATATCGCATTCCCTTTATAAAACCATTTTATAGCACATGTTTATATCCATACTTTCATAAGAAATGTATAAAACAAACAAAAATGTGGGGTAGTCAATAAAACATTGAATCAACACAGCCCAAACATCTGGTCACAGGTCAAAAGCCTCTAAATATATAGCCGACTGTCTAATGCCTCATGAGTCAAAAAGTGCGGAAAACAACAAGATAGGAAGGAGAAAAGCAGGGTTGTAGACGTCATGCAACTACCTTGCATTCTCCGGCAAACACTGGATCAACTGAGGACCCTCACTCTATCGCTCGGGCACCTGGGTCTGCACACAAGGTGCAGGGAGTAATGTGAGTATGCCAACTCAGTAAGTAACTAAAGTAAATAAGGTTTGAAAGTAGTGTCGAGCAGTTAAAAACATATAAAGGAGTAATAACAGTATAACATATCAAATTCATAGTCTATAAGCCAGCTTTGTCATAAAACTTCAGTTTAAATTTGGAATAATTAAAACCATTTACTTAGCAATTTAACAGAGGCATATTTTTAAATGGAGAGTGAAATCAGTGAACTATCATAAATGGGCCCCTCGGGCAGCCTTTCAGTCACTCGTGACTCAGCTCTCATCACTCAGTACACAATCTCAGCACTCAAGCTCATCAATATCTCGTTATAATAATAATCACAGTAACCGTTGAGGCGTGCAATCCGATCCATTGTTTATAGTCGACTACGCTCACTGGGGTTGTACAGACTCCGGAGGGGCTCCTACAACCCAAGCGTCATATCGTTGCGGCGCGCCGCCCAATCGAATATATATATATATATATATATATATATATATATATATATATATATATATATATATATATATATATATTCACACACACACAGCCTCTCTGGCACAATAGTAGAAACTAGGGAACTCAATTCAAATAGTTCTCACATTTAAAAGTAGAGTGATAAACCGGTTTTAAGCAATAAACACGTAAAACATGACTGTAGATATACTTTCAACAAGTAGAGTGAAACAGTAAAAATGCCCTTAAGAGTCTCAATAGGTCGGCGCAAGGCCCCAAACATGGCATACAACCCATAATATAATATAAATGACTAAAGTATGGAATATCGTAAGGTTCCAAATCAAATACGCGGCTTAATAGTCACTACGGGATGGAACAAGTTACAATCCCTAACGGTGCACGCCCACACGTTTGTGACCTAGCATGGGCGTCACTGCATTTATCAAAACAAGTCAAATACCGGCATTTTGTAACCCCAGTTCCAGATTTACAATGGTTGCTTACCTCAAACCGGTGCAAATACTACGCCTTTGTCCTTGGAATCGGCCTCCACTCGCATCGAATCTATCAAAAATCTGTCGCGACCCAAGTTCACCCTCCATGATATGTCGTGATGGCACCTAGTTCCTACAACTAGGTAAGCCTAACAATACGGAAATTTATAAAACTAGCGGAAATATTTAATTAAATTAAGAAAAACTAGAAGAAAATAATATATAAGGGCCACTTGGCATATACAACTCAAAATGCGGAAGTCTACAATAACATCATAAAAACCGGAAACTCAGGGGAACACAAGCTAACGAAAAGTAATACATAGATCTAACTCCAGAATAGCTAAAGCAAAAGTATGGAAGAAGTCCAAATACTATAGATAGAGTAAACAAGGAGACTCCTGGGTTTATGGACGCTGCAGAAGTACCTCAAAGTCTCCGTAGCTCTCCTTACCTCAAGGATAGTGTGCCTGAGATGAAGTACCAAGGTCTGCACATGAAAAACATGCGCAAAAGAGGCATGAATACATCATAGCGGTACTCAGTAAGTGCCAAGCCTAACCTAGGTCGGGTAGTGACGAGGAAAGTCAGGGCCCTACTGAGATTAAGAAATATAATAAAAATGCTGGCAACAGTATGAAATAGGTAGAAATAATGGAATACAACTGTGAATTAAGTCAGGTTACACAAACAACAACCAACACACCGAGGATAAGATAACACAGAGTAAGACAGCTCAATATTAGTACCAATTACGAGGATATCCCAGGATGCTGTCCTGTAGTCCATTTCCATTATCAATACCAACAACGAGGATCTCCCAGGATTCTGTCCTGTAGTCCGATTTCATATCAATATCAATAACGAGGATCTCCTAGGATACCATCCTGTAGTCCATTTCCATATCAATAACAATAACGAGATATCAATACCAATAATGAGGATCTCCCAAGATACCTTCCTATAATCCATAATATAAATGTGCAGGGGGATCTCCTGGGAATCTAACTCGTAGTCCCAAAGTAAATATGCAGGGGGATCTCCCGGGAATCTAACTCGTAGTCCCAAATAAAATATGCAGGGGGATCTCTTGGGAATCTAACACGTGGTCCCAAATTAAACAAATATGGGGGGGGGGGGGGGAAGCAACCGGAATCCCACATCCGTAGTCCCAATGTAAATATGGTACCACAATCAGAGAATATTCAGAAATGAAGTACAACAATACAAGCAATAAATAGTTCTAGCCTAACATGTCTCACGTAGTGCAGTTAAGGCAATTTAAGCAAGTAGGCAAGTTAAATCAACTAAACATGTCTTTCTAATCTAACACAGGTTATAATTGCAAGTAAGATAAAGTAAGTACGAAAGAAACTCAGTCTCAATATCTTAAGTAAAAACTAGATTTTCAATGACTAGCTCAAATACACGCTCGTCACCTCACGTACAAGGCACTCAATTACCAAATAACATATCCTAGGGGAAAGGTCCCCCACACAAGGTTAGATAAGCCACTTACCTCAAACCGTCTCCAATTCAACTTAAAACCACACGTGTGCCACGAGTATCCGACTCGAAATGGCCCAAATCTATTCATTTCAATTACATCTCAAAAAACTGATTCTACTATTCAATTTAAAACTAAAACGTAAATTTAGGTAAAATAACCAAAATGCTCCTCAAGACAATGTGGTCAAAACCCAAGGTTCGAAACAAAATCCGGTTACCCATTCCCCCAACGAACCCAAATATATGATTTGTTTTGAAATCGAACCTAAATTTGAGATCCAAATTCCCAATTTTTGAAAAACCTAGTATCTACCCCAAATCTCAAATTCCAGCCATGAAACTCATTGATTTTTTGAAAACATGTAAAGTAATGTTAAAGATTGAAAGAAATAAGTAAAAACCAATTTACAAACGATTTGGAAGAGGTCTTGTTCTTGGAAAATCACCCAAAGGAGTTGTGTTTTGAAAATGGGGTGAAAAATGTCCAAATTTTGGCTAAGTATAAAAATTGCAAGTTATAGACGTCGCAATTACGAATTGGGGTTCGCAATTGCGAACCTCAACCTCTGCTAGTATGAAAAATGCAAAACAGGGTTCGCATTCCGTTTTTCAGGACCTTCGCATTTGCAAAATGAGGATCGCATTTGCGATCGATGGTGTCACACCTCCTTTTGGCTACTACATCCCGGCGAAGGCATAGATAAAGGGAGTTTTTCCAATCAAAGGACAACCGAAAAAGGATTCAATTATTTAAGAGAGTTTCAGAGTCACCATTTGGGAGATTT
Organism: Nicotiana benthamiana; assembly: GCA_034376525.1. Lineage (NCBI taxonomy): Eukaryota > Viridiplantae > Streptophyta > Magnoliopsida > Solanales > Solanaceae > Nicotiana > Nicotiana benthamiana. The sequence continues at coordinate 64,858,231 of CM067331.1, read as the reverse complement.
ATGGTGACCCAAGTCATCAGTTTGAATCCCGAATCGAGGAAAGTTAAGTAGGAGCACCAGAGACTCGGTGGATTGCTTCAGCAAGTAGAGATTTTCGAAGTGGAAGTAGGAGCGGATCACCATGAACTTTGTAGTTGGGCTCCACGGACTTTGAAGAAGTTTGATGCTATTTAGGTGATTGTAGATCGGCTGACAAAGTCCGCTCATTTCATTCCTATGTGAACTACTTATTCTTCAGAGTGAGTGGCGAATATTTATAACCGGGAGATTGTTCGTTTGCATGGCATTCTAGTTTCCATTATTTCAGATAGAGGTACTTAGTTCACATCACAGTTTTGGAGGGCCATTTAGTATGAGTTGGATACTCGAATAGAGTTGAGCATGATATTTCACCCTCAGACAGACGGACAGTCCGAGCGCACAATTCAAATTCTTAAGGATATACTCTGTGCATGTGTGATTGAGTTTGGTGGGTCTTGAGATCAGTTCTTGTCATTGGCAGAGTTAGCATACAACAACAATTATCAGTCCAGTATTCAGATGTGCGCTGTTTGAAGCGTTATATGGTAGGCGATGCAGATTTCTGGTGGGTTGGTTCAAGCTGGGTGAGGCTAGATTATTGGGCACAAACTTAGTTCAGGATGTTTTAGAAAAGGTTAAGGTGATTCAGGATAGACTCCTTACAGCCCAGTCCAGACAGAAGAGTTACGCAGATCGAAAGGTTAATGATGTTTTCTATTTGGTTGGAGAGGGGGTTCTGCTTCGGGTTTAGCCTATAAAGGGCGTTATGAGATTTAGGAAGAAAGGGAAGTTTAGTCCAAGGTTTATTGGCACTTTTGAGATATTAAGGCATGTTGGGGAGGTTGTTGATGAGCTCGCCTTACCTCTCAGCGTTGCAGAAGTTCATATGATATTATGTTTTGATGCTCTGGAGGTACCATGGCGATCTATCACATGTGTTGGATTTCAGCTCAGTCCAGTTGGACAAGGATTTATCCTATGTTGAGGAGCCAGTGGTGATATTGGACAGGCAGGTTAGAAAGCTAAGGTCAAAGAACATTACATCAGTAAACTTTAAGTGGCGGGGTCAGCCGATCGAGGAGACGACCTGGGAGACCAAACAAGATATGTGCAGTTGTTACCCTCATCTTTTCACTACTTTAGGTATGTCTCTATGCTCGTTCGAGGATGAACGAATGTTTAAGTGTAGGAGGATGTGACGACCAGACCGGTCGTCTTAAGAATTAAAACCCGGATCCCCTAATAACTGCTTTCCCCAAGTTTACTTTTGCTAATTTGATTTTCCAGGATGTTCGGTTTTGAGTTTTCAGAGAGTTTTGGGACACTTAGTCCGTAAGTGAGAGCTTAAGTATTGGAAAGTTTACCATTGTCGAAATAGTGTAAAGAAAGCATCAGAATGGAAATCCGATGGTTTTATTAGCTTCGTTAGGTGATTTCGAGGTTAGGAACGTGATCAGAATTAGTTTTGTATGTCTGTAGCTAATTTAGGCTTGAAATGCCGAAAGTTGAATTTTTTTCGATCCGATAGTGAGATTTTGATCCGAGGGTCGAAATAGAATTCTAGAAGATGGGGTAGATCTGTAGTGCTTAATATGACATGTGTGTAAAAGTTCAGGTCATTCGGACGAGTTTTGTTAGACTTTTTGATCGCAAGATGTGTTTTTAAAGTTTTTAAAATTTTAGGCTTGAATTCGATGAAAAATAGGTGTTTTGGTGTTGTTTATAGCATTCCGAAGGTTGGAACAAGTTCGCTCAATGTATTAGGTTATGTTGGTGATTTTGTTTGGGGTCCCGGCAGCCTCGGGTGTGTTTCGGATGCTCAACGGATCATTTCTAGTTGTTAAAAAGTTCCATAATTTTAGGTTCAGGTATTGCAGACTTTTACTCTTCGCATTCGTGAGGGGACCCTCACATTTGCAAAGAGTTAGAAATGGATGGTGAGGCTTTATCCTTCGCATTCGCGAGAGAGGCTCCCCATCCGCGAACGGTTGGATCCTTGTGAATCGTGTTCGCAATGGTGCTTCGTCTTTGTGTAGGAGGAGAATTGGCCAGTGGAGTTTTACTTATCGCGTTCGCGGTTAAGGGGATATGTTCACGATGCTCATGTAATGATCGCATAGAAGGAAAATTTGGTCAAGCAAAATTATGCTTCGCGAACGCAAGGCTTTGACCGCGTTCGCGAAGACGAAAATTAAATAGCTGGGCAGAATGTTGAAAAGGGTCTAGTTCGTGAATTTTAGTCTAATTTTCACTATTGTAAGGCGATTTTGAAGCTTTTTGAATAGGCTTGAAGAGGTATTCGAGGGGAATCACTTGGAGGTAACTTTTTTGACTTCATAACTCGTTTTTATATGAATAAATACCTAATTAGTGGTGAGAATTTTGGGGAAAAGATGGGTAATTATGGCTTGAGTTTAAGAGGCTTTTAAATGAGGATTTGAGGGGATTTTTGGATTCTGATTTTTGTGTTCTTGTTATGCATAGACTCGTGAGAGTATGAGGTTTCTGAAAATATAAATTTCACCCGATTCTGAGACGTTGGCCTGAGGGGCATTTTGGTCATTTTATATGATTTTGCGTATTAGCTTAGAATTTAATTGTAGAATTAGTTATTTGACGTGTTATTCACAATATGCAATTGAATTGGATGGATTTGGGCCATTCGGAGTTGGATACTAGTGGCAAAAGTGTGGTTTTTAGCCGGATCGAGGTAAGTGGCTTGTCTAACCTTGTGTAGGTGACCTTCCCCTTAGGATTGGTGTATTTTGTAACTGAATTGCCTTTTGCGTGAAGTGACGAGCATCTACTTGTGGATATTGCTGAAAAATCCAGTTTTTCTTAATGTATTCCTTAGCATGTTTCTTTTCCTGCTTTAGTGTATTTGCAAACTTAGCCTGTTGTTAGTTAGAAGAGCATGTTTAGTTGAATTATATTGCCTATTTGCTTAAACTGCCTTAATTGCATTTCGTGAAGCATGTTAGACTAGAATTTTAACTGTTTACTTATATGAAGTTGGCATTTAATTTAATTTTTTTGTGTTGTTGTTGTGTATTTTAAATTGGGACTACGAGACGGCTTCTCGGGAGATTTCCGGTATGAAATTATGTTTTGGACTGAGGTGCGGGATATCAAATGATCCTTGGCACATGAATTGGGGATACCAAGAAATCCTCGGGATACCAATAGATCTCTGGCATTTATATTGAGGATACCAAGAGATACTCGGGATACCAAGAGATCCTTGGAACGTGTATTGGGGATACCAAGAGATCCTCGAGATACCAAGATATCTCTGGCATTTATATTGAGGATACCATGAGATACTCAGGATACCAAGTGATCCGTGGAATTTATATTGAGGATACCAAGAGATACTCGGGATACGAAGAGATCCCTAGTGTATACATTGAGGATACCAAGAGATCCTCGAGATACTAAGAGGTCCCCAGTTATTATCCTTGTTGCGAGCTGTATTTCCTAGTGTTCTACCTTTATTTCTATTTTTCCGTTATTATACTCTTATTATCCTATATAGACTCTTGCTGTAGATTCTCAATTATACTGTTTATCTTATCCTATCATTATTATTATTATTATTTACCTCAGTAGGGCCTAGACCTTCGTCGTCACTACTCAACCGAGGTTAGGCTTGGCACTTACTGAATACCGTTGTAGTTTATTCATGCCCTTTTTGCACATGTTTTTCATGTGCAGATCCAGGTATTTCTGCACAGGCTTACCATCATTGAGGTAGGGAAAGCTTTCGTAGACTTCGAGGTACATCTTCTGCGTCCGCAAACCGAAGAGTCTCCATCTTTATTCTATCTTGTAGTGTTAGCCTTTCTATCGTACTATTGATTTAGACACTCTAGAGATTAGAGCACTTTACTGTATTTTCTTTTAGCTTGTGTTCCCATGAGTTTCCAGGTTTGGAGATAGTGTTGTATAAGTTTGAGTTATTGTGCTGTATATGCCGAGTGACATTTCATATTTCGCTTTCATTTTTGTTAAATTTGGTTTTAGGTTATAATTTCGTAATGTCTTAATTGTTTTTCCGCACTTGTTAGGTTTACCTAGTTGTAAGGACTAGGTGCCGTCACGATAATTCACGGAGGGAAAACTTGGGTCGTGACAGTGTTGAATATGGTCCCCTTTTTATTGTGATTTGACCAACATATCATCTATATATACCTCTATGGTTTTTCCTAAATATTGTTGGAACATTTTGGTAACTAGCCTTTGTATGTAGCCCTACCATTCTTTAAGCCGAATGACATAAATTTGTAATAGTAAGTCCCTCTGTTTGTGATGAAAGAAGTTTTTTTTCATCTAGAGGATCCATTTAAATCTGATTATACCCTGAATAGAATCTAAAAAATTTAACAATTCGTGCTCTACAGTGGCATCAATTAATTGATCTATATGCGGTAATGGTAGGGCAAGCTTTTTTCAGATCGGTATAATCCATACAAACCCGTCGCTTACCATTTTTTTGGTACTGACAGAGTATTTAATCAATCTGGATACTTTACCTCTATGATAGGCTCAATTTTGAAAAGTTTCTACACCTCATCTTGAATCACCTAGTTTTTGAAGGAACCCTGCTTCCTTTTCTTTTGTTTGACAGGTGGGTGCGATGGATCTTCATTTAATTTATGAGTTCATTACCTTCAGTTGTATACGTGTCATATCTGAATGGGACCAAGCAAAACAATCTGCATTAGCTTTTAAGAATTCAATCAACTTGCATTTCATTTTTGAGCCAAGGTTTGTTCTAATATAGACGTTTTTGTCTGGTTAATGTACAAACAACGCCACAGTTTCTAGTTCCTCGATTGTTGTTTTGATATTTTAATTTTCTTCTAGTTCCTAAATAGTATCGGGCATCGAATATACATCCGTTTTCCATGGGTATTAGCTTATCTTCAGCTTGCATCTCGTTTACCACTAGTGCAACATTATGCGGGGTTAGCACGTCATCTGCATATGCATCATGAAATGTGATACTATCCTCTTCCAAAACCTTCCAAACTCGCTTCCCATATGTGACTATAATTTTTGAAACCTTCTTGGCTGTCGTATATGTTACGCCATTAATCTCTTCTCCTCCGCTTATAACATTAACCGTCCATTTTGATGAACGGGGTTTAGGAGGTTCCTACTTGTTCTTCCGATATTCTTGCTTATCCTTTTCACTAAACAATTTGGTTTGATATCCTTGCTTTAATAAGTGTTCAACTTCGCCTTGAAACAATATGCAATCTACCATTTTATGACCATGATCGTTGTGAAACTCGCACCAAAAATTAGGATTTCACCTATTCGGGTGTTATCTCATTTCCTTTGGACACCATACCTTGTCTCACATGCTTCTTAATACTGCCACTAACTATGATGTGCTAACATTAAAACTGTAACCACCAATCTGCCTTCGAGTTTCTATTATCATCTCGTGTGTCTCGTGTGTTTCGCTCTTTTCTGAACCTTGATGATAAACCTGACTCTTTATCTCTTGATCTATGATTATACCTTGAGTTATCCTGTTTTGAACGCAAGTCTCTTCCTTCCTGTCCCATGTAAGTCTTGTATCTATTTTTACCGGACCTTCTTTCAGTTTCAGCTTGTCTTGAACTTACCTTTTCATCCTTTCAAGATTGAATGATGGTATCTTCTTCTATCTACACCTTCGTGCTATATCTATTATAAACATCGTTCTAAGTTGTTTATGAAAATTCTTGTAAATTTTCCTTGAGTCTTCTTGTGGCTTCTGAATTTTTCTCATTTAGATTACTAGCAAAAGCCATAGTTTCCCAGTTATCAGGTACACGCGACAACATCATCCTCTCATACTGGAACCTGTTTACGAATTCTCTGAGTAGCTATGTATCTTCTTGTTTTATTTTAAAAATATTCTCCATCCTTTTTTCAACTTTTTGGGCTCCCGAGTGTGCTTTGATAAATGAATCTGCAAGCTCAGCAAAAGAATCTACAGAATTTTTGGGTAAAAGAGAGTACCATGTTAATGCTCCCTTAGTGAGTGTTTCTTCGAATTTTGACCAATACTGATTCAATTTCTTGCTTGGTCAAGTCATTGCCCTTTAAACCAGTTTTGAATGCAATTGCTTGATCTCGTGGATCAGTTGTTCCATCATATTTTGGAATATCCGGCATCTTGAATTTCTTCGAAATTGGTAGAGGAGCATCACTTGGCTTCCAAGGTTGTTGTGACTATTTGTCCATGTCTATTCCCTTGATTACAGGCGACACTCAAGGTATTTACTCCATGCGGTCGCTCTGCTCCTTGAGCTGGTTTTGTAAAGTTAATACTAAATTTTATAAATTAGAATTAACTGTGTTACCCGGTTCTCCATCACGATATTCGCTAGGAGTTCCGCCACTCCCCGAATTAACGAATCTGGAGCGAGGATTTTCCAAGGTGTTCTTGTTTGGAGTTGGTGTTTATGGTGCAACCGGCAAATAGCTGGTAAAAGCCTGAAGAGCATTGTTGATATGTTGAGCGATTAATTTTTTAAGAGCTTCATTGATAGCTTGATCATTTCTAAGTCTATCATTCTCATTGGATTCAGATCTATTAGGAGTCCCCTCCGGTGATTGTTACTTATATTGTTGTGGCGAAGGAGGTAGAGTTCTGTCATCTTGTTCGTTCAGCTGGTGTTGTGGATCTCCTTGGAGTGGTAGACATTCGACATGATTGTTTTTGATAAAAGAATCGATTTGGAAAGCAGAAGATTATTAGATTCCAGCTACCATCATGTTGTTGATCCATGTATATTGACCTGCCTTCACATAATTAATTTCAAATATTAACTTGACTTTTCCCAATACAACAATAGTCACAAATTTGAATGGTCCAAACGGAAAGAGGTCCTTATGCATTCATGCAAATGAACACAAAAACATTTTGCTTTTATTCTCATCCATTTTCTTTCAACTGTGCATCTTCTCTACTCTATTGATTCTATTTGCAGCCCGCTATTGGATATAAGGACCTCTTAGCATGTACTCTTTGTTTCTCTTTTGTGGGTCATGTCACTCTCCCTCTCCTTTCCTTTTAATTGGCATAGTTATAAGCATTCTTTACCAAAAATTGAGTGATGTGGATTACGTAGCGTACTACCTCTCGTCTCGCATTCAAAAATCTAAATTCTTAATTGTACTACCAAAATGGTTTATAACGGAATAAATATAATGCAAATTAGATCATACGACATAATTTTGGCATAACTAAGTCTATATTTGCATATGATTAAATCATATTTACTACGCTTCAACTCTACTTGGTGTTTTAAGGTGGAGAAGTCTCTTTACTTGGCTATTTTTAGGTCTAAGAGGATCACTATGACAGTGTATGTCAGCCCTATCAAAATACTTTGTATACTGACTTTCCATAGCTTACACGCCTATGTTTTTACTAACCCACACAAAGAAAATTTCCGCATATAATTCAGAACTTTACAATTTCAGAAAGGTAAACCTTCGCTTGCTATCAATAAATAGTATTCTATTTGATATTGACATGAAAAGTTCAATTATCAATCACAACATAGTACAATGCTAGGCTATTGAACACAATTTATTCTATACACTTCATTTGAAATTGGGAACATTCAACATTACTATTAACAATTTCAATTGGCACAAACCCTCAAATTACGAAATTACTACTCACAAGGCCATAACTATCATCTTCTTCCCTATTTGGGGTGGGGGGGTGGGGGGGGGATTCTTTAATTGAGTTACCTCAAATGAATTAGCAGAGGCTATGATGATTCTTTTGTAGCAATTAGCATGACTTAGTAGCAACGAAGTTGTCTCATTCATATCAAGTGGACTGAAATCTTTCTCCTTCTTTGTCGTACGACCTGCTAGTAAGTAGAAGCTTTAATTAAGCCTTAAAACCAAAACTTTGAAACTTAACAATTAGACCACTTGGTTGCAACTAAAATCTTTGAAAGTTGAAGCCCGACTCTTAAATAAATAAAAAGATTGAAGAGCATGAACGGTGGTCCTTCAATTTTGAAGCAACATCATAGAGAGAACGACGAAGTAGAACGAAGGAGGAGAACATGAATCAGTCTTTTGGTGCTTAGTGCTAAGCTCAAAAAAAATCTATGGTAATAAGTGTTTGTCACACATTGATTTGGATGGAAGAACTGATACGGTGACCGTTTAATTATTGAGATTAGAGAACACATTTCATTAGATTCTATCAAAGGTGTAATATATCAGGTATAGAGCTGATGCTAAATGAATAAATTACCCTCGAGCCTTTTTAAAAAGTCACTAAGTAGACATGTCAAAACACTTTCTCTTCTAATTTATTAAAATGCACATGGAACATCCATATAAATAAAGAAAGAGACAATCAACTCAATTTCATTTATTTGAAAAAAAAAACATATAGATATAAAATCTAATGCAAGAAATGTTAACTGCGACCACAATGCAAAGAAACACTTCTCTAACAATATTTTCTTTTTGGTCTATCAGCCTTTTGTCACTTAAGAATCAAGATAAAGTGTAGGGGTCCTTTCTTAAATGGTCCTCCTCCCAAAATGACAGCAGTTTGCGGGACAAAATTCGTGGCCGAAAGTGTTCAGACACGAACAGCTGAAGCATATTGTTCTACAAAGGCACCCGAGCATGAAGGGCTCCTATGAGGACATACAAGTCCTCAAACTAATGAAAGCAGGAACCCTAATAGAAAGAAATAGTAGTTTTTTGTTAAATTTAATTTGTTTTAAAATATTTAACCTAGTTAACTTGTTAAATTTATCTTTAATTTCCAAAAGTACTAGTGCATGTTTTTTTATTAAGATTTAATATTACAGTACCTATTTACATTTTTAAGTGCAACTCTATTTCGGACAATACCAAGTTGTATTTGTGTAACTTTTTAAATTATATACCTATTTTGATAGAAACAAATGGTACACCAAACTATATAGAGAACTAGGTTTTCTATCGGTTCTCACAGAACGTGCACACACTACAGTAAGTGAATGACGCAACGGAGTTTTATGTGGAAAACTCACAGCTCAGGGAATTAGAAATCACAACCTACCATTGTAGGATTTCAACTTCACGGTTGAGCAAACTTTAGATTACAACATACTGTAACTTAGGAATTAACCTCTTAATCCATCACTAACTTTTAACAATTCTATTATAAGCCATTTTGTAATAACTCTATTACAAAGACTTACAACTTGCTAACTCTAGCCAAGACACAAGCACAAAGGTTTATGATTTACAAAGATTTCCAATACAATACTTCTAACTATGCTATGTAGGAATTACAAGTAGAGTACTTTAACAACATCACAACAGAACTAAAGATATGTAATAACTTGATATCTGTTGTTATATTATTCTTTGTCTTAATTCCCTTGAGAGTCACTTTCCTGATTGATAGATCACTTGAGAGAGTTCTTGATGATTCTTGAATGCGCAAGTGACATTTTACCTTTTTCTTCAATGTTAATATTGCATAGCTGAGATCATTTGTATTAGCTATCGTCCTGATTTTATATCATATTTGGTTTTCCTATCTCATAAAGGAAATGACAACATATTTACCATAATTGAAATTTTCTTTTCCTAATAGAAAAATATAATTCTTCTATATTTGGCTAGTCCCTTTTCTTGTAGGAAAATGTTTGAAGTTCTATAAATTGAAGATCTATGTTTCTCATTCAGTAGCATCTACAATGTAGCCATATGTAGTTTGAGAGTTGTTGGAGTTACATAGTTTATGCAACAGTTTGAAGTGTATTTATTTGTATTGGGCTCAGCAGTCTACATTACTTAGCATCCCACAATCCGCCAGGTGGGCCCACATAATTAGCATTAGCTCTTTATGTTTTTACCCTTATATATAAATACAAATTCTAGAGCTTTCAGAAGTGAACGAATTCATTTTTGCACAAAATATGAATAAAATTACAGCACTGTTCTTCTTTGTTCCTTCTTCTCTCTAGTCCTAATGTAAAATTTCTTCTTTGATTTTTGGCACAAATTGAAGCTTTATATGGTATCAGAGCCGAGTCGTTCGATGGTACCCTCGTCAAATTCCATTTAGGTATGATTTTCGTTGGGATTCACTCGCATAGTCGATATATTGGTTTCTGGCGAAGATTTGTTGGTTTCACGGTGATTTTCTTCCACTTTGTTAAGTTTTCACTCTGATTGTCAGTGTATTTTGTCGAGATTCTCTGGTTACAAGAGAAGGTTCAAAACTAGGGATTTCAAGGCCGTTCTTCTCCGGTTGTGAAGAAGGTTGGTAAACACATTTTACTTTTTATACTGTTTCTGCTGGTTATTGAGCACTGATGGTTGAAGTTAAACCCTGCGGTACATTTCTATTCATTTTTGCATGTATATTTTTTCTGTTGTTGCTACATTTAGTTTCATTCATGACTAACGGGCCTAGTAGTACTACTACTGATTCTGAATTTACACCACGTGCTTCTTTCTTCATTCATTTGATATCCTGAAATGTCTTTAGTTGATGTTGCTTTTTCTAGTTGTGGTTTTGGTGCGTAGAGAAAGAGTGTTATTGTATCCTTTTCGACTAGGAATAAAATTGCTTTCATTGATGGTAGTTTTCCTAAGCCGACTACTGGTTCCCCTGAGTGTAAATAGTGGTATAGATGTAACAACATAGTTATATCCTTGCTAACCAGCACATTCACACCTAAGATTACTGAGAGTGTCCAATATTCTTACACTGCTGAAAGCATATGAAACAATAGAACAATAGGTGTGGAACTATTAATAGAACAAAGAAATTTGAAATTAAAAAAGAATTGGCTTCCACATGTCAGGGACCTTTTGATATAGCTTCTTATTTCAACTAGTTAAATAAGTTATGGGATAAATTGAAGGCTATGGGTTCAATCATGCAAATGCATGCACTTGTGCTACAAATGAGGGTTTGTTGAGGGAAGATAAAGAAAATAAAGTTCACCAATTCTTAATGGGCCTGAATGAAACTTATATAACTGTCAAAAGCAACATCCTCATGATGATTCTACTCCCTTCACTTGATAATGTGTATAATATTCTTCTGCAAGATAAAAAGCAGAGACAAGTGACTACCAATACTCATTTCACACCTGACCTATTATTTTTCAATGCAAATGCAACTAGACCTACTAGGTTTCCTCCTCATTATCAGCCCCAAAGCCAGTACACTCAAAAGATTAATTTTAGCTCCCCTAATTAGAGGCTGGTTTCAAATCAGAACAAAGACTTATTCTGCAAGTACTGCAAAAAGAGTGGTCATACAATTGATAAGTGTTATAATTGATTGAATTTCTACAAGGTTTTAAGTTTACCAGGGGCAGAAGGTTTGTGACTGCTGCAAATATTGAGTCCTTTGAAAACTCTAATGCTGCAAATGTTGGTTCCAATGGTCTAGTTTCTGATATACCTGCTCTTATCATGGAGCAGTATTCCTAAATCTTGAGTTTGCTATAGTAATCTAGTCTTGTTGATTCCAGTCTTCCACCCAACTTTGAGGGGTCTGCTAACTTTGATGTTAGTAATATTTCTTTGCCTGAGCTTTATAGTGTTGTTGCATATTTTTCTTACATGTTAACTGGTGTAGCTAGAAGTGTTTGGATAGTAGATTCTGGAGCAACTATTCACATGACCTCTGCTAAAGAACTTCTTTTTAATATTACTCCACTTCTTGTTCCTTCCTTTGTCAATATATCTAATGGATGCAAACTAAAAGTCACATGCTTATGGTCACTCACTCTGAATTCTTCATTTGTCTTGCATAAAATGCTTTACGTACTTACTTTCAAATACAATCTTATCTCTGTGCATAGGCTGATTCAAAATTTTTATAGCATAGTCATATTTACTTCGTGTTCCTTGTTGTTATTGGACCTTTCCAGGAAGAAGCTTTTGGTATAGGTAGACTCCACCAGGGGCTATACAAACTTCATCACTTTTCCCGTTTATCCCCGTTTGATTCTGTTTGAATAATAATAGCAAAAATATATCTAGTTCATACCTTTCTGATTCTGTTTTGAATAATGTTGTGTAGAATGTATCAAGCTCATAGTTGAATATTTCTGTCTATAGCCTAAATGAAAGTGTGGTTCCCTCTATTTCATATGTTCATTCTGTACAACATGTGAATAATCTTGATATGATTTGGCATAGTAGAATGGGACATCTTCTTATTTCAAAATTAAAGCGTATACCTTCTGTTTCTTCTGATTTGTCTAGTAAACAACCTTTTATTTGTTCTATTTGTCCTTTGGCCAAACAAGCTAAATTGCCTTTTCTTGATAGTACATCCAACTCTACTTCTCTGTTTCAACTCATTCACATTGACACATGGGGGTCTTATCATACCCAAACATATTCTGGTGCTAAATATTTTTGACAATTATAGATGACTTTGGTAGGGCCACTTGAATACATTTAATGAGTTCCAAGAGCAATGCATTTACTTTACTTAAAGCTTTTATTGCCATTGTCAAAACGCAATTTAATCTTCCTGTTCAAATATTCGGAAGTGATAATGCCTTGGAGCTTGGTTCTTCAGACTTAGCCTGTCAATTGTTTTTTGATAATAGGATCCTACACCAACTACATGTCCTCTTACACCACAAGAAAATGGGGTTGTTGAAAGAAAACATAGACACTTGTTGGAAACATCAAGAGCTCTATTGTTCCGATCCAAACTTCCAATAAAATTTGGGGGGGGGGGATAGTGTTTTAATTACCACTTATCTTATAAATAGATTTCCTTCCTCTGGTTTATGTAACAAATCCCAATTTAAAACTTTCTATGGAAAGACACCCTCTTATAGTCATTTAAAAACTTTTGGTTGTTTTTGTTATGCTAGTGTGCCCAAGTGTCATAGGGATAATTTCAACCTAAGGTTGTCCCTTGTGTCTTTATTGGTTATCCTTTTGGAAAAAAGGCTACAAGCTTTACAATCTTAGAACAAGTCTATTTTTGTCTCTAGATATGTCCTCATTCATGAGTCTATTTTTCCCTCCATCTCAATTATTCTTCCTCATCTCCTTCCTCTCTTTTCCCTCCAGGTTTCCCTTCTTATCATGATGAATCTACCTCTAATTTTTCCTCTGATCCTCCTCCCCTTCCTTTTTATTTTCACTTCCCTCTATCACATCCTCTCCTACTTCCATTTCACTAGCTCTTGCACCAGCTCCTATTTCACCTCTCCCTGTAGTCAGAAAGTCTACTATAAGTCATCATCTCCCTTCTCATCTTCAGAACAATGTAGTTCAACTTCCCCCCTTCTATTTCTTGCTCTTCTACTGCCTCCACTTCTGTTGCTCAACATGCTGTAGTTGAGCTTCACTCTTATGCTCAGGCTGCTGCCAATCCAGCTTGGAAGGAAGCCATAGGGAAAGAATTTAAGGATGGAAGCTAATAGAACTTGGGATATTGTGGAACTACCCAGAGGTATGAAGCCAACTAGTTGTAAATGGATATACAAAATCAAATATAAAGCTGATCGTAGTGTGGAAAAATACAAAGATAGGCTAGTCATACATGGAGATACACAAATAGAGGGTATTGGTTTTCATGAAACCATTTCTTCTATCGTCAAAATATGTACTATTCATTGTTTTATAGCTTATGTCGTTAAACAAAAGTGGTCTTTTATTCTAATTAGATGTGAATAACGCCTTTTTACATGGTGATTTGGATGAAGAGGTATACATGAAACTCCCTTAAGGGCTGTCTGTTGCTTCTGAATCTCCTGTTCATACTTTGGTGTATAAATTGAATAAATCTTTGTATGGTTTGCGTCAGGCTTCTCTCCAATGGTATGCTAAATTATCCCATGCCCGTTGCTCTACTGGTTACAACCATTCTTTAAGTGATTACTCCTAGTTTATGAAGAAATTATCTCAGTCTACTATATTTCTCGCTATATATTTAGATGATATCATTCTAACAGTCGATTATCATCCTTGAAATTGTTTCCTTGAAATGTTTTCTGGATGACCAATTTCAAATAAAGGATCGTGGGCTTCTCCATTATTTTTGGGTATTCAAATTCATTATCTTTCTTCTAGTGTTCTTTTGCATAAGCAAAAGTTCATTTCTGATTTACTTGCTGGCTTTGACTGTTCTGATGTCTCTTCTATTGTATCTCCATTGGATTTGAATGCTAACTAGGATTATGATGTTGGTGAACCTCTGCCCAGAACTGACACATATCGCAGCCTCATAGGGAAATTTAATTTTCTTACCCATACTCGCCCTGAAATTTGCTTTGCTAGCCAACACCTTAGTCAGTTTCTCAGAACACCTAGAGTCCTTCACATGGCTGCTTTACATGTCTCATGCTACATAAAGGGGAGTTCTAATGCTGGTCTATTTCTTAGTGATTCTGCTGATTGTTCTTTAGTTGGCTACTGTGGTAGCGATTGGGCTTCTTGCCCTGATTCTTGTTGTTCTATTAGTGGTTTTTGTGTGTTCCTGGGTGATAGCTTATTAGTTGGAAGTATAATAAATAGTAGGTCATCTCTTTATCTTCCGCTAAGGTTTAATATAGGGCAATGAGCAAAGTTGTTGCTGAGTTGTCTTGGCTAGTCCGTTAGTTGTCCGACTTGGTCTTACAAGTGTCCCCTCCTCTCCCTATTTTCAGTGACAATCAGGCTTCCATTCACATAGGCAAGAACCCTGTTTTCCACAATCGCACCAAGCATATATAGGTGACTGTCACTTTATCTGGACCAAGTTGGTTGATGGTTTTATCTCTTTACATTATGTTTCTACTAATTCCCAGTTGGCTAACATTCTTACCAAGTGCTTGACAGGTGGAGTTCATCATTCCTTGGCTGCCAAGTTGGCTTTGCACCCTGATAACTAGGGATTTTTATACATTTAATACTCCTTGTTGCTTAAGTTTTTGATTAGAAATGTGTACAAAAACAGTCCCAAAGTCTCACAAATTGTGCTTGATTTCAGGTTTGATAAAAAAAGTGATAAGAAGTCAAAGACCAGCTCAAATGGAGTGAAATTTGCACAATTATCAAGACGAGACAAAGCTCAAGTTAAACAAGGCAAGTGCAGCCACACACCATTCTGTGCGATCCGCACTGTAAGGTTCAAAGAGGTGGCATTCATGCAAAAAGGGCAATGCACCTGCACTAGGTATTGTTTGGTGCGTACTAGGATCAAAATGCGTCCACACTCGATTTAGTATGATTTGCTGTAAGAAGGATTTAGAGTTGCTATTTTTTGAGTTTCAAGATAATGCGGTCCGTGGTCCATTTCATGCGGACCGCACTAGAACCTCTGTGGCTGCAGTCCATTCTCTGCGGTCCGAAAGTGCCTGAGTTCAGAGAGATGGGTTTTCAAGTTCAAAGCCTTAGTGCGGCCGCACACCATTTTGTGTGGTCCGCACTAGCCCCGCATGGTTTTTTTATCTAGAATTATCAGTTTAGTATAAATAGCTTCTTTTCTATTTTCAGGTCAAGTAGATAGATTTAGCTGGTAGCTGCGCTCGTTGGTTCAAATGTTTTAACTATTTTTGGCAATTTTATCATCATTTTAACATTGAATCTTCTAGTTTATCTTAGCAATTAATTAATATGAGTTTTATTCATCTATTCCTTTATTTTCTTCTTCAATTATGGGTCATGTGTTTTAGGGCTAGATTGACTATTGCTGTTTGATATTTGGACTAATTTCATGTTTAGTTGCTAAATTAGTGGTTCCAAATACTAGTTTGTGTTTAGTTGATTTTGGCTCTTCTTTAGAAATAGAGCCTAAGTCTTTGAAATTAGTCCAACGAAGAAATGGGGCATACTCAAGAGATTAATTCCCCCAATTAAAGGGTTAAACCTAGAGATAGTAAAACCCAACTCGAACCCTGTTTGCTTGTGTAAATTTGGATACCTGATTGGTCTTAAGTAAGTTAATTTGGACAAAATCACTCGAGATACCGAGAGGTATAAAGTGAGTAAAATCGTGCAAAGGTTATATTATACTCCCCAAATATGTCAATTATGTCTTAAACTCAAGTATCCGTCAATTGACCGCCTAGGCGAAAGTCACTACCCTAGTGCCTTTTAACCATTTGAACAACCCGTAAAAATCTTAATGTCAGCTTATTCTAGTTTAAATTAGCATCGTAATTGATAAAATTAGAAGCTAATCACTCAAAATTTTTAGAAGTGCAATTAAGAACAATCACACAACTCTAAATTAGGTAGATACTCTACTCCAATTTCTAGATCTCTGTGGAAATTGATCTCGGTTCACACAGAGATGGGGTTCAGACTACCCACTCTCTAAATAATTGCTCTACGGGCCACACAAAATGTAGTGCGGCCACATTGGGACCAGTACAAACAATACAAAATGTAGTGCGGTCGCAGTCCCCAAACTTTAGAAGACCAGCATTCATCAATATGGTCCACACATAATGTTACTGCGGACCATACAAGGGTGGACCACACAGAAACGACCGCGGTTCACACTGAGTGCGAAGCTGTGGCACTAAGTTAGGGTTTCATTAATTTTGATTTTAAGCCCAAATTTACACCTAATAACAGTCCTTAAGTAGTTGACCTTATTTTTGACCACCTAAGCCTACTCTAATCAAGTGATTAATTACCGTAACCTAATTAATTGAAGAAAATACGGGAAAAAGAGAAAAAAAATCAAATAAAACAAAAAGGAAAAGTAAATAACAAAATTAAAGCAATTGAATTGACATTAAGTTACGGGATGTGAGATGGGATGAAGATTAACAAGTCCAAGCAATGAATTACCAGTAATAGGCAGGATGAACAATGCTTTTTAAGATTTTGAGATTCAAAGGTTCGAAAAGTGTAGTAGGAGGGCCTCAGCCCTATTTATAGAAAAGGACCTGGGGCCCATCTTCTCAACCCAGTGCGGATAGCACAAAATGGACCACGGTCTGCACTGTACAGTAATTTTCCAAACCATAGGAGGCATCACATTGCGGTCCGCACAAATGTCATGCAGCCACAGTGGTCCACTGTGGACCACACAAAATGTAGTGCGGCCGCAGTGGCAAACTTCACAGAGGTCAAAATTTCACCATTCATCAGTGCGGTCCGCACTAAATTTATTGCGGCCGTGTTGGAAACTTCAAAGACCTGATCATTTTATCCACTATCACCTGCACTGCATCAACATAATCCGATAGCATCTCACAACCAGTTTGCCCAAAAATCAATCCTATACTACAGTGAAAATCAAATAAAAACAAGAAGAAAAACACATGGGTTGTGCCTGAGTTCAGAGAGATGGGTTTTCAAGTTCATATCCTTAGTACGGCTGAACACAATTTTGTGTGGTCTGCACTAGCCCCGCGAGAGTATTTTTGTCCAGAATTGTCAGCTTAGTATAAATAGCTTCTTTTCAATTTTTAGGTCAAGCAGATAGATTTAGCTGGTAGTTGTGCTCGTGCGTTCGAATATTTTAACTGTTGGGCAATTTTATCTTCATTTTCTCAACATTGAATCTTCTAGTTTATCTTAGAAATTAATTGATATGAGTTTTTCTTCATCTATTTCTTTATTTTCTTCTTCAATGATGAGTACCTAGACCTATAAGCTACGGTTGTAGCTCAACCCTAGTGTGAGTAATTGATGGGTCTTCTGTTTTAGGGCTAGATTGACTATATGTGTTTGATATCTGGACTAATTTTATGTTAAATTACTAAATTAGTGGTTTCAAACACTAGTTTGTGTTTAGTTGATTTTGGCTCTTCTTGAGAAAGAGAGCCTAAATCTCTTGAAATTAGTCCAACGAGGAAATGGGGCGTGCTTAAGAGATTGATATCCCCAATTAAAGGGCTAAACCTAGAGATAGTAATACCCAACTCGAACCCTATTTGCTTGTGCAAATTTCCATTCCCTATTGTTCTTGAGAAAGTCAATTCGGGAAAAATCATTCAAACTAGCGAGTGGTATCAAGTGAGTAAAATTGTGCAAAGATTATATCATACTCCCCAAATATGTCAATCGTGTCTTAAACTCAAGTATGTGTTAATTGACCACCTAGGCAAAAGTTACTACCCTAGTGCCATTAAACCATTTGAACAACCCTTAATATCTCACTCTTAACTTATTCTAGTTTAAATTAGCATTGTCACACGTCCTTTTTACACGGCTATCCCGAAGGATAAAACGTATAAGGGAGTTTTTCCAATTAAAGTGACATTATTCGAAATGAGATTATTTATTTATTTAGAGTCGCCGCTTGGGATAGGTTTAGCTTTTGGTGTCCCAAGGTACCGATTTAGTTAAGATCCCAAATGGAGGAAATGTTTTTTTGACTGCCCGAATGGAGTCTACGAACCAGAAATTCTGAGTAAGGAATTATGTTGGCCCGAGGGAAGGTGTTTGGCACCCTCGGATCCCGTGGTTCCAGCACGGTCGCTTAAACAATTATAACCGGCTAAGAATCTTATTTTTATACATGTTACTCCAATAGTGCAATTTACGTTTTTACCGCTTTTAATATTTTTTTATAGAAAATTGCAATATCGTTAAAACATGTCGCGAAACACGTCACATAAATGCAGCCGCAGTTTGTGACATATTTAAACTTCATTGAGATTTGTATTTGGGTCACATAAATGTGCACCCCTACTTTAAAGATGCGCCTAATGCGACTAACGTGTTATTATCTTTGCGGGAAGCCGTGAAGTTCGGTAAAAGGCATGTCCTGAATTTTCTAAATATCTTAATATAAGCATTTAAAGAGGGCCGCGCTATTTATGAGTTTCGTTTGGCGCGGCGCACCGCATTTTATTATTTAGAGGTCAACCTAAAGCACACTAAGGATTTTCGATAAGATTTCTCTCTAAAAGACTTAGTTAATTAGCATTAGAGTCCGGACTTTCAAACTCAAGTCCATATTTAAATAAGAAGAAAATTCCCTTTATTCCAATGTGTTATCTAGTTTGAAAAGTCCAAATTTAGCCTAGTAGTGTCTTCAATTAAGACTGACTGGTAATGACTATTTATGTTTAGGCCTTAAAGCAAGTTCAAAGCTGAAAGACACACGAAACGTGGTTCACGTCACATTTAACCCAAATGATTTAGTGAGATGGCATCTTAAATGATCTGCTGTGTGAATGTGTCAACACAAGTCTTAATATCATTGCCTAATCCGCCCAAACTAACGAGGTCCAACAAATATGAAAATAACTTTCAAAATCCAGATTTCACATTACACCATACTTGAGACTCAACTTCATTTTTTCTTTACATGTAAGTGATAGATAACGCAAAGCGACGTGCAAAACTAAAATCAACTTTCAGGTTCACATGTAATCAGTAATTCTATGCTTTATTACGGCTTACAGGAGTAACTCTAAATGGACCTGTTAAAAATACTCGTTTACCCTGAATTTAATAATAATATGAGCACATTAACTAACATAGGAATGTAACCATGCAATGCTAATATTATATTTTAACTACAATATCTATTGTACTTCTGACTACTCTAACACCTAAAGGAAATTATGCTACCATTAGTACTTTACTCATAGAATCCAAAAACAATTGTAATACAATCCAAGTTATACATAATAAGTAACATTCTATTTAATGATATCAAATTAATATGTCTAAAAAATGTCCATCAGAACAAATCCATGTAACAAGATAGAGACAAAAAATGGTTCTTCAGTATTCTTCTTCGAAAAAAAAACAATCGTACACATGAATCCAATCCATTCAACACTTGAAGTTTTAAAGTGTAATTGGAGTTACTATTATCAAATGAGAAAGGAGTCAACAGTATTTTAGCGATAGTGCAGCACAGAAAATTGGCAGTTGAAATCGAACAGCCACACGATGTTTAAATTAACTATAATCCCGAATCGACACCATTGTAACCCCAGGACATGATTTCAAGCAGTAATACCACTAATAAACCAAACACAACCTCAATTAAACTTCAAAACATACTCAAAATTGAGCCCAATAACTTCTGAAGATTCAACACCTTAAACATGTATTTCAAGTCCTTTTCATCTCATTTACACTAAAATTTGAATTGATAGTTGATAATTGAAACTAATCTAACAAAAACTCAAATGAAACAGTATATTTTTTATTTTTCTGAAGACTTAAGGTTTAAACGAACTATGAGAGGCTGGAAATTTTAGAGAAGTTTTTTCGGATTTTGTTTAGCTTCCGGGAATTTCCATAGTTCCTGGAAATTATAGGGGATTTTCTGGATATTTTCAGACTTCAAAAACTTTAGGAATTTTCAAGGATTTCAGACTGTTAAAAACTTGTGAATGAAGGCATTAATACCTTTTTATAACAAAAACTTAGGGCAACCCCTTTTTATTTGTTTTTACCCCTTAGTCCCCCTTTTATTCTCTCAGATTTACTCAAGCAGCCCCTTTTTCTGACTTGTGCCTCAAGTCTTAACATCAAATTACAAAAATTCTGTTTTGAACCTCCAACTAGAAGGTTCCAGGGGTTTACTACAGGATTCCCATTATCCAAATACCTATACTACCCTTTTATTTACTATGAATTACAAGCCTAAGTAGACCAACCCCTCCCAAACCTTATTACCTTGGTCAGAAGATTACCATAGTTATTGATCTAGAGATCCCAACTACTGAACTAATCACCCAAAGCTGAAAATTGACTCTCACTAATACTAATATCCTAGGGTTAACCTAAATTGGACTGATGACCTATAGCAACATAAATAGGTTTGAAGTTAATAATCGAATTAATTTCATATAAGAAAGCAACAATCATTGATGGAGAACTAACAGGGGGTTGAATCAACAAAAGAATGAAATCCTCAGCATGCAAGTCAAACCAAAACAAGATAGAGCTAGTCATAATAGAAATCAATTAAAGCCCTGAGTTTCTAAATTAATTGACATGAAGAAGAATTAATTTAATAAAGGGAAACCTTGCTGATTTATAACTAAAAAGCTCAAAACCTAAACTAAGCCCGAAATCAAAATTAAGTAGCCAAATTCGTGCTATTTATTAATGGAACTCACAACCAACTGAGTGAACAAATAAAAAAGAAGAACGACCTTGAACACTTAACCTAATGAATTGGTACGTAAAAGAATGAAAGAACAAACAAATCAATTGAATCACAAAAGCAGAAGAAGTCATTAGAAGGTGTTAACACAAAACAACAAACAAACAAAAACAAAAAAGCCAAGGGAACTCACTGGTGTTTTTTCCCAATGCTACCATTCTTTTGATTTGAGATTCGAGCGTTTCTGGCGGGATATGAGGACTGGTGGTGGTGAGTCTGGAATGAGGGAAGCGATGAGGTTGCATGGTGTCGATTTCAGTGAATTTTGGAGATTGAGGATTTGGCCAGAATTTCAATTGGATATTCGAGAGGATTGGCTAAAGTTTGAAGAAAATTAAGGCGGGATCTGTTATGGGGATGAGATGAGGAGCATAGGGTGTTATTTTTAAGTGCTTTGTCGGTGGCGCTGCCGTAGGCGGTGTCTACAATTTTGAAGATTCGAGGAGTAGACTTAGATTTGAGGGTTGGTTTTTGGAGGGTTAGAAAGAGGAGGGGGAGAGGAGAAATTGGTGCTAATTTGGGTGGGTTTGGAGCTACGCCGCCGGTGGTGACGACGAGGCGGAGGGTGGAGGTACGAGGAAGATGAAACTGACTCTAGGGTTTGTGACAATTTCGGACAGCTTTATTTAAGATACGAGATTGAATATGGACCGTTGGATTAGAGTGGATGGATGGCCCTGATGAATTGGACATCAAACGGTGTCGTTTTGGGCGTTACAAGCTGGACCAGGTATGTGGGTTTGGGTTTGGTCGGTTGGACAGGTTTGAGGGTTTGGGCTTCAAAAATTTAGCCCAAATCAAGGGTCTTTTATTAAGGAGACCCAATTTTAGACTTCTTATATTTTTTTTCTCTTCATTTTTTAGATTTTAATAAGTATAAAATAAAAATAGACAAAACGAAGTTTAAATTCTATAAAATAAACTAACCAACTTCTAAAATAACCTAAATCCCAAATATAAAAAGGAAAACTAAACAAATTTAAAAATAATCATTTTTTGTTATTTTTTCCTTATTTTTCAATATTAATTAACTAACAAACCTAAAAACATATAAAAATTGAGTCCTAAATTCAAACATGCTATTTTTGTATTTTTATGAATTATATTAATTGAAAATGCACAAAAAATACAAACAAACACATAATCATGCAATTAATTCATTTAAAATTCAAATAATAAAAGAAAATCCTGATTTTAATGAATTCAATTGGAATATTTCGAGCGATGCAAAAATCACGTGCTCACGGCTGCCCTTCTTTGCTCGGAGACACGAAGGGTTTTCGGGCAAAGATTATGAGAAACTGAAAGATTTTTGCTTGCTAGGCATTCCGTGAGAAGCATTTTGAAAACTGTTTGACCGAACCCTGCTTCGAAGGTTGCGTAGATATCCTTGGCTACAAAAGAATCAGGTTAGTGTAGTTCTGGAGTGTTTTGGCAGCTGGGACTACCAGGAGTTGTGATTGCACTGTTGATGCTGCTGCTATTGCTTGATGTCCTTTTTATTACACCAAAAGGAAAATCAAAAGCTAAGCTAGCTATGCCTATCAACTATGAGTTACAAGATTTCTATCAATAAATCTCCTGGAGCTTGCTCTTGAGTCTTAGTTGGATTCGTCGTGGACTCCGCTATGAATCTTGATACTCGTAAGTTACAGGTGCTAGTTCTTTCTTCAACATTGGAACCGATCAGGACATGCGTGACTTGTGATTTTGAATCAAATTTGAGCATTCCACATCTTTCTTTTCCCTCACTCTTAATTCCCTTCTATTTTATTCTTTTTTTCTTTATCTTTATTCTGGATTGAGTTTCGCTCTTCCAGTCATCTCGAATCCTGCACCTTGAGGTAAAACCTATTCGAGCACCAAAACAAACAAACGAACGAAATTTTCTACCCCAGTTTTCATTGGGAAAATTTTGTGAGTTATTTGTATCACAAATCTAAGCTATTTCTCATTAAAACAATAAAAGTCAGGATTTTTTATCTTTTGGAATAATCGTCAGGTTTTGCTTGGAAAGAAAACGGGTCCCTGCTGAGGATAAGAGGAGGATCCACGGGTTATGCCAGGAATAAAGAGTCCCTGCTAGGGATGAAGAATAAAAATCCATGGGTTATGCCGGGATGACATGACAAAGATTCCTGTGTTATGCCAGGGAGATCCGTGGGTTATGCCAGGATAGGAAGAAAAAGGCTCTTGGGTTATGCTAGGGGAATCCCTGGGTTATGCCGGGATGGGGAAAAAGACTCCTGGGTTATTCCAGGTAAATCCGCGGGTTATGCCGGGATAAGAAGAAAAGAGTCCTAGGTTATGCCACGGGAATCAACGAGTTATGCCGGGATAAGAAAAAAAGCTCTTGGATTATGCCAAGGAAATCCACGGGTTATGCCGGGATGCGAAGAAAAGACTTTTGGGTTATGCCAGGGCAATTCGCGGGTTATACCGAGATGGAAAGAAAAAACTCCTGGGTTGTGCAAGGGGAATCCGGGGGTTATGCTGGGATGCGAAGAAAAGACTCCTGGGTTATGTTAGGGGAATCCGCGGGTTATTCCGGGATTTGGAAAGACAAGACTCTTGGGTTATGCCAGGGGATCCACGGGTTATGCTGGGATAAGACAAAAAGCTCCTGGGTTATGCCGGGATTTGGGAAGAAAAGACTCTTGGATTATGCCAGGGGAATCCGAGGGTTATGCTGGGATGGAAAGAAGAGACTCGTGCTGGGGGAGCAAAGATAAAGACCCTCAGGTTATGCTGGGGATAAAAGGTAAATGGTTCTTGGGTTATGCCGGGGAGACTCGAAAATGATTCTCGGGTTATGCCGGGGAGGTCCACATGTTATGCTGGGGATAGAGGGAAAGTAACCCTCGGGTTATGTTGGAGAATGAAAGAAAGGATCCTCAGATTATTATGGGGAATAAAGGAAAGAAAAGACCCTCAGGTTATGCTGGGGATAGAAGGAAACTATTCCTCGGCTTATGCCGGGGAGAGCCACATGTTGTGCTGGGGAGGAAGGAAAATGATCCCCGGGTTATGCCGGGGAGGTCCACATGTTATGCTGGGGAAAGGAGAATGATCCTCAGGTTATGCCGGGGAGGCCCACAGGTTATACTAGGCAAAGCTAGGGGATATGGCCCTAGATTTGGAGGAATGGAGTTAAGGATCGGGGATCCTATGCTGCCATGACTCGTATGATTCTCCTTTTCTTCTTTTCTTTTATGAAAAATGCGGGAAAGGATTTAATGAGAACTCTTCTTTTGGTTGACCATTGTTGCAAGGCTATTCTTAGCTCCTGTGCATTTCCTTTGGTTGTATCTTCTATTTATCCAATTGTTGTGGATTACAGCTGTTTCAGATTTTCAAACAAAGCACGATTCTTAGTTCAAAACGGTGGTCGATTTAATGTCCTTGGTTGCTTGATCCCGGTCTCACTTCTGTTGAGAAACCCTTTGGATTTCCTGACTTTACCTTGTTGGTTGGTCGGGTGAACTCATCTTTCAGATTTATTTAGCCTTCGTAGGCCTTTCGGTTATGATTTCTTTGCCCCTTTCGAAACCTTTGGGTGTCTTGAATTTTTGAAACTTTGTTGAGACAATTAGCCCACCTGGGGTTAATTCATTGTGCCTTCGTGGGCGTTTGACTTTCATTTTATTTCTTTCCAACCTTTTCTGTTTCTGAAGCGTCAGCCATCATGGCTAGCCGGGATCGGATAGGTGCGCCCGCTAAGACTAGGTATTTCTTTAGTCCTTGCAGGCAAGACCTATGAAACCGATCTTACCACATTTTCTTGTGGAATAGTCATGAAATCAAAGTTATGCCGAAAAGGATTCAAAGAAGAAGTATACAATTTAAAGAGAAGCGTCCTTTTCGGGGAAGAGAGAAGGACTTATTTAGGGGTGCATGCCGACTTAAAATGGACAGGACATGCTTCTCGGACTGGATGCCCGACCTGTACAACATTTCCAGCTTCTCGTGAATCGTATTTCAATCTTTTGAAACCAAGGAACCTTACCCGAACTTTTGATGGTGATATATCTCCTTTTCGGCTGACAATGCCCTTTGCGGGTTTTTTTCCAATCGACTTCTCTCATTTCTCTTCTCCTGTTGCCCAATAGTGCTCTTTACAAGTTTTCACTGAACGGACTCTCATTTTCATTTTCTCTACTCACCATCGCCTTATGGTGCCCGAAGGTTTTCACCGATAAGACTCTCTCGTTTTATTTCTCTCAATTTGAATGGTGCAAAATCCCACCAATGGCGTTTGTTGTTTCCCTGCCTTTGCTAATAGATGTAAGGACTTGATCCAGGTTTTGGTTAAAAGGAATTTGTATAGAACTACAACTTTGGAACCGGTTTGGCGGGTTCATGTCTGAATCATTACATCTTCTCCCCCAGTTTCAATTTTTGTGGAATTGGGATTTTCGTTTTGGTGTGACTGAACCTCAGAGAGAGGCTGCCTATATATCCTTTCAAAATAAAGTTAGGCGTAGTTCAGGAAGTGCTTGCTAAACTAATATTGTTTTGTTTTGTATATATTTTTCTCTTGTTTTCTTTTTCTTTTGTTTTCTTTTTTTCGATTGTTTTTCTTTTCTTTTTTTTTGCCTCTTTTTTATTGAATAGCCCTTCCGGGTTCCGAAGAGGGTGATCAAAGAAACATAACCGGCTCAAAGAGTTTGCAAAGGATTGATAGTGTTTGGGGTAATGGGAAAGAAAAGCCTTCGTCATTTCAACCAGACTGAATCACTGCCGTAGGGGGTTTAAACGTAGTACCTTTTTACCGCATCTGCATTCACTGTTGTTTCGTGAGGTATAATGCTCTTTTGGGCAATTTTTTTCTAATAATGTATGGCCCTTTCCAGTTAGGAGAAAATTTCCCTTTAGCTTCCTGATGGTGAGGGAGAATATGCCTCAATACAAGTTGTCCAATCTCGAAATTTCTGGGGCGCATTTTTTTGTTGTAGGCGCGGGCCATTCTTTGTTGGTAAAACTTGTCGTGAAATACCGCGGCCATTCGTTTTTTGTCAATTAATGACAACTGCTCCAGTCGAGTCATAACCCACTCACTATCCTCAATTTCTGCTTCAACAATTATCTTGAGCGAAGGGATTTCTACCTCTGCAGGTATAACAGCTTTAGTTCCATAGACCAATAAGTATGGGGTTGCTCTGACCGATGTGCGCACCGTGGTGCGATATCCAAGCAATGAAAAAGGCAGCTTGTCATGCCATTGTCTTGAGCTCTGAATCATTTTTCTCAGAATCTTCTTGATGTTCTTGTTTGCTGTTTCGACGGCATCATTGGCTTTGGGCCGCTAAGGAGTGGAGTTTCTATGTGTTATCTTTAATTGTTCACATATTTCTCCCATTAAACAACTAGTCAGGTTGGCAGTGTTGTTCGTGATTATGGTTGTTGGAATACCGAATCAGCAAAGGAGGTTGGAATGCCCAAAGTCTACCATAGCTTTCTTGGTGACTGACTTAAGTGTGATATCTTCGACCCACTTTGTAACGTAGTCAGTACCAACCAATATGAATCTATATCCATTTGAGGCTTTCGGTTCAATCAGCCCAATACCGTCCATGCCCCAAGCAGTGAATGTCCACGATGCTGACATAGGATGCAGTTCAGTTGGTGGTGCATGAATCAAATCATCTTGCATTTGAAATTTATGACATTTTCGAATAACGCTGAAGCGGTCTTTCTCCATGGTTATCCAGTAGTACCCCACCCGAAGTATTTTCGTCGCACATACCCGTTCATATGAGTCCTGCACACTCCCACGTGTACTTCATGGATAATCCTCCCGACTTGTTTGGCATCAACACATCTTATCAAGTTGAGATCCGGGGTTCTTTTGTACAAGATATCACCGCTCAGGAAGAAACCACTTGCATGCCATCTGATGGTTCTCTTTTGATCTCTAGTGGCTTGCTCGGGAAATTCTTGTGTTTTCAGAAATTTCTTAATATCATAATACCATGGTTGAGTGTTAGATTCTACCTCGGTCACATTACAATACCCATGCCTTTCCCTGATTTGGATTTCCAAGGGATCGATGTAGGCATTTCCGAGGTAAGGCAACATGGAGGCCAAAGTAGCGAGTGCGTCTGCTAACTCATTGTGACAGCAAGGAATGTACCTGAACTATACTGACTTGAACCATTTGCTGAGATCCTCCATATGCTGTCGATAAGGGATGAGTTTGACATCTCTAGTTTCCCACTCCCCTTGGGCTTGCCGAATGATTAGATCTGAATCCCCCATGATCAATAATTCCTCGACCTCTTGGTCGATAGCCATATTCATGCCCATGATGCAGGCCTCATATTCATCTATGTTGTTGATGCAGAAAAACCGAAGCCTAGCCGTGGCTGGGTAGTTTTGACCAGTGTGTGAGATTAAAATTTCCCCAATTCTTACGCCTTTTGCATTTACCGCTCCATCGAAGAACATTTTCCATGCAGTGATGTCCTCAGCCGTTACCTCCACCAAATTCACCTCCTAATATGGGAAATAAGTATTCCGGGGTTGATATTCATCATCAACTGGGTTCTCGGCTAGATGATCTGCTAATGCTTGGGCTTTCATTACTGTAGTGACATAGACTATGTCGAACTCGGTGAGTAAGATTTTCCATTTCGCTGATCTCCCTTTAGGCATCGGTTTTTGGAATATGTACTTCAAATGATCCAGCCTGGTTATGAGGTAGGTGGTGTGGGCTTGCAGGTAATGCCTCAGTTTCTGAACCACCCAAGTTAAGGCATAACAGGTTCTTTCTAGCAAGGTATATTTGGCCTCGTAGCTGGAAAACTTCTTGCTCAAGTAATAGATGGCCTATTCAATCTTTCCGGTGGCATTATGCTGCCCGAGAATCCAACCAAAAGATTCTTCCAAGACTGTCAGATATAGAAACAATGGCCTCCCTGGTTATGGAGGGACCAAGACTAGTGGATTGGACAATTAATCTTTAATCTTGTCAAAAGCCTCTTGACACTGATCTGTCCACTTGATAGCTACACCCTTTTTTAACAACCTGAATATGGTCTCGCACGTAGAAGTCAACTAGGCGATTAATCGGCTGATGTAATTCAGTCTTCCCAACAGGATCATTACATCCTTCTTGGTTTTCGTAGGTGGTAGCTCTCGAACGGATGTTATCTTTGTCGGATCTAGCTCAATCCCTCTCTGGCTGACGATAAACCCCAGAAGCTTGCCAGACGGGAGCCCGAATGCGCATTTGGCCAGGTTTAATTTCAGATCGTATTTGTGCAGCCTTTCAAAGAACTTTCGTAGGTCCAGTACATGATAACCTTGAGTTTTAAACTTGATAATAACGTCGTCCACATATACTTCTATCTCCTGATGCATTATGCCATGGAAGATAGAGTTCATGGCCTTCATATATGTTGCGCCAACATTCTTTAAACCAAAAGGCATAACCCTGTACCAATGAGTACCCAAGGAGTGGTGAAGGTAGTTTTCTCGGCATCTTTCTCATCCATCAATACCTGGTGATATCATTTGTAGCAATCCACGAAAGATTTATCTCGTGTTTGGCGTGGTTATCAACAAGGATGTGGATATTGGGCAAAGGGAAATTGTCTTTGGGACTTGCCTTATTCAGATCTCTGTAGTCCAGGCACACTTGGGTTTTCCCATCTTTCTTTGGCATTGGGACTACATTGGCCAGCTATGTGGTACATCGAACAAATCGGATTACTCCCGCCCCCAGCTGTTTTGTGATTTCTTCTTTGATATTCTCACTGACATCAGGCTTGAAATTTCTCTGTTTTTGTTGGAGTGGAGGGCATTCGGGGTAAGTAGGCAAATTATGAATCACCAAATCAACACTCAACCCGGGCATATCATCCTATGACCAAGCAAATACGTCTTTGAATTCAATCAGGAGTTGAATCAAGTCTCCGATTTCCTCATTTACATGGATGCTTATTTTGATTTCCCTGGTTTCGCCGGGACCACCCAAGTTAACCGGTTCAGTATCATTTAGATTTTGCTTAGGTTTATTTTCAAAATGTTCCAGTTCTCGATTGATTTCCCTAAAAGCCTCTTCTTCATCATACTCCGGCTCTTGTCTCATTATTTCACAATTAGGCGGCATGTTTGGATCGAGGCACGAAGTCCGTGAGCATGTCATATTATTTAAAGCCGCATTATTGGAACTGAAAGAAATGAATAAAAAGAAAATAGCAAAATCAGAAAGAATAAAGGAATATAGACGATGAAATATTGATTTCATTTCTTTAGAATTGTAAGAACGTTTGGGATATTAAAAGGACAGAAAACTAAAGGAAAACATCAGAGTTACATCTTGAAATAACTCGTGATGGAAGAAAAGATGGCAAGACAGGACTACCGAGCCTCCCGCCTGATTGGTAATGGGGTAGCCTTCCAATTTTGCAGTTTGGCGTATGGCCCCATGTATATCACCTCAGCGGTGCTCGAGTCTTCTCTAAGCTGAACCATGTTGGTTTCATACAATAGTTTTCTCATGGCCGCACATATTTCCTCTGTCTCATCAACCGTCAAGGTCTCATATTCTTCTTCCTCAGTGTACTTGGGCTTCACAAATGTTTCATACAAGTGGGGCAAGGGTCGAGGTAAAGCCCATCCATCACGCTTCCTGTGGTTCGCCCATGTTATATCCTCTGGTGTCGGGTGAAAGCCTAACTTGAAAATCTTCTCTGTAGTGGGCAAGGCAATCGGCTCAACTATCCCTTGTAAAGACCTTCCAAGTCCCTTCCCCGATTTGAATCCTTGTCGTATAATCTCCCTAGGTTGGTGACAGGGTTTTCCCACTTCATGTTGAGCAGCCACCACAATTTCGAAAGCTTGGTAGACTAAATGCTCACTGCCTTCTTTAGCTTCGAGGCAGGGGACGGAGGGATCGCGATTAATCGACTGTTCATCTTCACTACGGACCACGATTTCTTGGATCTCATGTTTAAATTTCAGCATCTGGTGCAGAGTGGAAGGCACAACTCCCCCCGCATGAATCTATGGCTCTCCCAAGAGGTAATTGTAGGATGTGTCCAGATCTAACACTTGAAAGGTTACCTCAAAATCGACAGAGCTAATGGTCAATAATAGATCGATCTCCCCAATTGTATCTCTTTTAATTCCATCGAAATCTCGAACACATACATTATTGGGGCAGATCCTCTCTGTCCCGATTTTCATTCTTTGTAATGTTAAAAGTAGGCATATGTCCACCCCGGAGCCTCCATCTACTGTTACCCTTTTGACATAGTATCCTTCACATTTAACGGTTAGATGCAGGTCTTTGATGTGGGAGGCTCCCTCTGGAGGCAAATCATTTTTACTGATTGTGATTTGATTGACAAGGAAGAATCTTTCTGCCATTCTCTCCAATTGTTCCACAGATGTTTGAGCCGGTACGTAAGCCTCATTAAGAGTTTTGGTTAGCACCTTCTGGTGCTCAGGAGAATCCATCAGCAAGGATAATAAAGAGACTTGTTCAGGGGACTTTCGGAACTAGCCCACTGCTTCATAGTCTGGCATTTTCATCATTCAGAAGAAAACATTCGCCTCGTCGGCGCTTACTGGCTCCTTGGGTGGGATCGCCGCTTGGTGGCACTGTTCACTTCCTCCAAGTCAGAGTATTTCTTGATAGGGTAGCTTTCTTGAGTTTTCTAGTGACTTCTTTGCCTTTTATGTCACCACCATTTCTTGATAGTTCCAAGGGACTACAAAGGGGTCTATCATAGGCCTCTGAGGTGCGCGACCAACCACCACGGGCTCATTCAGCCTTGGCAGATTAGTTGGTTCCCGCACCACATAGATTCCTTTGGGTATGTACATTGTCCTGTTCAACTCAAATCTCTTCGGGGGACTCAGAGTTAACTGCTTTTCTCGGCGACCCCGTGGGACATAAAGGACAATTTCTTTGACAGGTGCCGTCTTAGTTTTAGCCTCAACCTTCTTTTCAGTTTCTGGGTACGTGGTTTTATTCTTCTTTTCTTCAGCTTTCTTGGAGGTAGCTCTTGGCTTTTTATTTGCGTCAGCAATAGCAATTATGGCTTTCAAAGCAGGGCCAAATTCTTGTCCTCGTATATCATCTCGATTATCAGTCCGTTGTTATGGGCCGGTAACAGGTTGTTAGTCACATTCGGGACATCTTCATCCCTCAAAACGATTTCTTTTTCTTTTTCATTACTCTCCCTTTCTTCTTTTGTTGCTTTTGTTTTTTGTTATTTTTATGATTACGGTCGAACCCTATAAAGATTGCCTACGTATCATGCTCCACATAAATCAGACCTAGAGTAGTTCATGCAAATAAAAAGTGAAGAAGAAAATATTTGGAATTTTCAATTTTCATAATAACAAACTTAGATTACAAAGACTAAAAAAACTGGCAGACTCTGGTTAAAGACGAACTACTGACTCGAAGAGAACTAACCATGCGTAAAAGAAAATACATACTCTAAAACCAACTGACAGACTTTTAAAGAAAAATACAATTCTCAAGAAATCATGAATACATTGGGACTTCAACTGTCCTGCGATCCGTGAGGCATTGTTCAGCCTTGCCGCAGATCGACTAGCCAAAACCCCTTGGAGGTGATGAAGATCTTCCATTACGCGGCAAACAAAAAGCATTGCGGTGGGAAAGATTATGGATCAAGGCATATCCTCACAGCTGCTACACTTCATTGCGAAATAGTGGGCGATTCTTTTTATTCTCTCTCGTATGACACCCTTCTCCTGCAATAACCACCCAATCTGCTCAGTTCTAGCTCCCAAAATTTG
Source organism: Nicotiana benthamiana (assembly GCA_034376525.1). Classification (NCBI taxonomy): domain Eukaryota; kingdom Viridiplantae; phylum Streptophyta; class Magnoliopsida; order Solanales; family Solanaceae; genus Nicotiana; species Nicotiana benthamiana. Next base: position 64,826,328 of record CM067331.1, on the reverse strand, counting down.
TACGTCAACTTGAGTCTTCTTTTGAAGCTGCTGCAAATCCAATTCTAATTGTGCTAATGCTGTGTAACAATGTTCCTTACAATTTTGAACTCTTTAGCCTGTTTAAGCATTTCAATTTCTTTAATGGCGACCCTTTTCTTTGACCCTATCACCACACCGTCAAAATCTTCTTTTAATTGCCTAACGAGACGTGCTCGTTCTGCCGCATTTTCAATAATTGTTTTCGAGCCCTGGATAGTTTCCTTTTTGTTTTGTTCAAATCAAAACTGTAATCATTCACCTTCTGTCCAAACCATCTATATCTTTTGTATCCTTGGCACTCCGGACGGGATTTTCCACTGTTACTTTCATTTTCTGAATTTGGGCCCGAATGGCCTCATTTTACTTGACTAGTTTGTTCTTTTCGCCTTCATCTGCAGTGGTCTGCAAATCTTTCTCGAATTGCAAATTCAATATCTGCTTCTCCAGTTTACTTATCGTAGCCTTGTACTCATGTTCCTTAGCCAACCAGTCCCAATGCTCTTAGAGATTCTTCAACGAATTCCTGGAGATGGGGCCTTTTGGCTGGCCTCTCGAACTCAATTTCTCTCATGTACCAAGCAAGGTATCCTGGCAACACTTTTGCCTCTAGATCTATCACGTACACAAGTGTTTGCTGTTAGGCATTGGCATTCATTCCAAATTTTGCGAACCATTGCTTCGGGGAACCGACCATCAGGTCTAATCTCGACTACCCGGATACTGAGATCTTCGATATTTGGTACTATCTAAAATCTCCCAAGTTGTCTCAGAACCCGATGGGTGGCATAAGGTTTGATGCTCCTAAGACCCATCAGAAGGAAGTGAGGCTCTGTTACCGGCATGTATATGATATCGTCCGCAGACAACCATCCCTGCATCCACTCTATTTGACCTACAGTGAGGGACTGAAAGTAAGATATCCATCCTGTTACTCCTTCAGGTAAACTGAACCCTTCAATCCTCATGTAAAATTCTTCTATGCAAGTTTTATCCGTTGACCCATGGCTCATGAATTGGGGACGGTGGCATAGATGTTCGGTTATCCACATTTGCAACAATAGATTACACCCCTCAAAGAAATGTTTCCCGGCCTTGCAAGTTGTGAGAGCACGAAAGATCTCAACTACTATCATAGGCGCGAGTGCACTTGGCTTAGGTGCATAGAGTGCTGACAACCCCTGCTATTTTTATGTCGATGTTCCCATCCTTTTTCGGAAACACCAGGAGCCCTAGGAAAGCCACCATAAAAGCGAAGCGTCTGTGTTCTTCCCATTTGACACGGTTTCCTTTGCTGCAGATTTTGTTCTCTAGTTTGTTGAAACCCCTTATATGACCATATCTGCTATACATGAATGAAAAAGTGCAAAACCCTGCCGCCAAGTTCGAGTCGTCTACCACTATGCTTATTTTCAGGGTATCTAGGAATTCATGCACATCTACAACTCTTCGAGCAACCAAATACTTGTGTCTCAAAAGAAGTTCTGCATCTCCAACGTATCCGACTATTTCTTCTAAGGTCGGGGTAAGTTCAAAATCTGAGAAGTGGAACACATTGTGCACCGAGTCCCAGCACGTGACCAACGCTATTATGATGTCTTCCCGCGGTACAATCTCTAATACCCCGGAAGGCCCCTCAAATATTTCTTTACCTTGTCATACCCTTTTCTAGCTAGATCGTCCCTCAATAGCCGCAACCCCAAAGGGATTCGGCTTACAAACGAGAAAGGTTCGTTTTGGATTGTGCTCACCCTGTACATTTATTAAGGCGCATTAGCATCTTAGGACATTTATTCCATTTGACTTTAAAAATCAAAATTGACCCCCTTTCTTTTACAAAATTTATTTTCTAAAATTAAAGCCTAGTTTTGCAAATACGGCCTTTCAGCACTTTCGGAGGAAGATTTTAAGGTTGTGCCTGCTAACCAGCCAAAAATAAAACCCCAAAGGTGACCGTTTTTGCAAAATCAGCCTTTCGTCGTCCCTTTCGGTAAAATTCGGCTATTCGTGACAACAACGGCATCACCTGATTTATTTTAGAAAACAAATAATATTTTACATTTGTTTTGATTTTTTGGCTATTTTTGCAAAAGGGAGGTTGGACCCGATGGGGGTTGACTATGTATATCACACCTGGTGAGAATCAAACCAGCGTAGTTTGGGCAAAACATTTTGTCAAAACCAATTTTTTTTGTAAAGTCCTGTTTTTTCTTTTTCTTTTTTTTTTCTTTTTCTTTTTCTTTTTCAAAACTCTGGGAGCATATCAGTGCTATTTGAACATTGGTTTTGCAAAACAAGTGATCACCATCGTTTTGCCCCAATACTGCTATTTTCTCAATTTTCTCTCCTTATTCACAGTTCAATCTTCTCTCTTTATTCACAAGCCAGTCAACATGCAAATCCAAAGCAAATAAATGTGCAAGTAGCACGTAATATGCATAAGGATGGTCTTTTCATTTCTGGTCACCTGTCCTAGACAGACCCAACCCCTGTGTTAAGTCCCTAAGTCAAATGAACTGTTGGAAACACGTTCTCAAGGCATTATACTAAACGTGTGTTCATATTTGTAGGTTTTGATGAATGACAAACTATGCGCAAATTGACATATGACGAGGTCCAAGCACAAGCGCGAAATTGATATATAACAAGATTCAAGCACAAGACAAAGATCGAGATTAAGTTTTATATGAGTCGGTATTTAATTGTGATCTTGATCCGACAACTTAAACTCAAGACTTGGCTTCTCTCGTAAAAATACTTTTAACAAATCATGCATATTTAATTTAGAGCAAAATGATTTTAAGTAATGCATATTTACTTTTGTCAAAATGATTTTTAAACGCGCCTCTAAAATCTGGACTAAGATAATCGATTATGTACTTATGATAATCGATTATGTTTAAGTCAGCTGCTTGACAATCGATTGTGAACTAATGACAATCGATTGTGTTAAGGCAGTGAGCATCAGATTTTTCAAATCTGCATGACAATCGATTGTGAACCATATGACAATCTATTGTGATGAGGCAGTGTCCATCAAAGTTTTTCAAAACTCAAAATAATCGATTGTGAAGCTAATGACAATCGATTGTGAGGAGACAGTGTCCATCAGATTTTTCAAAGTCACAAAATAATCGATTGTGAACTTATGACAATCGATTGTGTTGAGGCAGTGTCTTCCAGACTCTTTCAAAGTTATTAAATAATCGATAGTGAACTTATGACAATCGATTGTCAAGAGGCAGTGTCTAAATTGATTTTTCAAGACTGATATATAATCGATTGTTAACTTAGTATAATCGATTGTATAACTGACCGTTGCCCAAATATTTTCAAATACCGTCAGGTAATCGATTATTGATTTCCTATAATCGATTGTTTTAATTAAAATCTGGAAAGGATTTTTTGAACGTTGCTGAGTAATCGATTGTAGATTTTTGACAATCGATTGTTTTACGTAAAATCTGGAAAGGATTTTTTGAACGTTGCCAGTAATCGATTATTGATCTTATATAATCGATTGTTATGCGTAAAATCTGGGATTGATTTTTGGAAGAACTGGCAAACAATCGATTGTGGTAACTTGACAATCGATTGTCACTGAGTAATTTCAGCAACTCTTAATTGGCAATTAGGCAACGGTAATACAAGGTTTTTCTACTATAAATACAGCTTCAATTAAGTCTTTTAAGTACAACAATACACAACAACTGATCATACAAATTGCTAAAGGTTGCACACTTTATTGCTTATCATTTTATATTCATTACATAAGCTTTTGAGAGCCAAAATTCTTGTCAAAAGTTGTTGCGATCTTGAGCGTATTCTTTTTACTCATATCTACTCTTAAAGGAGTGTCTTGTTTGAGTGCTAAGTGTTTTTGTACACTTGAAGGGAAGTGTTAGTCCCTTGTGTTGTAAGAAGGAACTTGTGTTTCCTTGGTTGAAGTCTTGAAGTGTTGTATCTCCGAGCAAAGGTTGTTGAGGCATGTGTCCTCAAGTTGTAACGGTTTGTTAAGCACCCGTAAGCTTAACAAGTTAGTGGAAATCTCGAGAGAGTCTCTCGGGGACTGGACTAGCCACGGGTTGTGGTGAACCAGGATATATCGGTGCGTTTATTCTAATTTATTTACTTATCGCACTTATTTATTTCCTGCAGTTTTTAAATTCCGCAAGTTTATGCTAATTTTATTAAAACGCTATTCACCCCCCCCTCTAGCGTTAAGCGTATTATCTAACATGAACGTGATGCAAACAAATGTTCCTACTAGGGATCCAGCATGAGGTTTTGTTATAATAGGTTCAGAACCTAGGTATTTGTTCTAGACTGTGTACCCGAGCGAACACCTCGAGTCGAGGAGGGGGCTACATACCGGGGACCCGCAAGATCGTCCGGCTTAGTAACTTGTCCGAGACTCATTCTTATTTCAAGGTATGATACTAACAGAATAGGGAGTCTCGACTAGCGAGCCCCTCCCCGAAGATAAAAAGAGAAGGGTTTCGTAATAGTTTATATATACAATTCATCCAATATCAAAGCGGTAAAGCATTTAGCACTTATAGCATGGAACATGTAATGAAATAAGATAAAGCCGAATATAATAGTTATACTAAGCTCGGATTCTTGAACCCTGAACCAGAGATTCGGGGTTCTTTGTCCCCAGAGAGTCGCCAAAGCTGTCACACCTCATTTTTTACACAGCTACCCCGAAGGATAAAACGTATAAGGGAATTTTTCCAATTAAAGTGATATTATTCGAAATGAGATTATTTATTTATTTAGAGTCACCACTTGGGATGTGTTTGGCATTTGGTGTCCCAAGTCACCGGTTTATTTAAGATCCCAAATCGAGGAAATTATTTTTTCGACTGCCCAAGTGGAGTCTGCGAACTAGAAATTCTGAGTAAGGAATTCTGTTGACCCGAGTGAAGGTGTAAGGCACCCTCGGATCCCGTGGTTCTTGCATGGTCGCTTAAACTATTATAAGCAGCTAAGAATCTAATATTTATACACGTTCATCAAATAGTGCAATTTACTTTATTACCGCTTTTAATATTTTTTAAAGAAAATTACAATGTCATTAAAACATGCTGCAAACCACGTCACATAAATGCACCCCCCAGTTTTTGACATATTTCAACTTGATTGAGATTTGGATTTGGGTCACAAAAATTTGCACCCGTACTTAGGAAGATAAAATTATTAAAGACGCGCCTAAAGCGACAAACGTGTTATTATCTCAGAAGGAAGACGTGAAGTTCGCTAAACGGAATATCCCAAATTTTTCTAAAGCCCACTAGGATTTTCTACAAGATTTGTCTCTAAAACAGTTAGTTAATTAGCATTGGAGTCCGGACTTTCAAACTCAAGTCCATATTTAAATAAGAAGAAATTTCCCTTTATTACAATGTGTTATCTGTGAGCATGTGATTTTTACCCCGTTGACATTACTCCTACAAGATTCTCAAGCTTAGGATTTTTTCTCATAAATATTTATATTTAGGATTTAATTGCGCATATCAGTGTGTGCTTTCATTCATGCATGCATAAAAAATCATAAAAAATACAAAAATTACACAAGCATTTAAGATTTAATTTCACATAGTTTTGTTAAATTAATTGGTAATTAAGGTTTATGTTTTGCAAAATATAAAATCACAAAAAAAATCAAGTAGTTATTTCGATATTTTATTGTTTAGCATTGTATGGTTAACTTTCATTTTTTTGCATTTGTGATGCATTTTGCACAAATTAGGTAGTTATTAGTGTCATTTAGCCTAATTAGGATTTTAAAATATAATTAGGAAATAAATAAATACGAAAAAAAAATTGGATTTCAATAATTAACCCAGACTGGCCACAATTGGGCCAAGCCTGGGTGGCTCAAAGCATTGAACCTTTCTTAAATACCCAAGACCCAGCCCAATAACTTGTCCCTGATTCGGTCCGTGTAAGAGACGCCCCAAAATGACACCGTTTTGGGGCGATCAATCTCAGCCGTTCATCACAACCAATCCAATGGCCCTGAAACCCCTACCCCAAATCTCATATATATGTCCAAACGCCTCATGTATATTTAGATACCAAAACCGTCTTCCTCGTATCTAACTACATCGGTGTATCACCACCCCGTCGCCACCATAAATCTGTCGTCTAGCACCCCTCAACCCCCCTAATGTCGCCGTCAGAAATCGTCTCATGGTGGCGGCCAGCCACCAAACAGCCTCAAATTTACACCACTAGACCTCCTCAACCTCCCCTTTCCCCTCCCACCATTATTTTCCCTCAGAAATTACCCCAGCTCATCGAATATTTGCCAGAAGAGTCGCCGTCTCCGGTGACACCGATCCCAAATCAAACCAAAATAACACCATTGGACCACCTTGTCTCCCTCTTCCCAACCATCTAAACCCTGTCCTTCGAGTCCTCGCGGATCGTTTCGAATATCTAATCAAAATTTAACCCCAAACCCTAATCTCTCAGAATCCCATGAAATTGGTCCCAGACGACCGTCTCACGTCCCCATCCACAACCCTGCCACCCATAACCCTCGAATGCAACTAGATACGACCAAAGTCTGGACTGAAACCCAGACCCCATCCCAAAATTACTCAACCCTAACCAAAATATCCCATCCTCCTTTCCAACAATGAGACAAGGGTCTCAAAAGACCAAAAAGCCCTCTTAGAAAGTGCCGAAGATCTGGAGATTTGAAAAAACCCTATTTTAGGGTTGCAACGCTAATAAGCTAAGTTCCATGTATGCTTGATTTTTGTGTGCTTTCTTGTTCTAATTGATTTATCTTCTTTGATTTTTATTTGTTTGAATTCATCTTCATCTTCAAAGTCATATGTCTTCTCTTGCTTTTGATTTTCTTTCTTGTTACTTGTTTAGATTCGTTGTTTTCTATCTTTTCATCTTCAAGATATTCTGAATATTTGTTTCCATTTAGAGTTACATGCTCATCCCTGTTTTCCATTTATCTTCCTGATTTTTCATTTTTCATCATTGGAAAATTTTGAATAGTTGTTATATGCTCATCCTTGTTCTCTTCTGTTGATCTACTCTATTTTTTATTTTGTTTAAGTATATTATATTTGAAATTCTGAGTAGACGTCTACATCTAGAGTTATATACTTGTCCTGGTTCTCTTTTCTGATTACTCTTGATTTTATTTATTTTCATTTGATAAATATGATAAGTCTCGTTATTTCTATTCTGAGTGTTTAATTTCCGTTATTCATCTTTTAATTACTTTAATTGCTTTTAGTTTTCTACTGAGTGTTTTAATTTGGTCATCCGTATAATTCATGTGTAGTTGCTTTAGGTTCTCTTCTAATTATTTTGGTTCTTCTTTTCATTTGCTTCTCAGTTTCATTGATTTTTTCATGTAAGGACATGCATGCCCATTTACTCATCTATTAGGTTTTTCTGGTTAGTGATTTGTTTTCCATCATATGTCTTGGTTTTAAGATTGGATGACCTTCTTATTAATAGTTTGTTTAATATCTAAATTCATGAGTGTCCATGAATAAGCATGCTCTGATTTTTCATTTCTTCTGGTCCCAAAATCGATTAGTATCTATGTGCTTCTGAAGGTTGTGATAATTGGTTTCATCTTTGTTGCTGAGTAATTTAAAGTCCACATTAAGATATTTTCTTGAATCTATGTGTTGCATAACCCTAGGTTATTTGTTTCTGCATAATTTAGTCTGCAATTCAGAATTTGATCTTGGTCTATAACCTGAAGTAATTAACTTGGGTTAATTTCTTACCAAATAGATTAGAACCAGGGTTTAAAACACTTAGGCCACTAACTAGGAAAAGGGACAGGGGTATTGAAGGCATTTGAACATAGGGAATCTTGTGACAAACTCCTGAAACCTTCTAGTGAAGGTTCAAAGTGTAATTTCCGTTAATTATGCCCCAAAACTTGAGACACAAGTTAGAAAATCAAGGACCATTTAGGAAAAACTGAAAAATGGATAAAGGACTAAAAGGAAAACAAAAAGATTCATGTTGCCCTAATATTTAGTTATAAAAGGAACATCTGATCATTTTCACGGAGAGGTTTTTTTTAGAGGACTCGGAGGATTTTTCTAGATTTTTTGAGAGCTAGAGGATACTTTTTAGATATAGAGATACACTCTCATTAATATTCAGCTGAAATTTATTTCAAGGAGTTGTTCTGATTGAATCTTCTTTAATAGTCGAGGTTGTATTTATTATAATTGGAAGAGGGAATGATGCATGTGCATTTTAGAGCTGTTAGAGAGATCTATCTTCATTATTTGCACCTCAAACTTCCTGAGTTCCTGGGTTTACTGATCATTTGGTTGTTATGCTTGCTTGCTATTCGCTTAACTTGCTCATATGTCTCCCTTTACGGCTGAAATTCCGGGTAATAATCCTCACTCAAAATCTGGGAAGTAATAGCTATGTACGTTCGAGATTATAGCTGATAATGAAGACAATAGTATTTTTATGTATCAATGTCGTATTATGAATGTTATTTACCTTTGTGTAGCATTTATGGTGTTGTAATAAGTATGAATGTGTAATAATGTTGGACTGTATTTGGACTATAACCTTAATCTGTCTAGGTTTCAGTAGATTTAAAATAATTTAGTCCAAAATTTACTTAGTGTTCGCAATTTGTGTTGTAGTAGTGACTCGATAGGTGTAAAATGTTTAGCTTTCAGAATTCTTTGTAATTTGTCTAGGTTTCAGAATTCTTTGTAAAATGTCTTCAGTATTTTCAAAAATGAACATTTATACGATGTCGATGATTGTAGTATAGTCGATAAAAGGGTTGTTGTCATTTCCTATGATGGACTTATAGTCCAACGTTATTGGGCACAATTGGAAGGCCCAACTGCTGTTAGTTGTGACATAAAGAATATAAATTTCTTGGGCTTTCCATAAAATGAAGCCCAAGTCGCATAACCAACCACGAATGAGGCTAGAAATGTAGGTGCTAAGTCTCTTTAAATGCATCATCCGCGTAAGAAATAATTAGGATGTATTTTTAAGAGACGAGTATAATAGAAAACAATAGTCATTTTAGGTTGCCTTTTAAAATTTAGTGTGGTGCGCTAACATAATCATGCACTACTTTGGCTCCTTAAATGTAATAAAAAATGCCGAGAAATTTGGAGGTGTTGTTTAGTGAATTTTATGGCCTTCCATGAATTTTCCAATGCGTAGTCGTGCAATTTTAAAATTAATAATGTGATGCTGACATTGTTGGAGCAACATGGCTACTTCACCAGCGTTGCCACTCAAAATGTCTACAAACATCTCAAGGGGTTCGTGGATACCTATTGAGGGAGCAAGCAAACTAGTGTGTCCGAAGATGCACTCCGATTAAGACTCGTCCCATCTTCACTTAGAGGGAAGGCTTTAGATTGGCTTGAGAGACTCCCAAATCATTCCATCACTACTTGAGATGAGCTGGTAGACAAGTTCATTGCAATGTTCTTTTCACCGGGACATATGGCAGCATTAGGGGATGAAATCTTGGCTTTCAAGCAGGAGCCCACCGAACCTTTGCAAGAGATTTGGGAGACATATAAAAATATGGTGTAGGAATGCCCCAACAATGATATGACAGAGAATATGTTGCAACAAACTTTCTAGAGGGGCATTAATACTATAAATCAATGCATAGTAAATAAACTCGATATGGGTAATTTCATGAAATTGACGTATGATGAAGCTTGGGCCATTCTTGACGAGATGGCTGACACATCCTCAGCTTGGCAAAGTATAGCCAATGTGTCACAGGGTGACCCTGTTTAACCAAAAACTGGAATTTTAGTCAAAGCTAGAATTTAGAAGAACTCAGGGTACTGATAATCAAAAGAATGTATAAAAGGAATTAAATTATATAGCAGAAGAATATTTAAAGAATAAAGCAAGTAAACAAAGATATATTTCAATGATTTTTCGTGTCCTCAACTGATCAGATGTTTCCCCTTTTATAGTGTCCTAGAGATATGCATTTTGCCCAAATCATTATGAGGATATTATGAGTAATTAAACACATTGAATGCTACATTACATAATCATTACATTTAATACGAATTCCCTAATATATTTCGTATTTAATGTCTGTTATGTGTTGTATCTGCGCTCTTTTTGCTGTCAGATTTATTCTTTTGGCCTCTTGGATATAAATGACTTCAATAGGTATGGGCGCTGAATTATTTGAATAGCTACATGTGCCTTCTGTTATGTTATTAGCTCGTGCCTATTCTAATTCGTCCATGTTGTTGCATGTCCCTCTTAACCAGCTATCATCCTTTGACCACTTTATCAGTCTACGTGTCATGACACATTTCCTTAGATACAGTTTTTTCCAATACAGATAGTCCCCTCCACTTTCCATTTATTCATGCGTTGAATATTTGGGAAGTGGATTTCATTAAAAGAAAATTTTTGTCACCATAAATGCTATGACAAAACAGACGCTTCAATTATTGCTTCCATTTAATGCTTTGTATACATGTTGTTTTCTCATTGGTTTTGCAGCTTTGCATTCCTTTTCAAGGCTTTTCCTACGGATCCACTATTCTTGAAGTGTCAGTTATCATTATTATGGTTCTTCCATCATTGTACTTTTTCCTTTTGCCGGTTGTCCCTCAATACAAATATAACTTCATTCTTTCTCTTCTGTCACATATAACTTATTGAACACCCAAAGTTTTTAAATCTTTATTTACTTCTTCCCCACTTCGATCTTGATCTTCTTCACAACGACTTCACCAAACCCTAACCGTAGGAGAACCACCAGTTTAGATAACTTTCCCAATGCTGATGTTGCTAACATGGCAGATGTTGACTTTCAGAAACCATAGGTGTTGTGGAGATCATACACAAATTTCGTGGTTGGGTAGAAAAATTGTTAAGCACCGCCCCAATGGAGGTTAGGTCATGGAAAAATCTTTCCAGTCGCTGCGATTGGAAAGTAAAACTCATGGTATGAGTTTTAATTTTTTTTTCTTGTATATACATAAATATTTTCTTTTATTTTTCTAACTTTTATCCTTCTTTTTTATCAGGATTTGCTATTCGAGGGGTCACTTCTAGAGCAATCATGGCTTCTCATGACTCTTTGGATACTCGTACCTCTTTGGCCCAAGAAATAGTCTTGGGTTCTTCTTCCAAAAGAAAAGTTGTTGAAGAAGAAGACTCTGAAGAAGAAGATGAAGACTCCCTGGAAATGAGGCCATGAGCCAGGAGACGTATCGTCTTCGATGACGAGGCTGAAGTCTCTCCTCATCTGTGTATTACCGAGCTGGTTGTTGCTCCAGTTATCATTCTTGATGATGGCATCTCTATTCACGACACTTGCGAGTCTAATGACCAACTTTTTGATAGTGTCTTTGGTAGTGGAAATTTAGGACCTGTTCTAGATGAACTTCCCTTATCTTCTATTTCATCTCCTTTACCTGTGATTGCTTATTTAGCTGCATCAACCGTTTCTTTTGTTCCTTCCTCCACTATTTTTACTCCTTCCACCGCTCCTCCTTTGACAATTCCCCCACTAGCGTTCACCATATGGAGGTGGGTTCTTCAAGTAGAAGTACTAATATGAGGAGCATAACCATTGAAGTTCCTACAAACAAGAGCCTCTAGAGAAAGTTCGGCTAAGCTAATATTTGGCTCGACCCTTTGACTGGCCCAATCGAGAAAGCAAAGCTTGAAAGCCATAGCAGCCTGACCCTTATGAATGACGTAGTGCATGCCACTTTGAAGGTATTTTCTTTTCTTCTCCACTTTGTAAATATTTATGACATTGGGATTCTTACTTCTGTTTTTTTATTAGGCCAATATTATTGGCACCGAGTTGATGAACAGAATCTCCCTCTTGGAGAAGGTAGCACGTGACTTGGATAAGGCTGCTCATGATGCGGAGAAAGCTTCTCGCGATTCTCAGTTGGAATCAAACAACTGGAAGGAACAGTTTGACAGTGGTAAAATTGAGATGGAGGATTTACAAGAGAGTAGAAGTACCTTAGAACAACAAGTATAAGCGTTAACTTCGGAGCTAGCGGTTATCAAGGCTTTCTTGATCCAAGCCGAGAAGGAAAATGAACACGTTCAATCCTCTTTTTCGGAGCAACTATCTAAGGCTAGCAAGGAGAATAGGGCATTAAAGGAAATGTTGGCTACAAAAAAAATTTTACTCTAGAGAACTTGTGCAAAACTTAAGTCAAGAACAAGAGGACCTTCTAGCTTCTGTTGGCAAGGTATATGCTTTAGAGAGCTCTCATGCTTCGCTTCAAGCTTCTTGTAATTTTGCCTTGGCCGAAAATAAAGAGCTTAAGAGTGAGGTTGCTGCTTGGGAAAAGGATTATGAGTTCCTTGAAGAAAATTTTGATGTTGAGTTAAGTTGGGCTTTTCTGAATTCCCGTCGTGATACCCTGCTAAAATTGGGCAAGAAAGTTTTGACCTGGAAGGTGAATTAGCTAAGGTCAATGAAACCATAAAACAAGCTCAACAACCATATGACTTCCCTTCTCCCGTGATTGAAGCTCCCATGGTTGAGGCTCATACGGGTATCACATCTTCTTCAATCCCAATCAAACCCACTGCTGCAAGCCATGTTGAAACCACCTCTGCTGAAGCACTCGAGTTGAGCCTATTGATGTGAATCAAGTCAACTTGCAACCACTGATGCTCCTATCCATGTTGAGCCTGCTGCTATTGATGCACCTTCTTCAGTTCCCAAATCTTTTAATAAAAAATTTATCTTGAATTCCTTGTTTTTGTTGCAGGTACCTCTTTGGAAAGTCGTGTTAGAAACCCTTAGCTTCATCTAAGGGTTTATTCTTAGAAAATTATAGTAAAAGCCTTAGTTCCATTTAAGGGTTGATTTTTGGAAATCAAGTCCCTAAGTCATTTATGGGGAAATCTATATAAACAATTTTACAGTTTTGTGATCAAGTTCGTACTTAATCTTAAGTATTTTAAGAAGTTTTTGATGTTAGACTTATGTTTATTTTATTGCCTTTATTTTTAAGGACTTATAGAATAACTTGCATTTTTCTCTTTGAAAATACTTTTGTTAATCTCATGTGTAAATAGTTTTAAACATGAGTTTACAAAAGAGGGTCCTTTTATATTTCGACACTTAATGAAGAAGACGTCTCAACTTCATAATGGTGTTAACATACGATAAAAGAAATAGGAACACACATGTTTTTTTAAATAACATTGACAAGTTTTTATTTTAAAACTTGACAAGTTTTGAATAGCATCGCACATATATTTGAATTTCATCTATAACTTTCTCGTAATTGTTTTTCCTTGTAATAGATTTTTAAGAAAAAATAATAAACACGAGGTCTTTCTTTATAACCCACTTTAGAACAATAAATACAAGGTTTTTCTTTATAACCTGCTTCAGTACATAGCTTTTACCCTAACTACAGTAAGGTTTTCTTTAGCCTTGGCTCATGACTTCATGTGACTTTTATTACTCTGCACTTGACTTTTTCAGGCTTGATTTTTCTTTAATCTTCTCTGCCTTCTTTATATATACTTGTGTATATTATGTAATCCCCCAAGTGTTTGAGTGTTGAAGTATGAAGCTCGAGCATTTGATAGTTTCTCTCATTTGGTCCTTTTCCTGAAAAGGAAACACATACGGGACTCGGAGGTACGATAATAGATGAAGACTACTTAACATGTTTAAATTTCTATCAGAATAATTGTAACCATAGGCTAGGAATTTTAGGTTGTCATCATTTACAGGTCGTGATGCATCATTTAGTGTGGGCTAGCTTTTTTCCTATCATCTAAAATCGTTAGTAAAATTTACCAATTCAAAAAATTAAATGCAAAATAGTGATACCTGACCGTGGGTATTCCTTAGAAATAATATCTCTTCAAATAAACATCATTCCAATGTGAAGGTAATACTTTGCCATCCATTATCTCCAATTCATATGCTCCCTTTCCTGCTATATTCTGAACTTTATAGGGTCCTTCCCATGTCGTACTTATTTACCCGCATTAACTGTCTTTGAAGATTGAAAAACCTTTTTAAGCATGAAGTCCCCAATTTTAAATAATCCGAGGCATGCTTTTCGATTATAATATCGTTCTATGACTTGTTTTTGTGCTGCCATTCTTGTTAATGCAGTTTCTCTCCTTCCTTCGAGTAAGTCATGGTTGACTCGCATTTCTTCGTCATTAAATTCTTGTATTACCTATGTGAATCGCGTACTTGGCTCTCCTATCTCAACTAGAATCAGTTCCTTAGTTCCATAAACTAATGAAAATGGTGTTTCTGACGTGCTTGTTTTTGCAGTTGTACGGTATGCCCATAAAACTCCAAGTAACACCTCAGGCCAACTATATTTTTGATTCCTTTAGCCACTTCTTTAGATTGCTGATAATAATTTTGTTCGTCGATTCTGGTTGCCCATTTCCCACCGGGTTGTAAGGTGTTGACGTAATCCTCTTAATTTGCAAACTTTGAAAAAATCCAGTGATTTGAGCTCCTATAAATTGAGAGCCATTATCACACACAATCTCCTTTGCTACTCCGAATCGGCATATGATATTTCTCCAAATGAAATCTATGACATCTTTTTCTCGTACATGTTTAAATGCACCTGCTTCTACCCATTTAGTAAAATAATCAGTAAATACGAGCAAAAATTTTACCTATCCTTTTGCTTGTGGTAATGGACTAATGATATTCATTCCCCATTTCATAAATGGACATGGCGCGATTACTGGATTTAGCAACTCCTCAGGTCTATGCATATTGTTACCATACTATTGGCATTTATCGCATTTAGCCAAGAAATTTTCTGCTTCTCCTTCTATTTTAGGCCAGTAATAGCCTACCCTAATAAGGGTTCTTACCAATGACATTCCTCCCACGTGATTTCGCCCCTCATGAACCCCTCTCATTACATATTCTGTTTGAGAAGGTCCAAGGCATCTTGCAAGAGGTCCTCCAAATATTTTGCAATAAAAATTGCGTTGCTTTAAGCAGTAATGGGCAGCCCACTTTCGAAGCGCATAAGCTTTCTTTTTATCTTCAGGAATGGTACCATACTGCAAAAAGAAAAATTTCATTTCTCCAATCCCAAGTTAAATTGTTAAAATTTACCTTATTTTTATCAGGATCAAGAACTGAATGAAATAAATGTATAATTGAGGCATTTGAATTGCTTGCCAGGTCAGCCGCTGATGCAAGGTTAGATAAAGAATATACTTCAACATTCTCATCCCTTGGTATTGTGTAACTTTCCAAGTTTGAAATTGCTTTCTCAATTCACGTACCTTTTCTAGGTATTGTTGCATCCTTGATTCCCTGGCTGTATAAGTCCCAAGTATTTGATTAACCACGAGTTGTGAATCACTCTTGATTATAATCTGATTCTATGCCAAGTTCTCGTGCCAATTCTAGGCCTGTAATAACATATTCATACTCTACTTCGTTCTTAGTCATGGAATTACATTTAATGGCTTGTCGAATGGTTTCACCCGTAGGTCGTACCAAGACAATCCCTAAATCCGCGCCTTTTACATTATATGAAACATCAGCAAATAAAGTCCAAGTTCCTGGGTTAGCTCCATTTAACACTTGCAACTCTTTTTCTTCTTCTAATTGCGTATCTTTACTAAATTCATCCCAAAATCAACTAATACTTGTGATTTTATAGTAGTCCTAGGTTGATAGGTGATTTTTTATTTACTTAACTCAATAGCCCACTTAGCCAATATTCCTGATAACTCATGTTTATGCAATATATTTTGCTAAGGGTAGGCAGTTATCACAGCAATAAGATGACACTGAAAATAAGGTCTCAATTTCCTAGATGCCATGATTAATGCAAGTGCAACTTTTTCTTACCTAAGGATCCCGTGTTTCCGCATCAAATAAAGATTTACTAACATAATAAATGGGGGATTGTTTATCTTGCTCCTCCCGGACCAATACATCACTTACGCTACTTCTGAAATGACAAGGTAAATAAGTAGCCTTTCTCCTGCTTTTGGTTTTGCAAATAAGGGCGGATTTGACAAGTAGTTTTTCAAGTTTCTGAGTGCCTGTTGGCATTCTTCACTCAATTCAAAATGATCGTGCTTTTTAAGGGCTCAGAAAAATTTAAAGCATTTTTCTTATGGTTTGGAAATGAATATCCCCAAATTTGTAATCCTTTCGGCATTTAATCCGTGTAGAATTTACCTCAATACAAGGTTAGAAAAAAGAAAACCCAAAAACTTACCTGATGCAACACTGAATGCACGTTTCTTGGGGTTTAATTTAATATTATATTTGTGCAAAATTGAAAATGTATCAGATAAATGAGATATGTGATCCTTTGAATACCAAGTTTTCCCTAAATTTTCTTGAAACATTTTGGTAACTAACCTTTGATACATTGCACCTGCATTCTTTAGACCATAGGGCATTGCCTTATTAAAATAAATCCCCATGTCTGTTATGAACAAAGTTTTTTCCTCATCTTCTTGATCCATTTTAATTTGATTATAACCTGAATATGCATTTAAAAAGTTTAATAGCTCATAACTTGTTGTCGTATCAATCAATTGATCTATATGTGGTAGTGGAAAAGAGTTTTTAGGGCAAGCTTTATTAAGATCAGTATAATCTACACAAACTCGCGACTTACCATTCTTCTTTGGAACCACAACAGTATTAGATAACCAGTTAGGATACTTTACCTCATGACTAGAACCAATTTTCAACAATTTTTGGACTTCATCTTGAATCACCTGATTCTTAAAAGTTCCTTGCTTTCTTTTTCTTTTATTTGAATGGAGCGTATGAGGGATCTTAATTCAGTTTATGAGTTATCACCTCTGGTGGAATCCCTGTCCTGTCAGAATGGGACCAAACAAAGCAATCCACGTTAGTTTTCAAAAATTTAACAAACTTACCCCTCGTTCCTTGGCTTAGATTAGCTCCGACATGGACTTTCCTATCGTGCCATTGAGTAAATAATACGAGAGGCTCCAATTCGTTAATTTATGGTTTTGATATATTCATTTTCCTCTAGTTCTTGAATAGTATTGGGTCCTGAATCTAGATCTGTTCACCTTTGCTCGGTTGAGGTTTACGTTGTGGTGAGCTCAACTGCCTTCTGTGGTTGCTATTTACCTTCATTTCTCGTGCTTGTATCTGCAACGAAGTTGATCACCCTGGATGCATGTTGATCTCCACGAATTTGACGGATTCCCCATGGTGATGGAAAATTGACAACTTGATGCAATGTTGAAGGTACTGCATCCATTCGTGGATCCATGGCCTCCCAAGAAATATATTGTAAGCCATCTCCATATCTACTACCGAGAACTTTGTTTCTTTGATGACACCTTCGGCGAATGTGATAAGTGTTACCTCTCCTTTCGTGACTACACAGGAATTGTCGAATCTAGATAAAGTGTGGGCTTTTGGTATTACTTTGTTGTCGGCTTGCATTTCATGCAATACTCTAGCAAAATAATGTTTACCGAGCTACCTGGTTCAATCAAAACTCATTTTACATTAGTATCACATACAATTAAAGATATTACCAGTGTGTCATTGTGGGGTATTAGCACTCCATCTACATCTGCATCATTGAATGTAATCTTATCTTGTTCCAAGGTGTGTCACACCCGTTCCCTTGAGTGATTGTTATTTTTGAAATCTTGTTAGCAGTCGTGTATGATATACCATTAATATATTCACCTCAACTTATAACATTGACAGTCCTTTTTTTGGACAGCAGTTTTTGAAGCTCCTTCTTTTTTTACATGTAAGCTTGCTTGTCTTTCTTGCTGAATAGCTCCGTGAGATACCCTTGCTTCAACAGATGATCAACTTCACTTTGTAGAAATCTACAATCGGGTTTTTTATGCTCGTGGTCATTATGAAACTCGCACGAATGGTCAGGGTTGCACTTGTTTGGAATTGATCTCAGTTCTTTTGGCCATCAAACCTTATCTCCCATGCCTTTCAAAACAGCCACGATCTTGAAGGTGCTGACATTGATGTTATAACCACCGAATCTTTCTTTTAAATTTGAATCATCATCTCGTGGCTTATGAATGTTTCGATCATTTCTAAATCTCTAGCCTAACTCTCTAGTCCTTGATCTATGATTGTACCTCTGATTGTCTTGCTTTGATCGTGAGTCTCTTCCCATAGGTTCCATGTAAGGCTCGTATCTATTTTTTCCGGACCTTTTTCAGTATCCATAACTTCTTTTTGAAATCGTGGAACAATATCTTCCTCAATTCTTAAATTCAAGTTATATTTGTTATAAACACCATTCCAAGTTGTAGCGGGGAATTCTCGAAGGTTTTCTTTGAGCCTCCTCGTGGCTTCTAAACTTTTTTCATTCAAATTGCTTGCAAATTCTATAGTCGCCCAGTTGTTAGGTACACGCAACAATGCCATTCTTTCACGTTGAAATTTATCTACGAATTCTCTAAGCAACACTGAGTCTCTTTATTTAATTTTAAAAATATTTTTCATTCATTTTCCACCTTTTGAACATCGGAGTTTGCTTTGATGAATGAATCTGCAAGCTCAGCAAAATAATTTATAGAATTTTTAGGTAGAAGAAAATGCCATGCGAGCGCTCCTTTTGTGAGTGTTTCGCCAAATTTCTTAACTAATACATATTCAATTTCCTGCTTAGTTAAGTCGTTGCCTTTTACTCCCGTTGTAAATGCATTCACGTGGACTTGTCGATCTGATGTTTCATCATATTTTGGAATGTCAGGCATGTCGAACTTTTATAGAATTGGAAGAAGTGTAGCACTTGGCTTCCAGGATTGCTGTGAATATTGATCCATATCTGCTCCTTTGATCACTGGTGACACCCCAGGTATTTTCTCTATGCGCTCATTTTGCTCCTTGAGATGTTTCTGCAAGGTTAGTACTAAGTTTTGTAAATCAGAATTAACCATATTACATGGTTCCCTCTCTTTTGATTCACTGGGAGTCCCTCCACTGCCTAAGTTGACAAGTCGAGGACGAGGGTTTTCCAAAGTGTTATTATTGGGTATTGGTGAAGGACTTGCAATAGGTAATCAGTTAACAAGTGTTCCCCAGCTTTGTTGACCTGAGCAACAATTAATTTTTGCGAGGCGTCATTAACGGTTTAAGCATTCACAAGTTGAGCATGTTCATTCATTTGAGAACCATCTGGGGTCCCCTCTCAAGATTGTCGGGGAGAGCCTTGCAGATTCGGAATTGGAGTGTTAATATCTTGTGGATATCCCTGATTTTGTTGGTTTTCTTGGTTTTCTTAAATGTTAACATTGTTGTTCAACATGATTGATTAGTAAGAAAAGTTAATCTAAAAGAAATAGATTATCAGATTCCGGGTAACGGAACCAATTTGTTTAACCAGAAAATGGAATTTTAGTCAAAGCTAGAATTTAGAAGAACTAGGGTTACTAATAATCAACAGAATGTATAAAAGGAATCCAATTATGTATAAGGAAAACTTTTAAAGAATAAAGCAAGTAAACAAAGATAGATTTTAATGATTTTTCGTGTTCTCAAATGATCAGATGTTTTCCCTTTCATAGGTGACCGAGGGATATGCATTTTGCCCAAATCATAATTAGGCTATTATGAGTAATTAAAGATATTGGATGCTACATTACATAATCATTACATTTAATGTGAATTCTAACATATTTTGTATTTAATGTCTGTTATATGTTGAATTTGCGCTCTTTTTACCGTCAGATTCATTCTTATGAGATATTGGATACAAACGACTTTAATAGGTATGAGCCCTGAATTATTTGAATATCTACCCGTGGCTTCTCTTGTGTTATTAGCCCGTGCCTGTTGTAATTCGTCCTTGCTATTGCTCGTGCCTCTTAACGAGCTGTCATCCTTTCACCACCTAATCTATCTCTGTGTCATGACATGTTTCCTTAAATATAATTTTCCCATTATAGACCCCACAGTCATTCATTTTCACAAATAATATATTATCATGGGCAGGAGATTGCGGAGTTAACAACTACCATGAACCAACTAGTAAAGGCACAATTGCAACAAGTCCAAAATCCTCGCCAAGTGAATGCCATGGAGGGTATTAACATCCTAGTGAACCAAAGAAGGCAAAGAGGTCAACATGACCAAGGGAATTCGGAGGTAGTGGATTTCAAAATGATGGATATGATGGGAAAAATGAGGAGGTACAATATGTGAATAATTATCAAGGCCAAAGAGAAAATTCTTCCGACCAGCAAAAATAATGGAGATCCCAAGGTAAATTGGGCAATCAACAACAAGGCAACAATAATTGGAACTATCACCAACAAGGGAACAACAATTGGGGAAACAAACCAAAATCTAAATTGGGGTAATCAAAACAAAAATCAAGGCAATCAAGAAAACTGGGAGAGCAATAACAACCAAGGTGAATGGAACAACAACCAGGGAAATCAGGGGCAAGGTTTTCAAAGGACTCAAATGTACTAGGAATCGATAAATCCACCACCTTTTCCATCCCATGGTCCTAGTTCTTCTAGCAATGATATGGGTATAATCGAAATGATGTTCGAACAAATAATGAAGAAGAATGCGGATTCGGATACCCAATTGTCCTTTCACAACACTTCCATTAGAAATTTGGAGGCGCAACTAGGCAAAATCGCTCAGTCTTTGAAAGGGTGCTCTACCAAGTGATACACTAGTGAACCCGAATGGTGGGAACAATCATTTTATGGAGGTAGTGAACCCGAAGGGCTGAAACAATCATTTTATGGCGGTAACCACTAGGAGCGGATGATGCGGTGATGTGAATGCCTCTAAACAAAAGCACGTTTTGGGCGATGAAGTTGAGTTGCAAGAAGATGAAGTTCCTTTGGTGGTTGAGAATGTGGTTGATGAAAATATGAACAAAGAAGTGGGGATTGATATTCAATATACCGAGGTGGAAACACAAAATAACATGAACCCGTCTACGGAATACGTAATTGACATGCCAGAGCCAGTTGTGCAAAACGCCAAGGCACTCGTGCCTAGACTACCTCCACCTTATCCTCAAAGGCTGGCCAAGCATAAAAGTGAGAATCAGTTTAAAAAGTTCATTGATATAATGAAGATTTTATCCATCAATGTGCCTTTGGTAGAGGCTTTGGAGAAAATTCTTGGCTATGCCAAATTCATGAAAGATTTAGTGACAAAGAAAAGATCCATGGACTGTGAAACTATCAAGATGACCCACCAAATTAGTGTTATAGTACATTCAATAGCTCAAAAGTTAGAGGATCCCGGTTCTTTCACCATTCCTTGCACTATCGGTAGTGCGAATTTTGCTAAAGCTTTATGTGATTTAGGGGCAAGTATCAACTTAATGCCCTACTCAGTGTTCAAGACTTTGGATATTAGGTCACCAAGGCCAACTTCCATGAGATTGCTAATGGCGGAAAAATAAATGAAGCGACCATTGGGTATAGTTGATGATGTGCTTGTCCGGGTGGACAAATTTATCTTGCCAGCTGATTTTTTGATCTTGGATTACGAGGTAGTTTATGAAGTCCTGATCATATTGGGGAGACCTTTTCTTACTACAGGTAAGGCTCTAGTTGATGTGGAAGCAGAGGAACTCACTCTTCCGGTGGGTGATGAAAAGGTAGTCTTTCATATGTGCAAGTCAATGAAGCAGCCCAATTGTATCGAAGTGTGCTTATTTGTGGATATAGTCACAGCTGTGATAATGGATGATACAAGTGTAATGATTAATGTGGAAGACCCTCTGAAGGCCGTGTTGTTGAATCTTGATGTCAATGATGTTATGGGCCGAGTGGAGTGGGTGAATTCTTTAGATGGAATCGGCTCTTATTCTTATGAGCCTAGGAAATTGTCCTTGGACCTTAAAAATAGAAAGACTCCTCCAACAAAGCCTTCCATTGAGGAGCCTCTAGTGTTGGAGTTGAAGCCATTTCCTCTACACCTCAAGTATGAATTCTTAGTCCCTGGTTCAATTTTACCAGTCATTCTTCCCTCTTGTCTAACTAACATGCAGGTAGACACCACTTTGGCAATTCTCAAAAAGCGGAAGAAGGCAATTGGATGGACTCTGGCTAACATTCGGGGAATAAGCCCTGCATTCTTGTATGCACAAGATTATTTTTTAGGATGATGCAAAACCCTCCTTGGAACATCAAAGGAGGTTGAACGAAGCAATGCAAGAAGTTGTGAAGAAAGCAGTGATAAAATGGCTAGATGCCGGGGTTGTGTACCATATTTTCAATAGCTTATAGACTTCTCCGGTGCAGTATGTGCCAAAGAAGTGTGGTATGATTGTGGTGACAAATGATAACAATGAACTAATTCCCACGCGGACAGTTACCGGATGGAGGGCATGCATGGACTATCAGAAGTTGAACAAGGTGACCCGCAAGGATCATTTCCCATTTTCGTTCCATGACCAAATGCTTGATCGCCTTGCTGAGCGTGCCTTCTACTATCCATATGGCACCTTTGCTTTCTCTCGGATGTCGTTCTGGTTGTGTAATGCCCCAGCGACATTCCAACGATGTATGATGGCCATTTTCACTGATATGGTGGAAGATATTTTGGAGGTGTTCATGGACGATTTTAGTGTGGTGGGTGATTCATTTGATGAGTGTTGAGAAATCTGGATAGAGTATTGGTCCGTTGTGAAGACACAAATCTTGTACTCAATTGGGAAATGTCACTTCATGGTTGAGGAGAGCATAGTCTTCCGTCATATAATTTCAAAGCATGGGATTGAAGTTGACAAACAGGATAGAGGTGATTTCAAGGCTTCCTCCTCCTACTTCTGTCACAGGGGTGAGGGGTTTTCTTGGGCACGTAGGGTTTACTGGAGGCTTATAAAAAACATTCGAAGGTGGTAAACCCCTTGTGTAATTTAATTGAAAAGGATGAAAAGTTTGTGTTCGAAGAGGGATATATGCAAGCATTTGAGCTACTTAAGCTTAATTTGAAACCACTACCCCAATCATTACCACACTGAATTAGAGCTTGCCTTTCGAGCTCATGTGCGATGCGAGCTACGTTGCGGATGGGGCATTTTTGGGTCAAAAAAGTTAACAAAATGTTTCACATGTACTATGCAAGCAAGACCATGAATGAGTCTCAAAGGAACTACACGATTATGGAGAAGAGTTGTTGGCCATAATATTTGCAATGGAAAAGTTTTGGCCTTATCTTATGGGGGCCAAGGTCATAGTGAACATTGATCTTGTAGCCCTTAGGTACATTATGACAAAGAAATACTCCAAGTCAAGGTTGATTTTGTGGGTATACTACTTCAAGAGTTTGATTTAGAAATTTTGGACCGAAAAGGTAGTGAAAACCAAGTGGCAGACCACTTGTCTCGCTTGGAGAAGGAAGGAAGGCCATGTGATGGCCTTGAGATCAATGATGCATTTCCCAATGAGCAACTATTTTCTGTGTCGATGAGTGATATGCGGTGGTGTGTGGATGTTGCTGATTACCCTTGTGACTGGTATTGTTCTGTCTGAGCTCTCTTCTAACTAAAGGAAGAAGCTCAAACAGGATAGTTTGGATTTCTATTGGGGTGAGCTGTATTTGTTCAAGATTTGAATGGATGGTGTGATCCGAAGGTGTGTCTCACAGGAAGAGAAATTGAGTATCTTGGAGGCTTGTCATTCCTCTCTCTGTGGTGGCCATCATGGTGGGGTGAGGAGTGCTTCCAAAGTTCTTAATTGTGGATTCTATGGCCAAATTTATACAAAAGATGCAAGTGATCTTATGAAGAGGTGTGACGAGTGTCGAAGAGCGGGTGGAATTTTGAAGAAAGATCAAATGCATCTCAACACCATCCTTGAGGTTGATATTTCTAATGTATGGGGCATTAATTTTATGGCCCCATTTGTTAGCTTGTGTGGGAACACATACATTCTTGTGGCAATGGATTATGTTTCAAAGTGCGTTGAAGTCGTGTCTTTACCCAACCATGAGCCCCGGAGTGTTGTTGCATTTCTCAAAAAGAGATTTTTTAGAAGTTTTGCTACGCCCTGAGCAATCATAAGTGATTGGGGCTCTCACTTTTGCAATAGAGCATTTGACACTTTACTTTCAAAGTATGGTGTCAATCATAAAGTTTCTCCTTCCTATCATATTCAAGAAAGTGGTCAAGTAGAATTCTCCAACAGGGAAATCAAAAGCATATTGTGAAAGATAGTCAATGCAACTAGGATAGTCAAAGAAGTTGGATGACGCTCTATGGGCTTACAGGAAAGCTTACAAGACTCTGATTGGTATGTCTCCATATCACTTGGTGTTTGGGAAAGCTTTCCATATACGGATTGAGTTAGATCACAACGCCTTGTGGGCCTTGAGGAAATTAAACCTTGAGTGGGATGTAGCTGCTAATCTTTGGGCGGAACAACTCAATGAACTTGACGAATTTAGATTCCATGCCTACTCTAGTTCGTCCCTGTATAAGGATAAAATGAAATACCTTCACGACAAGTACACTCGGAGCAAAGAGTTCAAGGTGGGGGATTTGGTTCTCTTATTCAATTCTCGGCTAAGGTTATTCCGGCAAAGTTCAAGTCAAAGTGGAGTGCTCCGTTTGAAGTAGTTTGTGTGGCCCCATTTGGTGCTCTGTATTTAAAGAACAAAAGTGGGGATGTTTTGAGTGAATGGGCATAAGGTCAAGCATTATCTTGGAAAAGTTGATGACAGCCACATGGTGGCACTCCTTCATTTCAAATGATGTGATGGTAACTTGCATCGTACCGCGATGTTAAATCGGGCGCTTCTTGGGAGGCAATCCATGTGTTTTTCTTCTTATTTTTATTTGATTTTCTTTGTAGTAAAGGATTAGTTTTTAGGCTAACTGGTTGTGAGATGTTATAGGGTTTGTTGATGCAGTGGAGGACATAGTGGATAATAGTGTCAGGTCTCTGAAGTTGATAATGCAGGTGCACTATATTTAGTGTGGACCGCACTAGTGAAGGTGAATAAGCACCTCTCTGAAGTTGCGACTGCAGCCTTGCTACATTTTGTGTCCATTTTATGCGGACCGTAGTGGGTTGCTTGGTCAAAATTGGAAAAAGCTGTGTAGTGCAAACCGCGGTCCATTTTGTGCGGTCCGCACTGGTTGGTAAGACTTGACCGCATGTCCTATTCTATATATAGGATCTGAGGCCTTCCTGTTCAAACTTTTCGAACTTTTGATTCTCTAAAATATTAAATCACTGTTCATCACGCCCTTTGCTCATAATTTATTGCTTTGCCTTGTGAATCTTCATCTCATATTCTTTCTAGTACCTTAATTTCTTTTTAATTGCTTTAATTTTGTTATTCCTTTTTTTTTCAGGTAGTTAAATTTTTTATTAATGTAGACATAGGTATTTCAATACAATGGGCAAGCATGTAGGGACATTACTTCGGAGTTAATTAATCATAAATAAAAAATTGTTGGAACCCTAATTTTGTGCCATAGTTGGGCACTCAGTATGGACCGCGATTGTTTTTGTACGGTCAGTGCCCCTATGTGCTCCATAGTACCAATTTGTGCTGACCGCACTACTTATTTTTCTGAAAGTTGAGTCTCGAGGAATGGACCGCATTACATTTTGTGCTGACCATATTGCCCCTTGTGCAGCCGCACTACATTTTATGTCGTCCGCACTGTCTAGATACAGAGAGTGGGTTGTCTGAACCCTACCTCTACGTGGACCGCGGTTAATTTTGTGCGGTCCACGGTGACCGTAGTGCAGCTGCACACCATTTTGTGCAGTCCGCACTGTGTGACTTCTGCAACTTGTCTGCAACTTTTTTTCCTACCTCTGCAACTCTGTTCTTAACTATTACAACTGATACCAACAAGTTCAATTGAATTGTGTTTTTAGAAAATGGTGAAACAACATGGAGATCAATCCACACAATTGCGTAGAGGAGAATCCTCCCAGGGAGGAAAACAAAAGACGATAAAACTCACTCCCCAAGTCTAGGAAAGTATTAAAAGACAAAAAAGATGATAAAGCAGCTGATAGAGCCCTTGACATATCGGGGAGTGAGTACGAGCCCTCCCAAGAGATCTCTTCAGACTCCATATCAGAGTTCATTCCTGACTGGCTGGAGAGGCATAGACTGAGAGATACACCTACAACATCCCCCACTTCCCAAGCATTCGTAAACATTTCTTCTCGGTTGTTTGAGGGCTTACGTGATGGTAGTGGGGAATACTCCACTTCTCCCACAGATTCATTATTAGGATAGGGTGCAGTAGGTGATGAGGAGGAAGTAGAGGTAGAAGGAGGTGAACCACAAGTGGAGGGTATTTCCCGAACTAGGAAGTCGGAGGTGTGGCAAGACCGGTTTGTTAGTGAGGTGGCGTACCATAAATTTTGGGAATGGTGGCCGGTGAGAAAGTTGATCCCTGAGAGGAGATTGATAGATAGAGACTTGCTATCTCACAACCGCAATGTGAGGAGGGAGCTTAGGGAAAGAGTTGAATGGGAGTATTTTTTGGGGACTATGTGGACGCAAATGAGTACTTTGTCAAAGAATTCTACACCAATGTTTCCACATCAAAAAGGTACCAAGGTGACCTAGATGTGGAACTTGAAGGTGTTATTGACGGAAAAACAATCAATTATTACCTTGGCTTCTGTGAGGAGAATGAGACCTTATACATGGCTAAGATGGAATTAGGTAAGGAGATTTGTCCTTGCCTAGCACAGTACCTGGTAATCCCAGGTACCATCCCCAAATGGTTGACTGTTGGAGTCAAGATATTGAGATGGAGTTTGAACTTTGAAGCGAGGGGGTTGGAGACATTCGTATGTAGCAGGTTGGACCCTACCACTCATGAAAACAATCTACCTCTTCACCGGGAAGTTTTGGTGTCTTCGATCATGGCGAGGTACCCAATCAATGTGGGGAATGTGATATCGAGAATAATTTCAATTGTGGGAATAGAGCATGAAATAAACTACCCATTGCCCAATTTACTCACTATGTACCTCGGGGATCTGAAGGTGGAAAAGAGGCCCTTCGACATCAGAATCAAAGCGAAGGCCCTATTTTCTTGGTATAGCATACAGGGGGGTGATAACCCCATGAGCAAGACCTTCGAGAGTACCGTTACTAATCCAACTGGATAGTCTGAAGAGCCAGTTGTGGTATTGACTCCAGCTAAGCCTGCCTCTACTTCCACTATTGCCCCTCCTGGTTCATCCACCTCAGCAGACCCGAAGATTCCATCTTTCTAGGCCCATCCTATTACTGCCCACCGACTGAGCCAGGCACTTTTAAGTATCAACAACTGAATGCAGACTGCCTCATCCAAGTTGTCCATCCTGACTACCACGGTAGAGGCTCAGTCGGAACCTCTATCCCTACAGGTTCCCCAGTCGATCGAGGATGCTCTCAAGGAGATATTACACAACTAGAACATAATCCTCGACACGCAGAAGGAACTGACTGATGCTGTTGCTTCACAAAGCAAGGCTCTCATGGAGCTTGGTAAGGAGAACAAGAAGTTGAGAAAGACACGAGCCTCTAGGAAAATCGTGAAAGAGTTGACAGTCGATATTGACAGACTAAAGGCAGATCACCAGCCTTTAGATGTACTATTCCAGGACATAGTACTAGCAAATCATCCCCAGCCGGAGCAGACACAGAGGCCTCCCAAGAGGAGAAGGATGATTCTTAGAGCTGATAATGTAGTCATCCAGCTGGAAGACCTACTAAAGGCTTCCTCCAGATAACCACAGGATGCACCTCCAAAGCTTGTCCAGGTCCAAGCCTAGGTCTCAGCAGCAAGGCAGCAAGCCACAGGGAACCAGTCTGAGGTTCCTGAGCACAGTGAGGACCTTGGGACCACTCAGGAGCCAATGCAAATAGACTGGCCATAGGGAGTCCCTATATCCTTTTCCATTCTATTTTGATGCTTTATTTGGTTTAGTTGGCATTGCGGACAATGCCAGCTTTTATTTGATGGGATAGGCCCTACATTTGGATTCATTCGGATGATTTTATATATATTTGATATTTTTTTATGTTTTCTTGATTTTTCATCTTTGGTTTGTATATAATTTTAACATTTCATAGAGTTATCGCACTTTAATTTTACTTTGAGTCTGTATATAAAGTATATTACATTGTACATATTCATCCCTTATATTGTATATTCAAATCCCCTCTTGTTTATATTCATTCTACTTTCCGCAAAATTTTTGTTTTTAGCTTCTTATTTGTGATTCGTAGCTTCTTGATTTTAAAGTTTGCAATAAGCCTTTGGTTTACTTAATACCACGGTTCTTTCCAAAGGTGGACTGTTGTGAGAATTGGGTGGCTCTTCCCAATGATGGATAGTATCACACCTCCCTTTTTACACGGCTATCCCGAAGGATAAAACGTATAGTGGAGTTTTTCCAGTTAAAGTGACATTATTCAAAATGAGTTTTATTATTTATTTAAGAGTCACCACTTGAGATAAGTTTGGCTTTTGGTGTCCCAAGTCACCGGCTTATTTAGAATCCCAAATCAAGGAAAATTTTCTGACTGCCCAAATGGAGTCTGCGAACCAGAAATACTAAGGTAAGGAATTATGTTAACCAGAGGGAAGGTGTTAGTCATCCTCGGATCCCGCGGTTCTAGCACGGGCTCTTAAACTATTATAAATGGCCAAGGATCTGATTTTTTTACATATTCGATTCTATAGTACAATTTTAAAATTATTAACTGCTTCATGTAATTTTTAAGAATATTTACAACTTCATTAAAACACGCCTCGAACCATGTCACATAAATGCACTCGGGTTCTCGACACGTTTTAATATCGCTGAGATTTGGATTTGGGTCACATAAATGCGCACCCGAGTTTAGGAAGATTTTTTATTAATAAATTCGCTCCTCTAGCAACAACACGTTTAGAAATTCGTGGAAGGCTGGGAAATTGGCTAATCAACACTTCCAATTTTTTATTTATTTTACTAAGTTCAGGAGCCTCACGTAGTGTTTGATTAAGTTGGGTGTGGCTCACTTTATTTTATATGGACAACCTAAAGCATACTAAGTTTTCTATTACGCTCATATCTAAAAATGTGCAAATAATTTATACATGAGTAGTATATGTAGAGAAATTCAATACTTGCATTTCCAGCCTCAATTGCGGTTGATTACGTGCATTGGGCTTCATTTTTAGCTAGCCCAGAAATATGTTATTTATGCATCAACAGACAGATATTGGGCCTTCCAATTGGTCCCAAAGACGTTGGACTAATGAGTCCATTATAAGAAAATAATAGCGGCCCTTCTTTCAATTATACCACAGTCATTAACACTATGCACATGATCATTATGGAGTATACTGAAGGTATTTTAATAAGAAAGATGCTGAGGATGATTTCATATTAATAAGTTATAAATCAGATTTCAACCTTAATATTTGAAGAAACAATTTGAAGTACTCATCATTTAGAGTACACGTATATTCAATTGTCGAATTTCTAATATAACTCAAACTGCAAACACTAAGCTACTTTTGGGTCAAACTATTTCAACATCTACTGGAACTTAAACAAATTAAAAGCATAGTCCGGATACAATCCATAATAAATACACGTTCATGTTCAATACAACACCAAAAATACTACTAAAAAAAAATAAATAACAGTCATCATACGAAATTGAAACAAAAGTATTATTATCTTCATGATCAGCTACAAACTCGAATGTACAGCGCTATTGCTTCTCAGATTTTTGAGTAAGGATTGGTACCTAGAGTTTCAACAGGAAAGAAAGCCTATGAGCAAAATGAAGCAAGTAGCAAGCAAGAAACAGCCAGGCAACGAGTAAACACCCAGAAATTCAGGAGGTTTTGAGCAAAAAAGTAAATAGTACAATTGATCTCTAGAGCTGCTCAATATGCACATTATGTCCATTGTCAACTTGTTATCAAGGAAAACTCAATTAGAAGAAAATAGCACAAAAGGATTTCTGAAGAATGTATAAGAGACTAATATGTATTTTATATATTTTAATTCACTAAGAGCTTGAAGGAAAAATCTGCTCGAAATAATCCAAAAGTCCCTTGAAATGATCAGATTGTTCTCTTTTATAATTGAAGCCTTAGGGCAACATCAATTTCTTTGTATTCCTTTTAGTACCTTATCCAATTTAAAGTTTTGCCTAATAGTCCTTGGTTTTCGGAGTTGTGCCTCAGTTTGAGACATAAATTATACTTAAACCCCTCACTAGAATGTTCTAGGAGTTTGTTACAAGATTCCATATATTCAAATGCCATTAATACCCCTGTCCCTTTTCCTAATTACTAATCTAAGGGTTTTTAACCTTGGTTCTCATTTGTTTGG
Source organism: Nicotiana benthamiana (assembly GCA_034376525.1). NCBI lineage: Eukaryota > Viridiplantae > Streptophyta > Magnoliopsida > Solanales > Solanaceae > Nicotiana > Nicotiana benthamiana. The sequence continues at coordinate 64,795,956 of CM067331.1, read as the reverse complement.
TCAAATCTGACCCTAGTTACTTGCATTCAGGTTATAGGTCAAAGTCAAGGTCTGAAGTACAGACTCAATTATGTAAAAGTAAACAACCGAACAGTTTACGAATTAATCAATGTAACTCGTGGATTCAACCAAGCATCTCAATGTGGATTTTACACTATTTAGTAACAAGGGATGAAACCAATTATCACGGCTTTCAGAATCATATGAATACTCATGAAAACTAAACACCTGATAGGTGGGAATGCATGTTTTTATATGTCGAAACCAATGACCCAAAACAATCAGAAAAGGAACCCAATCAACTATGCAGGATTTGTAAAGTTCACCAACACTCAGCAGAGAACTAAAAGGCAAGTAATGCGTAACAGATATTAAACACTCAGGATATGCCCCAAGAAATTAAAACAAGCCTAGTATCAGAAGTTAAAACTTAGCCTAACAAATGCAAATTCAGAAGATTAAAATTATTAGAAAAAGAACCATGACAGGTGTAAGACTCTAAAAGGAGATTCCTACACAGAATTTTCAAACATGATGTAAAACAAATAAGATCAACAGAGATGAGCATTTAACAACCATTCAGATTTTTCAGAGATGAACAAACAAAAAGTCAGGAGACAAGGACGAGCATGAGATCAGACTACTCGGAAGATCTTGAAGATTAAACATAGAAGACAAATGAATTCGAGCCAGTAACACTAAAGAGAACCAAAATAATAGACGTCAAGTATAACTAATCAAAACACTTTAGGATGGGAATGCAGAAAACAAGTAAAATTTAAAGAAACAAATCAATTAAACAAGAAATATATACAAAAACACAAGCATTAATAACAGTTAAAGCACAGGAAACTTAGCTTTCGTTCATGCAACCCTAAATTGGAACTCTTCTAGTTCCACAATTCTATGACCCCTTTTAAGAGGTCTTTTAACTTCTAAGGCTTTCGCCTTGAGTATTAAAGAGGAAAAAGGGTCTCGGGGGGAGGGGGTTCGTTGATTTTGAGACAAGGTAAGGTGTCAGATTTGGTTTTCTGTTATACCCAGTTGTGTTTGAGGGATGTGGGTGGTAGGGTTGTGAATAGGGATAGGGGAGGTTCATCTCGGACCAATTTGACCGTGTTCTAATGAGTTTCAGGGATTAGGGTTAGTTTTGATTGAATATTTGAACCGATCCATTAAGATTCGAAGGTTGTGGTTTAGATGGTTGGAAAGAGGGACGGGAGGTGGTTCAGGGGTGTTGTTTTGGGTTGGTATGGGGTTGGGTCGCCGGAGACGGTGGTGCCGTCGAACCTTCTTTCGAATATTTGACGAGTTAGGTACTTGTTCGAAGAACCACCGGAAGGGAAAGAGGGGGTCGAGGTGGTCTGGTGGTGTCAATATGAGGCTGTTTGGTGACCGGCCGCCTCCGTGAGGCAATTTCCAGCGGTGGCGTTAGGGTGATTAATGGGTGGTCAACGGTGGTCTTATGGAGGTAGCTAGGTGGTGATACATTAGAGATATATGTACGAGGAAGAAGGTGTGTTTGTCTCTGAGTATACAGAGACGTTTGGACATATATATCTTAGTTTGGACCTGGCTTCAGGGCCGTTGGATGGCCCATGATCAACGGCTATGATGAGTCGCCCCAAAACGGTATCATTTTGGGGCGTCTCTTATGGACTGGGTTGGGGAGCAATTGTTGGGCAAGGTCTTGAGCATTTACATGTGAAATTGATTTGGGCCACCCAAGTTCGGCACAATTGTTGTTAGCCTGGGTGGTTTATTAGAAAAATCCAATTTTTATTATTTTATCATTTATTATTATTTTATATTCGTATTGCATTTTTTAAAAATTCTAATTGAGCTAAATAACCTAATAACTAACCATTGTACAAAAATAAATATAAATGCCACAAATGACAATTAAACACAAAAATGCAAAACAATTAAAATGCCGGAAATGCCACTTAATTTTTGTGATTTTTGTATTTGCAAAAATAACCCTAATTACCAATTAATCTAGCAAAATATGAAATTAAATCCTAAATTCCTATGCAATTTTGTATATTTTATTATTTTATGCATGCATTAATGAAAACACATTGACACGCTCAATTAAATCCTAAAATTAAATCCTAAAAGTAAATAATTAAAAGAAAAGCTCCTAAACTTGAGAATCCTATAGGAGTCATCTCAATGGGGTAAAAATCATATGCTCACAACTGCGCCTCTTTGCGCGGAAGCACGAAGAGTTTTCGTGCAAAGACAAGTTTGAGCGATTTTTATCCGACTAAATACTCTGTGTGAAGCATTTTGAAAAATTTCTGACCGAACTTCACTTCTAAGGTTGCCTGCCTATCCTTGGCGATAAATGAATAAGGTCAGTGTAGTTCTGGAAATTTTGGTAGTTGGGACTACCGTGATTGTGATTTTTCTGTTGTTGTTGCTGCTACCGCTTACCTACTCTTTATTACACAAAAGAAAAATAAAGCTAAGCTGGCTAGGTCTATCATCTACGGGTTACAAAATTCCTATTGATGAGTCTCTTGAATCTTGATCTCGAGTCTTGGCTAGCTCCTGTAACAGGTTTTGATCTGAACCTTGATGCTCGTTAGATACAACTGTTGGTTTATTCTTCAATTTTGAAACAAAGCAGGACAGGTGGGTCTCTTTTTTTCTATTCATCTTTTCATTATTTTGGATTGAAACTCCCTTTTCTGGTCGTCTCAAATTCTGTGCTTTGGAGTACAAACTGCTTGGACACCAAAAAAAACAAACAAACAAAATTTTTTGCCCCAGTTTCCACTGGGAAATTTTGTAAGTTAGCTGCAACACAAATCTAAGCTATTTTTTACTAAAAAAAATACAGGTTAGGATTGTGTATCCTTTGGACTGATTGCTAGGTTATGCTGGGAAAGAAAAAGGGTCCTCACGAGGGATATGAGGAGGGTTCACGGGTTATGACGGGAGAGGAAACGTCCTTGCTGGAGTAAGAAAAAGATCTGCGGGTTATGCCGGGATGTTAATGAAAAGTACCTGTTGGGGATGGAAGGAAAACCACGGGTTATACTGGGATTTGAATGAGGAATTCCTGGATTATGCCAGGATTTTTAAGGAAAAGCTCCTAGGTTGTGCTTGGGGGGGGATCTACGGGTTATGCCTGGATTGAAAGAAAACTCCAAGTTTATGCTAGGGGGATCCACTGGTTATGCCGTGATTGAAAGAAAACTCCTAGGTTATGCTAGGGGATCTACGGGTTATGCCGGGATGAATTGGAAGTTCCTGGGTTATGCCAAGGGGAATCCGCGGGTTATGCCAGGATGAATGGAAAATTCCTGGGTTATGCCAGGTGGAAATCTGCGGGTTATGCCAGTATGAATATAAAATTCCTGGGTTATGCTGGGATGAGAAGAAAATTCATGGGTTATGCCAGAGGGATCCACGGGTTTTGCCAGGATGAATGGAAAATTTCTAGGTTATGCCAGGGGAATCCGCGGGATATGCCAGGATGAAAAGAAAATTCCTGGGTTATGCTAGAGGGATCCACGGTTTAAGCCATGATGAATGAAAATTCCAAGGTTATGCTAGGGAGATATACGGGGTATGCTCGGATTGAAAGAAGAACTCCTAGGTTATGCTAGCGAGATCCACAGGTTATGCCGGGATTGAAAGAAGAACTCCTAGGTTATGCTAGGGAGATCCACGGGTTATGCCCAGATTGAGAGAGAACTCCTAGGTTATGCTAGAGAGATCCACGGGTTATTCCGGGATTGAAAGAAGAACTCCTAGGTTATGCTAGGGAGATCCACGGGTTGTGCCGGGATGAATGGAAAATTCCTAGGTTATTCTAGGGGGATCCACGGGTTATGCCGGGATCAATGGAAAATTCCTAGGTTATGCTAGCGAGCTACCAGGAAGTGAAGGACCACAGTGATCCTTTTGACTCTGCTAGGGATAGAGAAAAGTAGGAAAACCCCTTAGGTTAATGCTAACGATAGAGGAGTGTTAACTATTAGATGATGCTGGGGAGTAAAAAGTGGGAGAAAAGTGGTCCTCAGGTTATGCTAGGGATGTAAAGAGGAACTTCCCGAGTTATGCCGGGGGCGAAGGAAGGAAATTTCTTGGTCTATGCCGGAGGGGGTGGAATGCAATCCTTGGGTCATGTCGAGGAGATCCACAAGCTGCGAAAGGGGAAACTAGGGATTGGAATCCCGTGCTATCATGCTTATTTATGAGTTTACAGGAAAAGAATGAAAAGAAAATCTTCCCTTCTGTTATTGATGCAACACCATTCTTTGTCCTGGCGCCATTCCTTCGGTTTTGTTTACACCGTGTTCCCTTTTGTTTTTCTTAATTCAAAAACAAAACAAACTGTTAATTTGAACAGTGATTGGGTTTGCGGCTTTGTTCTTCTTGATTTCTGTCAGGGGAAAACCCTTGATTTCCGATCCTTGCCTCGTAGGTTGGCCGGGTGGTCCTCATTTTGTGGTTGCTTTTTGTTTTCCAGGCTTTTGGTTATGAGTTTTGTCCCGATTTTGATTTCAGGGCTTGCCTTTGGGACCTTCGATAAGAACCATTGTCCTGCTTGGATTAAAACCTTCAGCTTTTGCTTCACCTTCATGGACTTTTTAATTTTGAATTTCCTTTCTTTTATTTCCTGCTTTTGAGGTGTTAGCCATCATGACCATCCGGGACTGGCTAAGCGCGGTTGATGATGTCGGGCATTCCTTTAGTTCTTGCCAGGAAAAACCCGAGAGACCAGCCCTGCTACCTTTCTTAAGGAATGGTCAGGACATCAAAGTTAAAGTGGAAAGGAATGAAACATGGATTTTACAGAGGTATGTTCCTTTTGGAGGAAAAAGAGGGGACTTATCTGGAAATATGAGCCGACTTTAAATAGCAACGACATGCTTCTTGGACTGGATACCCGGCCAAGATCAATTTTTGCTTTCTGATTTCAACTCTTTCAAAACCAAAGAAACTTATTCAGACTTGAGCGGCAATATTTCCTCTTTTCGTCCGACGGCGCCCTTTTCGAGTTTTTGCCGATCGGCCTCTCTCATTTTTCTTCTCACGTAGCCCGATAGCGCTCTTTGAGAGTTTTCACTAAACGAACTCTCTCATTTTATTTTTCTCTGCTCGCCGTCGCCTTATGGTGCCCGGAGGTTTTTCACCGATAAGACTCTCTCATTTTAATTCTCTAAAAAATTTGAGTTGTGCCAAATCCCAACAAAGGTGCTTTTCATGTCCCCGTGCTGGTCAACTTATCGGACAGACTTGGACTAGGCTTTTTTAATAAAGGAAGTTGGACGGGAATTTACAACTTCGGAAATATTCTGACGGATTTGTAACCAAACCAATACATTTCTGCCCCAGTTTTTCTTGGGTAAATTGGGGTTTTTATTTTGATATGATTGAACCTCGGGGAGAGGCTTCCTATGTATCCTTTCGGAATCAAGTCAGACGTAGTTCAGGAAATTTTCCTAAACTGATTTGTTTGTGTTCTTTCTTCTCCCTTTTTTTTTATTTTTATTTTTATTTTTTTATAGCATTCCGGGTTCCAAAGAGGGTGATTAAAGAAACGTAACCGGCTCAAAGGGTTTGCGAGGGATTGATAGTGTTTATGGTTGCGGGAAAGAAAAGCCTTCGACATTTCAATCAACCGGGGTCATTGATGTAGGGAGTTTAAACGTAATACCTTTTTACTGCATCTGCATTTACTGCTGCCTCAGGCTCATCTCCTTCAACGTCACCCAGGTACAATGCTCCTTTAGGCAGTATCTTTCTGATAATGTATGGACCTTTCCAGTTCGGAGCGAATTTTCCTTAAGCTTCCTAATGGTGAGGAAGTATCCGCCACAATATCAGCTGCCCGACTTCAAAATCCCTAGGGCGCACTTTCTTGTTGTAAGCGCGGGCCATTCTTTGTTAGTACAACTGCCCGTGGCACACCGCAGCCATTTATTTTTCATCAATTAATGCCAGCTACTCCAAACAAGTTTTATCCCATTAACTATCTTCAATTTCTGCTTCAACAATCACTCGGAACAAAGGGATTTCTACCTCGGCGGGTATGACAGCTTCAGTCCCATAGACAAGGAAATATGGAGTTGCTCCTACCGATGTGCGTACCGTGGTACGATATCCCATCAATGCAAAAGGCAAATTTTTATGCCGTTGCCTCGAGCTTTGAATCAATTTCCTCAAGATCTTCTTGATGTTCTTGTTCGCTACTTCGACGGCACCATTAGCTTTAGGCCGGTAAGGAGTGGAGTTTCTATGTGTTATCATGAATTGTTCACATATTTCTCCCATCAGACGACTGTTTAGATTAGCTCCGTTGTCTGTAATGATAATAGCGGGAATCCCAACAGTAGGCTCTAAATCAAACCCACGTTGAAATAAGGCTTCATTAGAAACTGCAGCTGATGTATCTATCAAAGAGGTCACACTGCCTTGTTGAACCATATCAGGCTGATCAGAGGTATTTTGACGAAATGTGTTCTGCGAAACATCATCATCTGTAAGACTTGCTGCTGATATTTTAAAAAATTGACTCACAACATCATGATTATCATTCCCAGATATAGCTCGAACAGCAAGACATTGCAAAGGAAGTGTATAATCCAGTTCTGAGAAAATAGAAACTGCAGCAGCTGATTCATTGTCTAATGTGTTGTTGGTACTGTTATTACCCTTTGCAACAAATGTTGTAACCTCCAATTCCATAATATCACATTGATAATCCACCCCTTCATTTTGGCCAGTCCATTTAAAGCAATCCAATGCTATATTTCTCTTAAGAATTGGATCTACACTAGCTGGTACATTTTTCCTCCCCTGCTACTAGCTGCTGCACATTGCACCTGTGATGCTGTCCTTTGTGAATTTCAGCTTTAATTGTATGCTCAGAATTAACCAAAGCTGATGCTTTATTCAGTTCATTACAATGTTGTTCTCCAGATGTTTTTGAAGCATCAAGTAAATTTCTTACTGTCGACTTCTCCCCTTGTTGAACTGATAAAACAGTAGGATCTGTAGTAGATCTGAAAGTATCCAAAGCCTCCAAATTAGTACCATTTGCCGACCAAACAGTGTAGTGTTTTTATTGTTAGTATTCTGCAATATCTGTTGCTGCTCGATCAGCATCTCTTCATGGCTTTTGGCATTTTCAGTTTCTGGCACATTAGATGGATCACTAGGTTCCAAACTTGATACCATCTTTTCAGCTACAACATTAAAAGGCAACTTCAATGATATAGTAGATTGCATTTTACAAAGCTGGGCAGAATCACCCTTTAGCCTTGGAAGAGCTTCTGCAGGTGTAACATTTGAAGCAGAAACAGTTTTTTGAGCTGCATCAATAATCATATTAGGTCGAACCCCTTCAATTCGTCGTCCCGCAATATTAGCATTCAAGTACCCCCTGGCATCACCTCCTAGCTTCTGCACATTGCACCTGTGATGCTATCCTTTGTGAATATCAGCTGTTTTGGCATGCTCAGAAGTAACCAAAGCTGATGCTTTATTCAGTTTTAGTGCCTCCCATCAAGATCAACCACCTGCCCAGCCTGTGCACTAGTAGTAATACGATCTGTAGTAGTCTGCATTGCCCCAGCAGTAGCCACATATGTTCGTGCATAAATAGCAGAAGCAGGTACATCTCTAGAAGGCTTAGGAGGTCCTTTATCCAACTTCAATACCTCTTACATAGTCTCAACTGGAACTGCTGCATGTGGTGCATCTGATACACCAGCAACCACAACACTCCTAGCCATTACATGTTGATCTGCATCACCCCTATCTTTCACAGTAGGTTGTGTAGTCTTCAAATCAGCAGTCTTTTTCGTAACATCCTTTACAATACCAGGTTGTGCAGCTGAATCACTTTGACCAACAACATCCTTCAAGCTTGCATTATTTTCCACAATCACTCCTTCTACAATTTGTAAAGTCTGTTGTGAGACTTTTGTTAATTCAACTCCTGAATTACCATCGTTTTCTTGTAAATCCTGAGCTCCTTGTCCAGTTCTTTTAGCGTTTAGATAGTCCCTTTCATCCCCTTGTAATTTGTCAACATCATCCACCTCGTTACCAGGAAGATCACTATCCAAATTTTCCTCTGCCACCACCTCTGCTCCAGCTTTTTCTTTTTTAATTCTACACACCTTCTCATCGTGACCTTGATGCTTGCAATAAGTACAATACTGTGACAGCGAGGAATGTATCTGAATTGTACCAACTTGAACCGTTTGCTGAGGTCCTCCACATGCTATCTATAGGGGATGAGTTTAAGGTCTCTTGTTTCCCACTCTCCTTGAGCCTGTCGTATGATCGGATCGGAATCTCCCATGATTAACAATTCCTCAATATCTTGGTTAATGGACATGTTCATGCCCATGATGCAAGCCTCATATTCGGTTGTATTATTGGTGCAAAAGAACTGGAGCCTGGCGGTAGCTGGATAATGCTGCCCTGTGGGTGAGACTAAAATTGCCCCAATCCCTACGCCTTTTTTTTACTGCTCCGTTGAAGAACATTTTCCAGATGGGGATGTCTGTAGCTGTTACTTCCACTTAATTCACTTCTTCACCAGGGAAATAGGTGTTTAACGATTGATATTCATCACCAACGGGATTCTCAGCCAGATGATCTGCCAATGCTTGAGCCTCCATTGCAGTACGAGTGACATAAAGTATGTTGAACTCGGTGAGTAAGATTTGCCATTTGGCTAGTCGCCCTGTGGGCATTGGCTTTTGGAATATGTACCTTAGTGGATCCAGCCTGGTTATGAGGTAAGTGGTATGAGCTTGCAGATAATGCCTTAACTTCTGGGCCACCTACGTCAAGGCGCAACAAGTTTTTTCTCGCAGTGTGTACTGGGCCTAGTAACTAGTAAACTTTTTTCTTACATAATAGATGGCTTGCTCTTTCTTTCTTGTTGCATCATGCTGCCCGAGAATACAACCTAAAGAGCTTTCCAATACTGTTAGATAGAGAAATAGTGGCCTTCCTGGTTCTGGCGGAACCAATACTAGAGGGTTAGACAAGTAGTGTTTGATTTTGTCAAAAGCTTCTTGACATTCGACAGTCCATTTAACTGTCGCATCCTTTTTCAATAGCTTGAATATGGGCTCGCATGTGCAAGTCAACTAGGCGATGAATCGGCTGATGTAACTTCCCAATAGACTCATTACATCCTTTTTGGTCCTTGGTGGAGGCAGCTCTCGAATGGATTTTATCTTGGTCGGATCAAACTCGATACCTCTTTGGCTGACAATGAACCCCAGAAGTTTTCCTGACGGGACCCCAAATGCACATTTGGCTGGATTTAAGTTTCAAATCATATTTGTGAAGCCTTTCAAAGAACTTCCTTAAGTCATTTACATGAACGCCCTGATTACAAAGCTCCGTTGTTATCATGAATTGTTCACATATTTCTCCCATCAGACGACTGTTTAGATTTAGAGCTTGTGTGGTGAATAATCATATTGCAAGTCGATGTCCCGAGCCATTGGTCTAGAACTTGCACTGAATATTTGTGTAGGCAAAATCCTAAGTGAATTCTTGACTTGAGGCATGATTATTGGCTCTCCTTGGTCCAATTAATAAATTAACACATCCATAACCTACCAATGATAAGATCCATAGTCAACCCTTTTGAGTCTTAGACCCTTTTTCTTCAAGAACTAGAATACAAGCCTATACCTGTTCTGAAAGATACCCTCTCTTGGCACCCGATCTTTCCTTTAGAACATGTCAAAAGTAGAAGTTTGGGGGGGGGGGTGACTAGGATTGCAACAAAGTGGTAAAAAAGAGTACAAAAATGAAGAAAAGGAAAGGCAATGAAAAAGAAAGAAAAGCAAAGAGACAAAAAGAATGTTCAATGTGAAAAAGAATAAAAAGGGATTCAAGGAAAGCAAAGAATGAAAGGTGTGGAAAGTTGAAAAAGGAGAAAAGGTTTGAAATGCATAAGAAAGAGTGACAGTGTGTCTCTCTAATCCCTTAAAAAGAAACACAATGTCTCAAAGAGTCAAGTGAATGTGTGCCAAACGAATCAAAAAGAAGTGCTTAAAGGAAGATGGAACCTAATTAAAACCAAGATATTTCCTATGCTGAATCAAAAGCCTTCACAATGTATCTACAAAAGCCCTATATGATCTTGAGTTGAATGAAGCTTACACTAGTGGATACTCACATAAGGGGTAAGCATATGGTACTTAGAGCCGGTCTTGTGGCTTTTTCTTGAGAGAGATAAGTGAACTTCCATTAGCCTTGTTTTGAGTGGACACTATTCTAAAGGTGAAGTTTGCTTAGAGAGAGTTGAGGATGTGTGAGTCTGGGTTCCACAATGACCAAAGTAGTAGAAAGAGCTCTTTTATATGTTGAATCAAGTCTTGATGCTCTTGTGTCGCACTTAATCCATGGAGTTTCAAAGAGTAAAAGTTGTTAATGATTAATTTGTATTGAAGGCAATTATTAGTCCTAATGGATGCTAGATGACGTTACCTTAGGACAGCTGAAAATTTCTTCGATGTTCCCTTAAGCGGTGGGTCTTATTTTGTTTGCTTGAGGACAAGCAAAAGCTTAAGTTTGAGGGAGTTGATAACTAGGGATTTTGACGCATTTTATAATCCTTCTTGCTTATACTTTGATTATAAATTCATACAAAATAATCCTAAAAGCCTCACAAGTTGTGCTTGATTGTAAGTTTAATCAACAAAGTGATAAGATGTTAAAGATCAGCTCAAAAAAGGAGTGAAACTTGCACAACTGCCAAGGACAAGGAAAGCAAGCAAAAACAGGCCCATTGCAATCATACACCATTCTATGTGGTATGCACTAGGAGATTCAGAGAGGTCAAAAATCAGGCACAAGGGCAATGCGACTGCACTAGAATTTGTGCGATCCGCACAGAAGGCAATGCGGCTGCACTCAATTTAGTGCAGTGTGCAGAATCTAAGATCAAAGAGTTTCCAGATTTAGAGTTTCAAGCCAATGCGGTCCACGGTCAATTTTGTGCGGACCGCACAAGAAGCCTTCGCGGCCGCAGTCCATCTTGTGTGGTCAGCAGTGCCTGAGTTCAGAGAGTTTAATTTTCAAGATCAGATCCATAGTGCGATCGCACACCACTTTTGTGCGATCCGCACTAACCCCGCCGGGGTATTTTTGTCCATAATTGTCATCTTAGTATATATACATTTTTCCATTTTTAGGTCAAGCAAATAGTATCAGAACATAGCTGCACTCGTGGGTTTGAAGTTTTTAGTTATTTTGGGAAATTTTATCTACATTTCATCATTGAATCTTGTTATTTGTCATAGTGATTAATTAATATGATTTGTTTTTCATCTATTTCTTATTTTTCTTCTTTATATATGAGTAGCTAGACCCACAAGCTAGGGTTGTGGCTCAACCCTAGTGTGGGTAGTTAATGGGTCTTGTATTGCATGGCTAAATTGACAATGGGTGTTTGATATTTAGATTAATTTCGTGTTTAATTGTTGAATTTAGTGATTGCAAACACTAGTTTGTGTTAAGTTGATTTTGGCTCTTCTTGAGAAAGAGAGTCGAAGTCTCTTAAATTAATCCAGCAAGGAATTAGGGCATACTCAAGAGATTGATAGCCCCAACTAAAAGGTTAAACCGTGAGAGAGTAATACCCAATTAAACCCTAGTTGCTTGTGCAAATTTGCATACCAAATCGGTCTTGAAAAAGTCAATTCGGACAAAATCACTCGAACCACTGAGAGGTGTAGAGTGGGTGGGTAAAGTCGTGCAACGGTTATATCATACTCCCAACCATGTCAATCTTGCCTTAAACTCAAGTACCCATTAATTGACCACCTAGGTGGAAGTCACTACACTAGTGCCCTTTAAACCATTTGAACAACCCGTAATATTATAACTCTGAGCTTAATCTAGATCAAATTAGCACTGTAGATAAAATTAGTAGTTAATCAAAAACCCAAAAATATTTAGAAGTGAAATCAAGTACAAATACACAACTCTAAATTAGGTAGATACTCGACTCCAAATTCTAGCTCTTTGTGGATATCGATCCCGACCCTAAATCGGGTAAAAGCTGCTTCGAATCTCTCTCGCTACTTAATTAGTAGTGCGGAGTAGGCCGCGATCACAAAGCTGAAAGATAGCCACATTAAACGGCTAAAAGATCGCCATATTAAACGGCTGAAAGATCACCACATTGCATGGCTGAAAGATTGCTATATTGCACGGCTGAAAGATGGCCACATTGCACAACTGAAAGATCACCACATACTATACTGCATGGCTAATATATTGCCACATACTACACCTGCATGGTTGAAAGATCGCCTTATTCTACGTTTGCATGGTTGAAAGATCACCCATACTGCATTGCACGGCTGAAGATCGCCAAATACTACATCTGCATGGCTGAAAGATTACCACATACTGCATTTCATAGGCTGGAAGATTGCCAACTACTGCATCTTTCATGGGCTGAAATATTGCCAACTCATCCAAAGGCGTCATCGTTCAGAGGCCCATCTTCAAAGCTCGGGAACACCATGTTATGGCTTGAGGATTTCTTTCAATCTTTTGCATATATCATTATTCAAAGGGGTCATGGTTCGGAGGCACCATCCTCATATCTCGAGAACATCATTTCATGGCCTGCGAATCCTTTATAATACGCTTCATGGCCTAGGACATCATAGTCTGAGGACGCCATTATTAACCGTCCAAAGATAGCATTCATGGTCCAACATGAATTTGCATCATGTTCAAATTTACGCACAATATATGCTTTTATTACTTATCTGCTTGTAAGAAGATGAGCAACAGCCATCCCGGCAGGAGCAATCCCACTCCAGTTCTCGTAGGCATATCAAACCCAACCATTCCCGTAAACCGTCCACTCACACAATGCTATATGTTGCGTTCGTTCTTGAAATCGCCTCATCGATATACTCCGCCAGTGAATCTTGAACTACATACGACCTAATTCATGTAAACCCAGGAATATATAGGCAGCCCCAAAATCAGGGTGCGGCCTGAATCTTCCAAAATCGTTTCGCTCGGTCAAAATATGCCATCATATATTTACCCAACAACTCTTTCATCTTTTCCAGATAAAGAGGTGCAACTGTTGACACCCAATTTTTTCCTATATATTTTCAGTATGCAAAATACTTTCAAAACATCATATATATATATATATATATATATATATATATATATATATGTTATAAAATAGAAGTCTATTTAGAGTGAATGTCTAAGAGTTTTAGCTTGAAGCTAAGTCATTCCTCTTCCTATAAATAGAGGGGTCTTACCCCATTGTAAATCACCCCAAGTATTAATAAGAATACTTCTCTCTCTCCCTATTCTCTCTCTATATTGTTCTTATTCTTGAGTTATTGTTCTTGTCTTTTATATTATTTCATAACACGTTATCAGCACGAGACTCTACCGTCTCAAGAACCATTCTCGAGAAATCTAAGGTATTTCCCTCTTCCTAATTTAATTTTCGATTATGTCTGACATTACGAAAAGAAAGTTCGTTGCCCTTGAAATTTCGGGCAAGAACTATATGACATGGGTGTTGGATGCTGAAATCCACTTAGATGCTATGGGTCTCGGAGACAACATCAAAGATAGAGAAAAAGCATCCACCCAAGAATGTGCGAAGGCCTTGATTTTCTTGCGCCACCACCTTGATGAAGGTTTGAAGATTGAATATCTCACCGTCAAGGATCCACTCGTCTTGTGGAACGGCTTAAAGGAGAGATATGACAACCTGAAGTTGGTCACTCTGCCACAAGCACGATATGATTGGACTCATCTGAGGCTCCAGGACTTTAAGTCCGTTTCTGAATATAATTCTGCTATGTTCAGAATTACTTCTAAATTGAAGCTATGCGGGGATAATATCTCCGATTATGATATGCTTGAGAAAACGTTTACAACGTTTCATGCCTCCAATATAGTACTGCAACAACAGTACAGAGAGAAAGGCTTAACAAAGTACTCTGAACTGATTTCTCTTCTACTAGTGGCTGAGCGAAATAATGACCTGCTCATGAGAAATCATGAAAATCGACCCACTGGGTCTACACCACTGCCTGAAGCAGATAAGGTGCACTCTCATTATGCCAAACATGAAAAGGACCATGGTCATGATCGTAAACGGGGTCATAGCCAAGGACGTAGACAAGGAAGAAATTCCAATGAAGTCTGTCACCCCCCGAAGAGAGATAACCACCGAAAGCAGAAACGGGGTCATGAAGATCCTAAGGAAAATGGTTCAGAAACGATATGTTATCGTTGCGGTGGGAAAGGGCACTGGTCAAAGATTTGCCGTATACCAAGACACTTGGTTGACCTTTATCAAGCATCTCGAAAGAGAAAAGGCCCTGAAACAAATTTTGTCTATGACGACGATGAGGACATCACCCACCTGGATGTGGCAGACTTTTTTGAGCAACCCGATGGGAAAATAGACCACCTAATCGGCGATGGATCCGTGATGAAAGAAGATGGAGTTATTTGATTTTGTTCTACTTATTTGTATTAGTTAGTGAATAAACTAATAGTCATTAGTATTAGCTCGTATTAGTTAGTTCATGATGCAATGTTAGCAGTAGTTTTTTAGAATATCTTCAATATGCTCAAATATCAATAAAACTTTTATTTTCCAGTGAGGGTAATCGACTAGCCTGAAAAACTAGTCGATTATCAACTATTTTCGCATTAAAGTTGAAAAACAATTGATCAACAATCGATTGTCGTTGACTAACAATCGATTGTCTTGAAACAGTGAGGTCTGGAATTTTTCAAAAATCATCCACAATCGATTGTTGTTGACTAACAATCGATTTTCTTGAAACAGTGAGGTCTGGAATTTTTCAAAAATCATCCACAATCGATTATCTTTGTCTAACAATCGATTGTCTTAAAACAGTGTGATCTGAAGTTTTTCAAAAATAACAAATAATCGATTGTGTGTGTTTAACAATCGATTGTCTATGTTCAAACAATCGATTGTGTGTTTAATAATCGATTGTCTTATGAAAAACGCTGAAAATTTTCAAACTGCAAAGTAATCAATTATGGATAACATATCTGATTTTGTTAGTCAACTGTTAGCAGCAGATTTTGAAAATATTATGTGACACAAACGAATTGAAGTTGTTTATTCTCATGTTCGTATATTTTCTTTTGTATATCAAACCATGGGAATTAAATTGATTGAAGGCTCCGGAAGAGCAACTGTAACTCTGCCCAAAGGCATGACGTTTATCTTAGAGAATGCAATATTCTCCTCCAAGTCTAAGAAGAACTTGTTGAGTTTTAATGATATCAATGTTCTCCTCCAAGTTTAAAAGGAACTTGTTGAGTTTTGAGAATCCATTTTAGAGAATGCAATATTCTCCTCCAAGTCTAAGAAGAACTTGTTGAGTTTTAAAGATATCATTCAAAATGGATATCATATTGAGACAATAGATGAGAATAATCTTGAATTCTTCATGAAAACAAGGCTGCCCATTTCGGTTTGGGTTCACGCCATTTTGCATGCAGCAATGCTAGTTCGTCGGCTGCCCACTTTGGTTTGGGTTCATGCCATTTTGCATGCAGCATTTTAGTTTGTCGGCTGCCCACTTCGGTTTGGGGTCACGCCATTTTGCATACAGCAATGCTAGTTCGTCTCTGACTGACGAATTGACACAAATATTCCCCGTTGCAATTGGTTTTGGGTCCATGACCCCAATATATCCCATTTAAGAATATTTGGATGCGCAGTATATGTGCCTTTAGCACCGCCATCCTGCACCAAAATGGGTCTGCAAAGAAGGTTAGGAATATATGTTGGGTTTGAATCGCCCTCCATCATTCGCTACCTCGAAACATTGACAGGCGACTTGTTTACTGCACGATTTGCAGACTGTCGATTTGATGAGACACTTTTCCCAAAATTAGGGGGAGAAGTTGGTGAAACCAAACGGGAAATTTTGTGGAAAAATGCATCATTATCTCATCTTGATCCACACACCTCTATTTGTGAGAAAGAGGCACAAAAGATTATCCATTTGCAGAGAATAGCAAATCAAATGCCTGACGCATTTATAGATTTGAAAAGGATAACAAAATCACATATCCCCGAAGTGAATGTGACAACATCTGATCCACGAATACATATTCATTATTGGAAGAATATGAAGATGAAATTGGTATTAAATATACCACACTCACCCCTAGATGGAGGTTTGAGATGATACCACACTCACCCCTAGAAGGAGGTTTGAGATGATATATGGCATGAATGATCGTTGGTCACGTACCTATTGTACGCCAAAGTATTTTGGAAATATGACTATTAAAAAGGCAACGATAATGCAAGAAATATATCTTGCATATAAATTTGACATGACCATAATGGTATAACTTTCTCTTTAAGAAAGATATTCACCACATGAATGTTGATGAATCTGTGGTAGTACAAAATTAATTGAGAGCTCTAGAAGATCAATTATTACTATGTTGGAGAAACACAATTGAGTATTGTGCTGTAGTAAGTCTCAAAGAAACTTATTCAATTTCCAAAGTACACGCGAAAGCGATTGATTATATTGAGACTATAAATAAAGGAAGGCTTTGATATCTCCTATTACTACAACTTGTAGCGGGGTAATTTGTATATGAAAAGCTACCCGCTTTGTTCTCCAGTTTGTACTACACAAACGAAAGAATGCCACAATAAAGTGGATATCTATTGGTATAAAACCCATGTCATAATAAACCTGAAGTTTATTGAAAAGTGCATATGTCATGGTGTAAATTTGAAGTTTACCAATATTGATAATTTATTCAATTGACATTCGTGTTAGCCATCTCATTTTAAGTATGATGTGCAAATTCACATAGGTGAATATCAAAGAACTAGAAAGTTCTTTACGAATTCTCTTGTATTACTTGTTCTCATTAATGAACTGACCAACTAAAGAGTTCGGGTTGAAGCCCCTAAATTCTGGAAATATAAAAGGTGAATATGGGCCCATTCACCTGCCATGTATACCGCATCTGATGCATCTATGAAATGGTTACATGCGCAATTGTTGTTGACCCGCAGCCTGGCCGGTGCTTGCGAGGTAAATTGCTCAGTAATCTAACTTCGAGCATAATTTCCAGATTTTCTACTCAAGATAGTTCATCTTGATAAGTTGGTTTATATCAAAGTAAGTTTAGCAAGATAATTATTGAGTGCTTCCACTTAATAGCTAAACTGTTTCTTATGAGAACAAAGTTATATATATCAGTTTGATATACGTTGTATACGAGAGTATATTCTCCCCTCACAAGTGGTTCAGGGTCAGGAACCAAATAATTTCATCTTATTATTAATGTGTTGTGTATATTGACATGATAATGCACAAAGATGATTTCCCAAAGTTGAGGAAATAAGTTAGCTTTACTAACATGAGGGGGAGACATGATAAACACTTGAGAAAAGGTTACATGGGATGAATTATCATTTGTATATGTATATCCCCGAATATCATGATATGAACCTGAAGTTCATAAAAAGGATAATTCAATTGCAACATATTGCAAAGCATGCTATACGCATTTACTGACCCAAAGAAAGTAACTAAATGGAAGAGATACAATTCAAGAAGAATTGGTTCCATATGAAAGACATGTAGTTTTGAACCTATAGTTCAAATGCTTGAAAGTATAAAAGTCAAAGGTATGTATAGTCAGTTTTCGATATCTTATTTGTCTAGCATGACATGAAAACTTGATATGCATCTAAAGTCTATTATATGGCTTATATGACTTAACTTGAAAGATTTAAGTTGCTTGAAGCATATGCAAATTCTTGGTCCTGAAGTACCACATCCTTAGTACAATTTGTGTACATATGTATCTTGCTATAACTATAAGCATGATGGCATTGAGAATGCATCTATGGAGATATTGAAGAGTTATTCCACGACATTATATGAAGATGTTCATATCTATCAAGAATGATGATTTCAAGATGATGCACAAGATTGGAATGCAAATGCTCAAGGATATAAATTGATGTACTCATTAGGGGGAGTTAATGCGCGTTGCACTCTTTTTTCCTTTCAAGGTTTTTTCCCACTGGGTTTTCCTTGCAAGGTTTTTAACGAGGCAACCAATAGGCGCATATTCAAACATGTGTACTCTTTTTCCTTTCTTTAATTTTTCCCAATGGGTTTTGGTTTTATGGTTTTATGAGGCACATTATTGAATAGACATTCAAGGGGGAGTGTTATAAAATAGAAGTCTATTTAGAGTGAATGTCTAAGAGTTTTAGCTTGAAGCTAAGTCATTCCTCTTCCTATAAATAGAGGGGTCTTACCCCATTGTAAATCACCCCAAGTATTAATAAGAATACTTCTCTCTCTCCCTATTCTCTCTCTCTATATTGTTCTTATTCTTGAGTTATTGTTCTTGTCTTTTATATTATTTCATAACAATATATATATATATATATGTCTGTCCAAGTTATTTATTTATTTTCCTCATAGTTTTCAAAGGTTTAAATAAATTTATGTTTTAATAAAATCTCAATAATTATGTCTAAAATTATTGTTTTTGATTATTCATTTATTGGATCTTTATATATATGCCAAAGTATGGTAACGTAAGTTTAACATATTTTTACAATTGGTTTTTAGTACTTTTTAAAAGCTAATTGCATGTAATTGCAATATTAGCCTTGTCAAGATTTAATTGTATTTTATATTCATAAAATAAAGCCTTATATTTTTAAATTGTTATTTACATGTTGTTAATCATATTAGTACTTTCAATTTATTTTTAGAAATTTATTTACTATCTGTTATAATTTAAAAGGGCAAAAAAATTGGTTATTTAAATGACAGCCCATTTTTATTTATATTTTAGCCTAAATTTAACCCCAAATCAAAACCAATTTCCCCAACCCAATTTCAATTAAACCTGACCCTAGCCCAATTTTTATCCGACCCAAACCCAGATCCCTACCTACACCGTTGAATCCAGGTTGTTGATCAATTAAATCAATGGCCACCACTTTAACTTCTATTCATGGCCTTTCTCTAGCCATCCATGTCCTCTCAAGTCAGATCCTTGATTTTTCCGGCTAGATCGGTAACTTCAAGGTCTTTCTCACCTTTTATGGGTTCTCTGAACCCCTAACCTTTAAGATCTTTTAATTTTCTTCAGATCTATCTTAGATCTGTGAATGGTGTGAACCTCGCAAGTGTTTTCCTTTAAAAGTTTTTGATTTTTTTCAAAACAACTCTTCATTTTCAACGATTAGGGCTTCTTAGAACTATTTTTTAAAGATCTATCCTTCGATTTTAGTATCGTTTATCATTTCACTATGTTTAAAACGATTTGCTCATGTTTTTTACCTGTTTCATCGTGTTAAAACCGTAGGTCCTTTTTTGTTTTATTCGATTTTTGAAAACTGTCCTGTTTGATTAAATGTATACTTGTTCGATTAAATTCTTTGTTTCTGTCTTTCTTTTCTTTGTTTGACTTATCTGATTTTAAATTCTTGCCATATTTTAAACTCGACTATTGGTGAAACTATAATTTCTTAAAAGGTTTTCCTCACTTGTTACTGTGGAACCTTTAATTATTTCTGACTCACTTTACTTATTGAACTTGTTTCTTCATTTTGGGATCCATGTGTGAGCACTAACTATTTGACTTTACTGAGCCTTAGCCTACTTTTGTTATTGCTGCATGTTTGTATCTATCCAGTTATTTCTTTTGCCAATGTGTTTGGCCTTTCATGTCTGATATTTCCATTTGTTCTATTTATATGTCAAGGTACAGAATTAGGACTTTTTCTTGATTGATTCTGCTTCCCTCAATGTTATGATTGATTGCAAAGGGTTCCCTTATAAACCATAATTTTTACTCATTTTTTTTAAATTAATTGATTCCTCTCCTTTAGTGATGTTTTACCTTGCTGAATCATTTCCCAAAACTAGGCATATTTTGTACTTAGCCTCAACTATTTACTTCATACTTTTACTGCCCCATTATATGGCAATAAAAATATGTCTCAAACTCATTTCTTTCCTTAATTAACCTTGTTAGTATCCGTTTGAGCAGTAATCCCTTGATTAAAGGGGAGTACTTGTGTTAATTGATTCTGATTGTGGTTATTTATGTTTGAGTTGAAACTTTACTGGTTACCCTATTCTTTACTCATTTTCAAAACTATAAATACCCTACCCTCTCGTCTTTCAAACAGATGAACAATCTGAGTTCAGAACACACACTTGCACTCAAAAACTCTCTCTTTCTTTACTAGTACTTGTGCTACTGCTTCGTCTAGCTGGCTAAAAGCCAAGGCTAGACTGTGGAATCCTTCTTACTCTTCCTTTCTGCATTTTGCTTCTCTACTGGTTTGTCCTAGTTAATTCTTAAGCTTCAACAACAACACGTTTCTTTAATTGTTTCAATTTCCCTTTTTCTTGTCTACTCATTTTTATGGTTCTCCAGTCGAGTTATTTACTAGCATGGTGTAACACATTCCCTTCCCTTTAGATTAATGATTCTCCTATGTGTGTTTTGAATCATACCCTGTCTGTCACTTGTTGTTACTTGTTGTCTTATGAAGCCCAAGCACCCTATATCCCGTCTATGTGTTTGTGTTCCTTTGGTTGGTTTGTGGTCATGCCAGCATCAGCTATTGCTATGCATGATCAAACCAGATCCCTACTGGGTCCATGTGCTTACAGAAAATGTATCCCCAAAATCCCTTGACCCCTTTTATATGACTATTGATTCTGTGTAGTTTTGAATTTTACTACTATCACACCTTCTTTTTCACTACATCCCTGGAAGAAGGTATAATAAGGGGAGTTTTTCCAATTAAAGGACAATCAAAACACAATTATATTATTAAATGATTCAGAGTCTCCACTTGGGAGATTTATGGTGTCCCAAGTCACCTGTTCCAATCTCAATCGAGGAAAAGATTGACTCTGTATTACAGTTTGTGAACCAGAAATCCGGGTAAATAATTCTGTTAACCTGGGAGAAGGTGTTCTCGGGTTCCATAGTTCTAACACGATCGTTCAACTATTATAATTGGCTTGATTATATAACTTTAGTATATGTTTTAACCTATGGTTCAACTTTTAACCACTTTCATTTAATTAAAGGAAGATTGCAACGTCATTTAAAAAATGTTTCAAGCCGCGTTACATAAATGTACCTGCAGTCCATAACACATGTTATCGACAATGAGATTTGGATTTGGGTCACATAAATGTGTACCCGAGTTTAGAAAGGTAATATTATTAAATATACGTGCCTAAAGAAACTACACATTTTAACTTTGCGAGGGCCATGAAAATTTGCTAAATGGCATTCCTCGGATTCAAAGTATTTAAAAGAAATGTAATAGAAACGAGGGTCATGCAATTTTCATTTTTGTTTGGCACAGCGCACCTCAAAATATTCTATTTAAAGGTTTCTATACTAACTCATGAGGGCTATAACTATTTTGTATTATTGAATATGGTGCGTCTCAACTAGTTAATAGTCTGATTGATTAATACTAAATGTAATTAAAGGTTCTCTTTAAACTAACTAGGATGGACTACATGAGGTAAAACTAATTCATTGCATAGAAAAACTTGGGCCAACACAAAAGAAGTGGTAGCCCGACCAAAAGAAATGGCCAAGATTTGATTCAAGGAAGCCTGTAAAACTGGGCCTCAAAACGAGCCCAAATTCAGGACCATGCAGTTGTTGAGTCAAGACCCAACATCGAATCCCTACCATGAATGAACAACGTTCAAGGTTGTCAATGAATTCAAAATGAGCCGAGAGCGAGACTAGTACATATGCAAGAAACTTTGGAATTATTTTAACTCATCAATAACCAGTTATATTGAATACAATAGTGATTCGAAAGCAATCGAGAGTTCCTATTTTACTAATTAACAATAGGCAGTAGAATTTCAAAATTTTTTACTAACAATAATAGTTCCAATTCTAATGCTCTGATCTTAAAAGCCATACGACATTGACTTATTCTGGTCATTCAACATCCAGTACCACCATGATCATTTATCAACACAGATTACTAATTCAAATTCCTAAAACATAAAAGACTTCAATCAAACAGCTTAAATTCAAGAAATAATACAAAGTACTACAAGGGTTTTTCTGAACTTTGCATGAAAATACCTGTTGTGACTACTCTTGGAATTACTTTTATACATATTCATCAATTCAAACTCAAGGAATCCAAGCAATTAAACCATACATACCCTACTGAATAAAGAGTTTATATGATCATAGTCTATAAAACTATGCAATGAACCATATTTTATTTTAGATCAAAATGACAGTAGATAAGGCAATAGTTTTCCCTCTACACCTTGGCGTATAAGATCCAAATAATAAGAGCACAAAATATTATTGCATCAAAATTGATTAAGGAGAATTCATTACGCCTAGATTCAGAAATTAATTTCTAGTTAAGCATATTCAACACAACCTCAAGTTTAATCACATCTTTTCTTAAAGCCAAGCCTAGAATTACATTCGATTGGCCCTTAAGGTGTTAGACAAATACCTAGAAATGAAAGTAAAATAGAAGCAAGATTAGCAGTAGCAACAACAATATCCCAACAGTAGAAATAAACCATGAAACAACTTTAAACCAAAAACTGATGCTCAATAGTCAAAAATCCACAACCAAAACATCAAACACAACTTTTAAAACACCAAACTTAAGTCATCTCAACCCAGATAGCTTAGAAACCATTTCATGAATAAGAAATTGAGGATTTCATAAAAAGAACTCGATGAAACAATCATTTCAACAAAGCTTCAAACCAAAACACCTTCTAAAACACACAAACTAACAGTGAGCTTAATCCATTTCTATTCTCAGGCTATTTAGAAAGTATTTCAAAGGTTGAAAATGAATTGAAAATTACTCAAAATCCAATGAAATAGTAGCAATTTAGCCGTCTATCTTTTTTCTGAATATTTAGCCCTTCCTAGTCTGCCTTGCAAGGCAAGTTTAGGGTGCCTTTATAGGCGAGGGACTAGGTCATACCTTGGGATTTTAATTTGCATTCTTCTTCCTCTTTAATTCTCATTTTAGCTTAGATGTCCTTCAATTAATGACTTGCTATTCAAGTAAGGTTACTTTAAACTTTCTAAGAATCTTCCTAAGGTGGTTATTCACAGATTCCCTAGACGAACTACCCAAATTGCCCCTTAGCTACCTTGTTTTTTCCCCCGGACCTTAAATGGGCTATGTGTAAAATCTAACCTGGGTCAAATCCATTAGGACCCCAGTCCAAACTTGGGCCTGCATGACACAAGTTCACATTAGCAATCAAAGACAAACTGAGCTACTGGACTAAATGACTTACAAAATCCAAAAAGCTCATATTGTCTTGGTCCTTTTAAAAACATAAAACAAAAATAATCTAACACAAATCGTGCTTAATTAAGATACTGAACATGCATAAGAAACGGCTTTCAATAACTTGACAAACAAGAAACAATCAAGAAAAAGAAAAGGAAACAGAAGATGATGAGAAATGACATAAAAAAAATAAAGATAAACAAAATGAATGGAAAAATACCCACGATGGCTTGGACTGCAAAGAAATGAAACAAATCTTAAAACCTCCAATTTAGGCCAAGTTAGACCTTAATCATGTATTCCTTTCAAGAACACACGAATAATGTCAAACTAGACCCCAGCCCTTTACTGAAACTTCGATTTGAGGTTTTGGGTTTTTTAGTTTTTTCTTTCAAAAATAGATTCAAGAGACTCTATTAAGATTCGAGGGTAAAGGGACACATACTAGGGAAGAGGGGGTCAAGGAGGCTTTGGGGTGTTATTTTGGTGGGGTTTGGGGTCAGCACAGCCATTAGAGAAAGTTTGGTCGACGCTAGGGTTTCCAAGATTTGAGGCGATACAATGTGATTTAGGAGAAACGGAGTGGGGATTTATGATGGGGAGGTGGAGGAGGAGAGAGAATGTAAATTTCATGGGGATTGGACGTAGGTCGCCACCATATGCGATTTCCAGCGGGCGGCAGGTGGTGATTCAAGGCGGTTGTGATGACCCAAAGGGTCATCACCTACTTTCTTATCTATTATGTGCTTTGGAGGCCTCGAAAACATTATTTAGAGTCGCCTTAATTTATGTGCACAGTCCAGGCACGTAACCGGAAAGATTATATGTGAAATTTTGTGAAACAAAAGCTAATTTTTAGTGTTAAAATGAATATATTTGACTTTGGTCAATATTTTAGATATATAGACCCGAAACCGTGATTTGACAGTCCCAGAGGGTCCGTAAAAAATTGGGACTTGGCCGTATGCCCGGAATCGAATTTCGAGGTCCCAAGCCCGAGAAATGAATTTTTGAGTAAAATTATTTTCTAAAAATATTTAAGGAAATTGGAGATAAAATCTTATTAGAAAGTGATTGTATCTGGCCTGTATTTTGGTTCCAACGCTCGGTACATGTCTTAAATATGGCTTAATCACTTTTTATAAATTTTGGTTTAAAACGGACATCGTTTGACGTGTTTCCGACTTAGAATGGAAAATTTGATATTTTATGAAATTTAGAAGAAATCATGGATTTTGAGGCTTAATTCGATGTATATGATGTTATTTTGGCAATTTGATCTCGCGAGTAAATTCGTAAGATGTCTTTGAGGTTGCTTCTATATTTTGTTTTGAGCCCCGAGGGCTCGGGTGAGCTTTGGATAGGCAACGGATGCATTTTTTAACTTTGAGAAAATATGGTATCTTCAATTTTGCAATTTTTGCGTTTGCGTAGCACGCCTCACAAATTCAAGCTTGCAAATGCGAGCCTGGCATTGCAAATGCGAGGAAGGGAAATCTTGTATCTGGGTCGCAAATGCGACCATTTGGTCCGCGAATGCGAAGTAGAGCCTGCAGCAAATACGACATTTTGGCTCACAAATACGAAGCCCGGAGTTCTGGGGAGTGTTCGCAAATGCAAACTTTATCTCACAATTTCCATACCTGCGGGGTTTGCAGTTGCGAACCCCAGTTTGCATTTCCCATATTTGCAACCTGCATTTTTCATACTTAGTCGAGTTTTGAACCATTTTCATCATTCTTTCAAAACCCAAACACACTTAAGCGATTTTCCAAGAACAATACTTCTCCCAAATCATTTGTAAGTTGGTTTTTACTTATTTCTTTAAATATTTAACATCATTTAACATGTTTTCAACTTAAAATTAAAGATTTTCGTGGGTGAAATTGGGGGTTTTGTGCAGGACTTAGGTTTCTATAAAATTGGGGATTTGGAAATTAATTTGAGGTCCGATTTTAAAACAAATTACATATTTGGGTTCGTAGGGAGAGGTAACTGGGTTTTGGTTTGAACCTCAGATTTTGACCACATGGGCCCAGGGGCATTTTTGGTTTTTTTAGGAAAACCTTTGGGAACTTCATTTTTATGCATTCAAAATGATTCATTTAGCGTTTATTGATGTAATTAAGTAACATGTGACAAGATTCGTGCAAATTTGTGGTGGAACCGAGGGGTAAAGCTATAATTGAGGCATGATTTGTATTCAAGGCATTGAGGTAAGTGTTTGGTCTAACCTTAGCTTGAGAGAATAGGTGTTGAGTCTTACTTGCTACTTGTTAATTGTCGAGTGAGATGTATAGGAATGGTGACGAGTATCTATACATTGATGTCTAGCATAACCGTGAGTCTTTATATAGCGAATGTTTTGATGTTTGTGGTAACTTTCATGCTTAATTGATGATTTCTATATGTTGTAAAGAGAATATGAAAGGAATTGCGATCTTTATACTTCGAGGAGCATTGGCTCGAGCTGAAATATAAGTTGTTAAGGTATATGAGATAATTAAAATCCTTGAAGCATTGGCTTATGTGATAATGTGAACTATGAGATGAAAATGAAAGAAAGAGAAAGAGTTACTGGTTTATTCCCTCGACAGGACGTTTTGTTGTTTTGTTGATATTCTCCCTTGCCGGACGTATATACTTGTACCGTTGAGTTCCTTTGTCGGGATAGGATAAATTATGGTTAATTCGCTTGCCGGGACTGTTTTCATGATCATTGTAAGTTGTACATTCAGATATTATATTAGATCGGATTGTATGTCGCAACATATATTATATTGGATCGGGTTGCACGCTATAACAGAATTATACTGGATCGGGTTTCACACTACAACAGCTATACGTATATGGATCGGGTTACATGCCACAATAGAGTTTATTCATAAGGGATCAGGTTGCGCGGTGCAATAGTAGTGTTATTGAACTTTTGTAGATGCTATACTGTTCTTTCATATATCTATTGGGTTTCTATTAGGATGATATTGTTCCCCGAAGCATGTACCCCCTTCCCTTATAACTACTCATTCCTTGTTTATTTTTCTGCAATCTATTACGTACCTACACAAGTTTGTACGGTTGTCTGGTCTAGCCTCGTCACTACTTCGTCGGGGTTAGAATAGGCACTTACCAGCACATGGGGTCGGTTGTGCTGATGCTACATTCTGTGCTTTTTTGCACAGATCTAGGTGTCGGAGCAGCATTTGAGCAACAATATTAGATAGGGAACCAGCCTTCAGTCCAACTAGACACCGAGGTAGCCCTGCAGGTGTCCGCATGACCGGCGTCTCCTCTATCCTTTAATTTAGTCTATTATCTGATCGTATTTGAGAGAAACGGTTATATTTTATTTAGTACTCTTAGTAGTTCGTGCGTATTTTGACACCAGTCTTAGGTAGAGGATCATGTTGAATGTTTGCATTTTAACCAATTCCTTTAATTAAAGACTTCTGCTTATTTGTTTATTTATTTCTGTTGTTTCATGTTATTTCTAATAATTCTTAAAAAGGACTATATCGTAATGAAAAAGTGACTAAGGTTTAGCTTGCCTATCTCCCATTAGTGGGCGCAATCACGACTCCCGAAGGTGGAAAATCCCCGTCTTGCCAAGTTGGTATCAGAGCTTTAGGTTGCATAGGTCTCACAACTCATGGACAAGCTTGGTAGAGTCTAAGGGATCACTGCAGAGACGTCTGTATTTATCCCTCAGAGGCTACAGAGTTAGGAAAAGATTCACATTTGTTCTTTCTTGTCGTGCAGTTTGGTTTCTCAACGCTAATTAAATTTCTACTCTGTTCTTTTGTAGATATCGAGAACATGCACTTCCTCATCTTTTGATCAGCAGTCTGAACCCCATATAGCTCCCACTAGGGGTACAGGGTGAGGTCGAGGCCGTGCTAGAGGCTGGGGTAAGGGCAGAGCTCAGCCTCGAGAAGAAGCACCAGTGGTGAAGCCTCAGGTTGACTTTGACGAGGAAGTTCCAGCCCCAGATCTAGTAGTTTCGGTGGGCCCAGCTCAGGTCCTAGAGGGGTTCATTGCCACCCCAATTCTTTTGGACGCTCTAGTCCAACTGGTGGGCTTTACAGAGAGTATCATCCGAGCAGGTTTGCTTCCTATAGCACCAGCCGTCTCTCAGGCTGGAGAAGGGGCCCAGACTTCTGCTCCTCGTACTCCGGAGCAGGTAGATCCCTAGATTCAAACTCCAGCAGCTCAGCTAGTTGGAATAGCTCAGCCGGGTGTGGTAGCCTAGGCCGGTGATGGAGCAGCTATATCTGCCGATTCTTTATGGAGGTTCGATAGGTTCACCAAGCTTTTCACTACTACCTTTAGCGGTGCATCTACCGAGGATCCTCAGGATTATTTAGATAGCTGCCAAAAGGTTCTTCAGAACATATGTATTTTAGAGACCAACGGGGTCAATTTCGCTACATTTCGATTGTTTTGATCTGCCAAGACTTGGTGGACGCATTATTGCCTAGCTAGACCAGCACGGTCGCCAGCCTTGACTTGGGAGCAGTTCACGCATATATTTCTGCAGAAGTTTCTCCCTATTACCCAACGAGATGCCTATCAGAGGCAGTTTGAGCGACTCCATCAGGGATCCATGACAGTCTCCCAATATCAGACCAGGTTTATTGATTTGGCTCGACATGCTCTTGTTATACTTCTCACTGAGAGGGAGAGAGTGAGATAGTTCATTGATGGACTCATTCATCCTATTCGTCTCTAGATGGCTAGAGAGGCTGGGAGCGAGATTTCCTTTTAGGAGGAGACCAATGTTGCCCAGAGTATCAAGAAGGTATTGTCATAGGGGTAGACATAGGCAAGACAAGAGACCTCGTCAATAAGGCCGATTCGGTGATGCCTCGTCTGGTGGTAGAGATTTATATGGCAGGGGCCAGCCGTTTAGGCCTTTCTAGTCAGCCCTCCAGGTTTCTCATGGTGCTCTCAGTGGCTGCGGTTCTCATGCACACTATTCTGGTCAGTAGCCTTTCAGTGCACTGCCAGCTCTTATCAGTGCACCACCACTTCAGAGTTTCTAGGGTGGTCATTTAGGCTGCCAGGGTCAGCTGCAGTTTCCTCATCCATAACATTCGGGTGGATGTTATGAGTATGGTGAGAATGGTCATATCAGGAGGGCTTGTCCGAGGTTGATGGGTACTCAGTCGCAGCAGTAGGGTCCTCGCCCTATGATTCAGGCACCAGATGTTTTACATGTCACCCAGCCAGCTAGAGGCCGGGGTAGAGGTACTAGAGGTTGAGGTAGAGGTTTAAAAAGTAGCTCAGGCTACCGGGAGTGGAGGCCAGCAAGTAACGAGCCATCCCGGGGTGGTAAATCAGAGTGGTGGGGCCCTACCCCGATGTTATGCTATTCAGGCTAAGCCTGAGGCAGAGGCTTCAGATGCAGTTATTACAGGTACGGTTCTGGTTTGTGATCAGAATGCTTTAGTGTTTTTTGATCTTGGATCTATGTATTCATATGTGTCATCTTATTTTTTCCCGCACTTGATCATGCCTAGTGATGCATTGGGTATTCCTGTTCATGTGTCTACACCAGTGGATGACTCCATTGTGGTCGATCGAGTCCATCGTTCTTGTGTTGTAATGATTGGGGGTCTTCATACTCGTGTAGATTTGTTACTATTAGACATGGTTGATTTCGACATTATATTAAGGATGGACTGGTTATCACATTATCACGCTATCTTGGACTGCCATCCCAAGACTATGACCTTAGCTTTACCGAGTATGCCTCGTTTAGAGTGGAGAGGGACTCCAGGTCATTCTACACGTAGTGTTATATCATATGTGAAGGCTCGATGTATGGTCGAGAACGGCTGTTTGGCTTATTTGGCTTAAGTTGGGAATTCCAGTGTTGAGGTTTCCTCTATCGATTCTGTGCCCATTGTTTGTGAGTTCCCTGATATATTTTCTTCGGGCTTGCTGGGTATGCCACCCGACAGGGATATCGATTTCTACATTGATCTGGTTCCGGGAACTCAGCCTATTTCTATCCCACTATATTGTATAGCCCCGTCGGAGTTGAAGGAGCTAAAGAAACAGTTGTAGGATTTGCTTGAGAAGGGTTTCGTAGACCCAGTGTCTCACCTTGGGGTGCGCTGGTGTTATTTGTAAAAAAGAAGGATGGGTCAATGAGAATGTGTATTGATTACCGTTAATTTAACAAGGTAATGATAAAGAATAAGTATCCACTGCCGAGGATTGACGATTTGTTCGATCATCTTCAGGGTGCCAGGATATTTTCGAAGATCGACTTGCGATCTGGCTACTATCAGTTGAGGATTAGGGCATCCGATGATCCTAAGATAGCTTTCCGCACTTGATACGGGCATTATGAGTTCTTGGTTATATCATTCGGGTTAACAAAAGCCCCAGAACTTTTATGGACTTGATGAACCGAGTGTTCAGGCCATATTTTGATTTGTTCGTGATAGTGTTCATTGATGATATATTGATATTTTCCCGCAGCCAGGAGGAGTACAAGCAGTACCTTAGAGTGGTTCTTCAGACTTTGAGGGATAGTCAGTTATAGGCTAAGTTCTCGAAATGTGAATTCTAGTGGAGTTCATTTGCATCTCTGCGTCATATTGTATCAGCAAAGGGTATTCAGGCGGACCCAAAGAAGATTGAGGCAGTCAAGAGCTGGACTAGACTAGTATCAGCTATAGAGATTCATAGTTTCATGGGGTTGGCAGACTACTATCGATGGTTCGTGGAGGAATTTTCATCTATTGCAGCTCCGATAACCAGATTGACCCAGAAGGGTGCCTAGTTTAGATGGTCGGATGAGTGTGAGGTGAGCTTCAGAAGCTCAAGACAACTTTGATTATGGCATCGATGTTGGTTTTGCTCGCGGGTTCAATGCCTTATACAGTTTATTGTGATGTTTTGCGTATTGGACTTGGTGTAGTGTTGTGCAGGATGGCAAGGTCATTGCCTATGCTTCGAGGCAGCTGAACATTCATGAGAAGAGCAATCTGGTTCATGATTTGGAGTTGGCAGTCATTGTTCACGCATTGAAGATTTAGAGGCACTATTTGTACGGCATGGCATGTGAGGCATTCACTGACCATAAGAGTCTTCAGTACTTGTTCAAGCAAAATCAGTTGAATTTGAGGCAGAGGAGGTGCTTGGAGTTGTTGAAGGATTACGACATCACTATTCTATATCATCCGGGGAAGGCCAATGTGGTGGCCGATGCTCTGAGTAGGAAGTCGGCCAGTATGGGCAGTCTTGCTTATATTCCGGTTAGTGAGAGGCCGCTTGCTTTGGATGTTCAGGCTTTAGCCAATCAGTTCATGAGGCTGGATATTTCTGAGCCTAATCATGTGTTAGCTTACACGGTTACCCGTTCTTCATTATTGGAGCGTATCCGTGATCGGCAGTATGATGATCCCCATTTTTGTATCCTTAGAGACATGGTGCAATACAGAGGTGCCAGGCATGTTACCTTAGATAACGATGGAGTGTTGAGATTGCAGGGTCGAGTATGTGTGCCTAATTTGGATGGGCTTCAAGAGTTTATATTAGAGGAGGCCCATCACTCTTGGTACTCTATTCATCCGGTGTCACGAAGATGTATTAGGATTTGCGGCAACATTATCGGTGGCATAGAATGAAGAAGGACATTGTGTCATAAGTGGCGTAGTATTTGAATTGTCAGCAGGTTAAGTATGAGAATCAGAGGCCAGGTGGTTTATTTCAGAGGATTGAGCTTCCCGAGTGGAAGTGGAAGCGGATCATTGCGGACTATGTTACTTGACTTCCGCAGACTCAGAAGAAGTTCGATGCGATAGGGGTCATTGGTGATAGGCTGACCAAGTTAGTGCATTTCATTACTGTGGAAGTCTCTTATTCTTCTGAGAGGTTAGCTGAGATCTATGTTTGGGAGATCGTTTGCCTCCATGGTCTGCCCGTATCTATCATTTCGGATCGGGGTACGCAGTTTACCTCGTGCTTCTAGAGGTCAATTCAGCGAGAGTTGGGCACACGAGTTGAGTTGAATACGGCATTTTATCCCTAGATGGACGGTCAGTCCAAGCGGACTATTCAGATTTTAGAGGATATGCTCCGAGCTTGTGTTATTGATTTTGGAGGTTCATGGGATCCGTTTTTCCCTTAGCGGAGTTTGCCTACAACACCAGCTACCAGTCGAGCATCCAGATGTCTCCTTATGAGGCCTTATATGGTCAGCGGTGTCGGTCTCCGGTTGGATGGTTTGAGCCGGGAGAGGCTCGGTTGTTGGGTACGGATTTGGTTCAGGAGGCCTTGGACAAGGTCAGGATCATTCAGGATAGGCTTCGTTCAGCTACGTCCAAGAAGAAGAGCTATGTAGATCGCAAGGTTAGGGATATGGCTTTTATGGTTGGTGAGCGCGTATTGCTCCGAGTGTCGCCTATGAAGGAGATGATAAGATTTGAAAAGAAGGGCAAGCTTAGCCCCAGGTTCATTGGTCCATTTGAGATTCTTGATCGAGTGGGAGAGATGGCTCATTGACTTGCTTTTCCGCCGATCTTATCAGTTGTGAATCCAGTGTTTCATGTGTCCATGCTTTGGAGGTATCACAACGACCTAGCCCACGTGTTATATTTCAGCATTGTCCAGTTGGACAAGGTTTTATCTTATGAGGAGGAGCCGGTAGCTATTTTGGACTGACAGTTTCGTCATTTGAGATCCAAGAGTTTCCCTACTGTTCATGTTCAGTGGAGAGGTCACCCTCCTGAGGCATCGACCTGGGAGTCTGAGTCCGATATGTGGAGCCGTTACACTTATCTGTTCCCCGACTCAGGTACTTACTTCTTCTGTCCGTTCAAGGACGAACGGTTGCTCTAGAGGTGGAGAACGTGACGACCCAAAGGGTCATCACCTGATTTCTTATCCATTCTATGCTTTCGAGGCCTCGAAAACCTCATTTAGAGATACCTCGATTTACGTGCACAGTCTAGGCGCATAACCGGAAAGCTTATATGTGAAATTCTATGAAAAATGCTAAATTTTGGTGTTAAAGTGAATAAATTTGAATTTTGTCAACATTCTGGGTAAACGGACCCGGACCCATGATTTGACGGTCCCGGAAGGGTCCGTAGGAAACTATGGGACTTAGACGTATGCCCCGGAATCGAATTCCAAGGTCCCAAGCCCGAGAAATGAATTTTGAGTAAAATTGTTTTCTGAAAATATTTAAGAAAATTAGAAATGGTATCGGGCCCGTATTTTGGTTCCGGCACCCGGTACAAGTCTTATATACGGTTTAAGCTCTTTCTGTAGTGTTTGTTTAAAACGGACGTCATTTGATGTGTTTCGGACTTCAAATGGAAAATTCGATGTTTTATGAAATTTGGAAGAAATCATGGATTTTGAGGCTTATTTCGATGTATATGATGTTATTTTGGCTTTTTGATTGCACGAGTAAGTCCGTAAGATATTTTTGAGGTTGCCTATATATTTGGTTTGGAGCCCCGAGGGCTCGGGTGAGCTTTAGATAGACCACGGATGCATTTTTGAACATAGAAAAAATCTGGCATCATTAGTTTTGCAATTTTCGCATTTGCAACGCTGGTCTCGCAAATACAAGCCTGTCATTGCAAATGCGAGGAAGGGAAGTCCTATAGCTGGGTTGCAAATGCGACCATTTGGTCCGCAAATGTGAAGTACAGCCTGCCACAAATGCGACATTTTGGCTCGCAAATGCAAAGCCTAGAGTTTTGGGCAGTGTTAGCAAATACGAACTTTATCTCGTGATTCCCATACCTGCAAGGTTCGTAATTGAGAACCCCAGTTTGCATTTCCCATATTTGCAACCTACATTTTTCATACTTAGTCGAATTTTGAACCATTTTCACCATTCTTTCAAAACTCAAACACACTTAGGAGATTTTCCAAGAAGAAGACTTCTTCCAAATCATTTGTAAGTGTGTTTTTACTAATTTCTTCAAATATTTAGCATCATTTAGCATGTTTTCAACTTAAAATCAAAGATTTCCATGGGTGAAATTAGGGGTTTTGGATAGGACTTAGGTTTTTCCAAAATTGGGGATTTGGACCTCAATTTGAAGTCCGATTTCAAAACAAATTACACATTTGGGTTCGTGAGGAAATGGGTAACCGGGTTTTGGTTCGAACTCAGGTTTTGACCACATGGGCCCGAGGGTATTTTTGGGCAAATCTTTGGGAAATTCATTTTTATGCGTACAAAATTATTCATTTAGCATTTATTGATGTAATTAAGTAACATGTGACTAGATTCGGGCGAATTTGTGGTGGAACCAAGGGGTAAATCTATAATTGAGGCTTGTGTTGTATTCAAGGCATTGAGGTAAGTATTTGGTCTAACCTTAGCTTGAGGGAATAGGTGTTGAGTCTTACTTTCTACTTGTTTATTGTTGAGTGTGATGTGTAGGCATGGTGACGAGTATCTATACATTGGTGTCTAGCATGACCGTGAGATTTTCTGTTGCAAATATTTTGATCTTTCTAGTTACTTCCACGCTTAAATGATGATTTCTATATGTTATAAAGAGCATGTAAAAGGAATTGTGATCTTTACACTTCGAGGACCATTGGCTCGAGCTGAAATACATGTTGTGAAGGTATATGAGATAATGAAATCCTTGGAGCATTCGCTCATGTGATAATGTGAACTATGAGATGAAAATGAAAGAAAGAGAAAGAGTTACTGGTTTATTCCCTTGCCGGGACGTTTTGCTGTTTTGTTGATATTCTTCCTTGCCGGGACGTATATACTTGTATTATCGAATTCCCTTGCTGAGATAGTATAAATTATGGTTAATTCCCTTGCTAGGGCTGTTGTCATGATCATTGTAAGTTGTATATTTAGATATTATATTGGATCGGGTTGCACACCGCAACAAATATTATATTGGATCGGTTGCACGCCGCAAAAAATATTATATTGGATCGGGTTGCATGCCGCAACAGATATCATATTTGGATCGGGTTGCCCGCCGCAATAGAGTTAATTGATAAGGGATTGGTTTGCGCGCCGCAACAATAGTGTTATTGAATTGTTGTAGATGACATACTGTTCTTTCATATATCTATTGGACTTTTGTTAGGTTGATATTGTTCCCTGAAGCATGTACCCCTCTCCCTTATAGTTGCTCATGACTTGTTTATTTTTTTCAATATATTACGTACCTACACAGGTTTGCATGGTAGTCTGGTCTAGCCTCATCACTACTTTGCCGGGGTTAGACTAGGCACTTACCAGTACCTAGGGTCAATTGTGCTGATGCTACTCTGGAGCAGCATTTGAACAGCAGCATAAGATCGGGAGTTAACCTTTGGTCCACCGAGACATCGAGGTAGCCCAGAAGGCGTCCGCAGGCCCGGCGTCTCTTCTATCCTTTATTTTAGTTTGGTATCCCATTGTATTCGAGACAAAGACTTATATTTTCTTTCAGACGATTGTATTTAGTACTCTTAGTAGTTCGTGAGTATCGTGAGACCAGTCTTGCATAGAGGATCATGTTGAATTTTTGCATTTTAACCAGTTCCATTAATTAAAGACTTCCGCTTATTTGTTTTTTTATTTTCGTTATTTCATGCTATTTCTTATAATTGTTAAAAAGTAGTATACTTTAATGAAAAATTGACTAAGGTTTGGCTTGCCTAGCTCCCATTAATAGGCGCCATCACGACTCCTGAGGGAGAAAAATCCGGATCGTGACAGCGGTGCTAATGAGGGTTCTCTGCGATGATGAGAGACGAGAGATGGGGGGTAGGGGTGTTTGGACATTTAAATATTAAGTGACCGCGGCTTCATGGCCGTTGTATCTAAGATCCTAAACGGCTGGGATCGATTAGAGGGGGAAACGAGGTCGATTAATCTCAACGGGAGACAGGTCAGGCCAAGGGAAAAAATAGGATGAGTCTTGGCTGCATTAAGACAAATTAGGTTGGGTGTTTGGGTGGTTTAGGACGGGTAACATGTATTAAATCAATTGGGCTTGGGAATTTCAAGGAATTAGCCCAAAAATCTTATCTTTTATTAATAACTCCATTTTCTTTTCATTTTCTTCTCACTTTTTTCATTTTAAGCTTTTGTTAGATACCAACTAAAATAAAAAGAAGATCTGATTTAATTCCAACACTAAGCTAATTGCTTCCTCAAAATATATTAAGTCGTAAATTAAAAAGAAATTATAATAAATTCGACAATTAAAAGGACAAAAATACAAAACGAAGTATCTTTTCATATTTTCTTTCATGTTTTGCCACAATTAATTAACTAATTATCTTAAAAAAATATAAAATAGGTCCCTAAATGCAAATGCACATATATTTCGTATTGTCATTAATTAAAATGCATAGACAAACGCAAACAATTAACACAAAATGCCACAAAGATTAAAAAAATTACAAATAATGGAAAAATTATTTGGTTTTGAATTTATGGTAGTTATTCATATAGGGCAAAAATCACGTGCTCACAGCTTCCCCTCTTTGCTCGGAAACACGAAGAGTTTTCGTGCAAAGATAAAGTGAGCGAATACGAGCAATTTTTGCCTATTTTAATACTCCATGGGAAGCATTTTTGAATGATTTGACTGCACCCTACTTTCGAGATTGCCTATATATCCTTGGCTAAAAAGGAATCAGGTTAGTGTAGTTCATGCATGTTTGGTAGTTGAGACTACTATGAAGTTGTGATTTCACTGTTGCTGCTGATGCTGCTTACTGAACCCCTTATTACACAATGTCAAAATAAAAAGAAACTAGACTAGACTATGATCTATGAGTTAAAAGAAATCCTATTAATATCTTCAAACTTTCTCTTGATCCTTGTTGACTCGCTGACTTGTATTCTCCCCGTGAAATTCCTTTATTCCCGACATGAATTGTAATCTGAGATATTCTTCCTTTTTCTAGGGGGATGCCTGACTGGCAAACTTGAATTGTACTTTGAGACGTTTTCCTTTTCTTCAGGTGGATGCCTGATTGCCAAACTCAAATTGTGTTCTGAGATGTTTTCCTTTTCTCCAGGTAGATGCCTGATTGCCGAACTCGAACTGTGTTCCCTTGTTCTCCAGGTGGGTTCCTGACTACCTAGACTTGAATTGTATTTCCTTGTCTCCAGGTGGACTCCTGATTGCCAAAAGTTGAATTGTATCTCGTTGTTCTCCAGGTGGGTTCCTGCTTACCAAAACTTGAATTGTGTTCCCTTGTTCTCCACGTGGGCTCCTCCTGATTACCAAAACTTGAAATGTATTCCCTTGTTCTCCATATGGGTACCTGATTTCAATAAAAATAGACAAAACAATGAAAACTTGCTGCCCTGGTTTGGTGGCCGGGCACATTTATGATTGTTAACTAAATCATGTTATCAAATATCACTAAGAATTTGAAATCTAGATCCCATTATCTAGGAGGGTTCTGAAACTCTTAATTAAACGGCAATCTTAAAACTATGTTATATCTTCTAAGGGTATTACTTCCGCTATATCTTGTTATCTAAGAAACTATTAAGGCTATGTCCCTTTTTCTAGGAGGGTCCTGAAAATTCTTAACTAACGACAATTTTAACACTAAGATATATCTTGTTACCTAAGAAAGTATTAAATTTATATCTCACTATCCAGGCGGGTCTTGACAATCCAAAGTAAAATTTCATCCTAAGAGTGACAATTCTTTACGGGTGAACTATACTACCCCCATAGTAGAATTTATGCTAAATATTGTTATCTAATGGAAATCTTAAATCTAGGTCCCATTATTCATGAGGGTCCTGAAAACTCCCGACTGAATCCTATCTTAATCATGCAAACTTTGAAACCAACTAGTATTCCTTTCGGGTACACTTATTCTATATTTTGCTACTCATTTTTTTAAAAAACAAGGTCCTATTTTTTAGGAGGGTCCTGACAACTCCTAACTGAATTCTATCTCCAGAACAAAAAATTTGAAGCCGGATTATGTTCTTTTGGAGTACATTTATGTTAGATCGTGCTACTTATGATTGTTTTGAATTTTAAACTATGTCATATTTTCCAGGAGGGTCCTGAAAATCAAAAATCAAGTCTTATCTTAAGAGTGATAATTTGAAGGTTGAATCATACTAACCTACAACAGAACATATGCTACATCTTGTTATCTAATAGAAATCTTAAAGCTAAGTCACATTATTTAGGAGGGTCCAAAAAATTCTTGATTGAATCTTATCCTAAAAATGAAAACTTTGAAGACAACTTATCTTTCCTTGGGGTAAGACTTATGTTGGATCTTGTTACTCATGAATGCTTTGAATATTAAACTAGGTCCCACTGTCCAGAGGATCCTGAAAACTCCTAATCAGATTATATCTCAAACATGCAAACTTTTAAGCCAACATATGTTCCTTTTTCTATTCATGATTATTTTGAACTTTAACTGGGTCCCATTTTCCAGGAGAGTCCTGAAAATTTACGGTCATACCTGTCTCGTGCTCGCTTTTCCCCTACAGAGGGTTTCCTTGAGGCAACCGGAACTTTCTGCCCTTGTTTCAATCAAAGAAAAATCTTGTCAGTTTGAAATGTGGTGGTTAGTTTGTGGAATTCTTGCTGAAAGTGGCCTCCCTGCAGTCATGCTTTGTTTTAAATAGCTTCCCCGAACCGGTTATGAACCGCCTGTCCTTCTAATTGACTTTTCAGAACCCCGTGAACTTGAGTAAATCGAGTGTTGCGTACCCAAACTGTTTTATTACATCCCTGACCCCTTTATCGGAATCTTTGCATCTCTCCTAAAATTGCCAAATCATTCCACCGATGAAGCTTCCGGTGATTCTTTATATAACACTTTGCATCATACTGCATTTGGTATGTTCTGGCCATATTGTTCTTTGCACTTTTCGGAGCCGGTAGTAAGCTTTGAAATCCTTTCTTGATTGCTCAAACCAGATTGACCTTGAAACATCTTAGAGAAATAAAAACCCAAAGAAAATGAAATTCAATGACTTTGAGTGGTAAGGATAAGAAGAATCCAGAACTGGACTACTGCTAAAAGGGAAAAACAAAAGATACTTATCTGTGTGGAACAGATGGTACCAATGATCATGACATGCATTTCGGATTAGTCGGGCCAGTCTATCTAACCAATCAACTCTCAGTTGCCCTGCTTTGTTGCCCCGGAATTCCATAACCTGATTTCTTCAACCAAACATTGACCTCGTTCATCATGCGGCGCCCTGAAAGTTTTTCACCAATACACATCTCTCATTTGTTCATCTCTCAATTTACTTTCCACTTAAGGTGACCATGAGGGTTTTCACCCATAAGACTCTCTCATTTTTTATTTCTGTCAGCTCCCGTCGCCTTACGGTGCTCGTGATGATTTTTACCGATAAGACCCTCTTATTTTTCATTTCTCTCAACTTCCGTCACTTTACAGTGCCCGTGAGGGTTTTCACCAATAATACTCTCTCATTTTCATTTTCATTTTCCTTGTTTGGACCAAAGTGTTGCCCCTAACAGGAATCATCTCTAGTTGCTTGACTTGGGGTCTTGATGACTAATCATAAGGTCTTTCTTTTGACCGTAACATGGGCTTTTGGACAGGATTAGAAAGAAAGAGCATCAAAGGCTCAAAACAATTCACATGGTCTCAAAATTACAACTTTCAGAATCAGATTTCTCACAACAACACCAACTTATGCCACAGTTTCTTGCTTGGGGACTTATTGGATTTTTATTTTGATGGGACCAAACTGTGAGGCTGCCTACGTATCCTTAAAGGGAATCGGGTCGAACGTAGTTCATGTTAGAAGTTGCTTTGTTGTTGTGATTTTCTTTCTTTTTTCTCTTTTCTTCTTTTCTTTCTTTCTTCATTTTCTTTTTTCCTTTTTGATGTTTTGTTGTTTTGCTATTTTTAGTTTTACTTTTCTTCTCTTTTCTCTTTTTCTCTTTTTCTCTTTTTCCCTTTTTTTTTATTTTCTCTTTCTCTTCTCATTATTTTCTTTTCCCTTTTTTTTCCTTTACTTATCTTTCACGCTTGCGCTTCTGATTTTGCTACTGATTTCGAAAGAGGGATATGAAAGAACCAAAAAAGGCTCAAAGGGGGTAATAAAGGATCAAGTATTTAGATAGCATAATAAAATACCTTCGTCATTCCAATCTTCAAAATACGCCAAGTACAAACAAGTACAATTTAACCAAAGAAAATCATACATAATATCTCTTGACCGCATCAGAATTGATGGCCAGTTCTACACACTTTCCTTCCACATCTATCAAATACAAAGCCATATTGCCTTGTAGGCACACCTTCTTGTTATATGCTCTTGCCATTCTCTGTTGATATAGCTGGCTATGACATACTGCTGCTAATCTTTTCTCATCAATCAAACCCATTTGTTCCAAGCTGGTTTTGACCCACTCGTCATCATCAATTTTGGCCTCAGCGCAATCTGAAGGAAGGGATTTCAATCTCTACCGGTATCACCACTTATGTGCCACACCAACAGGTAAGGAGTTTCCCCTACTGAAGTACGAACAGTAGTGTCATAACCTAACAATGCAAAGGGCAGCTTCTCATGCCATTGCCTGGAACCTTCCACCATTTTCCCAAGTATCTTCTTTATGTTCTTGTTGGCTGCCTCGAGTGCTCCATTTGACTTAGGGCGAAATGGGATGGAATTGCGATGTGTAATCTTAAACTACTGAAATACCTCTTTCATCAAATGACTATTGAGATTTGCACCATTATTAGTGATGATTACCTTTGGGATTCCAAATCGGCGGATGATATTTGAATGCACAAAATCGACCACGTCTTTCCTCGTCGCAGACTTAAAAGTTTAGCTTCAACACACTTAGCGAAGTAATCAATGGCCACCAAAATGAACCTGTGCCCATTGATCGCTACTGGCTCGACGGGCCCAATGAAATCCATGCCCCAAGCAATGAAGGGCCATGGCGCAGACATTGTATGTAATTCAGATGGTAGGAAATGAATCAAATCTCCGTGGACATGACATTGATGACATTTGTGTACGAAACTGATACAATCTCACTCCATGGTGAGCCAATAGTAACCTGCTCGGAGGATCTTCTATGACAAAACATATTTGCTCATATGCAGTCCAGAAACTCTGGAATATACCTCGGTCATGATGGTCGTGGCCTGTATAGCATCTATGAATCTCAACAACCCAAGATCTGGCATTCTTTTGTAAAATACCCCTCCACTGAAGAAAAAATCACTTAATAAGCGATGAATTGTTCTCTTTTGATCACTTGTGGCTTCCACTGGATACACCCCCATCACATATATTCTTTGATATCGTGAAACCAAGGTTCATCATCAAGTTCTTCTTCCACCACATTACAGTAAGTGTGTTGATCATGGACTTTCAACATAAGCCTTATCTGGTGGGTGTAACACTGACGCTAAGGTAGCTAAAGAATCAACAACCTCATTGTGGATTCTTAGAATATGCATGAACTCTACTGACCGAAATCGTTGACATAGATCATGTAGAAATTGCAAATATGGTATGAGCTTCAAATGTCGTGTTTCCCATTCCCCTTGAAGCTAATGCACTAGGAGGTCTGAGTCCCCCACAACCAAGACTTCCTGGACACCCATGCCTGCAGCTAACCTTAGTCCCAATATACATGCCTCATATGCCGCTATGTTGCTAGTGCAATAGAAATGAAGCTGAGCCGTGACAGGATAGTGATACCATGTTTCAGAAATAAGTATTGCTCCTGTCCCAACGCCTTTCATGTTGGCATCCCTATCAAAGAAAAGTTCCCATCCTAGCTTTTCAACATGTTCCAACTCATCAATATGCATCACCTCCTTATCGGGGAAGTATGTCTTCAAAGGTTCATATTCTTCATCCACCGGGTTCTCGGCCAAATGGTCAGCCAGTTCATGTGCTTTCATTGCAATCCGAGTCACATAGACGATGTCAAATCCTTTGAGCAAGATCTACCACTTTGCAAGCCTCCATGTGGGCATTGGCTTCTAAAAGATATACTTCAACGGATCTAAGCGAGAGATGAGGTAAGTAGTATAGATGACAAGTAATGTTTCAACTTCTGTGCTACCCAAGTTAGGGCACAGCACTTCCTGTCAAAATGAGTATACTTAACCTCATAAGACGTGAACTTCTTGCTGAGGTAATAGATGGCCAGCTCCTTACTACCAGTGATATCATAGTGACCCAACACACATCCGAATGAATTGTCCAAAACCATCAAATACACAATTAGAGGCCTCTCTTGTTCTAGTGGGACCAATACAGGTGGGTTTGACAAGTACCCCTTTATCTTATCAAATGCTTCTTGACATTCCTCTATCCACTTGACCGGAGCGTCCTTTTTCAACAACTTAAAGATGGGCTCACAAGTTGTCGTGAGCTGCACAATAAACCTACAGATGTAATTCAATCTTCCCAATAGACTCACCTCATTCTTATTCCTGGGGGTGGAAATTCTTGGATAGCTTTAATCTTTGACGGGTCTAATTAAATACCTCAATGGCTGACTATGAATCCCAACAGGTTTCCAGAAGGCACATCGAATGCGCATTTTGTAGGATTGAGCTAAGATTGTACCTGCAAAGCCTTTGGAAGAATTTTCTCAAATCTCTAATGTGGTCAGACTGCTTCCTGGAATTTACAATTACGTTATCAACATAAACCCCAATCTCCATGTGTATCATGTTGTGGAATATGGTTGGCATTGCCCTCATGTAAGTTGCCCCAGCATTTTTCAGACCGAAAGGCATGACCTTGTGGCAGTATGTTCCCCACGGCATGATGAATGCCATCTTTTCTGGATCATTCTCATCCATTAAGATCTAGCGATAGCCCGCGTAATAATCCACAAAAGAACCAATTTCATGTTTTTCACAATTATCAATCAGTATGTGGATGTTCGGCAGCAGGAAGTTATCTTTTGGACTCGCCTTGTTGAGATCATGATAATCGACATACACCCTGGTCTTACTATCCTTCTTTGGCATAGGCACAACATTGGCTAACCAAGTGGGATACCACGTGACTCGAATGATCTTTGCCTTGAACTTCTTTGTGACTTCCTTTTTTATCTTTACGCTCATGTCAGTTTTAAACTTCCTTAAACTTCTATTTGATGGGAGGGTATGCCGGGTCAGTGGCAATTTTTGAGCCACTAAGTTAGTGCTTAGACCCGGCATGTCGTCATATAACCATGCAACAATATCTTTGTATTCAAACAGTGCTTTGATTATCTCCTCCATAAGTTGCGGTTCAAGATGAACACTTATTTTAGTTTCTCTGATATTATCTAAGTCCTCTAGATTTATTGCTTTTGTATCGCTCAGGCTTGGTTTGGGTTTTTCCTCAAAGTGGCTTAATTCTTTACTAATTTCTTCAAAGTCCCCATCCTAATCATACTCTGATTTGTCATCACATTATATTTCTTGAATTATTATTTAAGAATTAGACCAGCTCTCGAGACTGTGCCGAAGATTCCTTATGCATGTCATTTCATTGAAACCAGCATAAAAAGAAATGTACAAGAAGGAAAAGAAAATCAAAGAAAAAAACTATCAGAAAGGATGAAAAGGAAAATTGCATTTCATTGAAATTGAAAGATAACAAGGTTAATATATCCAATCAGCCAGAACATAGAATCTGAATTACAACCTTGGAATAATCCAGATAAACTGAAAGAAAATCAAAGCAAACTACCAAAACTCCTTCTTGGTCGGAAGATTAGTAGCTTCCCAATTGTTGATCTTTGCACTGGGCCCAACAAATTGCATATTCGCCTTGCTAGAACCCTCTCCAGCTTCCACCGTATTCGCATCTTCAAACAACTTTTCAAACCTTTCAAGCAATTCCTTATCAAGACCAGCACAGGACTGGAACTTGTTGTGATCGGGCGCTTCTTGGCACCGGGCCTAACAAATGATCTGAACAGATGCGGGAATGGCTTTGTAAGGGCCCACGCCTTCTATTTCATCCTTCTCTCTCTTTTTACATCTTCAATTGACGGTTTGAATCTCAAACCAAAGGTGTCCATATCCTTGGGGAGAGACACCGGTTGTATGATACCTTGTAGTGACGCACCCAAACCCTTCCCTGGGACAAAACCATTTCTCAACCTTTCAATGGCTACCATGATTGATGCAACAGCTACATTCAGCATAGGAACACACTCCCTTTATGGAATTTTCTTTACTGATACTGTGTCAGAAACCTAATATACCCAAGGCTCTTTGCCATCCTTAGCCTCAATGTGGTACAATGGCATCACTATGGGAATACAGATTGTCCTCGCCGTGCACAACTATTTCCTGTATATACTATTAAAATTTTACCATTAGATGCAGAGTAAAGGGAATCGCTTTAGCGGCATGGATCCAGGGTCGCCCCAATAGCAGATTCTAAGAGAAATCCACATCTAACACCTAGAATTCCATGGTAAAATCAATTGGTCCGACTGTCAGCTCGAGTACTATGTCACTGACCGAATCTTTTCCCCCAACGTTGAACCCTCGTAGACAAACACTGTTCTTGTGAATTCTTTCATCATCCACTTTTAGCTTGTTCAGAGTGGAAAGAGGACAAATGTTCGCACTTGAACAATTGTAGACCAATACCTGGGTAACCACGGAATCTTCGCACTTCATCATAAGATAAAGGGCTCTATTGTGCTCAGTACCCTCTATGGGCAATTCATCATCAAAAAAAGTGACTCTGTTTACCTCGAAAATCTTGTTGGCTATCTTTTCCAAGTGATTGACTGAGATTTTGTCAGGAACGTGGGCCTTGTTCAGGATCTTCATTAGTGGCCGACGGTGCTCGTCTGAATGAATTAACAATGACAACAGTGAAATTTGAGCAACTGTCTTCCTTAATTATTCCACAATAGAATAGTCTTGCACCTTCATCTTTTTCAACAACTCCTCTACTTCCTCTTACGTCACAGCTTTCTTCACCAATATTGGGTTACCTTTGGAGGTTTTAAGTTTTCTTAACTCCTTAGGGGAATATCACCTCCCTGAACAGGTCAATCCATGGGTTTTGCAGACTTCTTTTCTAACCTCTTTGCCTTTGTAAGTCATTATCACTCGCTCATAATTCTAAGGGATGGCCCTACTATTTACTATTGGTAGCTGAGTTAAAGGTTTGATGATGACGGGCTCTGTGCGAGCACCTTCCACAACCACAATAGGCTTGCTTTCCACCCCTGGTACCACCACTTGTTTATTTTCTTTTTTTCACTATCCTATCTCCTGATGACCCCTTCTTGACTTCAGCAAAAGGCTTATTTCTTTTTCCACTCAACTTGAGCATTGACATCATACTTGTTAGTTTTTTAACCAACTTCCTCTCACTGGATCGGATCATCATGATAGTTAACGAAGGCTATTTAGGCTCCCCTTCTTTGTTAATTATCTCAATCACGTTCGTTTCTTAATGGGTGGTCAGCGGGTTCTTGTTAATATTGGGTGCTTCTGAAGCTTGAACCTCAATCATATGCAAATCAATGAGCTCCTAGATAGCA
This sequence comes from Nicotiana benthamiana, assembly GCA_034376525.1. Classification (NCBI taxonomy): domain Eukaryota; kingdom Viridiplantae; phylum Streptophyta; class Magnoliopsida; order Solanales; family Solanaceae; genus Nicotiana; species Nicotiana benthamiana. The sequence continues at coordinate 64,751,043 of CM067331.1, read as the reverse complement.
TTTTAGGATGCCAACATTTCTCTATGTCTTGCCCTGGAGCACAGGAACAATATTCGCAACTGACTGAATAATCAAGATTCCTCGGCGGAGGATACGGCAACTTTTCTTCAATCGGACTCAATATATCTAACTGTCTCAACCTATGGAATAAGCTAGTATAGGATTCTCCCAATGGAGTGAAGGTTTTCTTCTTTTGCAACCTCTCATTCTTAATGGCTTGATTGGCCCGGAAAGCTAGTCTCAGGGGGTTTTGGTAGGTTCTTAGAGGTGGATAGGCATTTTTTAGAGCTGGGTAAGTATTTTGGGGGGTTGGTGCACACCATTGTGTGTGGGCGGGAGGTTGAGTATATAGTTGTGCATGATGGACAGAAAAATGGGGGTCTGGAGGTAGATGGTAATGTTGTGGTGGGATACATAGGGTGTGGGGCTAGGTTTGGTGGTGGAGTCGAGGCTATTTGTCATGTGATGAACCCTTATATCCGATCCAAGCTCCAGAGTCAATTGTTGCTACCTCCTCTTTCTTCTTCTTTCTAATAGCTCCCCCAGTTCTGCTTTGAATGGCCTGGGTGGTTGCTTTGATTGCTGAATAGCTCATGATTTTGTTAGACTTGAGCCCTTCCTCTATCATGCTTCCCATTTTTACACTTCATTAAAGGACTTGCCCACAGCTGATACCAAGTGACCGAAATAAGTAGGATCCAAGGCCTGCAAGAAGTAATCCACCATTTCACTTTCTTTCATTGGAGGGTCGACCTCGCTACCTGCTCTCTCCAATATAAGCCAACTCCCTAAAACTCTTATTGTGATTTTTCTCAAGCTTAGTCAAGGAAAAATGATCTGGAATAATCTCAAGATTGTACTGGAAATAGCAAGCAAATGCTTGGACTAGATCATCCTACGTATACCACCTTCCGTGGTCTTGCCGGGTATACCATTCCAATGCTGAACCACTTAGACTTTGACAAAAATATTCCATTAGCAACTCGTCTTTCCCTCCAACTTCCCTCATTTTGCTGCAAAACCCTCTCAAGTGTGCTACTGGATCAATGTGCCCATCGTATAAATCAAACTTGGGCATCTTAAACCCTACCGGCAATTGCACATCTGAAAATAGAGATAGATCTTTGTACTCCATACTTACTTGACCTCCCATCCCCCTCATGTCTCTGAATGATTGCTCTAAGCTTTTAACTTTCCTGAACATCTCCTCATGATCAGGATTTTTGGCTAGTTTCTCAGCTTCTGCGGGGAGATCAAAATGAGGGATGTATGAATAGGGTTCCGGGGCTTTAAAAGTGGGCTCTAGGGGTAGTAATGGTTATCATGGGTTTGGAACAAAGGCTTGCTAGAAGATTTGTGGAATGTAGCGAGTGGGGGTGCTACGAAGATGGCAGCAACTTGTGGAGGAGGTTGTGGAACTGATTTGGGTGGTGGAGCTGGTGGTGCCTGGGAAGTTGTGCCCTGGTAGTGTTTGTAGATGGGGAAGCTTGGGGATGGATGGGTGGAAGGATGATCACACGACTGGGCTAATGGCGGGATAAAAGCAGGGTTGGCAGGATAAGCTGGTGGTGGTTGCCCTTTTACCCATGCTTCGTACATTTCATCTATTTGTTGTTTCAGTTTATACACCTCTTCTTTCATTGCATTAACATCCAGCTCTTCCACCTCTCTTGAGGGATCGATGTTACTCGCATCAAGCTCTTGCTTAGTCATGGCCAACTTGTTTTTAGAGCGGGTGTTGTTGGGGTGGGTTGCCAAAATGCCACGAAACTAATCACCTGTCTGTAATAGGATAGACAACAACAAACTTGTTAGTGGTCCGGGTTTAACATATAGGCAACCGCACATCTGGGATGAATGCACCTATGCAGTTATCGGTTTCTATTATGCATTGGATCGGCTGCTTGCATCATCCCGACTTTACCCTATATACAACTTATCTTTTTTCTCTTTATTCAGCTTGCTTTTACATGACTTATCTTCATTTTTATTCTCTCACTTATTTGGCCGTTGTTTCATTTTCACGATTTCTTATTTTTCCTCTCATTTATTTCTTCTCCTTTTTTCTACTTATGTCTTTTCCTTTTCTTTTGGTTATGGTCGAATCCAATAGAGATTGCCTACGCATCATGGTCCCACATGAATCAGACCGAGCGTAGTTCTTGAAGATAAGTGTAGAAAATAAAATAACAAAATACTTTTTGGGATTTTCTATTTTCATAAAGTAAAACAGTTTTGATTACAACTGCCAAATTATAAAACTAACAGACTAGAGAAAAGAAATTAACAATCTCTGACTCAAAACAAGACCGACAGACTCTGAAAACAACAGACTTTAACTGACTCCAATGAAAGAAAAAACAGACTTCAAAAATGGGCTAACAAACTCTAGTTAAAATCATGAATACATGAGTGCCTATAATGCTCCTGGGGCTCGGCGGACATCATTCAGTCTTGCCACGGGCCTGCGTGATAAATCCCCTTGGAGATGGTGGAGGTCTACAATTACTTGGCGGACGAAAGTCATTGCAACGGCAAAAAACATGGATCTAGTCATATCTTAACAACTACTGCACTTTATTGCGATGTAATCAGCGGTCCTTCAGACTCTTTCTCATATGACACCCTTTTCTTGCAACAATCACCCAATTTGCTGGGCCATGGCTTCCTGAGTTTGTTCGGCTACTCGACTTTTTTCTTAGAATTGTCGCAAATCTTTTTCCAGTTCTGCTATTGTTGTATAACAGTGCTCTCTTTCAGCCTTAAAGTCCTTCGCCTTCTTAACCAATATATTTTCAATGGTGATGACCTTTTTCTTCAATTCCCCAACCTTGTTGTCGTACTCTTCTTTCAACTGTTCGATTAGGCGTGTCACACCTCCTCTTTCCACTACACCTGTGAAGGGCGTAGATAAGGAAGTTTTTCCAATTAAAGGACAATTGAAACGGGATTTATTTATTTAGAGATTTCAGAGTTGCCACTTGGGATAATTAATGTGTCCCAAGTCATCGGTTTAAAATCCCCAGTTGAGGAAGGTTTGACTATGTACTACAGTATGTGAGCCAGAAATCCAGGTAAGGAATTCTGTTAACCCAGGGGAAGGTGTTAGGCCTTTCCAAATTCTGTGGTTCTAGCACGGTCGCTCAACTGTTATATTCGTCTTAATTATCAGATTCAATGCATTTTTGAACCTATAAGCCAATTTTAACTCTTTAACACTTTTATTCAACTTTAAAAAGATTGCAACATTGTTAAAATGCGTCTAAAACCACGTCACAGGTCTTGACATATTTCAACATCGTTGGGATTTGTATTTCGGTCACATAAATGTGCACTTGTGTTTAGGAAAGTCAATTATTTAGCTAGCAAGCCTAATGCAATTCCGTGTTTTTTAGTTTACGAGGGTCGTGGAGAATTCACTAAGTGGAATGCCTCGAATCCTAAGAATTCAAAATCAATTAAGATTTGCCCATGCAATTATTCAATTTTATTTGGAATTAGCACACCTTGATTATATTTGTAAAGGGAGATTAAACTAAATTTCGTAAGGTCGTAGGTATTTGTATTTGATGCAGTTCTTTTTAATTTATGGACGAGGGATCCAAATAGAGTTATCACTAGCTGGACCAAATTGTGGTACCATTCTTGTTCCAAATTTCCTTCAGGGATTAAAATTCCCTTCAGGGTTTTGGGCTAAGGCTATCCTTTGGCTCAACTTTGTGCAACAGCCTCCTAGACAAACGAGATAAGGTAACTGGGCTCAAACACAAGCCCAGATGATGCTGAAACTAATGAGTGAGTTCATTGACTCAATAGAAAGCCCAAATCATTGTAAACTTATTATTAACTAAGCATCAAAATAGACCTATAACCAGTCAAAACTGATACAGCTGCAGATTATTTAAAATATGACCTATTCATATAACAACCATTCAATCCCTGTACAGCACACTGCCAGTACAGTCACTTTCCTCTTTAAGTTTATTAATACTAAACTCAAGCACATAAAACTGAACCTTACACTTATTTCAGCAAAATCATCACTGACCAAATACACCTATTTCGGCAAAAATCAAGAGCAATACCCAAATACTCAAATGATACTTATTGTTGCGGCACTATAACAATCCTCTAATAACATGCATTTAGAATAGGAATCATTCGAGCCACATATTACCAATTCCGACTAATGATTAATGAAATATAAACTAAGTTACTGACGGATTAATAAGTTAATTAAAGAAAAGATAACAGAGCTCCTAAACTAATTATGCATGTGAAAGATTCAAAAACTGGGACAGTAAGAAAGTTCAAAAAGAAGAAGGAGAAGAAGATGGCAAAGCGGCGGGTAGTAAAAAATACAAAAGATCATAGATAAAGGAATACCTAACGATTCAAAACAAACCTGCCTGACCTTGCAAAACTCCATCAGTCTTGACCTTATTAGGTACTAGTCTTGTTTTTTTCGTGTTGAAGACACATGAATAGGGTTCAACAAAACTTTGATAGTTCTCAAACCCGTTGAATTTGAAACTGTGGGGATTTTTATTCAATAATCGAGCCATCTGAGGGGTATTCGAAGGAAAATATTTGTGGATTTGTCATGAGGGAGGCATAGGGATTGCAGGATGTGAATTTGGGGTGATTTGGAGGCGGCACCGCCAGACACCGCGGAGAACGCCATGGCGGTGCCCTAGGGTTTTTTGATATTTGAAAATATTGGGTGAGTTTCAGATGAAACCAATGGTGTCTTTGAGATGAGAAGGTCAAGGTGGGCTTGGGGTGTGAATTTGGTTCAGATTGGATGATCGCCGCTGGCGGAGGCGATTTCCAGCCGGCGGTTCATGGAGGTAGACGGCAGAGACGGGGTATCTCTAGGGTTTTCTTGGTGTGAGGGTGAGAGACGGAGTTTGGGCATGAGGGGGGCATCTGGACATATATATATATATATATATATATATATATATATATATATATATATATATATATATATATATATATATATATATATATATATATATATATATATATATATATATATATATATATATATATATATAGGGCTTCTCAGTTCTCAACCGTTGGATTTTGAATCCTAGACGGCCAGATTAATTCATGCCAAACGACGTCGTTTGGGTTCATGAGGGGACCTCAACCAGGTTCTGGGGAGGGTTTTGGACCAGGTCAGGGCGTTTTGGGCTGGGAAATTTATTAAAGGCCAAATTAGGTTCTCTTATTAAAGACCAAATTTTTTAATTTAATAATTTCATATTTTCTTTTTCTCCCTTTTTCAAAATTAAAATTAAAAATACTAGATTAAATTAAAAACCAAATCAACTCATTAAAAATACTAACTAATTCTAAATAACTAACATTATTAATAAATTAAAGAAAAACTACTCGAAAATTAAAATTAACTAGTGCAAAATGACTATTTTTGTGATTTTCCTTTCTATAAAATAATTTAATTACTAAACAATCCTTAAACTGCAAAATTAACTCCCAAATTCACAGGCAACACTTTATTTGTATTTTTCACTAATTAAAATGCACAAACAAAATGCAAACAACTAACGAAACATGCCACAAAAATCCACAAAATTGCAAATAAACAAAAGAAATTATTTTGTTTTTGAATTTATGGGAGTAATTCATATAGGGCAAAAATCACATGCTCACAGCTGCCCCTCTTTGCTCGGAAACGCAAAGAATTTTCATGCAAAGATAAATGAGCAGATACGAGCGATTTTTGCCCGTTTGAAAACTCTATGGGAAGTATTTTGAAAAGCTTGACCGCACACTGCTTCAGAAGTTGCCTACATATCCTTGGCTAAAAAGAAATAAGGTCAGTGTAGTTCAGGAGTGTTTGGTAGCTAGGACTACCGAAGCTGTGATCTCAGTGTTGTTGCTGCTGCTGCTGCTGATTTCAATATCCCCTTACTAGACCATGTCAAAATAACAAAAGCTAGACTAAGCTATGACCTATAGATTACAAAAGAACATATCTATGTCTTCAAACTTGCTCTTGATCTTTGTTGCCTTACTAACTTGTATTTCTTCCTGTGAAACTCCTTGTTGCCTTGTTGTCTTGCATTCTCCTAGTGAAATTCCTTTGTTGCCGCTATGAATTGTAATCTGAGATGTTTTCCCTTGTTCTCCAGGTGGGCGCCTGATTACCAAAACTTGAATGTATTTCCTTGTTCTCCAAGTGAGCGCCTCATTACCAAAAACTTGAAATGTATTCTCTTATTCTCCAGGTGGGCGCCTAATTTCCAAAACTTGAAATGTATTCCCTCGTTATCCAGGTGGGCACCTGATTGCCAAAACTTGAAATGTATTCCCTTGTTATCTAGGTGGGCGCATGATTACCAAAACTTGAAATGTATTCCCTTGTTATCCAGGTGGGTGCATGATTGCCAGAAAACTTGAATAAAAATTGAAATGTATTCCCTTATTGTCCAGGTGGGCGCCTGATTACCAAAACATGAGATGTATTCCCTTGTTATCCAGGAGGGAGCCTGATTCCCAAAACTATAAATGTATTCCCTTGTTATACGGGTAGGCGCCTAATTGCCAAAACTTGAAATGTATTCCTTTGTTATCCAGGTGGGTGCCTGATTACCAAAAACTTGAAATGTATTCCCTTGTTATCCAGGTGGGGGCCTGATTACCAAAACTAGAAATGTATTCCCTTGTTATCTAGGTGGGTGCCTAATTACCAAAACTAGAAATGTATTCCCTTGATATCTAGGTGGGCGCCTGATTGCAAAACAAGAAATGAATTCCCTTGTTATCTAGGTAGGCGCCTAATTGCAAAAACTTGATATGTATTCCCTTGTTATCCAGGTGGGCGCCTGATTGCAAAAGCTTGAAATTTATTCCCCTGTTGACCAAGTGCACGCCTGATTACCAAAAACATGAAATGTATTCCCTTGTTATCCAGGTGGGCGCCTGATTACAAAAACTAGAAATGTATTCCCTTGTTATCCAGGTGGACGTCTGATTACCAAAAACTTGAAATGTATTCCCATGTTATCCAGGAGGGCGCCTAATTACTAAAACTAGAAATGGATTCCCTTGTTATCCAAGTGGGCACCTCATTACCAGAAACGTGAAATGTATTCCCTTGTTATCCAGGTGGGAGCCTGAATATCAAAACTAGAAATGTATTCCCTTGTTATCCAGGTGGGCGCCGATTGCAAAACTTGAAATGTATTCCCTTGTTATCCATGTGGGCGCCTGATTGCAAAAACTTGAAATGATTCCCTTATTATCGTGGTGGGCGCATGATTACCAAAAACTTGAAATTTATTCCCTTGTTTTCCAGGTGCGCCTGATTACCAAAACTAGAAATGTATTCCCTTATTATCCAGGTGGGCGCCTGATTGCAAAAATTAAAATGCATTCCCTTGTTATCCAGGTGGGCGCCTGATTACCAAAAACTTGAAATGTATTCACTTGTTATCCAGATTGGCGCCAGATTACCAAAAACTTGAAATGTATTCCTTGAAACTGCAACCCTTAAACCTGATTACAACGAAATAGACAAAACAAAAGAAATTTTCCTGCCCCAGTTTGGTCTTGGGCGTATCTGTGAGTGTTAATTAAATCCTGTTACCAAATACCTCTAAAACTTTGAAAGCTAAATCCCATTATCCAGGAGGGTCGTGACAACTCTTAGTTAAAGTAATAGTTTTAAAAATTGAATATCTAGTTTTCTAAGAAGCCAATAAAGTTGCATCACATTATCTAGAAGGGTCGTGACTACTCTTAACTAATGACAACTTTAAGATTAGGTTATGTTCTCCAAAGGTATTACTTCCACTATGTCTTGTTATCTATGAAAATATTAAGGCTGCGTCCCATTATCCAAGAGGGTCCTGACAATTTTTAATTAAAACCAGTTTTAAATCTAAGTTATATCTACTGAGGATTAGTAACTAAAGCTACATCCTGTTATCTAGGAGCGTCCTGAAAGCTTTTAAAATTATATCCCATTATCCAAGATGGTCCTGAGAACATTTAAATTAAATCTTATTATCCAGGAGGGTCTTGAAAAAATCAAAATAAATCCCAGTTTTAACTCTCGATTGTCTCTGCTGGGGAAATAAAGTTACATCCCATTATCTAGGAGGATCATGACAACTCGTATGTGAATCATATCTCTTGCATTCATTGGGGAAATATTTATGCCATATTATGTTACCCGCGATTGTTTGAATTTTAAACTGAGTCCCATTTTCCTGGAGGGTCCTGACAACTCCTAGCTGAAACCTATTTCAATTCGCAAACTCTTAAGTCCATTTATGCTCCTTTTCCATTCCCAATTATTTTGTTTTAACTAGGTCCCATTTTCCAAGTGGGTCCTGAAGTTCACCGTCATACTTGCCAGGGGCTTGCTTCTCTTATGGAGGACTTCCCCGATACATTCAGAATTTCATGCCCCTGTTTTAATCAAAGAGAATCTTGTCAGTTTGAAATGTGGTGGTTAGCTTGCAGCATTCTTGCTGAAAATGGCCTCCTCGTTATCATGCTATGTTGTGGCCAACATTCCCGACCTGACTATGAGCTACCTGATTTGTTGGCCGAACCCTGTACCGTATGGATTTTAGATGAACCGAGTGCTCTGTTCCCCAATCATTGTGTTACACTCCTGACCCTCTTTCCAGAATCTTTTCATCCTTCTTGAGATTACCGAATCATTTCGATGACGAAAAATTTCAATGATTCTCTATATTGTCATTTTATTTTCCGCTACGTTCATTACGTTTTAGCCGCAATGTGCTTTGCTATTTGGGAACTGGTAGTAAGCTTTGAAATTTCTCTCCTGCTTGCTTAAACAAAAGTGATCTCAAAACATCTTAGAAGAATGGAGACCCGAAAGAAAATGAAATGCAATGAATCTGAGTTATTTTGTTTTAGAATAAAAGAATTTTGAGTTTGGCAACTACTGAGGGGAAAAAGGGGAGAAACTTATCTGTGGAGGAATAGCTAGTTCCAATGATCATGACATGCCCTTCGGCTTAGTCGACCCAGTCTGTCCAAATGATCGGCCTTCAGTTGCCATGCTTTGTTGTCGTTACCTTCCTTAACCCAATGTCTTTAACTAAGCCTTGACCTTGCTTATCTTGCGGTGTTCTGCATAGATTTCGACCAACAACCCTTTTCCAGTTATTCATTTCTTGCCTTGCCTTCGTTTTAAGGTTCCCGTGAGGGTTTTGATTTCTCAACTTTCATCGCCTTACAGTGCCCGTGAGGGTTTTCACTAATAAGACTCTCTCATTTCGACTTTCTCTGAACTCCCGTCACCTTAAAGTGCACGTTAGGGTTTTCACCGATAAGAATTTCTCTTTTTCATTCCTCTCAGCTCCCGTCGCCTTACGGTGCCCGCGAGGATTTTCACCGATAGGACTCTCTCATCTTCATCTTTTCTTGCTCGAACTAGAGTGTTGCCCTGGGTATGAATCACCTCTTCTTTCTTGACTTGGCATTTCATATAGACTGATTGGAAGGTCTTTCTTTGGACCGTAATGCATGCTTTTGGATGGGGTTAGAAAGAAAGGGTATTAAAGGCTCAAACAATTCATATGGGTTCAACATTACAACTTTCAGAATCATTATCTCTCACAATAACCACAACTTTTGCCCCAGTGTCTTGCTTGGGGACTTCTGAAATTTTTATTTCAATGAGACCGAACTGTAAGGCTGCCTACGTATCCTTAAAAGGAATCATGTCAATACGAGTTCATCACCTCTAGAATTGCTTTGTTTTTATTGTGATTTTCTCTTTTCTCTTTCTTCTTTCATTACTCTTTCTTTTGTTTCTTCCCTTCTCTTTTGCTGTTTTGTTGTTTTGTTGTTATTTTTTTTCTTTTTCCTTTTATTTTCTATTCTTTTTTCTTTCTTTACTTTTTCATTCTTTCCCTTTTTCTTTCTTTATCTTTTCCATTCTTTCCTTTTTTTTCTTTTTCTTTTTCATTCTTTCCTTTTCCTTTCTCTTTACTCATTCTTCACGCTTGCATTTCTGATTTGGCTACTAATTCCGAAAGAGGGATATGAAAGAAAATAATTAAAACTCAAAAGGGTTAACAAAGGATAAAGTATTTAGATAGCCGAATAAAAGCCTTCGTCATTCCAATCTTCAAATCATGCCAAGTACACACAAACATGATTTAATCAAAGAAACTTATACATAATGTCTATTAATTGCATCGAAAATGGTGGCCATTTCTACGCACTTGACTTCAACATCTATTAGATACAACGCCCCATTGGACAACACTCTTGACACGAGGAATGGCCCTTCCCAATTTGGGGCGAACTTACTTTTGCTTCTGCTTAGTGAGGGAGGATGCGCTTCAATACCAACTGACCCACTTCAAACCTTCTTGGGTGAACCTTCTTGTTATATTCTTTGGCCATTCTCTGTTGATACAACTGGCCGTGACACACTGCTGCTAATCTTTTCTCATCAATCAGACTCAATTGCTCCATAAAGGTTTTGACCCACTCATCATCATTGATTTCTGCTTCGGTGACAATCTGAAGGGATGTGATTTCAATTTCTGTCGGTATTAATGCTTCTGTGCCACACACCAACAAATACGGCATTGCCCCTACTGAAGTGCGAACAATAGTGCGATAGCCTAACAATACGAAGGGTAGCTTCTCATGCCTTTGCCTAGACCCTTCCACCATTTTTTGAAGTATCTTCTTTATGTTCTTATTGGTTGCCTCAACTGCTCCATTCTCCTTGGGGCGGTATAAGGTAGAATTACGATGTGTAATCTTAAACTACTGATATACCTCTTTCATCAAATGACTATTGAGATTTTCTCCATTGTTGGTGATGATTATCTTCCGGATTCTGAATCAGAAAATGATATTTGAATGCAAAAAATCGACCATGGCTTCCTTGGTCACTGCCTTGAAAGTTTTAGCTTCGACCTACTTGGTAAAATAATCAATAGCAACCAGGATGAACCTGTGTCCATTGGAAGCTACTGGCTCGATGGGCCCGATGAAATCCATGGCCCAAGCAACGAAAGGCCATGGTGCAGACATTGTATGTAATTCAGATGGAGGGAGTGAATCAAATCTCTATGCACCTGACATTGATGACATTTGCGCATGAAACTGATACAATCTCGCTCTATGGTGAGCCAATAATAACCCGCCCGGAGAATTCTTTTTGCCAAAACATACCCACTCATATGAGGTCTGCAAACTCCAGAATGTACCTAGGTCATGACAGTCGTGGCCTGTCTAGCATATATGCATCTCAACAACCCAAGATCTGGCATTCGTTTGTATGACACCCTCCACTGAAGAAGAACCCGCTTGATAAGAGATGAATGGTTCTCTTTTGGTCACTTGTGGCTTGTACCGGGCACACACCCATCCTGATATATTCTTTGATATCATGAAACCAAGGCTCACCATCAAGCTCCTCTTCCACCACGTTATATAGTAAGCATGTTAATCATAGACTTGGATATGCAGCGGGTCAACATAAGCCTTATCTGGATGATGTAACATTGATGCTAGAGTAGCCAAGGCATCAGCAACCTCGTTGTGAATGCTTGGGATATGCCTAAACTTTACTGATCAGAATCGTTGACAAAGATCATGCAAGCATTGCCGGTATGGTATGAGCTTCAAATCTTGTGTTTCACATTCCCCTTGAATCTGGTGTACCGGAAGTTCGAGTCCCCCAAGACCAAGACTTCTTGCACACCCATGTCTGCAGCTAAACTCAGATCCAAAATGCATGCCTCATATTCTGCCATATTATTGGTGCAATAGAAGCGGAGCCGAGCTGCAATGGGGTCATGGTGCCCTGTTTCATAAATGAGTACCACTCCTATCCCGACACCTCTTATGTTGGCAGCCCTATCGAAGAATAATTTCCATCTTGGCTTCTCGTCCTATTCCACTCCATTAATATGCATCACCTCTTCATCTGGGAAGTATGTGTTTAAAGGTTTGTATTCTTCATCTATCGGATTCTTATCCAGAAGATTAGCTAATGCTTGCGCTTTCATTGTAGTCCTAGTCACATACACAATGTCGAACTCTGTGAGCAGGATCGGCCACTTTGCTAGCCTCCCCGTGGGCGTAGGCTTCTGGAAGATGTACTTCAACGGGTCCAGGCGTGAGATCAGGTAAGTAGTATATGATGACAAGTAGTGTTTCAACTTCTGTGCTACCCAAGTCAGGGCACAGCTTCAAGATAAGTATACTTAACCTCACAAGCTGTAATTTCTTGCTAAGGTAGTATATGGCCTGCTCTTTCCTTCTGGTGACATCGTGTTGACCCAACGCATATCCGAATGAGTTGTCCAAGACTATCAAATACAGGATCAATGGCCTCCCTAGTTCCGGTGGGACCAATATCGGTGGGTTCAAAAAGTATTCTTTATTTTTCGAAAAGCCTCCTGGCATTCTTCCGTCCATTTGATCTCGGCATCCTTTTTCAACAGCTTAAAGATAGGCCCGCTGGTTGTTGTGAGCTGAGTAATAAATTGACTGATGCAATTCAATCTCCCCAATAGACTCATCACCTTTGTTTTGTTCCTTGGAGGCGGCAATTCTTGTATGGCTTTGATCTTTGATGGATCTAGCTCAATGCGTTGGCGGCTGACTATGAATCTAGCAACTTCCCTGATGGCACAGCAAATGCGCATTTTGCAGGATTGAGCTTGAGATTATACCTACGGAACCTCTAGAAGAATTTTCTCAGATCTCTGACATGTTCGGATTACTTCCTGGATTTCACAATTATATCATCCACATAGACCTCAATATCCTTATGTATCGTATCATGGAATATGGTTACCGTTCCCCTCATATAAGTTGCCCCAGCATTCTTCAGACTGAAGATCATAACCCTGTAGCAATATGTTCCCCACGGGATGATGAATGTTGTCTTCTCCGCATCCTCCTCGTCTATCAAAATCTAGTGTAGCCTGCGTAACAATCCACGAAAGGACCAATCTCATGTTTTGCACAATTGTCAATTAATATGTGGATTTTGGGTAGTGGGAAGTTGTCTTTTGGACTTGCTTTGTTAAGGTCATGATAATCGACGCACACCCTAGTTTTACCGTCCTTTTTTTGTACCAGCACGATATTGGCAAACTAGGTGGGGTACCGTGTGACTCGGATGGCCTTTGCCTCAAATTGCTTGGTAACTTCCTCTTTGATCTTTACGCTCATATCAGTTTTAAACTTCCTGAACTTTTGTTTGACAGGAGGGCAGGTTGGGTCAGTGTGTAATTTGTGAACTACCAAGTCACTGCTCAACCCTGGCATATCGGCTTACAACCATGCAAAAACATCTTTGTATTCAAACAGCACTTCAATTATTTCTTCCTGGAGTTGTGGCTTAAGATGGACACTTATTTTAGTTTCTCTGATATTATCTAGGTCCCCTAGATTGGTTGCTTCTGTAGGGTTTGGTTTAGGTTTTTCCTCAAAGTGGCTCAACTTTTTATTGATTTCCTCAAACGTCCTTTCCTCATCATATTTTGGTTCATCCTCATATTCTCTCTCTTGAATTATTACTTCTGAATGAGACCAGCTTTTAAGACTGGGCCAAAGAGTCCTTATGTGTGTCATATCATTGGAGCCAGCATAAAAATAGTTGTACAAGAAGGAAAAGAAAAGCAAAGAAAAATAAAAACTATCAGCAGTGACGAAAAAAGGAAATTGTATTTTATTGAAAGATAATAAGGTTTACACATCCAAATGGATGGAACATAGACTCTGAATTACAACCCTGGAATAATCCAGAGAGATTGAAAGAAAAATCAAAGCAAACTACCAAAACTCGTTCCTAATCGGGAGAGGAGTAGATTCCCAATTGTTGACTTTTGCACAGGGCCCAACAAATTACACAACTGCCTTGCTAGAGCCCTCTCCAGCTTCTACCATATTCACATCCTCAAACAACTTCTCAAACCTTTCAAGAAATTACTTATCAGGATCACCCACAGCACTGGAACTTGTTGTTGTCGGGTGTTTCTTGTTGCCGGGCCTAACAAATGATCTGAAGAGACGCGGCACAAGCTTGGGGAGGACCCATGCCCTCTACTTCATCTTTCTGGCTCTTTTTATGTCTGAAATTGTGGGCTTGAACCCCAAACCAAAGGTTTTTATGTTTTTTTGGGGAGAGACGCCGGTTGTACGATACCCTGAAGTGATGCCCCTAAACCCTTTCCTAGAACAAACCTGTTCTTCAACATTTCAACAGCCACCATGACTGATGTAGTAGCTAACTTTGGTGCTAGAACACACTCTCCCTCTGGCACTTTTCTTACTGATATCGTATTATGAACCTGATACACCCAAGGCCCCTTATCATCATCTATCTCGATGAGTGGTACAATAGCATCACTGTGAGCACACAGATGGTCCTCGCCGTGCACAACTATTTCTTGTCATCCCATTCAAATTTCACCATTTGATGCAAAGTAGAAGGGAATACTTTAGCAGCGTGTATCCAGGGTCGTCCCTACAGCAGGTTGTAGGAAACAGCCATATCCAGCACTTGGAATTCCATAGTAAAATCGATCGGTCCAATTGTCAGTTCGAGCACTATGTCACAGACCGAATCTTTTCCACCGCTGTCAAACCCTTGCACACAAATGCTATTCTGGTTGATTCTTGCATATTCCACCTTCAACTTGCTCAACGTGGAAAAATGGCAAATATTTGCGCTTAAACCATTATCAACCAACACTCGAGTGACTACAGAATCTTCGCACTTTACTGTGAGATAGAGTACTCTATTATGCTCGGTGCCTTCTACGGGCAATTCATTATCGAAAAACGTGAATCTATTCACCTCAAAATCTTATTGGCTATCTTCTCCGAGTGATTGACTGTGATTTTATCATGAACGTGGGCCTCGTTTAGGATCTTCATCAACGCCCGACGGTGCTCGTCTAAATGAATCAACAATGATAAAAACGAGATTTGAGCAGGCATCTTTCTCAATTGTTCCACAATAGAATAATCTTGCATTTTCATCTTTTTCATAAACTCTTCTGCTTCCTATTCACTCACTGTTTTTTTTACCAGCACTGAGTTATCCTTGGTCGATTTGGTTTTTCTCAATTCCTCTGGGGCCAAAGAACCTCCCCGATCGGGTCAATCCATGGGTCTCACAAACCTCTTCTCTAACCTCTTTCCCTCTATAAGTCACTATTACTCTATCATAATTCCAAGGTACGGCCTTGCTCCTGACCATTGGTAGCTGAACTACAGGTTTGATAATGACAATCTCGGTGCGAGTGCCTTCCACGACAACCACAGGCTTGTTGGCCACCCCTGGTACCACCACTTTTGCGTTTTCTTATTTCACCATCCCGTCTCCCAGAGATTCCTTCTTGACTACAACGATAGGCTCACTGCTTGATCCATTCAATTTAACAATCGGCATCTTGCTTCTTGAATTTTCAACTGTCCTCGGCTCACTAGCTCAGATCATCATGACAGTTTGTGAAGGCTTTTTGGGCTCCCCCTCTTTATGCACTATCTCAATCATATTTATCTCTTGATGAGCAGGAAGCGGGTTTTGATTAATATTGGGTGCTTTCGGAGCTTGCACCTAATCCGATGTGAATCAATGGGTTCTTTAATACCACATTTTAGATGCCAATATTTCTTTATATCATGCCCCGGGGTGCCAGAACAATACTCATAACTGACAGAATAGTCCAGATTTCTCGGAGGAGGATTTAGAAATTTTTCTTCAATCGGCCTCAACATATCTAACTGTCTCAATTTGTGGAATAAGCTGGTGTATGACTCTCCCAATGGAGTGAAAGTTTTCTTTTTCTACATTCTCTCAGTTTTTAAAACTTGGTTGGCCCGGAAAGCTAGTCTCGGGGGTTGTTGGTAGGCTCTTGGAGGATAGTTACCTTTTGGAGCTGGGTAATTATTTTGTGGGGTTGGCTCACGCCATTGTGCGTGGGCGGGAGATTGAGTATATGTTTGTGCATGATGGACAAAAAAATGGGTCAGGAGGTGGGTAGTAGTATTATGGTAGTCTATATGGAGTGTGTGGATAGGTTTGATGATGAGGTCGGGGTTGGTTGTAATGGGATAGACCCCGACGCCCGAACCAAGTTCCTGAGTCAATTGTCACTACCTCCTCCTTCTTCTTCTTTCCAATTTATCCTCCGGTCCCACTTTGGATAGCCTAGGTGGTTTCTTGATTGCTGAATAAGTCACAATCTTGATAGATTTGAGTCCCTCTTCTACCATACTCCCCATTTTCAAGACCTCATTAAAGGATTTACCCATTGCCGATACCAGGTGACCAAAATATGTAGGCTCCAAAGCTTGCAAAAAGTAATCTACCATTTTCCATTCCTTCATTTGTGGGTCGACCCTTGCTGCATGCTCCCTCCAATGGAATCCATATTCTCTGAAGCTCTCATTGTGCTTCTTTTCCAGTTTCTTCCAAGACAAACGATCTGA
Organism: Nicotiana benthamiana; assembly: GCA_034376525.1. Classification (NCBI taxonomy): domain Eukaryota; kingdom Viridiplantae; phylum Streptophyta; class Magnoliopsida; order Solanales; family Solanaceae; genus Nicotiana; species Nicotiana benthamiana. The sequence continues at coordinate 64,734,555 of CM067331.1, read as the reverse complement.
AACAATTTCAAGATTATACTAAAAGTGACAGGAAAATGCTTGTGCTAGATCGTCTCATGTGTACCACCGAGCATGATCTTATCAGGTGTACCATTCCAACGCTGAATCACTTAAACTTTGACTGAAGTATGCCATTAGTAATTCATCATTTCCGCCTGCCCTCTTATCTTGCTGTAGAAACCCCTTAGATATGCCACCGGATCACCATGTTCGTTGTATAAGTCAAACATGGGCATCTTGAAGCCCGAAGGAAATTGTACAAATGGGAACAAACAAATGTCTTTGTATGCCACACTCACTTGGCATCCTAACACTCGCATATCTCTAAATGATTGCTCTAGACTTTTGACTTTCCTGAGCACCTCCTCTTGCTCGGGATTTTTGACTGGTTTTTCAACCTCAACAGGTATTTCAAAACAAGGAGCGTAAGAGTAGGGTTTGTGGGCTTTGAAGGTGGTTTTTGGTGGGTAATACAGATTGTCATGAGCTTGGAGCAAATGTTCACTAGATGATCTGTGGAGTGTAGCGGGAGGAGGTGCCCACATAGATAGGAGCAACTGGTGGAAGGGGATAGGGAATAGCTTTGGGTGGTGGAGCTGGGGGTGCCTGGGAAGTTATACCTTGGTATTGTTGGTATATGGGGAAGCTTAGGGGTGGATCAGTGGCAGGGTGGTCATGTGACTAAGCTAATGGTGGAATGAAGGTCAGGTTGGAAGGATAGGCTGATGGTGGCTGTGCTCTTACCCATGCCTGATATATTTCAGCCATATGATGCTTCAGTTTGTACATCTCTTCTTTCATTGGGTTCACATCAAACTTTTCTACCTCTTTTGAGGGATCAATGATACATACGTCGGTTTCTTGGTTTGCCATAGTCAGCTTGTTGTTTGCCCGAGTGTTATAGGAGTAGGTTGCCAGAATGCTGCAAAAACTAACCACCTATTTAGATATAGAAAAGCAACACCAAAACTTGTTAGAGGTTAGGCTTCAATATATAGGTAGCCACATATTCGGGGATGAATGCACCTATGAAGTTAACGGTTTCTATTATGCACATGGATTGGCTGCTTGCGTCATCCCTGCTTTTATACTATGCCATTCTTCTTTTCTCTCTTCTTTTCTTTTCTTTTGCCCAGCTTGTTTTTTGCCTACCTTATTTGTTTTATTATTCTTACCCTTATTTTACCGTTGTTTCCCTCATGGTTTCCTCTCTTTTCTTTCTCCTTTCTTATTTTGATAGTGGTCGAATCCTATGGAGATTGTCTACGTATCATGACCCCGCATGAATCAGATCGAGCATAGTTCTGGCAGAAAATATTTAAACTTTGACTGAAGTATGCCATTAGTAATTCATCATTTCCGCCTGCCCTCTTATCTTGCTGTAGAAACCCCTTAGATATGCCACCGGATCACCATGTTCGTTGTATAAGTCAAACATGGGCATCTTGAAGCCCGAAGGAAATTGTACAAATGGGAACAAACAAATGTCTTTGTATGCCACACTCACTTGGCATCCTAACACTCGCATATCTCTAAATGATTGCTCTAGACTTTTGACTTTCCTGAGCACCTCCTCTTGCTCGGGATTTTTGACTGGTTTTTCAACCTCAACAGGTATTTCAAAACAAGGAGCGTAAGAGTAGGGTTTGTGGGCTTTGAAGGTGGTTTTTGGTGGGTAATACAGATTGTCATGAGCTTGGAGCAAATGTTCACTAGATGATCTGTGGAGTGTAGCGGGAGGAGGTGCCCACATAGATAGGAGCAACTGGTGGAAGGGGATAGGGAATAGCTTTGGGTGGTGGAGCTGGGGGTGCTAGGAAGTTATACCTTGGTATTGTTGGTATATGGGGAAGCTTAGGGGTGGATCAGTGGCAGGGTGGTCATGTGACTAAGCTAATGGTGGAATGAAGGTCAGGTTGGAAGGATAGGCTGATGGTGGCTGTGCTCTTACCCATGCCTGATATATTTCAGCCATATGATGCTTCAGTTTGTACATCTCTTCTTTCATTGGGTTCACATCAAACTTTTCTACCTCTTTTGAGGGATCAATGATACATACGTCGGTTTCTTGGTTTGCCATAGTCAGCTTGCTGTTTGCCCGAGTGTTATAGGAGTAGGTTGCCAGAATGCTGCAAAAACTAACCACCTATTTAGATATAGAAAAGCAACACCAAAACTTGTTAGAGGTTAGGCTTCAATATATAGGTAGCCACATATTCGGGGATGAATGCACCTATGAAGTTAACGGTTTCTATTATGCACATGGATTGGCTGCTTGCGTCATCCCTACTTTTATACTATGCCATTCTTCTTTTCTCTCTTCTTTTCTTTTCTTTTGCCCAGCTTGTTTTTTGCCTACCTTATTTGTTTTATTATTCTTACCCTTATTTTACCGTTGTTTCCCTCATGGTTTCCTCTCTTTTCTTTCTCCTTTCTTATTTTGATAGTGGTCGAATCCTATGGAGATTGTCTACGTATCATGACCCCGCATGAATCAGATCGAGCATAGTTCTGGCAGAAAATATTTTTTTAAAATTTTTAATTTCATAAATTAATTACCTGATTACAACTACTAACATACCTTCAACAGACTCCGACTCAAACGAAACCAAACAACCAACTTGACAACCTATTACAGACTGAAAAATACAAGAAAATGTGGATTTTGCAAATGGATTAACTGGCTTGAGTGGAAGTCAGGAATACATTAAGGCTTCTGATGCTCCTGGGACTTGTGGGACATCATCCGGTCTCCCCGCAGGCCTATGTGCTAAATCCCCTTGGATGTGGTGGAGGTCTTCCATCACTTGACGAATGAAGGTCATTGTGGCAAAAAATATGGATCTTGTCATATCTTCACAGTGGCTACACTTCATGGTGATGTTATCAGCGATCATCTGTAGCCTTTCTTTTATTGCACCCTTTTCTTGCAACAATTCCCTAATCTGTTGGGCCTTGGCCTCCAAAGTTTGTTCAGGTACACGATTTAGTTCTTGAAATTATTGCAAATCTCTTTCTAGCCGTGCTATTGTTGTGTAACAATGCTCCCTTTCAGCCTTAAAGTCCTTTTCTTGCTTAACCATTTTGTTTTCAACCACGATGACCCTCTTCTTCAATCTCGCAACCTTGTTGTCGTACCTTTCTTTCAATTGTTCAATCACGTGTGCTCGTTCGTCTGCATTTTTGGTCAATTGTTTCCGGGCCTTGGCAAGCTCACCTCTACTTTGTTCAAGTCAAAATCATATTTTCCTACTTTCCGCCTCAGATTGTCTATGAGCTTTTCATCTTTTGCACTTCTGGTGGGATTCTCTGCGGCTATTTTGATTTTCTGAATTTAGGCTCGCAAAGCTTCATTTTCTTTGGTTAGTCTTTTCTTTTCCCCCTCGTCTGCCATAGCTTGCAAACCATTCTCGAATTGAAGGTCTTTGACTTGTTTTTGCAATTTCCCTATTGTGGCCCTATATTCGTTTTCCTTGGCTAACCAATTCTATTGTTCTTGTGACGCCTCAGCAAACTCCTGAAGATGTGGCCTCTTAGCTCCAAACTCTATTTCCTTTTTATACCAAGCTAGGTACCCTGGTGCATCCTGCCTTCAGACAAATCTCGTACGAGAGTGTTTGCCGTCAAGCACTGACATTCGCTCCAAATATGGCAGATTGCTGCTTCAGGAAACTGACCATTGGGACCAATATCGACCACATGGCGACTAACGTCTTCATCCCTGGGAACCATTTGGCACCTCCCTAACTATCGCAGCACCCTATATGGAGCATAAGGTTGGATACACCGGAGACCCATCAGAAGGAAATAAGGCCCGGTAGCTAGCATATATATAATTTCATCAATGGGGAGCCACCCGAATGTCCACTCTATTTGACTTGCACTTATGGTACGGAGATATGATACCCATTCTGTGAACCCCTTTGATAATCTGAACCCATCAACTCTGATATAAAATTCCTCTATGCATCTCTTTTCCGATGGCCCATAACTCATGAAATGAGGTCGATGGCATAGGTGTTCAACCATCCACATCTGTAACAACACGTTGCATCCTTCAAAGAAATCTCCTCTGCCTTTACAGGCTGTGAGGGCATGAAAGATTTCAGATAATATCATGGGTGCAAGGGTGCTCTTGGCCTGAGTTAGTAAGGTGCTGACAACCCCTGCTATCCATATATCAATATATTCGTCTCTCCGTGGAAACACTAAGAGGACAAAAAAGAATACCATAAACGTGAAACGCCTGTGTTCCTCCCATTTGAGTCGGTTTCCCTTGCTACAAATTTTGTTTTCCGGGTCATTAAATCCCTCTATATGCCCATACCTTTGGTATATAAACTGTGGAGTACAAAAACCCGCTGACAGATCTAGATTATGAACCCCCTACTAATCTTCAGTGAATCTAAGAGTTTGTGTATTGGGACGACCCTTGGCGCAATCAGATACTGGTGTCTCAGAGGGATTTTGGGGCCCCTAATATATTCCTCTATTTCTTCCAAGGTTGGGGTGAGTTCAAAGTTCGGGAAATGAAATACGTTGCGGGTCGGGTCTCAAAATGTAACAACCGCCTTTATGATATCTCCTCCAGGATTAATTTTTAACAACCTGGTAAGTCCTTCCAAGTGTGCATTGACCTTGTTTTGACCCGATTCACCTAGATCATTCCACCACATGTGCAAATCCAATAGGATGTTGTTCATGACTGTTATTGGAAAATTTTGATTCGTGCTCATTTTGCACATTTATTAGGGTGATTAAGCAAAAATCATGATTTAGTAGACTCAAAAACAAAGATAATTTTTTTCAAATTTTCATTTCAAAATAAATCTCGGCTTTGAAAATACGCCCTTTCAGCACTTCTGGGGAAAGGTTTTAAGGCTGTGCTTGCTACCAGCCAAAATTTAGAAAATAATCTAAGGTGGCTATTCTTGCAAAAATAGTCTTCCGGCGCCCTTTTTAGGATACTCGGTAAATTTTAACAAGAACTCCATATTTATTTCTCACAAACAAAATTTGATTTTTTGAGGATATTTTTTGCAAAAAATGAAGTTGGGCCCGATGGGGGTAGCCTACATATCTCACGTCTTGTAAGAATCAAATTGGCGTAGTTCGGGCAATTTCTACAAAATAAGAAACCATCTTTTTTTGTATATAAAATCGCTTTCTTTGTTTTTTTCGAAAATAAACATTCTTTTTTTCGAAAATAAACTCTATCTTTTTTGGTTTTCTTTTTCAAAATTTCGGCAGCATTTCAGTATCGGTATTTACAACAGGTAAATTCCTTCCTCATCCCACACACTGTTTTCTTTGTCAAATTCTCCTTCCTTTTTTCAAAAAGCCGGTCGGCATGCAAATATGGAATAAATGCACAAGTAGCACGCAAGATGCATCAAAATGGTCTATTTTTTTGGGTGCACCTGTCCTAGACGGACCCAACACTTGTGTTGAGTCCCCTAAGTCAAATGCATGATGCAAATAAGCGTTGCCACTAGGGCTCCCGCATAATGTTAAACTATTCTAGGTTCAAAACTCGGGTATGTGTTTTAGACTGTGCACCCGAGCGGGCAACTCGAGTCGAGGTGGGGGGAACGTACCGGGAACCATCTGGTTTTGTAACTTGTCCGAGCCTCTTTCTTATTTTAAGGTATGACACTAACAGAATAGGGAGTCTCGACCAGCTAGCACATCCCCGAAGATGAGCAGAGAAAGGTTTCACGGCAGTTTCATATACAGTTCAAATAATATTAAAGCGATAAAACAACATTTAACACATTGGGCACAATCATATAATAAAAAATCGGATAATAAACAAAGCCAAATACAACAATTATTCTAAGCTCGAATTCTGAACCCTGAGCCCGAGATTTTGGGTTCGATCCCCAGCAGAGTTGCCAGAGCTGTCACACCTCATCTTTCCACTACACCCCCTGAAGGGCGTAGATAAGGGAGTTTTTCCAATTAAAGGACAATCGAAATGAGATTTATTTATTTAGAGATTTAGAGTCGCCACTTGGGATAATTAATGGTGTCCCAAGTCACCGGTTTAAAATCCCGAGTCCAGGAAGGTTTTACTCTGTAATACAGTCTACGAGCCAGAAATCTAGGTAAAGAATTCTGTTAACCCGAGGAAGGTGTTAGTCCTTCCCGAATTCTATGGTTCTAGCACGGTCCCTCAACTGTTATATTCGGCTCAATTATCTGATTTAATGCATTCTTTAACCTATGTGTCGATTTTAACTCTTTAAAGCTTTTATTTAATTGTAAGAAGATTGCAGCGTTGTTAAAACGTGTCTTGAACCACGTCACATAAATATACCCGAGGTCTTAACATATTTCAACATCGTTGGGATTTGGATTACTGTCACATAAATGCACACCCGTGTTTAGGAAAGTAAATTATTTAGCTAGACCGCCTAAGGCAATTGCGTGTTTTTATTTGCGATGGCCACAGAGAATTCACTAAGTGGCACTCCTCAAATCCTAAGCATTCAAAATCAATTAAGAGATGTCCATGCGATTATTCAATTTTATTTGGCATTGGCACACCTTGATTATATTTGTAAAGGGGGATTAAACTAAATTTCGTAAGGTCGTAGGTATTTGTTTGATGCAGCTCTTTTTAATTAATGGACGAGGGATCCAAATACAGTTATCACTAGCTGGACCAAATTGTGGTACCATTCTTGTTCCAAATTTCCTTCAAGGATTCAAATTCCCTTCAGGGTTTTGGGCTTAGGCTAGCTTTTGGCCCCATTTCTGTGCGACAGCCTCCTAGACTAACGAGATAAAGCAACTGGGCTCAAACACAAGCCCAAACGAGGCTGAAACAAATGAGTGAGTTTATTGACTTAATAGAAAGCCCAAACCACTGTAAACTTATTATAAACTAAGCATCAAAGTATATCTACAACTACTCAAAACAGATACAGCTGCAGATTATTTAAAATATGACCTATTCATATAATAACCATTCAATCCCTGTAAAGCACACTACCAGCACAGTCACTTTCCTCTTAGTTTATTGATTCTAAACTCAAGCACATAAAACTGAATCTTACACTTATTTCAACAAAATCATCACTGACCAAATACACCTATTTCCACAAAAATCAATACCAAAACCCAAATACTCAAATGATACTTATTGTTGCGGCACTTTAACAGTCCTCTAATAACATGCATTTAGCTAACATAACTCGAACACAAATTTAGCCGCTAGTCCAGGTGCAATCAAATACATGCAATACTAACATGAAATTTTGGCACATATAACTTCACACATCCTTGAACATCACTACAGATTCAAACAAAGTTATGGCTACATTATCTAAAGTAAACATGAAGCAGGAGATGATGGCTATTAAATTGTCTAAAAACCTTGTTCAACAGATTCCTATCATGACAATTCCAACCTCATTACTTGGGTATGGGTCACCAAACCAAAATCGAAGTAACAAAAAACAAAACTCTAGCACAATCCTAAAATAGATTATACAAACCATGCCTGCATACAATAATATTCCGATAATTGTACTAATTTAAACTAGTAAGCACATGACCAATCATTTGACAGTGAAAACCATTATATCCATTATCTAAGTCATATAAGAAGATCTTCTTCACATCTCACATATTATTCAAGCTGAGGCATACCTGGAAATGAGAGAAAACAGGGGTGAATGCTCAGCAGCAAGAATAATTGGGATTAGCAGCAAAACAGCTAGCCAAGACACACCTCAAAACCCAGGGATTGTAACACTCAAACAACTTGAACCAAAGACTTCTAGAAAACCCACTACCTGCTCATACTTATTCTCAAATCAACCAGAAAGTATTTTAGAATTTGAAAATCTTCAGAAAATCGGTTGAGAGATCAATAAAATAGTAGTTTTTTCTCAATTTTCTACTGTCTTTTGGAAATTATCTAGGATAGATTGTTGCAGGAATTTCAGTATATATATTTTTTCATACCTCCTGATCTTTTTTAGATCTCTAGTCTTTTTGTCTTATTTCTGGATCCTCTCCTCTTGCATTGAAAGGCAAGAATGAATGCCTTTACTGGAAAGGCATGTAGGGCAACCCCTTAGGTTTTTTATTTCATTTTTAGTCCCTGCTTTTATAGCTTGATTGTCAAGTTATATTTGAAGTTTGCTAGAAAACCCGCTACTAGAAACTTCTTATTATTACTAAAGATTCCCTAAGTGATTTACCTATACTACCCCTTAGCTACCTTAGAATTACCTTGAAAATTAATCAAGACTAACAATTAACCTGAGCTCAAGACAGATTGTCCTTTTGAATTGGGTCACAAATGACCCAAAGATCCAAGGCTATATCACAAACCCAAAACCACAAACCAAACCCCAAATTCTGAATTGGACAAAGAATAGGAGCTATTAGAGCCACACATTTACCAATTCCAACTAATGCATAATGAAATTTAAACTAAGTTATTGACGGAGTATTGAAGTTAATTAAAGAAAAGATAACAAAGCTCCTAAACTAATTATGCATGTGAAAGATTCAAAAACTAGGACAGTAAGAAAGTTCAAAAAGAAGAGGGAGGAGAAGATGGCAAAGCGACGGGTAGTACAAAATACAAAAGATCAGAGATAAAGGAATACCAAACGATTCAAAACAATCCTGCCTGACCTTAAAGAACTCCATCGTTCTTGACCTTGTTAGATCCTGGTCTTGCTTTTTTCGTGTGAAGACACATGAATAGGGTTCAGTAAAATTTAGATAGTCCTCAGACTCGTTGAGTTTGAAACTGTTGGGGTTTGGATTAATTATTCGGGGCATCTGAGAGGTATTCAAAGGAAAATATTTGTGGATTTGTCATGAGGGAGCATGGGGGTTGCAGGGTGTGAATTTGGGGTGATTTGGAGGCGCTGCCCTAGGATTTTGGATATTTGAGAATTTTGGGTGAGTTTCAGATGAATCTAATGGTGGCTTTGAGATGAAGAGGTCAAGGTGGAATTGGGGTGTGAATTTGGTTGGGATTGGATGATCGTCGTCGGCGGAGGCGATTTTTGGCCGGTGGTTCATGGCGGTGGACGGCGGAGACGGGGTGTCTCTAGGGTTTTCTTGGTGTGAGGGTAAGAGATGAGGTTCGGGGGTGGGGGCATTTGGATATATATATATATATATATATATAGAGGTTCGGGGGTGGGGGCATTTGGATATATATATATATATATATATATTTATTTATATCTAGGGCTCCTCAATTCTCAGGAGTTGGATCTTGAATCCTAGACGGCCCAGATTAATCCATGCCAAACGACGTCGTTTGGGTTCAAAGGGGACCTGGACCGGGTTCAGGGGTGGGTTTTGGACCGGGTCAGGGCATTTGGGCTGGGGATTTAAATAAAATTTGCCCAATTTGGGTCTCTTATTAAAGACCAAATTTATTAATTTAATAATTCCATATTTTCTTTTTTTCAAAATTAAAACTAAAATTCTAAATTTAATTAAAAACCAAACCAACTCATTAAAAATACTAACAAATCCTAAATAATTAACATTATTAATAAATTAAATAAAAACTGCTCGAAAATTAGAATTAACCGGTGCAAAATGACTATTTTTTTGTGATTTTCCTTTCTATAAAATAACTTAATTACTAAACAATTCTTAAAATGCAAAATAAACTCATAAATGCACAGGCAACACTTTTTTTTGCATGTCACTAATTAAAATGCACAAACAAAATGCAAACAATTAACGAAAAATGCCACAAAATCCACAAAATTTCAAATAAATAAAAGAAATTATTTTGTTTTGAATTTATGGGAGTAATTCATATTTAACAAAAATCACATGCTTACAAGGCATGTTCGTTCTTCCGTATTTTTTGACAACTGCTTTCTGTCCCTGGCTAGTTCACCCTCTGCTTTGTTTAAGTCAAAACCGTATTCCCTTACCTTCCGCCTAAGATTGTCTATGAGTTTCTCATCTTTTACACTTCAGGTGGGATTTTTTGCCGCTATTTTCATTTGCTGAATCTGGGCTCGAAGGGCTTCATTCTCCTTGGCTAGATTTTTCTTTTCGCCTTCATCTTTTGTGGCTTGCAAGCTATTCTAGGACTAAAGTTCTTTGACTTGGTTTTCCACCTTTCCTATCGTGGCCCTGTACTCATTCTCCTTGGCCAACCAAGTCCACTATTCTTGCAACACCTCAACGAATTCCTGAATGTGAGGCTTTTTGGCTGGGCTTTCTAGTTCGGCCCTTGTAGTGTTCTTCTTTCTATACCAGGCAAGATAGGAAGGTGATACCTCGCCTCTAGATAGGTCACACACTCTATTGTTCACTGTCAAATATTGGCACTTGTTCCAAATAGAACGAACTGTTTCTACATGAAATTCGCCGTCGGGGCTAACCTCGACCTCATAAACACTAAGATCTCTGTCTGGGTGCATTACCTGACACCTTCCCAACTGTCTCATCACCCGGTAGGGAGCGTAAGGCTGAATACCTCAAAGACCCATTAGGAGGAAGTAAGGACCAATGGTGGGTATATACATAATTTATTCAACAGGAAGCCAACCCAGTGTCCATTCTACTTATCCTGCAATGATGGAGCGAAGGTGGGATACCCAATCTCCAAACCCCTGTGGTAACTTGAACCCTGAAATACTTGTGACGAACTCTTCAATGCAAATTTTCTCAGTGGAACCATAACTCATATACTGAGGACGATGACACCGGTGCTCGATCATCCACATCTGTAATAGCAAATTACATCCCTCAAAGAAATCTGCCTCAACTTTACAAGTTGTGAGAGCTCAGTATATCTTAGATACTATCATAGGGGCAAGGGTGCTCTTGGCGTTGGTAATCAAGACTTTGACGACTCCAGCCACCTGCAGATCAATATACCCGTCTTTCCGGGGGAACACCATGAGGCGTAAGAAAGCTACCATGAAAGCAAAAATGCCTATGCTCAGCCCATTTTGTTTGGTCCCCTTTACTACAAACCCTGCTTTCCGAATCGTTGAACCCTCCTACATGCCCGTACCTCTGGTATATGAAACGTAAAGTGGAAATACCTCCCTCCAACTTAGAGTACGGGAGTCCTTTACTTATCTTTAGCAAATGCATGAATTTGTGAGAGTTAACGGTTCTTGGGACGATCAGATACTTATGCCTCAGACCTTTAGTATTGTCCATATAACCTACTATCTATTCCAAGGTTGGGGCGAGTTCAAAATTTGAGAAGTGAAATACGTTATGGGCCAGGTCCCAAACGTAACCAAAGCTTTTATGATATCTCCTCTAGCTCTGATCTTTAACAACCCGATGAGACCTCCAAATGTAGATTGACCTTATCTTGGTCTGATTTTCCCAAATCCTCCCACCACATAAGCAACTCCAAATCGGATCTTGTTTATGACTGTTATTGGCAAACTTGGACTCGTGCTCATTCTGCACAATTATTGGGGAGATTAGGCAAAATCAACACTCATTTGACTAAAAAACAAAGTTAACACTATTTTTTTATTTTTTTCAAATTAAAGATAAAAATCTGCTTTTACAAATACGGCCTTTCAGCACCCCGAGGACGAAGATTTTAAGTTTGCGTTAGATAACCGTCCAAAACCTTGAAAAATGACCCAAGGCGGATGTTCTTGCACAAGAAGCCTTCCGACGCCCTTTTGGGGACATTCGGCTATTTTTGACAAGAATGGTGCCACCTTAATTATTTTCAGATAAAAACAAAATTTTTGTTCTTTTTGGGATATCCTTGCAAAAGGGAAGTTGAACCCGACGAGGGTTGCCTACGTATCCCACACCTTATGAGAATCAAACTGGTGTAGTTCGCGTAATTTTGACAAAACAAAAACCATCTTTTTTTTCTCTTTCTTCTTGAAAACAATAAAAGTTCTCTTATTTTTTTTCAAAATTTCGGCAGAATTTCAGCATATTTTGGGACATTGGTTTTCAAAATAGGTAATTACCTCCCTTAGCCCTCACACTGGTATTTCCTTTTCCAAACTCTCTCCTTTTATTCAAAATCCGGTTAGCCTGCAAACCCAAAGCAGATAAATGCACAAGTAGCACGTAAAATATGCATCAGGATGGTCTCTAATTCTGGGTACACCTGTCCTAGACGGACCCAACCCCTGTGTTGAGTCCCCTAAGTCAAATACACATGATGCAAATAAGCATTCCTACTAGGGATCCGGCATGAGGCTAAGTTATTCTAGGTTTAAAAACCTAGGTTTATTTGTTCTAGACCTGGCTTACCCGAACGGAAAACTCGAGCCGAGGAGGGGCTGTGTACCGGTAACCAAAAGATTATCCAGCTTTGCAACTTGTCCAAGCCTCAGTCTATTTGGGATATGACACTAACAGAAAGAAGTCACGACCAGCATGCACTCCTCAGGAGAGAGAACAAAGCGATAAAAAGCAATATTTAGCACATTAGGCCCAAAAATGTAATAAAATCAGATAATAAATAAAGCAAAATATAATAATTATTCCAAGCTCGAATTCTGAATCCTGAACTAGAGATTCTGGGTTCGGTCCCCAGCAGAGTCGCTAGAGCTTTCGCACCTCCTTTTTCACTACATCCCCGGAAGAGGGTATAATAAAGGGAGTTTTTCCAATTAAAGGATAATCGAAACGGGATTATATTATTAAAAGATTCAGAGTCTCCTCTTGGAAGATTTGTGGTGTCCTAAGTCACCAGTTCCAATCCCGAATCAAGGAAAAGATTGACTTTGTATTACAGTCTGCGAACCAGAAATCCGGGTAAGGAATTCTGTTAACCTCGGAGAAGGTGTTAGGCTTTCTCGGGTTTCGTGATTCTAGCACATTCGCTCAACTGTTATAATTGTCTTGATTATCTGACTTTAGTACATATTTTAACCTATGGTTCAACTTTTAAACCACTTTTATTTAATTAAAGGAAGATTGTACCGTCATTTAAAATATGTTCAAAGCCACGTTTCATAAATGTACCTGCAGTCCATAACACATTTTATCAAACGTTGAGATTTGGATTTGGGTCACATAAATGTGCACCCGAGTTCAGGAAGGTAATATTATTAAATATACGCGCCTAAAGCAACAACACATTTTGACTTTGTGAGGGCCATGGAAATTTTCTAAATGGAATGCCTCGGATTCTAGGGATTCAAAAGATAATTAATTAAAATGAGGGCTATGCAATTGTTATTTTTGTTTGGCACAGCGCACCTCAAAATATTCTACTTAAAGGTTGCTATACTAACTAATGAAGGCCATAACTATTTTGTACTACTGAATATGACGTGCATCAACTAGTTAATAATCTGATTGATTAATACAAAGTGTAATTAAAGGTTCTCTTTAAACTAACTAGGATGGCCTACATGAAGTAAAACTAATTCATGGCATAAAAAACTTGGGCCAAACACAAAAGGAGTGGTAGCCCGACCAAAAGAAATGGCCAGGCTTTGATTCAAGGAAGCCTGCATTACTGGCCTCAAAACGAGCCCAAATTCAGGACCCTGCAGCTATTGAGTCAAGACCCAATATCGAATCTCTACCATGCATGAACAATGTTCAAGGTTGTCAATGAATTCAAAATGAGCCGAGAGCGAGACTAGTAAATATGCAAGCAACTTTGGAATTGTTTTAACTCATCAATAACCAATTATATGGCATCCAACAGTGATTCGAAAGCAATCAAGAGTTGCAGTTTTACTAATTAACAATAGGCAGCAGAATTTCTAAATTGTTTACTACCAATAATAATTGAAAGTTCCAATTCTAATGCTCTGATCTTAAAAGACATACGACATTGACTTAATCTGGTCATTCAACATCCAGTACCACCATCAGTATTTATCAACACAGATTACTAATTAAAATTCCTAAAAAATAAAAGACTTCAATCAAACAGCTTGAATTCAGGAAATAATCCAAAGTACTACAAGGGTTTTCTAAACTTTGCATGCGAACACTTCTTGTGAATACTCTTGGAATTCCTTTTATACATATTCATCAATTCAACCTCAAGGAATCCAAACAATTAAACCATACATACCCTACTCAATAAAGATTTTATATGATCAGAGTCTAAAAAATTAACCAATGAACCATATTCTACTTTAGATCAAAATGACAGTAGTTGAGGCAATAATTTTCTCTCTACACCTTGGCGTATAAGATCCAACTAATAAGAGCACAAAACAATATTACATCAAAATTGATTCAGGAGACTTCATTACTCCTAGATCCAGAAATTGATTTCTAGTTAAGAAAATTCAACACAACCTCGAGTTTAATCACATTTTTTCTTAAAGCCAAGCCTCGAATTATATTCAATTGGTCCTCAAAGTGTTAGAGAAATTTTTGGCAATGAAAGTAATATGAGTGCAAGATCAGCAGTAGCAACAACAGTATCCCAACAACAAAAATAAACCATGAAACAGCTTTAAACCAAAAACTTATGCTCAATAGTCAAAAATCCACAACCAAAACTCTAAACCTTGCTTTTAAAACACCAAACTTAAGTCATCTCAACCCAGATATCTCAAAAACCATTTCATGAATCAGAAATTGAGGACTTCATAAAAAAAACTCGATGAAACAATCATTTCAACAAAGCTTCAAACCAAAACACGTTCTAAAACATACAAACTAACACTGAGCTTAATGCATTTCAATTCTCAGGCTATTCTGAAAGTATTTCAAAGGTCGAAAATCACTCAAAATCCAATGAAATAGTATCAATTTAGTCGTCTATCTTTTTCTGAATTTTAGCCCTTCCAAATATGCCTTTCAAGGAAAGTTTAGGGTGCATTTATAGGCAAGGGACTAGGGCATACCTTGGGATTTTAATATACATTCTGCCCCTCTTTAATTCTTATTTTAGCTTAGGTGTCCTTCAATTACTGACTTGCTATTCAAGTAAGGTTATTTTCAACTTTCTAAGAAGCTTCTTAAGGTGGTTATTCACATATTCCCTAGACGAACTACCCAAATTGCCCCTTAGCTACCTTGTTTTTACCGCCTAAACCATAAATGGGCTATGGGTCAAATCTACCCTGTGCCGAATCCATTAGGACCCCAGCTCAAACCTGAGCCTGCAGGACCCAAGTTCACATTAGCAATCAAAGACAAACTAAGCTACTGGTCTAAATGACTTACAAAATCCTGAAAGCTCATAATGTCTTGGGCCATTTAAAAAAATAAAACAAATAGAATCTAACACAAAATAAAAGAAAAGGAGACAGAAGATGATGAGAGATAAGATAAAAGACGAAATTAAACAAACCAAAACGAAAAATACCTATGATGGCTTGGACCATAAAGAAATGAAGCAGATCTTCAAACCTCTAATTAGGCCAAGTTAGACTTGATCCTGTGTTCCTTTCAAGAACACACGAATAAAGTTCAACTATACCCCAACCCTTTATTGAATCTTTTATTCGAGGTTTTGGGATTATTAGGGTTTTCTTTCAAAAACAAATTCAAGAGACTATGTTAAGATTCGTGGGTAAAGGTACACGGACTAGGGAAGAGGGGGTCAAGGAGGCTTTGGGGTGTTATTTTGGTGGTATTTGGGGTCAGCGCTGCCACAGGAGTAAGTTTGGGTGACGCTAGGGTTTCCAAGATTTGAGGCGATACCATGGGAGAAACGGAGTAAGGAACTAGGATGGGGATGTGGAGGAGGAGAAAGAATGTAAATTTCACGGGGATTGGATGCCGACCGCCGCTATAGGCGATTTCCAGCGGGCGATAGGCGGTGGTTCAGGGCGGTGCTAATGGGGGTTCTCTAGGGTGATGGGGGACAAGAGAGGGGGTAGGGGCATTTGGACATTTAAATATCAAGTGGTCCCAGCTTCAGGGTCGTTGGATCAAAGATCCTCAAAGGGTGGGACTGATTGTAGGGGGAAACAGGGTCGTATAATCTCAACAGGAGACGGGTCGGGCCAAGGGGGAAAATGGGCTGGGTCTTGGCCGAGTTAAGACGATCTGGGTCGGGTGTTTGGGTGATTTTGGATGGGTAATAGGTATTAAATCAATTGGGCTTGAGAATTTCAAGGAATTAACTCAAAATCTAATTTTTTTTAATAACTCCATTTTCTTTTCTTTTTCTCCTTTTTTTCATTTTTAGATTTTGTTAGATACAAATTAAAATAAAAAGAAGACCTGATTTAATTCCAGCAGTAAGCTAATTGTTTTCTCAAAATTGATTAAGTCCTAAATTAAAAATAAAACTATAATAAATTCGACCATTAAAAGGTCAAAAATGCAAAATGAACTATTTTTTGTTATTTTCTTTCATGTTTTGCCACAATTAATTGACTAATTATCCTAAAAAAAATACAAAGACCCTAAATTCAAATGCACATATATTTTTGTATTTTTTATTAATTAAAATGCACAAATAAACACAAACAATTAACATAAAATGCTACAAAATTATAAATAATGGAAAAATTATTTTATTTTTAATTTATGTGAGTAATTCATATAGGAAAAAAATCATGTGCTCACACTATTACAAACTGATTTCAATTACCTCTGTCACTAATTGCTTTCAAAATGGACTATTAGTCCAGCTTTTTAAATAAATCTCTTTCAACATATGTTATGCACTTTCACTATATTTCTATAATCTAGGTTCTGCCTATCTTGTGTGAGCCTCGTCTTAGGAGCCTTAAGTTCCCTTTGAATTTGGACACATAAGAGTCGGCCTTTCACACTAGACTCATTCAATTTGGTTATGCAAATCTAGGTGCCAGCACTGCCCGGGACCCCCTTGAGGTCCTTAGAGAATTCTGACACACCCAGATATGAGAAAGGCTTTCAAATAATATTGGAATTAATATGGTTCATTGCAATTCGATCATTTGGTTTGTAATAATTTATAAATAACTACGGGGTTGGCTAGTGAAAAGGGATGGGAAATATGCATGTTTTAGATATTAAAAGAGTAAAAAGCATGTTACTAGGTTTACATTCCTACTTGTGCAATAGAATTCATGCTTAGGACTCATTTCATGCATTAGAAATCAACTGATTGAATTAATTTGGTCCTGACTCAAGAACCTTGCTTTAGGATTTAAAATTCTGCCCTTAATTGTACTTTAAGTCATGCTGTTTATATGCAATATTTGTGGAGGTAATCATGAGCCTTCTAACTACTTATGTGTTTCCCTTCTAAATGCGGTCCTACTTGTTTGTTATGTCACCTTAGTATTTTTAGCTTTAAACCTAAGAGTCAGCCTAAAACCTCCCTCTCATAGGAGTAGTAGCGCTAAATTCCTCCAGGACTGATAGGAATGGGACGTGTAACTGTATGCAATAGAGCTCAAGACAAATTCTCGCATTTAATATCTTTTCGAGGTAGGAAGAGCAAATATGGAAATGATGACTGATGCGCTAATACCACGTGTAACCCCTCTTTGTGGAGTGCCATACCGGACATTGCATTGATGTGATCTATATTACAAACAAACCTAGGACCCCCTTATACACTCATAAGGATGCTTAGATCATATCTCTTTTCAAAATATTGCTTTTTTATTGTTGTAAACAAACATTTGTGTATTTAAATTCAAAATCCCCTATTACTTGAGTCTTACTTGTTTACTTGCTAATTGCACAAATTCATAATACTATCTGGTCGGGAACCACACTAGTGGATCCTAAGGGGTGCCTAACACCTTCCCCTTGGGATAATTTCAAGCTCTTACTCTATCTCTATATCAAACATAGTTGTAGTTGAACCGAACACTTTAAAATTGTTAGGTGGCGAATCTTTGAAATTGCAAAACCCATTTCCCAAAAGGAAAGAGTTGTCCCAACCAAATATCATAAACTCAAATTCACGAGAGAGAAAAAGAAGGCGCGACAGAAGTATGTCCCTCAGAGCCTCAAGGACGCATGACGCGCTGAGTTTGAGCATTTGCGCCAGGGTACTATGATTGTTTTGGAGTATGGTGTCTATTTTAGTGACTTTGCTAGACATGCACCGTCCTTAGTTTCTACAGTTCGTGAGAGAGTTTGCTGATTTATTGAGGGACTCATTCCCAGCATCAGGTCTAGCATGACCCAGGAGTTGGGGATGGATATTACTTATCAGGAGGTGGTGAGCATTGCTAGGAGAGTAGAGGGCACGCTTGCTCAGGATAGGAGGATAGAGAGGCTAAGAGGTCTCCAAAGTCCGTCCATTATTTTGGTGACCATAATCCAGCTGCAATTCATCATGGTAGGGGTTATGTGAGTCGCCATGTTCATTCAGCTCTTCTAGCAGCTAGTGGTATTGTAGCCATGCCTAGACCGTAGGATCCTTATTATGCACCTCCAGTATCTAGTGTGCTTCCTGCACGAGGTGCCATCAGTGGTCAATCCAGCAGATTTGTCTCAAGCCAGTCACAGCCAACACACCCTCCCAGAGCTTGTTTTGAGTATGGTGACGCACGCCATATGGTGAGGGATTGCTCTAGACTTAGGAGGCACTACAACAAAAAAGATTTTTTGCGAAAATTATTTAGTGACGATAAACTAAACTACCTAAACTAAAATATTTACTGGCAAATATGCATTAGCCAGCAAAATGTTAATCTTTATCAGCAATTAAGTAAAATTTGCCAGTGAAAACTGAAAAAGGCCAACTTTAATTTTTCATATTCTCTCCAAAAGCAAATTCTTATTTTTTAATTTCCCAATCTTCCCTAACTTCATTCGCCCCCGTCAAAATTTCAAACTCTTCCCTCGACTACCGTATTTCAATCCACTTCCCCTTCCATCCTGCCAAAATAATTATCACCATAGATTTCTCTCTATTTAGCCTACAGAGGAGCGATAATTGAGATTCTAAATTAAAGGTACATCTATTAAGGTGAAAAGGGAGGAGTAAAATTAGGTATATGACGAGGAGAAACCCTAAGGTTACTAAAATAGTGAATGTTACTAATTTTCTTAAGCTTTCTTTCTTTGTTGTTGCTACATATGTAAAAAGCTCAAGAACTTTCTACGCAATTATGTGGTAACTAATTCTGATCACTATTGTTTTAAGGTATTTGTTAAAATGTCAAATCAGTTGCATTCAAAGTTACATAGCTTGTGATGTAATCACGGTGGCTATTTTGTCAGGTAATACATTATTGAACTTATACTAGATCTTGAATCTTGATTATATTTGGCCCATACTAACTAGCATAATTTGTACTACCATATTTCAAAATTTATTTTTATTTTTGTGACATACGCTACAAATAGTCCCTGATAATTGACATTTTGCATATGCATGTATTTCTCAGTCTTTGATGCATCAATATAGTGGTGATACTGCCTTGAAGTTATTGTATATATTAAACTATCTATTCAATATATTCTTGGTTATCGTGCACTAGAGTTTAGAGATATAAGAAATTTTTTGGCTTCTCTGTTATTTTTCTGACTGTAGAACGCTGTAATAAAGTCATCAACTAGTAAAGGTAAGGAGATTAGTGACCTCTAATATGCATCCTTTTATATATTTTTCTAGTATGATTTTATTATTTCTTATTGAATAGTCTTTTCTGAGTTTGCTCTCAATATGTTCTCATTGTATTGGTTTTTGTTGGATCTAATTTAATACAAAATATGGAACTATGTTGTAACGAATTGAATTTCCATCCATTTAACAATGGTTCCTCTTCTCAAAGAACTTATGGCAAATGAAATCTGAGTATGAATATTTAGGTGAAGACTAACTCCTCAAGCCACCTTTGTCTTGTATTTCAATTTTTTGGTACTGTATTAATTAATTTTTTCTCAATTTTCAAATGAATTATTATGTATTCATTGTGTATGCACAAGTAACAAGTGAGAAATGGCTAGTAATTTTCCATCTTCGCAGTCAAACCAGTTTTTTAATTATTTTTCTTGTCGTTATTCTTCTAGTTTGTATTGCTTTCTTCATTTTCTTTCTTTCTTTTGTGAACATATTAACTTTATTCCTTGGAATTCGATGTTGTTACACTATCCAACTTTCCTGAAATTTAAGTTGTAAGTATATTCAGCATCTTATCTATATTCTTAACTCTTAAAACTGAAATTCTATTTTGTGTTAACTCTTATTTTTAATCATCCCTTACTTCAGAAATCTTATCCGAGTTTAATTTTAAATCTTATGTAAAGAACAAGTATTATTGCATTGTGATTTGTTTGCTTAGCTAATTCCATTTAATAATTAAATAAGCACTTGAGATGACGTTTCTTGATCTCCCTGATATTCTTTTTTTTTACATATACACTGCTACTTTTGTTTTGTCCGCAGAGGCGGATCCAAGATTTAAACTCTATGAATTCAACTTTTAAGATTTTTTCATACACACATTATTTTTGTAATTTTAACAAATTTTTACATATAAAGTTTTGTTCTGTGTCGAAAGTTGTGGGTTCAATTGGACTCGTCAACAACACTCTACTTCCACCCTTGATTTTGGGATGAAATATACTATTACGTAATACTATTTGATTCTCAAAAACCTTAAGGAATTACTCAAACAAGATATTTTAAACAAAATCATGTCGAATTGTTCGTCAATTATTTTTGTCATGGAAAATGTCATACTTATTTTTATTATTTTCATCACGAGTCAAGCCTTACTCATTGTTTATTATTATTCTCAAACAAGAAGCCTTTCTATTGATATACTTTAATATATTATGCAGTTAATTGCTAAACTCTTAACTCTTTATCTCTGATCAGTTTCTACATATTTCCGAGTTTGTAGTTTATTTATTTTTTGTGTGGCACTAGAGATTCTAGGAATAATAAATAATAATACAGATGCACATACCATGGTTGTAGAGATTATGAATTAACCTATGTTGCTTCCATCCATTGACTGCTATTCTATTGTAGCTAATGTTGTCGGCTTCTATGTCAAAACTTTAGTTCATTTTCCTCTTGGATATTATACTACATTCAACATCTGTATATTTAGATATATGTAGTAGACCATCTTTCAAGTGATTACAACCGAAACCTTGTTACTTGATTTGTTTCAGCAATTGTTGGTATCTTTTAGAGTATTTTAAAGTGACTGTGTTTTTCTTGTGTTTCTTTCTTCTATTGTAATTCTCTTTACTTGTTTCTTTTTATACATTTTTCAATCAGCTTATTTGATTTATCTTGTAATATTATTTTCATTTGTTAATAATTGAAATTTTGATTCTCTTGAAATATTGTTTCCTTGTCACCACAGATTTAATTATCGGTATTTATTCAATAATGACATGCAAGTACTGTACACTGATGATTTTTCAGATAAAAACTAATGAGTGTAGGATGTGAAAGAAGAAGATGTAGAGATGATTGTGCTGCAAAGGAGAAGCAAAAAAAAGTTTAGCATATGGAAGACATCATTATGATCAATATTTGCAGAAATCGAGTGGTAGAGAAATGTTAATGCTTAACTACTGTCTTTTTTTATGGATATTTGATGATAGTACTTATTTGACTCAAACTGACACTAACTTCCAAATTGAAATGATATATATTTTTTCTTTGATGTGTTGACACTCTTCAAATATCAAGGTGAATTTAAAGAAATATATTGTCTTTTAGAATGAGTATTAGCCTATTCTATTAGAAAAGTATTATGTTATTATTTTGTTGTAAATATTATAACTAACAAGTATATTGATGATGTTGGAATCACCTTTTGAATGAGGGATGTGCATAACATTTTCTAACATTTTGATGTTATTATAATGATCCTTAAATTTTTTTATCATCAATAAAACATATAATTATAGATAATAACAAAAGCCATTAAAACCATATAAAAAAGCTGATTTAGGGGGCACTTTCAATGGCTATTGTAATTGCTGCTAAAAATTAGATCTTTTAGCGGCAAGAACTAAGACCTTTACTAGCACTCTGTATAAGTATCAGTAAATATTTTAGCGATGTTGGCTATGGCGGTAAATGACTAATTGTTGGTAAAAGTTTTTGTAGCCATTATTATTGCCGCTAGAATCCTTTTTTTGTAGCCTTCTCAGCCACAACGTGCTTTGTGGAGTTCCCAGGCTATGATTACAACACCAGTTGCCACCCCACCTACTCATCCAGCTAGAGGTGGAAGTCGGGGAGGTATAGGTCGCCTTAAAGGGGGAGGACATGCTAGATACGATGCCCTCCTTACCCGTACAGAGGATGTTACCTTCGATTCTGTCATCACAAGTATTGTTCCTGTTTGTCATAGAGATGCATCACTTCTATTCGATCCAGGCTCTACTTATTCTTATGTGTACTTTTATTTTTGCCCCGTATTTGGGCATATCTCGGCATTCTTTGAGTTCCCCTACTTATGTTTCTACTCCAGCGGGAGATTCTCTTGTTGTGGATCGCGTTTATCAGTCGTGTTTGATTGCTCTTAGTGGTTTTGAGACTAGAGCCAATTTATTATTGCTAAGCATGGTAAATTTTGATGTTATCTTGGTCATGGACTAGTTATCGCCCCATTATGCTATTCATGATTGTCATGACAAAATCTTAATGATGGCTTTGCCAGGTATACTGCGAGTATAGTGGAGGGGTATATTAGATCACACTTACAGTAGAGTTATTCATTTCTTAAGGCTCAGCGAATTGTTGAGAAGGGGTGTGACACGTATCTAGCCTATGTGAGAGATGTCAGTATTGATACCACTATAGTTGACTCAGTCCCAATAGTGAGGGATTTACCTTATGTGTTTCCAGCTGATCTTCCGGGTATGCCACCCGACAGAGATATTGATTTCGGCATTGACCCATTTCTATTCCTCCTTATCGTATAGCTCTTCCTGAGTTGAAGAAGTTGAAGGAACAGTTACATGATATGCTTGATAAGGATTTTATTCGGCCCAGTGTATCACCTTGGGGTTCTCTTCTCTTGTTTGTGAAAAAAAAGGATGGTTCTATGCATATGTGCATTGATTATCGCCAATTGAACAAAGTTACAATGAAGAACCGATAACCTTTACCTCGTATTGATAACATGTTTGATCAATTATAGGGTGCTCAAGTGTTTTCTAAGATTGACTTGCATTCCGATTATCATCAGTTGAAGATTTGGGAGCTAGATATCTCGAAGACTGCTTTTATAACTCGGTATGGTCAATACGAGTTCCTTTGTTATGTCATTTGAGCTGACCAATGCCCAAGCAGCATTTATGCATTTGATGCACAATGTATCTCAGCCATATCTTGACTCGTTCGTCATTGTCTTTATTGATGACATTCTATTGTACTCCCGGAGTCGGGAGCATCATGAGCAGCACTTGAGGATAGAACTTTAGACTTTGAGAGAAAAGAAATTAAATGTGAAGTTCTCGAAATGTGAGTTATGGTTGGATTTCGTGGCATTCTTGAGTCATGCAGTATCGAGTGAAGGGATCAAGGTGGATTTGAAGAAAGTGAAAGGAATGTAGAGGTTTCCCAGATGATTCTTAGATACCGAGATCCATAGTTTTCTTGGCTTGGCGAGTTTTTACCGTCAATTAGTTAAGGGATTTTCATCTATTGCAACACCTATGACAAGGCTGACCCAAAAGGGTGCTTGAGAGTATTCTGACTGAGCGAGGCCAAGGGCCTGTGTTGTGAGGATATTATGGGATCGGGCTACGTGTCGCAACATATTGTACTGATTTATGATATATGAGAGGTCGAGGGCCTGACTGATTACGCCACGAGGTGGCTTGTTATAGCGCTTGGGCTGTAAGAACCCTTCCGGAGTCTGTACACCCCCAATGAGCGCAGGTAACCTAAGTGAGTGATATTATATTGCTTGAGGAGCTGTTCTTAATTCATGTTGTGCCCAAGGGGCTGATTACGAGTGATTGTAGGGTTGCCCGAGTGGCTGATTTTGAGTTTTGTTAAGTTCTTTATGATACATATTTTTCCCTAGGGGCTATTTATGATTTTCACCACTTTTACTCTAGATTTCTTTGAACCTCTGTTAAAACTGTTGAAAATATCTTTAAATGATTTTTACTAAAATTGGGTTTTAAATGAGATGATTTGACTTATATACTGATGTGAAAGTATGTTGCACTTACTAAGATTTCATGATGTGGATTTATGTGTTTCTTACTACTCAATTTTTATTTACCTTTATTACTTACCCAGTTGGCATACTCATATTACTCCTTGTACCTTGTGTGCAGAACCAGGGGTTGCTGGGCGTGATAGCGAGCAATGAATTTATCATCTGTCGCGGATACTTCGGAGTTGGTAAGGTAGTTGCATGGCGATTGCAACCTTGTTCTTTTCCCTCATATATCCCTGTAGTATTTATTAGTGTTTTCCAAGATTATATTAGTCTTAATTTGTCATCAGATATACCTTAGTAGATGCTCGTGACTTGTGACACCCAAATGTCGGGATTTTATTTCTTTCCGCACTTGTTATTTAGACTTATGCTATGAAGTTTTATTAATGAATAGCTTAAAAACATCTTTATTTTGAAATGTCAAATTATTTTGGGAATGTGTCGGATGGACTAGTTCCATGATAGGTGATCGAAGCCAACCATGCACTACTACAAAGTGGCAACAATGGTTGAACAAGCTTTTACCCGAGAAGGTCGGGAATGATTTTCACAAGGAGCTAGAGATGTGAATTGAGTTTCTATCTAAATTAAAGATGCGTAATTGCTCCTAATTGCACTTCTAATCATATTTGGTTTGATATTACTTCTAAATTTATACTAATAAGATGCTAAATTAAGCTAAGTTAAGCTAAGAGTAAACTATTGAAGGTTGTCTAAATAGTTAAAAGGCACTAGGGAATTGACTTTCTCCTAGCTAGATACTTGACGGGTTCTCGAGTCTAAGGTTAGGTTGTCATATTGGGATTATGATATAACTATTGCATGATACTACTCACTCTATACCTCTTGGTAGTTTGAGTGATTTTGCCCTAATTAACTTTCTCAAGACCAATTGGGTATGATAATTTATGCAAGCAATTGAGGTTCAAGTCGGGTATTACTATCTCTAGGTTTAACTCTTTAATTGAGGTTATCAATCTCTTGAATACACCCCAATTCCTTGTTTGGATAATTTTCCTAGTCTTAGGCTCTCTTTCCTAAGAAGAACCCAAGTGAAATAGGAACAAATTAGTGTTTGCAACCATTAATTCAACATTAAGACCCTAAATTTGTCCAAATATCAAACACTCATAGACATTCAAGCCTTATATCACATGACCTATCAAATATCCACACTAGGTTTAAGCCACAATCCTAGATAATGGGTCTAGCTACTCATGATAATAGTAAAATAAAGAAATAGATGAAGAAAAACCCATAATATTTAATTACAAGCTAAAACATGAAGTTTCAATGATAAAACCATTGTACAATTACTCAAAATAGTAAAAGGAACATTGTTCACGAGCGCATCGCTGCTTAAAATTACAACTGATGACCTAAAAAAGGGAAAAGAAACTATTTATATTAGGGCGAATTTCCTGGAAAAAAAATACCCCTGTGGGGATAGTGCGGTCTGCAGAAAATCGAGTGCGGCCGCACAGAGGCTCTTGGCTTAAAACTTGTGCTCTCTGAACATTGCCACCATGGGCCACAAAAAATGCATCGCGGCTGCAGTGACTTCTATTTCGGTTTGCATAAAAAGGGTCGCGAACCGCATTGGCAATATTCCCCAAATTTGCAACTCTTTGAACTCCATCTTTTGCGGACCACAAAATATCGAGTGCAGCTGCATTGAGTTCATTGCAGTCCGCAAAAATTGCTTTTGCGGCTGAAATGTTTGAGTCCCCAAAATAACACTTTTCTTAACTTCCTCTTTGAGGACCGCACAGAATGGAGTACAGGCATTGGTCTTGTTACACTGTGCTTTGATTTGTTCTTGATACTTGTTCATGTTTTACTTCTTTTGAGATGGTTTTGATGATTTGTCACCTTATTGTCCAAACCCTGTAATCAAGTACAACATGTAAGCCTTTAGGACTATTTTGTACACATTTCTAATCAATACTCAAGTAAGAGAGAGTGTAAAATGCACCATAATCTTTAGTTATCAACTCTCCCAAACTTAAGCTTTTGCCTGTCCTCAAGCAAATAAAATAAGACCCAACCTTTAAGAGTAAATCTAGACAATTCAGCCGACCTAAAGTCACCTCATCTAGCATCAATTGGGACTAAGAATTGCCCTCAATTCAAATGAATCATTAACAACATTCACTCTTTTAAGCACCATAGATTTAGTGCGACACAAGATCATCAAGAGTTGACTCAACACTTTAAAGAAACTCTTTCTATTACTTTGGTCATTGTGTAATCCAAACTCACACATCCTCAACTCTCCCTAAGCAAACCTCACATTTAGGATTGTAAACTCAGAACAAGGTTAATGGAAATACACTTATCTCTCTGAAAGAAAAGACATAAGTCCGGCTCTAAGTGCCATATGTTTGCCCCTTATGTGAGTCACCACTAATGTAAGCTTCATTCAACTCAAGATCATATATGGCTTTTGTGGAGACATAGTGAAGGCTTTTGGTTCAGGGTAGGAAATGTTTGGTCTAAGTAGGTTCCATCTTCCCTTTATCATTTCTTTTGCTTCATTTTGGTACATATTCTCTTGACTTTTAAAGTCCTTTAACATCTTTTTAAGGGGTTAGAGAGACACAATATCACTCTTTCTCGTTCATTTCAAATCTTTTTCTCCTTTTCAACTTTCCACACCTTCCTTCTTTTTACTTTTATTGAATCCCTTCATTATGTTCTACATTGAACATTCTTTTTATCATTTTGATTTTCTTCCTTCTTCATTGCCTTTCCATTTTTTTATTTTGTGCCTTTTTCCACTGTGTTGCATTCCTCGTCTTCCCCCCCCCCCCCCCAGAACTTATGCTTTTGCCTCGTACTAAGGAAATAACGAGTGCCAAGAGAGGGTATTTTAGAACGGGTAAAGGCTTGTATTATGATTTTTGAAAGAAAAAGGTCTATGGCTAAAAAGGGTTGACTAGGGATTTTATCAGTGGTAGGCTATGGAAGTGTTCAAGATATCATTCGGGTCAAGGAGAGCCTATAATCATATCTCAAGTCAAATTACGCTTAGGATTTCGCCTAGACAAACATTCAGGGCAAGTTCTAGACCAATGGGTGGGACTTGGACTTGCCATTCAAATTCTCATCCCACAAGCTATGGGATTGCTAAAGACACAGAGTCAGAGGCCCACAACAACCTTAGCTAAGATTTGAGTAATAAAATAGTCCTAAAAAACCACTTGATGATTATCAGCCAACACAATAGTCTCAAGGTCACAACTATCACCATCCTATACATAGCGATTTATTTTTTATCATAAGATCAAAGGCAAATGTGTTAGGCCCAAGTGGAATTTTTGCTAGAGGCACACTTACCAACTAACTACTAAAAATCAAAAAGAAAATAGACACAAACACTTAATAAGGTTGTCATGCCATCCATCATCGGGAAGAGCCACCCGGTTCACACGAATTCCACCTTTGGAAAGAACCGTGGCATTAAGAAAACCAAAGGCTTATTGCAAAAACTCAAAACAAGAATCTACGAACATAAAATAAGAAGCTAAGAAAGGAAAAATGCAAAAAGCAAAATGAATATGTACAAGAGGGGATTTAATCGAATATACAATAGGAAGGATGATTATATACATAAGAACGTAACTTCATATATAGATCCAAAAGGAAAAAGTAAGAGAAGTGCAATGAAATGATAAAATTATATACATACCAAAGGTTAAACAAAGGCAAAGAAAAAAAAATTATCATATATATAGTCATCTAAATAGGGCTACCTCCTCAAATGAAAGCTAACACTGTCCTTAATGTTAACTAACCAAAATAAGCACAAAATAAGGAAGAGAGGAAAAAGAAACTCATTGTTAGCCCCCCCCCCCCCCCCGTCTGCATAGGATCCTATGTTTGGGTCCGTGGGTCCTCTGTCTGCTCGTGAGTCCATGGCTAGCTCCCTCTGATCTGTGTCTCCGCTGGGACCTAGGCCTAGACTGAGTCTTGGGTTGGCTAGAGGAACCTCCATACGGGTCATACAACTCTATAACAGCATCATCAGTACGGGGAATCACCTGCTTCCTCTTGGGTAGCCTCTCTAAACTCTGCTCTGGCTGGGGCTGGGCTGCTGGAGCTGGGTCATGCAATAAAAATCCAGAGGCAAGTGATTTGCCTTCAACCTCTCTACATCTACTCTTACCTCCTTAGCCGACTCCTTGGAAGCACGAGTCTTTCTCATTTTCTTTGCCTCCCTAGCAAGCCGATTTAATGCTTTTTCATGCGAATCAACAACATCCCTAATCAATTTCTGGTTCTCTAGGATCTTCTTCTGGTTGTTTAGAAGCTCCTTGAGAGTGTCCTTCACTGATTTTAGGACTTGTGGCGGAGGAGGTGGTGACTGGGCTTTCACTAAAGTAGATAGTACAAACAGCTTAGAAGTGGTTGTCTGCATCTATTTGTTGATGCTAGCGAGGGTCTGGCTTAGGTGGTGGGTAGTCAAGGGGTATGCAGTGGATGGGGGAATCTCTAGAGCTGTAGAAGTACAAGGTCTTAGGGCCATGTCTATTGTGGTGTAAGGAGGCTGAGTAGGAGCCACTACTACTACTGGCTCTTCAAAATAGCCAATTGAAGTAGTGGCTTTGCCTTTAGTGTCCTTGGGGTTGTCGGGACCCGTGGTGTTATACCAGGAGAACGGTGCCATCGCTTTCACCTTCACATCGAGTTTCTTCTTCTTCATATCTAAATCTCATAGTACATGGTTAAGAAGTTGGGAATGTATAGGATTTTTCACCTTCGTTCACCACATGTATAATTACCCGGGACATCACATTCCCAATATTGATCGGGTACCTCTCCATGATCGGTGCCCCCAATATATCCCGGGGAATGGGAAGTAAGTTGTCATGAGTGGTGGGGTCTAGCCTGATGCACACAAATGTTTGCCACCCTTTAGCTTCAAAGTTTAGTGTCCTCCTCAGAATCCTCTCTCCCGCAATCAACCAATCTGGGCTGGTACCTGGGATTGCCAAGTACTCTGCCAACCAAGGTCGAGCAGCCTCACCTAATGCCAGCTTTTTTTAATAGTGTCTCGTCCTCCACCGGGAAGCCCAAGTAATCATTTATTGTTTTTCCATAAAACTTCACATTTAAGTTCCGAACTGTGGTCATTGTGGTGCTCTTTCTTATGTGGGCAACATTCGTGTAAAACTCCTTCCTCAAGTGCTCATTGGCATCCTCCATATGACCTACAAAATAGTCCCAACCTGCTCTCTCTCGCTCAACTGTCTCAATACATTGGGGTTCTGAGGCAAGAGGTCCTTTATAATGAACTTCTTCTCAGGTATCAACTTCCTCTCGAGCCACCATTCTCTGAATTTGTGGTAGGCCACCTCACTAACAAATCAACCTTGCCATGCATCAGGGTTCCTGTTTCTGTCTACTCATCTCACTTGGGGCTCACCCCCTCCTACTTCTTCTCCTTCTTCTTCTATAGGCCTCTCCCCAGATAGTGAAGTTGTAGGTGATGTGGAGTATTCATTGTCACTGCCTGCAACTGAGCCCTCAGACCACTCAGAAGATATGCGCTCTGAGATTGGGCAATGGGAGAGACTGGAGGTGTACCCCTCAATCTACTCCTCTCCGACCAGTCGCGAACATACTCTAGCATGGAATCTGAGTCAGATGTGAGTTTACTCCTGAGAAGGGTCATATTTACTCCCGGATCTATTAATAGCTCTATCAATAGCTTTGATAAGCCTCCTGGTGTTTTTGATATTTTGTCGGTCTTGGGGGGCAATAATCTCATGCCCCGTCCCCTACCCCGGAAGGACTCTCTTTTGCCTTTTTGTTTATCATTTCGCCTCATGATTTCACCATTATCTGCAAGAGAATACAGTCTATGCTTGCTAGCATCAGCATAGTCAGTGAAGCATTGCAGGAAATTGCAGACATGCAGAAGTTGCAGAACTCAAACCGCACAAAATGAAGTGCGACTACAAAGAGGCTACCACAGACCACTCAAAATCCATTGTGGTCCGCAGTGAGGTGGAGTTCAGACTACCCACTCATTAAATCTACGCACCGTGGACCACACACAATGTATTGTAGTCCGCATTGAGGCACCGCAAATCACACAAAATCCATTACGGTTGCGGTCCTCAAGTGTTAGCTTTCAGAACTTATTCCACCGCCGGTCCGCACATAATGGTACTGCGAACCACACAGAAGCACTGCGAACCACACAAAATCCACCATGGTCCGCGTTAAGTGCCCAACAGCAATACCAACCTAGGGTTCATTTTTTCACTTTTTAGTCCAAATTTTCACCTATTAATGATTCCCTAGGTTTTGCATCAGTGTTGTAACTAGTCATTCCTAATTATCACATGATTAAACTAACATATACTACAGAATTATAAGAAAAACAGGAATAAAAGAAGAAAAACTAAGAGAAAATGAAAGTCAAAAGAAAATAGCAAAATTAAACAACTAAGAAGGAATTAAAGTTACCAAAAATGAGATGCACTGATGATTAATCGAGACTAAGAAGTTGAATTCATGCAAATTAGAGTGATCAACAACATTTTTTTTAGGCTTCTTAGATTAAAAGGTTTAAAAGTTTGAAATGAGGGCCTCGGGTCCTACTTATAGATAGGTCCTAGGCCCAGCTCACCTACCCACCGCAAACCGCACAAAATGGCACCGCGGATCGCGGTGCTCAGAAACACGGAGCACTGGGAGGTTGGCCACTACGGACTGCAAGAAATCCAGTGTCGCCGTAGTGGTCCACTGTGAACCGCACAAAATGCAATGCGATCGCGGTGGAAAACTTTAGAGAATCCTCACGATTGACAAATCACTTTGCAGTCTGCATTGATTTCTTGCCCCCGTACAAAGGCCTTTGCGGCCGCACAAAATGAAGTGTGGTCCGCATTGCCAACTTCATAGAGTGATCATTTTCCCAAAACTTCGTCCTGTACTACTAGAAATTAGCAATATTGGTCAAAATATCTTTTACCCGAGAAGGTCGGGATCGATTTTCACAGGGAGCTAGAGATGGGAATTGAGTTTCTATCTAAATTAGAGATGCGTAATTGCTTCTAATTGCACTTCTAATCATAGTTGGTTTTGAAATTACTTCTAATTTTATACTAATAAAATGCTAAACTAAGCTAAGTTAAGCTAAGACTAAACTATTGAAGGTTGTCTAAATAGTTTAAAGACACTAGGGAAGTGACTTTCTCCTAGGTGGATACTTGACGAGTTCTTGGGCCTAAGGCTGGGTTGTCATGTTTGGGATTATGATATAACCATTGCACGATAATACTCACTTTATACCTCTTGGTAGTTTAAGTGATTTTGGCCTAATTAACTTTCTCAAGACCAATGAGTATGATAATTTGTGCAAGTAATTGAGGTTCAAGTCGGGTATTATTATCTCTAGGTTTAACCATTTAATTGGGGTTATCAATCTCTTGATACGCCCCAATTCCTTGTTCAACTAATTTTTCCATACTTAGGCTCTCTTTCTCAAGAAGAATCCAAGTCAAACAGGCACAAATCAGTATTCGCAACCACTAATTCAACATTAAAATCCTAAATTTAGTCCAAATATTAAACAGCCATAGACATTCAAATCTTAAACCACAAGACCCATAAAGTACCCACACTATGGTTGAGCCACAACCCTAGCTAATGGGTCTAACTACTCATGATAATAGAAGAAAATAAATAAATAGATGAAGAAAACCCCATAATATTTAATTACAAGCTAAAACTTGAAGATTCAATGATAAAACTATTGATAATTACTCAAAATAGTGAAGAAACATTGTTCACAAGCACATCTCTGCTTAAAATTACAGCTCATGAACTAAAAATGGAAAAAGAAACGATTTATACTAGACCAAATTTTCTGGACAAAAATACCCCTTGCGGGGGTAGTGCGGTCCACACAAAATCGGGTGTAGCCTCACTGAGACTCTTGGCTTAAAACTTCTGTTCTCTGAACTTGGCCACCGGGGCCACACAAAATGCACTGCAGCTGTAGTGGCTTCTATTACGGTATGCACAAAAGGGACTCGGACCGCATTGGCAATATTCCACAATTTTGCAACTCTCTAAACTCTAGCTTTTACGGACCGCACAATATTGAGTGTGTTTGTATTGAGTCCATTGCGGTTCGCACAAATTTTTTTGCAGCCGCAATGCTTGAGTCTCCAAAATAGTACTTCTCTAAACTTCCTATTTGGGGACCGCACAGAATGAAATGTGGCCGCATTGGTCCTGTTACACTATGCTTGGACTTGTAATTGGTACTTGTGCATGTTTTCCTCCTTTTTGAGCTGATTTTGATGATTTGTCACCTTGTTGACCAAACCCTGTAATCAAGTACAACATGCAAGCCTTTGGGACTATTTTGTACACATTTCTAATCAAAACTCAAGTAATAATGAGTGTAAAATGTATCATAATCCTTAGTTATTAATAGGTGCCATCACGGTTGTGTTGGTTTTGGGTTCGTGACAGTTTAGTAAATGCGTCATAGGGAAGTAAAATAGGTTGGTATGTTATTAATGTAGTGTAAGAGTAAATGCTGCATAGGAAAGGTAAATTGGTAGGTTTTGTATTCAAAGAGGAACGGTTACACTAATTTTACATTGAACTCTTGGAGCATTTGGTTGAAGGTAGGGTTAGAAATTGGTTGCAGTTGAATGTTAAAATTTTTGGCAGAAAAAACATTGAATCTAAGGGTTGAAGATAGGGATATCAAGATAGGTGTTGAAGGTAGGATTTTAAGTTGAATGTTGGAGGTAGGGTTGAAGGTAGGGTTTTAGTAACTGAATGTGAGTATTTTAGTTCTTAGTTTGAACTGATTTTACTATTCTCAAGTCTTTCACTTCTGTACTAGTTGCAACTAATCACAATTTTTAGTCTAGTCCTCTAAAATTAAAATCAAGTAACAATAAAATGAAATATTTAAAAATGACAATTATAATACCACCGTCTAAACTTATCAAAAAATAAAGCCAATAAATTAAAAAAAATCTATCTCAAATCAAATTAAATAAGTTTCAAACTAATGGCGCATCGCCGGCATCAACCAGCCGTCTCCACTGCCCAAATCGTTACTCCAGCACAGGGGGTAACTAAAGAGCTTAAACTGCTAACGTTTGGAAACTTTCTACCATAGAAATTTGAAGCAACTGATACTTTGCATGCAGATGAAATTGTGAATGTAGAGCCTCAATTGACGGTGAGTGATGCAGCTCCTGCAAGCTTGGCTGTAAGAAGATTGCAGTTCTCTTATATCGCCATATCTGGGCATTCCTCTCCTACTGTTGCTGAGGTCGTCAGGGGTAAACGCAACATGGGTAAGGCTCTATCGTATGTTCCGCCTTCTGATAGGGATGGGAAAAAGTAGTTAAAATCAGTGAAGCTCAATTGAAACCTCTGTCGGAGTACTGGAGTGCTTCATTAATTGGATACATCATTGGTGATAATCCCACTGTGAAAACTTTGGAGAATTTTGTTATGCATGTCTGGAATTTTGTGGCTAAACCACAGATTCTACTACACTCTGAAGGTTATTGCATCTTTCGCTTCAATAATGTTGAGGATAAGAACTTAGTTCTCCAATCTGGACCATACTCGTACAGGAACAAGCCTATGGTGCTAAAACCTTGGGATGTTGATTTCTCTTTTCAAAATGTTGTTCATAGTACTATACATGTTTGGGTTCGTTTCCCTGGCCTACCAGTTGGCTACTGGTCTCCTGAAATCTTAAGCAAACTTGCCAGTGCAGTGGGTAAGCCTCTGTACACAGATAAATTCACAGCTCATTTTGAGAAGATCTCATTTGCCAGAGTACTGGTTGAAGTAGATGCTGCTTTTCCTTTGCTTGAGGAAATTGAAATTGAAACTCCTTTTGGGCTGAAGTTACAAGAGATTGAGTATGACTGGAAACCTGTATTTAGCAATCACTGCTTGAAGTTTGGTCATGACTCTCTTGACTGTTGGTATAATGGTCATAATGAAGGGGTTCAGGAGATGCAAGAGCAAGGAAGGGAAATAAAACAAAGGACTCGAGTCAAGAAACCAGGAAAGAATACAAGGCATGAATGGATACCTAAAGCTAATGCAGATACACTGGAAAGCTTGTCAATGCCTGCAAATACATTGCCTAGCTTGCCAGTACAACACGCTCAACATGATGAGACGATGCAGAGGGTGCAGATTAATACTGATATGGTTGCAAGTCAGGGGAATGAACTAGATGACTCTGGCAGTTAGGAAAGTATTGATAGTGGTGATAATGAGGTTTTGGTTGACCAAGATAAGGGCAAAGCTGTTGCTGGATTTCTTGATGATGGTAGGAGGGGACAACAGCAGGATCCTGGTCCTTCTTGGAGTTTGCTGCTTAATGATTCATGATTATAGTTACCTGGAACATTATGGGGCTTAATAAAGCCCATAAACAGAAAGAACAGAAAAACTTTCTGGCTAGAAATAAAGTTGATGTCCTGGGATGCCTTGAAACTAGAGTTAAGGAACATAAAGCATATAGGATTGTTGATAAGATTGCTAAAGGGTGGAAGGTCCAATGTAATTATACCAAAGCTGTCAATGGGAGAATATGGCTAATCTGGAAGCCTCACATTCAGATCCATATCTCCCGTGTGACTGACCAGTTTATTCATTGCTTATTAGAAGACCCTTTGAATAAGATCAAAATACAACTGAGTGTCATTTGTTCTCATAATTCTGCAATTCTGAGGAAGCAGCTGTGGGATGATCTGATACTAGTAAATGTTCCCAGTCAAGATGCATGGTTAATCAATGGTGACTTTAATTCTGTCTTATACTCTGATGATAGGATTGGCTCTCCTGTCACAGATGCTGAAGTTAGACTTTTAAAGAGGTTATTTCTGATCTTCAATTGACCTCTCTCAGATCAAAAGGGTGGAAGTATTCACGGACAAACAAGCAGGTCTATAGCAACATTGATTGGGCACTTGGTAATTTTCAGTGGATTCAGCAGTATGGACATCTAGAAGCTGATTTTATGAATCCCTCAGTCTCTGGCCATTCCCCTATTCTCATACAGTTTGGGAGTCAAAAGTTATTGCATCCTAAACCCTTCAGATTCTATATTGCTATTATGGAGGATCCTCAGTTTTCTTCTATTTTGCAGCATGTATGGTCTCAGAAGTGTGAAGGTTCACCTTTGCAACAGATATGGTATAAATTGAAGAACTTGAAGCAGCACTTAAAAGAACTGAACAGTCATATGGCTTCCTATAAACAGAAGCTAATCCATGCTAGAGAATCAATGGATATTATACAGAATCAGCTTCTACATAATCCATGTTCAAAGCAGCTGTTTAAAGAGGAGAAAGCAGCTCTTAATGACATTGAAATGGAGCAATGTTGAAGAGCAAGTTATGAGGCAGAAATCAAAGGCATGCTGGATAGAATGTGGAGATGCCAATAAAAATATTTTCATGCTCAGTGGAAGATTATAACCAGTCAGAATAATATTACTTCTATATACACTGATGCAGGTATAAAGCTGACAGATCCAGTGGATGTGGAGCAGGAATTTATTGAGGTAATCAAGTCATTAATGGGTGAATGTGCTGATGAATTGCCTTGTATTAACACTGCTATGGTTAAGGAAGGACACTGTCTGACCTTATCACAGCAAAGGTCACTTATTCAGGATGTTACTCTGGAAGAAATCACTGAAGCTATCAAAGATATGCCTAAAGACAAAGCACCAGGTGTAGATGGCTTCCCTGTGGAGTTTTTTACTAGCAACTGGGAGATTGTCAAGGAGGATGTATATGCTGCTACAAAGGATTTCTTTACTACTTGTAAGCTACCTTACATGGTCAACACTACTGCCATTGCCCTTGTGCCTAAAGTTAAAGCTCCTAGAATAGTGAAAGATTATAGACCTATTGCATGTTGGACCACTATCTATAAGATCATAGCTAAAGTCATTACTAGGAGGCTGAAATCTGTTATTGATGATCTTGTTGGTAAAGCCCAGTCAGCATTTATTGAAGGGAGGAGCATCATTGACAATATCCTGCTCAGCCATGAAATGTTCATGGGATATTCCAGAAAA
Organism: Nicotiana benthamiana; assembly: GCA_034376525.1. Classification (NCBI taxonomy): domain Eukaryota; kingdom Viridiplantae; phylum Streptophyta; class Magnoliopsida; order Solanales; family Solanaceae; genus Nicotiana; species Nicotiana benthamiana. Next base: position 64,698,423 of record CM067331.1, on the reverse strand, counting down.
GGTATATCTCATAGGTGTGTTATGAAGGTTGATTTGAGGAAGGCATATGACACTCTTGAATGGAGTTTCCTCAAACAATTACTTATTGATCTAGGATTCCCTGCTAAGTTTGTTAATTGGACAATGGTTTGTGTCTCTTCTGTGACTTACTCACTAGTGATGAATGGTGGTCTCACTAAGCCTTTCACTGCTAGAAGGGGTATTCGACAAGGTGATCCCATGTCACCTTACTTGTTTGTCCTAGCTATGGAATACTTGAATAGGCTGTTGGCTCAGTTGCATAGAAATGGAGATTTCAACTTCCATCCAAGATGCAGGAAGCCGAACTGTGCCCATATTTGTTTTGCTAATGATCTACTACTATTCTGTCGAGCTGATATTATATCTATCCAGATTCTGCATGATGCTTTCCTTACATTCTCTGCAGCTTCTGGACTGTATGCAAACAACACTAAGAGTGATGTTTATCTGGCTGGGGTTCATCAGACTGTCAAAGAGGCCATACTAGAGTCTTTGGGTTTCATTGAGGGTCAACTACCTTTCAAATATTTAGGGATACCTCTCCACTCTAATAAGCTTGCCATCCACCATTATTTGCCACTGATAGAGAGGATAACTGAAAAAATCACCTGCTGGTCTGCCAAATTATTATCTTATGCATGTAGGAGTCAATTGATCAAAAATGTGATATTTGGAATCCAAACTTATTGGGCACAAATATTCATCTTACCAAAGAAAGTTCTGAAAATTATAGAAGCTGTCTGCAGATCTTATTTGTGGACTGGAAGTGCAACAATATCCAAAAGAGCTCTGGTAGCATGGGAAAGGATCTGTAGACCTATCACTACTGGAGGCCTCAACATTATAGACATGCAGGTATGGAATAAGGCTGCTATCACCAAGCTACTGTGGGATTTGGCTAGGAAGAAAGATTGTTTATGGATCAAGTGGATACACTACTATTATATAAAGAACTGTGACATTGCTACAATGCCCATTCCCAAGGCAGCATCTTGGGTAGTTAGAAAAATAATAGAGAGCAGAATTCCTCTTCTGAATATTCAACAACTGCAAGGTGATCTCATGCTTAGATTGGATGGATTGTGCAGGCTAGGCAAGTTCCATATTCAGAAACTGTACCATGTTATGCTCCTATCTTTCCTAGAGTGGAATGGATGAATCTGTTGTTGACATCTAATGTTCTTCCTCGACACAAATTCACTGCTTGGCTTGCTGCTCAAGGTTGACTCCCTACTGTCGACAGATTACTGAAGATTGGAGTGAATGTGGATGAGAAATGTGTATTCCGTGATCATCATACAGAAGACTTTGCTCACCTGTTTATTGAATGTCCAGTCACTAATCGAATGTGGCATAGAATATGTTGTTGGCTGGGCTATAACAGAACAATTGGTAGTTGGAATACTGAAATCCAATGGGTATGCTGCCTAGCTAGAAGTAAACTGTGGCATAAGGCTGTTGCTGCTACTGCCTTTGTTACCACAGTTGCACTCATTTGGAGAAATAGAAACTATATCAGATTTGAGGGGAAACCATTAGAGGAAAACCAGTTCTGTCATAAGGTTGCATTGCTCATTCATATTCGTGGCAGAAACTGTAAGTGTTGGCAAACGGGACTGCGACAACTTAACCATATTTAGCCTTAGATGTAAATTCTTGTATTAGCATAGTATTGAACTGTAAAGTAGTAGTTAGTCCATACTACTACTATGAACTCTTCATTTTATTTTTTTGATATCAATGAAAGCTAAATGTTAAACTTAAAAAAAAATAAGTTTCAAACTTAAATAATCTCAAACAAAATTGTCAAGTCTTCTATTTTCCATTTTGCTTCACCGTGTAGATCAAGCAAGCTACTTTGTGGTTGTACTGTTGCATCATCTTGCTGTAATTAGAGTAAATAAGACTAATAAGCAATGTAGTTTTTGGAAATAATGATAATTAATCAAATTTGTTATACTTACCTCAATTCCTTCCACTGGCCGAGGATTTCCACCACCCTTACTATGGCCTCTACCACCACCTCTACCACCACTTCTACCACCTCCTCTACCCCTCCTATTACCTCTAACTCCACTTCCACCACCCGTTTGTGAACTTCTAAAGTATGAATCAATTCGCATTCAACCTTGGATGCCCACGAGAAGCTACATATCTAGGATCTCTTATATTTCTTCTTTCAACCTTATCCTAACCCTCACCCTCACCCTCACCCACACCATCATATATATATTCCAATTCCCAATTTGGAACTATCATATCATCATCCCAATTCAAAAGGTCAGGCTCCAATCTGTTCAAATCATACTTAATTTATCGCCTCATCACTTTAGCGTCCAATGCAATATCATAAACTCATTCAAAATGCTTTATTAGTTCCCATAACATCATGTATTCAGAAGTCATACGTGGGTAATCTTCTAGAAAGAAACATTTCAAGTGCGGACGAACAACATCATTCCTTTACCTTTTCAATATATACCTCTCATTAAAGTTTTTAATCCTTCTGTGAGACATTACCTTAAGTATATGGCATCATAGAATACCTCTTTTTTCATATCACTTGCAGAGGCAACTTAGATATTCACCAATAGGTGTATACTCAATCGTGAATAAAAATGGATCTCTAGTGTTAAAACTCCTGAACAAATAATCTACGATAATATAATTCTCCACTCCAACTGTTGCTTGATGGTCTTAAGGGGTGCTGATTTCACAATGGTACATTTTCCTTAAATAGTACTTGAAAAAATTCAAACACTTCATGAATATAACATGTTTGAAGTTTTTCCTCCCATGCAAATTCAGATAAACATTTTGGTTCAAAGCACCTTGACCTATATTCTACTTCTAATTCTTTCTCCAACTTAGATCTTATGTCTAACTCATATTGTTAAACAAATAGCTTCAAAGTGCTTTGGGGGTGATGAATCCGTCAAAAAAAGCATGCATTCCTTCACTTCTTTGTGTGGATAACATCCCAGCCCAAAATTGGTCATTTAGATATACAGGAACTCGTTTTTCCTTCTCCAGATAAAGCTTATAAAAGCAATCCTTTCCATTTAAGTTATATTTTGCAATATAATTTGTCCATTTTCTCTTAAACTCAAAAATGTTAATGTTATCAAGGACTAAAGCCTTAAATTCTGCCTTTGCAATCTTACCATCAAGAACTCCACATAACTTTGTAGGCAACTTTGCAAATATGTACAATATACAATATCAATGTACCGTATTTGGCATCAATACATTGATGGCTGCCTTAATGCTATCACATTGGTCAGTCATGATAGCTAATGGACGAACATTGTTTAGAGCCCCAAGCCATGTAGAGAGCATCATTTTGTAACTTGTTATATCCTCACTATACATAAAAGCATATCCAAAAAGTATGGACTGCCTATGCTGACTGACACTAAAAAATGAAGCAAATGACATATTGTATCGATTCACAAGGTATGTGGTATCAAGGCATATTACATCATGGAACTCCTCATATGCAACCTTAGATTGTTAATGAACCCATACGACATTATGAGGTCGACCAAAACTATCCACATCTACGGAGTAGTAAAATTTCCTATCTTTTTGTTGCATGTCACTGAAGAACTTGAGTAATGATTGTGCATCCCCTTCTTGCAACTAAAGCTTTCTAATCTTCAAAATATAATTTCCACGGTCCTTTAGTTTACAACCCAGATTTTTGGGGCCACTGGCAAGTATTTCAGTGACTCTTATATTTTATTAGGGTCTTAAGACAGCAATATCTTTGGCTACAAGAGTTCTCTTTAGAGACTTACTAAGCGATCTATGTCCAGTTATCAATCGCAATTGTACTACTGCCAATTGAAGATTATATTTTTTAACCACCTTTGAGACAATCCATGAACCATTCTCTTCCAAAATTTAATTTATTCTAGTATGACAGTTTCTTCTCTTGGTAACATACATATATATAGGTTTCCTAAACCTATCACAACCATATTTCCATACCTAACAATATCACCACCTTTTTTGTTTGATGTTCTTTTGACAATACAAAACCCCGATAATCTTGCATGTTCTTTGTAAAAGTCAAACATAACATCCTTATTACTGAACTGCATCCCAATAATTGGACCAATTATGAGATCTTCTTCATTGAACTCATTAGGCATTTCTCTGTCCTCTCCTCCTTCTCCCTCTTCCTCTAAATAATGGCTATTCATCCTCATCATCATCATCATCATCATCATTAGCAGCAGCAGCAACAATATCGTCTACATGATTTTCTCATTTATTAACGTTGTCGTCTGAATCAATGTTGATCGACTCGTCTTCATTCTTCATTCATCAAACTGTAGTTTGAATTCAACCCCAATGATATGTGTAATGCATTCGCTAGTTGCTCCGACCTAGTTTCTAGGCTGTTATTCGGGTTTAATAGCTCCAAAGTAGTTTTTAGGTTAGCATTCATGTTTAGGTTAAGGGAAGGATGGTGAATTATGTGTTAAATGTAAGCTCTATTAACATAAGTGTATGGTACGACATGGCATACTGTATAAAAGAAAAAATAATATTATGTATACATACTATACTTTTGATCTTCCCACCCATATAAATTATATTTAAAAAAACATAATAGTATAGGTATACATATACAAAGGCCTTTTATCTTCCCATGCATGAGAGAATGATAATTTATGAGATCAATGTTTTGGGATAATTAATATTTATTAACTAATTTTGGAGGAAAAGATGGTCATTAAGCCAAATGTGAAATGAAGGGCTTTACTGGTATTTCACTGGCGTGGTCATTGTTAGGCCACGCTGAGTTTGGCCGAATAGTAGCTCTCTTTTAATATACCAAATCAAACTTGTAAAATCAAGAATATATATGGGAGTTCAAGAATGACTCTAACAAATTTTCATATCCATTCACCTAGGAAAACCAAAAGGCATGAACGTATTTAATAAAATCCCTTATTTCAAAATATTTGACACAAGTTCCTACAAAAATAATTATAAGTAATTATAATTAATCGTATTAATTGATAACTTCAAATAAACAGTGAATAACATGATATAACATGTTAAATTATATTAATGGTGTAATATTCATTACACTACAGATGTGTATAACTCAAATTCTTGTTTTGATGCCAATATTCCACATAATTTCCATGTTTCTTAATTTATAAATTGGTGTATCCAAAATATCAAAAACAAAAAAGAGGAATTTTCAGAAACCACTATTGTTTAGTTGTTATTAACTTTTTATAACTACGATATACATAATTACTTCCTATAGCTATTATTCAGTTGTTACGGTAGTGTATTCGTGCTAATGTATTAAATACAACAGCAAAAGCGCCAAAACATCAGGGTAGTCCAACTGTACACGATGTATTCTGTCATGGGCAACTTTCCAGTCATTCCCCATGACCCCTTGAATACGCCCCATTGCGTCCTAGCAAACCTCCCAATGCCTAGCACCATGGACGACCCCATGGTCTTCGCTGCATTAAGTGATAAGCACGCATGTGACTCTGTCGCTCCACCAATATCCTTCGCCAGCGCCCAGCTGCAGGCAGATGCAACAACACCGCACGTGCAACCCGTGATACCAAAGACAATGCTCCTCACAAGGGACATGTTTTTTCTTGGTAGAAAACTAAGTCCTTTGTAAATATAGCATGTACTTCTATTATGTTTCTCTATCTTAGTCAAGTCTAGTCTTGTCGCTTTGGTTTAATCTTTTAAGCACTATTAAGGGGAATCAAGCAATTAAACTTTCTAGCAAGCAAATAACTCTCTGTACTGGTGTCTCTCCCCCTCGACACTGTGTTGCTTTTCTGTACTAACTTTCATTAATGCAATCAAGCTTTCTTTAATTCTCGATTCTCTTTTATTTTCTCTCAATTGCTCTTGACATTGATTTTTCCGTATGGCACTAACAATCTCGTCTAATGTACGGAGAGGACCTCAGTTGGCAGGCAGTAACTGCACTGATATCAGTTGCTTAACCTTATCTGCCCTTCTAAGGAATCTCAAGAAGGCATCGTGTAACAGTTGGTATCAGAGCCTAGGATCGACATTAGGCGATGGAACCTATTGCCATTACCACCATTTCTGACCATGGTGAATCACAGGGACCATTTATTGCAGCCCTTGAAGAGAAAGTTGACGTATTACGACCCATTGTGGATACGGTGCCTGAACTAAGAACTATCCTAGTGTAAAGGTTGGACGACCTGGACCGCAGAGTGCTCCAAGCTGAAGTTGACATAGGAAACATCAGTCGCGACTTTGAGGGAGGTCGGCAAACGACATCCACAGAGGCATCCAAATTTTTTCGCAAATTCGAGAGACTCCAACAGAAGCGTGCCGAGGATTTAGCCTACAGAACACAAGAGGCAGATAGGGTAAATGTCATGCAACAAACTATTGATAACTTGACAAACCAGCTCAATGTTGTTAATGTTGCTTTATAGAGCCTGCTTTGAGGAGGTGGAAGAAAAATTGGTGGTGTTGTCCCGCTTCCGTGACACAAAAACTAAAAATTCCTGAGCCAAAGCCATATAGTGGAGCTAGGAATGCCAAGGAAGTGGAAAACTTCATCTTTGACATCAAACTAAACTTTGATGTTGTTGGGGGCCTAGAAGAAGCTAAGAATGTTACAAGTGTTGCCATGTATCTTCAGGATGATGCTAAACTCTAGTGGCAGGTGAAATACGAAGCCATTAGGGCCAGTGAAGATGCTCTCGAGACATGGGTAGAACTGAAGGCAGCCGTACGCATACAGTTCTTCCCTGAAAATATTGAATACAACGAAAGGAGAAAGCTACTGGAGTTCCGCCATATCAAATCAGTGCGGTATTACGGGCGAGAATTCTCTGCGCTCATGCTAACATACGTGACTTGTGGGACAAAGACAAGCTCTTCACCTTCCTGGAAAGGTTGAAACCCTATGCTCGTATGGAGCTGTAAAGACAAAGTGTAGATACCTTACCCAAGGCGATGCAAGCAACTGAATGCCTTGGGGACTATCAAGTTGAAGCTCGGAAGGATAGTCCTCAGCCGCCTTCCCAAACGAGATTCAAATGGGGTCAGCCTAGTAATGGTGGCCATAGCAGAAGTGGGGCAGATCGAAGTGCAACCAAATCTAAGGCTCCCTCCTCAAGCAGCAATAGTGCTATGTCAAACAACACTGACCGGGGGAGAAAGCCTCCCTTAGGATACCATCATTGTGGCGAACCACATTGGAACAATGAATGCCCATATGCATAGATGAATGCCCATCAAGCTTTTGCTGATGGCAGTGATGACGACTCAAATGATGCGAACCAGACTGAATTGTCTCCTTTAGTGCCATTGTTGGCTCTATTTCTGAGGCAGTAGCGGAGACTAGTACTGGTATTCGTAAGAAGAAGGACCCATGTACAATCACCAAGAAAGGAAAAAAAAAGTCAGATGAGGGGACTCCTCTTAAACAAGAGAGGACCTTAATGTTGTCGAGATGAATGTGAATGGCAAGCCCATTCGGGAGATGATAGACACAGGTTCTACTTAGTCTAGTTGTAGGAAAATGTAGAGGTCATGTCAAGGTTATCAACTCACTTCATCAGTTAGTGGGTGGAATAGCCAAAGAGGTACCGGTAAAGCTTGTCCCTTATAAAGGAAAATTCAACCTACGAGTGGTGATCATAGATGACTTTGAGTTGATAGTTGGGTTGGAATTCCTAAGGTAAACCAACACCATGCCCGTACCATATGCAGACATGATTTGATGATGGGAACCAATTAGGCCAAGCCCTTTATTATCCTGTGCATGCCCATGAAGATGGTCACTGAGAATATTTTGGCCTTGCAGTTGAAGAAGGGGGTCAAAAGACGTGAACCTACATTCCCTGGCAATCCTCTGCATTGAAGATATGGAACGCTCCTCAGGTCCCATTTCTGAACCCGTGAAAAAGCTACTAATGGAGTTTGAAGATGTCATGCCACAAGATATGCCAAAGCGACTCTCGTCTAGACGTACTGTGGACCATGAAATTGAGTTGGTGCCAGGCATGAAGCTACCCGCCAGGGCGCCTTACAAAATGTCACAACCCGAACTCACCAAGCTGCGGAGAAAATTGACGAAAATGCTATATAAGGGATTGTTGTGCCCTCCAAGTCCCCATACGGGTCCCCTGTTCTATTCCAAAAGAAATATGATATTAGCCAGTGACTCTATGTGGATTATTGGGCTCTAGAAAAATCACAGTAAAGAACAAGTACCTTCTTCCACTAATGGCAGACTTGTTCGATAGACTGGGTGGTGCGATGGTGTTCACCAAAGTAGACCTGAAGACAGGTTATTGGAAAGTTCAAATTGCAGATGGTAATTAACACAAGGCGACTTGTGTGACAAGATATGGGCCATAAGACTTCCTAGTTATGCCGCTCGACTTTATTAACGCCCCATCCACATTTTGTACCCTGATAAACCAAGTGTTCCAAGAGTACATTGACAAATTCGTGGTGGTCTACTTGGATGACATTCTGGTATATATCCAAATATTGGAAGAACTCCTGATGCACATGCGAAAGGTCCTAGCTCGATTGTGGAAGCATGAACTATATGCGAAGCTATCCAAGTGATCCTTTGCTCAAAAGAAAATTGACTTCCTCGGACATGTCATCGAGGAAGGGTGGATCAAGATGGACCAACAAAAGATTCATGCAATCATGGATTGGTTGCCGGTTAAGGATATACACGCCTTGAGGGTGTTCCTTGGCATATGCAACTCCTACCAGTGATTTATGCAAAATTACTCCCTCATCACATTGACATTAATATAACTCTTCAAGAAAGCCACACCCTGGGATTGGGGACCCAGGCGAGCAGAGGCCTTCAATGCATTAAGATCTACTATGTCTAGTAGCCCTGTCTCGGCCCTTCATGATTGGGCCAAGCCATTCGAGGTACAAACGGATACATCCGACTATGCCCTTGACGGAGTCTTGCTACAAGAAGGGCATCTTGTAGCGTACGAGAGTCGGAAGCTGAAGGATGCAGAGCGACGCTATGACACCCATGAGATAGAATTATTGGCTATCGTCTACTAATTGCGCCTTTGGAGACACTATTTTCTAGGGACCCCATTCATGGTCAAGATAGACAACACAGTTGTTAGCCATTTCATGACCCAGTCAAAGCTGAATGGTTGACAGTCTAGGTGGTAGGAACTCCTAGTTGAATTCAACTTAAACCTAGAGTACCGAAATGGAAAGACTAATCATGTTGCTGATGCGCTCAGTCGGAGAGCTGATCTAGCATCAGTGTGCCTACTCGCCACCCTAAAGAGGTGCAAAGTAGCCACCTTCATTAAGGACCAGATACAATATCTACTCATATTTAAGGATCCTCCTATACAATATTTGGTTGATTTGGTAGGATAGGGCAAGACATTCTAGTTTTACATGGAAGATGCTTTTCTAAAAATGAAAGGGAACTGACTGTATGTTCCTAAAGGAGGAGATATGCGAAGGACTCTTCTGGCGGAATGTCATGATACGTTGTGGGCTAGCCATCCCAGTGAAGAATGCACAATGGCGTTGCTTCACCGTGCATGTTATTGGCCTCAAATAGTCAATGTCGTTGCTCAGTATGTGAAGACTTTTCTAGTATTCCAGAAGGACAAGTTGGACTCTTGACACAAGCGGGACTCTTGGAACCACTAGTTGTCCCAAAGAGACCTTAGGAAAGCGTTTCCCTGGATTTTATCACCGGATTGCCCAAGGTCCGAGATCTCACAACTATCTTGGTTGTGGTGGATCAGTTTTCCAAGTATGCTACCCTTATAGCAGCCCCACAATATATATCAGCAGAACATATAACTCAACTCTTCTTCTCTAATGCAGTCAAATATTGGGGCCTGCCTAAAGATATTATTAATGATCGTGACTCACGCTTCACTAGCAACTTTTGGACCCAGCTCTTTAAGCGCCTTGGCTCAAAATTGAGTCACAATTCAAGTTTTCATCTGCAATCTAATGGCCAGACGGAACGCTCAATGGTATGTTAGAGTAATATCTTTGCCACTTTTGTAACCGGATCGCAGAAGAATTGGGTGAAGCTTCTGGATGCTGCTAAAACTGTGTTTCAATTCTCAAAAGAGCTCTAGTACAAAAAAACGCTTTTAAAATTGTTATTGGACAGCAACCACTACTCCCACACACCGTGAATGCACCAAATAGGTCAATATCTCCTTGAGCTGCTAGCTTCTCAAAAGAATGGAAGCAAAACTTGGAGATAATATGGAGCTATCTCGTCAAAGCCCAAAAGCGGATGACAAGGCATGTTGATCAAAATTGTCGCTTTGTTGAATACCAAGTAGGGGACAAGGTGATGGTCAAAATTCCAAAGTGGTACTTAATTGCGAGGGTCCATGACCCTCGCCTATTACAAAAATACATTGGACCCTTATCCGTTGAAAGATACATTGGGAAAGTTGCATACCGTATGGATACCCCAGCTTGGTGAAAAATTCATCTCGTCTTCCATGTTAGGCTTCTGAAACCTTTTTGGGAAGACATGAAGGATCCTTCATGGAGCCAACTCACAATACCCAGTATTCGAGGCCCCAATTCAATTGAGAAAAGACGTGCAAAAGCTATCCTTGATAACAGAGTGATTCATGCCTCAAGGAAAGATCACCAAGAGTTCTTGGTGAAATGGAAGGGCTGTGATTCAAAGGAAGATACTTGGGAGAGGGGGACAAACCTTAAAGCCTACAAGATCCTAATTTATGATTATATTGCAAGTAAGGCGCCGAGGACGTCACCAAATCAGGTAGGAGAGAATTTCATGGGCGACTTTCCAGCCATGCCCCATAACCCCTTGGGCGCCCCCCATAGCGTCCTAGCAAGCCTCCCAACGCCTAGCGCCACGGACGACCCCATGTTCTTGGATGCATCAAGTGACAAGCTTGCATGTACCTTTGTCACCCCATCGATAGCCCTCGCTAACACCCAACCGAAGGCAGATGCCAACAATACCGAGCGTGCAAACAATGGCCCGCGCGCAAACCGTGATGCCAAAAACAATGCTGCTGACAATGAACCTGTTTTTGCCTTGTAGAAAACTAATTCCTTTTCATTTTGCTGACAAGTGCGCATGTGCCTCTGTCGCCGCACCGATATCCCTTGCTAGCGTCTAGCCGCAGGCAGATGCCAATAGCGCACCGATAATGCCGCACGCACAGACCATAATTCCAAAGAAAATGCCGCTGACAACGAACCTGTTTCTGCCTTGTAGAAAACTAATTCCTTTTCATTGTAAATATAGAGTAGTTTTATTTCACGTACTTCCATTATGTTTCTCTATCTTAGTCAAGTCTATTTTGTAGCTTTGGTTTATTTTTTTAAGCACTATTAGGGGGGATCAAGCAATCAAACTTTCTAGCAAACAAACAATTCTATGTACTGGTGTCTCTCCCCTTTGACACCGTGTTGCTTTTCTGTAATAGCTTTCATTAATGTAATCAAACTTTATTTCTTTCTCAATTCTCTTTTCTGTTCTCTCAATTGCTCTTGACATTGGTTTTCGTGTACAACACTGACAATCTCGTCTAGCGTACGGAGGGGACCTCAGTTGGCGGACAACAACTGCACTGACATCAGTTTCTTATCCTTACATCGCCCTTCCTAGGAATCTCAAGAAGGCGTCGCGTAAAAATTCACATGTATTTTCGTCATGTATTCATGAGTACAACAACAAAAAAGCCTAAAATTAGGGCAGTTTAGCTATACGCGCGTGTATTCACATGTACTTCATGAATACAACAGTAAAAAAGACCAAAAATTAAGCATTTAGCTGTACGCGCATGTATTCACATGTATTTGCGTCATGTATTCAGGAATACAATAACATCAATCACCTTAAAAATAGGTATGTCCAGCTGTCTAAGAGAGTGGAAAAACATAAATAACATATTTCATATCTTATTTCATACCTCAATGGTAGTATACAACATAAATACTTATTTTTCTATAAAATATAAAAGGTAACTATAAAAAAATAATGTTTTAAAATAATTTTAGTTTATAATAAAATAGGATGTATACCTTTGCTATATGAGATAAAACCCAAAAAGAACTTATAAATTGGGCCTCCACATTCTCTACGAACTCGTTTAGACCCAAGCCCATAATCCATCACTCGACCGCTTTCCCTTGACCGTTAACTTTGCGGAATTGCGGTAAAATCTTTTTTCACTTCCGTTTTCTCTTTCTTTTTCTCATTTTGTTTTTATATCCACTGTACTCTCTCTGTTTCTCTCTCTAGGGTTTTAACTTTTAACCCAGAAGAGGACTTCAATAATCTCGGATGCGAAACTCGCTGGATTTCAATTCAGATCGTCGAAATCTGTTTATATTGACATCTTCGGACCTACTATTCGTCATTTAGTATGCATTGTAAGTGTATATTTGTGCTTAAGTTATTTGCATTTATTGTTCTTTTACTGGGTTGTTACTGTCATTTGAAAATGCTTGCAATTTAAAAGGTGAGTTTATTTTCTTCTTCTGCTTTTTCGTTTTTTTCTCATTTGGCTTTTATGCTTACAAATTTGGGACTGAGATGCAGTTGATTGATTCAGTATTTTGTTAAGTAAATTTTTCTGTGGAAACTTTGAAATCCTTATTACCGATTTTATGTGTTATAAAATCTTTGTTAATTGGAGGGACGGATGTAGAAATTCTTTAGCACTATGAAGCTTTTTGCTGCATTGGGCAGCTGTAACTTAGACTCTAGAGAAACAAAAATGAGAGGAATAGATGAATTTGGGGCCGGGGGGGGGGGGGGGCAAGGTGTTGGGCGGTGTGTTTGGTTCCTAAGGTCTTCTTAGTTAGGGATTAAGTTAAAATTTATCCCGTTGATATTTGGGTAAAGATTTCATACCTGTCAGGAATAAGGCTCGTCTACATATTACCCTCCCCAGACCCCACCTGGTGGGAGTATACTGGGTAGTTGTTGTTGTTGTTGTTGTTAAGTATTATTTAGAATGTGCGTTTAGGTTGTTTTGTTAATATGGAAGTTATCAACTTTACGGACATTCCTGCATGCCTTATTTCTTTGTCTCTGTAACTGTAAATTTTCCACTCTTCATAGTGGTGATAGGCTTTGCTGAAAGAAAAAAGATAAAACTTTTTAATCTTGTAAACTGGAGGAGTTATATCCGTTTGGAGCTTGATTCCTTAACTTTGGATATGTAGTATCAATGCTGAGATTAGTTACCTTGTCAGTTTTTTGCATTGGCTTCTGCTTTCATCTCTTCCTCTTGTTTCTTTCTCTTCATCTTTGTAAATGCCTGCAAGGTCATGAAATTCTTTTTCGCTACTTTGCTGGAATTAGATTTCTTGAATTATTTGAATTGAAGGCTACAGTTTGTCTTTAAACGGGCTGCTGGATGAGTTAATTTGGTGATCTGCACGTCGGAATTCCTCTTGGACCTCCAGGTGGGATCGTGCACCCAAGAATTGTTAATTCTATTGGTAGCTGGCTGTTTGAGATGTATGGTCAGAATAACTATGCCACTCAGATAGGTCAAAATGCTAATATGTCTAGGCCTCCATTGCAGCAGTGGCCTCCTCCCCCTCCCCCTCCTCCCTCTGCCTCTCAGGCTCCACGTCCACCAATGTTGCCACATGGTTATCCACCAGGACCACAAGTTGGTCAGCGTGGCCCTACTACATATCAGCATGCCCATCATGGTGTACGTCACCCTGGTCCACCTTTTCCAGTTCCAACAAGTGGCAGCAATTCTAGTCAATTTTATGCACTACCTCCTCCTCCTCCATCTGCACAAGTTCATGGAAGCTCCCCAATGCAGCAGTCTCACCAAATTCCCGTGCAGCATTCACAGTGGAATCCTAATATGCATCATGTTGCACCTGTAATAGCTCCGGGTGCTCCTAGAATTCTTCCACCACCTCCATCACTAGGTCAAAGGCCTTATAGAGGTGCATTTCATCAGCCATCGCCAGACAGTATGCAAGTTTTTCTTCATAACCTTCCTCCTCCACCACCACCACCACCTAATTCGCAGAACCCTGGTTTATCCACACCTCCCCCATTTGATCCCTCCATGCATTTGAAAAGCCATGATTCTCATGTACAACCTGCAGTTCCTGGTCCTCAGCCACCTTTGCCGCCTTCACCTCCTGGGGATCCACCTCTTCCACCATCTTCACCACCTCTCATATCTTCCACTGCAAATACTAATGGTGCTAAAGATGAAGGGGCGTTTGAGCACGATGGAGGGATTGTTAACAGAGAAGATTTACCGGTAAATAATAATTCGGCTTCAGATCTTCCATCTTCTCCTCCTAAGCCTGTATCACTAGCATTTCCAGGTGAAGCGTCATCAGTTCAACTTATTAATTCAATAAACTCAGCTCCGTCTCATTCTGCTGCTGATTCTGATATGGAGATGGAAGGTTAGTGTACTATATTCTGTTTGTATGTATGCTTTGCATGTCTACTGTCTATTGCTTATTGCTATTTGATGCTTCTTCTATCCCAATATATAGAAGTTGTTTGATCCCGTATAATAATCAACAGGAAGATGAAAAAATGCGAGTTCAGTATTTGTTGAGGGAAACGTGGCCATATGTTGTCTTTGCCCTATTGAAGAATATAAACTGAATAGGTCCTTCATATTTTTTTCAAGATACTTAAGATGTATTAAAACTTTCTATGTATAATAGTATATAGCCTTTCAGAAGAAAACCAAACTAACTAACTTTTGGAACGGTCAGCATTTTATGGCAAGGATTCTAGCATATATTTCCTTTGGGAAATGATCTTTGCTTTTACCTCTAAGCTCTTCATTTGGGAAAGTTTTACTTCAGTCTCATTTTCTTTTGTTAGTCTAAACCCTGAACTACAAGGACATCTATGAAAGACAGATAGTGGACGCGGTGTCATACCGTTAATGTATACATCTACATTGCAATCGGTCTGGTGGGGGGAGCACCAATCAATGGCTATCAGTTGCCTCCAATATTATCTTTCATGCCTATTTTGACAGAGGGAAATTAAGACAGAGGTTTATGAGGTCTTCGTACTGGAGTGCCCGATGCAGTTTTAGGAGCCTGAGTATGATTCTGATGTTTATTTAGAAAAAGAAAGATCAGTGAGATTCTTCCTATCTCAGTTAAAGAATGTGAGGTGATTGAACTACTTATTTCGAGTTATTGATTGCTATAATCAAGTTATTTGTCAAGCTCTACCTTGCACTTGCCACATCAATATATTCTTGTTTTCATTGCAACCTGTTCATTGAAACCTTCACATTTCTTTATTGCCTAGATACTTCATTTTTTCTGATTGATGGGTGTGAAAGTTTGTAGTCATCTGATCTATTTTGCTTCTCTGTTGGACTATCAGATGATATCACCCAGCTAGATGAAGATCAACAGATCCATCCCTTTGGGGCTGAGAAGCAGTTAAAGGATAGCTTGGCTGAAGATATACTACATCGAAATTCATCGTTCTGTGGGCTCTTAGAGCCAGAGGAACAAAGACAAGGTGCAAACGTTTATGCCAATAGAGGGTGTGACCTGAAAATTCCATGAAGTGACTATGTTAGAATAGCTGACACACGTATCTTTTAGCTTTGTGCTTAGTTCTTTTCTAACTCTGAGCATTCATCACGAGTATGCTATAGAATGTCTATAATTCAAAATATGTTAGCAAGCTACCACTAATCTGAAATCACCTTCAGCTGATATGAGATAAAGACACCCCTGAAACATTTAATTGTTTATTTTGGGATAGCTTTTCTAGGAGTATTTTGACCTTATTGTAAATTTATATTCCAGTAAAAATATGAACTTTTAATGTTATCTTATTGTTACTATTATTGTTACTTCTAATGGTATATTATTGTTAAATTTAATGTATATAACTTATTTTTCACTTTTATTTTACTTTGGTATAATTTTGAGACGAGTTGAGCTTAAATAAAAAAACATGGTTAGTGAGGATTCATATATCCCATCCTAACCTATTGAGAACTAAGGCACAGTTGTTGTAGTAGCTTTAAACCTTTGTTTTGATTCTGATGACATATGATTTGATAGGTGGTCCTATCCTAGCTTAAGGATAGTCTAATTGTAATGAATCCTTTAAATACTAACGCTAGTGAATCCTCTTAACAATGAATTTAAATGAAATTTTGTAGAGCGTAATGGATGCATAGGATTCATATAGCCGGCGCATCTAATTTGCGTTGGGGCATACTTATTGATTGGTTGGCTGATGAGATTATTAGAGTTTGACTTTGATGCAAAGTTTCCTTCTTTGTGTGTATCCTCTTACATCTTCAGTGTCTGCAGATTCTCCATATAGTGCTCCATCAAGTTTTCAGGAGCCCTCTTCTGAGGCCAATGGTTTAAACAGGGATAGTATACCCGCCTTGGATGATCATGTGCAGACATCAGCTTCTATAGAGAAAGATATGAGCCATCCTAGTTTATCACCCACTGATAAGGGAGTTCATCTTGAAAATAGTCGCAGTCAGCTCATGGAAGCTGCCAGTCCTTTTAGGCTTATTCAAGGCTATACCTCGGATGACAGTTTAGATAATGCTAGTGAGAATTGTCATGGAAATCTTGGCCCTTTGACAGTTCCTCCACCTAGCGAAGTTGTTACTATAACTGCCAAGACAGATACCAGGAAATCACCCATATCTTCAGTTAAACCTTCAAATTCTGTTCCCAAAGATGATAAAGAATTTTGTGCTGCTGTAAAATTTGAGGGTTCCTTTGATAATAGTGTTGGAAATAGATTATCTTTGAAGACTGATACTGCTAATGAAGGACCTCATACGGAAAATATTTTGAGCGTTGATGATAGTGACAGTTTTGATTTGCTTAGGGAAGATGCGAAGGATAAATCTCCTATGAGGAAGGTTGATGAGTATGGGAGATTGGTTAGGGAGGGAGTAAGTGACAGTGATTCTGATGATTCACCAAGGTATAAGCGGAGACATGGAAAAAGAGGAAGAAGCCGGAGCAGAAGCCGCTCTCCTTATGATAGGAGGAGGAGGAGGAGTCCACGGAAGAGACGGGAGAGGCGGGGTCGTTCTCGGACTCGGAGGTACTCATTTCAACATGCTTTTTCCTACGTTTCTGCCCAATATCTCTTCTGTTGATTTGATTTCTACTGTAGTTTTGGATGATTTTAAAATAGTCAATGCTTAAACTATGCAGCATCTCTCCAAAGAGACACAGAAGTAGAAGCAAGTCACCTTCTAGGCGTGGGTTAACTTTTGTTGGTGACAAAATGAGAAGGGACAGAGGTCATCTCCCACAATGTAAAGACTTCCTTCGAGGCAAGTGTTACTATGGAGCATCATGTCGATATTTCCATGCTGAGCTTGACAAGAGTGGTGGATCGAGATCATATAGGTGCAAACATCAGCACCAAGATCTTCCGCCTATTTCAAAGGATTCTGATATGCACGATTTAAAGGAACTGGATGATTTAAAGGATTCTCATGTGCATGAAAATACTGGTACTACTCTCAAGAAATCGGTCCACAATCATGATAAATCCCAAAGCCAGGGTATTCCTGATATGGAAGTGAGATATATGAAAGAACCTGAACCTACTTCTCAGCTTTATGGAAAAGAGAATCAAATGGGTACTGTGAGTCCAGTAATTGTTGCTGAAGGGCAGAAGCTTCCTGGTGATGATGCTACTGGGGAAATTCCCTCTTCAGCTGGAGCTATGGCAATTCATCAGTTTGAAGATCATGTCTCTGATCAGATGCCTCTAAATGTGGATGAGAAACTTAAAGAGAACTTTGATTCGTCTGTTCTGGAATCATCATCTGTCCAGACATCATCAATGGTCACACCCGTCCAGCTTCCTCAATTTGCATCTGCTAAGGAGTCATGCCCATCAATTGTACTCCAGACAGCACCCTTATCAGCTTCCTTTTCTTCACTTCCGCAGGCTTCAACTACTGCATTTACTCAGCAGATGCCCAGAGATCACAACTTGCCCCCACCATTTAATTCTGCATATATTGAAAGTGTTTCTCTGTATCAAGCTCCATTTCCTCATCAACCGTCTCCATTCGCTGTACCTCTGAATTCCTCTTGGAATTCTCTTCCACCACGTCCAGCACAATCACAGCCACCACATCCTCCATTTGTGAACAACTCCTCTGGAAATGCAGCTGGTGGACAACATAATGTTCCTCGGGGACATTTTCAACCAAATATAGTGGTTCCAAGGAATGACTTCTATTCGAGCACATTGCCTAATATTCCTCAAGGTGGTGAACATCATGCTTATCTGCAGACTCAACCTATCTATTCTAGGGGTTCACCAAATAGACCACCAGCTTTCCTTGGCGAACGTCTGCCTGTTGGTGAACTTCCTGTTCCATCTTCTACGAGTTACCCTTACATGCAACAGCCGCACTGTGGTCCTCAGACAGCTGGTATTTCTCGACATCTTGTTGAGCCTGGAGGTAGTTCCTCTATGTCAAGGTATTCATCTGATTCGTTAGACCAGAATCAAGCTCCTCGGTTGCCTGACTTTGTTGGATCCAGAATTTCAAGTCATTTCAACCCTTATGCATCTACATTTGACCAGCCACTAACCACGAAATTCAGTTCGGATCTTTCAATACATGGAAGAGATATGCTCCCTAGTAATAAATACGGTGCATTTAGTTTGAGCAATATGCCAATTGATGGCCATCATGCAGAAAGCCTTGGTTCACGGAATATTACCCCACCATCTGCCCGTGCAGCTGGAGGAATGTTCAACCAGCTAGGTGGTAACCAGTATGACCCACTTTACGACAGCATAGAGCCATCTACTAGCTCACTTAAGAAGTCTGATCCTGGTCAAAAGCTTGAAGTAACTGATGGCTCGGGTGGTATGTTAAGGCTCAGTGGATCCAATGAACCACTGGATGTTGAAGCAAACAAGAGGCAAAAAAGAGGTGGAGCTATTGCATTTACCGCATCAGCAGAAAATGATGAATTTGGTGAGACTGCTGAGGCAGAGGTAGGTGCTGTTGAGAATGGAAGTCCGAGCGATTCCAGTGATGGAGAAGATGTCCCCGCAGGAGAGATTGAGATCGAACAGGTAAAGCCATCTGGGGAGAAAAAGAAAAGTAAGGATTCCCGATCTATGAAGCTTTTCAAGAGTTCAGTTGCTAATTTTGTAAAAGAGCTGTTAAAACCATCATGGCGCCAAGGTAATATGAGCAAGGAGGTGTTCAAGACCATAGTCAAGAAAACTGTTGACAAGGTCTCTGGAGCTATGAAAAGTCACCAAATACCCAAGTCTAAGGCAAAAATTGACCATTACATTGACTCGTCACAGAGGAAATTAACTAAACTAGTCATGGTATGACCTCTTTTTATCTCTACTGTTTCACAAAGACCCTTTTATGTGTTTAGTTTTTGCCAAGGGTTTTAGTCTGTGTGGCCCTATCAAGTTTAAACAGGTTGTAACACAACCTGTTGACCTGTTGATTGACTTGACCCAATGGGTTGAACCCGAAATGACCCATCAAACGATTGGGTCTAAACGGGTCAGCATAGTGTAACACTGTAACCTGATGGTCAAGATACAAGCTATACCAAAACATACAAAATCAAATTTGGAGACAGGAATAATGTAAATGTGGAAGAACTTAAGCGAATAAAAAAAATTACTTTAGCTTTCACAATTTTTTTTTCAAAACGCAACAACGAAAGAGGGAATGTTGGGTCATGCTGGGTGTGGTAGGCTATAACTCGTTATTTGACACATCTTGACCTAACCCATCTTATTTTTTGTTAGGGTTGAATCAAGTGTTTGCCTTCTGATTTCTGAACATTTTTAGCTTGTGTCTATCATAATGTGGATTGAGTTTACGCTAAAGTGAATGTGCTGGGCATACCTTTAATATCTATCTTGTGTCTGAAATAGGATTATCCCCCCTTTTACTTGAAGTTGAATATTACAGTGATAATCACTGTTGTTTCAAATTTTACCTTTGCTTATCAAATTTGTTATTCCATAGAGAGTTATATATAACCTAGGTTGTTTAGGATGCTGATGCTCTGATTAGAAGACATTATGCAAATTCAGTACAATGTAACTAACAGTTCTTTTTGCAGGGCTATGTTGATAAATACGTCAAGGTATAACTGTCAGTTTGTTGGCTGTTCCAGTTGGCAACAGCAGTTATTTTGCTGTGGTATTTGTCATTGCGGATGCTGCTGCGCCACAGCATACAACTACTTATGCTTTGAAACAAAGTCTTTCCTGATGAGCAGTGAGAGTTGCATTGCTGCGCAGGATAAAAAGCTCATATGCACGAGTATGCCCAAAAAATTGATGCCTCCAAATATTTCCTGAAACGAGAAACGTACAATCAAACCCCAACTTGTTGAACCCTGTATGAGGTGTACTATCTCTGCAGGTGAAGTACGAGGTCTAGACCTCTGCAGCACATTGAGAAGGGCAAAATGTATGTATTAAGTTTCTTTTTAGTTTAGTTTTGTTTCCTTAATATATATCCTTGATGAATGGTGTTGTGTATACGAATATTAATAACAAGCCTGTTACTGATTTTTCCTGCGTTATTGATATCCAAGAATATTAATAGCAAGCCTGTTATAGTTTTGTTTCAGTTAATTGTGAGGATAACTGAAAGGTTCTGGTTGGATTTTGTATTTATTTACTTACTAATTTTGGAATGACCCGTGAACTCTTATTTCTTGGGCACTTCAGGTAAAGCTGCTTGCTTAAACAAGTATGTAAAATTATGGAATATGAAATAACTCCATTTTGAAAAAAAAGAGGAAGGAAATAACTCCCCATCTTTACTATATCACAATTGACGTTCTTGAATACCAATTATGCGGAATGTCGGAAACTTGCACGTAAATCTTCTGTACACTTAAAAACCAAAATTTCGTAGTCGTGATGTTTTGGCTTCTATAAAACTATTCGAGAATTTTCTCTACTGGATAGGGATCTTCTGCCTATGGCGAGTCAACTGGCGCCTCCTTAAAGCACCTGCTGGGCTTTCTTCCTTTGCCTTCCCTAACTTTGCTGATTAATCTATGAGATTGGTATTTTATGTTGATTGCTAATAGTATATAGAAGCTTCTTAATGATGAGGAACTTCAAATCATAATTTACTCTAAAGCAAATGAAAGGATAAAAATGTAGTAGTTTTTTTTACTTTGTTTTATCACGCTGAAGGTTTAAATTCGTGCGAGGCCAAGTTTGGAAGCATGTAATTGTGTACTTAATAAGCTGTGTTTTAAGTGAAGGAGAGAGACAGGACTTATAGGCTTTGTACGATATTTTAAATTGTAAAGTTTGAGCTGGACTTAATGCTAAATAGAACTCTAAAACGACCTTAAAAAATTACATTATTATAAAACTAACGCTTAATAGGATGTTTGAAGTACTCTTAGGCTTCATTTGTTTGCACTTATTGGAGGTCTGAATCCTAATCATTCAGATCTCAGACATTAAGTGTATTTGTTTTTAAAATTTGAATCTTAATTATTCAGATTTTAATCATTAAGTGAGTTTGTTTTTTTACTTCACAATCACTTAATGTTTTTGAATATGTCTGTATGATTAAGATATATGACAGAGACTTAATTTCATTAAGATGCTTTCACATATTCATTTTTACGCCATTGCCTCCCATTATCAACTACCACCATGCCGACGCCGCCACCACCTCCAACACCACCACGCCACCACCATCCTCAATCATAGACGCCGCCATTATCGATCATCACCACTCACTATCCCCACCACTCCGACCACCATCATTCTCACCCACAATCAACACTCATCCACCTCAACTACCACAACTGACCACCTATCACCATCAACAATCATAACCAACACTGCCCATCATTATAACCTATCACCATCCACCCACCACCTTTCTTAATCACAACTACTTCCACTACGCACCAGTATTAACTATCACCACCATCCTCAGTCATAATTGTCACCACTACTGATCACTACTAACTACTAGCATGAACCACCATCATCAACCAAAACTACCACTGACCACCGTCTCTAGTCGGCGTTCACCCATTAGCAATAACCACCAACAACTATCATATTTTTAAAAACTATACTCCCTCTTTTTCAATTTATGTGAACTCATTTGACTAGTAGGAAAAGAAATAAGACTTATGATCTTGTGGTGTAAAATGAGGCACATATATTTTGTTTGGCTATAAATCATTGTGTAAAGGTAAATTATTTCCAAATAAATAAAGAGGTCATTCTTTTTGGCACGAACTAAAATGGAAATAGGTTCACATAAATTGAAATAGAGGGAGTATATTTTATTAATAGAACATTAGATTAGTTAGTATTTCATTTGAATTTTATGTTTATAAATTTTTAAATAAAGATTAATTTTATATATCCAGATGTAAAAATCAAACAGTCTTAATTATTTAGTATTCAGATCTTAATATACATCTTAATATATTCATATGTGTATTCAAATTCAGATGTCTTGATCTTAATACACATCTTGATATTTAAATGTGTATTCAGATTCAGACGTCTTAATCTTAAAAAAAAAACAAATGAGGCCATATTGTCTTACATCTTGGTTCGAGCATCCAGCTCATAGAGCCTCATGCATTCAAACTGTTACGCGGCGCCTCCCTGAGATTCTTTGGAAGGGCAACGTACGCTAAGCAACAGATATCATTTACGGGTGGTGTCTGCCAATGAGGTTCCCACTGCATGCTAGACTAGATTGTCAGTGCCGTGCGGGAAAACCAATGTCACGAGCAATTGCAGAAGCTAAGAGAGAATTGAGTTTTGAATGCTGATAATAATTTTATTGATGACTGAAAGTTGATTACAAAAGATGCGGTGTCGAGGGGGAGAGACACCAGTACAGAAAACTCTTGCTTGAAAATGTTTGATTGCTTGATCCCCCCTAATAATACTTAAAAAAAAATAATCCAAGACTACACGTAGCCCCAAGAAAGCTGTAAAAGCATACTAAATGAAAATGAAGTAAAACTAGCCTAGAATTACAATGAAAGAAGACTTAGTTTATTACAATGTACAAACAAGCCTGATGGCAGCAACTTTGTCTTGCGGGTAAGGGTCTGCGCACGCGACACTTGTTGTGTTTGCCCGAGGCTGGGCGCTGGAGCTTGGCATCAACGTCTGTGCGCGAGGCGCTGCTGGAAGGGGCTTGCCGCTGGGCGCCGGCAAGGCATGGATCTGCACCGCAGTAGAGTTTAACCACCAAGTTCGGGATGGATTGGTGTGGTTCCTCTACGTCTAGGACACCAGAATATCGAACCATGAACAAAGAAATGCATGAGATAAAGAATAAAGAAAGAAAGCTATTGGGAAAGATCCCAGACCTGGCTCGCTCCAGGCGGATTCACTTGAATAGGAAGTTGAATCGTGAGTAGGCTATTGGATTTCTTCCTCGCTACCCACCTTCTGTCGTCCTTACTTTCTATCTTGTCTAAGCTTGCTGGATTTTCCTCATCCGCTGTATTGAATCAAACGCACGGCATTGTCAATTCGCGAGGCGCTGTTGTCATTGGCCAGCTGCTGGGCGCTGGCGAGATGCATCTATGGGGCGACAGAGGCGCATGGGCGCTTGTCACTTGGCGCAGCCAAAACCAGGGGGTCAACCATGGCGCTAGGCATTGAGAGGCTTGCTAGGTCGCCGTGGGGCGCGACCAAGGGGTCATGGGCGTGTATAGAAAGCAACCCATGACAAAAAGCATGTTGATTTTTTTACACTTTAGAAGATTATTGATTTCTGGCCTAATTTTCGACTAAAGTATTTAATTATATTGGTTATTCTTTATCAATAAACGTTAAATTATTATCTACAAAATTGTTATGCTAGATTGATATATCAGTTTTTTTTATATTTTTCACTCGTGATTTTATATTACTCCAAAATACTAATCTTTTCGTATTTATACGATTTAAAATTATTTTTATGTTTTCTAAAAATATAAAAGAAACAAATTTGCACAAAATGGATAAGCTTGGTCCGACCGATCCGAATCCCCAAATGATTACAAAATTGGATCGGGTTTTCGAGCAAGACAATCTTAAAATACCAAAATCCCCGCTGTATTTACCCGAAATACTCTGGTCCTTCCACTTCTTACTCAAAAATCAAAATTCGACTTTCCATTTTCAGTTCTCTCCAGCTCTCAACAGATTCAACTAGGTATCTTTCATTTGCTTCAAATATACTGCAAAAAGCTTCTTTTTTTTTTCATTTTCTCTGATGCATTTTACGATTAAGTATTTCGATTAATACAGTTTTGTGTTTTCTGGGTTAAATCTACATAGGCATTGTCTCGTATTTGTGTAGGATTCGTAAATGTGATTGCTACAGACTGACTATAGATTGCAATCTCTATAAACTAGCTGGACTGAGCTTACTCCATTTTGTGTTGACCAAATTGTATTTGACTGAATATTTTGCTCTTTTTTTTCCCTTTTGGGGAATGTAAACAGTTCTTATTAAGGAAGGTTATGAGTATAAGCAGTGTAGAGTTGATGAAATCTAAAAGCAAGTAATTTTTAAAATTGTAGGTTTTTTAGTATTTTAGTCTGCATATTCGAATCAGAGTTGGATCTGGGATTCGAAGTTTATGGGTTCCTATGATGATCTTAAGTAAATATACAATAACAATTAGGGTTCGCTATATTTTGTGGATTTTTTAGTATATATACAAGGTCGGAGCAAGATATTGGGTTCACATGAATCCATATATTACACTAGGGATTCAACCCCGATTTGGATGCCTGTTTCTACCACTGAGTTGTGCTTTAATGACACTTTTGTAACTAATGTAGCCACACTAGTGATTGCATGGGAATTTTGCAGAAAAAGTTTCTAACTGGTTTCATGCTTCCACTTTTATTGCAATATGGACTATTAAACTTCAGTTATACCCCAATGTTCTTCATTGGAACTTGGTTTAATGTTATTGCAGGACCTTCCTGTTAACATTGTTGTATCCCCTATTGAATGAAAAGGATGCATAGCAGTAGGATAGTTATCCAGGCATTGCCTGCCCCTGGGGCTCCAGACTACTGGGATGCTGAGAAGGGTAAGGGTGGTACTAAACTGAGAAAGCTGAATAGCAAAGCTGCTTTTAGCAGAGGCCATTATAACAAAAACGTCGATGACCTCATTCCCTGGCAAGCAAAAAGAATGAGAAACAAGCAAAATAGGAGGGTATTTTGTATTGGTAATGATGACCATGTGTTAGGAGCTCCATTGAGGATCATGGGTCAAGAAAAAAATTCATATCTCTGGTCTTCTGAAAATATCAAATCAAGTACAAAAGTAGGAAGTTGCTTTGCGGACTTGTGTGCATGGAAGGTAAAGAAAAGAAGAAGCATTCTAGAGAGCAAGTGTAATGCCTCGGAAAATAATGTAACTACTTGTGAACAGGCAAATGCTGCTGCTATAACAGGGAATAATCTTTTAGATAAAGGTAGAAGTTCAGAAATGGGAGTTGCCACATGCTATGAAGGAGATTTGGTGATGAGCAGTTGTGAGATAGGGGCATGTCTGTCTAAGAATATATGTGATGGTGCAGAAAAAACTAATTGGAACAATCCCTCTAAGTCTACTGGTGCAGATCGTGATGTGGAAACTTGTAGTGATAGGTGCGGCAGTGACATTTCTAAGGATCACATTTTTGTTACTTTGGAGTTGAAGTCTGTCTCTGAAGTTGAAAATTGTGATGAGACAGTTTCTAATGTAGGCAATACTTTGACTACTGAACGTGGTAATTTTGTTGAGGTCAATAATGCTGCAATTGAGATGAGGGGTCTGCATAGACACCCAAGGCTGGAAGTGCTGATAACTTATTCCAGGAAGAGGAGAAAGAATTCTACTGCTCCTGCAAGCAGTTTATCATCTATCATGACGGATACTGCCTCCACTTTTCCAATTATAGAAAACAAAGCAAAAAACGGCAGCTCAAACCACTACCAAGTGTCTTTATCGTATTGCTCCGATAATTTGCCTGAAGAAGTAATTACTGGAGACAGTACCTTGTTGACGGGTGTGCAACAAATGCTATTAGAAAAGGCACCTGGTGACAGTTCATGCTCTGAAGCTTGGAATAAAAAGGAAATAATTCAACTTGATGATCAGAAAGAGAACATCAACAGTTCAGTGGTTTCTATCAAGGATGAGTGTCCAATAGACTCCAAAGCTGAAAATTCTGAGCAGGAGAATAGAAATGTGACAGATGCCATTGTGAATGTGGCATATGAAATTGAATCTACTAAAGAGAGTTCACATTGTGCAAGGTCTTGTGGTCTTGGGGCCTCCAATGACACTAATAGTATGATCACAACTAATGAACCCTTGAATAGGGAAAGACAATCAGCAATTGAAGACAGTCCTCATTCAAGAACGAGTGCTTTTGTAGAGGGGAAGACTCAAATCACAAACATGGCTATCATCCCTCCATTGGGTGGAGTGCTTAATGCACCTTCTAGTAAGAAGCTTCTTGTACTTGATGTAAATGGATTACTTGCTGATATTGTTCCGGTTCGTCATGTTCCATATAATTTGAAAGCGGATATCATTGTATCAGGGAAAGCAGGTAGAGTTGGCAACTTTTTATTTCACCTTTTAGTTTTACTTTCCTTTTATAAATTTTTCTAACTGGGTTATATTTGCTGTGCCAGTTTTTAGAAGGCCTTTTCTTGACGAGTTTCTGCAATTCTGCTTTGAGAGATTCAATGTAGGTGTATGGTCATCAAGGATCAAGTACTCTTCAAACTTTGCTTACTTACCATAGTACATTTATTGGATATATACAGTAGTTAAAATTTAGTCTCGTGTGATTATATCTTCCCCGTATATGTTGTTGAAAATTTTGCAGGAAGAATATGGAGTTGGTTCTTGATGTTCTTCTGGGAAATGCCAAGCACAAGTTGGTCTTTTGTTGGGTATGAATTTCTTGCTTCTCATATTCTTTCAGAACGTGGTGCTTGTACAAATGCTCAATTCTTGGTGTTCATAGCAGAGGACTAAAAGAAAATTTGTGATTCTTGGACTTTAATATCATTTGAAAAATGGAAAGTGCATGGTGACAATTAGTTGTATTTTCTGATTTTCTCCCAAGATTTTACTAATGCATAGTTACAGTTACATAAATGTGGATATCATGGGGAACCTAAGAATTCCTGCTTTGGAATTAGAATCAGACTCAAGTTGAGAAAACATGAGTTATTGGTCTTATTTGTCTAAGCACACACACTATATTTCTCATCTGAAAGGATAATTTGAGGATTCTGTTAGAATATGTAAATAGTTGTAAAATAACCCTAATCCAATATGTATTAGGAGTAGGATATGTTATGTGTATATATAGGGCTCATTGTATCATGTTTAATATCAATATATCATATTTTTCTCCCGTGCTTTCTCACATGGTATCAGAGCCATTGGTGAGATAATTATCGTTGTGCTTCATTCCAACGACATCCGGGAAGAAATCATTTGTCACCGTGCAATTTTTCCGGTGACCTAAGTGACTTTTTACATCAAAGTCATTGTTTATCAGTTTTGTGCAAAATCCAACACCACCATAAGGTCCGCGAGAGAATTTCGACCAAACCCCAAAAAACGTCACCTGAAAACATCCACCCACGCGCCCCCACGCGCCTGCCGAAGTTCTGCCGGCAGCGGCGCGTCTGTCCCACACGCCAGCGCGTGAGGTCCCTTCCAGCCAGGTTTTCAAATTTTTTTCTTCAGACAGCCTGTTCGCCTAGTGTTTCCGAGACTACCCATATTTTTACTTTTCTATTCCGACCACATTGAATTTTTTCCGGCATCTACAGTGAGTTTTTCCGGCAACTACAGTAATTTTCCGGCAAAAACAATACTTCCTTCATTTGTTTCAGCAAGTTTTCACGATGTCTTTGGGAGTCGATGGTTTCGGGCCTAAAAACTCGGCTTCTGACAATTCCGGTGTTATGATTATCTTAAAACCTTTAATGGGAGGTTCCAACTACTTAGCTTGGGCTTTGTCTGTCGAGTTGTGGTGTAAAGGTCAAGGTGTTCAAGATCATCTAATCAAGGAGTCTAGTGAAGAGGATGAAAAAGCCAAAGCATATTGGGAGAAGATCGATGCTCAATTATGCAGTATTTTGTGGCGATCTATTGATTCCAAGTTGATGCCCTTGTTTCGTCCATTCCAGACATGTTATTTGGTTTGGGAAAAGGCTCGTATTTTATACGCTAATGACATATCTCGTTTCTATGATGTGATATCGCGGATGACAAATTTAAAAAAACAGGAATTAAATATGTCTACTTACTTGGGACAAGTACATGCAGTTATGGAAGAATTTGAGACGTTGATGCCATTTTCTGCTATCGTTGCAAAGCAGCAAGAACAACGACAAAAGTTGTTTCTAGTTCTTACTCTTGCTGGACTTCCTAATGATCTCGACTTAGTACGCGATCAGATTTTGACTAGTCCGACTGTCCCCACAGTTGATGAATTATTCTCTCGATTACTTCGCCTTGCTGCAGCACCAAGTCACCCTGTGAGCTCATCACAGATACTTGATTCATCTATTCTCGTATCCCAATCAGTGGACAATCGGGCATCTCATACTATGGAGAATAGACGAGGAGGAGGTCTTTTTGGAAGATCTAGACCCAAGTGCTCTTGTTGTCATAAAATTGGTCACACTCGTGACGTGTGCTATTCTTTACATGGTCGACCACCCAAAATGCTTATGTTGCTCAGACCGAGCCTACAAGTAACCAGGGAATTTTTGTATCTGAAGGGGAGTATAATGAGTTCCTTAAATATCGAGCAAGTAAGCAGACATCTCCACAAGTAGCCTCTGTTGCTCAGACTGATACTTCTGTTGCTGGTAATTCTTTTGCTTGTGTTTCCCAGTCTAGTCCTCTTGAACAATAGGTTGTGGACTCAGCTGCTTCTGATCATATCTCTGGTAATAAATCTCTTTTGTCAAATATTACGTATTTACAGTTTCTTCCCAACGTTACTTTAGCCAATAGGTCTCAAACTAAAGCAAAAGGAGTTGGACAAGCGAATCCCCTACCCTCTGTCACTCTAGATTCCGTTCTTTATGTCCCTGGCTGTCCTTTTAATCTTGCATCTGTTAGTCGTTTGACTCGTGCCCTCCATTGCGGTATATATTTTATTGATGATTCTTTTATAAAGCAGGATCGCAGTACGGGACAGACGATTGGAACAGGACTTGAATCAGAAGGACTCTACTACCTTAACTCACTAAAATCCTCCAAGGCCTGTCTAGTTGCAGATCCTCCAGACCTACTTCAGAGTCGTTTAGGACATCCTAGCTTGTCCAAGCTTCAGAAGATGGTGCCTAGTTTGTCTAGTTTATCCACATTAGAGTGTGAGTCATGTCAGCTCGGGAAACATACCCGAGCCTCCTTTCCTCGTAGTATTGAGAGTCGTGCAGCGTCTGTTTTTTCTTTAGTTCATTCGGATATATGGCGTCCTAGTAGAGTCAGTTCAATCTTGGGATGTCGTTATTTTGTTAGTTTCATTGATGATCATTCAAGATGTACTTAGATTTTCTTAATGAAAGATCGTTCTGAGTTGTTTTCTATATTCCAGAATTTTTGTGCTGAAATTAAAAATCAATTTGGTGTTTCTATTTGCACTTTTCGCAGTGATAATGCCTTAGAATAGTTGTCCTTTCAATTTCAGCAGTTTATGACTTGTCAAGGAATTATTCGTCAGACCTCTTGTCCTAATACCCCTCAGCAAAATCGGGTTGCAGAGAGAAAAATAGGCACATTATTAAGACTGCTCGCACACTTCTCCTTGAATCTCATGTTCCGCTGCGTTTTTGGGGCGATGCAGTTCTCACATCTTGTTATTTGGTTAATCGGATGCCTTCATCTCCCATCTAGAATCAGATTCCCTATGAGGTATTGTTTCCCCGGTCACCTTTCTACTCTGTTCCCCCTCGTGTTTTTGGGAGCACTTGTTTCGTTCATAACTTAGCCCCTAGGAAAGATAAGTTAGCTCCTCATGCTCTCAA
This sequence comes from Nicotiana benthamiana, assembly GCA_034376525.1. Lineage (NCBI taxonomy): Eukaryota > Viridiplantae > Streptophyta > Magnoliopsida > Solanales > Solanaceae > Nicotiana > Nicotiana benthamiana. The sequence goes on along the minus strand of CM067331.1, from coordinate 64,668,281 downwards.
GTGTCTTCCTTGGTTATTCTCGTGTCCAGAAAGGCTATCGTTGTTATTCACCTGATCTTCGTTGGTATCTTAATGTCAGCTGATGTCACATTTTTTGAGTCTAAACCTTTCTTTACCTCTTCTGACCATTCTAACCATCTTGATATATCTGAGGTTTTACCTATACCGGCCTTTAGGGATTCTACTATATCTCCTCCTACACCTTCCGCTACAGAAGTCTTACCCATTCCAACCGTTGGAGAGTCTAGTGTGGCTCATCCTAGACTCCCTGCCACAGAAACTCCACTCTTGATATATCATCATCGTCCTCGCCCAACATCCGGCCCGGTTCATTCACGTCCTGCACCTGACCCTGCTCCTACTGCGGACTTGTCTCTTCCGATTGCACTTCGGAAAGGTATACAGACCACCCTTAATTCTAATCCCCATTATATCGGTTTAAGTTATCATCGTTTGTCATCACCCTATTATGCTTTTCTATCTTCATTGTTCTCTGTTTCCATCCCTCAGTCTACAGGTGAAGCATTGTCTCATCCAGGGTGGCAACAGGCTATGACTGACGAGATGTCTGCTTTACATACGAGTGGTACTTGGGAGCTCGTCCCTCTTCCTTCAGGTAAATCTACTGTTGGTTGTCGTTGGGTGTATTCAGTCAAGGTTGGTCAAGATGGTTAGGTTGATCGTCTTAAGGCTCGTCTTGTTGCCAAGGGATATACTCAGATATTTGGGCTTGATTACAGTGATACCTTCTTTCCCGTGGCTAAGATAACATCAGTCCGCCTTTTTCTATCCATGGCTGCTGTTCGCCGTTGGCCCCTGTATCAGCTGGAGATTAAAAATGCGTTTTTACACGATGACCTTGAGGATGAAGTTTATATGGAGCAACCACCTGGGTTTGTTGCTCAGGGGGAGTCTCGTGGCCTTGTATGTCGCTTGCGCCGGTCACTTTATGGTCTAAAGCAGTCTCCTCGAGCCTGGTTTGGTAAGTTTAGCACTGTTATCCAGGACTTTGGCATGACTCAGAGTGAAGCTGATCACTCTGTATTCTATCGGCGTTCTGATTCGAGTCTTTGTATTTTTCTGGTGGTCTATGTTGACGATATTGTTATTACCGGCAATGACCATGATGGTATTACTGAATTGAAGCAACCTCTCTTTCAACACTTTCAGAAGGATCAAGGCACACTAAAGTATTTTCTGGGTATTGAGGTCGCTCAGTCTAGCTTAGGTATTGTGATCTCACAACGGAAGTATGCCTTAGATATTCTTGAAGAGACAGGAATACAGGTTGTAGACCTGTTGACACTCCGATGGATCCGAATTCTAAACTTCTTCCAGGATAGGGGGAGCCTCTTAACGATCCTGCAAGATATAGGCGGTTAGTTGGTAAATTAAATTATCTTACAGTGACAAGACCTGACATTTCCTTTCCTGTGAGTGTTGTGAGCCATTTTATGGGTTCTCCGTGTGATAGTCATTGGGATGCAGTTTTTCACATTCTTCGGTATATAAAATCAACTCCAAGTAAAGGTTTATTGTTTGAGGATCGAGGCCATGAGCAGATCGTTGGATACTCCGATGCTGATTGGGTAGGATCGCCTTCTGACAGACGTTCTACTTCTGGATATTGTGTCTTAGTAGGAGGAAATTTGGTATATTGGATAAACAAGAAACAAAATGTGGTTGCTCGGTCTAGTGCAGAAGCAGAATATCGAGCAATGGCTATGGCGACATGTGAGCTAGCTTGGATCAAACAGTTGCTCAAAGAGCTGAAATTTGGTGATGTTAATCAGATGGGACTTGTGTGTGATAGCTGCTCTTCATATTGCGTCAAATCCAGTGTTCTATCAGAGAACTAAGCACATTGAGATTGACTGTCACTTTGTCAGAGAAAAGATACTCTCGGGAGATATTGCTACAAAGTTTGTAAAGTCAAATGATCAGCTTGTAGACATTTTCACCAAGTCCCTCACTGGTCCTCGTATTAACTACATATGTAACAAGCTCGGTACATATGATTTATATGCTGCACCAGCTTGAGGGGGGGAGTGTTAGAATATGTAAATAGTAGTAAAATAACCCTAATCATTAGGAGTATGATAGGTTATGTGTATATATAGGGCTCATTGTATCATGTTTAATATCAATATATCATATTTTTCGCCCGTGCTTTCTCACAGATTCAAATCCATATTCTACTTCATTGGACTATAGAAGAAGGATTTTCATTCATGCCCAATGTGAGTGATTGAAATCGATAGATAGTGATTAGAAAAATAACTAGATATGATAATGAAGCTTGATTGTTGCACTACTTTGTCATATATGCAGACTCTTTTGTTTGCTGATGCATGGATTTCTGAATTATCAATCCGATAGGAGTCTCAATCCTGTTCCCGCTCATTTCCAGATTCAATAATTGAACTGCTCTAGATATAAATTGGTGTTGGGGTGGCCAATTATTTAATTTTCCTTTCGGGCTTGATTGCCGTTCTTTCAAGTTACCCTTCCAAGGATCAAAGTCTACGACAGCTGTCGCCCTTCCCTTTATATGTCCGGTTTAAATTTTGGGCCTTCACGAACGGGATGTGTTATTGACCTTTCATAGTGTGAAAAAATAAAACAGCTAGACTCTTTTCTTTGCAAAAGAAAATGAGTGTCTTGGAAAATTTAGCTGGTTCGGGATGGAAACAAGTCCCCATGATTGCCACGTAGCTTACGGAGTATTCTTTCATTAATTCTCCCTTACCCTTATTCCTCAGTGAAACCAAATACCTAGGGATACATATGGTGCCAACTTCCCGCTGCTGCCTTACTCTACAACCTAATACTTGTTGGGCTCTAGTTGAATTCCTGAGAACTACATTAAGTCTGCTGCTTGGCTTGTGAATTTATGGTTTTACCTTACTGCGATAGACTGGAGTTTCCAAACTAGTGGCTCATTCTCTCTTGGATAGTTATTTTGAGATCTGGTAACCTAGTTGGATAAACACTTTTGATTGAACATAGTTAATGTTTGTGGCTCTACCCACTCGATTGATGTATGAACTAACATATGGAAATGTCCGTTCCTAATTGTCAAGTAAGATCGAGAAATACTCTTTTGTTCTTTTTTTTTGTTTTCTTCTCGTTGGGAGAATATAAATGTTATGTTGGAGAAGTTGCTAATTTCTATCCTGCCTTTTTTTTTTTTTCAATTCTTATTATTTTGGTGTTCTTTGTACGCACTATTTGTTTCTCTGTTTGCTCTTTTCATTTATTCATTTCAAAGTAGCATAACAAACTTGAATCTTATGTAGGATCAATCCCACTGCACTGATACAGGTTTTCCTGTTGTCGGGAAAAGGAGGACTAAGCCTATTATCTTGAAGAAGCTTAAAATGTTGTGGGATAGATATGAACCAGATCTTCCATGGGAGAGAGGTGAATATGATGAGTCAAACACACTTTTATTGGATGACTCTCCTCACAAAGCGCTGTGTAATCCAGTGAGTTTTAATCCTTTCCTCTTCCTGGGAAATTTATTTTTACTGCATGACTAAAAGTCAATAAGTTTGAACTTGCATTTTCGTTTTTTCAGCCAAATACAGCAATATTTCCAAATTCATACCACTACATGGATGAGAAAGATGACTCATTAGGTGAGTTCTCTGTGTGTGTTTTCCCTTGCAAAACTATCACAACTACAAGGGTAGGTAAGTCAGACATGTCAATTGTAAACTTTGTTTCTTGGGCTGCTTCATTGAGAGGCTGGTGGTGTGTATCTCATGAGTATACCATGTGTGTGTTCGGATGAAGCATGCAAATTGATAATGAACTCTGTTACTTGGAAATTTTTTGTGCTTTCATTTTGTACTAGGACTTTTTGCTATAGTTCCTGGCTTTGCTTCTCCAGGTTTCATACTTCCAATTATATACAACAACAACAACTACCCAGTAAATTCCCACAAAGTGGGGTCTGGGGAGGATAATATGTAGACAGGCCTTACCCCTACCCGAAAGGGCAGAGAGGCTGTTTCCAATCGACCCTCGGCTCAGTGAAGGAAAGGAAAGGAAAGGAAAGGAAAACAAAAACAAAAACAAAAACAAAAGATCATTAGTAACTCCAGCAGAAATAGCGTAAATAATTATCTAAACATAAGAACCATAAATAAAATAGCATTGCAACAGTAACTACCATAAATAACTACCATAAGGGAGACACAATCCAATACACAAATCATCTATGGATAGCCTTACCAAGCCTCACCCAACCCCGAGTGAGGAGTACGAAAAACTCTAGAAGTCCCTATCCTACAACCCTGATACTAGACCTCCAGACTTTCCTATCAAGGGCCATGTCCTCGGAAACCCGCATTCTAGCCATGTCATGCCTAATCACCTCTTCCCAATACCTCTTAGGCCTCCCTCTGCCTCGTCGTACGCCGACCATCGCCAGCCGCTCACAACTCCTCACCGGAGCATCATGACTTCTCCTCCGCACATGCCCGAAACATATACTTCCAATTATATGTTTAGTTAAATTGCTTTACACTACTATATATGACCGCTTAAACAGTTTGGGTCAACCTATTCTGTATGGGGTAGAGATACTGCTCTGTAATTGTGGTTACCCTTTTTGTCTATGCATGGCATGAATTGTATTCCATCCAACTCATGCTGTCAGAATCTATGTAACTTCATTTTGTTTATCTGCAGCAGGGCCTGGGGGTGATCTGCGTGTTTATCTTGAAGGATTGTCCATGGCAGAAAATGTTCAAAAGTATGTAGAGAGTAATCCATTTGGTCAACGACCGATCACTGAGAAGAACATATCTTGGCGTTACTATCGCAAGGTTATTGATGCTGCGACATATTTACAAGAAAGTGGTACTAACAAATTCTCAACTTATAGATGTCGATATTGATGGGAAACTTCATTTTAGCAACGTGTGTCTTTTGTATAAAACCTATAGTTGGCTCAGTAGCTTTTTGATTGATGTTGCTGGGACACCAGCCTTACTACAATAGCCAACAGCGTAGAATATTTGGCTTATACTCAGCTGACGCATCTCGAAACAGCTTTTTGCACGGCATTTTGCATATACTTACCTCATACCTTAACCCAAATGACTAGTTATTTTTGGCCCAACCAAACTATTTAGGAAGCAAGTTGTAAATCGTAGGGCTAATTTTTGTTGTAAACCTTTACTAGTCCTTGTGACCATGCATATTAATCTGTTATGTATTGTATACAGCAGTAATAGAAATATTCTTACTCTTACTGATCTTTGTACGAGTATCTACTTTTGCTCTCATATTAGTAGCTTCTTTATGCATCCATAAAGTCCCATAACTGTAATTAAGGTACAATGCAAAAGTCTAGAAGGCTGCTTTCCAGCCACGCCTCATGACCCTTTGACGCGCCCCATGGCGTCCTAGCAAGCCTCCCAATGCCTAGTGCCATGGTCAGTCCCGTGGTCTCGACAGCATCAAGTGACAAGCGCGTATGTGCCTCTGTCGCCCCATTGATAGCGCTTGCAAGCAGCTGGCAGATGCCAACAGTGCCTCGTTTACAGTCAATGCCGCATACACAAATCATGATGATACCAACAGCCATGTGCGTGTATGTCCTGATGCCTCGCCAGCACCCAGCTGCATGCCAATTCTAATAGCGCCTAGCACACATTCTAACAGCACCTAGCGCATAGACCCTGATGCCAAGCACCGGCACCCGGCCGCAGGCAAATACAACAAGTACCGTGCACGCTTATAACATTGCGCGCAGACCCTGACCCGCAAGCCAAGGTGCTACCATCATACTTGTTTCTACCTTGTAATAAACTAAATCCTTTTCATTGTAATTATAGAGTAGTTTCACTTCATTTTTATTCAGTATGTGTCTCTAGCTTAGCTAGGTCAAGTCATGTAACTTTGGTTTTTCTTTTAAGTATTATTAGGAGGAATCAAGCAATCAAACATTTCAAGCAATTATTTCTCTAGATTGGTCTCTCCCCGTCGACACCACATCCTTTTGTATTAGCTTTCATTCATTAATATAATCACCAGCTTTCATTTACAATTGCTCATTTCAGTTCTTTCATTTGCTCACAACATTGATTTTCCCGTACGACACTAACAATTATGGGTGGACATCGGTCGGCTCGGTTCGATTGTGAATATTATCGGTTTAGCATATCAGTTATTGCTTTACAAATATGATAAACCGATAACCGAGCCGATAAGATATCGCTTATCGGTTAATCGGTTATCGATCATTATCGGTTCGGTTATCGATTTACCTGATAAGATATAACTCAATCTAAATTTAAGCAAAAAAAAGAAGAATTCACATATAATATACTACCCATTTCTGTGTTCTGGCCACAACTAATATTTGAAGCATGTCTCATTTTGACAAATTGAATACTTGTGCAATCTCCAAATTGATTCTACAACTTCACAAACATTCCATCTCCAATTCATTGGAAATAGCAGTCAACAGGAGCATAAATAACAATTTTTTTTGTTTTCTGCCAAAAAATTGAAAAATTGAATTAGAGTCTAAAGAGTGAACTGTGAAACTTCAATCTTGAATGCATCTGGAAAAATTGGGAGAAAAAGAGAGAATAACTCTATATGTATTTATATACTTAAGGGTAAAATCACAATTTTATTAAATCTATTAGGTTATCGGTTAACCCGTTAAGAAACTGGCAAACTGAGGCTCGAACCAATAATCCAATAGTGAAAAAAAATACTAAACCGTTAACCCAATAACCCAATATAGATATCCTAATAAGCTTTTTTTGGTTCAGGCTATCGGTTATACCCGATATATGCGCTGCCCTACCGGCAATCTAATCTAGCGTGCGGAAGGGACATCAGTTGGCGGACAAATACCGTACTAACATCGGTTGCTTAGCATTACATTGCCCTTCCAAGGAACATCAGGAAGACATTGCGTAACAATTGGTATCAGAGCCTAGGCTCGACATCAGACGAGGGAACACATTTGCCATTACCACCATTTCTGACCATGGTGAATCATGGGAGAAGAGACGGTTGACGTATTACGGCCATCATGGATACGATGCCTGATCTAAGCACCAACCTAGTGCAAAGGTTGGACGACCTGGACTGCAGAATGCGGCAGGTTGAAAATGACATAGCAAACAACAGTCGTGACTCTAAGGAAGACTGGCAAACAACAACCATTAAAACTGCTGATATTCACGGCAAATTCGAGGACCTCCAACTGGAGCATGTCGAGGATTTAGCCCATCGGGAACAAGAGGCAAACATACTAACTGCCATGCAGTAGACCATAGATGACTTTACAGGCCAGGTTAATGTTGTCATTGCTGCCCTGCAAAGTCTACTTCGAGGAGGCGAAAATCACATTAGGGGTGCAACAAACACCTATCCCCCATGCCACAAAAGCTGAAAATTCCGGACCCAAATCCATATGACGGATCTCGGGATGCTAAAGAAGTGGAGAGCTTTATCTTCGACAACAATACTTCGATGCCATGGGCCGGTACGAAGAAACCAAAAAGGTAGCTACTACTGCCATATATCTTCAAGGTGATGTTAAACTCTAGTGGCGGGTCAAATATAAAGACATCAGAGCCGGTGAAGATACTTTCCAAACATGGGAAGAATTGAAGGTAGCCATATGCCTACAGTTCTTCCCGATAATGTGGAATACAATGCACAGAGAAAGCTATTGGGGCTCCCCAGACCAAATCAGTGCGGGAGTGCATGCAAGAATTCTCCACATTCATGCTAAACATATGTGATATGGGAGACAAAGACAAGCTCTTTTCATTCATAGATGGTTTGAAACCCCATGCCTATATGGAACTACAAAGACAAAAGGTAGATACCCTCCCCAAGGCGATCCAAGTTGCAGAATGCTTTGGCGATTATCACACGGGAACTCAAAATGACAGGACCTAGCTGCATGTCCGAGGGGGATACAACGGGATCCATCATAGCAATGGTGGCCCAAGTAGAAGTGGGGGGAGAGCGGAGTACATCCAAAATGTAGTCTCCTCCCTCAAGCAGTAACCATGGTGCATCCATCAACAACAATCAGGGGAGAAAGCCCCCTTCAGAATGCCGTCATTACGGTGGGACATATTGGAACAATGAATGCCCACATACAAAGATCAATGCTCATCAGACCGTTGAGGATGAGTCAGACGCAGAACAAGTAGGTTCCTTCAATGCAATTGCGGGCTCTATCCCATATGTCTTAGTGGGGACCAGTGCAGGTTATCCTAAGAAAAACTCAGGCCCAATCACCAAGAGAAGGAAAAAATGGACGAGAGGCCTCTTACACAAGTGAGGACCCTAATGTTTGTCGAACTAATGGAAAACTCATTCGAGCACTGATATACACGGGTGCTACCCATAACTACTTTGCTTCAACTCAAGTAGAGCGCCTTGGTCTAGTTGCGAAAGATTAAAGGCCATGTCAAGGCCATCAACTCACTACCCCAGACATTGGGTGGAACAACCAAAGAAGTCCCCGTGAAACTTGGCCCATACAAAGGAATGATTGACCTATGCATCAAATCATAAATGACTTCGACATGATAATGGGTTTGGAAATCCTGAGGCAAACTAACACCATATCGGTACCATATGCCAACATGCTCCTGATAATGGAAGAAGACGGGGCCAAGCCCCTATCATACCATGCATTCCCATAAAGATGGCCGCTAAAAACATCTCGGCCATGCAATTGCAGAAGGTAATCAACAGACATGAATCCCTAGTTCCAGCTACTATCTGCAACAAGAATCAACCATCATGTCATTAGCCTAAAAACACTGGTGACACTCCTCATCGCGTGAAGACTTGTCAAGCAAGCTATAACTTTTTCCCAAGTCGCTGAGCTGTTTAACAGAGGGAAGGTAAAAAAAACATGCTTTTTGGGGGAGAGATACTATTTCACCAATCGATAGATGGTATCCACTTCACCAGTTGGTGTTCTTTGGCGAAGGGAAACTATGAATCAGATCAGAAGTAGCTCATTAGCTACTAGCTTCATCCCTGCAGCTTTCCAGATTTTGTATTGAACGCATGTCGTAGCTAGGACACTTCAAATTCTGTTTTAGCCTATGTTCAATCTCTAAGCTCGAGCTCCCGTTTCTCACTGTTAGAGCGTAGGACATCATCTTTTCATATCGAAGACACGGGTTCGATTCCCGTAAGGGATAGGTACTCATTCCTGTCCGCTTTCAGTTAGTGTTCATTGCTGAGTGATCGCTCGCTATCTGACTGGAAAAGATGGTCCGGAAGCTTCCTCTCTCCCAGCAAGCAAGACGAGATCACCACTTCTCTCAGTAATGGACTTCCTTTACTTCGTAACCTTAGCCTTAGATGTCCTTTCATGGATTCTCGAACCTCCGATGGACAGAATCTCCATGCATGCGTTCTTTCTCTCCTCCCCTCATCCATACATCCCTTTTTTTCTTTTGGCCGTTTTTGTTAGGCATTGAACCCCACCCCACAGAGCGGTGCTGAGTGGTGTCCGGGCATGGGAAAGAAAGGCGGCGGACAACCGACTTAACTGGAGAGCCTAAACGACATTGAGGATGAGTCCACCGGTCGAAAAACGGCTTCTATTTACAGGTGCTTTCATTATGGATCGGTCGACTTGTCACGATTGATTGCTCACACACAATTAGGTTAGGAAGGCTTGGGGAGGTGATCTGAATCGCTATCGATACAATGCGGGGCTGATTTGCTGACTGTAACGAACTTGACTCTGCCCCTGAAAAAAGGGCGGGAAGACCTTTGCGACTGGCTGACTTACCGAACGGACGAACACTTTGATCTTGATCGTGCAATCTAAAGGGCACCAAATAGTTCCCTCATTTCGGTGTGAGCCATCTTTCCTATTTCATCGGTCCCACCAACTACTCAATCTCTTTGTTCCCCCTTATTGATCCCAGGGCTACAGAGTCTATCCGTTCATCATTTCCATTAGTAAAGGGAAGCGGACCCGAACTCTCCATCTTTAGCTAAGGTCTTTTGAAAAACTTCACTTCATTTGTTCCAATGCGTAAGAACCTTGAAAGTGATAACTCCACTAGTTTTCCCCCTAGTACCTGTCCCTATCTCTGAATCTCCATCATTGACAAAACCAGGATCAAATGAGACGTCCATCAACCTGATAGGATATTAATTTCCAAAGATGCTCCTTCTGTGGCTGATAATGGGGAGCGGCAGCTGGACAGATTGATTTGGATATGGAGGTCTTAGAGTTCTTTCACAAAGATAAGGGAAAACAATCATTCAATGAGGTATGGTACCACACAAGAAAGAAAGGACAAATCGGATCTCTCATCACAGACATGACCCTTGCAACCATTACATGTCCCGGAAAGACCTTGGGAAAGTGTTTCCCTTCACTTCATCACAGGATTGCCCAAAGCTGGGAACCTTGCATCTGTCTTGGTTGTCATAGATCAGTTTTCAAATTACGCAACCTTCATTGCAGCCCCGCAAAACATCTCAGTAGAAGATACAAGTCGAGTTTTCCTCTCGCACATTGTCAAACAATGAGGCCTGCCTAAAGACATCGTTAGTGAACGCGACCCACGCTTCACTAGCAACGTTTGGACCCATCTCTTCAAGTGCTTTGGGTCAACATTGAGTCACAACTCAAGTATCCATCCACCATCGGATGGCCAACCAGATCGATGTAATGACATGTTGGAGGAATATCTCCGCCACTTTGCAACCGGATCATAGAAGCATTGGGTGAAGCTTTTGGATGCTGCTCAACTGTGTTTCAATTGTCAAATGAGCCATCATACAAACAAAAGTGCTTTTGAAATTGTTACCGGACAACCACCACTTCTCCTGCAAAGGGTGAATGCATCAACCATGTTGAAATCTCCTCGAGTTGCCAACTTCTTGATGGTATGAGAGCACAATATAGGGATAGTGCGGAACTATGTAGTCAAAGCTCAAGAGCGGGCAAAAAGTTTCACCCAAAATCTTTGCTTTTTCCAACACCAAATAGGAGACAAAGTGATGCTAAATATCCCAAAGCAGTACTTGTTTGCAGAGAGGACCCATGATCCTTGCCTGCATCAATAACGCATCGGACCCTTTTCCATCAGAAGACACATTGGGAAATCCACATACCAGGTAAAGACTACATCCTGGTGGAAGATCCATACAGTTTTCCATGTCAGACGCCTGAGAACATTACATCATTTCCAAAGCAAGCTCAAACATAGAGGGCAACAGACCTCCAAGCCTACAACAACCTGATCAATCATCACATTGCAAGTAAGGCTTTAAGGACGTTTCAACTCAGGTGGGGGAGAACGCCATGGGCTGCTTTCCAGCCACGCCTCATGACCCCTTAGACATGCCTCATAGCGTCCTAGCAAGTCTCCTAATGCCTAGCGCCTTGGTCTTTCCCGTAGTCTCGGAAGCGCCAAGTGACAAGCGCGCATGTACCTCTCTCTCCCCACAGATAACTCTCGCCAATGCCCAGCGGCTGGTAGATGCCAACAATGTCGCGTGCACAAATCATGATGATGCCAACAGTGCTGCGCGCGTAGATCCTGATGCCTCGCACCCAGCTGCAGGCCTATTCCAACAATGCTTGATGCACAGACCCTGATGCCAAGCACCAACGCCTAGTCGTAGGAAAATACAATAAGTGTCGCGTGCGCCAACAACACCGCGCGCGCAAACCCTGACCCGAAAGACAAAATTGCTGCCATTAGACTTGTTTTCACCATAAAATAAACTAAGTCATTTTCATTGTAATTATAGAGTATTTTCACTTCATAAAGTGGAAGCAAAGAAGGCGTCTTACCTGTGGTTAGTAGGGAGCACTGACGAGGAGGAAAAGAGAGCAAATAAGGTAGCTAGGAAGGAGGCGAAGATGGCAGTAACGGAGGCTAAGGTGGCAACTTTTGCTCATCTGTATGAGGAACTAAGGAACAAAGGCATGGATAAAACGTTATTCTGACTCGCTAAGGTGAGAGAGAGGGCGCATTGGGATCTGGACCAAGTGACGTGCATAAAAGATGATCACGGAAAAGTTTTGATGGGGAATGACTAGATTAAGAGGAGATGACAGACCTACTTTCATAAACTTCTAAATGAAAAAGGGGATCATGATATTGTACTAGGTGAATTGAGAAATGCCGACAGTTCCCATGAATTAATTTATTTTAGGGACATTGAGGTCGATGAGGTCATGGAGGCAATGTGTAAGATGAGAAGGGTAGAGCTACCGGGCCAGACGAAATTCCTGTTGAACTTTGGAGGTGTGTGGGTAGAGCAGGCTTGGAATGACTTACTGGGTTGTTTAATGTTATATTCAAGACTATAGGATGACTGAAGAGTGGATGTGGAGTACAATGGTTCAATTGTATAAGAACAAAGGCAATATCCAAAGCTATAACAACTATAGGGGTATCAAATTACTAAGTCATACATGAAAGTCTGGGAGAGAGTGGTAGAAATGAGATTGCAAAGGATGGTGTCTATTTCAGACAACCAGTTCGGGTTCATGTCGGGGCGATCTATCAAAGAAGCTATCCACCTTATTAGGAGGATGGTGAAACAATACAGGGATAAGAAGAAGGATCTCTACATGGTGTTTATTGATCTAGAGAAAGATTACGACATGGTCCCTAGGAAGGTCTTATTGAGCTGCTTAGAGGTTAAATGGGTCCCGATTGCCTACATTAGGTGATTAATGACATATATGATAGAGCTAAAACTCGGGTTAGGACAGTAGAAGGTGATTCCCAAATTTTTTTGGTTGTTACGGAGTTGCACCAAGGGTCTGCGTTCAGCCCTTTCCAATTTGCCCCGGTGATGGATGCACTAACTCATCATATTCAAGGGGAGGTGCTATGGTGCATGCTATTTGCTGATTATATAGTTAATTAACGAGACACGAGGCGGCATCTACGAGAGGCTAGAGGGTTGGAGACATGCCCTTGAGTCTAAAGGTTTCAGGTTGAGCAGGACGAAGACGGAATACCTCGAGTGCAAATTTGGGGCTGAGTCGATAGAAGCGGGAGTGGAAGTGATGCTTGACTCTCAAGTCATTCCTAAGAGAGGTAGTTTAAAGTACCTTGGGTCAGTTATTCAGGAGACCGGGGAGATTGACGAAGATGTCACACACCGTATAAGGGTGGGGTGGATGAAGTGTAGGTTAGCGTCGGGACTTCTGTATGACAAGAAAGTGCCACAATTACTAAAAGGTAAGTTTTATAGAGCAGTGATTAGGCCGGTCATGTTGTATGGGACCAAGTGTTGGCCGGTTAAGAACTCACATATCCAGAAGATAAAAGTAGAAGATATGAGGATATTGAGGTGGATGTGCGCGTATACAAGGATGGATAAGATTAGGAATGAAGATATTCCAGAGAAGGTGGGCATGGCCCCCATGGACGATAAGATGCAGGAAGCAAGACTCAGATGGTTCTGGCACATTCATAGGAGGAGCACTGATGCACCGGTGAGGAGGTGTGAGCGACTGGTTGTGGTGGGCACGAGGAGAGATAGAGGGAGACCTAAGAAGTATTGGGGAGAGGTGATCAGGAAGGACATGGGGCGGCGTAGGATTACTGAGGACATGACCCTTGATAGGGAATTATAGAGGTCGAGCATTAATGGTGTAGAGTAGGGGGAAGTTGTGAATATTTCTACACCGCACTAGAGTGAGACTAGACAATTAGGAGTTAGTCTTAGGATGCTACTGGTCAGCTACTGATGCAGTGCTTTATCTACTGGATATTATTATACCTTCCATCTTTTTTTCGTATTTCCTATATTTCTTATATTGTTGTTATTTTGTTATTTTATGATATTTTATGTTATGTTAAGTTATTTTATTATGAGTCTATTGATAGTACTAATATCTCGTCTCTTGTTGCTTTCTTGAGCCAAGGGTCTCCTGGAAACAACTTCTCTGTCCCTCGGGGTCGGGGTAAGGTCTGTGTACATATTACCCTCCCCAGGCCGCACTTGTGAAATTATACTGGGCAGTTGTTGTTGTTGTTGTTGTTGTTGTTGTTGTTGTTGTTGTTGTTGTTATTGTGTTTCTCTTGCTTAGCTAGATCAAGTCATGTAACCTTTTTTTTAAGCATTATTAGGGGGATCAAGCAATCATTTCTTTGTACTGATGTCTCCCATCGACACCGCGTTCTTTTGTAATAGCTTCCATTCATTAATATAATCATCAGCTTTCATTTACAATTACTCATTTCAGTTCTCTCAATTGCTCATAACATTGGTTTTCCCATACGATACTGACAATCTAGTCTAGCATACAGAGGGACCTAAGTTGGCGGACAACAATCATACTAACATTGGTTGCTTAGCTTTACATTGCCCTTTCAAGGAACATCAAGAAAGCGTTGTGTAACAGATTGGATGTCGACTTGCCAAACAACCCCAAATAAGCTGCCATTTGATTGAAGGAAATGTGAGTCCGATATTGACTTTTGTTCAATAATTTATATCGTTACTTGTTGAAGTTACTAGATGGACTCAACATCATTTTGAATTTACAGGTTAAAGTATTTGGAAAAGCAAACTCTTTTTTTTTTTTTGTCTTATGTTGGGAAAACAGTAGTATTGCTAATCTTGCTACATGGGAAAGAAAACTAGAATCCCAAGCTGTCAGAACCAGTAGAGATCAAGACTTTGCTCCTCCCCTTCCTGGTCATGTCAGGATCACAATTCTTATGTTAGGATCACAACTCTTATGTTAGAATCGATTACTCCAAGACCAATCCTATGACTTTAACTCCTTCTCCAGTATGCATACTGTTAAATTTTCTCGTAATGCCAGAGGGACTGGGGCGATCAAATCGTTGCCTTTGGACTTTGGCATTTGTACGATGGTCATTGTGTGAGTTAATTTATGAAATTTCTGTTTCCTACTAACATAACGAGTAAAAGACAATGTTTAATATATATATTGCACATATGATCTATTGTTCGAGCTGCCTCCGTAGCATAGTGGTAGTGCGTTCGCTTCGTAAGCGAAAGGTCGCGAGTTCGATCCTCGCCGGGGGCTTATTTCTCTCTTTTTTGAGCCACATTTCACTCATTTTTTTGAGGCAACTTTCAGTTGGGTAAGCACTAAACAGATATATTTCCTTCTTAAACGCAAGATGCTCGAACGCGAGTTAGGGTATGGTTTGGTTACTTATATAATTTCATATAAATACAATTTACACACTTGGCTTGCACCATAACAATTTACATATTACTTTGTAAATCTAGCCCAAAAATAATAAGTTAATTCTCGAAAGACAGCTTATTTCTGATAAGAATGGACATTAGGCCTTACTCAACCCCAAAAGCTAGCTTATGAGGTGAGGATTGCCCAAGCCATATAAGGAGACGAAGGACCTTAAATCCCTCTGATGTGGGACAACTCAACACCCCCCACCTCACGTCCAGATCTCTGGAGCGTGGACAACATAAATGGGCGCCCAACATCGGTAACAATAATTGAGATGGGTCTGGCTCTGATACCATGAAAAAAATGGACCTTGGGCCTAACTCAACCCCAAAAGCTAGCTTATGAGGTGAGGATTGCCCAAGCCATATAAGGAGACGAAGGACCTCAAATCCCTCCGATGTGGGACAACTCAACAATTTCACCCAATTAACTACATTTATTGCTCCGTATTTATACAACAAGTTGTTTTCATTCTCTTGATTTCCTTTGATTATTAAGCATTTGATAAAAAAATGCAAATCAGCTACAATGCAACTAAAAAATCCTGAATAATACATATTATTTGAAGGTAAGAAATTCAAATACTTTTATGTTCAATTGCTGAAGCAATCCAACAAGATAAGAGAAAAGTAAAAACTTGATAAATGAATTGTCGAATCCCTCCAACGCGTACAAAATCTTTTTCATACAACACATACACGAATATAAACATTTATACATAATTATACAATACTATATAAATGTATATAAACACCACTTATACAATAGTTTCACTAGAAAACATAGAATGTCCAACACTACACTTACCGTAAATAATGTATTAACTTGTATAAACATGTATAATAGTGTATAAGAGGTGTTTTCATATCTATATATACAATTATACAATATTGATACAAACTGCTACATAGTTATGAATTCTTATCCAAGCCTCGAATTGTAGTAGAAAGAATTGGATGATTCAACTCGTCAATAGGTTAACAATTTTGCGCGAACGATTCCGAATTCAACGCACAAATAAAGTACACTCAATTTCAGATTTGAGACTTCAAGGTCATAATAATAACTACCAGAACTTCAGACTTCAAAAATTTCCAAAATTAGTGGTTATTTTTTTTTGTGCTAATCAAGTTTGAGAGCTATTTATTTTCAGATATGTATGTATTTTCATTTTTCTTTCAAAATCTTCAATAGTCTTCTTCTTTCCACCATGAACGACAAAGTAAGAGCCAGAGCCTTCTTCGAGTCATTAATGGCAAAATTGCATAGAGGGTAGAGGAGGGGGAATAGCGGGGGCTAGATTAAGAAAGGATGATGGATCTATGTGGTTTAGAAAGAAAAAAAGCGAGAGTTTGTTATGTTGGGAATGAAAAAAGAAAAAAATAATGAAAATCCTAAAAGTGTGTCTTTCATAATGGGCTAAAAGCTGAAAAATTTCTATTAAGTTATATACAACATAGACTAAATAGGGTAAGAGCTTCAAATCTTGGTCATTTTTGTTTGGGCTGCTAGGCCAAGTGACAAGGACCATAATTCTTTCATGATTTTTCTTGGATACACTTTTAAAGAAAACCTACATAAGTTTGTATTTATAGAATAGCACAAATTGATTAGAAAAAATGATTAACTATCCTCTATCCCATTTGCAAAAGTTGTTCTTGCTAAGTTATTCTAGTGCTGCAATATGAATATGTATATTGCTCAAAATTTCAGGCCAAACGACAAGAATCTCGCGAGTAAACAGAACTGGTAACTAAACTTGCGTTAAATAACAAGTAGTATCTGATTCACCTTACGTTATCGACTATTTTATTAATTATTTAATATCACTGGTCAATATTATAGGTGTGTTTGGTACGAACAAAAATATTTTCCATGCAAAATATTTTCTTAGAAAATATTTTCGTAGAAATGAGTGATTTTATCTCTTATTTTTCCTTGTTAGTTGGTGAGTGGATGCTTTTTTCGAAAAATATTTCTAGTATTTGGTTAGAGATGTAGAAATTTTTTTTTAGAAAAATATATTTTATGGTACTCTCCTCATCCCTCCTCCCTCCCCTTTCGCCCAAGTCTGTAAAAAGTCACACAAACCCCAAAAAACTAATGTATTGCTTTACTTTTTTACGCAAAAATAATATAGATATTTGTGCTCCATAACTAAAAAGTAAATACCCCTTTTTTGGTTGAAAAAAAGTACTCTTTCTACAATATGAAAATAAAATGCTCATTTATTGAAATAAAAGAAAATAATTATTTTGTTGAAATGAAAAGAAAATTCCTTTTTACATCATTAAAAGAAAATATTTTTTGTGAAATAAAAAATACTTTTTCTACATGAAAAGAAAGTGTTTTTTTGGTTAAAATGAAAACAATACTTTTTTATATCATGAAAAAAAACTTGTTGAAATAAAAAAAAATCTATTTATAATAACATGAAAAGAAGTACTATTAGTAATTTTTTTATTTAGGGTGGGGTGGGTGGGAGAGAGTAGGGCAGGGGTTGGTGTTTGGGTGGGGGTGGGTTTTGGTGGGGATTGTGGAATAGGGTGGGGAATTTTGAGACGAAGGAGTTTTTGAAAATATTTTTCTATTTTTTAATAGGGAAAATATTTTCTTTCAATTAGAAAAATGAGTTAACGAGAAAATATTTTTCAAAATATTTAAGCTAATCAAACATAAAAAATTGAAAGATATTTTCCGAAAAATATATTTTTTCGTACCAAACACGCCCTACGTGATCACTTATTTAGTAGATAAATATAGGATGATAAACATATGCGCCATAATGTCTGTAAATAAATCTATCCCCTTTCTCTGGATTCAAATTAAAATGTCTCTTCGCATGCATGCCATATATATATATAAATTTTAGAGTACGTGCGTTGCACGTAAATTCTATGTCTATCAATCAGAAAGTGCATAGAATACGGAATAAAAATGGTTATGTATAATAACAATTGGTGCAGAGGTAGAAGCAACATCCATTTAAATGGAAAAACCGATATTACTACATTATGTAAAAGAAATATCTGTCAGCGTGAACACGTGATTTTTGCCTCGCGTGAATTACTTCTACAAAATTCCCAAAATGAGAATTTTCCTTTCAATTATTTGGATTTTTAGGAATTATTGCATAATTTTCTTGTTTGTTTGCATTTTTATGTGCATATTTAATTTTTATTTACTTCATAAAAAATATAAAATATGTTGCATTTGCATTTAGGATCTAATTTTATATATTTAGGATAATTAGTTAATTAATGTCGCAAAAATGATAAAAAAAAGTTTATTTTGCACTTTTAATTTTATTTTCAAATTTTGATAGTTTTTCTTTTAAAATTTGCTTGTTTGTGATAATAATTATTCGAAAATTGTTCAGTATTGATTAGGCTATTTAAGAATTAGTTTAGGTCTTATTTTATTTTATTTTCTAAAAAGAAAATTGAAAAAAAAAGAAAACTAGAATTCTTTTTGGACTGTATCTGCCAAACCCAAACCATTTAACCCCCGTACTCGTTCAACACCCGGCCCAAACTCACATCCAAACCCAGTCCAGCAACCCTCCCCCTCAAAATGACCTTGTTTAGCCAGCCTACGATCAGGACCGTTGACCTTTTTGATTTAACAGTCCTGAACTGAGAGGCCATTGAATATATATATATATATATATATATATAAATGGAAAAACGTGACCTACCCCCCGAAGAACCCCTCTCATCGTCTCTCAACATTCCTTCAGAGAACAAACCTAACGCCCTTAAAACGCTGCCTACCGCCCACCGGAAATTGTCCACGGCGGCGGCCGACGGCCAAATGCCACCAAAAATATACCATCGAATCCTCTCTACCACCCCATCCCAAATCACCAATCGCCTTTTCACAAATCCCACTAGAACGTCTCAAATCATAGAAACCCTAGCGCCATCCTAACTTTCTTCGGTAGTGGCGCTGGCCCCAATCCCCCCAAAATAACACCCCTTGACCTCCAAGCCTCCCTTTTTCCAAATCTGTGGTTCTTTTCCCTCGAATATGCCCCGAGCTTTTCGAATCTTAAGTTGAAGTTGAGACCTAAAATGTCATATTCTATAAAATCGGCAGATTTGGTGAAGATTAGTACCATAATGGACCCTGGTCATGTGTTTTCATGTGAGAACACACGATTGAGACCTTTTCGGTCAAAATCAAGAAATTGAGGAAGAACTTCAAGGTTGGCCATCCTTGCTAGGTATTTTTGTTCATGTTCTGATCTTGCATGATTTCTTTTGTCATTTTTGATTTCATTTTTATTCTTTGCTGTATCCATTTATCTTTTATTCATCTGTTTTATAAAAATCACCTCTGTATGTGCCCTTTTTATCCAGGCTAATCGTTAGTTGGTATTTCCTTGAATGTTGTTTTAGTTTGTTTGATTTTCTTTTAGTTTTGGTCTAAAGGGACTATTTAGTTCAGAAGTCCTTTTTGATTTCAAAGTATTTTGTTCGTTTTTTGAAGGTTCTGTGCTAAATTCTATCAATATTGTTTGAGTTTGGGTTTTGAAATCCAGACTTGGTTTGAAAGCCCAAAGAAACTGTTAATCCGATTTTTGTTAAAGGCCCATGTCTAGTCGGCCTTGGGTCAATTTGACCCATATTGGTCTATTGAGAGTAATAACAGTGTAACCAAGGGGTAATCTGCATAGTCTAACTTAGGGAATCTTTGAGTAACTACCTAGGAAGCTTTCTAGAAGCTGAAAAACTGACTTGCTTGGAAAACAAGTTAAGAATTTAGGGATTAACCAGCAAAAATGATAATTAAAAAAGGGGAAATAGGTAAAATCTTAGCCTAATTCTACTGCCCTAAAATTTTCCTATAAAAGGCGTTCATTCTTCAAAAAACAAGCAGATTTTGGAGGAGGATTTTAGAAAATTTTCTAGAAAAGGTTTTAGAGCAGGTCTTGAGAGATTTAGAAAAGATTTCAGAGACTAAAAAAAAGAGAAAACTATGCAAAAAATTGAAAACAGGCTAAAAATTACTGTTCTATTGAGTTCTTTTGTGACTTTTAAAGTTTTCAATTTCTGAGTCATTATGGGTTGAAATGAGTTGAATTCTGGATATTTTAAAGCTAGTTTGAGTTTACTATTTGGGAAAACACTGTTATATTACTTGTTGAGTCGAATTCTGCTGCTATTTCCCCGGTTGAATCACTCCCCTTGTTGTTTATTGCTATTGTTGTCTCCTCTTGGACCTCCAATTTGGTTTCTGATTTTGTTTTAATATATTCAGGTATGTATTGACTCTTGAGTAGCATGTGAAATGTAAATATGAAGTCATGCAACCAAGCTTAAGGAGAAATGATAATTGCTACGTGTTTCTTTGTCAAATGATTGGTAGAATTCATTATACCTTCTTCCTTTGTTCTTCAGTTTAGTTCGTCATATAGAATCATTTATATCATTAATGTTGTATTTATTTTAAGGTTTGAATTTGAGTTTGCTTGAATGTAGTGATTTAGGATTGTTTGGACTTTTAAATATGTTATTGATTAAGGAATAAGGTTCTTAGATCTGGATAAGGCCTAGTTTCCATACATCTTATATTCAAATTTATTTATGCATAAACTTGAAACTTGGTTTATTGATTCCAGGGATATCATGACTTAGTGTTGTCTATATTCTTGTATAAACTCCTAATGTCTAAAAGGTTGTGAGCAGAATCTGTATTTAAAATCATATTTGAAAACCCCGAGTTAGGTCTTAATGCTTACACTTGGTTTTTCTTAAAATTCATTGCAACATGTAATGTTATTAAGAAGGGTGTGCAATTTGTACAAAAACTTATAAGCATAATTGGGATTCTTAGTGCATGTTATAATGCTTAATGTGACTCACATATGTGCCATAAATGTCAATATTATTTCAAAGTTGGAAGTTGTATGGTTGAGTTTCTGTCACCTCAAATTGTAGTAGCATTAATATGATTATCAACCCAGAACATATGAGATCTCGATTTGGGCTCTTATGATAAGCTCATCCATGCGACCACGTATGTGTTCATTTGCAATTGATTGTTGGGCCTCAAGCTAGGCCCAAGCTTTGAAAAATAAAGTATAGATAGCCTTGTGATTAATAATCTGGGTTTGAGCATTAATTTAGAAGCAGCTATAATTCCTTTAAACTTATTTAGTTAGTTTAATTAGTGGAGGTGAAATATATTAAATAGAAAATAGTTTATGGTTATCTAGAAGTTTAGTTTGAATGCCTTTTTAAAAACAAAATTGAGGTGCGCCGCGCCAAATAAAACCTCAAAGGCATGTGCCTCATTTAATTATTTCTTTAAAATCCTTAGAACTCAAGGCGTGCCATTTAGTAAATTTTCCATGGCCCTACAAAGTTAACAACACGTAGTTGCTTTAGGCGTGTTATTTTAATAACTTACTTTCCTAAACGGGGGTGCGCATTTCATGTGACCCTAATCCAAATCTCACAACGTTAAATAAAATGTGTCTCGGACTGCGGGTGCATTTCATGTGACGAGGTCCAAAAATGCATTTTAGATAACATTGAAATCTTCTTAAAATAATTAAAACTAGTTGATAAGTAAAATACATCATAGGATAAAACATGTATTAAAATTAGATAATAGGCCAATTATAATACTTAAAGCAACTATGCTAGAACCACAGAATTCGGGGGTGCCTAACACCTTCCCTTGGGTTAATAGAATTCCTTATTCAGAATTTCTGGTTCGCAGACTTCACAAGGAAAGTCGAATTTTCCTCGATTTGGGATTTAATATAAAACTGTGACTTGGAACACAAGAAAACAAACTATCCCAAGTGGCGACTCTGAACAAGAATTAAATAAATAATCCCATTTCGAATAATGTCACTTAAAGTGTGAAAACTCCCTTATATACTACCCTTCGGGGTGGCGAGTAAAAAAGGAGGTGTGGCAGCTCTGGCGACTCCACTGGGGATCCAAACCCAGAACTTTGGTTCAGGGTTTAAGAATTTGGGCTTAAAATAGCTGTTATGATTGGCTTTATCTATTATCTGATTTCCTACATGTTTGAGCCTAATGTGCTAATTGCTTTTACCGCATTGATATTTTGTGAACTGTATATAAATTGCTATGAAACCCTTCTTCTCTCTGAGTCTTCTAAATCATCTGGAAAGTGTGCACTTCGTGTAACTTCTTTTCTGTTAGAGTCTTATACCAAGTTTTAGAACGAGGTTCAGACAAGCTGCAAAGCCGGTGAAACTTCTGTGTTCCTGGTACGCTGCCCCCCCTCCGGCTTGAGTTGTCCGCTTGGTTAAGCCAGGTCTAGAACAATAAGCCCAGGTTTTAAACCTAGTATAATAAAACCTCATTCCGTATCCCTAGTAGGAACGTTTGTTTGCATCACGTGCATTTGACTTAGGAGACACAACATAGGAGTTGGGTCTGTCTAGGACAGGTGTACCTGAAATGAAAAGACCATCCTGATGCACCCTACTTGCTACTTGTGCATTTATTTGCTTCGAATTTGCATGTTGACTAGCTTGTGAATAACAGAAAATTGGGAAAAGAAAATAGCAGTGTGAGAAATAATTACCCGTTTTTGAAAACCAATGTCCAAGAGGTACTAAAACTCTGCTGGCTTTTTGAAAAAAAAAGTGAAAAAGAAAAAAAAATTTGTTTTAAAAAAATAGTTGTTTTTGTTAAATTTTCCCGAACTACGCCAGTTTGATGCCCACCGGATGTGGGATACGTAGGAAACCCCTATCAGGTCCAACTTCCATTGCAAAAATAGCCCAAAAAGAATAAAAATTTTATTTTTATCACGAATAAGTAGCATGATGCCATTCTTGTTTAAAATAAGCTGAATGTCCCTAAAAGGGCGCCGGAAGGCTATTTTTGCAAGAACAGCCACCTTTGGTCATTTTTTAACTTTTGGCTTATTCGCAGGCACAACCTTAAAATCTTCTTTCCCGAAGTGCTGAAAGGCCGTATTTGTAAATCTGGGTCATTTTAAAATAAATTTTTTAAAAAATAGTGTTTTTTTTGCTTTTTGAGTCAAAATGAGTTATTAAATCACCTTTTAATAAATGTGCAGGATGAGCACAAATGAAAATGAACCCTTCACAGCCCTTATAGAGATCCCTTTACAGCTCCACATGTGGTGGAATAATCTGATAAAAGGCAGTAGAGAAACTGTTTTAATGGTTCTGGGTGGTCTCATCGGACTTTTGAACATCAAGCCAAGGTTGGACGTGATTGAAGCCTTAATACCTTTTTGGAATCCAACTCGCACGTGTTCTGTTTTACTGACTTTGAGTTCACACCCACACTAGAGGAAATTTCGAGTTATGCCAGCCTAAACGGAAACCTTAGAAGTCGATACTCAGTGTAACCAAGACTGGTATCTCCCCACAAATTTCTAGATTTGCTATTATTAGTCAGGATATTTAGGATGGAAATTTATCTGAGGGGTGTTGCACTTTCTAGTTTTTGTATCAATGCTACGATAACCCTCATGGTTTTGAAGCACCGAATACTTTTTTGACCCACACCAAAAATAAAGCTAAATTGGAGGTAAGGCGGGGTTTGGCTTTTACAGCAACATTCTTGGGTGTTGTAATCTGTCCAAGAGAAGATGGTAACACAGAAGCGGGTCTCATAAGAATGATTTATGTTGCAATCAAGAAAGCTAATGGAACTTTGGTTCGCTTGATCTTATCTGAAATTTACCGAGCCTTAACCATCTATCGAGAAGGGAAAAATTCTTCCAAGGCTGCAATCTGTTACTTCAATTGTAGATACTGGAGCATCATTGCCACCGAGTTGGGTATATGAGTTACGGTATGACCGGTTTGAGTTGCATTAAAGAATTTGAAAGTCGAGTAGTGGGTGTTAAATTCCTCGAGGGTATTGAGGCTTGGTTTGCATACTTGAGCTCTTTTATAAAATTGAGTGGGTTTGTATGGCTTCATACAATGTACATATCAGTCGAAGTATGTTATCTCATCCTAATGGGCATCCGGAGTATCCAACCATATTCTCGTCACAGGGTTTTGCACCAATTGGGTAGATTTCAAACCATTCCCCATGACGAATATTTGAGTAGACATGTCGTCGAATTGGGCCCAAAAGCCGTATCTCCAGAAGGAAGAATTCTCCAGGTGTGAAATTGAATGCAGACTTCTTGAACATAAGACTATGGTGCGAGATCTAGACAAAGGTGAAGTGGACCCTAAGGACATAATTTGGTATGGTAAAAGATTCCAGATTCCTGAAAGACCTACTACGAGATCCCACGTTCAACAATTCACTAACGACTCGCAAGAGCAACGAGGCTGGTTGGCAAAAGAAGAAAGCTTCAGGGTCAAAATTGGTAAGTTGGAAGAATAAATTAGGGACCTCAAATTTTCCAAGAGTATCCAAGCTGCCGCAGATGAAGGGGAAGAGAAAAAGCTAACTGAGGAAAGCGAAGCCCTCAAAGCTCAAATCAGAAAATGAGAATAGCAGCTAGAAACCCGGAAAGAAGCCGAGCAGATGAACGACTTATAAGCTGTCCGAGGAAGAAAGCACTTGAGAGTCAAGATGATTTAGAAAAATATGAAGCCAATCTAGCAAAATCGGGCCCTATTGGAAAAGAATACAGAAGGGAGGACACAGTTTGTGCAACAAATGAAAAGAAAATATGAAGGGACAATCATCAATCTGAGAAGAAAGTTAACCACCCTTGAGAATGAGGAGGCCAAGCAGGCCAAAGACTTTAAAGCTGAAAGGGAATGTTGTTATTCTCTAATGGATCAGATGGAGGAAGAAATGCAACAGCTGCAAAATAAAAACCATCACGATATTTAGGTGTTAGAAGCCATGAATCAACAAATCGGCCGACTACTTCAGGAAAAGGGTAGGATCCGAGAAAGGGTTAGAGCTATTGCCGTCTACATTGTTAAAAAATGTCAAGCATGTGAGGATATGACCCGAACCAACTTCTTCGCTGTAGTGATGATGTTTGTTCGACAGATAATGAGTGATTTGAAGTGACTACAGGGGGATCTCGCACATAGGCCTGTGGTTAGACCAGATGATGTCCCACGGGCACTAGGAGTTGAAGCTTTAATGTATTCCTGATTTTTAATTTATCGAGTCTATATTTTGATTTACGTTGAGTCTGTTAGTAGTTTTATATTCCAACAAAATGAGTAGTTTGTAGTCTTTGTAATAGAAGTTTAGGAGTTTTTATTAATGAAAATCGAAAATTTGCAGAAATTGTTTCTTTACTTTTTGCATTTATTTTCTTGAACTATGTAATGATATGATTCACACAGCATCGTGATACGCAGGCAATCCTCCTCGGATCCAGTCATAATTTTTTGTGTACAATTCTAACAAGAAAAAAAATGAGAGAAGAAAAATCAAAAGAAAATGAGAGAAGAAAAGAAAAAGAAAAAGAACAAAGGGAGATGAAAGGGAAAGAGTTGGAGTTTGAAAGTGGAAAGAAAAAGAGGAATAGGTAAAGCTGGGATGAATTATGCAACCATTGCAAAACTTATAGAAACACATTTTACTGTATAGGTGCATCACACCCCAACGTACGGTTGCCTATTTGTTATTTGTTTAAACTAACCATTTGGTTGCTGTTCAATTCCAGCCCAGGTTTTTTATAGTATGGTGGTTGATTTTTGTGGTAATCTGGCTTCACACCCATACTTTACGAGATCGAAAGGGAGCATCAAAATATCTTTAGAAATGATAGTCCAATCTCATGCATCAAGACCTCAGAATCGGCAGCTGCCGAAGAAAATAGAATCTTACGTATCCAAGTTATGGAAATGTAGGACGCTTGGGCAAATGGAAGAGAGCCACCAAGCTCAATCCCGAGATTTCCTGAACCTTTTCCTAGGGCAAGCGGTATCTCCAATGTCCCGATCAGTCACCTAAATACATCGCTAGGACACCCTACCATCTCAGGTCATTTTGTGGGAACACCTTCTGAGGTTCGCCCCCAAGTGTTAATGTCCGGTGCAGCTTCAAATATCTTCACCGCTCACCTTGCTCGGCTACGGCACAGCCTACACTGCCTGCGCCTAGCTTTGACCCATCATCTTTCACCTTCCAAACACCATCTTTCCCAATGGAACCTACTCAATTTTCCACTTATTCTTACTCTCATCCACCCCAGTGTGAGTTCACTGCGGGAAAAGAAAATACCACCAAAGCACCTGAGCAAGAAGAGATTGCGAGAAACATGAGGAGTATGGAACAGAGTCTTAAAAGCATACAAAGCTTGAGTGGACATAAAAGTGTATCTTATGCCAACTTATGTACGTTCCCTCATATGCATCTACCATTGGGATTTAAAACCGAAAAATTTGATAATTATGATGGGCACAATGGCCGTATTGCCTACCTTATGGGATATTGCAACCAGCTACGAGGAGCAGGTGGCATGGAAGAACTCTTCATGGCCTACTTCGGAGAAAGTTTGGTTGACATCACGTCTGAATGGTACATGGACCAAGATATATCCCGCTGGCACATCTGGGATGACCTTGCTCGAGATTTCATCAGGCATTTCCAGTACAACATTGATATTGCTCCAGATAGGAACTCATGGACAAATTTAAAGAAGAAATCCTGGGAAAGCTTCCAAGAGTATGCTGTTAAATGGCATGAGAAGGACTCAAGGGTAAAGCCTCCAGTGTATGAGATTGAAATGGTCACGGTTTTCCTCCAAGCCCAAGAAGCTAAGTACTTCCAAAACATAATGTCCACAATGGGTAAGTCGTTAGCTGAAGCCATCAAGATTGGCGAAATAGTTTAAAATGGGTTGAAGAAAGGTCAAATTTTGAGCCAATATGCTATTAGGGCTTCCTCCCAATCCATCCAGGGTGGGTCTGGAGGAGAAGCAAATAGAAAGAAAAATGAAGAAACATCAATATTAGCGTCAGGTGCAAGAAAGCACTCTCGAGAGAACCCCGCAGCACTATTACTCCCACCAAGATGTGACCTATGCTCCTCAGCTGTACACGGTAATGAATGCTCAACCTTATGTCTGGCCACCACAACAAGCCAATCAAAAACAAGCTCCATTTCCTAGAAACCAACCTCCTTACCAAACTCACTACAACCCCCTGTCCTCCATAAAATAATTCCCACGCTCGTGAACCACCCAAGAGGCCAAATTTCACACCAATCGATATATCATACTCCAGCCTATTACCGGAACTAGTTCAAATTGGTCTTCTGCAGCCCGTTCCTCAAACCAGGCAGGACCCGACATCACCCGCTTACAGAGCTGGTGCCCGATGTTCATAGCACTCAGGGGAAGAAGGGCATGCCATAGATTATTGCTGGACTCTGATGAGAGCCGTGGAGAACTTGATAGAACAAAAGAAGATAGTGCTAAGGGATAAAGATATTCCCAATGTGACTAACAACCTATTGCCAAGCCACAACAATGGTCAAATAATCGGAATGATTTGTGAGGATAAGGAGTTTGACCCAGCTTTGAAGGTCATCATTGCCATTGCTGATGTAGAAAAGAAACCAAAGGCTGCCTCAAAGAAAGACAAAGGGGAGAAAAAAAACTAAACCACCCCTCTGAACTTGGAGAAGAAACCGGAAGTTGAAACTGGGGCAACGTCTCCCAAAGATACTATTCTCTATGTCCCTCGAGGCCGCAAAGAAAAACCGATATCATTGAGTCCTCCCAGGAGATTTGAGCTAGACGGGACAACCCTAATGTATGAGCCGAAGGGAGCTTACGTGATGTGGGGACCAATAAATCCACCAAGGCTGAGTGAGTCCGTGGTTATTAGCCGCGCACCACAAAAGCCCATGACAGATCCTACCGATGTGCCCTGGAACTACAATCAATCAGTAGAGACCTATAAAGGCAAAGAAATCTCAAGAGATGTTCAAGAAAATAACCCGACTGAAAAGCATTTCTTTGAAGGAGGTGAACAACGCCACTAGAAAGCGCTTTCCATTCAAGAAGCCGGTGAGTGCTGAAGAAGCAGAGGCTTTCTTTAAAAAGATGAAAATGGAAGATTATGAGCTGATCGACCAGCTTCAAAAGTCTCCTGCACGAGTTTCTCTGTTGATGAACTCCACTGAGCAACAAAAGGTATTGATCAAGACCCTCAACGAAGCATATGTGCATGTGGAAACAACTGTAGAGTAGTTGCAGAGGATGGGAGAAAGATTTTTTGCAGTCAACCAATCTCCTTTAGCAAAAATGATTTTGTCACGACCCAAAACGAAGGGCCGCGATGGGCACCCGGTTCCTTACTTGACAGAGTACCAACGTAACATACTTTCCTATCATACTATCATAAGTAGATGAGCAAGAAAACTCATCATGAGATAACAAGAATAAAACATAAGGGAATACTCAACATATGAAGACCCAATATGATAAACAAACTTATATATGTGACATACGGGCCAATAAGGCCGATATGACCATTTGTAAACTCAAAACATAGGCCGACAAGGCCATACACGTATCCATACACCTGACATCTGTCTACAAGCCTCTAAGAGTACATAAAATCATAAAGGTTGGGACAAGGCCCCGCCATATCAATAAATACAAATCCAAAGAATACTGATCAAATAGGCAACTCCGGAGCAAGTGGAGTGCACCAACACCTTCGCTGAGATGATAGCCTACTATGAGGAATGTCAACCTGTCTATCGGGACCTGCGAACATGAAACACAACGTCGCCAGGAAAAAGGGACGTCAGTACGAATGAAGTACCGAGTATGTAAGACAGGAAAACATAAATAAGAACTGTAATGTAAAGAGAGATAGAGGAAATACAACCTGTAACATCTGAGTGCCTCTGGGGCTACTGACATGAATGCATAATACATATATATACATAAACTTTTAAAAACATACGCCTCTATGGGCATCATCATCATCACATCGTAACCGGCCTAAAAGAGGACTCGGTAAAAAGGTACCCGGCCATCATAAGGCTCGGTAGAATCGTACCCGGCCATGTGAAGCTCGGTATACCCAACTGATCAGTGGTTGCACAATAGGATCCATACCTGGCCGAATATAGCGCGGCTCGGTATAGTAAAATAGATACATATGTATAATACTTGCTCGACTCATGAAAACACATTCTAGACCTTTCGGAGTGACGTAAGATCGGTATCCTCTGTACATGTTATTAGGACTAATCACTATGAACCTTATAAGAATCAGCAAGCATCAACAACATTGATAACATAGGAATAAGAGAAGCAACATCACATCAATCGTTCCATAAGAGGGGAAACAATGTAAGTACTGCTAGCTTCTAAGAGTAGAGTATCTTTGGAAGCTCTTTCATTACATTATGTAGAATCAGAGTCATGCAAAAGAAGGAAATTGATAGCCTCACATACCTTGTATACTCTTCACAACCTCAAGCTATGCAATTTCACGAATCTTTAGTCTACAATAAGAGAAATAACACTATCGTTATCGTTTAGGCATCGTAACTATTATGTATCGTACACAACCTATTTCACGAGAAAACGAAAAGCTCTTACTTTATATATATATTAATTCAAGCAAGTCAAAACAATCACCAAACATACCAAACAACATCAATAATAATCATATTGAGCCTCCCAAAACAGTCCACACAACCTAATCACTTCATACATAAGACGACCACCTTAGTAGTGTCAAATGACCCGGAAATATTACAACGAACGACCAGCAAAACACCGTTCCATTATGTGCTGTTTCTCCACATCATTTATCTTATAAAATCCATAAAAACAGTACCAAAAGATACTATCCAATAGCAACACGAAACGGCCCACAAAATAGCCCACAACAAGTCGAATAACTCGAACTCACAGCTTCCAATCACCGTCCCGTGAGCTCCAGCTATTAGAAATGAATGTATCAAACTTCCTTCATATTTAAAAGCTTAAATACAGAAATAAGTTATTTTCCTAATAGTAAATACCTTTCAAAACTCAAACTACAAAGAGAAAGAGAGGCAATATAGCGATACTTACATCATAAGGATTGTTTTAATGTTATCGCTACTTGATTTTGTGCCCCGGATGATAATCTTGTTGGAAACCCTTGTGGGAATCTTGAAGGGAAGGTTACGGGTCTTATTTAGTCGAGCTATATTGAATTATGAAGAAAGAGACGACATAGGAATATAAATATCCATTTTGGTTGAAAAGTCAAAAAGGTGCTACTTGGCACCCTAGCATTGGTTCATCTTCCAATGCTTATAACTTTTTATCCGAGTGTCGTATGAGCGAACGATTAAGAGAGTTGGAAACTAGAATCGAAGAACTTTAATTTGATATATAATATATCCCAAAAAGACCTCATACAATACACGAAATGTATTGCTCAAAGAGCTTTAGTAGCATATCTTCTTGCCAACTATGGAGTCTGTTCAGTCTTGTAAAACTGCAAATATCTCTCTTCTCCGATATCGTGTTGACAAATCGTTTAATGCATGAGAAGTCATAATCATAGATATTCAATTTGATATGTGAATCATCCCATAATTCCAAGTATATTGTGAGAAAAGCTCCACTATATTTTACCTAATGTTTAGCACATTTATAAATGCAACTTGTGATGACCTTTGCCAACTTTTGTTCCAAAAGTCGCTCGACTCCAAAACGTAACACACGACTATCATAGACCTTAAATAACTTATAACATAACCTCCTTATCACGTTAAGAACCCTAGTCTCACCCCAAAGTGTATGTTGTAACATTTCAAATTTATCGACTTTCGACGAAACTTATTTCCTTCAATTTGCTTATCTTTTAAGCCTTTTTAACCATCTTGGTACGTGTTATTCATGAACTTAAATATTTGTAACCTCTAAGGTAACATGATTAACTTACTATATTTGCTTCCAATAGAATCTTATTTCTGAACTTACACCAATTGATTTACGACGTACTCTCACGTACAAAAAAATAGGGTGTAACATCATTTCCTCCTTTGTAACATTTGTCCTAGAATATTGACTGATGAAGTTACCCATTTCTCAACCAATAGCTCTTACAAATACTTTATTATTGTCGTTTCCATCTAAGGAGCTATTCAGCGAACAAATCCAAAGGCTAGGGCATTCTCCCCTTTAGGCCTGTTTCTCACATCATGACTTGTGTCGAACTTCTTCCAATCCCGTAACTGTTTCTACCTCCTTTCATGCAGGCTGTACGATTATGTCCTTGTATGTGCGCCTATGCGACTCTTCTCTCCTTTTCCTCCCAGATTTTAGCCAATCTCCAGGCCTCACTTTTTGAACATATATAGTACTATGGCTATCCCTCTAGGCATCTATAGGAGTACTAAAGTTCTTTCGCTTGGTAATTTGTCGAACTTACGATTATTGCTATACCTTGCTTCGTAGACTCGGTTATCTATGCTTATGGTTTTACTAAATCTAGGTAGTTCATACTATATCCTAACTCTTACTTCATTTTTTTATTACCAAAGTCTGCCACCCATCTTCGGGATAATCTTTCGCTGCTTGTCCTATATGTATAAATCTAATCCTTTAATGCTCCCTCTTTATTGTTCATCTTAATAATGACGGTCTAATCTCATCTCATACTTTGTAACTTTTATCCATCTATTGGCGATTCACCTTAATGTTGATCCATAATTTACCATTGATAACTTGAAACCTTTTACGTGATACATTGCCACTAGGGCTCACGTCTCATCAGGGAATATCTGAAGTAATTTGTACGATCCACCTAGAGATGATACTATATTTTCATAACTATATTTCATAGCATCCTAACATGATTCATCTTATGGGGGTATTCCAATCCCGTGCAATTCATAAAATCCCTTTTCTTTAAATTATTTCTCAATGAAAGGCCTAAATGTCATCCTATTATTTATCACAATTGCACCCTTATTCTACAACGGGGGAAGCATTTCATCTCTTCTAATTGCTCATAGTCTTAGACTCCTCTATGTTCATTTAGGCTGTACCAAGCTTTTTATTACATATGGAAATCATTACCTCCTTTGTTTTGATGTGTTTAATCCCGAGGACATACATATTTTCATCACCTTCCCACTCGTTTTTTCATATCCTTGATCCTATCTACTAAAACCTTGTTGCTCTACAATACTTTACCTTACAACCTACACCTATCTGTCTATACTACTTGCAACCTTCCTTTAACTTGCTAGTACTATAAATTTCCTTTTGTGCCTTCTCAGTTGTCCTTAAATGTAAGAAATTACTTTTCCTGGTCGTTCTATCACTTGTTGTGTGAATACTTGGCTTGTCTTATTGCTCATGAATATTGTAATTTCATGTATCTCATATGATCTTAAAGATCACCTTTAATGACTTTTTTTCCCATTCATTAGCCATGATAGGTTCCACATTCTTATGGAGTGTATACAATATTGTAGTGAGACTATTGTTACAAGATCATTTACTCTTTAGCTCACTATGCTTAGGTGGAAACTTCTTCTTTATTTCCTCAGGAAGTCTTTCGTGTAGTACTTAGAGAGACCTTCTGGCTCTTATAAAGTTTCGAGCTTGTTATACCGTACACCCAAAGGAAATTTTGTTATTTTTACTTGCCTATTATAATTCTTAGTTACATAACTTTGTGCCTTTGTGCTCGTAGGGTTACTTCTAAGCTCAAATTTTTATTGTCTTCTTAGTGGCACTTTCTATTATTTTCATAAACCTTAAAAACGGTACCTTTAGTAACCTAACTCCTATCTGGATATTTCTCTAGGTTATGATGTCATATCTGCAAGACTGAATTCACTAGATTAGGGTTCACTATGTTTATCTTGCATGATCAGCTGATTTGCTTATAACCTCTTGTATAGCTATAACTTGACTCTTCCTGAATCAACTATAAACTACTCGTTGGTCCATTATCATATCCGTATTCTACGTAATCTTTCTTTAGTTAGTTAATTTGTATTAAGTTACCTATCGCACTGGCTCCTTATGTATCAAATGTTCATTTGCACTTATTTATCAATATCATCGGGTGTGTAACCCTTACAACTTCTCTTTGGCATCAAGATTACATAATGTTCTGGAGTCGTATCATATAAATAGGATCTGAATAGATGCTATGTCATTCCTTTCATCCTTTTACCTCATTCCTCCTTTACTATTCCATAGTTACCTCCTTATCTTGCCATTTTTTCCAGATCTTTACTAACATCTTACTCGCCTTGCAGTAACCCTTCTATACCGGGGCTAATTGAATTTATTACACACAAGGGTGACACTTAGTGTAACTAGCACACTTAGTCCCTTAAGCTTAACTCTGCTCCATGTGCTTGCTTTAGGGAAGCATCTTCCTATATAAACCTTAAAGGTTATTCTTTCGTTGTCCATTATATTATTGTCAGAATGTTATTTCTGAAGTTCTCATGATCAAGTATAATAAAATCCTTGAGTCCCTAATTCATGTTCAGTTTATGTTGTTCACTAGCCCATTGTGATTTGAACTACTTAGGGATCTAACCTTTCCTCCTGGTTATCACGTTGAAGTTACCAACTCATTTCTCGAAAAAAAGATATGGATTTATGGCTTATACTCTTTTATTGCCTCAAAGTCTGTCACTTCTTGTATTTTCCTTCACTTGACTATAGACTCTGTCATTGTGTCATATTTTGATTTACCATTATCATCCATATATTATATCTTACTCATGATACTTCATTTACTCTTTTCTTATTTTTCAGATAATATCTTTGTCTATCACTTTATTCTGAAAACTTCAACAAAAGTTCTTTCCCTTTTATCTCCCCTAGCTTCATCTCACTGGCTCTTTGAAATGCCTAACATTATCCTTTTGCCTAACATTATCCTTTTTTTTCGTGCTAGAGTCGTACTAAGGTAAATATTTGTCTCTTCTAGGATCTCACTCCCTACCTTCTGAAATTTCTGAATATTCCAATATTCATATCTGATTATACTACTCTAGAGTTCACCATCTGGGCGACTCACAAGGAGATCTATTACCACATTTGCACCATCTTTCAGAAACATTAGTTAATAATAAAAATCCATCCACAATTGTTTTTGGTCACTCAAACACGAACTGCATCTTGATATCACATTCTTCTCTTAAACTATATTTGTTAGCTCCCATTGGGCATAACTGAGATTTTGTGGTCAACTCTATATATCTCCATAATATTGAAGGTAACACCAATACTTACATTTCTTTGCCTGAATTGTAAATACTAATAATCTTCATTAACTAGGTACATCATACCCTTCGTCATCTTGCTTGTTTTACTTGCTGAAACTTGTGTCTACTTTCTAATTCTCTTATTCCTTTTTAACATATGAGTTGATAGATATTCTTGCCTTAGGGCTCCTTATCATGAAGATTACAAATCTTAGTACACACGTGATCTGCTGAAGACCTCACATTTACTCATCATAAGCTTAATGCAAAATCAAGTTCCTATGACACAACTTTTCCATAACCACATTCAATCTCTTAGAAGCCATCCTATTTTTGGATGTAGGTTTCATTGTATTACAAATAAAATAGAATTTAAGAGTTTTAATTCTTATAATTTAGCTCTACAACTCGATCTAGAGTAAGAAGAAAGAGTGACGGTCCTAAATGCCCCGTAGCCTCATGTCTATTAGGCCGACATAACCATTTGTAAACTCAAAACATAGGCTGACAAGGCCATACACGTATCAATACACCTGACATCTATCTACAAGCCTCTAAGAGTACATAAAATCATAAAGGTTGGGACAAGGCCCCGCCATACCAATAAATACAAATCCAAAGAATACTGATCAAATAGGCAACTCCGGAGCAAGTGGAGTGCACCAACACCTTCGCTGAGCTGATAGCCTACTATGAGGAATGTCAACCTGTCTATCGGGACCTGCGGGCATGAAACGCAGCGTCCACAGGCAAAAGGGACGTCAGTACGAATAAAGTACCAAGCATGTAAGACAGAAAAACATAAATAAGAACTGTAATGTAAAGAGAGATAGAGGAAATACAACCTGTAACATCCGAGTGCCTCTGGGGGCTATTGACATGAAATGCATAATAAATATATATACATATACTTTTAAAAACACATGCCTCTGTGGGCATCATCATCATCACATCGTACCCGGCCTCAAAGAGGACTCGGTAAAAAACGTACCCGGCCATCATAAGGCTCGGTAGAATCGTACCCGGCCATGTGGAGCTCGGTAAACCCAAATTATCAATGGTTGCACAATAGGTGCCATACCCAGCTGACTATAGCGCGGCTCGATAGAGTAAAATTGATACATATATATAATGCATGCGCGACTCATGAAAACACATTGTAGACCTTTCGGAGTGACGTAAGATTGGTATCCTCTGTACACTTTATTAGGAATAACTCTTCATTATGAACCTTATAAGAATCAGAAAGTATCAACAACATTTATAACCTAAGAATAAGAGAAGCAACATCACATCAATCGTTCCATAAGAGGGGAAACAATGTAAGTACTGCTAGCTTCTAAGAGTAGAGTATCTTGGAAGCTCGTTCATTACATTATGTACAATCAGAGTCATGCAAAATAAGGAAAGGTATAGCCTCACATACCTTGTATATTCTTTTCTACCTAAAGCTATGCAATTTCACGGCTCCTTAGTCTACAATAAGGAAATAACACTATCGTTATCGTTTAGGTGTTGTAACTATTATGTATCGAACACAACCTATTTCACAAGGAAACGGACATCACTTCCCCTGTATATATTACTTCACACAAGTCAAAATAATCACCAAACAGCCCAAACAACATCAATAATAATCATATTGAGCCTCCCAAAACAGTCCACACGACCTAATCACTTCATATATAAGACGACCACCTTAGTAGTGTCAAACGACCCAGAAATGTTACAATGAACGACCAGCAAACCACCATTACATTATTGGTGTTTCTACACACCATTTATCTTCTCAACTCCATAAAAACAGTAGCAAAAGATACTATCCAATAGCAACACGAAATGGCCCATAAAACAACCCACAACAAGTCGAATAATTCGAACTCACAGCTTCCAATCACCGTTCCGTGAGTTCTAGCTATTAGAAATGAATTTATCAAAATTCCTTCATATATAAAAGCTTAAATAAAGAAATAAGTCATTTACTAACTATTAAATACCTTCCAAATCTCAAACTACAAAGAGAAAGAGAGGCAATATAGCGATACTTATGTCATAGGGATCGTTTTAATGTTATTGCTACTTGATTTCGTGCCCTGGATGATAATCTTGTTGGAAACCCTAGTAGAAAGCTTTAAGGGAAGGTTAGGGGTCTTATTTGGTCAAGTTATCTGGAATTATGAAGAAAGAAACGACATAGGAAGATAAATATCCATTTTGGTTGAAAAGTCAAAAAGGTGCTACTTGGCACCCTAGCATTGGTTCATCTTCCAATGCTTAAGAATTTTTATCCGGGTGTCGTATGAGCTAATGATTAAGAGAATTGGAAACTAGATTCCAAGACCTTTAATTTGATATATAATATGTTCCAAAAAGACCTCATATAATACACGAAATGTATTGCTCAAAGAGCTTTAGTGGCATACCTTCTAGCCAACTATGCAGTCTATGCAGTCTTGTATAACTGCAAATATCTATCTACTCCGATATAGTATTGACAAACCGTTTAATGAATAAGAAATTAGACTCATAGATATTCAATTTGATATGTGGATCATCCCGTAATTGCAATTATATTGTGGAAAAGCTCCACTAGCTTTGACCTAATGTTTAGCACATTTATAAATGCAACTTGTGATGACCTTTGCCAACTTTTGTTCCACAACTCGCTTGACTCCAAAACGTAAAACATGACTATCATAAAACTTAAATAACTTATAACATAACCTCCTTATCACGTTAAGAACCCTAGTCTCACCCCAAAGTGTATGTTATAACAATCCAAACTTATCGACTTTCGACGAAACTTATTTCCTTCAATTTTCTTAGCTTTTAATCCTTTCCAACCATCTTGGTACTTGTTATTCATGACCTTAATTATTTGTAACCTATATGGTAACATGATTATCTTACTATATTTTCTTCCAATAGAATCTTATTTCTGAGCTTACATACTTTGACTTACGAAGTACTCTCACGTACGAAAAAATGGGGTGTAACAGATTTGCCCCTAGAAGAGGCCGCACACAACAAAGCCCTTCACCTAATAGTTAGATGGGAAGGGTAATACGTGAAGGGGGTTATGTTGGACAGGGGTATTGGAGTAGATATTTTCCCACTCTCAACTCTGCAATGCATGAAAATCGGTACCGAGAGAATCTGACCCAATAATGTCTGTGCACTTGCCTTTGATGGCATAAAATGGAACACATTAGGAGTTATTGGTCTGATCCTAACCATCATTCCAGTAGAATTCGAAGTAACCTTCCAGGTTTTAGACATGGACACTTCTTACTACTTTCTATTTGGGAGGCCGTGGATTCATGCAGTAGGGGATATGCCTTCTATAATTTACCAAGAGATTATGGTCCACGGGAAGATGCGCAATCAATTTATCGGGACCCGTCAGTCCCGTGTCTTGAAGCAAGAGTGGGGAGGGAACACATAGTCTTTCAGGCGTTTGAGATCGTGGTCGAAGACCAGTGCGAAGAAGGAAACCCTTGCCCCTAACCCTTTCTATCAAATGCATCAATCATGGTCGCCAAGGAAATAATCATTGCGAAGAAGGAAACCCTTGCCCCCAACCCTTTCTGTCAAATGCATCAATCATGGTCACCAAGGAAATAATCAGGCATGGCTTCAAACTGGGGAAGGGGCTCAGGAAATCATTGTAAGGAATAGCTGAACATATCATCCTACCTGCCAGTAAAAAATTCTTTGGGGTAGGCTTCCAACCTACACCAGCTAATATAAAATGGACAGATGGAAGAAATAATGATGGATGGGTTTTGCCTCAGTCGGTGCCACATCTGTGTAGAACATTTGTCAAGCCCAAATACAATGAAGAAAAGAGGATGAACCGGCTGAAGAAGTTGAAGAGATATGTGGGGCGATGAGGAAGATATTATATGAAACCTGCATGGTCCATCCAAGGGAAAGCTCAAGCACCTCCGAGGTGCTGTACATGGGACCTGAGGCCAAACTGTAAAATTGGAAGGCTACGCCATTCCCAACCAGGAGGGAGTCCCGGTAGGCCTGTCCTGCCACCTTTTCTGCACCACGAGTTGTTCCAGGGTGTAACTCAAATGTTTTATTTAGTTTCATGTATTTTAATTTCCAATGTAAACCTTGTTATCTTCCAAATATAATGAAATGAAATTAATATTTCATCGTCCATCTTTCTCTATTCCTTCTAATTGTTGTTATTTTTTATTTCTTCTTTCAGTTTTAATAATGCGGCTTTAAATAACATGACATGCTTGCAGACTTCATGCGCAGATCCAAACACGCTATCCAACTGTGAAATAATGAACTGAGAAATGAAATATGATGAAGAAGAGGCTGTTAGGGAAATAAATCGAGAACTGGAACAATTTGAGAATAAACCTAAGACGAACTTAGATGGAACTGAGCCGATTAATTTGGGTATTTCTGAAGAAGTCAGGGAAACCAAGATAAGCATTTACACAGATGAAAAAACCGGGGATGCATTAATCCAACTCTTGTTTGAATTCAAAGATGTGTTTTCTTGGTCATATGATGGCATGCCAGGACTAAGTGTTGATTTGGTGGTTCATAAGTTGCC
This sequence comes from Nicotiana benthamiana, assembly GCA_034376525.1. NCBI lineage: Eukaryota > Viridiplantae > Streptophyta > Magnoliopsida > Solanales > Solanaceae > Nicotiana > Nicotiana benthamiana. The sequence continues at coordinate 64,629,304 of CM067331.1, read as the reverse complement.
AACTTACCCCGATTACCCCCTATTCAGCAAAAGCAAAGAAAGTTTAATACTGATGTTAGTGACAATATCAAAGAAAAAGTCACAAAACAGTTAAAAGCATGGGTGATTCGAGTGGTTTGGTACACCACATGACTGGCCAATGTAGTTCTAATAAAGAAAGATGGGAAGACCCGAGTATGTGTAGATTACAGAGATATAAATAAGGCAAGTCCCAAAGATAACATCTCTTTTCCAAACATCAACATACTTGTTGATAACTACGCCAAACATGAGATACAGTCCTTCATGGATTGTTACGCAGGATATCACCAGGTGTTGATGGATGAAGAAGATATAGAAAAGACAGCTTTTACCATGCCTTGAGGTACATACTGTTACAGGGTCATGCTATTTGGTCCGACCATTTTTCATGATATAATGCACAAAGAGATAGAAGTGTGTGTGGATGATGTGATCATCAAATCCAAAACTCAGGACGATCACCTTCAGGACTTGAGGAAATTCTTTGAGCGGTTGCGCAAGTATGATTTGAGGCTAAATCCAGCCAAATGTGCATTTGGAGTCCCAACGGGAAAACTTTTGGCCTTTATACTCAGCTGGAGAGGCATTGAGTCAGATCCAACAAAGATAAAATCCATTGGGGACTTGCCTTTTCCGAGAACCAAGAAAGATATGATGAGCTTATTGGAAAATTGAACTATATCAGCCGATTCATTGCTCAGTTGACATCCACGTGTGAACCCACATTCAAATTGCTGAAGAAAGATGCGGCAATCAAATGGACAGATGAATGTCAAGAAGCTTTTGATAGGATCAAAACGTATCTATCCAACCCACCAGTTCCGGTCCCACCTGAACTAGGGAGGCCTTTCACTATCTGACATTCTTGGAAAACTCTTTTGGCAGTGTCCTCGGGCAACATGATGTGACCGAAAAGAAAGAGCAAGCAATATACTATCTTAGTAAAAAGCTCACCAGTTTTGAAGTTAAGTACACTTTGTTGGAAAGAACCTGCTTTGCTGTAACTTGGGTTGCTTAGAAGTTGAGACATTATCTGCAGACCTACACCATCTACCTTATAACTAGGTTGGATCCTTTGAAATACATATTCCAGAAACCAATGTTCACGGGAAGGTTAGCAAAATGGTAGATCCTGTTTACTGAATTTGACATAGTCTACGTCACTCGCACGGCAATGAAAGCCCAGGCGTTGGCGGATCATCTAGCTGAAAACCCGGTTGATGATGAATACCAACCTTTAAGCATTTACTTCCCCGATGAAGAGGTAAACTCAGTCGAGGCAATATCCGAGGATACTACTGCTTGGAAAATGTTCTTTGATGGAGCGGTAAACGCAAAAGTGTGAGAATCAGGGCAGTTTTGATCTTACCTACTAGTCACCATTAGCAAGCCATAGCCCGGCTTTGGTTTTTCTGCAGAAATAACACTGCCAAGTACGAAGCCTGCATTATAGGTATAAATATGGCAATCGGCCAGGATGTCGAAGAATTGTTAATCATGGGGGATTCAGATCTGATTATCTGGAAAGCTCAAGGAGAATGGGAAACATAAGATGTTAAGTGTATCCCTTACAGGAAGTATGTGGAAGATCTTAGCAGGCGATTCAAGTCAATAGAGTTCAAGTACATCCCTCGTTGCCACAATGAATTGGCCAATGCACTTGCTACTTTTGCCTCAATGCTGCCATATCCAGGAAATGCTGACATAGATCCCTTGGAAATCCATATTTGGAAGAGGCATGGTTATTGTAACACAGTTGAAGTAGAACCATTTAGTCACCCATGGTATCATGAAATCAAAATATTGGTAACAGATTTCCTCGAGCAAGCCAGTCGGGACTAAAAGAGAACCATTAGATGGCATGCAAGTAGTTTCTTTTTGAGTGGTGATTTCTAGTATAAAAGGACTCCAGACCTCAACTTGTCGAGATGTGCTGATGCAGAGAAGGCTGGAAGAATCTTGTATGATGTACATGCGAGGGTATGCGGACCCTACATGAACGAGTATGTGTTGGCAAAGAAAATCCTTCGAGCAGGCTACTATTGGATAACTATGGAAAAAGACTGTTTCGGTTTTGTTCGGAGGTGTCATCAGTGTCAGTTACGTGGTGATTTGATTCATGCACCGCCCATAGAACTACATCCATATCAGCACCTTGGCCATTTGTTGCCTGGGTATGGATGCCATTAGGCCACTCGAATCAAAAGCCTCAAATGGGCAAAGATTCATACTGGTCGTCATCGACTACTTCACGAAATGGGTTGAGGCCATCACTTTCAAATCCATCACCAAGAAAGCTATGGTAGACTTCGTGCATTCCAATCTTATCTGCCGTTTTGGTATTCAGGCAACTATTATCATAGATAATGCTGCAAACTTGAATACTCGTCTGATGGAGAAGATATACGAGCAATTCAAAATAACACATAGTAACTCTACTCCTTCGACCTAAAGTCAATGGTGCCGTCGAAGCAACAAACAAGAACATCAGGAAGATTTTGAGAAAGATGATTTAAAGCTCCAGGCAGTGGCATGAAAAGTTGCATTTTGCATTATTGGGATATTTCACTACAGTGCACACATCGGTTGGAGCAATCTCATACCTTTTGGTCTATAGCACTAAAGCCGTAATACCTCCAGAAGTTGAAATCCCTTCTCTCTGGATCATTGTGGAATCTAAATTTGAAGACAGTGAGTGGGTCAAGAGCCTTCTGGAATAGTTGACCTTGATTGATGAAAAGCGAATGGTTGCGGTTTGCCACGGGCAGTTGTACCAACAAAGAATGGTCCATGCTTGCAACAAGAAGGTACATCCTAGGAATTTCGAAGTGAGGAAACTCGTGTTAAGGAGCATTCTTCCCCATTATCAAGAAACGAATGAAAATTTGCTCTTAATTGGAAAAACCCGTATATCATCAGAAAGATATTGCCGAGCGCGGCGTTATACTTAGGAGATGTCGACAAAATTGTCTGAATGGAACGACGAAGGCTTTTATTCTCGCTACCCAATCACTATCAACCTTTTGCAAACCCGTTGAGGCGGTTACTCTTCTTTGACTACCCTCTTTGGAACCCGAAAGTATTATTGAAAAAGAAAAAGAAATAAAAAAATAAAAAAATAAAAAAAGCATCAAAATAAAAGAAACAAAAAGAAAAAAAAACAAAGCAAAACAGAGAAAAGACAAAATAGAAGAAAAAGAAAACAAGAAACAAAACTTCCTGAACTACTTTTGACTTGATTCCGAAAGGATACGCAGGAAGCCTCTCTCTGGGGTTCATTCACAACAAAATAAAAATCCAGTTCTCCCCAAAAAATAAAATTGGGACAGATTTATAATAGTTCGGCGGTGATCCCGCCCGAACAGTTCCAAAGTTGTAATTCGTTCCCGTTCTTTTACCCGAACCTTGTTCAAGTCCTTTAGATCAATCAAAAAAAGGTTTTAGAATCAGGGAACATAGTTGCTTGGATCCGATACAATCAAGATGAGAGAAATTAAATGAGAGAGTCTTATTGGTGAAAACCTACAAGCACTATAAGGCGATAATGAGCAGAGAAATTGAAAATGAGAGAGTCTGTATAGTGAAAACTCGTAAAAAGCAATATTAGGCGATGGTGAGAATAAAAAGGAGAGAGGTCGATTGGCGACGCAAAAGGCGCCAGCGATCAAAAAGAAGACACCCTCACCACTATTGGAGTCCTTACAAGGTTTCTTGATTTTAAAATGTGGGTCAGAATGAGTTTTGGAGAAGTTAGGAAGTTGTGCAGATCAGGCATCCAATCCAAGAAGCATATCATGTCTATTAATGTCTGCATGCATTCTAGATAAGTCCTTCCTTTCACCCCGAAAGGGACACTTCTCTTTAAATTCTTTTTCTTGCCCCTATTTACTTTTTCTTGAATCTCTTTCGGTCTAACTCTATTTTCAAAACTAATACAAAGAAAAGGTGGAAATATTGGTTTCATAGGGTTCTTCTTAATAAAAGCCAAGCCCAAAGAAAGTACCCAGCCTCAGCGGATGCATCAAGTCGATCCCGACTGGCAATTATGGCTGATGCTCTATAATCAAAGTTGTTGAAATAAAAAGAAATCCGAAGTCAAAAGACCTTAGAAGTAGAATAAAGTGGAAAGGCCAAAGCTTCCTAAGGGTGAGCCTTCATGAGAAATTTTAAAAAATTGAGTTCCTCGATTTTAGGAGAGATATCAATCTTCAGAAAAGCCAGCAAGCAGCAAAGATTCTCACCAAAGATTTGGACCGAGATCAAGTGATCGAAACAATCAAGGCCATAAAACCAACCACCGTCTCAAACTAACAATTGTTCTTTGTTTGAAATTAAAACAAGTGCAGCCCAAAGCAATTGTGCAAAAGCAAGTGCAACCAAAAGAAAAGATGCGAAAATCTAGAAACAACTTCACAGTAATAATCAACCCAAAAGGGAAGTTTTCCTCCAAAATTCGTTCCTGCATTTTATTGAAATAAAATGAAATGAAAATGAAAACAAAAAAGAGAGAAAAAAAAAGAAAAATCCGAACAAAAATGATAGCTTAGATCCTCAATATCAATTCTTGTCCTTTTACCAATATTAGGGCTCCAATCCCAGAGTTAAGTTTTTAGACATAGGGGCCTCCATTCCTTAGTCGCCTTATTACCAATATTAAGGCTCCAATCCTTATGTTTTGTTTTTAGACATAGTGCCCCCATTCCCTAGTTGCCTTTTTACCAACATTAGGGCTCCAATTCCTGAGTTGAGATTTTGAGACATAGAGCCTCCATTCCCCAGTCGCCTTTTACCAACATTAGGGCTCCAATCCCTGAGATGAGATTCTAGACATAGGGCCTCTATTCCCTAGTCGTCTTTTTACCAACATTAGGGCTCCAATCCCTTAGTTGAAATTTTATACATAGGTCCTCCATTTCGTAGTCGCCTTTTTTGCCAACATTAAGGCTCCAATCCCTGAGTTGAGATTTTTAGACATAGCGTATCTATTCCGTAGCTCTTATTTTTTCCAACAATAGGGCTCCAATCCCCGAGTTGAGATTTTAGACATAGAGCCTCCATTCTCTAGTCGTCGTTTTACCAACATTAGGGCTCCAATCCATGAGTTGAGTTTTTAGACATAGGGCCTCCATTCCTTAGCCGCATTTTACCAATATTAGGGCTCTAATCCCTGAGTTGAGTTTGAGACATAGGGCCTCCATTACCTAGTCACATTTTTACCAATATTAGGGATCCAATCCATGAGTTGAGTTTTTAGACATAGGCCTCCATTCCCTAGTCGTCTTGTTACCAACATTAGCGCTCCAATTCCTGAGTTGAGATTTTAGACATAGGGCCTGCTCACCTTTTTACCAACATTAGCGCTCCAATTCTTGAGTTGAGTCTTTATACATGCCTCCATTCCTTAGTCGCCTTTTTCCAACATTAGGGCTTTAATCCCTGAGTTTCGTTTTTTGACATAGGGCCTCCATTCCCTAGTTGCCTTTTGCCAACATTAGGGCTCCAATCCCTGAGTTGAGTTTTTTGACATAGGACCTCCATTCCCTAGTCTCTTTTTCACCAATATTAGGGCTCCAATCCCTGAGTTGAGTTTTTAGACATAGGGTCTCCATTCCTAGTCTCCTTTTACCAACATTAGAGATCCAATCTCTGAGTTGAGTTTTAAGACATAGGGCCTCTATTCCCTAGTCGCATTTTACAACCATTAGGGCGCCAATCCGTAAGTTGAGTTTTTTAGACATATGGCCTCCATTATCTAGTCGCTTTTCTACCAATATTAGGTCTCCAATCCATGAGTTGAGTCTTTAGATATAGGGCATCAATTCCCTAATCGCCCTTTTCTAACATTAGGGCTCCAATCCCTGAGTTGAGTTTTTAGACATAGGGCCTCCATTCCCTAGTCACCTCTTTCAAAAATTAGGGCATCAATCCCTGAGTTGAGTTTTTAGACATATGGCCTCCATTCCCAAGTCGCCTTTTACCAACATTAAGGCTCCAATCCCTGAGTTGAGATTTTTAGACATATGGCTTCCTTTCCCTAGCTACCTTCATGCCAACACTAGACATATTAGATATAGGGCTCCATTCCCTAAGTTTTTCTCTTCTAGATAGACACAATTCTTATTTTATTTAAAAAAGAAGAAAAGAAAAGAGACAAGAAAAACAGAATAAGTTCAGACTTTTGTCACAAATAACTTACAAAATTTTTCTAGTGTAAACTAGGGCATAAAAATATCATTCATTTATTTGTTTTGACATCTGAGCAGGTTTGACCTCGAGGCATAGGATCCGAGGTAGCCGATACAATAAGCCTTAGTCCAGAATAAAGAAAAGAAGAAAAGAACAAAAGAAGTGAATTCAAAATGCTGAAGCGGACAGAGATGCAGACTGCTCATGATATGGTTGAAGTCACAAGCTTCGCATGTCATGCCTTGATCCAAAGCTGAATAAAGAACCAGTACCTACGGCTTACGAGTATCAAGATTCGGATTGAAGTCCACAGCAAGAATCAGCTACGACTCAAGATCAAGCGTCAAGAGATTTATATATAGGAATCTTGTAACTCGTAGTTGATAGGCCTAGCTAGCTTAGTTTCTGATTTTCCTTTTGGTGTAATAAGGAGGTCAACAAGCAGTAGCAGCAGCAACAACAATAGTGAAATCATAGCTTCCCGGTAGTCCCAGTTACCAAAACTTCTAGAACTATACTGACCAGATTCCTTTATAGCCAAGGTTATGTAGGCAACCTCTGAAGCAGGGTTCGGTCAGCTTTTCAAAAATACTTCTCATAGAATGTCAAGCAGGAAAAAATTCCTCATAACTGCTCATTTTATCTTTGCCCGAACCCGTCGTGTCTCCGAGCAAAGAAAGGCAGCTGTGAGCACGTGATTTTGCCTCGCATGAATTACTCATACAGAATTCCCAAAATGAGAATTTTCCTTTCAATTATTTAGGTTTTTAGGAATTATTGCATAATTTTCTTGTTTGTTTGTATTTTTGTGTGCATGTTTAATTTTTATGTACTTCATAAAAAATATAAAATATGTTGCATTTGCATCTAGGATCCATTTTACATTTTTGGGATAATTAGTTAATTAATGTCGCAAAAATAGAAGAAAATAAAAAAGTAGATTATTTTGCACTTTTCATTTTGTTTTTAAATTTTGATAGTTTTTCCTTTAATATTTGGTTATTTGTGACAATAATTATTTAAAAATTGTTCACTATTGACTAGGCTATTTAAGAATTAATTAGATCTTATCTTATTTTATTTTTTGTTTTCTAAAAATGGAAATTGAAAAAACCAAAAATAGAATGCTTTTGGACTGAATCTGCCAAGACCAAACCATTTAACCCCCGATACCCGTTCAATACCCGGCCCAAACCCACATCAAAACCGGGTCCAGCAACCCCCCATCAAAAAGACCCCGTTTAGCCAGCCTACAATTAGGACTATTGATCTTTTTTATCTAATGATCCTAAACTGATAGGTCATTGATTTATATGTCCAAACGTGATCTAAAACCCCCTAGAACCCCTCTCATCAACTCTAAACATCCCTTCGAGAACAAACCTATGCCCTTAAACCGGCGTATGCGCACGCCGGAAATCGCCCACGATGACGGTCGATGGCCAAATGCCACCAAAAATACACCATCAAATCCTCTCCACCACCCCATCCTAAATCTCCAATTGCCTATTCTCAAATTCCACCAGAGCGTCTCAAATCTTAGAAACCCTAGAGCCGCCCTAACTTTCTCCGATAGTGGCGCCGGTCCCAATCCCCTCCAAAATAATATCCCTTGACCTCCAAGCCTCCTGGTTCCAAATCTGTTGTTCTTTTCCCTCAAGTATGCTCCGAGCTTGTCGAATCTTAAGTCGAAGTTGAGACCTAAAATGTAAAATTCTAAAAAATCGGCAGATTTGGTGACGATTAGGGCCAAAATGGACCTTGGTCATGTGGTTTTATCCTGCAACACATGATTGAGACCCCTTTCCGTCAAAATCGAGAAATTAAGGATGAACTTCAAGGTTGGCCATCCTTGATATGTATTTATGTTCATTTTCTGGTCTTGCATGATTTCTTTTTTCATTTTTTATTTCATTTTTATTCGTTGTTGTATCCATTATATTTTCTTCATCCGTTTTATCAAAATCACCTCTGCATGTGTCCTTTTTATGCAAGCTAATTGTTACTTGGTATTTCCTTGAATGTTGTTTTAGTTTGTTTGATTTTTTTTAAAATTTTGGTCTAAAGGGACTATTTAGTTCAGAAGTCCTTTTTGATTTCAAAGTGCTTTGTTCGCTTTTTTGAAGGTTTTGTGATATATTATGTCAATTTTGTCTAATTCGATTTTTGTTAAAGGCCCATATATGGTCTGCCTTGGGTCAATTTGACCCAGGTTGGTCTATTGAGAGTAATAACAGGGTAATCAAGGGGTAATTTGGATAGTCTAACATAGGAAATCTTTGGGTAACTACCTAAGAAGCTTCCTAGAAGCTGAAAAATAGCCTTGCTTGGCAAGAATGTCAAGAATTTAGGGATTAACTAGAAAAAATGATAATTGGAAAAGGGGCAATAGGTAAAATCTTAGCCTATTTCTGCTACCCTAATCTTTGCCTATAAAAGGTACTCATTCTTCTAAAAACAAGGTTGATTTTGGAGGAGGATTTTAGAGACTTTTATGGAAAAGATTTTAGAGCAGGTTTTGAGATATTTAGAGACTAAAAAAACGAGAAAATTCTGCAAAAAATTGAAAACAAGCTAAAAATTACTGTTCTATTGAGTTTTTTTATGACTTTTGAAGTTTTCAAACACTGAAACAATTTCTGAGTCATTTTGGGTTGAAATGAGTTGAATTCTAGATATTTTAAAGCCGGTTTGAGTTTACTATTTGGGAAAACACTGTTATATTACAGATTGAGTCGATGTCTGCTGCTATTTCCCTGTTGAATCACTGCTCATGCTGTTTATTGTTGTTGCTGTCTCCTCCTGGACCTCCAATTTGGTTTGTGATGTTGTTTTGCTGTATTCAGATATGTACTGACTCTTGAGTAGCATGTGAATGCAAAGATGAAAAGGTATGTAACCATGCTTGAGGAGAAATGATAATTGCTATGTGTTTCTTTGTCAAATGATTGCTAGAGTTCATTATACCTTCTTCCTGTGTTCTTCAGTTTAGTTCATCATGTAGAATCATTTATATCATTAATGTTGCATTTATTTTAGGGTTTGAATTTGAGTTTGCTTAAATGTAGTGATTCAGGATTGTTTGGACTTTTAAATATGTTATTGATTAAGGAATACGGTTCTTAAGTTTGGATTAGGCCTAGTTTCCATACATCTTATATTCAAATTTATTTATGCATAAACTTGGAACTTAGTTTACTGATTTCAGGGATCTCATGACTTAGTGTTGTACATATACCTACATAAACTACTAATGTCTAAAAGGTTGTGAGCAGAATCTGTGTTTAAAATCAGATCTGAAAACCCCGAGTTTGGTCTTAATGCTTACACTTGGTTTTCCTCAAAATTCAATGTCGTGTAATATTTTAAGAACGGCGTGCGATTTGTACAAAGACTTATACCATAATTGGGATTCTTAGTGCATGTTAGAATCTCTAATGTGACTCATATATGTGCCATAAATGTCAATATTGTTTCAAAGTTAGAAGTTGTGGTTGAGTTTCTGTCGCCTCAAATTGTAGTAGCATTAATATGATTATCAACCCAGAACATATGAGATCTCGATTTGGGATCTTATGATAAGCTCATACATCCCACCACATATGTGTTCTTTTGCAATTGATTGTTGGGCCTCAAGCTAGACCCAAGCTTTGAAAAATGAGGTATAGATAGCCTTGTAATTAATAATATGTAGATTTCCCTTAGAGGCACACAGTGAGTCTCCAGTACCTCTAGTTTAAGCTTCCCCACCACTTGTTGGAGCCTAAGGAGATATAGTGCCCCCAACCTCACCAGATCCATTAGTACCTGAGGAAGCTAGAAACACCGGACCTCCAGCACTTACTGTTCCCCCATCGGAGACTGGGGAGCAGGGGATGAAGGAGGCAGCTCAGTTGATAATTAGGATGGTTTCTATTCATGAGTAACATCTAGAATCGGGAGCAGATGCTCGGAGAGATCGGACAGGAAGCTCGACAATACGAGAGTTTCTTTACTTGGCCCCTCCATTATTTACAGGATCTAGTTCCACTGAGGATCCCCAGGACTTTATAGACCAGATGTATAGAGTATTGAGGGTGATGCACGCCTCCGTCACCGAGGCTGTGGAGTTGGCTTCTTTTCGGTTACGTGATGTAGCCGTCCTATGGTATGAGGTAGGGGAGAGATCTAGAGGACCTGATGCTCCACCAGCAAAGTGGGAGGACTTCTCTAAGGCATTTTTAGACCATTGTTTGCCACGAGAGGTTCTGGAGGCCCGTCTTGACCAGTTTCTTAACCTGAAGCAGGGGGATATGAGTGTGAAGGATTATAGCCATAAGTTTAATTCCTTGGCAAGGTATGCACCAGATATCGTACGCACCATGAGGAATAGAGTTCATCATTATGTGGATGGTTTGGCAGATCATCTGATTAGAGACTGTAGGGTAGCATCCCTATCGGATGATGTAGATATTTTCCACATACAGGCTTTCGCTCAGACTACAGAGGACCTTTTCTGTCGGATTCGTGATACTCATAGAGATAGGGAGCAGAGTAAGAGGGCTCGTACTACGGGGTCTTATAGGGAGCCATGAGCTGATTTTAGGCCCCCACTCCATCGATATCCATCTCGGTCAGCAGGTAGTTTCCCACCATAGATGCAGGGTTAGCACTTTTATCGATATATTTAGTCAGGACCGGGGTAGAGCTCAGGCCAGCCTGAGGGCCGTCGACAGGAGCGTTCCTCACAAATGAGACAGACTACTCCTTCATGTACTCAGTGCGGTAAGATGCACACTAGGCAGTGTAGACAGGGTTCGAGTGCATGTTGTCATTGTGGGCAGAAAGGACATTTTATTAGTCAGTGCCCAGGATTAGGCAGAGGTGCACCAGCTCCACCTTCAGGATCCACAGCAGTCTCTTCACCCTCAGTCCGTCCTCCCCGACCAGGTCTATAAACTACTCAAGTCCGTGGTAGGGGGAGAGGTAGAGGAGACACCTCAGGTTCTAGTAGTGGCCAGAAACCGCTTTTATGCACTCACATGCCGACAGGATTCAGAGGCCTCCCCATATGTTATCACAGCTATATTGACAATACATTCTCATGCCATTTATACATTGATAGATCCTGGATCTGCATGTTCATATATTACTCCATTTACAGCTGCTAAGCTTGACATAAGATCTGCGTTGTTGCCATAGTCAATTGAAGTGTCTACGCTAGTTGGTGACTCTATTATAGCTAATCATATCTATCGAGGTTGTACAGTGTTTCAACCTTGTTGACTTAGTTGAATTGGTTATGCTAAACTTTGATGTCATTATGGGTATGGATTGGTTGGAAGCTTGTTATGCTAATATTGATTGTCGTGCAAAGTTGGTCCAATTTTGTTTTCCTGGTGAGCCTGTCCTTAAATGGAAAGGCAATGCAATCACGCCCAAGGGTAAGTTTATTTCATACCTTAGGGCTCGAAAGTTTATTGCTAAAGGTTGTATATACCATCTAGTTCATGTCAGAAATATAGATAAGGAACCAACAACTCTTCAATCAGTTCCTATTGTGAATGAATACCCGACGGTATTCCATGACGAGCTTCTAGGAATTCCCCTCGAAAGGGAAATCGATTTTGCTATAGATTTGCTTCCTGATACATAGCCTATATCCATCCCTCCCTACAAAATGGCTCCTTCAGAACTAATGGAATTTAAGGAACAACTGAAGGAATTGCTCAATAAATGTTTTATTAGGCCAAGTAAATCCCCATGGGGTGCTTCGGTGCTCTTCGTTCGAAAGAAAGATGGCTCATTGCGGATGTGTATTGACTACAGGCAACTAAAAAAAGTCACTATAAAGAATAAGTATCCTCTTCCACGGATTGATGACTTGTTAGACCAGTTACAAGGTGCCAAATTCTTTTCAAAGATCGACTTGCGATCCAGATATTATCAGCTACGAGTCAGGGATATTGATATCCCAAAAACAGCAATTGGGACGAGGTATGGCTATTTTGAATTCCTTGTCATGTCATTTGGGCATACAAATGCTCAAGCAGCCTTTATGGATCTTATGAACCGGGTATTCAAACCATTTTTGGATGAACTTGTGATTGTGTTTATTGACGACATCCTGATATATTCACGATCGAAAGCCGAGCATGCAGACCACTTGCAAGCTGTATTGCAGACTCTCCAGGACTATAGGTTATATGCTCAATTCTCTAAATGTGAATTTTGGCTAACTTCTGTAGCATTTCTTCTTCATGTTATTACCGGCGATGGTACCAAGGTTGATAGCCAAAAGATTTTATATATGATGACTTGACCGAGGCCCTTGAATCCGATAGAGGTTCGTAGCTTTTTAGGCTTGGTAGGATATTACCGAAGGTTTGTGGAGGTATTTTCCTCTATCTCTGCACCATTGATGAAACGTACACATAAGGGAGCTAAATTTCAGTGGACAGAGGCATGTGAACAAAGTTTTCAGGAGCTAAAGAAAAGGATTACGACAACACCTGTCTTGACTCTTCCGGATGGCACCAAGGATTATATTATATATTGTGATGCCTCGAGAATTTGCCCAGGATGTGTTCTTATGAAACATAGTAAGGTTATCACATACGCCTACAGACAGTTGCGGAAACATGAACATAACAATCCTACTCACGATCTTGAGTTAGTCGCCGTTGTATTCGCCCTAAAGATTTGGCGGCATTATCTATATAGGGTTCATATTGATATTTCACTGACCACCAGAGCCTTCAGTATATATTTAAATAGATGGAGCTAAACCTACGGCAAAGAAGATGGTTAGAATTGCTAAAAGGCTATGATGTTGATATTTTATATCATCTCGGCAGAGCTAATATTGTTGCTGATGCCCTTAGCCGGAAGTCCATGGGCAGTCTAATCCATGTTGAAGCTGATAAGGTCAAGATGACCAAATATCTACGCCAACTAGCTAATTTGCAGGTGCGTTTAGTAGACACAGGGGGTGGACGCATTATCGTTCATAATACAACACAATCTTCTTTTGTTACTGAAATAAAAGAGCGACAACACAAAGATCTTGAGATACAAAACTGAGATAAAGTATTCTACAGCAGGAACAACCTTTATTTCAGCTAACCGGAGATGAAGTCCTTAGATACCAGAGTCGCTTATGTGTATCGGCAGTCAGAGAACTCCACGCCAATATTCTTTCGGAGGCCCATTATTCTAGAATGCAGTTCACCCCGAAGAGACAAAGATGTATCGGGATCTTCGACAGATCTATTGGTGGAATGGAATGAAAAGAGATATCGCAGAGATGGTAGCCCAATGTCCCAATTGCTAGCAAATTAAAGCCGAACATCAGAAGCCTGGAGGCCTAAATCAGTATATTCAACTTCCATTATGGAAATGGGACATGATAAATATGGACTTCATCATTGGTTTGCCTCACACTCCATGGAGGTATGATTCTATTTGGGTAATGATTGATAGGCTTACAAAATCTGCTCATTTCGTGCCAGTTAGGATGACATATTCAACCGAGGATTATGCCAAGATTTACATTTGAGAGATTGTTCACCTTCATGGAGTACCATTACCTATTATCTCTGATCGAGGGGCTCAATTTACAGCACATTTTTAGAAATCTTTTCAAAAGGGTCTGGGCACGTAGGTAAATCTTAGCACCGCTTTTCATCCGCAAACTGATGGACAGGCAGAGCGTACTATTCAGACAGTTGAGGATATGTTACGTGCCTGCGTTCTATATCTTAAAGGAAGTTGGGATGATCATCTACCTCTTATTGAGTTTGCTTATAATAACAGCTTCCAAGCTAGTATTCAAATGGCCCCTTATGAAGCACTATATGGGCGGAAGTGTAGGTCGCCGATCGGTTGGTTAGAGGTCGGGGAAGCAGAGTTGCTAGTCCTAATTTAGTCCAGCAAGCAATGGAAAAGGTAAAACTTATCAGAGACTGGCTGTGTAAAACACAAAGTCGACAGAAATCTTATGCAGATGTTCGATGACGAGACTTAGAGTTTGATGTAGTAGATTGGGTTTTCCTAAAAGTATCGCCTATGAAGGGTGTCATGCGATTTGGAAAGAAAGGGAAGCTCAGCCCCAGGTATGTTGGACCATATAAGATTATTCGGAGGATTGGCAAGGTGGCGTACGAGCTTGACTTGCCTTCAGAATTGGAAGCAGTCCACCCTGTATTTCATGTATCTATGTTGCGGTAGTGCATTGGAGATCCTTCACGTATTATTCCCATTGAGGATATTCGCATTGCTGAAGACTTATCTTATGCAGAGGTACCAGTAGCTATTTTAGATCGCCAGGTAAGAAAGCTTCGAACTAAAGAAGTGGCTTCCGTGGAAGTGTTATGGCGAAATAACAACATCAAGGAAATGACCTGGGAAGCCGAGGAGGAAATGAGGAAGAAGTACCCCCACCTATTTACGACTAAAGGTGAGTCGCATTTAAATAATTGGCAATTATTTCTTTACAACAACTTAAAGGGATTTATGATAACTTGAAAGTGCAATTTAAATTTCTTATTGCGAGATAGCTATACGAAGCCTAGTAGTTGGAATCTTCATAATTTGATTTAAGCTTGCAAATAGAACAAATATATCCTCTCAAATAACGTATTAGCGGAAAAGAATTGAAACATGGAAATTTACTTGACCGATTCGCGGACGAATGTTCTTAAGGGGGAGTCTATGAGACCCAATGTTTTTTTTCCTCTTCTCTTACGTAATATATGTAATGTGATGTGGTTATATTAGTTATATATGATTGGTTATAACATCACACTGGTCACTTGTTATGTTTTGGAGTCAAGCAAGTTGCGAAATAAAGGTCGGCAAAAGTTATCATAAATTTCTCTGGACTGTCCAGACTGAAACAGGGTCGCGAACTGGGTCGGGTTAAACAAGTGGTATAAGTTTGTAAACTCGACTTTAAAACCCTCAAAACATTTCATTTCAGTTCCAAAATAGTGATAAAGCTTAAGAGAGGGTTCCACGGTGTTCTTGAGTGATTAAGGGGCGTTTTTAACGATTTCTACCGTTAAAATTTGCCCCCGTGCCTAGAAACACAATCTCTACGCTTTGCAATCATTTCCACCTTGTATTAGCGGTGGTTGGAGCTATTCTTGGAAGATAGGAATCTGTTGTTCTTGCTGGTTCTTTAGGCTTTATACTTGGTTTGCCAAGGTAATCATCTGGGGACTCTTTTATGAGCGTTTTTACAAAGTTCTATGGACGTTTCGTCAAGTTAGGGTCACAAGGCAAATTTTCCGATTTAAAATCAATTATGAATTGTTTATAGGTGCATATAAGCTACATATATATAGTTTTTGCGAAGCTTAGGACGTAAGGAACAACTTTCGTGAAGGAATTACAAGCATTCAGACGTTTGTTGGAAAGGTATGTTAAGGCTAAGCTCCGTCCTTTCTTTTAGCACGAATTCTGGGAAATTCCTAAGACGTCAAATGTGATATTTTTCTATTCTATTGCTAGAAAAACCTTCTATGGAAGGCATCGGGATCATAGCTGAAGTATTTTCATAATTCTATTAGGTTGATGTTCCACTAATTCGGGTAAATAGGGTATTCGACATCTATATATGTCATTTTTGTCGGCTTTCTTAACTATATGTCTATATATATGAATTCTTATTCGTCTTTGGGTTCTGTAACTAAAAAAAAGATAAAGGCATTTAGTATTTGCGATCAGTCTTTCTTCCTTGTCAAAGTGTATTTTAAAATCTCTCAAGTTACACGTTGATTTCCAGTAATCTCAAATTAAATTTTTATTTAAACTACTAAAACACTTGATTTTTGCTAAATACTTCCATTTATTAAATATCGAGAAATCAGGTATAAGAACTAAGTGAAGCACCTTAAGCTTTTTATGAATATCTTCAGAGTTAAATTATCTTCCTACAAGTTGAGTTAAGTTTTCAAGCTTATTCAAAAAAAAATAGGAAAAATATGAGGTTCCATGTGACAATTGTATGCAATACAAAAGGTGATTATGAGATCATGAGAATAATAGTACCTATGAGCCAAGATTGGCTAAGTTCTTGTTATGGCATATTATGTGCATTCAAAGTTCATATCATACATGGCATATTATGCATGAACTTTGAGCTATAATCGGAGGTAAGGGGCCTATTGCCCGAAAAACTATATATTTTACAAATGGCCATAGGTTGGCAATATGATACCGGTTAGCTACTGGAAGAGACCGCCACTGCTAGCATTTGGTTGGGTATGCCATGCATTTGCATCAATATATATATATATATATGTATTCACGACATACGATTACACGATCATACCATGCATATTTGTTTACTATGAGGTCGGATGTCGTCCATGGAGGCTATCAGAGTTTCAGTGTCAGGTGGTATCTCTATTATTTTTTTACATCAACTATGTGTGATTCTACTTTCTGCCTTACATACCAATACATTGTAATTTGTACTGATGTCCCGTTGCCTGGGGACACTGCATTTTGTTCGTGCGTGCAGGTCCAGGTAGGGACTCTAATCGACCCCTCTGCTAAGATTTCGATGTTTAGCTGTGAGTTGGTTAGCTCCACCTCTTCATGGAGCTTTCATAGTATGGTTACTTTTTTTGTACAATTTGGGTATAGTTGGGGCCTTGTGTCGACAATGCTTATGACACTCTTAGAGGCTATTGTGGACATAGTATGTTGGGTTTCTTTTTGCAGCTTCCACTTTCCAGCCCATAGGCCTGGCATGTATATATGTGTGTGTAGGAATGTATGTCTCCAATCGCGGCCTCATCGGCCAGCTAGTATTTTATTATTTTGGTTCGTCTACTTTTAGTTATATGCCTTATTGTTATTCAGGTCATGACCTTAATGGTCCAGGCTTAGTATTCAAATATTATGCTGCCTGATCTGTTGGGGCCCCAGTTTTGTTAGCTAGTATGTTTAGAGACTAACTCAGTCAAATACAGTATCGAGGGCCAGCCGTGCCTCCCCTAGTTTGGGGCATGACAGTCCATTTGAGGCTTTTGGATCAATCGGCCCAATAACATATATGCCCCAGGCAGCGAATGGCCAGGGTGCTGACATAGGATGTAGTTCGGTTGGCAGTGCATGAATCAAATCACCGTGCACCTGACATTCATGACATTTTCGAATGAAGATGAAGCAATCTTTCTCCATGGTCTTCCAATAATACGCGCTCAGAGTATTTTCTTTTCCAGTACGTGCCCATTCATATGAGGTCCAAACACTCCTGAGTGCACTTCCTGCATAATTCTTCCGGCTTCCTCGGTGTCAACACATCTCAGCAAATTGTGATCTGGAGTCTTTTTGTACAAGGTATCACCACTCAAGAAGAAGCTACTTGCGTGCTGTCGAATGGTTTTCTTTTGCTCCCCGGTGGCTTGCTCGGGATTCTCTTGTGTTTTCAGGAATCTCTTGATATCATAATACCAGGGCTGTGTGTTGGACTCTACTTCGGTCATATTACAATACCCCTGCCTTTCTTTGATTTGGATTTTCAAAGGATAAACGTAGGCATTTCCGGGGTAAAGTAACATGGAAGCCAGAGTTGCGAGTGCGTGCCAGCTCATTATGACTACAAGGAATGTACCTGAATTGTACCGACCTGAATCGTTTGCTGAGATCCTTCACATGATGTCTATAGGGGATGAGTTTAACTTCTTTTGTTTCCCATTCTCCTTGAGCCTGTCGTATGATCAAATCTAAATCCCCCATGATTAACCATTCCTCAACATCTTGGTCAATGGCCATTTTCATGCCCATGATGCAAGCCTCGTATTCAGCTGTATTGTTGGTGCAGATAAACCGAAGCCTGGCTGTAGCAGGATACTGCTGACCCGTGGGTGAGATTAAATTAGCCTAATTGCTACGCCTTTTGCGTTACTGCTCCGTCGAAGAACATTTTCCAAGAGGGGATGTCTTCATATGTTACTTCCACCGAATTCACTTCTTCATCAGGGAAATAGGTATTCAAAGGATGATATTCATCGTCAACAAGATTTTTGGCCAGATGATCTGCCAATGTTTGAGCCTTCATTGCAGTACGAGTGGCATAAACTATGTCGAACTCAGTGAGAAAGATTTTCCATTTTGCCAATCGCCTGGTGGCATCGGTTTTTGGTCTATATACCTCAATGGATCTAGCCTGGTTACGAGGTAGGTGGTATGAGCTTGCAGGAAATGCCTCAACTTCTGAGCCACCCACGTTAAGGCACAACAGGTTCTTTCTAGCAGCGTGTACTTGGCCTCGTAACTAGTAAAATTCTTGCTCAAATAATAGATGGCTTGCTCTTTCTTTCCCGGGGGGTCATGCTGCCCGAGAATACAACCAAAAAAGCTTGCGCTTTAATATACTACATTCACAATTCAAGCACTTAATCTTCTCAAACAATTCACTTGCCACATACCATATGCAACATAGCTCTTACTTTCATTTAAGCACTTCTATACTCCCACTAGCAATAATTATTAAGAACTGGACGTATGTATTTTTTTATATACTTTCACCATCATTTTTTTATTTTCTTTTCTTCTTTTTTTAAACACACTCCCTACATTAAAGTTCATCAGCTAGTGACTTTTGATTTCAACTTTTAGTGCACCAACGGACCTTTCATGGTTCCAATAAAAATCTACTCCTCAATATCTCACCTTACTTCTTTTAGCGACTAAGTGCCTTAGGAGGTAAAAATTTAATCAGTCTCAAACTAAGAACAAAATAAGGGTATTGCTTGTAATGTGGTTGCCAAAGAAAAGGTCTATAGGATCAAAGGGGCTAGCAACGGATTTTTTTTTATGTGACAAGCACATCCATGACCAAGCAATAAACGCCTACATCATCTCCAAAATTATCAAAACTTATCATTTCGCTTCGATTAACACGTGGGGCAAGTTCTAGACTACACATGATAGTATAGAAAATCACAAATCCTCACATACACGTTGCACGTGACTCAATCAAGACGGTTCTTGTTCAACTCTCAAGTCAAGCAAGCACACATAATTGAATAATTTAAGCAATATTACATTATGTGGCATACGAGTCGAACAACTGAGAAAAGGCATCACAAAATAGACCATTTACTTTACTTAGGCTTCACAATTCAAATCAAATACACGAAAAAATAGAATGTATATCATAGCCTAATGTGCCAGCATCAACCATGTCAATGAGTATCTCAAGTGACTCAGTTTCTTCCTATTCTACTCCTAGAAAAATAAAGTACCCGGTTCGAGCTACATCCTTGGAAAAGAACCGGTGCCTAAAGAAAAATCAAGGAATACTACCTAACTATTCAGAAAATCAAATATAAAAAAATTTGATGTTTTTAATCAGACTTATCCCTCAAGAAAATTATCCAAAAGATCCAGTCGGGGAAAGTCTGAACCTTTTCTAATTTTTTGTTTCAATTTTTTTTCTATTTTTTAACAAAAACTACTATTACACTAAAAATAGTACTATAATGAAGCTAAGATAGCACAGAAAGTCACCCAGACAATCTCCTCATCCCATACTTAAAATTATGCAATGTCCTTAATGCACACTGAAAATAACAAGAGGGTAAAAGAGACTCCCTGGTAGGTCAAAGTCCGAAGAATTAGTAGCTCACAGGATACTCAGACTTCTCCCAGGTATGATCCCTTGTGCGGGTAGCTCACACTTAGTTTCAACCACTTGCTTGATTTTGCACATGCCTATTGGCTTTGACCCTATGATTCTACTCCTACAAAAATACAAAAAACAACACTGCAAATAATAACACATTAAAAATAAATAAGCAAAAGTAAAAAAGAAAAATAAAATTGGGTTGCCTCAAAACAAGCGCTTGATTTAACGTTGCGGCACGACACCATCACTTTAATCACTTTTCCTTCAACTTTGAGGATATAAACTGCACCCCCAATTTTGCATCATTTTTCCTGTCTCGTTCGTGGGACAGTAGTGTAAAATAAAGGAACCAAATAATAGGTATCGCATCTTGCACTTATTGGCCTTTAAGTGAGGAAAGTCGTTTTGTCTCCTCAGTGTCGCAAATTTCAGAATATAAACACTTTGTTCCTCATCCAATAACTCATCCATATGCTCAAATGGATCAATTCTCGTATCACCAACCAAACACAATGTTGAGTGTTTAGAATGAGGTCCAATACGCTCCAACTCCAAAACTATTTATTTTTTACATCCTATATTTTGCACTCTTCCTCAAGCTCGGTGTCATTAATAATTTGGTCAAATAGTTGGAATTCCTCTTTCCACTCCACGATTTGGCCATTATCTACGACAATTAGTTTGAGCCAAATTGGTCTATCTCTTGCTTGAGCTCAATTCTTCCTTCTATTAGTTGTTTTGTCATATTTGAAATACCATCATAGATAAACTCTTGAGATTTTATCAATTGAGATTGTTCTTCTAGCCAAGATTGGCTCACTATATCTGATTCTTTAAAAAAATTCTCTTGCTGGTACTCACTCTGTTCATTTAGTTCTTCCATGTTGGCCTTTATTCTTGTGATTTCTGCCCTCATTCTTTTCATATCTTTTTTGAGTTCATCCTGTTGCTCTGCTACTTGCCTCAAAATATCCCTAATATATAGGGCTATGCATAATTTGGTAAATACTGAATTATCATACCAAATCCGAAAATTTTGGTATTTGATATCCGATATTATGGTATTCAGTATGTTATTTGATTTAAATTTTTGAAAATAATTGGCATTAGGTATGGTATTTGGTATTTTAAAATAAAATACCGAAAAACTGATACCATACTGAAATATTTATTATATTACACAATACACATATTATTAATTATATCATAATATAAAAATCTAAAATTTTAATTTCTTTTTTTCTCTAAGTTCATCAATTAAATCTAAGCATGTAACAAGACGTTTCTAGTGATCAAATTTATTTTTTTATGTATTGTTTTCTCACTCTCGAGTGATTTTTTTAATTTTGGACAAAATATTTGTCAACAAAAGTTTTTAGTTTTGTACTTTTGAGTACTTTAATTAAGAATAGGGAAAAGGTCTAAAAATGTCACTCAACTTTCAGAAATGGTCTATCCATGGTTGTTAGTCAATAATAGCATGGATGAACCATTTCTTTAACGGCAGTGGCATAAAATGAGCATTTTTTAACGGATGGCATGGATAGATTATTTCTGAAAGTTGAGTGACATTTTTAGCCTTTTCCGTTAAGAATATTACAGTCTATGACTCTATCACTAGTAAGTACTCAAACCGAATAAACTGAAGTTACCGTACCGAATTTAATTAGCTATGGTATTTGCATTTTAAGAAATCGAATACCGAAAATACCATACCGAAATATCTAAATACAATACCATACCGATCGACGAACACCCCTACTAATATATGCATCATGTTTCATATCCCGCACTTTACTACCCCTCGCAAACTCACAAATATTATTACAAACATCATAAAAAGAGTTCTGAGAAGGATAATAAGAATCAGGACAATCATCTCAATGACCGCCTTGACAACCATACACATTACAATAATTTCATTCGTATGATTGAGATCACAATTTTGCCACAAGTGTGGTCCCCCACAATACGAACAAGGATCACCATAATATGAATAATCAATATTCGACCAATTATCATTCCAAGATGTCATATCAACAAAGATAGTAAATATTAAACTAAGATAAAAATAATTTTAAAAACTTGAGTAGACAAAAAGTAAAAATAATCTAGTATACTAGTTAATTTCTAAGACCCCGGCAACAGCACCAAAAAACTTGTTGCTTCCAAATGCACATGTAAGGATACGTGGTCGACAAGTAATATAGGATTGTAAGTCCAGATACCGTACCCACAGGGACTTGTGATTAACTATCAACTAAGTTAAACCTAACAATTAATCTATTCAAGCGATTTCCAAAGTATAAATATTTAACTAAAGATAACCTAGAGTAGTACACTAAGAAACAAAGGAAACAAATCGGCGAACATAGACACAAATTCAGTGCGAGAGAATATTATAGAGCTATGGGTTAGCTAACAATCCCGTTGAGTTATCTACCTATATTATCTAATTAATTTATCTAGTTAATCGATTGACGAGGTTAATGTTGCTCGTAGCCTTCTCCCGAAGTACAACTCGCTTATTCAAGCTAACCTAACTCCTATATTCCTATGGAATTAGAATTAACAAGAATGTATTTATAGTTACCGTATAATAACCAAGAAAGCAATTAGGTATATTCATGTCCTAACCTCAAATCTTTCCCTCCCCCCTCCCCCACCCCTCCCCCCCAGAGCTAAGATCTTGCTCTACTCAATCTTATATGCAATCTAGAATTTCCTCTCCGGAGTTAAATCTTAGATTCGTAGATAGTATTCAATTGGTGATCAAACAAGCAAATAATTAAGCGCAAGATTAAATAAATAAATCAATATGATAAAATAATAATAACAATTAAAGCTTCAAACTGCAATGTTAATATAGCCCCTAAAACTCTAGAACTAATAATCTATGAAACTAAAAGAAGAAAAACTATTTAGAAGCCTCCTCCAAGCGTGGGTTGTGTTCCTCCGGTTGTGTCACTCTCTCGATCTTGGTCAACCCGGCATGATTTAGTAGCCAAATTCTCCCACAACAGAAACGAATGATGTCCGCTTATCGAGGACGTCTAAAGCTACGACCTTAACAAGCAGAGGGAGTAACTGTATAGGTCCACATTTGGTAACCATGACGGGATCGACCACGACACAACGACTGATGGTCGTTGTGATAAGGGCCGACGACCAGAAGTGGGAAGTTGAGATTAGATAATAATGGTAAATTAAACTTGGGAAGAGACAGAAAGAATATTCTTTTGGATATTCTTTATATTGTAATTTCTTAGGATTTTTTGGTGAATCTCCCTTATAAATAGGAGAATTAAGATAATGAACAATGAGTGGATCTGCCTTTTTAAGAACTGATACATATTGTAAAGGAAAAAAAGAATATACGATAGAGTTGTCTTACTCACTTTATTCAAGCACATGCTATTTAACCTTTATCCATAAGTCTTAAGATTTCACATTCATATCAATTGCTTATCTTTTCACGTCGTGAGAGACATGAAGCACCCAATCACCATAATCATTTGGGTGATAATTCCTTCACTCTACAACCCTTGTCGTTTCTTATATTTATTGCATATTTAAGATATTGCATATTTTGTCAATCATAGCACATTAAGCTCACTGATTAATGCTCCTTATCTCTTCTCGCTATACCAGAATTTCCTTCTATTTGGTTTGAAATTTATTAAGCTCAATTAGGATTCACCCTATTAATTTATTACTAATTAGTTTAGTATTTATTTGCTCAAACAGAATTGAGATATAGATTGTTGCATGTTCTTGCTGAAGTATTGGTTATGCTTAATTATCTATGTATAGAAAAGAAGCCAGGGAAATAAATGGTGGGTTCAGAAGAGAAAGTTCAAACTGTCGCCAACTCGCCATATGTGAGTTGAAAATAGAGGTATTACTCACATAATAACAAATAAGCAATCATAAATGGACCCGGAAATCCCAGACAGTCTGTTTTCCAACAGACCAACAGAACAGATAATGGACTGTAGGCTAATTGCAGCTACTTCAAGCTCGAGCCATGCATTATTATCGTTTACAAACATACGTACAAATCTATCTGTAGTTAACTTCTTTTATATGACGGTGCCGTTCGACTAACTTATGAGTACTTCGATTAATTCCTAATACAATTTTTACTTTCGCTGTAATTTGAACTTGAGACTTCATGATTGTTCCAACTTAATTGATGGCGCCGCTTAGCCACATCCTTGGATGCTATCTGCAATTAACTTATAAATGATTAATTGTACAAGTACATTATTTTTACACCCATCTGTATATATACATAGAACTTAGACCCATATACAAAGATCTATCAGTTATCCATTACTTACACCTTTTACTCTTAAACGGGTACTCCAGTTAATGATTCTGCACGTCCTTTTCTTATTTATAACCCCATAACAGTGACAAGTCAAGGACTTTAATGTAACCAACCCTAGCCTCTCCAAAATTTTCTGGAAAAATGAAAATATATCGATATGATGGGCATCACAAAATCCAAGGAGTTGCTTGGTTAGATGGTCACACAACTTGGATTAATTGCCATCAAAGTCATCTATCCTTCTTTTTGTCTTACAGGTGTCCTTCCATGGTAATCTTGATCGAATTTTATATTTTTCAGCAGATTTAAGGAGTAGAAATTAAAAAAGGAGGCCGAGGGATAAAGTATCACGCATTTATGCAAGATCGATAAAAAGATAGTACCTCTTGGGATGTAATGTAGACAATCTATCTTAATACAAGTACTAATAATGGTTTTTATGGTTTGAACATAATTTTAAAATTTTGGAATTCTACTGTAGCATGCATGTAGTGTCACTATCGGCTGAGACAGTTATTTCTCTTATGTGTACTCCATTCCAATTACTTGACAGTGGGATCACCATTCCTAAGGAAACAAGAATTGGCAGACGTGACGAAGTCAATGATAACTGCTACTGCGTGCTCCCAATAATGCTTACTTTTCAGAACAAAAAGATAAACTGTCTGTCCCTCCTAAATTTCTATAACCCACGCCCACCAGCCAATTTTTTCTTTCTTTTTTTAATTTTACTGAATAAATAAGAATAGTAAACCTTGAGCTAAAGAAAGTAAAATGGAAAAGATACTAGTAAAGAAACTCTAACGAGATGCCAGTAGCTTGGAGGTTATTGATTCAAACTCTCGTGATATATGATTCAGATTGTGTTGTTTTGGCTAATGAATTGTAGGTTATTGATTGGCAAATTACTCAATTATACTTCAAAAGAATGTGAAAGACTGAATGCCGTTAACTTTGAATTTGGACGTCAAAACACAAAACCAATAGATGGTCAAAGATTCTTTTTTCTTAGACATCTCAAATTATTTACCGATCTTTATAGAAAGGAAGATTATATTGTTTCCACTTTATCTTCAACGCTATCAAGTTGCATGAAATATGGCTCTTTCTTCTCTTTCCCCTGTTCAGGAACTTGTATGGTCGAAATCTTACAAACGAGAATCGGCACAAAAAGGAACAGTGAAGGATCGATTAAGCTGTGATTGTATCCATAAAGCACCATAACGACGAGCATCTCGGCCACGGCCGAGGTCGAACCATCTGAAAGCTTCTATGGTGAAGTACACACTATGGCATTTAGAGAGGTCGACCTAAAGTGTGATTGGCATATTAAAGTATCCTGGCTAAGGGCCGTTGGGTAGAGGAGAATATATATATATACTAGGTAAGAGAATGAGGAGAGAGGGCTTTTCCTCCTCTCTTAACAGAGAGGAACTGAAGAATCTTTCTCTAAAAATAAGAGAAGGTTTAGAACTTGGTTAGGCGCGTGATCTTGACCAAGTTAGGTGCATCAAGGGCGAGGATGGTAGAGTTCTGATGGGGGAGTCCCAAGTCAAGCAGAGGTGGCAGGCGTACTTTCGAGACTTACTTAACGAGGAGGGGGATCGTAATATAGATCTAGGGGAGTTGAGGAATTCAGAGCAACATAGAGACCTTGGGTACTGCAGGCGCAATAGGGAGGAAGAGGTCATGGGGGCTTTGCGTAGGATGAGTAGGGGTCGAGCGACCGGGCCTAACGAGATCCCGCTGGAGTTCTGGAAATGCATGGATAGGTCAGGAGTGGAGTGGCTATCAAGGTTGTTCAATGCGATCTTCAGGACCAAAAGGATACCGAAGGAGTGGAGGTGGAGTACAGTGGTGCCTTTGTACAAGAACAAAGGGGACATCCAGTGCTGCAGCAACTATAGGGGTATCAAATTAATAAGTCACACTATGAAAGTTTGGGATCGGGTGATCGAGGCGAGGGTGAGGGAGATGTCATCTATATCCGTGAACCAGTTCGATTTCATGCCGGGCCGCTCCACTACAGAAGCTATCCACCTTGTCAGGAGGCTGGTGGAGCAGTTCAGGGATAAGAAGAAGGACCTGCACATGGTGCTTATAGATTTGGAGAAGGCGTATGACAAGGTCCCAAGGGAGGTGTTATGGAGGTGCTTGGAGGCGAAGAGCGTGCCGGAAGCCTACATCAGAGTAATCAAGGACATGTACGATGGAGCTAAGACTAGGGTTAGGACGATGGGTGGCGACTCAGATCATTTTCCAGTGGCTATGGGGCTCCATCAAGGATCCCGCTTAGCCCTCTTTTATTTGCCTTGGTGATGGATGCTCTAACCCGTCATATTCAAGGGGATGTGCCTTGGTGTATGCTATTTGCTGATGACATAGTCTTGATAGATGAGACGAGGGTCGGTGTTATTGAGAGGCTAGAGGTATGGAGAAAAACTCTCGAGTCTAAGAGTTTCAAAATAAGCAGATCTAAGACAGAATACCTGGAGTGCAAGTTCAGCGCCGAGCCGAGCGAAGTAAGCAGGGACGTGATGATTGGATCTCAGATCATCGCCAAGAGGGACAGTCTCAGATATCTTAGGTCGGTGATTCAGGGGGACGGAGAGATTGACGGGGACGTCACTCATCGCATAGAAGCAGGGTGGTCAAAGTGGAGGCTTGCATTAGGAGTCCTGTGTGACAAGAAAGTCCCGCAGAAACTCAAGGGGAAATTTTATAGAGCTGGGATTAGACCTGCCATGTTTTATGGGGTGGAGTGCTGGCCAGTGAAGAACTCTCATGCTCAGAGAATGAAGGTTGCGGAGATGAGGATGCTCAGGTGGATGTGCGGGCTCACCAGGTTAGACAAGATTAAGAATGAATTTATTCGAAAGAAGGTGGGGGTGGCCCCGGTGGACGAAAATATGCAAGAAGCGAGGCTGAGGTGGTTCGGGCATGTGCGAAGGAGAAGTCCTGATGCCCCGTTGAGGAGTTGTGAGCGGCTGGCGATGGTTGGCGTACGACGAGGCAGAGGGAGGCCTAAGAGGTATTGGGGAGAGGTGATTAGGCATGACATGGCTAGAATGCGGGTTTCCAAGGACATGACCCTTGATAGGAAAGTCTAGAGGTCTTGTATCAGGGTTGTAGGATAGGGGCTCCTAGAGTTTTTTGTACTCCTCACCCGGGGTTGGGTGAGGCTTGGTAGGGCTATTCAAAGATGATTTGTGTATTGGACGGTGTCTTCCTTATGGTAGTTATTTATGGTAGTTACTGTCTGATATTATTGCATACTATTTTATTTACAGTTTTTATGTTTAGATAATTTATTTACGTTGTTTCTGCTGGAGTTACTAATGCTCTTTTGTTTTTGTTTTTGATTTTCTTTCCTTCACTGAGCCGAGGGTCGATTGGAAACAGCCTCTCTGCCCTTTTGGGTAGGGGTAAGGCCTGTCTACATATTACCCTCCCCAGACCCCACTTTGTGGGACTATACTGGGTAGTTGTTGTTGTTTTTGTTGTTTAGAACTTGGTTGTTGATCTTTTGTAATCATCATTATGAAATCAATAAAGACATATCCCATAAGCCTTTAATGGTGCACCTTCTTTTTCTTCTTTATTTTACATTACGAAGTAGTAGCATCAAGAATGTAATCCCGTCATATACCTTTAATATCTTTTATAATCTTAAATAGTTCATGAGCTTAACCATATATTATTTCTCCTACTTAATATTCTTTGATCTAGAGTTAATTATCTTTGACTAGGATTTAACCACTATTTTCTTATTAATTTTTTTTAAGAAAAGGTTTAACATTTTTTTGGTAAAATAATTTGGCGGCGTCTGTGGGGATTTTCTAGCCAAAGCCTTAGTTCCATCTAGATCCAAACATTGTCTTAGCTCTATCTCCCATTCGATGAAGTTTCATCCTTTCATTATGAATGTCGACTTGCAAAACCGGTTGATATACCTCCGGAACCTCCAAACCTACCAAGGGAAAATCCTTACGCGAAACCGGAGGTGTACCTGGTGTACGCACGAAAGCCGCGGTGCGCCATAGCAACAGCCCCTAGGCATTGTGAACATGAGCTGTTATGTGGGGTATACAACTACGCGTACCAAACGCGTCTGTAATCCCATTTCCTGGCTAGTAACCAAAACCTCCTACATCCTGCGCATTTCGCCTTCCCTCCCACTATATGAGATGATGCTTGCTGTGTAATTTACTGACTAAGATATTCCTCGATTGTATATTTGTGGTATGGCTTACATTTTTGCATCCTTTGCACACCTGAGACTGACAAACTATGACTCAAACCAAGACACTAATGTGGGAAGTGAATCGTCCGCCCACAAAATGCCAAAGCTCAACTAATGACGAGGCCGAGCGTAAAGCTGAAGCCAACATCAGGGCGGAAACTAGTATCAGAATACAGAACCAGGCAAGCCGCCTTGCGGCGCGATCCCTAAATCATTGCTAGACGAGGGAAACATGGCCAATTCCCCTCTTTCGTCAGCTAAACAGCCGACCAAGTAACAAATTATTCCATGTACTTCTAACCTGCTATTCCTTCTTTAAAAAAATAAGAAAATAAGTGGAAAAGATGACAGGGATGCCCTCCCAAATTTGCGAACAAAGACTACCCGACATACATGCTCTAAATTCCTCCCAACGGAGAACAACAAATCGAGAAAACCCTCCACACCGTACCATACTACAAATAACAGACAAACGACTCAGAGAAAGCCGACATCATTAAGAAACAATCTCCACAGTTTGGGACTGGGCGATAAGCCCATATAACGTACAATATTCCCAATACAGGCAAAACTTGAATATGAAAAGATTTCACATATGCTTGCCATGGCAATGCTGTGCCAATTCGGCCAACTAAATACTATAGGTCATGTCTGAACTTCATTCAGACCAATCGATCCTCAAGGTTCATAGAAGCCCAAGCAATAAGTTCATCACCCGTCCCATCAACAGTCTATGCAGGCCGAGCAATAAAGGGACTAGATAGACTGGGGCTCACCCTGACACATGTATAAATGATACAACAATGAGTAATACTCTCCAATATAAACAAAGTAGAATGCAACATTCCCACCACTCCATTGAGCCCACATATCGCCAACAGAAAGAAAAATTCAACCCCGTTCGAATCACCAAGTTAAAGTTCGACCTCACTTGAACTCATAATGGGTTACAACTCGACCTCACTCGAATTTACACCCTAACGGCCCCCAGCCATCACCAAGCGAAGGTAAAATCTGACCTCGTTCAACAAGTTAAAGTTCAATCTCACTCGAACTCATGGGTTAAAACTCGACCTCGCTCGAATTTACACCCTAATGGCCCCCGTCATCGCCAAATGAAAGTAAAATACGACCTCATTTGAGTCAACAAGCTAAAGTTCGACCTCACTCGAACTCATAATGGGTTACAACTCGACCTCACTTGAATTTACACCCTAACGCCCCCCGACCATCGCCAAGCGAAAGTAAACTTCAACCTCGTTCGAATCAACAAGTTAAAGTTCGACCTCACTCGAGATCATATCAGGTTACAACTCGGCCTCGCTCGCAGTTACACCTAATGACCCCCAGCCATCGCCAAGAAAAAGTAAAATTCAAATCAACAAGTTAAAGTTCCACCTCACTCGAACTCATAACGGGTTACAACTCGACCTCACTAGAATTTATACCCTAACAACCCTGGCCATCGCCAAGCAAAAGTAAAAATCGACCTCATTCGAATCAACAAGTTAATGTTTGAACTCACTCAAACTCATAATGGGTTAAAACTCGACCTCGCTCAAATTTACACACTAATGGCCCTCAACCATCACCAAGTGAAAGTAAAATTCGACCTCGTTCGAATAAACAAGTCAAAGTTTGTCCTTGCTCGAACTCATAATGGGTTACAACTCGACCTCGCTTGAATTTACACCTAAATGGCCCCCGACCATCGCCAAAAATTCAACTTTCATTCAAGCTAATAAATTTTAACCACGCTTAAACTAACAAAGTAAGGTTCAACCCCGTTGAACTAACGAAATGAGACATGAACTCGCTCAAATCAGCAAGCTAAATTTGACCTCATTCGAATTCCCAACTAAAAATCAGGGACTCAACACGGGAATATCTTAAGATGTTGTTCAAGAATGGATGAGAAAGAGAGTTTGAGATATGAAACCAAATCCAAACAAACTATTTTGTTCATATACATATATATACACGACTACGTCATACAAAAAGCCGAAAGGGTGCCCCTATAAAAAGAGAAACAAGCAACAACAAAAGAAACAAAAAAGAGCTAATTACAAAAGTTACAAAAACTTCACTCGGCCTCATTTCCACCAACATCCTTGTCAACATTTTCATTATCAGAAGAGATTCCATCTTCAATCTCAGCACCCTCACTGGCCTCCGATGTCACAGGGTCATAACTGCAGGCAAGACGAGCACTGCATGCCTTAATCCGAGCATCTTTAAGAACGGCCTTAGGAATGCTCCCCACCACCCACAAACCCTTATATATATCTCGTTGGGCCTCAGCGTGGACCTATAGCTCGTACAAATGGCGGGGAAATCAATAGAGGAAAATTCCTGAGGGGGGCCTAAGCCAATAGCTTCGCCTTCTCGGCCTAGAGAGCCACAACTTGGTCTCCCAAGTTTGAGGCATCCCGCTCGAGCTCATCGATCCGCTCCTTGAGCCTTGCCTCTCTTAGTGTATAGACCTAAGGACGTAGATAATGTCTTCCAGTGCAGCCGCCCTCACTAAAGCCGCCACTCGGGCCCCTCGACCCTCTTCAACTCGACCACCTTATTTTCTAGCTCAGCCACTTTCTCCGTCCACTCTGCACTTAGATTAGCAACTCTAGTGGCATTCTACTCAGCTCAGCTCGCAAGGATAACACCTTTGCCTAAAGATCCTCGCATTCAGTCGCAACCCCTTTGCCCACCTCGAGCTCCTCATCTTTGGTCCTAATCAGCCCTCCAATCTTGCTATATCTGCACATAGACAACATCATATCCTCGTCCTTCATCTCCAACTCCTCCTTGAAGGATTGAGTACTATTGCCCACCCTAAGTTGTGTGTGCATCTCACGACACCAATTGTGATACCGGTGGTACTTTGTGGCCGTTTTCAGAAAGACATCAGCCCGCGTCTTAGCCCGACGAGTACTCTCGATCTCCACCATGTAAGTTTTAGGAAGAAAGGAAGAATCAACGAAAGTAAATGGCACAAATCAAAGAAAATAACAAAAGGAAAATCACCCTCAAGGTCATCCCGGCTACACCGCGCGACAAACCGGAATCACTAATCTCCTAAAGGTATTTGCTTTCGGAGGTGGCGCTCAGAAAGTCAAATTGGGGCACCAAATCCACTGTGTCCTACAACAGGTTAAAATTTGATGGAATTTCAAGTGCACGGTAAGGGCCTTCCGCCCTCACATCGACCCTGGTAAAATCTTCCCCGAACATTCACATGTCCTCAGGATTGATATCAAAATCAGATACATAATCATGTACCACTACGCTTTTCAACCTCTCAGTAGCTTAAAGGGGGTATAGTCCTACTGAGATGTCGATGGACTGCTCGAAACAATTGCGGCGGCCTCCAAACTCTGTCCCCTACTACGGCAACTTCTTCCACGAGGTATCTCCTCTATTCCCAGACTAGCATCACCGCGGGCTCCAGAAACCGTCAAAATGGGGTCGCCCCTCGAGGGCATTTCAATCAAAGATGCTCCCTCTTACATTAACATCCACATCTTTAACGGAGCCTCTTCACCACTACCATGAGAAAGTTCATCCGTCGAATGGACTATGGAAACCGGAGTGTCCAACCGAATAGAAACCTCCAAACGAATAGTCTCGGAAGTTGACACGGTTCGTGGAAATACAAGACTTTGGATACCCTCATTCACAGTAACCCATGGTATAGGCCGGGCAAAAGAAGTCGGCTGACGGAAAGCTGGGAGGGGAGCCCTGCCTTTCTCTCTCCTCTCGGACCTACCAATAATAGAAATTAAACCAAACAAAGACATAATGTAAAGAAATAGAAGGAGCAAAGAACAAAGAAACTAAGACCGAAATAAGCCGACTCACCAGCGGAGGTTTGCGCCCAAACCTTATGTGGAAAGGCACCCACTCGCGGATCCTCATCATGTGGGGCAAAGTCGAGATCTCCCATTGATAACGCCCAACTATGCCCTATTAAAAGGACTAACCGATCGTTGCAAATTTTATCCGGTTTACAAGTCCAGAATCGAATCCCACAGAGAACTAAGTCTTAGCTACAATTGTTCAATATTGCCAAGAAGACAAGCTCGAATAATTTCTATGTTATAGATATTAATATTCTTGTGTTTAACGAATTAACTAACAAATTAAATTAGTAAATTACAACTAAAGATACTAAGGGTTAGAGACCATATTAAGGAGATCAGAATCCTTCCTGCTACGTCTTTTATAATTTTGCATAAGTGTTCTCTACCAATCATGAGCACTCTGATAGTCATAACTCTCTATCGAGTAATTACCATAATTTACTAGAAATATGCTCCCAAATTACGCTAGCTGGCATTAAGTACGACTCACTCGGATCGCACCAAGGTTGTGTTATCCCTAATCCCATTTTAAGCCCTCCGCATTGATTCATCATATACGTTAAGAGTGATGTTGTTCAACAACTACCTAAATATGCATCTCTCCCGAGTTATATACACTAAATAGGCACAGTCAATTAAGAGCTCTTCAACCAACCGCAATATAGACATAGTTGAACAAATAGGGAAAAAGCTACAGCAAATTTATATTAATGTAACAAGAAAATCATCCTCCAATAGATTCCAGCAAAACCCTAGATAACAAATTAGCTATTCATAATAGTATGCATAACTACAATACAAGAATTCATAACCAATAATGGAAATAGGAAGAAGGAAGTGAAAAAGTCATAGAAGATTTTTCTGCCTTGCTCCTAGTGTGTTCTTGCCTCCTTAGGTCGAATCCTCGGTCTAATATCGATCTCCCGAATCCTTAGTCTAATATCAATCTCCCTAGCCTCCTTAGGAAAAGTATGGCCACTCTTTATCAAAATAGCATTTTACATGTATTTATTCCAAATAGGGTCGGGCCCTGATGAAACATCTTTCCTGCGCGAAATAGGAAAATCACTCTGTAAAATTTTCACTACCGTGCCGCATGGGGTGATGTGCCATGCGGTGTGATTGTGGGGAAGTTTAGAGAGCTGATTCTGATAGATTGCAGGAATTTTCCACATGCGCGGCACGCCCGCGCTTCTCCATGTGTTGTGATAGTGGGAATTCGTGAAAATGCAAAACATGACAGTTGTATCTTCAAATATCTTTCCAACAATAGATTGTGGAGCCCAAACGGAGTTCTGAGTGAAAAGTTATGTGCATTTTACTAGGCAATGCACTGTCTGCCTGCTCGATTCTTCGTTTCGTTCTTAATTATCATCCGTTGATCCCCGAACACTATCTCGGCTTGATTCCTTGGGCTTTTACTTAGAGTTCAAAGCTCCAACTTACTTGAATTAATTCCATAAAATCTACATAGCTCGGAATTACTCTTACAAGGCATAAAATACACAATTAGTGCAAAATACTAGTGATTAAAGTTCAAACTCAATCAAAGTGCAGTAAATTTGAGTGTAATAAAGGACTAAAAATACGTAATTATAGCCCATCATCGCCCATTCGCAAATATTTGCAACTTGCAGAGGAGGTACTCTCTCAGCTGCGGAAACGAAAAACACTTGACAAAATCACTAAAGGGAGACGACCAACAGCAATTTTCAAAAAATATGTAATATAAATAAAAGGAAAGGAAGACCTACGGGCAAAATTCCACGCCTGAAGAAATCCCGCAGGGTTCGATACCATGTGCTCTATTCGGATGTAGAAGAAGTTCTCCCAAATGCAGCTATTTGTCTTTGTCATCCATCTTCACCACCAAAACCTTAGTTCCTCGGTGTCGGGGGTGAATCATCGTGCCCCTATAAAAATAGAAGCGAAGAGGTGAAGCATGTGTTGTAAAGAAATTCCCCGATCGGCCAGCTCCGCGTACTTGATAAGCATAAGGAAGAGCTTGTATACATACGGAGAGAGTTGAGCTGGACACACCTCGTAGAAGCGTTAGAAGTCTACCGCTAAGGAGGGAAAGGGAAGTGTGTATCAAATGACAAAAGGGTATGCATCATTCGAACAATATCAAGGGTGGTGAATGTGCACAAGGTCAAAACCCACTGGAACGAGTTCAATATGCTCAGGGATTCTCCATTTGGCATTAAATGTTGCAAGCATCGCAGATCCATTGTAGGAAGACAGGTTCTGGCTCATCCCCAGCAGGGCTATTGAAGTCAGTCATTGCCTTCCCTGGGCGGGGAACACCTCATCTACCGTCAAAAAACTCTCGTTCTCCGCCGGACTCACTCCCCCTTCGAGTAGAGGTATATCGATTTCCGGCACCGAAGCACCAACAACTCAATCAGGTTTGGAAGAAGCACTAGACATTGTTTTGGGTGACTGTACAGGTTGGGAGTGTAAAGAAAGGAGGGTAACAACCACGAGGATTGTTGGTAGAAGAAGAAGAAGAAGAAGAAGAAGAAGAAGAAGAAGAAGAAGAAGAAGAAGAAGAAGAAGAAGAAGAAGAAGAAGAAGAAGAAGAAGAAGAAGAAGAAGAAGAAGAAGAAGAAGAAGAAGAAGAAGAAGAAGAAGAAGAAGAAGAAGAAGAAGAAGAAGAAGAAGAAGAAGAAGAAGAAGAAGAAGAAGAAGAAGAAGAAGAAGAAGAAGAAGAAGAAGAAGAAGAAGAAGAAGAAGAAGAAGAAGAAGAAGAAGAAGAAGAAGAAGAAGAAGAAAGAATGCCTTAAGATTGTCGTGTGAAAGATTCGGAAACTTTTCCTTATTTATAGAGATATAAATATGTTGGTTTGAGAAAGCAAGAGCTGCCTTTTTAAAAATAAAAAAAGGGGTACGAGAAATAAAGAAACACTCGGAGAACGTGTGCCATAATGATGCCTAACGAATCAATGTCATTTCGCACTGACATAGCGGTCTGACGAAGCATTCAAAACATCACATCATCATCTCGCTAAGAGGAGCTCGCCCATCGAACAAAATGCTTAGATTTATTAAAAAGTTCTTTTATTGACGAGGTTCGCCCATCGAACTCTCCCAAAGACGACCTCAATAGGCGGAGGGACTAACTGTATGAGTCGAAATGTGACCACATGAGAATCGGCACAAAAAGGAATGACGATGGGTCGATTAAGCTGTGGTTATATCCATAGGGCACCATAATGATGAGTATCTCGTCCAAGGCCGAGGTTGAACCATTTGAAAGCCCATATGGCGAAGTACACGCCATGTCACTTAGGGAGGTCGACCTAAAGTGCGATTGGCAGATCAAGGTATCTTGGCTAAGAACCGTTGGGTAAAGGAGAATATCTATTTTACATATATATATATATATATATATATATATATATATATATATATATATATATATATATATATATATATATTGAGAGAGACACACACACACAATAGGTAAGAGAATGAGGGGAGAGGACTTTTCCTCCTCTCGTAACCCAGAGGAACTCGAGAATCTTTCTCTAAAAAACAAGAGAAGGTTTAGAACTTAGCTGCTAATCTTTGTAATCATCATTATGGAATCAATAAAGATAGATCCCATAACCGTTAATGGTGCACCTTCTTTTTCTTCTTTATCGTACATTATGGAGTAGTAGCATCAACAATGTAAGCCCGTCATATATCTTTGATATATTTTATTATCTTAAATAGTTCATGAGCTTAACCATATCATATTTCTCTTATTTAATATTCTTCGATCTAGAGTTAATTATCCTTGGCTAGGATTTATCCCTATTTTCTTATTAATTCGTTTTAAGAAAATGTTTAACACTATTTTGGTAAAACAGAACTAACTGCCCCGCCAACAAATTAAAATCAATAACAACGTACACAACACACCCAGTAAAATCTCACTTGTGGGGAAATTAAATTCAATAATAAAAGAATGGTATATTAGTCAAAGCTTTTGAGTACAGTCTAGACTTGCATAAAATCTCACTTGTGGGTAAATTAAATTCAATAATAAAAATTAGAATGGCATATTAGTCAAATAGTTTCACTACCGTGCCACATGAGGCGATGCGCCATGCGGTGTACTTGTGGGGAAGTTCAGATAGCTGATTCAGACAGACTGCAGGAATTTTCCATAGGCGCGGTGCGCCCCACGCTACTCCACGTGTTGTGATAGTGGGAATTCGTGAAAATGCAAAACACAAAATTTGTATCTTCAAATATCTTTCCAACAATAGATTGTGGAGCCCAAACGGAGTTCTAAGCGAAAATTTATGTGCATTTTACTAGACAATATGCAGTATGCCCCCTCGATTCTTCCTTTCGTTCTTAAGTCTCATCTGTTAATCCTCGAACACTATCCCGGCTTGATTCTTTGGGCTTTTACTCATACTTCAAAGCTCCAAATCACTTGAATTAATTCCATAATATCTACATAGCTCATAATTACTCTTACAAAACATAAAATACATAATTACTGCAAAACACTAGCGATTAAAGTTCAAACTCAATTAAAGTGCAATAAAGTAGAGTGTAATAAAGGACTAAAATATGCAATTATAGCCTATCATCACTCATTCGCAAATATTTGAAACTTGCGGAGGAGGTACTCTCTCGGCTGCGGAAACAAAAAACACTCGACAAAATCACTAAAGAGAGATGACCAACAACTATTTTCAAAAAATATATAATATAATAAAAGGAAAGGAAGGACTATGGGAAAAATTCCACGTCTCAAGAAATTCCATAGGGTTCGATACCACGTGCTCTATTCGGATATAGTAAAAGTTCTCCCAAAAGAGGTTATTGGCCTTGTCATCCATCTTCACCACCAAATCCTTGGGTCCTCGGTGATGAAGGTGAATCATCGTGCCTCTGTAAAAATGGGAGGCGAAGAGATGAATCATTTGTTGTAGAGAAATTCCCCGATCGGCCAGCTCCGCGTACTTGATAAGCATAACGAAGAGCTTGTATACGTACATAGAGAGTTGAGCTGGACACACCTCGTAGAAGCGACAGAAGTCCACCTCCAAGGAGGAAGGGGAAGCGTCTATCCAATGACAAAATGGTATGCATTATTCGCGCAATATCCTAGGCGATGAATATGCACAACGTCAGAACCCGCTGGAACGAGTTCGATATGCTCAGGGATTCTCCATTTGGATTTAAATGTTGCAAGCATCGCAGATCCATCATTGAAAGAACAGGTTCTAGCTCATCTGCAGCAGGACTATTGAAGTCAGTCCTTGACTTCCCTAGGCGTGTAACCACCTCATCTACCGTCAGAAAACTCTTGTCCTCCGCCAGATCCACTCCCTCTTCGAGTAGAGGTATATCGATTTCTGACACCGGAGCACCAACAACTCGATCAGGTTTGGAAGAAGCACTAGCCATCATTTTGGGTGACTGTACAGGTTGGGAGTGTAAAGAAAGGAGGGAAACAACCCGAGGATTATTGGTAGAAAAAGAAATACGAAGAACTGAAGAAGAAGAAGAAAGAATGCCTTAAGATTGTCTTGTGAACGATTCGGAAACCTTTCCCTATTTATCGAGATATAAATATGTTGGTTTGAGAAACCAAGCGCTGCCTTTTTCAAAATAACAAAACGGGCACGAGAAACGAAGAAACACATAGAGAACGTGTGTCATAATGATGCCTGACAAATTTAATGTCATTTCGCACTGACACAATAGTCAGACGAAGCATTCGAAATGTCACATCATCACCTGGCTAAGAGGCGCTCGCCCATCGCTCAAAATGCTTGGATTTCTGAAGAAGTTTTTTATTGACGAGGTGATTTATCCCCTACTTTCTTATTAACTCGTTTTAAGAAAATGTTTAACACTATTTTGGTAAAACAGAACTAACTCCCCTGCCAACAAGTTAAATTCAATAACAACGTACACACCGCATCCAGTAAAATTTCACTTGTGAAGAAATTAAATTCAATAATACAAATTAAAATGGTATATTAGTCAAAGATTTTAACTACAGTCTAGAGTTGCATATATAAGTTAGGATTTAGGAATAGTTTAACATAAATCTTTTTTGTCAAACTACAATACTACACCACTCAAGCAGTGGCGAAGACAGGATTTCTACTATAGTGGTTCAAAAAGAAAAAATTGTGACCAATGAGAACTGAACCAGCAACCTCACAAAGGTTTTAAACCCCTTGGATAACTAAGCTATATTTTTGGGTAGTGACAATAGAATTCAAAATATAATATATAGAGATACAAAACAAATTTTACTATGTGTAAAGAGTAATTTTTGGGCAAGGAAATTCAGGCAAACTCTCTTCCGCCCCCTTAAATCCACCCTTGCTGGAGGTTACAACGAAGTTTAGCTCACGACGCGAGTGCGGCATTCCAAGTTCTTTTATATTATTATTATTATTTTTATTATTATTATTATTTTGGTGAATAAAAGTTTTTATTACCAATGGCAATTTGTACAAGAAAAATAAAACTACAAAGTGACACCCAGTCTGAAACAACTACAAGTTACCTCCAATCACTACTACAACGATTGTGCTGCCAGAGTCTTACTAGACTGGGTAAAAGAAAACTTATTTTTATTAAACCAATGTCTATTTTGTTGAAGCTTTTCCACCCTTCTTAAATACTGAAGCTTTCTTGGAATTAAGTTCATTTCTTATGCATTTGCCTAGCTTTCTTTTGCTCTCTCCGTCCCATTTTAGTTTAAGTACTTTTTTAATTATCCTAAAAAATAATATATTATTATAAGATAAGAAAAAGAACCTGCACATGGTGCTTATCGACTTGGAGAAGGTGTATGATAAGGTCCCAAGGGAGGTGCTTTCGAGGTGCTTGGAGGCGAATAGCGTGCCGGAAGCCTACATCAGAGTAATCAAGGACATGTACGATGTACGATGGAGCTAAGACTAGGGCTAGGACCGTAGGTGGCGACTCAGACCATTTTCCAGTGGTTATGGGGCTCCATCAAGGATCGGCGCTTAGACCTCTCTTGTTTGCCTTAGTGATGGATGCTCTAACCCGTCATATTCAAGGGGATGTGCCTTGGTGTATGCTATTTGCTGATGACATAGTCTTGATAGATGAGACCAGGGTCGGTGTTATTGAGAGGTTAGAAGTATGGAGACAGACCTCTCGAGTCTAATGGTTTCAAAATAAGCAGATCTACGACAGAATACCTGGAGTGCAAGTTTAGCGCCGAGCCGAGCGAAGTAGGCAGGGACGTGATGATTGGATCTCAGGTCATCGTCAAGAGGGACAGTGTCAGATATCTTGGGTCGGTGATTCAGGGGGACGGAGAGATTGACGGGGACGCCACTCATCATATAGGAGAGGGGTGGTCAAAGTGGAGGCTTGCATCAGGAGTCCTGTGTGATAAGAAAGTTTCACATAAACTCAAGGGGAAATTTTATAGAGCTGTGGTTAGACCTGCAATGTTGTATGGGGCGGAGTGCTGGCCCCTGAAGAACTCTCATGTTCAGAGAATGAAGGTTGCGGAGATGAGGATGCTCAGGTGGATGTGCGGGCTCACCAGGTTAGATAAGATTAAGAATGAAGTTATTCGAGAGAAGGTGGGGGTGGCCCGTGTGGATGAGAAGATGCGAGAAGCGAGAATGAGGTGGTTCGGGCATGTGCGGATGAGAAGTCCTGATGCCCCGGTGAGGAGTTGTGAGCGGCTGGCGATTGTCGGTGTTCGGCGAGGCAGAGGGAGGCCTAAGAAGTATTGGGGAGAGGTGATTAGGCAAATGCGGGTTTCCGAGGACATGACTCTTGATAGGAAAGTCTGGAGGTCTAGTATCAGGCTTGTAGGATAGGGGCTCCTAGAGTTTTTCGTACTCCTCACCCGGGGTTGGGTGAGGCTTGGCAGGGCTATCCATAGATGATTTGTGTTTTGGCTTGTGTCTCCCTTATGGTAGTTATTTATGGTAGTTACTGTATTATATTATTGCATGCTATTTTATTTATGTTTCTTATGTTTAGATAATTATTTACACTATTTCTGCTGGAATTACTAATGCTCTCTTGTTTTTGTCTTTCCTTTCCTTCACTGAGCTGGGGGTCGATTGGAAACAGCCTCTCTGCCCTTTCGGGTAGGGGTAAGGCTCGTCTACATATTACCCTCCCCAAACCCCACTTTGTGGGACCATACTGGGTAGTTGTTGTTGTTGTTGTTTATAAGCATACAAATATCCATAACTTATTCTAAACACACATATTTTAAGAAAAACCTTAAATTCTAAGTCCAATCAAACTGGCCACGAAAAATGAGAAGCAAATAGAATACACCTTCCGTTTCAATTTAGATAAGATAGTTTGATTCGACGCAGAATTTAAGAAGAAAAAAGATTTTTGAAACTTGTGACTTAAAAGTATAAGGGGTAAAAACTTTGTGGGTCAAAACATTTTTGTGGTTATAAAAGCTTCTCATTAATGGACATGGATAAAATGAAGAGTTTAAAGTTAAATTTTTTTCAAATTTTAAAATATGCCATTTATTTTGGAACAAACTTACTCCATGGAGTCCACAATAAGAGACCAATTTGCTTTGGGCACACTCATTAAGGAAATACTAAATTCTGAACGAAAATAGTTAGTGTGACTAAACTACCCTTCATTAAATATTGCATCATAGTTATAGTAGCACTTACTTCTCTTCTTAAATGAGAGGAGTAAAACTTTTTAGGAATACGTATATAAGGATAATTTTGAAAAAATAAATTGAACTTTTTCTTGATTATATAAATGGACACTTATTTTGGACTAAAATAAAAAATCAAATTGGTCACTTATTGTTAGACCTATCAAGTGGGTCGATCGACCCACGAACCGGACCACATAACCTATTAAAATTGACCCTTTAAACCGGCCCATGACCCGCGGAACCCTAATCGGACTAACCCATTAATTTAAGAGACCTAGGTCTCGCTATAATATTTTGATCCATTGAACCAGACTGGACCTGAACCGGTAGCTGACCCATGGGTCAATTGGCCCGGACTAGCTCACATATATCTTCAGACAAGTTGTAAAAAATTGAATCCAAATTTTGAAAAAAAAAATTAGTACCATACACTATGAGGTATCTTGTCGAAATAGTCGAATTTCATATGTTTTAGACTATTAGTTATATATTTCTCTAGTTTAATGTTAATAAAGTATGGTTTTTCTTTCATTTTTATTCTAATTGGCTTTAAGGACATGTAGTAAATTGAAGTTTGTATATGTATAATGTTTAAATTTTTCATTATTTATTAGTTTTTACTTTTTCTAATGAATTGGATTAAAGCCATTAGGACCTGGAATTAAGGAGTTACGAGTTACAAGGGTCAAATTCGGACCAACCCGTATAAGAAAATGAATTGATCCGGCC
Source organism: Nicotiana benthamiana (assembly GCA_034376525.1). Taxonomy (NCBI): domain Eukaryota; kingdom Viridiplantae; phylum Streptophyta; class Magnoliopsida; order Solanales; family Solanaceae; genus Nicotiana; species Nicotiana benthamiana. The sequence continues at coordinate 64,587,646 of CM067331.1, read as the reverse complement.
CGATTAAAGACCCACAAGCCAAGAGTTAATGGGTTCGGGTAGGTAGTAAAAGGGAAGTACCTCTAACTAATTTGAAAGTGTTAAGAATAGAATTCTAATTAGAGTGAATGTCTATCTTGTAGAGAGTTTTACTTTGAGGCTAAGTTATTTTTTCTCCTATAAATAGAGGGGTCTTACCCCCATTCTAAACCACCCCATAATTCAATAAGAATTTTCTCTCTCTTTCTCTGCAATATTGCTCTTGTTCTTTTATTGTTTTATAACACGTTATCAGCACGAAGCTCTACTATCTCAAGAATCTCTTTGAGAAAATTAAGGTATTTTTTCTCCTCCTAATTTTATTTTAATTATGTCTGACATTATGAAAAGAAAGTTCGTTGCCCTTGAAATTTCGGGCAAGAACTACATGACATGGGTGTTGGATGCTGAAATCCATTTGGATGCAATGGGTCTTGGAGACGCCATTAAAGACAGAAATAATGCATCCACCCAAGACTGTGCTAAGGCCTTGATTTTCTTGCGCCATCACCTTGATGAAGGTTTGAAAATTGAATATCTCACAGTCAAAGATCCACTTATCTTGTGTAATGGCTTAAAGGAGAGATATGACAACTTAAAGTTGGTCACTTTGCCACAAGCACGATATGATTGGGCTCATCTGAGGCTCCAAGACTTTAAGTCTGTTACTGAATATAATTCTGCAATGTTTAGAATTACTTCTAAATTGAAACTCTGTGGAGATACTATAACTGATTATGATATGCTTGAAAAAACGTTTACAACGTTTCATACCTCCAATATGGTTCTGCAACAACAGTACAGAGAGAAAGGTTTCAAAAAGTACTCTGAGCTGATTTCTCTTCTCCTTGTGGCTGAGCAAAACAATGACCTGCTCATGAGAAATCACGAAAATCGACCCACTGGGTCTACACTATTGCCTGAAGTAGATAAGGTGTATTCCCATTATGCTAAGCGTGGAAAAGGCTATGGCTTTAATCATGGTCGTGGTCGTGGTCGGGGTCATGGCCGTGGACGTGGACAAGGAAGAAATTTTCCTGGTGTTAGTCACCCCCCAAAGAGATATAACCACCAAAAGCGAAAATGGAATTATGAGAATTCAAAAGCAAATAGTTCAGAAACTATATGTTATCGTTGCGGTGGAAAAGGGCACTGGGCAAAAAATTGGCCGTGTACCAAGACATTTGGTTGAGCTTTATCAAGCATCTCTAAAGAGTAAAGGCCCTGAAACCAATTTTGTCTCTGACAATAATTTTGACATCACCCACTTGGATGTGGCAGACTTCTTTGAGCACCCTGATGGGAAAATAGATCACTTGATCGGTGATGGATCCATGGTTAAAGAAGATTGAGCAGTTTGATATTTTTATTTTTACTTATTCGTAGTAGTTAATGAATAAACAATTATCATATTTTACATAAGTTATCTATTATTGTGATATGGTTCAAATTTTATATAACTTTAGATTACACATTCATCTTATGCTTTATTTGTAATGATTTTTCAGTAAGTTAATCGATTAACATAACAGATAATCGATTAACCAATATATTCTATTAAACTGGACCTTTTCCGCAAGGCATGTTAGTCGACTATCCGATTTAGTTAGTCGACTAACCTAATGACCGTTACCTAAGTTAATCGATTATCACTTTAGTTAATCGATTAACCTTATGTCCGTTGCTTGTTCATCGACTAGTTTTTTTAAACGTTGAAACAGGTTAGTCGATTATCTATTTGGTTAATCAACTAACCTCAGCAGATTTTGAAAATATTGTTTAATTATTAAGCAACGGATACAAGAGTATTAAAAGGAGAATAACTATGATAAAAAAAATACTAATATTTTTCGTATATTTCTTTTATATGTCAAACCATGGGAAGCAAATATGGATATCTCACAAAGCAAACTTGGATCAACGTCCAATTGTAAAAATATTTGTTTAATTGATTCATGTACCACACATACGATATTCAAAGAGAAGAAATATTTCTCTCATTTAAGTATGTGTAAGGCAGATGTTACTACAATTTCTGGTAGTAGTAAATTGATTAAAGGCTCCGGAAGAGCAACTATAACTCTGCCTAAAGGAACAATATTTATCATAGAGAATGCAATTTTCTCTTCCAAGTCCAAGAGGAACTTGTTGAGTTTTAAAGATATCCGTCAAAATGGATATCATATTGAGACAATAGATGAGAATAATCTTGAATACCTCATCATTACAAAGAATGTCTCTGGCCAAAAGAGGGTTATTGAGAAGTTTCCATCTTTATCTTGTGGCCCGTATTGGACAAAAATTAGTGCAATTGAGGCACATTCCACAGTAAACCAAAAGGTTACTGATTCCAATACTTTTGTACTTTGCCATGATCGATTGGGACATCCTCGATCAATTATGATGAGACGGATTATAGAAAACTCATATGGGAATCCACTAAAGAATTTAAAGATTCTTTTAAATAACGAATTTTCTTGCACTTCTTGTTATCAAGGCAAGATAATTATTAGACCATCACCAACAAAGGTTTGAACTGAGTCACCTACGTTTTTGGAACGTATACAAGGGGATATTTGTGGACCTATTCACCCACCTAGTGGGTCCTTTAGATATTTTATGGTCTTAATAGACGCATCCTCTAGATGGTCTCATGTGTGCCTATTGTCATCACGCAACCTTGCGTTTGCAAAATTAATGGCACAAATAATTCGATTACGAGCACAATTTCCTGATAATCCAATTAAGTCTATTAGACTAGATAATGCTGCTGAGTTTTCATCCCAAGCATTTAATGATTATTGCTTATCAATTGGGATAAAAGTGGAACATCCTGTAGCTCATGTTCACACTCAAAATGGTCTTGCAGAATCTTTAATTAAACGTCTGCATTTGATTGCAAGACCATTACTCATGAAAACGAGGCTGCCCACTTCGGTTTGGGGTCACGCCATTTTGCATGCAGCAATGCTAGTTCGTCTCAGACCGACGAATTATCACAAATATTCCCCGTTGCAATTAGTTTTGGGTCATGAACCTAACATATCCCATTTAAGAATTTTTGGATGCGCAGTATATGTGCCTGTAGCACCGCCATACCGCACCAAAATGGGTCCGCAAAGAAGGTTAGGAATATATGTTGGGTTTGAATCGCCCTCCATTATTCGCTACCTCGAAACATTGACAGGGATTTGTTCACTGCACGATTTGCAGACTGTCGATTCGATGAGACACTTTTCCCAAAATTAGGGGGAGAAGTTGGTGAAACCAAACGGGAAATTTTGCGGAAAAATCCATCATTATCTCATCTTGATCCACATACCTCTATTTGTGAAAAAGAGGTGCAAAATATTATCCATTTGCAAAGAATAGCAAATCAAATGCCTGACGCATTCACGGATTTGAAAAGGATAACAAAATCTCACATCCCCGCAGAGAATGTTCCAATCCGTATTGATGTCCCTATTGGACAATCTTCTAGTGTCATATCTAATGAGTCGAAAGCACGGCTAAAACGTGGCAGGCCATTAGGTTCCAAAGATCGAAATCCTAGAAAAAGGAAAGCAAATGATCAAAATGACACTACGAAAGAATCTCATGAGGAAATTCACGATTTAATAAATTCTGAGATTCATGAAGAATCCATTGAGCCCGAGACTCAGGAAAATAAGGAACTATCAATAAATCCAATCGATATTGAGATAAATTTTAATCGAGTGGATATAGTGGTGGATTATGTCTTTGCATATAATGTTGCATCTAGCATTATGCAAGAAAGTGAGGATCTTGAACCTCAATCTGTTGGAGAATGTCGACAAAGACTTGATTGGCCAAAATGGCAAGAAGCAATCCAATCAGAATTGAATTCACTTGCAAAACGTGAAGTTTTTGGGCCTATAGTTGAAACACCTAATGGTGTTAAGCCTGTTGGCTATAGATGGGTCTTTGTACGCAAGAGAAATGAGAAAAACAAGGTACAAAGATATAAGGCACGCCTTGTTGCACAAGGATTTTCTCAAAGGCCTGGTGTCGATTATGAAGAGACATATTCACCCGTAATGGATGCTATAACTTTCCGTTATCTCATTAATTTTGCTGTCCTTGAAAAGCTTGACATGCATTTAATGGATGTGGTTACTGCCTATCTTTATGGCTCACTTGATAATGAGATATACATGAAAATTCCCGATGGATTCAAAATTCCAAACACTCATAATTCAAAGTCCCGGGAAATGTTTTCAATCAAATTGCAAAGATCTTTGTATGGTCTAAAGCAACCAGGACGAATGTGGTATAATCGTCTTAGTGAGTATTTATTAAAGGAAGGCTATATAAATGATGCCATTTGCCCATGTGTTTTTATAAAGAAAACAACATCGGAATTTGTTGTACTTGCCGTATATGTCGATGACATAAACCTTATTGGAACTCCCATAGAACTCCAAAAGGCAATTGATTATTTAAAGAAGGAATTCGAGATGAAAGATCTCGGAAAGACAAAATTATGTCTTGGTTTGCAAATTGAATATTTGGCAAACGGAATTTTTGTTCATCAATCTGCCTATATAGAAAAGGTATTGAAACGGTTTTACATGGATGGAGCATATCCTTTAAGTACTTCGATGGTTGTTCGATCACTTGATGTGAATAAGGATCCATTCCGACCGCAAGAAAAGAATGAAGAGCTACTTGGTCCTGAAGTACCATATCTTAGTGCAATTGGCGCACTAATGTATCTTGCAAATACTACAAGGCATGACATAACTTTTTCAGTTAATGTCTTAGCAAGATATAGCTCTGCTCCCACAAGGAGACATCGGAATGGAATCAAACATATATTGCGGTATCTAAAAGGGACTACCGATATGGGCTTATTTTATAGCAATAATTGCAGTCTTGATCTTGTTGGTTATGCTGATGCTGGATATTTATCTGACCCACACAAGGCTCGATCTCAAACAGGTTATGTGTTTATCTGTGGAGGCACTGCCATATCTTGGCGATCGACTAAGCAATCAATTGTGGCTACTTCATCTAATCATGCTGAGATAATCGCTATTCATGAAGCAAGTCGAGAGTGTGTGTGGTTGAGGTCTATAATACATCATATTCAAGACAAATGTGGTTTGAAATGTGACAAACTACCCACGATTTTGTATGAAGACAATGCAGCATGCATAGCCCAATTGAAGGGATGATTCATAAAAGGAGACAGAACAAAGCATATTTCACCAAAGTTATTTTTCACACATGATCTTCAAAAGAATGGTGATATCAATGTGCAACAGATTCGTTCAAGTGATAATATGACTGATTTGTTCACAAAATCTCTACCAACGTCAACCTTCAAGAAGCTGGTACACAAGATTGGAATGCGAAGGCTCAAGGATGTGAATTGATGCTCTTTTCAGGGGGAGTTAATGCGAGTTGCACTCTTTTTCCCTTACAAGGTTTTGTCCCACTGGGTTTTCCTTGCAAGGTTTTTAACGAGGCAACCAATAGGCGCATTACTAAATATGTGTACTCTTTTTCCTTTTCTAGAATTTTTTTCCCATTGGATTTTATTTTAGTTATGGTTTTTAATGAGGCACATTACTTATTGAGTAGACATTCAAGGGGGAGTGTCAAGAATAGAATTCTAATTAGAGTGAATGTCTATCTTGTAGAGAGTTTTACTTTGAAGCTAAGTTATTTTTCCTCATATAAATAGAGGGGTCTTACCCCATTGTAAACCACTCTAAAATTCAATAAGAATTTTCTCTCTCTTTCTCTGCAATATTGCTCTTGTTCTTTATTGTTTTATAACAGAAAGCAGGAAATAATAATTGTTTGTTAAGAGACTTAAGGTTGGAACTGATTGGAGTATTTTAAAAAGATAGTATATGGTAGTATATGGTTCATGCCAATCATCATTGGACTTATCATCAGCTCATATCACATAAGTCGTCGCTTTGTTCACGATTCCCATTGTCAAGTTGCCAACCCATCCAATTAAATGTGATCTCCTTTACACTGACATGCCGGTCATCTTGAGGAATCATAATAACCGTAGATCTAAATCTTATTTCTTTCTCATTAAACTGTCATTTTTTAAGTGAAGCATTCATGTAACTTTAACACGTCTGGGATTTGAAAATCCAATTTTAAGAATATTCTTTGGAATTACTAGTTAATCCACGGCAAGGAATCTGTAAAATACGTCGATAAAACTTCAATCTTGTGTAGGACTCATTTCTGAAACAAGTTGGCATTTGTTTGGAAAATTCTTAAGGGACAGTCTCCATGGTTTCACCAAGTAAGCATTACAAACCCCATTTGGCAATTCTTGAAAAAAAAATGAAATTTTCTGTCTCTGTAATTTTATTTTTTGTTAGTATTTGTTGTATATAGTATTTGAATCAAATAGAGCAGAAATGGATTTAGTTTCCATATGTGTATATGGTAGAATATTTTCAGAATTGTAAACAGCCCGGGGTCTAAGGGAAGCAGCCTCACTACCCAGGGTTAGGTGTAGTTTTGCGCACACACTAAGCTCCCAAGATCTCACTAGTGGGATTATACTGGGTTGTTGTTGTTATAATTTGGTTTTTGGAAAAATGTATTTTTCAGCTTAGATTTTGTATATCTTGGACACCCTTTGTGAATATAGCAGCTGCATTAAGTGAATTCATATTGAAAGTTGTTGCTTTATGGGTTTTAAGTACTCTGTGGGGTCAAATCTTGAATTAATAAATTAATCCCTGTTTGACTGTTTCCAAAGTGCAATAAGTCAGTTGCATTGGATCAAATCCAATATGTTGCAGCCAGGAAGTATACTAATCAAATTAAAATTATTAGAAGGTTTGTGTAATGTACTGTGGCAATAAGTCATAGAAAATCCGCATTCAGTTGATGATATATGCATTATCCAAATTTGAGTATTTGGAAAGTTGAAAAGTATGTCAAGAGCTTTGCCTGTGTGCTTTATCTGGTAATTACCAAATCTTTTGAAACTTCCTGGATAAGAACGCGTTATATGCAGCTGTCTTTACATTTATTTTCATATCTGAAGTAACATGTTGTGATATCATAAACAATATTTGTTATGGGGAGGAGTGGTACGGATACAAGATACAAGAAGATAAGTATGTTAAAGTTTGCTCGTATCTCATAAATGCAGTATAGCTTACACCTATGAAATCAGTTTGTATCTTTTACTGGTGAAAAATCTTATGTAACTTTAGAATTTTACATGCTAACTAGGGGTTACTGAATTCCGTTCATATAGCACTTTGTAGGTCAATTTGGTGTCACAAACCGTAGAAAGGTGTTAGCATTCAGAGTAGAAACTGTTCGATCTGAATAGTATAGGCTCTCTTTTTTCTCATTAATATCATGTGATGTTAGGTTAATTTGTAGTCTCCCTTATTTCCCAACCATAGGACCGCAAATGTTGTTTTGCAGTTCTTCTCTAATAATACATAGCATTGTTATCATATATTTAGATATCCTTGAGCTTCTAATACTATTCAGTTATTCTTTGGCTGAACGAATGGTTGGTTGTTAAATATACATACTTCACACGTTTATCCTGCTGCTTGTTGCTAAAGAACGTGAATTGACTGCTTATATAATTGCTAAATGAGCCTAGTTTTGATATGGAGGTACAGCTGTTTTTGCGTGAGTAATCCATCTTGTTAATTTCCAAAAGTTTTCCATGTTTAAGATTGAAAGATATGGGGTTATAGCTTTTCTCAAGCCGCAATAAATTAGATTAACAGAGTTGATCAATTGCTGATATCAATTACATGCATTCATGTATATACTGATCTCTAACTATACGTGCACCATTATATATACCATGTGTTTGCATGTGAAACAGTTGACCGTAGACAGACAAGCTTAGGTGAGCATAATCGTCTGTGTGTATGTACAGAATATTACGTCTTTCTCAATGTACTTTGCAGGTGTTATCCCTTATATTTTTCTGCTACTTTTTATTGGATGCTCGGCGAGACCTCTCTACCCGCTTCCTGGCAGAAGAAATGACAGAAATAAACAGCCTTTACAAACATTTCGAGCGTACAACATTGCGCACCGAGGTTCAAATGGAGAAATTCCTGAAGAAACTGCAGCAGCATACATGGTATGTCTGTAACAGAATCGTAATATAGTTTTTAAAACAATCCGGTTTCTGAAAGTAGCAAGTAGGAACCGGATCTAGTCTCCAATAAAAAAGCTTCACTTAAGGCCACATGGTTTATAATGAAATTGGTAAATACGGCCAACAGTTGTCAGGGAAATGCTTTTTACTCTTTTTCTTTTTTTGGTAATTAAGGTTTTTTCATTAATCACCAATGAAGTTGCATTACAAACCACAGTCAAGCTTCAACTCGGCCGACTGTCTGAGAGCTAACATATTAACTACACTTACTATCCTAACTTTCTAACTTCTACTATATCCTAAGGTGTTGCAATTGTTGCCTAATTCTAGGGGTGCCTCTAACATTACAATTATACACTATGTCTCTCAGTAGAGCAGTATTACATCGAAAAGTCTTGTTGAATACTCTTGCATTCCTTTCCAGCCAGATAGCATATGCAACTTCAGCTGTGACCATTTTAAAAATGGCTACACGACATGTTCGTCATTGGCTTTGGTTATCAACCATTGTACTTTCTGGTTCCAACTAATACTAGGTAGGTATTGTTCCTGCAGCCAATTCATTACTCTTCCCCATAGATCCACGGTGACAGGGCAGTTCGTGAGCAGATGATCTCTTGTTTCAGGTTGGATTTGGCATAGAGTGCATTGTTGATCAATACCCAATCCCCAGCTATGTAGTCTATCCTTTGTTGGTAGTCTGTCCTGTAGGAATAGCCACAGGTTGAACACTGCTTTTGGTCTGGCTTGGTTTTGTATGATTAAGTTCTTCCATGGGACTGTCGGCACTTCTTGCAACTGTGACTGGTACAACTGTTTAGTAGTATATTTCTAATGTTTCCAGTTCTGGATCCTTTCTAGAGTGTCCCTGGATTGGATGATCTTCTTAACCATCCAGCTAGCTTGGGTAGGAATTGGCATGGATTCTATTGGCCTGTCTTTGATATAATACACTGTGATCCACCTCATCCACAACTTGTCCTTTTTATGTGCTATGTCCCAGCAGGTCTTTGCAATGGCAGCCTTGCTTTTTACTCTTTGTAATAACACCTTTCTGCTTGCAATAAACGATGCTAAAGCAGTCTGTTTTTCTAGATAAACTGCAAAATATGCTCCTGAAACTTTAGTATTATGCAGAGAGCTATTGAAGAGGATACTGATTTCATAGAGACAGATATTTTAGCATCTAAAGACGGTGCTCTTATATGCTTCCATGATGTCACCCTCGACGATACAACTGATATAACAAATCGCAAGGAGTTTGCTAATCGGAAGAGGACCTATGAGGTTCAAGGGGTCAACACTACTGGATTTTTTCTTGGTACGGATTTTACAATTTCGCTCGTGCTAACTTCTGTTTTTTCCAAGTCGATAATACATTTGGTCCTTCTGCTGTCGCTTTGTGTCAGTTTCATTTTCTTATTTTAAACCATGTGTATTAGAAAAACCACCAAAGGATGTGGTGCAGTAAATGGGACTGCTCCTCCCTTAACCAGAGGTCTCGGATTCGAGCCTTAGGTATGGAAAACTCCTTGGTAAGGAGCACTTCCCCCCGAATGGGGCCCTATGCGGCATGAATCCGGATATAGTCGGGCTCCAATAGTGGTATCCGGATATATTCGGGCTCCAATGTGGGTATCGGATACCGGGTGTGAAACCAAAAGAAAATGTGTATTGGAAAATGTAAATGAGTATGTACTTCCAGGTTTATACTGTTTCTTTATTGATATGATATGTATAATTACTTCGTACCTTAACCCTTAGGGGTTGGCCTGGTGGTAATTGACTTGAGCTTTGTGGTTTGCTCCCTTTCAAGGTCTCAAGTTCGAAACCCACTAGGTGCAAATAATTTTTAAGGGCCATCGGACTGGGTAAAACCTGAATTAACCGTGGTGCACTTGCGGGAAACTCCTTGCCAAGGGCCTGTGCACCCCCGGGATTAGTCGAGGCTCGAAGAGACTCGGACACCCGGTGCAAAAATTAAAAAAAATGATTACTTCGTCCCGTAGTAATTTCTTGTACCAATATGCAGTTGATTTCACCCTTGAAGAATTGAAGCTTCTGCGAGTAAAGCAAAGATATCCTTTCAGAGATCAGCAATATAATGGTTAGTTTTCTAAGGTTCCTGTAAAATATGATGTCACGTTTTCTCTAAATGTTGTGCTGGTAACAATGTAATGTAGAAAAATATTTTCATAGTCTGACCATGGGTTTGCACTTCTTTACTGAAGATATGTGATTAGTGCATAGAAAACAAGATAGGAAAGCTGTTTGAAATATGTAACATGGCCAAAATGTTGCTTTGATTGACCTTTCCCAATAATAACATTCATGTTCCTGTTATTATTCTATATTTTTTCAGAGAAACGCATCCCATTGCCTCCAATATTTTTCACTGTCTTTATTATCAATTAAACATGCAGGAGAATTTTCTATTATTACTTTTGATGAGTTCATCTCAATTGCATTGGATGCCCATAGAGTAGTTGGAATATATCCAGAGATAAAAAATCCAGTCTTTATCAACCAACAGGTGAGTTCTTTCCCTTCCTGCTATAAAATAGGGGAAACTTATTTTTATCGCAAGCATGTTTTGCCGGAAAATCAATTGATACCTTTATATGTTGTTCTCAATTCTAAAACCAGTATTCTTATGTGTTACTTTCAGTTATCTTATACTCTAACAGCATGTTCCAACAGGTTAAATGGCCTGGTGGCAAGAGATTCGAGGACAAGTTTGTTGAGACGCTGAAGAAGTATGGATACAGAGGTTCATATATGTCGAAGCAATGGTTAAAGCAGCCTGCATTCATTCAATCTTTTGCTCCAACGTCACTAATTTACATATCAAATCAAACAGACCTGCCTAAGATCTTCCTCATTGATGACGTGGATATGCCAACACAAGACACCAATCAGGTTTTCATTACCCCGCACCTAGTTAGCACTGTATTTGACAAAGATATTGACTGTCTTTATTTGGTTTGGGGGGGGGGGGGGGGGATGAGGGCTTTTACCCAAAATTTAGAAGCACTTACAAAAAGGAAACCCAAACTTGTAGGACTTCGATATGTAAACGTGGTAAATATTTGTAGAAAGCATGCAATATTAAGATTCTTGTTTTAAAATTTAAAGGTTAACAGGTACATTTTATAACCTTGATAAAGAATAGAAGTTGACGCTCTCCTGATTAAGAAATGATCCTACATTCTAACATGTATTCTCTTCTTGGGGACGTAGCCTGTTGAAAATATTCCCTAGAGAAACCTGTTTGTCACACCGTTTTGCTATCACTAAGAAAATTAGTGATATTCTTTTTCTTTTACATTTCAGTCATATTGGGATATTACTTCAGACAGTTATTTCGACTTCATCAAGGAATATGTGGTGGGGATTGGGCCTTGGAAGGACAACATAATTCCTGTTTCTAGCAATTATCTGCAAACACCTTCTGATCTCGTCGCAAGAGCACATGCCCATAATCTACAGGTATGTGATCAATCATTTTTTTCTCGGATATTGTTGACATGTGAAGTTAATTGGTGATTTGTTATTCCTTTCACCGATCTCTGTTCGACAGTTAATGATTTTATTGTGAACTAAGTTTAGATTACTTTTAAATGAAAGGAAACAAAATAAGTATACATCTTATATGAAGTGTTTTGAATTGGAATGCATGTTATGTGCTTTCTTCGGATTGTTGAGTTGGTTCCACAAAATAAGTCTTTCTTGTTCTCTTTCCTATCTTCTATTATTATCAGTGCTTCTTTTCATCTTTTTTTTTAACTGAGGATCTAGGGGAAATAACATCTCTTCCCTTCCTAGGTAGGGCTAAGGCTGCGTACTTCCTACCCTCCCCAGACCCCAATTGTGGGAAAACACTGGATTGTTGTTGTTCTCTTTCCTGTCTTGCAATTCATCTTTATTCCTTACACGTTCGTCCTCTAATTTTCAATCACAAATCCAGGTTCACCCATACACTTTCCGGAATGAGAACAAATTCTTACACTTCAACTTCAGTGAAGATCCATACAACGAGTACGACTACTGGATAAACAAGATAGGCGTCGATGGTCTCTTCACAGATTTCACAGGCAGCCTTCACCATTATCAGGAATGGACCAATCCATTTGCATCTGGAGAAAAAGAAGCAACTAGACTTCTGCATAAGATTGAATTGATGCTCTCCAAGTTCAAATACTTCAACTGATATCAATTGCATTTAACATTGTCTTATCAAGCCAATGCCATTTATAGGTCTATGTATATACCATCTGGCTTTCCTTATTTAAAATTGCTATTTATTTTACTCGCTAGGAAATTTGATAAAATAATTCGACCTGTTGCTTATTGCATTACAACAACGGAGGAATATATTGATTTTAGTGGGATGGAAAAATAAATTCAATTTCAAGGTTGGATCCCAAATAAGTTGATTTTCAAACAAGTTCTGAATACCAAACAAATTTTCATTGACTATATGAATTCTCAGTTTCATTTACTCTGGCTCACATAGCTCTTATTTTCAGGCCTAAACACCTAGCTCTTATTTGGATCGGATTCTAACCTTTGGTCCTTTTTTTTCTTTTGATTTGCACCGAATGTCCAAATCTCTATGAGTCCCGACTAATCTCAGGGGCACACAGGTCCTCGGCAAGGAGTTTTTCGCAAGTGCATCACGGTTAATTTAGATTTTACCCAGTCCGATGGCCCTCGAAAATTGTATGCACTTAGTGAATTACGAACTTGAGACCTTGAAAGGGAGTAAACCCTAAGGCTCAAGTCAATTGCCACCAAGCTTGGTCCTTTTTTGCTGGGTTATTTCTCTGTTTACTTTTAGCCCCTCCATTATTGGTCAAGTGTGTTTTGGTCCTTATGAATTTCACAAATTTACTGGACTATTCAGTTATACATAGATTAGATTGGTAATGTTGATAAGAACTTAAACTGGAAAAACGGGAGTTTGTAGGAGCTAGTTGTGCTAAAGCTCGGGTACCAACCAAGGTTGTGATGAAGTGGTAAGTGCTCCTTCATCCTTAACCAGAAGTCTCGAGTTCGAGCCCCCGGGTATAGAATCCCCTTTGTTAGGGAGTGTTTTACCCCCCAGTGTGGGACTTCAGGCATGAATCCAGATTTAGTCGGGCCCCAATGTGGGTACCGGACGCCGGGTGGGAAACCAAAACAAAAAAAAACCGGGGTAGGGGTGGCAAACGGGCAAGGGTTGGATATGAGCTGCTCAAAAACGAGTAAGGCAATAACGGATAAAATTATCCAAGCAGAACCATATTTAACACAGATAAAAAATAGGTTAACCGGTGGATAATATGGATATCCATATCCATATTATTGATGGCTTCTTAAATATGATCACTTTTGGGAGAATTTCTAGTCTTCCAAACTTGTGGATCCACAATTTGAAACTTTGCAAATAAAAGTTAGCGTAATGGCTTCCTGTCAACTTAAACTTGTAATTGAAAGCCGATACATAAACTTTGAACTTTCCCATTTAAATAATCAAATTCGTGAAAACCATAACTAATAAATACATTTTACCCTTGATCCTATGCACGTGTATCAGTCATTCGCTAATGTGTCCATTTATTCAGCAAATGATCAACGAGACTGTTACACGTCATGCGCGAAAATAAACCCCAACCGATTTGGGTCCCCCCTCTTTTAATCACTAGACCGACCAACACCTCCCCCCCGATCTCTTTTCCTCCCTCTAACAAACCCTTCCCTCTTAAACTAGGTTAAGTAATGGCCTGAAAATTAGTCATCCCTTTCCAAAATTAATCGTAATCACTCCAAAACCAACTGTTTCCCCCCCCCCCCCCCCCCCTTAATCAAAAGTTGATCGAGCTTCGTTTGGCCTGAGCTTTCGTTTTCCGTCATGTTATAGGATTTGAAGGTTAGTTTGTTTCTTTTGATGTCGTTTTCTGTTTTGTCATCTAATTTCTTATGAAATTATGTGGATAATGTGTGATGGTCAAAGCTATTCTTGTCTGCATGCACAATTTGTCATCTGTTATTTTGGGATTTTATATTAGGATTTTGGAGAAAACAGTCGAATATTCACTTTATTTTAGGGGTTTGTTTTTCATGACTAATCTGCCATTTAGGGTTAAAAAATTAGGGCTTTTGTGTGCATGCACAAATTGTGGGATTTTATATTAGGGTTTTTGAGAAAACAATTGAATATTCACTTTATTTTAGGGGTTTTGTCTTTTTCATGAGTGATATGGCATTTAGGATTAAAAAATTGTTGCTTTTTTGAATATCAAATTTTCTTGTCTACCACTTTGTTAAAGTTTATGACTTTTAAGGGTTAACATGTATCTGACTTGGCCCCCCTTTTTCTATAGGTTTTAATGGATGTCTATGTGAAATTATAGTTTCATCATCTAGAGTGGTTAGTGGCTGACCCATTTATGAGGTATGTAAATGGGCAAACTTGGCCAATTGTTCTTCAAGCTGACATTTATGAATTGCATATAATTCGTTTTCATGATGGCTTAGGGATATGGGGTACTTAATAGTAGATAAATATGCATGTAAAATTAACAGTTGGAACCATGTTAGAAGAGATTAGAGTGAAGGTGATAGAGAGGATGACTACTATGAGAGAATTTGCAACAAGGTGGATTTCTGGTGTATCTCTATGGCAATGGTGTACATAGAAGAACAATCTCAATATGCAGTTAAGCATGAATTTAAATGGAATGTGGACATTGTATATGAGATACAACATGGGGTTTACAAACATATTATTGACTTCTCCAACAATACATGCACATGCAGATCATGTCAGCTCAAAGGAATACCATGCCCCCATGCAGTATATGCAATGTTTTTAAGAGATTTGAGCATGCTGACTGTGTCATTCACTGGTACAGGAAAGAAACATACCTTAAGGCTTTTAGCTATTACATACAGCGAGCAACCAACATGGAGATGTAGCCATCAACACAAAATCTAACTGTTGAGCCTCCTGTAATTACCAAGATGCATGGTAGACCTAAGAAAAAAAAAAGAGCTCAAGATGAACCTAAAAAGAAATTTGGTAAGAGATCAAGGAAAGGGACACCAATGACATTAGGACATAACAAGAAGGGGTGTCATATCCTGGTAATGCATTCAATTTATTTCTAATTTTGACTTGTACTTTGGTTATTTCTATAACTCATTTTATCTTCTTGGAAATTTCAGAAAGGACAAGGATCTGGAACAATAGGAACCAGAAATGCTAGTGCTACTCAACCATCACAGGCTTCTCAAACAACAACTCAACAATCAGGTACTGCAAGTGATTCTGAAACTGCCTAGACCAGAAATACTCAACCATTAGTTGTTGCAAGTGCATCTATAAGTATTCATTTTTTACTTTAGTTAATATGTACAAGACCATGATTTTCAAATTATTAGAGAGTATTTTATCTTACATCAGGATACTGGAAGTATGAGATCAAGGACTTATAAGGATATTATATCTAGTGTTAGAGGTAGGCCAAGAGCTAGTGGACTTTGAGGAAGACCAAGAACTATTGAATTTGATATATTGTTTAGTGATATAGGAACAATGATAGAAAGGATAAGACCATTGTGGATTTGAATTTTTATTTAGATATTAGTAGTTTGGGTGCTAATTTCGCTTCCTGTGCAATGTGGATCAAGAAATATGGTACATTTTTCTCCTACAAAAGTAGTGGATGCTGGGAAGAACAATATTGATCTTGGGTACAGTGCACCTGGACTAAGGTGGCAAGGAAGAAATGCTATAACATAAAAGCAACTTCAACAACAGTTGAGGGGAAGACAAACTCAAGAAAGCCTTAGCCAACATCAAGTCAATTCTTCACCTCAGCCTAGCCATCTCCATGTCCATACTTGAGCCAATCTTAACAAAACATCAACTAATCTCAACCTTGAAGATGACTGAATGTTTTCTTTTTGTGATTACTTAAGTTTGTTACTAGCAGAACTTAATTTGTAGATTAACTTAAGTTTGTTTAACTATGACTTTTCTTTTAGAACAATGTTTAAATTATTTCTACTACTGGATAGCAGGTCAGTGCTAATTTTGTCAACCAAGAAGGCTGATTGAATTAGCTTATTTACATATGTCTGCTTGTTTATGTCATAATTGCTTTTCATTCCACAAAAAGTACATCATTCATTTTGTTATTATCATTGTACATATAGTTATAAAGACACCCATTAGTGCTAACTAGACTAAGAAAAAATTATAATTATTAGTGTTAATACAACAACTAAAGTTACAATGATCTTCACCCTCTTCCTACGATGTAGTCGATCTCTCTCTCTCTCTCACTCTTTCTCTCTCTCTCTCTCTCTAATTCTTGATAACAGCCTTGAACTCACTTGTTTATAGTGATCTGGAAGAGGTGGGTCAAACCACCTAAAAAAATTACAAGAATTGGCTCGACCATAGTTTGAGCACCAATAATACCTTCTTCCTGGATTTGTTGGCTTTCAAGTGATGAAAA
The DNA here is from genome assembly GCA_034376525.1 of Nicotiana benthamiana. NCBI lineage: Eukaryota > Viridiplantae > Streptophyta > Magnoliopsida > Solanales > Solanaceae > Nicotiana > Nicotiana benthamiana. The sequence continues at coordinate 64,570,978 of CM067331.1, read as the reverse complement.
TATGAGCTTCAACTAGGGGTGGGCATAATACCGACAGAATCGAAAAAATTGATCGAACCAAAAATTTCAATTTATTCGCTTTTGGTTTTTTGATTTATTCGGTCGGTTTGCGGTTTATACTTTTAAAAAGTTCGATGTTCGGTTCGGTGTTCAATTTTTGGTTAAACCAAAAAATTAAATTTTGGATCTATATAATAAATATCCGCTGAGAGTATTCTTATTCAATAGATTAATTTGACATCTAACAAGATCTTGTCCATTTATGAAAGACACATAACAGTCAATTAACTGAGATCGGTTAAACTTGCAACCCAAAAACAAATTAATCCATGGATCTTTCTACTTCGTGTGCTTTTTGGTTTTTTACTTCGGAATTATAATTCTTCAGTTATAAGATTAGCTGTTGCTATCTTAATTGTGTTTTTCAATTTGAGGTTATAATAAGATAATTAATTCGAGTTTAGAATGATTCATCGATTTGCTTGAATTAGATTTATGTGCCTTCTCTTTTCACAACTACTAATTGCAAAGCATATTCATTTATGCTGAAGAGGAGCATAGAGAAACTCGAACTCATCAAAACTGAACTATAAATATTTAGGCTGAAGTTATCCGCTCTGTTTTGCCCTTGAGCAGATAAGAATTTAGCACATAGCTAACCTGAAAAACCAATTAAATTGAACTGAACGTGAATAAATCGAACCAAATCGAAGTTATTATGGTTCGATTTTGGTTATTAAAATCACAAACCAAAAATCAAACTAATCAAACCGAAATTCTATAAAACCGAATCGAACCGACCGATGCTTCAACTCTACAATCACAAAATACAGGACTTTGATTCATTTTCATGGTTTGAAAAAAGAAAAAGAATTTAAATAAAGCTTCAGATTTTAAGAAATATGAAGGGGTGAAGCTTCAAATGCAATATAATAGAGGGATAATGTGTTTTACATTGAAGGAATACGAACCCACTTAAATAGGCCCATTTTTACTGTTGGGTGTTGGGAACCGGGCTCTCACACTCCTAAATGTCGTGAGACTCACGCAGCAAGCTGACTAGGACCAACTGACGCCACATGGGATGGGTCAACGATCAAATGTGTTTATTAGTTATGGGTTTCACGAGTTTGAGTGTTTAAATGGGAAAGTCCAAAGCTTGTGTATTGGCTGTTGCGGCCAAAAATACTTACGCAAGTGTACGCGATCGTCAAGTAATAAAGTAATGAGTAGTATCGTTCCCACGAAGACTTATGACTAACTTTTGGCTGATTCAAACTCAATTAACTTATTGATTCAAGAGATTTCTCACAAAATATAGAAGCGACTAATACACTAACTAAAATTATCAAGCAATGAATTAACTAGATATCAATGAAAACAAATAGCAATTTCGAATAACAATTAGTAGGAGAGAATATTCCAGGGTCACGGGTTAGCTAATAATTGTGTTGCGTTCTTGGCTTAAAATGACTAATTGGTTTATCTGGATTGTTGATTGACTGGGTTGATATTACTCATAAGAATCTGTCGAGTCCTTACTCGCCTATTCAAGTTAAGGTAATGCCTATATGTCTATGGAATTAAGATTAACAATAATGCATTTATAATTCATGTATTTCAACCAAGCAAGGCAATTAAGTATATGTCTATCCAAATTGCGAATCCCTTCCCCGATGCGAACTTGCTCTATTTAATTCTATAGGCAATCTAGAGTCCCACTTTCGAGTTCAACTCTAGATTCATAGATAGTATTCACTGTTAGCTACTCAACAAAATAATTAAAAACAAAATTAAATAAACAACCCAATATGATAGAATCGACTACTTCAAATTAAACATCAAACATCAACATTCATGTTTCACCCATGACCCTAGAACAATAGGGTTCTTAGCCATTCATGTTCATACAATCATCAAAAGTAAAGTTTTTAAACATAAAATCAATGAGTACTAGAAAAAGGATGGAAGAATTGCTCCAATCCATGCTTCCAAGTATTTTGATCCTTTGTTTTCTCTCCAAAATCATGTTCCCCTCTCAAAATAGGTTTAGGTTGGCTTTTATATCATCTGGGAGTGTCCTTGGTTAAAATAACTGAGTCCTAGTTGAAACAAGACTACTTCATGTTCCGAGCGTCCAAGACAGCGTTGGGTGCTAGCCCTGGCGCTAAAAACATTTTAGGTTCTACAAAATGCGCCACTACCAGCGCCCCACACTGGTTATGGCCCTTAAAATTCACTTTTTGCTTTTTCTTTCCAATTCCACTCAAATCCATGCCGCTTCATCCTAAATTACATCTGAATGATTCCTACACATAGAAATACCACAAATGAGCACAAAACATCATATTAAATATCTCAAATCATTGGAACATGAGCAAAATGCGAGACGATATGTATCAAAATATACATACTTTAAGCCGATTATAGATGTCCCACACTTAGACTTTTGCTCGTCCTCGAGCAATGGAACTACATTAATCCCCCAAAACATACTTATCACTACGAAAGAACATTTCACCAATTAATTCAATCAAACACTCTACCTTTTGACTATGATCGATATCGGCAATTAAGCATGACCACGCGAATTTTACATTCTTTCCATTTTTAAACCAGCCCAAGTATATACAATGATATTCAATCAACTCAAGCAAACTCTGACAACCATTTTACCTCAAGACAGAACTCGTCACCACTAAGCATCCTCAACTCACACACTCACCCAACAAAAGAAAGTGTACAATATTACCAATCCGTCATGAGATCGGGTGCCCTTACCACACATAAAAGAATGAGTATGAATGTAGTCCACACATTCAAATATGTCATTGAACATAAATTAAGGACATCACACTATTGAACAACATTCACTCAATCTCACAAAGAGTTCATGTGCATCCAATGGTCATCCATAAGCTTGCCTACACACATCTCTACTAATCTAAGCTAGCCAAATCTAGGATCAATTAGGACTTCAAGGTTGTAATATAGGTTAAGGGACAGGTAGGATATATTTAGTTATAGTGACTAACCCTCTTAAGCACTTTAGTACACTACATCCACAAATCAAACATCTTTTCTTTTCAATCCATTCAGTTGCCATACAACATATATAACATAGCCCTCCTTTTAATGAAGCACATCTATGGATTCATTAGTATGAGTGAGAAATATTAGGAGGTGTGTATAAACTTTTTTTTTCATTATTTGAACTATTATTTGCTTTTTCTTGCACATTTTACCCCTTTCTCTTCACACACTCCATGCAATTGAAGTTCTTAAGCTAGTGACTTGCATTCATAATCTTGGTGCACCTTAAGGGCCCTTCCATGGTTCCACTCAAAGGTAACTCCCCAATCTCTCCACTTATTTATGCGACTAAGTGCCTTAGGAGGTAAGGATTCAACATTCTCAAATTAAGAACAAAAGTGCAGTACGACTTGTAATGTGGGTGCCAAGGAAACGTTCTATAGGCTCAAAGGGGTTAGCAATGGAAAAATTTTATTTATAAGTGACAAGAACCTTCATGGTCAAGCAAGAAACGCCTACATCATATCCTAGACTAGCATAACTTAATGATTTCACGTTGATTAACACAAGAGGAAAGTTCTGGACTACACAGGATAGCACAGAGTGTCAAAACTCCTTATACACACATGGAACTTGACTCACTCAAGACGGTTATGTGCAACTCTCAAGTCAAGCAAACTAGCAAGTTGAGAATTTTAAAGCAACAATGCACTAGGTAGCATACAAGTCAATCAACTGAGAAAAAGGCATCAAAGAGTAGGCTACATACTTTACTTGGGTTTACAATTTAAATCATATATGCAGAAAGACAGCACATGATATAACTTAAATTTCCAACACCAACCATGTCAATTGATATCTCAGAGCACCTCAATTTCCCTTTTCCTACTCCTAAGAAAAAAAAATTAATAATAATAAAAAACTAAACTAGAATACCTGGTTCGAGCTACACCCTCGGAAAAAAATGGTGTCGAAAGAAAAACCAATGGATACTACCTAACTACCTAAAAAAAGAAAATATTTTTGGTTTTTTTAATCGGATTTTAATCCCTCAAGAAAACTGTCCAACAGATCAATCGTAGGGTAAAGTCCAAGCTTTTTCTGATTTCTTTTCTTTATAATCTATCTAATTTAAACAATGTTAATCTTAAAATAAGCTAAAAGGTGATAAAAAATAAAATAGTAACACTAAAAACAGTTTATACAATTATAGCTCAAAGAATATTTCCCCACCCCACTTAAACAATGCATAGTCCCCGGTGCATAATAAATTCAAAAATAGAGTAAGGTGAAAAGAAAGTACTCCCTGCTAGTTCGAGTCTGCCTCCTCAGGACGACCACTAGGTGCAACAATGGGCTCATCATCATCTCTTAAGAGTACCAAAGATATTGGCCCCGTATCTTCATCCTCATCTGCACCCTCATCATTAGATCCTTTGTGAGTGTTTTCATCCTCAGAAGGATGAATGGGACTACCCGGTGCTATGCCCAACATCTCCTTAGGCAAATTGGAGAGCTCACTTCGCAATTGCATGTGCTCCTCCTATGATACCCCTAGCCTACTCATAATAACATTGACGGTTTTGTAGAGATACATATTAAAAATTTTGTCCCTTTCATTCCTAGAATCTTGGGTGAGCTTTGATGTGGAATCTAACAAGGATGTGATGTCTAGCACTGCCTTGGGTGCCTCTATTACCTCATTACATCGTGGGTACTACGATACTCCCAAATATAGCATGTACTTTGTCAGGAAGTTTCCATAAAAGAACCTCTTGATCCTCCCTCCAAAACGGGTGCGAGCCATCTCCCCAAGAATGAGCTCACCGATATTTATGGGGCGCTCGATCATCAATAAGTAGATCAAGCACACTCGAGCTCGAGTGCACTCACTATTATTCTCCAAATGTATTAATCTAGCTTGTACAAAGTTCGGCCAAACTTTAGCCGCCTTGTTGAAGTCAAACCTAAGAATTTTAAGGTGAACATCCTCCTTAGTACGCATCCACATTGCATTGGAATCAACGCCACAAAGTGTGTGACGTATTGCTTGGTAGCGTGGGCTTTTGACAAACTTTATAATCCTTCGCGGGTTTGGGTTATCAACTCCCAAAAAATGACACAAGGCCCCCCTATGAATTGTAATGTTCTTTCCTTTGACACATGGCTCATCATCTTTCATTTCCGAGTTTGCATATAGTTCTCGGACCAAGCTGAGATTTTCCGGGCCCGGACATTCAAGGAACTTATCCATCTTCCTATTGATCAATGTAGCAAGTACATCAAGGAAACTTCATTCTAAGGCCTTCACTTATCCCCATCTCAGACACATATCTCCCGTATGGAACAAAAGTATCATGCCATTTCTTGGCGTCATCATCTACAAAATCTAACCGAGGTCGTGATTGTTTTGTAGACCTACTAGCCACTTGCTTTTCATTGTTTTGAAGAGCTCTTGCATTGCTTGCGTTTCTTTGGAGGGGGAGCAGTAATGGAGGACTTCCCCACCCTTTTTCCTTTAGCGGCACTGTCACAAGCCATAGCAATCTGCATATGGCAAACACAAAGATGAGAGTAAATCAAGAAATTTCACCTAAGGTCTTTGTGAGGGGCAAAGAGGACCCCACACTTAAAGCCGAAGGCAATGCATAATCGAATCACAATATTTGGTTCAACATGCATCAATGTGTTATTACAAGTCTATAGGTACTCAAGACTTCCCTATGCCATACAATCCAATTAGTCTACATGGTTGTAACTTAATTATAGTGCAAGCATAGCAAAGCTAAAGTCTACATTACTAAACTAATTTAATATACTAACTATGACTTACCAACGTTTATAACAACATACAATACCCCAAAAACACCCACACTTCTCCCAAACTCAAATATAACTAAACTTGACTACTTAGACTTTACCGGTATTAAAATTCACTTTCTTAGGCATTTTAGCAAACACCTTGCAGGCACCAACTTTGCTCTTGTATTTCAACAATGGTGGAACAAGTTGTCACTCCCAAATTTTCATATTATAGTTTACTACTTTAAACACATTCACAACCAAATTCTTGCACCAAATTTTCGTGCATATTAAGACCACCATATTCAACAAGATATATCAAAGAAACCTATGGGATTTTGGGGTTATTTGAGAAAGAAGACTAAACTTACCTTAGAAAATTCAAAATACAAGAAAATAGATACAAAGAAGAACGTACATATTGAGATGGACTTGAGAAAGAAAGATGGAATTGAATAACTCGAGAGAAAATAAAACAAAAAAAATTAAAGAAGAAGAAGAAGAAGAAAAAAAAAGGGCAGAAGAACGGGGCATTGTGGTGGGGGGGGGGGGGGGAAGGGGTTGTTTTGAGGTTTTAGCTATTTTTAATTTAAGTGGAAATGAGTTTGTGTAGTTGGGTATGGCTTAGGTTGTGTGTGTATATGGGTATGTGGGTTGTGTTATTTAGGTTTGGGTCTTTAATTAAACAAAGAAAGAAAGAATATATTAAAACAATATACATGTACCCGCCAGCCCAGCGCCCCTCACTAGGCTGGTTTTAGAATTTTTTGGCTATTGAAAATTATACCCCAGTCAGCGTGGGGCGCCAGGATGGGCACTCATTTCGCGAATTTTTTTGGTTGTTGATAAAATCACGGCTATCCGAGCACTCAATACATAATTTACACACAACTCACACCATCTCCACCTAAGATTTTATACAACTACAAAACAAAATTTAAAAAAAAAGTCTACTCTAACTAAAAGGAAAACAAAAACTAAGCTATAAAAGCAATAAAAATTGGGTTACCTCCCAACGAGCGTCTGATTTAACGTCACGGCACGACTCAACACAGTTTTAAGCATCGGCCAAGTCCACCGAGATCTTGTGACGTGCAATGTCACCACCTGAATAATATTATATTCTCTAGCCATTTATCAAGAACGTGCCACTTGAGCTCGTATCACGTAGTTCCATAGCTCCATGAGGCCTCACACTTGCCACAATAAAAGGACCTGCCCAACGATACAAGCTTTTCGAGGAAAAGCTTCAATCTCGAATTGAACAAAAAAACTTCTTGACCGGCTCAAACTCTCTATGTTGGATGTGTTTGTCATGCCACCTCTTAGTATTTTCTTTATACGATTTGGTATTTTCATATGCGTGCAATCAAAACTAATTAGGCTTGTTGAGTTGCAGCAACCTCTTCTCATCAGCTAAGTCTATATCCATTTTTAGCTTTTTAATTTCCCAATAGGCTTTCTGTTAAAGCTCGACGGGTAACGGACACACCTTCCTATAAACTAATTTATACGGAGAAGTACCTATGGCATTTTGGTATGCAGTTCGATATGCCCATAATGCGTCGTCTAGCTTCACGGGCCAGTCTTTTCTATTTCCACTTACTGTTTTCTCCAGAATCTGCTTTACCTCTCTGTTTGAGACTTCCACTTGATCACTCATTTGGAAGTGATAGGCAATGGAAACCCTGTGCATAACTCCATACTCTGCAAGAACATTATTCAGCAATTTTTGGCAAAAGTGAGTTCCTTCGTCGCTTATCAACACTGGTCTAACGCCACACTAGTTTTAAATTTGGCTATGTATGGAGCTTTTAAGGGATAGCCTTTGTATGGAGCTTTTGGATACGAAAAATTTGGCTATGCTTGTAAAATGTGCTTTTTAATTTATTAGTCCACACTTATTAAACGTTGCTAAATCATAAAATAATTAATAATATTTACTTGAGTATGTAGCACTCTTTTTAAGCGTGCTCTTGTTATATTTGGAAAAGCAACAGTTTATAACTATGCTATAAAAATCCAACAAAATATTTGGCTAAAATATAATATTCCTTCCAAAAAAATATAATGATCCCTTAGATATACTCTAGGTGAAATATTCTTTTTTCAATTTCAAAAGGGCAAAAGATCTCTGTCCTTGCAAAAATCTCTATGGATACATTAGTTTAGGATTTCTGGCTTCAATACTACAGACGAATCTCCAATCCGGATAAGGTAGTTTCTGCACCTTCGATTCTCACCTTACTTTGGGTAGTGATTTTGTTTTCAAACTATCATCTCAAAGGAAGAATTCTCGTTTCCTCTTTCTCTAAGGTACTGTTTTGCACCTTCTCGCCCTCCTCATTCCATATTGAAGAAATTTATAAAGCTAGAGAAACGAGAATGCTTCCAATATCAGGTTGGTGCTCTTCTATTTCAATATTTTACCATCTTATGGCCTCTGATTGTTGTAGGTGCCAATCTAATTTGATACTTATTCTAGAAAAGAATGAACTATAAATTAATTATTCCTCTTCTAGTCTCCAAGATTAGAAATTTATTTTAAAATCCTAGCAGATTTGTGAGCCTAATTCTACAAATCGGTTTTGTTATCTTTGAATTCATTCACCGATGGGACTTCTAAGTTTTGGTTAGACCAAAATCCAATATTTTCCTGGTTAGCTGCTTGTTAGATAGAATTTGTTTGGTTTGTGCTAAAGATATATGCCATTTTCCATGGGGGAAGAATAGTGTAGTTTTCTGCTAGATACATATGCCATTCCTTATATAAGGGCATCCTAAACGCTTATTAAAATTTTAAGCTAGCTCACTTATTGCCTTTATTTTTTCGATTGTATGCTTGGATCCTTTCAATTAGTGTTAGAGCAAGGTCATATGTTCATATTCCAATGGAAGCAACATGGTTAGTGGTGGGCAAGGAGGAGGATTTGTTTTTGAGGAATCAAATGTGATGAGTTAGGACCTGCCTCATGGCATTAGTATGCGGTCAAAATTGACCTGTGAGCTCTTTTATACGTGCATAAGGAATTAAAGTTTCATCCTTTGAATCAATTTGTTGGAAGTACTTTATTTTATCCCAAAGTGAGAATCATACCACTTGACTATAGCATCCAGTCAACGCAGTTGGATTTAACACAGTTGAAGGTTTGGAACTTACCATAGTATCCAGTGATTTTCTTTCATCCAACGTAATTGCTGGAGTGCCTGAAATCTGCTGTTGTTGTCTATTTTTTTCACTGCCTTGACTGATTTTGGCACAGTTTCAACATGTTGCTGCTGTTCAGGAGGTGAGTATATTTTTAAATGTTAATCATCTCCTACCTTAGTGCTTGACGTTTGCTTCTGCCCATGCTGTTTTGTATCTGGGAAATTGACAACTGGACTGTTCAACAGAAACTATTGCTGCCTAGTTATATCTTGCTGCTGCCTAGACTTGGGAATAAAATCTGGAGCTTTACCATTTAGCTTGTTACCTGACCCTACTTTGGATAAACTTCCAATTTTAGGAAAAGATGATGTACCTATTGATAACATCTCCTCATCACCACTACACATATTACCATTATCAGTAGATTCTGTCGTAAAATCAGCACCCCCCCCCCTCCCCCGCGCCAGTCTTCTTCATCATCATACTCAGGTTGATCAGCCCATAGTTTTGATTTAATTTTCATTACTCTTACATTTTCTTTAATCACCTCATTATTGTTTCCAGTAGATAACACCAACAGCTCATGATCATCTCTATGTTCTCCACAAAAAGATTGGGAGGGTACTTCAAAAACAAAAGTGTTTAATGTAACCAATGGTTGTTTAACCATGTTAGTGTTCAACATCATTTCTTTCTGGGCCTCCTTAATAATTTGTCCAACATTAGTGTTAGAAAAATGTAGTGTACAAGCAGTAGAGTTGTGTGCTTGCTTGCCTCAGTATTGTAAAAAGTGAGCGCTTCCTCGCTTAAAGCGAGAAGCGAGGCATCTGGCACTTCAATGATCTGAAGCATATCAGGTACACCAAAGCGATCCCTTTCTCTAAAAAAGCGAGAAGCGAGGAAGCAAAAAAGCGATAGAAGCGAGCGCTTCTCTTTATAGCCGGGCTGTCAACGTTAATTAATTAAAAAATCTCTCTTTTTTTAACTTCAAGATTATCAAGTTTGGTACCAGGTGTGTGATTTCCTCCTCCTCCTCCTCCTCCTTTCTTCTCCTTCTTTTTCTTTTTCTTTTTATTTTTCTTTCACTGTTTCAGTGTCCAAAAAGCATAGAAATACTGGCGAAATTTTTTTCTCCTTCATTTCTTCTTTTTCTCATTCTCCTCTTCTTCTTCTTCATTTTCTTACATTGTTTCGGTGATAAATTGTAGCGAAATGCTGCCCAGTTTTCATTTCAGTTATATTGCCATTTTTTGGTATACTTACTGCCATTTTTTCATATCATCTAATCTTAGTTGTTTATGTAGTATTTATTTTAATTTGTTTTTAAAAATTTTGCTTCACTTCAAAAAAGCGAGCTTTTCGCTTCTCGCTTCTCGCTTTAAGCAAAAAGGGGCTAGTCACTTTTTCTCGCTTCACACTTTTCACTACACTAGCTTGCCTAGATACTCCTCCATCATATTTTTCTTTGAGGCAATTTGATTGAATACCTAAATCATTAGATAAATTGCCACTGTCCTAATCTTCTTTGCTGTTGTTAAGGCATGGTACTAACTCCTTGGATAAATGAGGTGTTGGCATAGGAACAATATCCTTTGAAATACCTAAACAAAGATCAGTAGTCTTGGAAATTCACTGCTCTTTTGCACTGTCCGGAGATCTGGTTTGTCGATCTTTTAAACCTATGTCACCCTGTACCAATTGCAATATATTCCTAAAATCCTTCTTACCTTGCTCATTTACACTAAGCAAAACATCAAAAGAGTTAGAACACTTGAAGGTTTTTGTTGCCTTTTCCAGATTTTTAAGATCTGAAGCCTCCTTCTTGCTATAAGAAATCAATAGAACTCATGTGTAATTGATTAGACAAAGATATATTGTGAAGAGTTAAAGGAAGAAAATTAAGTTGTAAAAGTTGATAGTGAAATACTTGAATATTTTTGTAGCTATGATATAACTATAAGTTGTATATATTCTTCTAGTAGCTGCTCGCAATAGGTGCTTTCTTTTTTGAATACAAGCATATGGCTTCAGGGTACTCATAAATTTCATATTTTTCTTGTTCTTCACCTTCGCACCAATCTCATTTTCTTTCTTGGGTATGCACAAATTGTCTTGCCTTGGTTACTAATTTTGTCTTTGTTTTCCAATGCAGCTTTTCATTCTGTCCTATGCGCCGAGGGTCGCATGGAAGCAGCCTCTCTGCCCTTTTGGGTAGGGGTAAGACTGCCTACATATTACCCTCCCCAGACCCCACCTGGTGGGAGTATACTGGGTAGTTGTTGTTGTTGTTTATGTTCTTCAATTTAGGTATGTGTAGATACCTTTTTTTGTTGTAAACTGATACAGTCAACAATCTATCTTTTTTATTGCTTTAGTTTCCTTCAATTTGTTTTGTGGATCCTAATTTTATTTTTTTTATCCAAGAAGATAAGTCACGCTCGGGAAGATTTGCGGTGGACTTAAAGTTGTATTTGGCTTAGCTTAAGTTTCATGACTAGGTAAGAAAGTTATATTACTTTACAACACATGATTTTACATATTTATTCTTGACATTTAGGATTTAGTTTTACCATACAATTAATGCTTAAATGATTATATATTTGAAGATCTAATAAATTTTATTTTTAGGAATTCAAATGCTCCATCCAAGGAATGGATGGATTTACCAAGGTATAGCAAAGAGTATATCGAGGGTGTTCAATCTTTCTTAGATTTTGCTTACTCTTTTGGAGATCCTCAGGGCGAAGAAATTCAATGCCCATGTGCAAAGTATTGTAGTATTCGTCAGACTCGAAGGAATGTAGTGTATGACCATCTAATATGTTATGGTTTGTTCAAGGTTATACAAGACGGATTAATCATGGAGAATGGGAAATTTTGATGAATGCTAATTGTGACATGGATGATAATATTTACTCTTACGATGATATTGATTGGTTGTTGAATGATCAATTTAGAAATGTTGCACATGCTGGAGGAGTGTATTAAGGCCCAAATAAAGATGCCTATAAATTTTATAACCTAGTTGACGAGGCAAGCCAAGAATTATATCCGAGTTGTAAAGGATTCTCTAGATTATCTTCTACAATTCATCTGTATTTGTTGAAGTGTCTACATGGATGGAACAATGCATCTTTCACTTATCTTTTAGAGCTATTAAAAGAGGCAATGCCTGACTTGAACATTCCTATATCCTACAATAAAGTCAAATCTATGGTAAAGGATCTCGGTCTTGATTATGAAAAAATTGATGCATATCCCAATGATTGTATGCTATTTAGGAATGACCATAAAGATAATGAATAATGTTATGTTTGTGGATCATCTCGATATATTAAATATCCTAAAGTATATAGCAAGCTTGAGGCTTCCAAAAAAAGGTTATCGTGTACCAGCAAAAATTTTGAGACATTTTCCATTAATTTCTAGACTTAAAAGACTATTTATGTGCTCAAAGACAGTAGATACATTGAGGTGGCATGATGAGGATTGTTCTAAAGATGGAAATTTAAGGCATCCTGCTGATGGGTAAGCATGGAAAGAGTGATAGCTTGCATTCTGAATTTGCAAGGGATTCTCGAAATTTGAGACTTAGCTTAGCAAGTGATGGGTTCAATCCATTTCGGACCATGAGCATATCTCATAACACATGGCAAGTTATTTTAACGATGTATAATTTGCCTCTTGGATATGCATGAACCCAGAGTACTATATGCTTTCTTTACTTATACCTAGGCCATGATCACCTGGAAATGACATTGATGTTATTTACAACCATTAATAGAAGAGTTAAATGTTTTGTGGGAGTCCGGGGTAGAAATATATGATGCTTAAAGAGATCAAACCTTTCAAATGCGAGTAGCTCTTTTATGGACAATCAATGACTTTCCTGCATATGCTATGTTATCCAGTTGGAGTACAAAGGGAAAGTTAGCTTGCCCTTGTTGTAATTATGGCACTAATTCTCGTTATCTTAAACATAGTCGAAAAATGTGTTATATGGATCATCTTGTTTTCTGCCTATGGATCATCCTTGGAGATCTAATAAAAGGTCTTTCAACGGATAAACAGAATTCAAGCCTCCTCCGCCTTTGTTAAAGGAAACTGATGTACTTAATAGCTTACAGAATTTTAACAATGTGTTTGGGAAGAAGTGAAAGAGAACAAATGATGGCCTTTGGAAAAGAAGGTCAATTTATTTTTTGAATTACCTTATTGGCAGCACAACTCATTACGTCATAACCTTGACGTAATGCATAAAGAGAAAAATATAGTGGATAATGTAATTGAAACTATTTTGGACATTCCTGGCAAGACAAAGGATCATGCAAATTCTCATTATGATCTGAAAGAGCTGAGCATTAGGAAGACATTCAACCAAGGGATACAAAGGATGGAAAGAGAACAAAGTTTGCAAAAGTGTGCTTCTCAATGACCAATAGTGAGAAATCAGTTTTTATGGTGTTTTAAAGACAGCGAAGCTACATGATGGTAGTGCTTCCAACATATCCAGGTGTGTGCAGCTAGAGGAAAGAAAATTATTCGGTTATAAAGCCACATCATGTTACATTACTTGTTGCCAATGCCAGTGAAAAGCATACTTCCTGATCATGTTGCTATCCATTTGATTCGTCTAAGTTCTTTCTTTTGTCGTTTATGTCAAAAAGTTATCACAATGGAAGAGCTAGATTGCTTGGAAGTAGAGATTAGAACGACGAATTAATTGGAAAGAATTTTTCCTCCAACTCTTTTTGATATAATGATTCATTTTCCTATTCATTTGGCAAATGAGGTAAGGTTGGGAGATCCAGTTCAAAATAGATGGATGTATCCTCCTGAAAGGTATATGTGTACATTAATAGTATATGTTCGCTACAGAAATTATCCGGAAGGATCTATTGTCAAGGCATATTTGGTTGAAGAGTGTTTGAATTTATAATCTAGGTACTTACATGGAGGTTTAAAGACTCGATTTACTCGACGACCCTCAAAAAAAGATGAATATAATTCAATTAATGCACAATCTTCTAGTTTGCTCCCTAATACAGGTTATCCTTTAGGAGCGAAAAAGAGTGATCCAATTGTTTTAGATGACATGTCACTAAATCAGGCACATATATACTTATTGAACAATTGTGATGAAGTTCTAGAATATATAAGGTAATTTAATCACTTATAGCATTTATTTATGTGGATTGTTATTAAATTACTTTATTTATCATTTTACTAACAAATAAAATACTTGTTGTGTAGAGAATATGACGTTGAGGTTAGTAATCAGAGACGAGGATCTAAATGGAGCAAGGCCAAGCAGCATAGTCAAAACTTCTCTCAATGGTTTGAAATTCGTTCTTTGAAAGAGGATGTGCCCGATTCTTATAAAGAAATTATCCTTCGGACCAAATTCAATTGCTAAAACATATTCTGGGTATCTCATTAATGGATATAGATTCCATGCGAGGCAGCGTGATGCTAGATATAAAACACAAAACAATGGTGTTACATATGTTGCCCAAACTACAAGTTTTGCAAGCTCAAAAGATAAAAATCCAGTTGACATAAATTTGACTTGTTATGGTAGAATAGTTGATATAGTTGAGTTAGACTATTATGGCCTTTTTGGGGTTGTATTATTTAAATGCGACTGGTATGAGGTTGAAGAAGATATTTATGGCCTTACTTATGTCTACTTCAACAAGAAATATTATCAGAACGAGCCTTTTGTCCTAGCATCTCGAGTACACCAATGCTTCTATATGCAAGATCCATATGATCAAGATAGATATTATGTCATGAAGAATGTCCCGAGAGACTTGTTTAGTATAAGTGATGAAATTGAATATAATTTTCCAAGTGTTATGAAAATGAGCCATCTGATATTTGGCTTGACCATCTATACCGGAGGATAATGGTGAAGTTGACTTAGTAAGGAGTGATGTTCCAGCAACCATTCTTGATGTACCTCCAGAAGGATTTCTAGCACAACAACTTGAAATTAAATTAGATGAAGAGTTTGATTTTGAAGACATATCATGAGTTTTTTTTTCTAATTCAAATAGAAAATAGCTTAGACATTTTTTATCAATAGCTAGAAACACATTAAAGACTGTTGCTTTAGTTTTAAATTGATGTTGTCTATTTCGTCAAGTTCAATATTGAATATTTTCTTGCTGATCGATTTATTTGATGTGCACATATATTTTATTGCTCATGTATTTTTAATGTGTCCCTTTTGGTATTACTAGAAATTACTTGATTGGTTATTCAATGTGTCCCTTCTAAGGAACCATATTGTATTATATGTCAATCGAGAACTTGTCCTCTAGTTTTGAATAGAGAAGTGAACACGAGTAAGTAGAAATTATGCTTCGGAATTTGTATTGTACTATTACCTGGAGTATTAGAGCAAGTTTTAAAGTATATACATATTTATTTTTTATTGTCATCAAGTGGTGCACATGCAACTAAAGAAGATATTGGACTAACAACTTTTAAGGAACCAAGAGTTATTGAACATGTATCTTTGTAACCTTATGTATTTATATATGCTCTAGAATTGTTTATCTACATATTTTTATATATCCTCTGGAACCAAGAGAATTGTTGGGTAAGGGCTCTCAGTTGTCTTGTTAGAGTTCACTTCTTTTAGAGAATACTTATGATGGTTTAAACTTGCAACTCCCTTAACATTAAGGATGTGAGTTCCTATGGAAGTGTAGGATAATATAATGAGAGAACACTGTTGGATGGAATGGAAAGAACAGATGAAATAAGAGTTGAATATCTCAGTTGATATGCAGTGATCTATTTTCAGTGGTCCCCTTATTTCCTGATACCTCTCAACAATTATAACTCTGGTCTTTCATTCCCCATGCCTCGGGTTCATATTTTGTCCAGTTCCCATATTTATTGTTGAAATAATCATTTTAACCTATTGTGAACACCAGATTGTAATTCTTAAAGTAGGAAAAAGAAACAAATATAATTGTTCTGCAGCATCATGAACCATGCTTCAGTTCAGTATAAGTTTCTTGTTAATCCCAGTTTACGAGAATGTACAATTTCATCTTCCATATTCTATCATTATTGGAAACAGTGTTGTTAAAAGCAACCTCTTTCTTGCTTAAAGCGAGAAGCAATGCAAAGCGAGGCATCTGGTGCTTCTCTGATATGAAGCGTATCAGTTACACAAAAGCCATAGTGTTCCTTGAAAAAGCAAGAAGCGAGGAAGCGAACAAAGAGACAGAAGCGAGTGCTTCTCTTTATAGTTGGGCTGCGTACGTTAATTAATTAAAAAAGCTCTCTTTTTTAAGCTTCAATATCATCAAATTTGTTCCCAGGTATGTGATTTCTTCCTCCTCCCCCTCCTCAGTTTTTTCCCTTCAGTTCTTCTTTTTCTCATTCTCCTCTTCTTCTTCATTTTCTTACACTATTTCAATGATAAGTTACAGCAAAATACTGCCCATTTTTTCGTTTCAGTTATACTGCCATTTTTTGGCATACTTACGACCACTTTTGGGAAATTTCACACTTTACTAGACTATTTAGGGCTGCAAATCATCCGACTTTCTAAACGCATCAACAAAATCATATCTTGAAACCTCTTTCCTGAAAAAGATTGTACTTGCAACGATGTTGTTCTGAGCTATTCTTCCATGTTCCATAAGCTTCTGTGTTGTTTGGGTAACTTTTCATGGATTCTCTTTTTTCGTTTTCTCTTATCCTTTTTTTGGATATGTGGTCGCTGGTTTCATTTTTGACCTAACTATTCTCACATATTTGGGAGAACACCTCCAAAGAGGTTTGATTGAGTTCCAGCCTTTTAAATAAGTTGTTTCTCCATTTACTGCATAGAGTCTCTTCACCAGTTTGGAGGGATGTATAAGGGCATACTAGCCAGGAAACTTTGTATAAATTAGTTGGCCTCTTGAGAAGCAGTTCGGGTCAAACTTTTAAATTTAGGAAGCATGTGTGGTGTACCTCTAATGGGAATGATGACATGAGAAGTTTCTTTTAGGTGTAACAAGTGAAAGAAATTATGAGAAATTTATATGCATCGGAAACCAACACACATAAAAAGTATCTTCTATTGGTAAGAATTGGGAATTCTATGGTTATACAAAGAGTCAAAGACATAGGGAGGAGGCAGGAACTGGTGCTGCTGCTGACATTGATTCTCAGGGTCTTTTCTAATACTCTGATCAATTATAGCTTCTGATCCTATGTTCAAAATTTTTTTGATCCTCCACAAAGGGTCCATAAAATAAATGTAGACTAGGGGTTTTTATGTGTCTTATTTCTTAAATATTTACTTTCTTACATACTGTTATATATTTTTACTAGTTGTTAGGCTAAATTAATTTAATTTTTTTATATGTAGGATGAATCAAACATCAACTCTTAAGAGAAAAGTTCTGAATCCAAACAAAGCTCAAAATCCAATGAAGAATATAGGTTTTGATTTCCGAATCTGGTCAACTGCTGAACTAGCCAAAATATTTTCAGATTAAGAGAGAAAAGCTTGCAAGTGATTGCAACGATAAAGCTACTAAAGAGCATGCATTACTTGGAGTGAAAAGGAAGAATTGTATGCTTGCAACATTAGAAGGACAAAGTAGACAGAAGTTAACTCAATCCGATGTGTCAGTTCAAAAGTTAGGAAGGAATAGATTATCGGTGTACGAATCATTCCAATTGTCTTCAAGGGAAGATCTGAACACTTCACATAGTATTGCAAGTAAAGGACTAATTAAACAAAGGTCAATTCAATTGGAGGAGCCCATTCAAAAGTAAGGAATGAGTAAATTACCTGTGCCCGCATCCATGATCCAATCATATGCAAAGGTATATCTTAACACTTTACATATGCTTAGAAGAACACAAGGTAAAGGAGAGAAACAACTTGATATTCAGGAGCTACAAAACTGCAAAGTGGTAAAGACAAACTCAGTCCTACCGTCAATGAGTGTTAATCAATTTCTAGAAACATATGGGATACAAGTTGGTGGTGAAAAACATCCTGATAATCACCTAGAAAATGAAGTCAGATTTATGTCCTCTCCTATTATTGATGAGCGTGAAATATAATTGGATGATTTTACTGAACAAGATGAAGTTGGTGACGATGAATTTATTAGAGATTAGGACATGAACATCGATGGTGCTGCAGGTGGTATGTCTTAAACCTTATAATTATTTTACATATTTTGATTATTTTTCTTCTTATGTCTTGCTTGTTATATCAATCTAGGGACATCATAGAAGAAAAGAGTTCGAGGGCAAACAACATGTAAGAATATTCATGCAAGAAGTTTTGAAGAAAGAGATAAAGTGACATTTGATAAAGGACAAGCAGTTGGACCAACTGACAAGAGAGTGTATGATTTGACAAACTTTTTAGAAACAATTGCAAGTAATTCAAGATTTATCCCCGTGGTGCATACTAGTTGGCATGTCGTGTCAAAGGATATTAAGCAACAAATGTGGGAATATGTTAATGTAAGTATAATATATTTTTCAATTATATCTTTTTTGTATTTTCCTACTAAGAAAAGATATATATGTGTGTGTATGTTTGTGTGTTGTTTTGCAGTCCAAGTTCTTAATTTCAGCTGAAGGAGAGAAATGGTTAATGACTGGTCTTCGTGATGCTTGGAAGCGACATAAGAGAAATATTAATAAGAAATATTTTGATAAAAATGCTACAAAATCGTCCCAATGAGATACCCGAAGTTCAATCCCGTCAATTGATTAAATATTGGAATGACAAAGATGTCCAAGTAAGATTAAACCGTGCATTTTTTACATTTTCTACCTATTGTTGCAGTATGTTACAAATGGCATTTCTACATTTCTACATTTTCTACCTATTGTTAGCTATCTACTATAGTTTTAGTAGAGCTGTCAATATTAGAGCAAGCTTGAGAAATTAATTACAGTCTTCATACAATGTAGAGTTAGTACACTCATAGAGGTTGAAGGTACTTGAAAATGCATCAGTTAACGTAGATAGAAAATCGTCTGCTACCATTTCAAGAATCTTCTTTCTTGTATCTGCTTTATCCGAAATGTGATTAGTCGATTGTAGCACTCTTCCATGCTCCACCACTATAAACACCTGGGATTCTACCTTCAATTGATGCTTACTAATACAACAACAACAACAACTACCCAGTATACTCCCACCAGGTGGGGTCTGGGGAAGGTAATATGTAGACAGCCTTACCCCTACCCAAAAGGGCAGAGAGGCTGCTTCCAAGCGACCCTCGGCGCATAGGACCAATTGATGCTTACTAATATTAGTGAAAAAACAGAAGCAATGAAGGCCAAATTCAAATTATATTATTAGCAATAGGTATATTGTTTCCTTTGTGATTTATAATTGATATGCTTCTTTTGTTTTTAGGCTATGTGCCAATTAAATTCTGAAAATAGGAAAAAATAAAAGTGGTGGCATCAAATGGGACCTATTAATTTTGTAAGAGTGCGTGTGGCATTGGTAATATTTAGTCGACACTTTGTAATCTGACTCTATTTTTTTTTGTACTTTGTCAGCATGCAGTGAAGTTTATTTATATCTTCTTTGATGTAATTTGTAGCGCGCAACCAAAGAGAACAACGAGGAACTATCAAAGCTTGAAATGTTTATTACAACTCGTACAAAAAAAAAAAGGAAGGAAGTTCATACGGATATTCAAGTTGCTATAGTAAGTCATGCTGCAAGTTAAGTCTTGTTATTATATTTTCTCTCTTTAACTAAATTTGTTTCTTTAATATGGTTTTATTTGTAAAAGATGTTAGATATTTGTCAACCCTTCTCAAATAATATAATTATATCTGCACAAGATTTTTAATATGATGTTGCCTGCACAGAATTCTCCATTCTGTATCTGTGAGTCATAAATGTGGAATGAAAATACATATTCAGAAGTAGATGATATTATTTGTTTCAGAAGTAGTCATTTGGAGCAAATACTTGTCCAGTCTAGTAGAAGCTCGAACCACCATTGTCCATTCTTCCCTGGTTGATTTTTTTGCTATTCCATTATCCGTAGATTTAACATTCTTTAATCCTTAGATTTAACATCCTTTGATCCAGTAACTTATCCAGCAGTTTCCCCATTACTGTTGATATTTTCAGCTTGCAAAGCAATCTCAGGATCCTCCTTGTCACTCTTAGGTTCAGCGGCTTCTTGTGTATCTTCCTTTTGCACAACCTGCTCGCTTCCATCCTTTAAAAGATTTTTTTTTGCACCAGTAATAGATTGGTTAGCAATTCGCTGAGTAGCATCTTTAGCTTCCACGCCTGTTGATTTTTCAGTTGTTTTACCGAATCTAACAGTAGGTCGATCACCATCTGTCGCACCAGCTTTTGCCTTCTTATGTGCAAACTGTTGTTCATTAGTTTGCTCCTGTCCTTTTTGTCCAGCACCTGGACCTGTAGTAACACCAACCTACTCGTTAACCACTTGTCGCTGCACCTCGACTTTAGATTTCTCAAGATTTTGCAAAGCCTCGACTTCTTCTAATTATTCCTCATAAGAAAAACATCGTCCATAGCGACAGTACATGAGTTACTCCGCCCAGCAACAGCTACATCCTATGAAAATCTAGCAAAAGCTATTTCAACAGGAACTATAGCAGTACTAGCGACAACTTCTACATGTGATGTCTTAACCGGATTTTCAGCATACTCATAATCCCCTGATGTGATGTTGAAACCTGTGTATCAACTGTAGGATTGATATGCTCTCCAACGCTTCCATCACCTTCTTTCAAAGCCCTCTTCTCCTTCAAAAATAGACGTAAATCACCACTGTAATTTTCCCCAACAGCATGTTTATGACAGCGTTGTCACACCTCCTTTTTACACGAATACCCCGAAGGATAAAACGTATAAAAGAGTTTTTCCAATTAAAGTGATATTATTCGAAATAGGATTATTTATTTATTTTGTTTGGGATGGTTTATTTTCTGGTGTCCCAAGTCACCGGTTTATTTTTTAAAATCCCGAATCGAGGAAGATTTCGATTTTCCTTTTGAAGTCTGCGAACTAGAAATTCTTGAGTAAGGAATTCTGTTAACCCGGGGGAAGGTGTTAGGCACCCCCCGGATTCCGTGGTTCTAGCACGGTCGCTTGAACTATTACAATTGGCTAAAATTCTAATTTTAATACATGTTTTAGCCTATGGTTCAACTTTAAATTATTTCTTTAGTGCTTTTAACATTTTTAGGAATATTGCAACGTTATTAAAATACGTCTCGAACCACGTCACATAAATGCACCCGCGATTTTCGACATATTTTAACATCGTTGAGATTTGGATTTGGGTCACATAAATGCGCACCCAAATTTAGGAAGATAAATTATTAAAATAACGCGCCTAAAGCAACTACGCATTTTTAACTTCGTGGGAAAATCGTGAAATTCGCAAAACGGCATCTCCCGGATTTCTAAGCATTTTACTATGATTAAAAGGCCACTCAACATATAATTTGGTTTAGCGTAGTGCACGTCTTTTGCTTTTAGGAAGGCAACCTAAAAAAAACTACTATTTTCTATTATACGTCGTTTCTAAAATAAAAGATAAGTCCTAATTAGTTCACATGTTAATGATCCACCATGAAAACCATTGCATCGTCGTGTTAGGTTGAAACACTTTCAGCTTGCATATTCTCAGCATGTTTTATTGGTTGATTTCTGCAATTGGGCTCAAAAAGTAGCAAGCCCAGGGAGTATATTTTTCATGTGCCTCTCAACTATAATGGTTTGGGCCTTTAGTTTGAGCTCAGAAACCTAAAACTACAATTTAGTCATGAATCAATGGTAGCATTCCACAAATCACCATGTCACATCCATTTAAAATCATCTGTATTTTTGGTCATTTTAATATTTCAAAGACGTCTGACAGGGTAAACTCCAGATAGTGATCTTTTCTTACTTGTGAATATGCTAAAACTCAAGTTTAAATTCAACATATATAAACTGATAGACCTATCAATACGAATCAGAATATGTGTACACGTGGTGACTCTCTATTATCGAATTAGACATGAGGATCAAGCAGATTATTGACTACCATGTTCAGCCTACTGAAATTTAAAATAATTCGAAATTGAACATTCCAAACGATTCGAAACAGTCCAACACAGTCCAAGTGTTTATGTATTACAACACAAATCCATTGAAACGAGTGTTCTAAGTATCAGTAAACTAACAGTATTTACAGCTATAACATTGACATAAAATGAATATGCTTTCATTATCAAAATGTAACCATGTATACATATAGCTGTGCATTTCCAGATCTCCTGAGTGAGAATAAATACCTGGAATTTATAAAAACAGCGAGAAAGTCAGCAACAGTTCAAAACTCCAGCAATTAAACACACATCAGATGTATCACCCTCGACAATACCCAAGAACCAATTATCAAATAATCCAGAGAAGAACTTTCAGCAATTAACACCCAAAATGAATTAAAACAAACTTTTTGAAATCCCAATTCAACCTAAATTGGATTAAATCAAACTTGCCCAACTCCTATACCTTAATTACAAAGCATTTCCAATCATTTTTCTCTTAATGGCTCAAATAAAAGGCTATAGGTCAAAAATAGCTGAGGAATTATTCAAATAGAACAGTGGGATCCCAGAATCCAGAGCTAAAAGTTTAACAAAAATTTAGGATTTTTTAGACTTCAGAATTGCTAAAAGTTCTAAAGGTTCAGACTTATGGGAATTTTTTTTTTTTGGGGAATTTTTCAGATCTGAAACTTGTGAAAATTTTCCAGGGACTCAAAACTTGTGAATGAAGTCACAACCTTAGGGCAACCCCTTTTTGTGTTTTATTCACTAGTCCCTTTCCTATTTCTCAGAATTGTTCATTTAGTCCCTCATTTTCTGGCTTGTGCCTCAAGTTTTATCAGAAAAACACCAGAAATTAGTTTTTGAACCTCCAACTAAACGGTTCCAGGGTGCAAGATTCCCATACCCAAATACCCCTATTACCCTTGTATTTTCTTTTCAATTACTTAGCATAAACATTTCCACCCTGGTTCCTATCAATTTGGTCAGAATTTGAACATAGTTAACTACTCAGGGCAATAAATCATAAACAAAACCTATTCTCATTATAGATGAGGTTAGATCCTTAATAAACTGAGCTGGCTAACCATTCAATTTAACAAAGACTGAGACTATACTACCTTTTTAACCAGAATCAAAACCAAATTAAATTAATCACACGAACTAACATCGGCTAAATAGTGACCATAAGGAGTTACTAAGGAGTCGAAATCAATGAAGCACATAACAGATTTGAGGCTAAATCAAGCTAACACCCAGAAATGAAAGACTAAATTAATCACAAACCAACCAAAACAAAACCCAGAAGCAATCATGAACAGATGTTGGACAACTGAAACTAAGAAATAATCAAACCAGGGAGAAAATGAACAACTTTGAACTAATCTAGAATACATGGATTTTTGAATAAAACAAAAGGAAAATTAAATTGAAACAAACTCAGAAAATTTAAAACCTATAGTGAAGAAGGGACGTCTAACCTTTGGACCATAAACGACCGCCTTGACTTGCCCATGCAAGGTCTCAATCGTACCCAAACTTCAATAAATCTCTCAACTGGAAGGCTCTGAGACTCAGATTGACATTAGTTCCAAAATTACGGCGATTTGGGGGAAATTGGTTAAGGATTTTTAGGATGAGGGAGGCCGGGATAGTCTATGGTGTGATTGTGGTTGAGTTTTGGGGCGGATTAAACTTGAGACGCACTTCGATTTGAAATTTGGAAGGACTGGCTGGGATTTGAGAGGAAATAGAGTTGGATGTGGGTTGGGGAGATGGAGACGGTAATATGGTGTAAAATTGGGAGCAGTTTGAGTGGCCGCCACCGGACACGGCAGAGACGGCGTCCACAAAATCCTTTATTCGAAGGGTTTGGCTCATAGTTGAATACTGGTTTTTAGGGCATTGGGAAAAGGAGGGAACGGTGGTCCAGGATAACCAATTCACTTTCAAATTCTCCTTCTAATTCATCTTCCCCTGAGGATTTAGGTTTATCTCCAGCGGTGTTGATTTGGAAGGGTTTTGGAGGTGGCGCCTCCGTAGGCAACGGTGGCAACCATTGATTTGAATATTCGAGGAGATGGGTGAGGCTTTTGGGAATGGGGGTTTGTAGATTTGGAGAGAGGAGAGAGGAGAGGAAGGCGGTTTGGGGGTGTATTTTTGGGAGGTATTAGAGAGTCGCTGCCGGCGGCAACGATTTCCGGTCGGTGGTGGTAAGGTGGAGTTTTGGCAGAGATGATAGGTACGAGGAAGGGGGAGTTGGTCTCTTGGGTTTGATAATATTTCAGACACTTCTATGTAATACTCGCATCAAACCCAGACCGTTGGATCATGGCTTATGAACGGTCGTCATTATACGCCTTAAAACGACGTTGTTTTGGGGTGTCTCTAATGAGGGACCGGGTCAGGGACGGGTTTGGGCTGGTTTGTTTTGGGTGGTTTGGACGGTTTGGGTGTTTAATTTGGTCCATCTTGGTTTTGGCCCAATTATAGAGCTAGCCTGGTTTTTCTCTCTTTTTTCTAATTCTTTTCTTTTCATTTTTATTTCAAATCTTCCTAATTTATTTTAATTCTCTTATTTCAAAATTAAACTAAACGCTACATTAGTTCTAAAAACTAAATTAAACTAAACAATCAAATACCAAAAAAATGAGAATTAGCAGATTCGAAACTACAAATTAAACAACGCCAAAATAAACTATATTTTGTTTTTGTGCTTTTTTTATTTTTTGTAAGACCCCTAATAACTAATTAATTCCAAAACATGTAAAATTAAACCTTAAATGCAACTCATGTTTTGTATGTTCATGTGAATTAAAATGCGTGGATAAGAACACACACAATTAACATAAGGTGTCATGCAAATCAACAAAATTAAAAAGAAAGAAATTATTCTGTTTGAAATTATTGGAGTAATTTATGCAGGACAAAAATCACGTGCTCACAACTGCCCCTCTTTTCTTGGAAACACGAAGAGTTTTCGTGCAAAGATAAGTGAACAAATATGAGCAATGTTTGCCTGTTTGAATACTCCATGTGAAGTATTTTGAAAAATTTCTTACCGAACTTTGCTTCAAAGGTTGCCTACATATCCTTGGCTATAAAGGAATCAGTGCAGTGTAGTTCTGGATTGTTTGGTAGCTGGGACTACCATGAGCTGTGATTTCACTGTTGATGCTACTACTACTGCTTGCTGATCCCTTATTACACCAAAGGAAAATCAAAAGCTAAGCTATCTAGGCCTATCAACTATGGGTTACAAGATTCTTGTATATATATCTCTTGAAGCTTGTTCTCGAGTCTTAGGTGATTTTGCTGTAGACCTCAATCTGAATCTTGACGCTCGCACGTTGTAGGTGCTGGTTTTTGTTTCAGCATTGGACTGGAGCAGGACATACGAGACTTGTGACTTCAATCAAACTTTGAGTTGTCCGCATCCTTTCCTTCTTTGAACATTCTGAGTTCGCATATTTTGCTCTTTTTTTCTTTTCTTTTTTTCTTGATTAAGACATACGCTCTTAGTCACCTCGAATTCTGTGCCTTGAGGTAAAACCTGCTCGGACACCAAAACAAACAAATGAACAAAATTTTCTGCCCCAGTTTTCACTGGGAAAATTTCGTGAGTTATTTGCAACACAAATCTGTGCTATTTCTTTATTGAAAACAATAAAAGTCGGGATTGTGTATCCTTTGGAAAGATTGCCAGGTAATGCTGGGAAGGAGAAAGGGTCCCTGCTGGGGATAAGAGAAGGATCCACGGGTTATGCCGGGATGGGAATGAAGGGTCCTTGCTGGGGATGAAAGGGAAAATTCACGGGTTATGCCGGTAATGAAATGAAAAATGGTTCCTGGGTTATGATAGGGGAATCCACGGGTTACGCCGGGATTGAAAGAGAAATTCTTGTGTTATGCTAGGGGAATCTGTGGGTTATACCGGGATTGAAAAAGAGAAGGCTCCTGGTTATGCTAGGGATCCGCGGGTTATGACGGGATTTGAAAGAGAAATTCCTGGGTTATGCCAGGGAATCCGGGATTGGGAAAAGAGAATCCTAGGTTATGCTAGGGAGATCCGGGTTATGTGGGCATTTAAAATGGAAAATCTTGGGTTATTCCAAGGGAGATCCGCGGGTTATTCCGGGACTTGAAAGAGAAAATTCCTAGGTTATGCTAAGGAAATCCACGTGTTATTCCGTGATTGGAAAAAGAATGCTAGGTTATGCTAGGGAGATCCGCGGGTTATGCCGGGATTTGAAAGAGAAATTCCTTGGTTATGCCAGGGGATCCGCGGGTTATGCCGGGATTGGAAGAAAAACTCCTAGGTTATGCTAGGGAAATCCGCGGGTTATGACGGAATTTGAAAGAGAAATTCCTGGGTTATGCCAGGGAATCCGCGAGTTATGCCGGGATTAGAAGAAAAACTCCTATGTTATGCCAGAAAAATCCATGGGTTATCCCAGGATTGGAAGAAAAACTCCTAGGTTATGCTAGGGAAATCCACGGGTTATGCCAGGATTTGAAAGAGAAATTCCTGGGTTATGCTAGGGGATCCGCGGGTTATTCCGGGATTGGAAGAAAAACTCCTAGGTTATGCTAGGGAAATGCACGGGTTATGCCCGGGATGGTGGGAACTGAAAGGCCACAGAAATCCTTCTGGCTATGCTGGGGATAGAGAAAGAAAGGAAAGATCCTTAGGTTATGATAGGGACAGAAAGGATTTAGCCCTCAGATTATGCTAGGGAATAAAGGAAGAAGAGAGACCCTCTGGTTATGCTGGGGGACGGAGAGAAGAAAGGGTTCCTCAGGTTATGCAAGGGACAGTGGAGTGTGATCCTTGAGATGTGCCGAGGATGTCCACAAGTTGTGCTGAGGAAGACTAGGGATGTGGCCCTAAATCTGGGGAAGGAGTTAGGGATCGGAGTCCCATGCTATCATGTTTTAATAAAACTGCAGAAAAAGATGTAAAGAGAACTTCCATGTTTGTTGATCATTGGTGCAACACTATTCTTAGCCTTTGCACCATTCTTTTGATTGCATTTGCCATTTGTCTCATACCGATGTGCGCACTGTGGTGCGGTATCCCAAGAATGCAAAAGGCAGCTTTTCATGCCATTGTCTTGAATTTTGAATAATTTTTCTAAAAATCTTCTTGATGTTCTTGTTAGCTACTTCGACGGCACTATTGGCTTTGGGCCGGTAAGGAGTGGAGTTTCTATGTGTTATCTTGAATTGTTCACATATTTCTCCTATCAGACGAGTGTTCAGATTGGCTGCATTGTCCATAATGATGGTTGCAGGAATATCGAAACGACAAATGATGTTGGAATGCACAAAATCTACCACATCTTTCGTGGTGACGGATTTGAGTGTGATGGCTTCGACCCACTTTGTGAAGTAGTCAATGGCGAACAATATGAACCTATGTCCATTTGAGGCTTTTGGCTCAATGGGCCCAATGACATCCAGGCCCCAGGCAGCAAATGGCCAGGGTGCTGACATAGGATGCAATTCGGTTAGCGGTGCATGAATTAAATCACAGTGCACCTGACATTAATGACATTTCTGAACGAAACTGAAACAATCTTTCTCCATGGTCATCCAGTAATACCCTGCCCAATGTATTTTCTTTTCCAGTACGTACATGTTCATATGAGGTCCACACACTCATGCGTGTACCTCATGTATAATTCTTCCGGCTTCCTCGGTGTCAACACATCTCAACAAGTTGAGATCTGGGGTCCTCTTGTATAAGGTATCATCACTCAAGAAGAAACTACTCGCGTGCCTTTGGATGGTTTTCTTTTGCTCTCCGGTAGCCTACTCGGGATACTCTTGTGTTTTCAGAAATTTCTTTATATCATAATACCAGGGCTGGGTGTTGGATTCTGCCTTGGTCACATTGCAATTCCCATGCCTTTCCTTGATTTGCATTTCCAAAGGATCGACATAGGCGTTTCCAAGGTAAGGCAACATGGAAGCCAGAGTTGCGAGTGCGTCTGCTAACTCATTGTGACAACGAGGAATGTACCTGAATTGTATCGACTTGAACTGTTTGTTGAGATCCTCCACATGCTGTCGATAGGGGATGAGTTTGACGTCTCTTGTTCCCCAATCTCCTTGGGCCTGCCGGATGATCAAATCTAAATCCCCCATGATTAACAATTCCTCAACTTCTTGATCAATGGCCATATTAATGCCCATGATGCAAGCCTCGTATTTAGCTGTATGTCGGTGTAGAAAAACCGGAGCCTTACTGTAGCCGGGTAATGTTGACAAATGGGTCAGATTAAAATTGCCCCAATTCCTACGCCTTTCACATTCACTGCTCCATCGAAAAGTATTTCCCAAGCCGAGATGTCTTCAGATCTTACCTCCACCGAATTCACTTCTTCATCAGGGAAATAGGTATTCAAAGGTTGATACTCATCGTCAACTGGATTCTCGGCCAGATGATCTGCTAATGCTTGAGCCTTCATTGCGGTACGGGTGACATAGACTATGTCGAACTCGGTGAGCAGGATTTTTCATTTTTCCAATCGTCCTGTGGGCATCGGTTTTTGGAATATATACCTCAACGGGTCTAGCCTAGTTATGAGGTTGGTGGTGTGGGCTTGCAAGTAATGCCTCTGCTTCTGGGCCACCCATGTCAGGGCACAACAGGTTCTTTCTAGCAGCGTGTATTTGGCCTCGTAACTGGTAAACATTTTGCTCAAGTAATAGATTGTTGCTCCTTCTTTCCCATGGTGTCATGCTGCCCGAGAATGCAACCAAAATAGTTCTCCAGGACTATTAAATAAAAAAACAATGGCCTTCCCGGTTCCGACAGGACCAAGATTGGTGGGTTAGATAGGTAATTTTTTATTCTGTCGAAAGCCTCTTGACACTCATTGGTTCATTTAATTGTTGCGTCTTTTTTCAATAGCCTGAATATGGGCTCACATGTAGAAGTCAACTGGCAATGAATCGGCTGATGTAGTTCAGTTTTCCCAACAGGCTCATTACATCCTTCTTGGTTTTAGAGGAGGTAGCTCTCGAATGGATCTTATCTTTGTTGGATCCAGATCAATACCTCTTCGGTTGATAATGAATCCTAGAAGTTTACCTGACGGTACCTCGAATGCACACTTGGCTGGATTCAATTTCAAATCATACTTGCGAAGCGTTTCAAAAAAAATTCTTAAGTCCCGTGCATGATCACTCTGAGTCTTGGACTTGATAATCACATCGTCCACATATTCTTGTATCTCCTGATGTGCATCATGTCATGAAAAATAGTGGTCATAGCCCTCATATATGTTGCCCCGGCGTTCTTTAAACCAAAAGGCATAACCCTGCAACAATAAGTCCCCCAAGGTATGGTAAAGGCAGTTTTTTCAGCATCTTTCTCATCCATCAACACTTGGTGGTATCCTGCGTAGCAATCTACAAAGGACTATATCTCGTGTTTGGCATAGTTGTCAACAAGGATGTGGATGTTAGTCAAAGGGAAGTTGTCTTTGGGACTTTCCTTGTTCAAATCTCTGTAGTCTAAACATACTCGGGTTTTCCCATCATTCTTCGGTACCGGGACCACATGTGGTGTATCAAACCACTCGGATTACTCCCTCCTCTAACTGTTTTGTGATCTCCTCTTTGATCTTATCGCTGATATCAGGTTTGAACTTTCTTTGTTTTTGTTGGATTGGAGGGCATTCGGGGTACGTGGGCAACTTATGAACCACCAAATCAACACTCAACCCGGGCATACCATCGTAAGACCAATCAAACATATCTTTGAATACCAAAAAAAGTTGAACCAGTGAGTCCCGGATTTCTTTATTCACATGGATGCTTATTTTAGTTTCCTTGATTTCTTTATTGGATACTGTCCGAGGGTGTTCAGAACCCCTATGGAAGAGCAAAGGTCCGCTTGAATGGTCTGAACGGACAGGAATGAGAGCTAAGTTTTCCTGCTTTTTTTTTCTTTAGCTTTGAATGGTTGGATTTCTTTTAATGACTGATTGTTAATTGCATATTTAATAATTTGAGTTTCTTTAATTTGATTTTCTTTTGATTGTTTGTCTTGATTATCCACAAGCTCTTCTGAAAATTAGGGTTCAGGTTCATATGTTTGTTTGTTTGTCACTAGCCTGGGATAACTGATTAGGTTCAATAGTTACATGTTTTAATGTTTGAGTCTCTTATTATTTGAGTCTGGTTGTTTATCTGGTTGTCCAACAAAGTTCTTTTGGAAAAATATTTTCAATGTTTATCTATGTGGTTGACACTAGTCTGAAAATTCCCTCATCTTTTGATAGTTGTATATTCAGTTTCTTGACCTGGAAATTTAGTTAGTTCCTCAGTAATGTGATTTTTAGGCTTAATTGACATATACCTTTTGATTCTATAATTTCTGATGCTTCCTAAGGAGATCCCTAAATTAAAATTGATGTGTATTAAGTATTGCTGAAGCATTTTGATTGGAATTATTCCTGAAAGTTAAGTTTGATAGATATATGCATTCTTTCTGGTTATTTAATCTTTTATTCTATTAATCGTGCATAGAAG
The DNA here is from genome assembly GCA_034376525.1 of Nicotiana benthamiana. Lineage (NCBI taxonomy): Eukaryota > Viridiplantae > Streptophyta > Magnoliopsida > Solanales > Solanaceae > Nicotiana > Nicotiana benthamiana. The sequence continues at coordinate 64,540,362 of CM067331.1, read as the reverse complement.
TTTGTTAATTCTTTGGCTAATTGAATATGCTAATGTTGGCTGATTATTCATGAGTTTGTTAATCTGAGGATAGAATGAGACCCAAATTTGGCTGACCAAGGACAAATGTAAATGAACTAGGGTTAAAAAGACTAACCAAGGTCAAGTTCCGGGGTAGGGTAATTTAGGAAAGTTAGTAAGGGTATAAAAGGGATTTGAAATTATAAAAATCTAATAATAATCATGTAGTTTCCAGATGGGACTAGTACATAATTCCAACCTCAAACTTGAGGCACAAGTTAAGATTTGAAGGACTACTTTGGCAAAAAATACAATTTGAGTTGAGGACGAAAAAGAAAACCAGTAAAAATCTGATGCCCTAACTGTTTGCTATAAATAAAACCATTTGGGGCATTGAAAGGGGACGGAGAAACCTTTATCTATGTCATTAGAGCTGGAAATACTGATCTGGAACTTTACTCTTCAATACTAGAGCTAAAATACTCATTTCATATCTAAAAATACTATCAGTGCTGTTTTGAATCAATTTCTGAAAACTGAATTTTCTGAACACTCTATTGAAGTCCTAGGTGCACCTTGTGTTTGGTTGTTGATTGCTTAGCTGATCCTTTCTATTTTACTCACAGGCTGTTTCCTTTGTTGTATTACAGGTACCACTTAAAGCTCATGTATATGTAAAGTTCCAAGTGAAAAATACTCCCAAATTGAAGATCTCTTTGTCATTTACATTTTTTTGTTATTTTTATTTCCCCCATTTCCTCTATTTAATCATGAATATGAGTATAGTACTAGACTGATCTATTGTGTAATAACTAGATATTTTGGGACCGTTTTCATGTGTAATAATGGGACTTTCAGCTCAAGTTTGGTATATGCTTGGGTAGTAGTCAATTTCAATTTCAGTCTGGTGGGCTCAAATGTTTAATTTGTGCACTTAGAGCTACCAGACCTGGAAAGTAGTTTAGCCCATAGTTTTAAATCTTATAATGTTTAGCAATAGCTTATTTTAGATTTGTTTCGTATAGTAGGACCTGAATAATGTAATTGAATTTTGGAAATTAGATTCATATACTCTGACTGTTGAGTATATGAATCGTATTATTCAAATTTAATGTTAGAAAAGTAGTACAAAAGTAGTTGTTATTATTTCCGCCATGAATGGGTAAAGAATCGATTCTGTGTACATAAAATTTCAGACCAATTTGTTGTTATCCATTGGACTCTTTGGTTCACATCAGTACTAGGCTCATATGTGAGGCCCAGTAAGCAAATAAATGCTGAAATCTGATACGTTTCCTGGGCTAAGTGATTAACAGCCCAAACCAATCAAAAATGGTTGCCAATTGTAGCCTGAGCATTGTATGCTCCAGGGCTGTCCAAAAATCAATTTACTTGTGTGTCAATTGGTCATGAACGAGGCCAAGACACATATAATCTTCTCGAACACCTGGATCATACGTGAAATAATTAGTGGATTTATACACAGTTTTAACAAATTTAGCATATGCTAGAATACCTTTATAAAATAAATTGAGCCAGTTTAATTCAAACCAAATACCATGCGTGGGCTCTGTAATTCATTAGAACACGTAGAAAGAATAGGAGGTGCCGTTTAGCAAATTTCACGGCCTTCCCATAAACGTCAAAGACGTAGTTGCTATAGGTGTGCGTGTTTAATAAAAGTACTTTCCTAAATTCGGATGCACATTTATGTGACCCAAATCCTATTCTCAATGAAATTGAAATATGTCTAAAATTGCGGGTGCATTTATGTGACGCAATTCGTGACGTGTTTTAATAACATTGCAAATTTCCTTAAAATAATGATAAAAGCGGTTTAAGGTTAGAAAGCATATAAATTAAAACATGTTCTAAAATCAGATAATTTAATCCAAATATGACAGTTGAGCGACCGTGCTAGAACCACGGAACCCGGGAATGCCTAACACCTTCTCCCGGGATAACAGAATTCCTTACTCGAATTTCTGGTTCGCGGACTGTTAAACAGAGTCATTCTTTCCTCGATTCGGGGTTCTAACCGGTGACTTAGGATACCATAAATCTCCCAAGTGGCGACTTTAAAATTCTCTTAAATAATTGAATCCCGTTTCGATTGTCCTTATTTTGAAAAATTCCCTTATTTGCGCCCTTCGCCGGGTTGTGGATAGCAAAAAGGAGGTGTGATAGCTCTGGTGACTCTGCTGGGGAACGAACCCAGAATCTCTGGTTCAGGGTTCAAGAATTAGAGCTTAGAATAATATTTTTATTTGGCTTTGTCTATTATTTGAGTTTACATGTTGGCTTAATGTGAAATATGATGCTTTTACCACTTTGATATTATTTGAACTGCATATAAATGGTTTCGATATTATTTGAACTGCATATAATGTTACGAAACCCTTCTCTCTTTACCTCCAGGGATGTGCTTACTGGTTGGGACTCCCTATTCTGTTAGTGTCTTACCCTAAATAAGAAAGAGGCCAGACAAGCTATAAAGCTGGACGATCTCGCCAAGAAGCTTTTGATAAGCAAATCAGAAGAAGCCAAATATAACAATTATTCTAAGCTCGAATTCTTGAACCCTGAACCGGAGACTCTGGGTTCGTATCCTCAGCAGAGTTGCCAGAGCATTCACACCTCCTTTTTACACGGATACCCGAAGGATAAAACGTATAAAGGAGTTTCTCAGATTAAAGTGACATTATTCGAAATAGGAATATTTATTTATTTTGCTCAGAGTCTCCACTTGGGATGGTTTCTTTTCTGGTGTCCTAAGTCACCGGTTTATTTTTTAAAATCTCAATCGAGGAAGATTTCGACTTTCCATTTGAAGTCTGCGAACCAAAAATTCATAAGTAAGGAATTCTGTTAACCCGGGGGAAGGTGTTAGGCACCCCCGGATTTCGTGGTTCTAGCACGGTCCCTTAAACTATTACAATTGGCTAAAATTCTGATTTTAATACATGTTTTAGCCTATGGTTCAACTTTAAATATTTCTTTACCGTTTTTAACATTTTTAGGAATTTTGCAACGTTATTAAGATATATCTCGAACCACGTCACATAAATGCACCGCGGTTTTCGACATATTTTAACATCGTTGAGATTTGGATTTGGGTCACATAAATGCGCACCCGAACTTAGGAAGATAAATTATTAAAATAACGCGCCTAAAGCAACTACGCGCTTTTAACTTTGTGGAAAAACCGTGAAATTCGTTAAACGGCATCTCCCGAATTTCTAAGCATTTTACTATGATTAAAAGGCCACACATCATATAATTTGGTTTAGCATAGTGCATCTCTTTTGCTTTTGGGAAGGCAACCTAAAGAAACTATGATTTTCTATTATGCATCGTCTCTAAAATAAAAGATAAGTCCTAATTAATTCACATGTTAATGATCCAACACGAAAACCATTGCATCGTTGTGTTAGGTTGAAACACTTTCAGCTTGCATATTCTGAGCATGTTTTATTGGCTGATTTCTGCAGTTGGGCTCAAAAAGTAGTTTGGGCCTACAATAGTTTGGGCCTTTAGTTTGAGCCTAGAAACCTAAAACTACAATTTTGTCATGAATCAAGGGTAGGATTCCACAAATCACCATGTCACAGCCATTTAATATCATCTGTAGTTTTGGTCATTTTAATATTTCAAAGACGTCTGACAGGGTAAACTCCAGATAGTGATCTTTTCTTACTTGTGAATATGCTAAAACTCAAGTTTAAATTCAACATATATAAACGGATAGACCTATCAATACGAATTAGACTATGTGTACACATGGTGACTCTGTATTATCGAATTAGACATGAGGATCAAGCATATTATTGACTACCATGTTTCACTCTACTGAAATTTAAAATAATTCGAAATTGAACAGTCCAAATGATTCGAAACAGTCCAACACAATCCAAGTGTTTATGTATTACGACACAAATCCATTGAAACGAGTGTTCTAAGTATGACTAAACTAAAGTGTGTACAGCTATAACATTTACATAAAATGAATATGCTTTCATTATCAAAATGTGACCATGTATACATATAGCTGTGCATTTCCAGATCTCCTGAGTGAGAATAAAAACCTGCAATTTATAATAAAACAACGAGAAAGTCAGCAACAGTTCAAAACTCCAGCGATTAAACACATATCAGCAGTATCACCCTCGACAATACCCAGGAACCAATTATCAAATAATATGAAGAAGAACATTCAGCAATTAACACCCAAAATGAACTAAAACAAACTTGTTTGAAATCCCAATTAAACCTAATATTGGATCTAATCAAACTTGCCCAACTTCAATACCTTAATAGCAAAGCATTTCCAATCATTTTTCCCTTAGTGGCTCAAATTAATGGATATATGTCAAAAATAGTTGAGGAATTATTCAAATAGAACAGTAGGATCCCAGAATCCCGAGCTAAAAGTTCAACAAAAAAATTAGGATTTGTTAGACTTCAGAATTTTTGAGAGTTCTAAAGGTTCAGACTTATGGGAATTATTTTTTTGGGAATTTTTCAGATCTGAAACTTATGGAAATTTTCCAGGGACTCAAAACTTGTGAATGGAGGCACAAACTTGCCTATTTATAACCCAACCTTAGGGTAACCCCTTTTTGTGTTTTATTCACTAGTCCCTTTCCTATTTCTCAGAATTGTCCATTTAGTCCCTCATTTTCTGTCTTGTGCCTCAAGTTTTATCAGAAAAACACCAGAAATTAGTTTTTGAACCTCCAACTAAACGGTTCCAGGGGTCTATTGCAAGATTCTCATACCCAAATACCCTTATTACCCTTGTATTTTCTTTTCAATTACTTAGCCTAAACATTTCCACCCTGATTCCTATCAATTTGGTCAGAATTTGACAATAGTTAACTACTCAGGGCAATAAACCATAAACAAAACCTATTCTCATTATCAGATGGGGTTAAATCCTTAATAAACTAAGCTGGCTAACCATTCAATTTAACAAATACTAGGACTATACTACCTTTTTTAACCAGAATCAAAATCAAATTAAATTAATCACACAAACTAACATCAGCTAATTAGTGACCATAAGGAGTTACTAAGGAGTCGAAATCAATGAAGCACATAACACATTTGAGGCTAAATCAAGCTAACACCCAGAAATGCAAGACTAAATTAATCACAAACCAACCAAAAAAAACTCAGAAGCAATCATGAACAGATGCTGGACAACTGAAACGAAGAAATAATCAAACCATGGAGAAAACGAACAACTTTGAACTAACCTAGAATACATAGATTTTTGAAGAAAACAAAAGGAAAATTAAATTGAAACAAACTCAAAAAATTTAAAACCTATAGTAAAGAAGGGACGTCTAACCTTTGGACCATAAACGACCGCCTTGAATTGCCCATGCAAGGTCTCAATCATACCTAAACTTCAACGTATCTCTCAACTAGAAGACTTTGGGACTCAGATTGACATTAATTCTAAATTGCGGCGATTTGAGGGAAATTGTTAAGGATTTTTTGGAAGAGAGAGGCCAGGATGGTCTATGGTGTGATTGTAGTTGAGTTTTGGGGCGGATTAAACTTGAGCCGCTGTTCGATTTGAAATTTGGAAGGATTGGCTGGGATTTGAGAGGAAATAGAGTTGGATGTGGGTTAGGGATATGATATGGTACTATTATGTAAAATTGGGAGTAGTTTGAGTGGCTACCGCCGGAAACGGAAGAGACAACGTCCACAAAATCCTTTATTTGAAAGGTTTGGCTCATAGTTGAATGCTGGTTTTTAGGGTATTGGGAAGAGGAGGGAACGGTGGTTCAAGGGTGTTGATTTGGAAGGGTTTTAGAGGTGGTGCCGCCGTAGGCGGCAGTGGTGGCGACCACTAATTTGAATATTCAACCAGATGGGTGAGGCTTTTGGGAATGGGGGTTGAAGATTTGGAGAGAGAAGAGGAATGCGGTTTCACGGTGTATATTTTAGAGGTATTGGAGAGTCGCTGCGGCAGCGACGATTTCCAACCGGCAGCGGTGAGGCGGAGTTTTGGCAGAGATGATAGGTATGAGGAAGGGGGATTTGATCTCTAAGGTTTGATAATATTTCGGACACTTTTATGTAATGCTCACATCGAACCCAGACCGTTGGATCATGGCTTATGAACGGTCATGATTATACGCCGCAAAACGACGTCGTTTTGGGGCGTCTCTAATGAGGGACCAGGTTAGGGACGGGTTTTGGCCGGTTTTTTGGGTGGTTTGGACGGGTTGGGGGTGTTTTAATTTGGGCCATCCAGGTTTGGCCCAATTATAAAGCTAGTCTGATTTTTCTCTCTCTTTTTTTAATTCTTTTCTTTTCATTTTTATTTCAAATCTTCCTAATTTATTTTATTTCTCTTATTTTAAAATTAAACTAAATGCTAAATTAATTCTAAAAACTAAATTAAACTAAACAATCAAATACCAACAAAAAATGAGAATTAGCATATTCGAAACTACAAATTAAACAACACCAAAATAAACTTTTTTTTGTGATTTTTTGTAAGACTCCTAATAACTAATTAATTACAAAGTATGTAAAATTAAACCTTAAATGCAATGCACGTTTTGTATGTTCATGTGAATTAAAATGCATGGATAAGAACACACACAATTAACAGAAGGTGTCACGCAAAATCAACAAAATTAAAAAGAAAGAAATTATTCTGTTTGAGATTATTGGAGTAATTTATGCAGGACCAAAATCACGTGCTCACAAGAGCTGCATATGTTGATGTTGAATTGATATTTTTAATTGTCTCTCCCATAGCTTGAAGCTGGAGAGAGGTCTATGCATCTTAGAACTTCCTCTTTATTTTGTGATGCATCAGGATGAAAATTTTTGATGGCAACAGGGGTATAATCAAGGTTGTTTTTGTGAACTTTTCCATAGCCCCCTTCGCCAATCATCTTAGAATTAGAAAATAAATCAATCGCCATCTCAATCTCTTCTTTGCTTCAACAACTATTTTTCTTAGGCTTTCTTCTCTTTTCTAGGTTGCATTCGCTATTCTAGCTTCTTCAAGGCATTTAGAAGAAAGTATGGGGCTAATGTTTCTCTTCTGGATACTTGTTATCCCATCAATTGCTTTATTCTTTATTTTTTGAGGCATGAGGAGGGTAATAAATTCCCTTATACTTGTGATTATAAAATAATTTTTAGAGCCTATAAAGGAAGTTTTTGCAAATATATTTTGGTGAATTCAGTTATGGTTGTTGCAAGGTGTAAATTTATCCACTGGTTTGTAGAGGAAAACATGATAATATGAAGAAACTTGGCAATAGAATAATGTGGGTACTTGAGGAAAAAAATTGTTCTGTTTATTTGAAACTTCATATTAAAATGGTTATGACCATTGTCACTGAAAAATCTATTGACATTCTTGGCTAAATTTTGAGGTATTTTAAACTTTTATTTAATCTGACTTGACTTGTTAAAACTTATTTTAGTGTTCAATCTATCTTGACTTGTAAGTGATGTATAATAATATTTTTTTGGCAGTCTGAACTTCAAATCGCCAAAGCTTTGGAGAAGCAGCAGATGATGCATTTAGGGTTATATTTGAAAAGGAGCAGCCTGGTTGGGTTAGATGCTATGGTAGATCGGTGACAACAGGGTCTCTAAAAAAGATGAGAAAATCACCAAGCTTAAACAATATCATGCCAACAGAATAACTTCTCTGAAGGAAGAAATAAAGGAAATGGTGAGGGAAGAAATGCAATATTTTTTTAGTCAATTGTTGAAAAACAACCCTGGACTAGATTTTTCATGATATACAAGGGTATGTTGGATCTAATGTTCCTTCATCGGTTGATGCAAGTAGTGCATGATCTATGAGATGCAAAAATCAACAATATTCTTCTGGCTCAACTCATGTCCCGAGTACTAAAAAGGTATTTAAATTTTACAATTCCAAAAACTACCTCAATCTTAAGTAACTTACAAAATCATGCTTTCTATAAGTGTGTGATAGGAAACTTTTAGTGCATACAGTGTGTGTGTGTGTATATATATATATATATATATATATATATATATATATATGTGTGTGTGTGTGTGTGTGTGTGTGTGTGTATGTGTGTGTGTGTGTTTGTGTGTGTGTGTGTTTCTTCCTAATTTTTAATTTTATTTTGAATGTGCAGGAAAATACGGGTGATGCAATTGGAAATGATGGTCACAAATCAGTTTGAATCATTAAAGTGAATGGTGAAGACCTTTTGAATAAGATGTTTATTTTTGTTGACACTAAATATGAGTACATTTGGTTTTGTAGAGGTCTTTTCTAGTGAACTTCTTGAACCAACATCGCTTTATTACTATAGATAGTACACAAAATGTGTTTCTTTTGTTGAAATTTATTTCAAGTATATGCATTTGAATTACTTTTATTCTATTGCTTATCATTTAAATTAGTGCTTCATATATATATATATATGGGGGGTGTATGTATGTGTGTGGGTGTGGGTGTATGAGAATTGATGCAAACAAATATAGTTTTTTAACCATAAAATTGTGGCTAACATTGTTAACCATAAAAGTTTCTCTAGAAGTCACGCTTTGTAGGCATAGCCTATAACATGACAAAGATCACGTTTTATAGGTGTCGCCTTATGTCATAAAAGCATGGCTATATGAGAAAATATAAGTGTGTCCTTTGTACCGTATCGACCAAACTTTTAAAGCGTGGCTTCTAAGGCAACACCTACAAAGCGTGACCAATAGTCAAAGGTTATATTACTTTGGGCCACCCCCCCCCCCCCAAGAGCGTTGCCTAAAGTCGTAAAGCATTGCCTTTGCCCAAATGCTACACTTCTTAGCATCTTAGGCCACACTTTTCAGGGTTGGTTGTAGGCCTAAAATGTTGTAGTGTAGGGGTGCCAAAGCGTGTGAAGATGTGCTCCTTTACAAATCTTACCACAACCTTTGCATCATTAATAGGAAGAGCAATGACCTCTACCCACTAAGAAACATAGTCGACCATCACCAAAATGTACCTATGACCATTAGAGTATGGGAACAGTCCCATGAAATCAATCCCCCAAACATAAAAAAGCTCCACTACCAGAATATTTTTCAGAGGCATCTCGTGCTTCTTCGTGATTGTTCCGGTTCTTTGGCATCTGTCACATATTTTAACAAAGGCATGTGTATCCTTAAACATTTTTTGTCAATAAAAGCCTCATTATAGCACCTTTTTGGGCGGTACTATTCCCACCGTGATGACCTCCGTATAGAGAAGCATGCAGGCATGTAATATTGCATTCATCTCCTCCCCAGGAACAAACCTTCGTACTAATTGATTTGCGCACTGCTTGTATGGCTCATCCCATAAGTAGAACTCCACATCATGTAGAAATATTCTTATATTATCATGTGTCAAATCTAGTGGTGTCACCCCACTTTCAATAAAATTCATATAATCTGCATACCATAGGGCTTCACTTGAGGTGATTGCTAATAACTACTCATCAGGAAATGTTTCTTTGATTAACCCCCCCCCCTCCCCCAGCTATATGGCTTCGGTTTTCTAATATGACAAGTGATCAACCACTTGATTTTCTGTCCCTTTTCGATATCGGATCTCTAAGTCAAACTCTTGCAAGAGGAGGACCCAAAAAATCAGCCTCGGCTTGGTGTCTTTCTTTTCAAACAAGTATTTGATAGTCGAATGATTGGTGTAGACGATGACTTTAGCTCCCACAAGATATGATCGGAACTTTTCAAAAGCCTACACCACTGCAAGAAACTCTTTTTTAGTAACCATGTAGTTCATCTGGGCTGGATTCAGAGTTTTGCTCCCATAGTATATGGAGAAAGATTTTATTTATCCTTTGCCCCAAAACAGCTCTGATTGCTACGTCACTCGCATCACACATCAACTTAAATGGTTGCTCCCGATTCGGAGAAATGATAATTCGTGCAGTCACTAACCTTTCCTTTAGCTCCTCAAATGCTTTCAGATAATGACATCTTTCTCAAGCACCCTACACAAAAGAGAAGAAATATTTGAAAAATCTTTAATGAAACGACGATTAAAACCTGCATGGACCAAGAAACTATGAATGCTTTTGAATGATATCGGTGGGGGAAATTTTTTAATTGCCTCCAGCTTCGCTTTGTCCACCTTCAAACTGCTTTTGGACACTTTGTGCCCCAAGACTATACCTTCACGTACCATGAAATGGCACTTTTTCTAGTTCAATACCAAGTTTGTCTCACACCCAGCAAGCACTTTATCAGGATTCATTAAGCAATTATCTAAAATAAAAATCCAAACATAGATAAATCATCCCTAAATACTTCCACAAATCTTTCAACCATATCAGTAAAAATAGTCATCATGCGTCTTTGAAAAGTCAAAGGTGAATTACGGAGACCAAAGGGCATTCTCTTACATGCATACGTGCCATAGGGATACGTAAATGTGGTTTTCTCTTGGTCCTATAGGGTTATATCAATCTGATTATACCCCGAATAACCATCTAAAAACAATAATATTCCTGTCCAGCTAATCGATCAAGCTTTTGGTCAATAAAGGTAATAGGAAAGTGACCCTTGCGGATGGCATTGTTCAGTTTTCTATAATTTATGCGAATTCCCCACGCAGTGACAGTTCTTGTGGGAATCAAGTCATTATTTTCATTAATCACTACAATCATCCTCCCTTTATTAGATACACATTGGACAAGGTTTACCCATTTGCTATTAGAGATTAGAAATACAATACCTGCATCAAGCCACTTAATCCCTTCTTTTCTTACCACCTATTTCACGATTGGATTTAGTCGGCGTTGTTTCTCTATACTTGGCTTGTTTCAATCCTCCATGAGGATTTTATGCATGCATAAAGTTGGACTAATGCCTCTAATATGAGACATCGTCCACCCAATTGCTCGTTTGTGCTCATGTAGCACTCTCAACATCTTTTCTTCCTACAATTTAGACAATTTAGAAGAAACAATAACAGGTAAAGTGTCAGAACTACCCAAATAAGCAAATTGAAGGTGATGGGACAAAGGTTTGAGCTCCAATTTTCGAGCTTCCTCAATTGACAGCTTTGGAGGAGGCTCACTTGGCCTATTCAGAGGCTCAAAGGGGTGTATCCCTTGCATGTAAGCACATGATGCATCTAGGATATGCATCATCTCCTCAACCTCCTCATCAATCTCCAAGCTATCTAACAACATATGTGTTTTCTCTAGAGAATCGTCTAGATATGCACTCATGTCAAGAGGTTTCTCATCCACCTCCATAACAGATATCATCGAGAGCTCCTCATAGTACTGGGAAATTGGATTGCTTTATAGACATTAAAGACTGCTTCCTCATCACCCCCCCTTAAAATCATTTTCCCCTCTCCCACTTTAATCGTTGCACCACCAGTAGCCAAGAGAGGTCATCTAAATATGATTGGAACCACTTAAGCAGCCTCATAATCTAGTATAATGAAGTCGGTAAGGAATATGAATTTCCCAATTTGCACCAACACATCTTTAATCACTCCTTCAGGGTATGCTATGGACCTATCAGCTAGCTGCAATATCACAGTGGTTGGTCTTGGATCTCCCAAACCTAATTTCTTGAACAAAGACAAGGGCATCAGATTTATGCTCGTCCCCAAATTGCAAAGAGCACAACCCACATTAATTTACCAATTTTCACAGGAATTGTGAAGCTTCCGGGATCCTTAAGATTTTGAGGGAGCTTGTTTTGGACCCTTGAAGTGCACTCCTCAGTAACTGCAACTATTTTAAATTCAATCAATCTTCTCTTGTGTGCTACTATATCATTTATGTACTTCGAATACTTTGGAATTTCACGAAGTACATCCATCAGTGGAATATTCAATTGAACTTGACTCAACATAAAGAGAAATTTGATAAACATGTGATCATCATTCTTTTTCTGCAATCTCTATAGGGAAAGGTGGTGGCCGCCTTGTAACCTCCACTGGCTCTGAAGTTGCATCATTTTTCTTTGATTCTTGTTGCCTTAGGAATCAACTCCCCCTCAGGTATAGGCTTGTCTTTTCTCTTCTTTTGGCACTTCCTCTAGTCTCTCCTGTTTTTGAGTCTAACTGCATTAACATAAGGGTTCTTCTCTATATCATTAGGGAGAGCAGTATATTGAATTGTTGCTAACTGCCCCCAGTTTCCTCTCAAAATTTCTAAAATTGGTCCTGAGTTGTTCATTTTCAAGAAACAACTTCTTTAGCAAGTCATTTGTACTCTCTTCCATTTGTTAGGGTATCTTTGAGGTTCATTGAAATTTACTTGGGGTCTATAATAATTCTAATTCGACTGATTTCTACCCATAAGAAGTTGGGATGATTCTTCCAATTTAGATTGTAAGTGTTCCCATATTGTGCAAGCTGATTTCTTGGACCTCTACTCTATTGCCCCACATAGTATATGGATTCAGGATTCGTGAGGCACATGTTACTCATATGATTGTCGCCACATAGTTCGCAACAAATAGACATTTGTTGTACATGTTGTATTGGTTGTGGTTGTTGCATTGTCATTCTATTTATCTGATTTTCAAACTTTTCTATATCGACTCTCATGGTTGAGAAATCATCAAGCTCAATCCACCCGGGTGCTTTCTATTTAATTAAACTTCATGAATCCATATCTCCTTGCCAACTATGATCATTAGCAGTGAAGTTATTTAGCAAGATTTTGGTTCACTGTATGATCTAGCCATGCAACTACCCTCGCTAGCTGAATCAAAATTCATCTTTGATACATCTTCTAGCCCATCAACAAAAGTGTGACCTAATACCTCATCAGTCTGACAATGATGCGGGTAGTATCTGAGTAGCTTCTTGTATCTTTCCCACACTTGGCGGGTGTCTCACCATCCCGTTATTCGAACCCAAGAATCTGACTCCTCAATGACTTTGTCTTCTTAGTGGGGAAAAACTTGATAAAGAATTTTCTTGCTAGATCATCCCATGTGCAGATTGAGTTTGCGAGCTCCTTTTGCAATCATTCCTTAACTTCCCCAAGCAGTTAAAAGGAGAAAAGTCCCAGCCTCACATAGTCCTTGGAAACGTTCAGATAATTGTAAGTGTCTGTAATTTCCAAGAAATTCTGAATGTACCTATTGGGGTCTCCATGAGAGACCCACATATTGCCCTGTGGACTGAATAAGCTGCACCATGTAATGTTTGAGTTCAAAATGCCATGCGATATTAGGCTTCACAATAGCCTGAGTCATATTAGCAAGACTGAGCCTTGCAACGTTAATCACTGCATACTCTTCATTACCTTCCATCTCTATTGGTTGTGGTTGAACTATGATGTCCAACTCTCCTTCTATTCTAGTTCTAGCTTCGGCTTCCCTCCTCATTATGTGAAGTGTTCGTTCAATTTCAAGATCAAGAGGAAGGAGATTATTTGCGCTTCTACCCATCCGCATCCAAGAGAAAAGCATGTGTTAACACAAACAAGGTAAACTGAAGATTAAAACTTCAATAAATAATTAATAAAAGCTCAATTCAGTAAAATAACTAATTTTTAAATCCCCGATGATGGAGCCAAAAACTTGTTTCGACCAAAAACATTCACGCGAGTGACGTGATCGTCAAGTAATAAAGTAGTAAGTAGAGTATCATTCCCACGAAGACTTATGACTAACTTTTGACTGATTCAAACTCAATTAACTTATCGATAAAAGAGATTTGTCACAAAATATAGAAGTGGCTAATTTACTAACTAAAAGTATCAAGAATGAATTGAATAAAAATCAATCAAAACATATTGCAATTTTTGAATAACAATCAGTAGGAGAGAATATTCCAGGGTCATGGGTAAGCTAATAATCGTGTTGCGTTCTTGCCTTTATTACTCATAAGAATCTGTCAAGTCCTTACTTGTTTATTCAACTTAACTTATGCCTATATATCTATAGAATTAAGATTAACAATAATGCATTTACAATTCCTGTATTTCAACAAAGCAAGTCAATTAGGTATATGTCTATCCTATTTGTGAATCCGTTCCACGATGCATGGGTTCAAGAACGTGCTCAATTTAATTCTATATGCAATCTAGAGTTCCCACTTTCGAGTTAAAATCTAGATTCGTAGATAGTATTTCACTGTTAGCTACTCAACGAAAATAATTAAAAACAAAATTAAATAAACAACCCAATATTATAAAATCAACTTTGTCAAATTAAACTTCAAACATTAACACTTATGTTTCACTCAAGACCCTGAAACAATAGAGTTCTTATCCACTCATGTTCATACAATCACAGCAATACAGTTTCCAAACATAAAATCAATGAGTGCTAGAAAAAGGATGGAAGAATTGCTCCAATCCATGCTCCCGAGTGTTCTGCTCCTTTATTATCTCTCCAAAATCACGTTCCCCCTCCCCCTCCTCAAAATAGGTTTAGGTTGGTTTTTATATCAATTGGGAGCATCCTGGGGTTAAAATAATCGAGTCCTAGTCGAAACATGACTACATCATGTTACGAGCGTCCAGGGCAGCATTGGGTGCTGACCCTAGCCCTGGCGCTCAAACATTTTGGATTCAATAAACTGCACCACAACCAGCTTCCCATGCTAGCTGTGGCCCTGAAAATTCACTTTTATCTTTTTCTTCTCAATTTCGCTCCAATTCGTGCCACTTCGTCCCAAATTGCATCTGAATGATTCCTACACATAGAAATACCACAAATAAGCACAAAACATCATATTAAACATATCAAATCATCAGAACATGAGCAAAATACGAGGTGAGATATATCAAAATATACATACATACTTTAAGCCGATTATCATCAGCTTTCAAAAACCATGCAAGCCTAAGTGGCCAGGAAGCCATTACACCATAAAAGTTAAACCCATTAGTTATGTTGCGCCCTCTTTTTCCTCGTGGAGTCCGGGTTTCGACATTCATTAGGAACATCTCAATTCCTTTTGCGAATTGGGTATTTAAAGAGTCACACCTAACAGATCAAGAGTCGTTAGGGCAACTAGAGCGATTAACTCATGTGACTAGTTTGCATTACTAGAGATTAGGGTAAGAGCTTGAAATAACCTTGAGGGGAAGGTGCTAGGCACCCCTCGAGGTCCACAATGGCGAGTCCAAGCCGAACTTAAACTACGTGAACCAGTTATTTAACAAGTAAATAGTCTTAGCACATATTTGCAAATAAAGTAGTTTCCCCATCTGAATGCATATATAATCAAGGAAGTTCAGATAATGAAAGTAAAAGAGGTTTGGACAGCTTAAACACGCATATATGTAAAGAAAAAGGAAGTTTAGATAATTTAAACACATATAGGAATGGGGAAAGGGAAGTCCGAAGTTGATTAGCCTACAAGATTAATCTGTGCAATGCCCGGTAATCCTCCTCAACTAGAGGGGCTCCATGTTACATTAGCATGCAGGTCATCATATCCTTTTACTACCCATTACCCTTCCCTTAGTAGTTATATAAGCGAGTTTAATTAATGACCTCTAAACATGTTGTTACACGTCCCTTCCTTGTGGTCCTGGAGGAGTTTAGGACCTCTATATCTGTGTAGTTCTAGACAATCTAAGGCGTTTAAAAGGGAAAATCTATGCGACAAGCAAAGAACACGTAGGACAATCAAGTAGGGTAAAAAAGCAGTTAAGGCTCATGTTTTTCTCCACATATACATAGGCAAATAAACAACATGTCCCAAACAACTGATTTTGAATAAGTCCAAAAAGCCTAGGAACATAATATCTAGATGAATATCACAAAACAAAATATGTATCATTTGTTTTAAGGGAAGTCGCAGAATCCTAACTAGCTTCCCTATTGGTTTTGTAGCTTGTTAAGCATGGATAGTTTCATACATAAACAAAATTGGTTTCACACTTATTTAATGCCCAAGGCTTGCCTAAGTGTTTATATGCAGTTACGATTCTGGGAAACGGTTTGAAGCTCTTTTATCCTATACGCATGCTTATCGAAGTGATACATATTATAACAGGTGAGTTATCAAGTGTGTTTAGAGGCGTGATATCTATGTGTGAGTCTATTTTAAACCCTCTCATGGAAAGCTATTGATTTAATATACGTTGTTCAAACATATGCAAATAGAGTTCCTAAGAGCATGGTATATAATGCATACAAGAATGACAGTTCTATTAAGATTATTTAATAGAAGGGTGCCTATGTGACAGTACTTGCGAAGAATCGGCAATTAAACATGAAACATGCTGAAACAGTAAACATAAAGGCCCTAAAAGTAGGATATCTAATGCACAGGTTTAACAAGGTGCAAATGAACACATCAATCCTAGAACATGGCTTCTAATACGGATTTGCAGAATATAAATCATGTAACATATTTTCTACCCAATTTTACCCACAATATCATACAACTACCTCCATTTTATTAGTTACCCAAGTATTTGTTTAAAAATAATTATTATAGACAAGAATTGCATAAATTACACAAAGGAAATGTAGAGTAATACTATAGAGAGCCTAAAGCAGGACAAAAATAAACCTGGGAATACCATGTCTTTAATATAGTCTTAGATGATCAGAAGTTCCCTAGCTAACAAGTGTCTGGGTATGTTAGAGTTTCCTAAGGACCTCAAGGATCCTAGGCAGCGCTCATACCAAGACTTCTCTCAAGTAAATACTGATTATGTGCAATGTGGATGAGACAGCCCTGATAACTAGGGATTTCAACGTGTTTGATGCACCTTCTTGCATATGCTTTGATTATAAATTATTGCAAAATAGTCCCAAAGGGCTCATAAGTTGTGCTTGATTGCAGGTTTGATCGACAAAGTGATGAAATATCAAAGATCGGCTCAAAAGGAGTGAAACCTGCTCAAGTATCAAAGACAAGGCAAACTGAGGGCAAACAGGCCTAGTGCGGTTACATTCGATTTTGTGCGATATGTACTAGGTGATTCAGAGAGTTGGAAAAATGGGCTTCAAGGCAGTGCGGCCGCATTTGATATTGCACAGTCCGCATCGAAGGTTCCGCAGTCGCACTACCATTTTGTGCAATCCGCGAAAGAGAGATTTAAGGAGGTGAAAAATGCCATGATTCAAGTTGCGCGGTCCGTGATCATATTTGTGTGGATCGCATTAGATACCTCTACGGTTGCGGTCCATTCTATGCGGTCAATGGAGCCCAAGTTTAGAAAGCCGAGATTTGAAGACCAAGAGCCTAGTGCGGTCGCGGTCAATTTAAGGCGACCCGCACTAACCCTGCAGGGACATTTTTGTCTAGTTTTTCCAACTTAGTGTAAATAAAATATTTTGCCATTTTTATGGTATCAGATATTACAAAATAGTAGATGTCCTCGTGATAAGCTAATTTGTAGCCATTTTGGGCATCTTAGCTTTACTTTAACGGTAGATTCTCTGCATTTTCTTTAGTTCTTAATTAATATGTCTTTTTCTTCATCTATTTCTCCATTTTCTTCTTGAAGCATGAGTATCTAAACCCAGTAACTAGGCTTGTGGCTCAACCCTAGTGTGGGTAATTGGTGGGTGTTACAATTTATGGCTAGATTGACTATGAGTATTTGTTATTTGAGTCAGTTTTTATGGTTTAATTTATGAATTGGTGGTTGTAAACACTGGTTTGTGCTCAGCTGCCTTGGTTCTTCTTGAGAAAGAGAGCCTAAGTCTCCAAAATTGGCCCAACAAGGAATTGGGATTGACTCAGGAGAATTGATAGTCCCAATTAAAGGGTTAAACTGCGAGAGAGTAATTACTTGACTTGAACCCTAGTTGCTTGAGCAAATTTGCCTACCCATTTGGTCTTGAGAAAGTCAATTGGGCAAAATTACTCTCTACCTAGAGGTGTGAGAGTGGGTAAAATCGTGCAACGGTAATAGCATATTTCCCCAAACATGTCAAGCATGCCTTAGAAGCATTTACCCGCCAATATGCCACCTAGGTGAAAATCACTACCCTTGTGCCTTTTAAACCATTCGTACATTTTTTAGCAATTTTCACTTAGCATAATTAGTTACAATTAGTAGTTGATAATATTAGATTGTTAATAAAACCCAAAAAATTATGAGAAGATAAATTAAGAACACACTTACAATTCTAAGCTAGATAGATACTTAACAAATCCTAGCTCTCTGTGGATTCGATCCTGGCATAAAAATTGGGTAAAAGCTATTGCGACCCTCTCTTGATACTTTTTAGTAGTGCGGAGTAGATTGCGATCGCTTTTTGGCACGATTTCTGGGGAGCTATCAGTTTT
The DNA here is from genome assembly GCA_034376525.1 of Nicotiana benthamiana. NCBI lineage: Eukaryota > Viridiplantae > Streptophyta > Magnoliopsida > Solanales > Solanaceae > Nicotiana > Nicotiana benthamiana. The sequence goes on along the minus strand of CM067331.1, from coordinate 64,522,115 downwards.
AGCTATCTATTTAGTTAGTTTTGTGTGTTGTTCCTCTTTCCTCTTTGTTACTTATTTGTTTGTGTCAATTATTCAGGTACCAAATGGCTTTAAATAGTAATGACCCTCTTAGAAACGTGATAGTGGGGAAGGAGGTAGATAATCTTGAACAAGATGAGTTGCCTCTAGCACCTCAAGGACAACGGAGAGGCCAGAATGCCAATGCAAATGACATTCCAAATGATAATATTCCAGGCCCTCCTCTGCCACCACCAAGAGCGGCTCCTAGAGTATTGTCGAATCAAGGTTATGCGAGTGCTATTATCCCTCCCCGAATTCGGCTTGGAAATTTTCAAATAACCAATGTGATGTTGACCTTACTTGAGCACTGTGGGTACTTCACGGGTGTTGTGGATCAAAATGCCAATAAACATCTAAAGGGGTTGTAGATACATGTTGGGGGAGCAAGCAGACAAATGTGTCCGAGGATGTGATGAGATTGAGACTTTTACCATTATCACTTCCAGAAAAGGCATTAGATTGGCTTGAGAGACTCCCCAACCATTCCATCACCACTTGGGATGAGTTGGCAAATAAATTTATTAGCAAGTTCTTCTTACCGAGTCATATGCTGACACTTCGGGATGATATTTTAGCCTTCAAGCAAGGGCCAACGGAAACACTTCATGAAATTTGGGAACGGTATAGGACCATGGTAAAAGAATTCCTGAATAACGATATGACCAGGGCGATGATTCAACAAACTTTTTATCGGGGCATCAATACCACAAATTAATACATTGTGAACCTATTGGCCGGTGGCAATTTTATGAAACTTTCTTATGACGAGGCATGTAATGTACTTGATGATATGGCCAACACTTCTTTGGCATGACAAAGTAGAGAAAATGTGCCCAACGATGACTCTACGGTCATCATTGCACAAGGAATTGCATGATCATGGTCAAGCTATTGCGAAGCTCACTACTACTATGAACCAATTGGCGAAGGCGCAGTTGCAAAAAGTCAAAAACACATGCCAAGTCAACGCCATGGAAGATGTCAATATGTTTAAGAGAAGACAAAGAGGACAACAATCTCAAGGGAATTGTGAATAATATGACAATGATGGTGGTGGTTTTTCAAATGAGTATTATGATGACCAAAATTAGGAGGTTCAATATGTTAACAACTATCAAGGCAATAGAGGCAACTCTTCAAACCAAAAATGGCAACTCCAAGGAAATTGAGACAATCAACACCAAGATGGTGGCAATTGGAACAACAACAATCAACAACAAGGTGGTGGCAATTGGAACAACAACAATCAATAACAAGGTGGTGGCAATTGGAACAACAACAACCAAAACAACAATTGGGGTAACCAAAACAATAGCCAAGGCAATTGGAATGGAAATTACAATAAGTGGAGCAACATAAACAATCAAGGCGGGTGGAACAACAATGGGAACCAACGCAACTGGGGGAAAGGCTTTCAAAGGCCCCAATGTACCAACAACCGAGCAACCCCCCCCCCCCACCTTTCCCTTCTCAAGGTCCTAGTTATTCTGGAAGTGATATGGGTAGAATTGAAATCATGTTCGAGCAAATGATGAAAAAGAACCAGATTTCGATGCTCAATTAGCTTCACACAATACCTCCATCCTGAACTTAGAGGTACAATTAGGCCAAATCTCTCAAGCTTTGAACACTCGCCCCAAGGGTGCTCTACCAATTGACACGGTAGGAAACCCGAAGGGCGGGAACAACAATCATGTGATGGCGGTTACAACAAGAAGTAGGAGAGGCGATGATGTGAATGCCTCAGGAGAAAAAGCAAGTTGTAGATGATCATGTCGAGCTATGGGATGATGAGGAACCTTTAATTGTTGATGATGTGGTTGAAGAAAATGTAAATAATGATGTGAGGATTGAAATAGATGAGCCCGAGGTAGAAACTCAAGATGCTATGAACCTGACTAGGGAACACGTGATTGACATGCCCGAGCCGGTTGTGCCAAAAGCCAAGGCACCCTTGCCTAGGCCACCTCCACCTTATCCTCAAAGTCTTGAAAAGCAAAGAAATGATAATCAATTTAAAAAGTTTATTGATATGATGAAGCGTTTGTCCATAAATGTGCCTTTGATGGAGGAACTTGAACAAATGTCGGGCAATGCAAAATTCATGAAGGACTAAGTTACAAAGAAGCATTCTATGGATCATGAAATAATAAAAATGACTCACCAAGTGAACGCGATAGTGCATTCAATGGCACCGAAGCTTGAAGACCCCAGAGATTTTACAATCCCATGTACTATTGGAAGTGCAGGCTTTGCCAAAGTTTTATGTGACTTGAGGGCTAGAATCAATTTGATGATGTACTCGGTTTTCAAGACTTTGGGTATTGGGAAACTACACCAACTTCAATAAGGCTTCAAATGGTGGATCGATTGATGAAGCGACCCTTAGGAATAATTGATGATGTGCTTGTCCGGGTGGATAAGTTCATATTGCCAACCGACTTTGTCATTTTGGATTTTGAAGTAGACTATGAGGTTCCAATTATCTTAGGTAGACCTTTCCTTGCAACAGGGAAGGCATTGGTTGATGATGAAGTGGGTGAGCGCACTTTTCGAGTGGGTGATGAAAAAGCCGTCTTCCATGTTTGCAAATCTGTGAAGCAACCCAATAGCACCGAGGTGTACTCATTTGTAGACCTTGTCACAGTTGTGATTGTGGATAATACTAGTGTTATGATCAACGTGGTGGATCCTCTTGAGGCCATGCTGTTAAATATGGATGTCAATGATAATGCAAGCAGAGTGGAGTGCGTGAATGCCCTACATGGTATGGGCTCTTATTCTTATGAGCCGAGCAAATTGTCTTTGGATCTTGAAATCCGAAAAAATCCACCAACAAAGCCGTCAAGAGGAGCCACCATTGTTGGAGTTGAAACCACTTCCTCCACACTTAAGGTATGAATTCTTGGGCTCCAATTCTACTTTACAAGTTATTCTTTTTTCTTGCCTTACTAACATGTAGGTTTAGGCCACATTAGGGGTGCTTCAAAAGTGGAAAAGGGCAATTGGATGGACAGTAGCTGACATTTAGGGAATAAGACCTGCATTTTGGATGCACAAAATTATCTTGGATGATGATGCAAAGCCTTCCTTGGAGCATCAAAGAAGATTGAACGAGGCTATGCAAGAGGTGGTGAAGAAAGAGGTGATCAAATGGTTAGATGTCGGAGTTGTGTACCCCATTTCTAATAGCTCGTGGAATTTTCTAGTGCAATATGTACCGAAGAAGGGTGGTATGATTGTGGTGACCAATGACAACAAGGAATACTTATTCCTACTTGGACGGTCACCGGATCGAGATTTTGTATGGATTACTGGAAGCTAAATAATGTGACCTGAAAGGACCATTTCCCATTAACATTCCTTGACCAAATACTAGACCGTTTTGTGGGGTATGCTTTTTATTGCTTTCTGGATGGTTACTCGGGGTACAACCAAATTTTAATTGCCTAGAGGATCAAGAGAAGACAACTTTTACCTATCTGTATGGCATATTCGCTTTCTCTCGAATGTCTCTCGGATTGTTTAATGCTGTGGCGACCTTCCAACAATGCATGATGGCTATTTTCATCGACATGGTGGAAGATATCTTGGAGGTATTCATGGACGATTTCAGTGTGGTTGGGGATTCCTTCGATGAATGTTTGGGTAATTTGGATAAAGTGTTGGCTCGGTATGAAGACATAAACCTTGTACTCAATTGGAAAAAATGCCATTTCATGGTTGAAGACGGTATAGTGTTGGGTTACAAAATTTCAAAGCGAGGAATCGAAGTGGATATAAAGATAAAATAGAGGTGATTTTGAGGCTTCTTCCCCCTATTTTTGTCAAAGGGGTGAGGAGTTTTCTTGTGCACGCGGGTTTTTGCCAGAGGTTTATAAAAGAATTTTCCAAAGTGGTACACCCTATGTGAAAATTGCTAGAGAAAGATGCTAAGTTTGTGTTTGACGAGAAATGCATGGAGGCTTTTGAACTTCTCAAGCAGAAGTTGACCACCACTCCTATCATTACCGCACCTAATTGGAGCTTTCCCTTTGAGCTTATGTGTGATGCTAGCGATGTTGGGATTGGAGTGATGTTGGGTCAATGTGTGAACAAAATGTTTTATCCAGTGTACTACGCAAGCAAGACCATGAATCAGGCTCATAGGAACTATACTGTCACCGAGAAAGAGTTGTTAGCTATAGTGTTTGCTATGGAAAAGTTTTGACCATATCTCATGGGGGCATGCACACGATCATGCCGTCCTTAGGTATTTGATGACAAATAAAGACTCAAAGGCAAGGTTGATGAGATGGGTGTTACTACTTCAAGAGTTTGATCTAGAAATTGTGGACCGAAAAGGTAGTGAGAATCAAGTTGCATACCACTTATCCCGTTTAGACGAGGATGGGAGGCCTTGTGATGGCGTTGATATAAATGATCCATTCCCCGATGAGCAACTCCTTGCGGTGTCAATGAATTATATGTCATGGTTTGTCGATGTTACTAACTACATTGTGATCGGAATAATCTCATATGATCTCTCTTTTAACCAAAAGAATAAGCTCAAGCGGGATAGCTTGGATTTTTATTAGGACGAGCCATATTTGTTCAAGATTTGCACGGATGGTGTGATTCGTAGATGTGTCCCGGAGGAAGAACAATTGGGTATCTTGGAGGCTTGTCATTTCTCTCCCTAAGGTGGCCATCATGGTGGGGTGAAGACACTTCTAAAGTGCTTAGTTGTGGATTCTATTGGCCAACCTTGTTCAGAGATCCGAGTGATTTTGTGAAGAGATGTGATGAATTCCAAAGAGCGGGCGGGATTTCCAAGAAAGATGAGAAGCCTCTAAACACAATTCTTGAAGTTGATATCTTTGATGTATGGGGTATCGATTTTATGGGCCCTTTTGTTAGCTCGTGCGGTAACACTTACATTCTTTTAGTGGTTGATTATATGTCAAAATGGGTTGAGGCCGTGGCCTTGCCCAACAATGAAGCTAGGAGTGTGGTGGCATTTCTAAAGAACAACATTTTCACAAGGTTTGGCACTCTTCGTGTGATAAGTAGTGATGGGGGTCTAATTTTTGCAACAAAGCTTTCGACACTTTGCTTTCCAAGTACGGTATCAATCATAAGGTTTCTACTCCCTATCATCCCCCAAGCAAGTGGATAGGTGGAAGTCTCCAATAGGGAAATCAAGAGTATCTTATCAAAGACGGTCAATGCTAATAGAACCGATTGGTCGAAAAAGTTGGATGACGCTCTATGGGCTTACCGGACCGCTTATAAGAACCCAATTAGTATATCACCGTACCGGTTAGTGTTTGGGAAAGCATGTCATCTACCGGTGAAGTTGGAGCATAAGGCCACATGGGCCTTGAGGAAGCTTAATTTTGAGTGGGATGTTGCGGCCAATCTTCCTGTTGAACAACTCAATGAACTTGACGAATTCCGATTACATGCATACACTAGTTCATACTTGTATAAGGAAAATATGAAGTACCTTCATGATAAATATGCTCGTGGGAAGGAGTTCAAAGTTGGTGATTTGGTTCTCTTGTTCAATACCCAGTTATGTCTGTTTCCGAGAAAGCTTAAATAAAAGTGGAATGGGCTATTTGAAGTTGTATTGGTAACCCGTTTGGTGTTGTTGATCTCAAGAACGAAAATGGTGAATTTTTCAGTGTTAATGGGCACTGAGTCAAGCATTATCTAGGAAAGATCGATGACAGCCACATGGTGGCGTTTATTCATCTCAAGTGATATGGTAACATCCGTCGTGCCGTGATGTCAGGCGCTTCTTGGGAGGCAACCCAAGTCTTTTTCTTCTTGTTCTCTTCGATTTTATTTGTAGTTTAGGTTTGATTTTTGGACTAATTGGTTGTGAGATGTTGCAGGGATTGAGTTGATACAATGCAAAACATAGTGAAGAAATTGTTCAGTCTCTGAAGTTTCTAGTACGGGCACATTGCACTTTATGCGGTCTGCAGTGGTGTGAGCCAATAAGAGAGCTCTCTAAAGTTTTCCACCTGGCCGTATTACATTTTGTACGGACCGCGGTGGACCTCCGCGGCCACAATCTGTTTTGTGCGGACCGTGGAGGTTGCCTTCTCAAGCTTCTTCTGAAAAAACCCAGCGGGGCCTACAGTCCGTTTTGTGCAGCCGCGCTGGTAGGTAAAAACGGTCTCACAAGGGGTTCCTGTTACCATTTTCGAAAAATTTACTCTTAAAGAGCAAAAAAATTATTGTCCATCTTCTTCTTTGACTGTGATTCTTGCTCAGAGTGATTACTTGCATTTCATTTCCACACTTGGTAAAATTTCAATCATTTCTTTTTGCTTGATTTTGTAATTTCACTATTGTTTCGTTCCCATTAGCCCATAGCTTCTTCTTCATTCATGTATATCTTCAAATTCTAGGTTAGTCAAGTTCAATTGTTAAATTTTGTATGTTTGGTGAGCATACTTAACTGGGTAAATTGAGTAGGGACCCTAACTAGGTTTAGTTGAACTAAAATGCAAGACCCAAGAACCTTAACTTAGTGCCATAACTAAGCACCCTCCGCGGACTACCATCCTTTTAGTACGGTCTGTAATGCTCTGATGCGGTCTACGATACAATTTTGTGTGGACCGCGGTGATGATGTTTCTGAAAGTTGACTTGTTGCCCAGCGCGGCTGCACTATATTTTATGCGGTCCGCAATGGCCCACCGCGACCGCGGTGCAATTTTTTGCAGGCCGCGGTGGTTAGATTTAGAGAGTGGTTTTCTAAACCTTGCCCCAGTGCAGACTGCATGTGCTTTTATGCGGTCCGTGGTGGCCCTAGTGCGAACACAATCCTTTTTGTGCAGTCCGTACTGCACTGTGTCTGCAATTTTTTTGGCTTCTATTCTGCAATGCATTATACACATATGTTTCACAGTCTCTGTTGATAGTAACAATGTGCTTGTGCTTGCAGATAATGGTTAAACAGCGAGGGATAAAAGGATCAAAACAACCCGGGAGAGGTGAATTCTCTCGGGGTAGAAAGCAAAAGATGATCAAGCTCACTCCCTAAGTTCAGGAGAGCATAACAAAGAACAAAGAAGTTGATAAAAGCTGCTGACAAGGCAGCTGACAAATCGGGGAGTGAGTACGAGCCATCTCAAGAGGTTTCCTCATATTCTATTCCTACACATATTCTTGATTGGCCCAGACGAATGAGAATGACCGATAATACTCCACCTCCATCACCCCCTGCCCAAGCAACTGATCATGTCCCCAATGAGTCATATGAGGGCTCAGCAGCCAGCAGCGGTGAGTACTCCACCTCTCCTAGAGCTTCATTATTCGGGGAGAGTACATACGGAGGTGAAGATGAGGTACAAGGAGATGAGGAGGTACAAGAGGGTGGTGAGCTTAAAGTTAGGGGTATTGCCCAGACTAGAGATCCTGCAGTTTGGGAGGATAGATTCGTCAATCATATATGGTTTAGTTTCACAGGTACTTTAGCAGGCAAGTTTGTTCACAAGGGTGAAATGGATTGAGAATATGTAGGAATCTCATTTAGGGTACATAAATAGGGGCAAGGAGGCATGTAAATGACATATAACACTTAGGCGCTTCATAGAAGTAACCATGATAGCAAGCAACTAAAACACGGAGCAAATATGTAGAAGACAGAATCAGACACGCAAGTAGGGTCATAGAATGATCACCTAGCTAAAGGATTAATCATAAATCAACACACATGCTGGTCTAACATCAAATAAACATGCAAAGTATAGGCACACTAGTTGTACATTGAATATGACATAATTTAGGCATGTTTGAACAAAGAAGTCAAATTCATAACGAACTAATGCAGGAATGAAGCACACATTATTTGAATTTCAATTGTAACTAGAGACATACCAGTTGAGGAAAAAGAGTGCAAAATATAGAGCAAGTAGTCTCACTATCTAGCCTTGACTAGACTCATAAGTAACACAAGTAGCAACAAAGAAGAATAGTTTGAGTGTATGTATGTAGTGTGTACTGATGCCTGTCCGAGAACCAGAACAATGGTTTTTTATAGTATGCAATAAAGTAGGACACATAAGGTAATGAGCCAATAACATACATATAAGGTATGTGAAATCAATTTACAATCAGTCATGAATCAATTAAGGGGACAAAATCACATGAGTGATACTTAATTTAAGGAAGTCTCACACAGAATCCCTCAGTAAATCAGAGCAAGGTTAATAAGGTAAGAAATAATCAAACAATCGATCAAGTAAAGTCAGTCATGAACAAATTAGCCGTAAAATCAAGCTAGTACTACTTGATTTAAGGAAAATTGTATATGAAATCAACCGGTAATTAAGGGCTAGGTAAAATACGGTAAGAACTAACTTTAAAATTAATTATAAATTGGTTCTGAAAATCAAAGCATAAAACCAGGTCAGTAGCACCAATTATTAATCACACATAAGGTAAAAAAAGGTAAAATCTAATAAGGAAACACCAGTATTAAGGAAAGCCCAATTTCAAGCCTTAATTTCGGTAAGTGAGATTAATTAATAATTAGTCGGTAGAGTTTATGGCAAACATGCAGAAGCAGAAAAATGATCGATTAAATAATCAAAACTATAAGAGATTAGGCAGAAATACAGAAGCATATAGTAAATAAAATAAATAAGGAGACCCTAATAGATACTCAGAGACGAAAATGTTTAAAAGTCAAATATTTGTAGAAAACTCCGTTAAAATCAAGACCCTAGTCTAGGGTAAACCAAAATCAGTAGGAATAATAATAGGGAAAGATCAGAAAAATATCGAGGTGGAAGTACTGAAAAAAATTAAAGAATAAATACCAAAATAAACATGAAACAGTTTCAGATCTGAGAAGATCTAAACAGGTTCAACCAAAAATTTGCCATATTCATAAAATAAATAGAGGTTGAACCAAATCTGGTTTAAACCGGCGATTTGAAACCCTAAAATATGAAGATATTCGTACTCACAGGTATTGAGATGAACATACACAGAAATAGTCAAGACATGAAAGATTTTGAACCAGATCTTGCTCGAGTTTGGCCAAATTTGCCTTGGCATGTTAGGAAGCAACTAAATAGGGTCGTAGACGAGTAACCAGCGGTGAACAGAGACCGATAGTGTAAGGAAATCCATAGTTGATTCCATTTTAGGTAGGAATCAGAGGAGATAACAGGTGACGGCGCTAGGGTTAGAGAGGGGGCGAGACATAAGGGCATATAAAGCTGGAGGGTTTTGAAGAATGGGTAGTGTTCGGGGTTTTTGTTATATTAAAAGGGGTCAGTTGATTTAGGGCCGTTGATTTTAGAAGATCAACGGCCAGGATTAGATGTTTAGGTGGGGTGAGTTTGAATTAAATGGGTATTTGGATTTGGGTTGGATGAGTATGGGGTAATTGGACTAGGTTAGGTTTGAAATTGGGTATTTTTTAGGGGCTAGATTTTAAATAGCTAATTAATTTAGTAAAATAATCTATAAATGATAAAAATGTGATTTGTGCATTTTAAAATAAATACTTAATATTGTAAAAATATGAAAAGTTATTTTCTGTATGGATAATATAATTGTGCATATATATCGGCTATTGTTGTAAAAATATGCAATTCTAGCCTAAAAATGCAAATGTGATTGTAAAAAAAAAAGTACAGTTAATATATTTAGTTAGACGATTAAATATTCATAAAAATAATATGAGAAATAATTATTGAATATTTTTATAAATAAAAATATAGAAATAAATTATTTTAAGGCCTTTAAAATTATAAAAATATTTATGCATGTTTGTAAATACGTATACAATATTTTGAAAGTATATAAATATATATGAAGGAAAAATTGGGTATCAATAAGTTATCTATTTTCTAAGTTGATAACATGATTCTAATCCATATTTAACTCATTTTAAAATATTTTATTACCCAACTAATTTTTTGATAAATAATATAAGTGGCTAACTATTTTTTTAACTGCCAAGGTGGCGTATGTCCAACTTTGGTGGGTTTCTTGAATTGTTTCACATAATATTTTCCTCCGTAAATGAAATGTTGATTAATTACCTAAAAAAAGTTTGCTATATTTCTTCATATTTGTGAATAGTCTAGCTCAAAAAATTATCTTATATAACATATTTCCTATATCAATGAACCATAAACACACATTTTAATCAATTAGGGGTTAAATGCGATTAGTCATATATCAACAACAACAATAACCCAATATAATCTCACTTAGCGGGGTCTGAGGAGGTAGTATATATGCATATCTTACCCCTACCCTGGGTAAAGAGGCCGTTTCCAAATAGACCCCGACATCCTTCCCTCCAAGAATTTCTCACCTTGTTCTTGGGGAGAATCGAACTCACAACCTCTCGGTTGGAAGTGAGGTTGCTTACCATAAGAGCAACCTCTCTTGTCAAATATCACATTAATGAAATTAAATTTTACTGATATTCGAGAGATTAAATTAACAATCTTTGGTTGTAAATCACTTATTATAGTCTCTTCATATTAATCATCAATTTTTTTATTAGTAATCACTATACAAATAATTTTTATATTGTAATCCTTTTCATGGTAGTAGTAATTATTAGTAGTATATGAACCAATTAGTTGTATTCTATTAGTAACTCGGTATAAAAATTGGCCGGTTCCCTGATTACACCTTGCGCAAGAAACCAAGAACCGGTTTTGTTCCGAACAAATAAAAACCACTGCTAGACCTCCACTTCACACCATCTCCGGAAAAAAACATCGGAGAAGAACATCAATCAATCATCGGCGGAACATAACAATGTTGTTTCAACTGCCTCGCCTGGCCAATGCTCTCAGAGAACCATTCGACGCCGATCAAGCTTACCTTCACCGGAAAGCAATTCTCCAAAATCTCAACTCTCGCAGGTACCAAATTCCCATCCTTTTCGTTCTTCATTATCAAATTTTCCAAGTGCTTAGGTGCTTAAGAATATAATTTTTTCTTGTTTTTCAGTACTGCAACTTCACTTGAAGAATCAGAACTTGCTCGAAAGATTGTATATCAATGGGACCAAGGTAATATCAAAATTTCAATAATAACGTTCTTGGTGTGAAATACATGGAAGTAAGTTTGCATTCCTTTAGAAGATTCATGCCAGAGTAAAAGTAATAAAATTATGATGATATTGTTCTTTATAGTTGATCCTAATTAGTTTATGATTGATTCTTTTTTGTGTGACAAAGTAATAAAATTTTATTGAAAACGGTGAAAGAACAGCCTGTGCAAGAAGTTTGTCAAAAAGATATGGTTCTCATGGGTACACCAGAAAGAAACAATGGATAAGAAGGGTTGCTATAATGGAAATATGTTGAAATTCTTGTATTCTCCCTTTTCTTCTCCAACACTTAATGAAGTGTTCTAATAATTGGTGCAGCTTCTCCTGAGTTGCGGCAAGCATACAAGCAGTTTGTTGGGGCAGTGGTTGAGTTGATGAAGGGTGAGGTTGTGTCAGAGGAGTTTAGGGAGGTGGCATTCAGTGTTTACAGGCTTTTCAGCGGGACAGTGGTGGAGGATGAGGAACACAGGAGTATTGCTGAGAAGAAGTAAGCAGATAGTTACACAATATATTGCTTGAAGATAACATTCAGTAGCTCTTATTTTGTCTCTGTGTGTATTATGGTATATGTCTGATCTTTAGACTGAGGATCAGCTGGGGTGGAAGGGGTGAACCAATGTGTCGTGCTGACATGCTGTGAACACTAATAAGGACATTGATAAGAATGGACCTTGGGCCTAACTCAACCCCAAAAACTAGCTTATGAGGTGATTATTGCCCAAGCCATATAAGGAGACCAAGGACCTCAAATCCCTCCGATGTGGGACAACTCAACACCCCCTCACGCCCAGATCTCTGGAGCGTGGACAACATAAATAGTGGCCCAACATCGGTAACAATAATTGGGATGGGTCTGGCTCTGATACCATGATAAGAATGGACCTTGGGCCTAACTCAACCCCAAAAGCTAGCTTATGAGGTGAGGATTGCCCAAGCCATATAAGGAGACCAAGGACCTCAAATCCCTCCGATGTGGGACAACTCAACAGAAATGAAAGGCGAATATTTATGAATTTTTTCTTTCCTATAAATACTAAGTGAATGTCTGTATGCTGGGGAATTTTCCGTGAACTGCTATTCTGCAAACTCAATCTTGTTTTCTAAATACAGGCTAGATTTGCAAAAACTCGTGGGCTACGCTGTTTCAGACTCATTACTATCCAGAGTTGCCTCCTTAGCACAAAGATTGTACGAATTGCAGAATTATCACCCTAGAAATGAGACAGTCTCTTTACAAGAAATGTCTAATGGAACCACTGATGACGTGGAATTTGGCTCGGACCTTGTCTTTAGACCTCCCGCACGATTCTTAATTGATGTTTCTTTGGAAGATTCTGATTTGCTTGTTGATCAGGATAATGCACCTTCTTCAAGTCATGAATCGCAGTACGATCATGGCTCCTCAAATCTTAGAGAATCTGTATCTGGTGTAAATTTTGATTTAAGCTGGTTAAGAGATGCCTGTGATAAGATAGTTAGAGGTAGTACTTCGCAGCTTCCTCGAGATGAACTGGCAATGGCCATATGCCGCGTACTTGATTCTGAGAAACCAGGTGATGAGGTAACAATAAGTCACTCTCACTTCATAATTTCTGCTGCGTACTTTAGGCACATCTTCTGGCGCATCATTTTTGTAAGCATCTAATATGTACTATTGTTTTTAATTTTGTTTTGTGTAGATAGCTGGCGATTTGCTTGACCTTGTTGGTGATGGTGCATTTGAAACAGTTCAGGATCTTATCATGGTAGAAATTTGAACTGGTGCTCTAATTATTATGGATCTCCATAGGATATATCATCATATTGTTCTTTAAACTTTACGACGCATTGAAGTAAAACGTATGTGCCTGAACTGGTTCTAGGATATATCATCATATTGCTCTTTAAACTTTACGATGCATTGAAGTAAAAAGTATGTGCCTTACCTAGGGTGTGAAGTAGTTGTGTCTGATGATATGTTGTAGGATTGCTTGAGAGATTATAAACACGAACGTAGGCCCCATACTATTCATGAGTTGAGTTGTCCAAAGTGCTAAATTTATGGTCAATAGGAGCAGTGAGCTATTAGGTAGAAAATCATTCATTTGCAATTTGGTGTTTTTTAAATTTAATTTTTCTTCTTTTCTGCTTTTCCCCTGAAATTTTGTTCCTCGGATCTCAGCACAGAAAGGAAATTGTTGATGCAGTCCATCATGGACTACATGCACTAAAAGCTGACAAGATGTCTCCAGGGGGGGGGCAATCACGCACGCCTAGTTATGCTGTTCAGGTAATAATAGCTATACTACTATGATAATGTCACATACATGCAATGCATACTTGGTATTTGAATTTACTTGTTACTAATTGTACAGGTAACCGTTCAAACTGAGTCTGAACGGCAAATTGACAAACTTCGTCGCAAGGAAGAAAGAAAGCATAGACGAGGAACGAATAATGGGGTTGAGGATGATTTATCTGCTGTGAGTTTTAGTTCTTTACTTCATGCAAGTGAGAAGAAAAACATATTTGAGGACCTCATTGGTCATGGTGAAGGGCCAAACACCTTAGGTCCTACAGCCCTTCCTCAAGGAACTATCAGAAAGCACTACAAAGGATATGAAGAAGTCATTATCCCTCCAACGCCAACTGCATCTATGAAACCTGGGGAGAGACTGGTATTTCCCTCTGCTGCCACTATGGCTTTTCTTTGTTTATTGCTGCTCTTCCAACTACTTATCTACTTTGGCTTGATTTGTGGAAACGCTTGTTGGTGCTGTTGTCTGGTACTTCTCTTTTCTAGCCCTATACGCACACACACACACATATATACATATATATGTATGTATGTATGTATGTATGTACGTACGTTGTTGTATTAAATTTTTTTTAAAGGAAATAAAATAGTAATTTTCAGAATGCCTCAACCTTTTCTATGCATTCAATACTTGATGCTTGAATCTGTTCTCCAATAGAGGGTGTATTTGTAAATCAACTTATACAGCAATTTATCTTGTCACTGTTTGGCATTTATACGATAATGCATCTTTTCTTTACGACCAAAAGTAAAAATCAGAAAAAGCTCCTAACGTTTGATGATCTTTTACTTATAGAAAAATATTAAAAATTGCTGATCTCTCACTTTCCTCCTATCTTCGTTCTTACTCTCTCTCCAGCCTCAATATCCACTATTGTTTTAGGTAGCACTGAGAAAACGAAGCACAAGTCCTACAATTCCTTTTCTCCACTCTGTGATGTTAGAACTGAATCTCCGGCGGCATGTGATGTGAAGAAATCCTTCTTCTTCAATAGCCTGATAGTGTAAATTGTCTTGCATAGAGAATTGGTTCATTTCTATGGAGGATGCGCGCACAGTGTGATCTAGTCGAGAAAGATTTTGCAGCAGACACTTTAGATCTTCCTATCTGCCCTTTTTGTGGAATTATATGTAGCTGTTTCTCTGGAGAAAAGCTTCAGTTCCTCCGTTTCCAATTTGAGTCGATGTTCTAGCATATATTCCAGGATATCCCATGAGTATCCGTCCTAAAAAGTCAGGCACAATAGTTTCTCTGTCATTCCATGATTGCGTATATTCGGGGTTCGTAGGCATTGGCTATCTGGGCTTGTGCTTTGAGTTCTGGGGGGGGGGGGGTTGCTTCTCATTTGGATGTTCAACTGTGGTGCTTGGACATTGAATTCTCATATTGGGCACATGTTTGGGACGTTGGCTTTTGGAGAGGTGGTTTCTCTTTTTTAGTCGTTTGTGGGTATTTAGTCTTGTACTGAAGTGCTATGCTGCTCGGACTCGGTTGTGTGTATCCAAATTGGATTCTTCATCACATAAATTTTAGGCTTTTGGAGGATGTGTGCACATATGATCTAGTCGAGAAAGATTTTGTAGCAGACACTTTAGATCTTCCTATCTGCCCTTTTTGTGGAATTATATGTAGCTGTTTCTCCGGAGAAAAGCTTCAGTTCCTCCATTTCCAATTTGAGTCGATGTTCCAGCATATATTCCAGGATGTCCCATGAGTAATCATCCTAAAAGGTCAGGCACAATAGTTTCTCTGTCATTCCATGATTGCATATATTCGGCGTTCGTAGGCATTGGCTATCTGGGCTTGTGCTTTGAGTTCTGGGGGCTTGCTTCTCATTTGGATGTTCAATTGTGGTGCTTGGACATTGAATTCTCATATTGGGTACATTTTGGGACGTGGGCTTTTGGAGAGGTGGTTTCTCTTTGTTAGTCGTTTGGGGGTATTTAGTCTTGTACTGAAATGCTATGCTGCTCGGACCCGGTTGTGTGTATCCAAATTGGATTCTTCATCACATAAACTTTAGGAATCGGGGGTAAGGATCTGAGTGTGGATACATGTGTTGGGATACGGCCAATAAATGTATGCATGTGTGTGTCAGGTGCGCACAAGACACACACCTGATTAATTAAATTTATTGAACTAAAACTAATAAATATTTGTTCATTATAAACACCTAATATTTATTCGTAAAATATGTGTCTGTGTGTGAAATTTAGTAAAGTGAGGAAATACTGAAGGTATTTTATTTGATGCTACACCCAATTATACAGCATTATAGCATATTAATAAACAAGTTGGAATAGACTAGGGGAGACCAGGGTTTGATCTCAGCGGAGATAGAAAATGGCTAGATGATTTCTTTCCTTCTATTTCGCTATTAAGCATTGGTTGATTGAGTTTTACCCAATATCTATGTTGTTATGAGGTAGCAGTCTCGTGGTGGATTAGATGAGGGGCCTGCGAGATGGCCTGGCTGTAACACTGCTTAAAACAATGTATTTGGAAATGTTATGAAAAGTTGAAGATATGCTTTTCTGGTAGATCCTCATTGGTTTCCCCAAAAGTTGCTTAATTCAACTGATGGTTTTGCTTGATTGTTTTTCTTATCAGATTGAGATAAAGGAGCTAGACGACTTTGCACAAACAGCTTTCCATGGCTACAAGAGTCTCAATCGTATTCAGAGCAGAATTTACCATACTACTTATAATAGCAACGAAAACATACTAGTGAGTTATTTTCTCCTGTGATAGTGTATGTTAATACTCTTTTTTTAATAGTTAAAATGTATGCTGTTTCGCCTATGGTGATAAGTTTTTTTATCTGTCTTTGATAGCTTTCTTTTATTACCAGGTATGTGCTCCCACTGGGGCTGGGAAAACAAACATAGCTATGATTGCTATTCTACATGAGGTCTGCTAGGTCTTTCCTTAGAGTTTCTTCCGTGATGGGTCTACTGGCACTTTGATGAAGTTATATAACCTTCTCTTGTGCAGATTAAAAATCACTTTAGAGATGGTTACTTGCATAAGGATGAATTCAAGATAGTCTATGTTGCTCCTATGAAGGTATAGCTTGAGATTTGTTTCCTTCAATTTCATTCATATAATTGATAATATAAGGTGATTTTTCCTCTAGGCATTAGCTGCAGAGGTCACATCAACTTTCAGTCACCGGCTGTCTCCACTTAATGTATCTGTGAGAGAACTTACTGGAGACATGCAGCTTTCTAAGAATGAGCTTGAGGAAACACAGGTTCTGTCAAACTTCAGTTCTTCTAATATTGTTGATTTTTTACTTATTGGCTTTATTCTATTCTAGATTGTGGTCTAGTTGAGTGGTTGATTGGTTGGCTTAATTCTGATGCTGTTGTTTCATAATGAAGCATTGCTTAAGTTTTCATTGGCATCATATTTCATCAGATGATAGTGACAACGCCTGAAAAGTGGGATGTTATTACTCGTAAAAGCAGTGACATGTCACTCTCAATGCTGGTGAAGCTACTTATCATTGATGAAGTCCATTTGCTAAATGATGATAGAGGCCCTGTAATAGAAGCATTAGTAGCCCGTACACTTCGTCAGGTTAGCAAAAGCTGTTTACTTTATCTAGTGTCTGCTGTAGATGTTTCAGTATTTTTTATATATGATGATGTTGCCTCTATTCGCTTAACACTGCTGTAATTCTTTACTACTGTTCCACTTCTACAATAAAGGCCTTTAAGTGAAAGATGAAGCATGTTATTGGTATTTAGAACTGTTAGAAGTCTAACTGTATTAGAAGTCTAGTCTAAACTGTGTTAGGAGTAGGCTAGGTTATGTGTATTATATATAGGGCTCATTGTATTATGTTTAATATCAATTATATATTTTTCTCCCGTGCTTTCTCACATGGTATCAGAGCTTTGGTGAGAATATTATAGCTGTGCGTCATTCCAGCTAATTCCGGGAAGAAAGACCTCGTCGCCGTGCAATTTTCCGGCGACTTAAGAGGCTGTCCGAACTAAACTACCTTTTCTGTTGGTGTTGTGCAAAATCCGAGACCACCACGAGGTTCGGGAGAGAATTCCGACCAACCCCAGAAAAAATCACCGGCAAAGCACTGCTCACGCGCCCCCACGCGCCGGCAGAACCTCGGCGCGTGAAGCCCACGCGCCGGCGCGTGAGAGCCTTTCCGGCCACTTTTTCCGATCGCTCCAGAAGGACAGTTTAGTCGGAATATAATTCCGACCCTACCCATCCACTTTTTGTTCGATTCCGACAACTTTGATTTTTTCCGGCGACCTACAGTGATTTTTCCGGCAGCTACAGTACTTTCCGGCCAATATTTCTTCAGGACAGTTTGCTCCTACTTGAATTCCGAGCCTATCCATATTTTTACTTTTCAATTCCGACAACTTTGAATTTTTCCGGCAGCTACAGTGCCTTTCCGGCAGCTACAGTGTTCCTGTTTTCCGGTAGCACCAGTTTTCAGTCCTCTGTTCAGTTTCAGCGAGTTTTCAGTTGCTAATCCAACGATGTCTTTGGGACTAGATGCTTTCGGGCCTAAAAACCAGGGTTCTGGCAGTTCCGGTATTATGATTACCTCAGAACCTTTAATGGGAGGTTCAAACTACCTAGCTTGGGCTTCGTCTGTCGAGTTGTGGTGTAAAGGCCAAGGTGTTCAGGATCATCTAACCAAAGAGTCTGGTGACGGAGATGCAAAAGCCAAAGCACATTGGGAGAAGATTGATGCTCAGTTATGCAGTATTTTGTGGCGATCTATTGATTCCAAGTTGATGCCCTTGTTTCGTCCATTCCAAAAATGTTATTTGGTTTGGGAAAAGGCTCGTACTTTATACACTAATGACATATCTCGTTTCTATGACGTGATATCGCGGATGACAAATTTGAAGAAACAGGAATTGGATATGTCTACTTACTTGGGTCAAGTGCAGGCAGTTATGGAGGAATTTGAGACGTTGATGCCAGTTTCTGCTAGCGTTGCAAAGCAGCAAGAGCAACGACAAAAGCTGTTTCTAGTTCTTACTCTTGCTGGGCTTCCTAATGATCTTGACTCAGTACGCGATCAGATTTTGGCTAGTCCGACTGTCCCCACAGTTGATGAATTATTTTCTCGCTTACTTCGCCTTGCTGCAGCACCAAGTCACCCAGTGAGCTCATCACAGACACTTGATTCATCTATCCTCGTCTCCCAATCCGTGGACAATCGGGCTTCTCTTACTATGGAGTATAGACGAGGAGGAGGTCGTTTTGGAAGATCTAGACCCAAGTGTTCTTATTGTTATAAACTTGGTCACACTCGTGATGTGTGCCATTCTTTACATGGTCGACCAACAAAAAATGCTTATGTTGCTCAGACCGAGCCTACAGGTAACCAGGGATTTTCTGTATCTGAAAGGGAGTATAATGAGTTCCTTAAATATCGAGCAAGTAAGCAGACGTCTCCACAAGTAGCCACTGTTGCTCAGCCTGATACTTCTGTTGCTGGTAATTCTTTTGCTTGTGTTTCCCAGTCTAGTCCTCTTGAACAATGGGTGGTGGACTCAGCTGCTTCTGATCATATCTCTGGTAATAAATCCCTTTTGTCAGATATTACGTATTCACAGTTTCTTCCCAACGTTACCTTAGCTAATGGGTCTCAAACTAAAGCAAAAGGAGTTGGACAAGCAACTCCTCTACCCTCTGTCACTCTAGATTCCGTCCTTTATGTCCCTGGCTGTCCTTTTAATCTTGCATCTGTGAGTCGTTTGACTCGTGCCCTCCATTGTGGAATATACTTTATTGATGACTCTTTTATTATGCAGGACCGCAGTACGGGACAGACGATTGGAACAGGACTTGAATCAGACGGACTCTACTACCTTAACTCCCTAACATCCTCTAAGGCCTGTCTAGCTGCAGATCCTCCAGACCTACTTCACAGTCGTTTAGGACATCCTAGCTTGTCCAAACTTCAGAAGATGGTGCCTCGTTTGTCCAGTTTATCCACATTAGAGTGTGAGTCATGTCAGCTCGGGAAACATACCCGCGCCTCCTTTCCTCGTAGTATTGAGAGTCGTGCAGAGTCTGTTTTTTCTTTAGTTCATTCGGATATATGGGGTCCTAGTAGAGTATGTTCAACCTTAGGATTTCGTTATTTTGTTAGTTTCATTGATGATCATTCAAGATGTACTTGGATTTTCTTAATGAAAGATCGTTCTGAGTTGTTTTCTATATTCCAAAATTTTTGTGCTGAAATTAAAAATCAATTTGGTGTTTCTATTCGCACCCTTCGCAGTGATAATGCCTTAGAATATTTGTCCTCTCAATTTCAGCAATTTATGTCCTCTCATGGAATTATTCATCAGACCTCTTGTCCTTATACCCCTCAGCAAAATGGGATTGCAGAAAGAAAGAATAGGCACATTATTGAGACTGCTCGCACACTTCTCATTGCATCTCATGTTCCGCTGCGTTTTTGGGGCGATGCAGTTCTCACATCTTGTTATTTGGTTAATCGGATGCCTTCATCTCCCATCCAAAATCAGATTCCGCATGAGGTATTGTTTCCTCAGTCACCCTTATACTCTGTCCCCCCTCGTGTGTTTGGGAGCACTTGTTTCGTTCATAACTTAGCTCCTGGGAAAGATAAGTTAGCTCCTCGTGCTCTCAAGTGTGTCTTCCTTGGTTATTCTCGTGTTCAGAAGGGCTATCGTTGTTATTCACCTGATATTCGTAGGTACCTTATGTCAGCCGATGTCACATTTTTTGAGTCTAAGCCTTTCTTTACCTCTTCTGACCATTCTGACCATCTGGCTATATCTGAAGTTTTACCTATACCAGCCTTTAGGGAGTCTATATCTCCTCCTTCACCTTCCGCTACAGAAGTCTTACCCATTCCGAACGTTGGACCACCTACTGTGGCTCCTCCTAGACTCCATGCACAAGACACTCCACTCTTGACATATCATCGTCGTCCTCGCCCAGCATCCGGCCCGGCTGATTCACTTCCTGCACCTGACCCTGCTCCTACTGCGGACTTGTCTCTTCCGATTGCACTTCGGAAAGGTATACGGACCACCCTTAATCCTAATCCCCATTATATTGGTTTAAGTTATCATCGTTTGTCATCACCCTATTATGCTTTTCTATCTTCTTTGTCCTCTGTTGCCCTCCCTAAGTCTACAGGTGAAGCATTGTCTCATCCAGGGTGGCGACAGGCTATGACTGACGAGATGTCTGCTTTACATGCGAGTGGTACTTGGGAGCTCGTCCCTCTTCCTTCGGATAAATCTACTGTTGGTTGTCGTTGGGTGTATGCAGTCAAGGTTGGTCCAGATGGTAAGGTTGATCGTCTTAAGGCTCGTCTTGTGGCCAAGGGGTATACTCAGATATTTGGGCTTGATTACAGCGATACCTTCTCTCCAGTGGCTAAGATAGCTTCAGTCCGCCTTTTTCTCTCTATGGCTGCTGTTCGCCATTGGCCCCTGTATCAGCTGGACATTAAAAATGCATTTTTACACGGTGACCTTGAGGATGAAGTTTATATGGAGCAACCACCTGGGTTTGTTGCTCAGGGGGAGTCTCGTGGCCTTGTATGTCGCTTGCGTCGGTCACTTTATGGTCTAAAGCAGTCTCCTCGAGCCTGGTTTGGTAAGTTTAGCACTGTTATCCAGGACTTTGGCATGACTCGGAGTGAAGCTGATCACTCTGTATTCTATCGGCATTCTGATTCACGTCTCTGTATTTATCTAGTGGTCTATGTTGACGACATCGTTATTACCGGCAATGACCAGGATGGTATTACTAAATTGAAGCAACATCTCTTTCAACACTTTCAGACTAAGGATCTGGGCACACTAAAGTATTTTCTGGGTATTGAGGTCGCACAGTCTAGCTCTGGTATTGTGATCTCACAACGGAAGTATGCCTTAGATATTCTTGAGGAGACAGGAATGACAGGTTGTAAACCTGTTGACACTCCAATGGATCCGAATTCTAAACTTCTTCCAGGACAGGGGGAGCCTCTTAACGATCCTGAAAGATATAGGCGGTTAGTTGGTAAACTAAATTATCTTACAGTGACAAGACCTGACATTTCCTTTCCTGTGAGTGTTGTGAGCCAGTTTATGGGTTCGCCATGTGATAGTCATTGGGATGCAGTTGTTCGCATTCTTCGGTATATAAAATCAACTCCAGGTAAAGGTTTATTGTTTGAGGATCGAGGCCATGAGCAGATTATTGGATACTCCGATGCTGATTGGGCAGGATCACCTTCTGACAGACGTTCTACTTCTGGATATTGTGTCTTAGTAGGAGGAAATTTGGTATCTTGGAAAAGCAAGAAACAGAATGTGGTTGCTCGGTCTAGTGCAGAAGCAGAATATCGAGCAATGGCTATGGCGACATGTGAGCTTGTTTGGGTCAAACAGTTGCTCAAAGAACTGAAATTTGGTGATGTTAGTCAGATGGGACTTGTGTGTGATAATCAAGCAGCTCTTCATATTGCGTCAAATCCAGTGTTCCATGAGAGAACTAAGCACATTGAGATTGACTGTCACTTTATCAGAGAAAAGATACTCTCGGGAGATATTGCTACAAAGTTTGTAAAGTCAAATGATCAGCTTGCAGACATTTTCACCAAGTCTCTCACTGGTCCTCGTATTAACTACATATGTAACAAGCTCGGTACATATGATTTATATGCACCAGCTTGAGGGGGAGTGTTAGAAGTCTAACTGTATTAGAAGTCTAGTCTAAACTGTGTTAGGAGTAGGCTAGGTTATGTGTATTATATATAGGGCTCATTGTATTATGTTTAATATCAATTATATATTTTTCTCCCGTGCTTTCTCACAAGAACAGAACAATACAATGTTGGAAGAAGACATTTTATAGCTTTCCATATTTAGAACCAAAGGAATATGAGATGCATTTAGAAGGTTATGAAATGCTGTGAGACAGAGGTTAAAGTCATGAGCCTAGTTTAACATGGAAATGTAACTTGGAAGTAAGAACTATTGGCTTACTATGAGGATTTAGGTTATGAGCTTGATTGTGATATCATTTCCTCTAGTGCTAAGGTGGAGGTGACTCCATTTTCATGTGCGCATGATTAGGTTTACATTTTTATTCTGGTGCTTTGACAGGTGGAGTCTACACAGTCTATGATAAGGATAGTGGGCCTTTCAGCCACTTTACCCAATTATTTGGAGGTTGGTTCTCGAGTGATTTTTTTTGGTTTTGAAGTCTTTACCTCCATGTTGGACATATTGTCTATACAGAATGATGAAGCTCCAAAATTTACATCCTTTTGGTTCGTCTTTTTGTTCATGGCTTTTCCTTTTGTGAAATCCAGGTTGCACAGTTTCTAAGGGTGAATTCGGATACAGGTTTATTTTTCTTTGATTCGAGCTACCGTCCAGTACCTCTTGCACAGCAGTATATTGGTATTAGTGCGCATAACTTTTTAGCCCGCAATGAACTTCTTAATGAGATATGCTACAATAAGGTATCTTTCTCCATGACCTTTTTCTTTGCTAGGTTGCACACTCCCAATAAATTTCTGGCCTGACTCGTCACTTACGCAGGTTGTTGATTCCTTAAAACAAGGGCATCAGGCTATGGTATTTGTCCATTCACGAAAGGACACAGTGAAAACGGCTGATAAGTTGGTAGATTTTCTATCTGGATATGATTTAACACGTAGTTAACCATTTTACTCAATATTTCCGCTCTCTTTGTCGCATTTTGTTTATCTTGCTTTCCTTATCACTTCAATTTACTGAAATTCTTCTCTTCAGCATTCATTTCTCTGAACATTTTTTGACTCACTATCTATATAAATATTCTTCAGTATTTATTGCTTATAAATTCTATATTAGACTTATTTAAATCCATATAGAACCTCAAGCTTCTCTAAAACCAACCCATAATTTTGATTTCACACCTATTTTTATAATTGCAACTCCATCCATATCTGTTGCATTTCTTGTTTCTTATTAAGAAACACTTGAAAAGATGGTAACGTTTACTTCTGAGTGAGGGCTGAGGAACACAATGGAACGATGTGTTACTTTCTGTTTTTTAGGTTTAGAGATTTTTTCTAAAAGAGTTCTCGAGAAGATTAATTCAGTTAATAACTTCTGTAATATATGCTCAATATATCCTTTATGATAGTGAAGGTTATGTTGGATGATTCCACAAGGAACATGGAGATTCAGCATTCAAGTGCTGCTATGACTTTCCGTAATGTGAACTGTAACTTGCATAACTGTAACGTCGTGAAGGACACCTCTCATTCACTCGCTCACTCACTCTTTCTCCCTCTCTCATAAATTAGATTCGTCCTGCATCACCAATCAAATAAAAGACCATAAAATTGCAATGAGTTGTAAGGGGCTATTTAAATGGGTTATCCTCAGCGAGGGGACCACTAGTCTGTCAGACTTGATAGAAGTTGGAAAAGTCTCTTTTTTTCTTTTGATAAGGTAAGATTTTATGAAAAACAATATCAGCTTGATACTGGGGAATTGCAAAAAAAGTTGGAAAAATCTCTTTATGGATGCTAGCAGCATCTTTGCCTAGTTCAAAGCAAAATTATTCTTGTCGAAGTAATGATCTTTGCACTACAACCTACAACTGCCACAAGGCCTTTTTAGATTCTTGCCGCCAACCAAGATTTTGAGTTAATCGATTCCATGTCTTAAAGTTTCATGGATGTACTGAGAAATCCTTTCTGTGGTTCTGTGCTTGAGATAGGTGATGAATGTGGGGCTAAGCTCGCACTTGAAACTGCCTGCCTGTTGAAGAATGAGTATGCAATACATGGGTGGTTCCATTAAGGAGACCCTGGGAATGGCCTTTTTTTTTGGGATGAAGTAAGGTGTTGTATTGCTGGCATCAAGAAGATGCAATTAGTACAAAAGAAGAGATGTTAGCTCCAGTACATCATGTGCTATTCTAATCATAGGGAGCTAACCAAAAAAAGGGGCCATCAGGGTAGGCTCATTGAGCCAATAAAGTCTAGAAATGGATTACATTATTTACAGGGGAGATATTACTTCAACTAAAAAGATACACCAGACATCTATCTTTCACAAAGTGAATAGGAGTTGAAATGCCATCAAAACATCTTCGATTCCTTTCTGTCCAAAGACACCAAAATATGCAACCTGGGACCATTTTCCAGATACTTTTGATGGCCTTGCTGACTTTCCAAAAGCTCCAGCTTTCAACAGCTTCCTTAATGTTCTGGGGTAGTGTCCAGCTGATACCAGAAAATTGAGAAAAATAACATGTGCCAGAGATCAATAGCCACTGTGCAATGCTGAAATAGGTGATTGATTGATTCTGAGTTTAGCTTACGCATGTGGAATCTATTAACAATCTGGAAGCTCCTCCGACAAAGATTGTCTTGTGTCAAAATAGTACCTTTAAGAGTCGTCCATGCAAAACAGCTGATCTTTGTAGGCATTTTGGTTTTCCAGATTAGCTTCCAAGGCCACATGTCAATAACTTCATTCAGAGCATTAAGTTTATTGTAGCATGCCTTCACTGTATATGCCCCTTCCTTAGAAGTGCCCCATCGTAGCTTATCCGTGTGCTGGATACTCATTGTACAGTTTGCTAACCTTCCAAGTAGGTCAAGCACTTCTTCTATCTCCCAGTCTTGGATGTTTCTCCTGAAAAGGACCTCCCAAGTGTTGTTGGATCTATTCTGTGCGACTGTTGAGTTAGGATCAGTAGCTAGGTGGAATACAGTGGGGAAAGTTTCTTGAAGTGTGAAGTTCCCTAGCCACTTATCTTCCAAAATTTCACATGTGCTCCATTACCAACTTTGAAGGACACTTCTTGTTGGAAGACTTCCTTTAGGCTGTTGATGTGCTTCCAAGGCCCAACCCTATGAGGAGCTCTTGTGGTTCTGGTACTCCAATTGTCCATGTGACCATATTTGGCTTTTACTATTTCCTTCAATAAGCTTGTGCCTTCTTGCCCATATCTCCAATGCCACTTCATTAGCAAACTCTTGTTGTGTTTTGAAAGATCTCTAATACCCAGACCACGTAGTGACTTTGGTTGAGTTACAGTAGCTCACTTCACCAAATGAAATTTGTGACCTTCACTGTTACCTTCCTTTAAAAAGGATCTTCTCAATTGGTCTAGCTGCTTTTGGACTTTACTTGGCATAGGGAATAGGGACATCATGTAGGGGTTGGTATGCTGTCCAAAACACTGTTGATCAGAGTCACCCTTCCACTCATTGAGAGATACTGCATCTGCCAAGTTGCTAACCTTTTCTCCACTTTCTCAATCACATCATTCCATACCTCTACTGACTTATGTTTTGCTCCCAAGGGTAGTCCGAGGTAGTTAGTAGGAAATGAGCCAATGTCACAACTCATTGTACCTGCCAGCTCGTCTAAGTTAGGTACCACATTGACAGGATATATCATGCTTTTCAGCATGTTTATGTGTAGACCTGAAATAGATTCAAAAATAAGGATGGTTAGATTGAGGTACTGCAGCTGCAGTTTTTCAGCCCCACAGAAGATTAGTGTGTCATCTGCGTATAACAGATGGAGATTGAGATCGAATTCCCTGAGTTGCTGCTTATCTTGAACCCTTCAATCCATTCTAATTGCCTTGCTTTATCAAGCATTTTGCTCAAACCTTCCATTGCTATGATGAAGAGAAACAGCGAGAGAGGGTCTCTCTGGCTAATCCCTTTCTGGGAGAAAAAGCCAACTGGAGGTGTGTTGATGAGGACTGAGTATTTGACAGTGGTTAGATTGAACTTGATCCACCTTATCCATCTTCCACCAAATCCCATTCCCCTTGGTGCTGACAGAAGATAGGACCAGTTGGCTTGATCAAATACCTTCTCTTTATCTAGTTTACATAGGATTCCAGGGACTCCACTTTTAAGTCTCTCATCCAGCAGCTCATTTGCAAAAAGAGCTGCATCAGTTATCTGTCTATCTTTTAGGAATGCATTATGTTCCCCTGAGATTAGCTTCCCCGTCATTGTCTTCATTCTTTCTGCCAGAAGTTTAGCCACTATCTTATACACACTTCCAATAAGGCTTATTGGTCTAAAGTCCTTGAGCTCTAATGCACCTTTTTTCTTCGGGACAAGTGCAATGAAGGAGACATTGCTGGATTTTATCATATGACAGTTATGGTGGAAATGGTTGATTGCTGCCATAATGTCCGGCTTGATAAAGTTCCAAGTTTTTTGGTAAAAAGCCATTGCGTAGCCATCAGGCCCTGGGGCTTTATCTGGTGCGGCAAGAATTGATGGCTGCCATCACTTCTTCTTCTTCAAAGGCTCTTTCTAGCCATGCTTCTTCCTCCATCGAGATCCTAGCTAAGTTTTCAAAGTTGACACTAGGCCTCCATTGCTCACTTTCTGAATGGAGCCCGTGATAAAAGCTTAGGATTTCAGCTTTGATGGATTCTTGGTCATCAGTGTCCTCCCCTATCTTCAATCTGTCACTATAATTGTTCCTTCTGTGGGAGTTAGCCATTTTCTAAAAGAACTTAGTGTTCATGTCACCTTCTTTAAGCCATAAACATCTTGATTTTTGTCTCCATGAAACCTCCTCAACCTTTGCTATTTGCTGTAATTCCACTCTTATTTGCATTAGTTTCTCCTTTTCAACTTGTGTTTGGGTCCTGTTCTCTGTTGTTTTCTCCAGCATTGCTAACTCCACCAGTAATTTAGTCTTTTGTGTTTCCAGTGTGCCAAACTCCTCTCTATTTCAATTAGTGATGTCTGTCTTGAGCCATCTCAGTTTCTGCACAAGTATGAAATCTGGGCTGCCTCCTATCACATAGCTCTGCCACCAATTTTTAACCTTATCAATGAAACCCTCCACCTGTAGCCACATATTCTCGAATTTGAAATAAGAGGGGGTGGATTCCCAGTCACCACACTCAAGGAGTAGGGGTCTGTGATCAGAGATCACTCTTGGGAGGGCTAGCTGCTTGATAGCTTTGAAACTGTCGAAATATTCAAGGGAAATTAAGAACTTGTCAATTCTCGAAGCTTGCAATGAGTCTTCACCCTTGAACCAAATATAGTAAGCTCCTTGTAGAGGCAAGTCTATAATACCCAGGTCTTGAATGATGTCTGAGAAGGATACCATGGCCCTAGACCTTCTAACACAATTGTATCTTTCACTTTTATACCTACAAACATTGAAATCACCCCCTATAACCCATTGCTCATTCCAGATAGATCTGATTGCTGCAAGTTCTAGCCGTAGTTCCTCTCTTTCAGAATTTGTGTGTGGTCCATACACCCCTGTAAAACACCATCTGAATTGTTCATGCAGCCTTTCTAGCATGCATGATAGAGTGTAGTAACCTTGATGAGTATCCCTGTTTTCCCATTGTCTTTTGTCCCATAAGATGACAATTCCTCTACTGTTAACTAGCCCACTCAACCCAACGATTACCCCATATTTGCCTAATCCAGGATACTGGGAATTCTTCAATTTTTGTTTCTTGTAAACAAACAATATCCGGCTTCCACTTCTTAATCAGGGATGAAGTTGTAGTCCTTTTATCAGCTTCATTCAATCCCCGCACGTTCCAGCTTAATATTTTTACTTTCCTCCAGAAAAAGCTTTGTAAAACCTGTCCCTATCCCTTTCCTTTTACCCTCGTAATTTAGGCCCCATTTCAGTCTTTCAAGTTCTGTTTCTTGCTTCTTCTTACCCCTTCTCTTTTCCCTGCCTGGTGACTTTTGTTTTTGTAGCTGCATTTACCGCTGATCCATTCGGAGGATGATGCCCATAATCTCATGTTCAAACCCTTCTACATTAACCCCAAAAGCCTTGCATGCCTTTAACATCATAGCCTTTGTCCATCTTGTATGCTCGTAAATATTTGGGGTACCAGTTGCTTGCATGCTTGAAGCGCCCTGTTCATACCATTGGAGAGCAAGTGTGTCGCAGGAAGAGAGGTCGACATCTGAACTGTCTACAACTTTAGTTGATTGTGGCATTTTCCTACCGAGTTTTTGCAGAACCTTTTCTCCTTTGTCGTCTGCCTCTGAATCGCAGTGGGTTATAGAAGGAGGTTTAACAACGGGCCCTTCTGAGAAGGAAGCTTCTAGTTCTACCATTAGTGGGTCAAAATAATTTATAGAGATGTAGGCGTTGGGCTTCAAAACACATGGGTCAATTTTAGGCCCAGTTGCTCTCCAGATTTGCTTTGTTAATTTCCTGTTTGTGCATGCTTGCCTTTTGGGCCCTTTTTGTATTATTCACGATCCACTAAGAGGCCCAAATTTTGAGCCCTCTCTTTAACCCCACCATTTGATTTAGTGTGCCTCACAGCTGGTAGCTTGTACGTATGCGATGAGTTTGAGGCTGCCACGTCAACCACTTTTGAATTAGAGATGATCGGTCTATTATGGTTAAGGACCACTGGGTTGTTCGTTAGGTCCTTTGCTTGACTCGAGGAGGGTTTATCAAAGACTGCCGGCTTCTCTACTCTGACGGCGACTGAAACCTCGCCAGAATTTGCAGGTTTTATGAGTATGTCCTCCAAAACTGAAATCTAGTAGCTCCTAATGCCTATTTTTAACTCGACGACCCCTGATTAACACATCTCCTTGTCTTTTACACAGATTCTGGCCCAAAACATGTGTGCCCTATTTTTCGTGTCCTCATCGATGCCTATGAATCCTCCAAACTTGTCTCGTATGAAGCGAAAAGTTGTTGATGTCCAGCCATCAAAGGAATTCCAAAGGCTTTGATCCACTTCTGTCCCGTTTCACCCTTGGTTGGAGATGACCCAGATTTCGGCGACCAACACTCAAGGGTTAAGTTTCTACCATTCCAGAACCAATCCCTTGCTTTTACCCTGGTTGCTTCCTGTCTCGATGGTAGCTCGAAGAGGAACTGATTGTGGGCCACCGAAGTGACCATGAGACCGGCGGTTACTTTCCACCTTGTGATAAACCATTTTTGGATGACTTCAGCTTTATGGCTTTGATTGAAAGGGTCGTTGAAACATCCAATCAGGCACTTGGATAGGAATTGGGAGCTTTCATCGGCAGCAGCAACACCTTCAGTAGCAGCAACAATTTCTACTTGCTTGTTAGCTTTTGTAGGCCATTGTGGAATTTTTGCCGCCACTAGAAAGGATCTCTTTTGTACATCTGCAAATTTTTTGAACTTGAAGTTGGAAGCCTTCCCCAAAAATTGTAATACTCTTCCTGCTATATCTCCCCATCCCTTGTTGTAATTGTTTTCTAGAATTATGATTGCAGATTTCCCGTCTCCAATCCAAGTTTCAATTATGATGTATGTGCCATAAACATTGTAATTTTGGTATACACTGTATAAATAGGCTTGTATCTTTCTCCCCCACATTCTGTAGAGATTCTCAGGCGCCCCGTGAAGCTTGGTACATTTGCTCACATACCCATCTAATCTTGTCCTCATCAATCTTAATTTTACTTGTAAGTCTGCTGCCCCTTTCATTCTGTAAGAACCATCTTTCATTGTCTTCATTGATATTGATAAGCTCGTAGGACTTGTCACCTGAAATAAAGAAGAGCTTTTCCCCTGCTATGCGAAGGGGAAATTTCACCGGAAAGGGAATCAGAAGGTGGATGAAAAAGCAAGCACATTTCCCAAGTCAGAGTCTTTGAAAAGGTAAATGATCCTTTTCAAACCATGCAAGATGCACCGTTGAGAGGCTTTAGTAACTATAGCATGGTGGCAACTTGGAAAGTGGTGGGTTCGGTAGTTAGAAACTATAAGGGAAAAGGGCCAGATATATCCCTCTACTTTCATTTATTGTTCAATCCTGTCCCCGGTTATACTTTTCGTTCAAATATATCCCTACACGTGGCGTCTTGTGAGAGATTGAATCCAACCCGACTCGTTACGCATGACCTGCCCAATGCTATTCCCCTTTTTCTCTTCTCAATCACAAGCATCCACATGTTTCTTTTCATTTCATCAATTTCATGGAGTAACAAACATGGAGTCTGTATCGGAGGAGGAGAAACAGACGAGTCGGAGCTAAAAAATATTAAGAGTCTTAGCAGAAAGAATTATACGCGGTGTTGGAAAAATATGGCCGGTGAGACAACTAGGACTGTCGAGAAACGCCTCTTGTTTTGGCGGCAGGGGTGTCGTAAGGACCAACGACGTATCTCTTTCACCAATTTTTAACAATTTTTCCTCCAGAACGAGAATCCATGGCGGCAATGAAGGGGTGAAGAAGGAGCTGAATTACAGAGCATATGTTTATCACTATTAGTGGAGTTATAAGTGGGTAAACCATTAAATTTGTGGGTTGAAGCATAGAGGTGGCTGCGGTGTGCGACAACCAAAAATTTCAATAGATGGCATGGAAATGGTTGTTGAATAAGCTTCAAAAGAAAAAGACAATAACCCGAGCAGATGCCAAAACCATTTGAAAGGAAACAACTCTAGGTGTTCTGATTCGATTTGGGCAGCGGCACACATTATTACAATTTCGTATAGCTACTTGGTTGAGGTTAGGCGAGTGAATGATAGGTTAATGTCTATTTAGTTAGTTATTGGTGGATCCGTCCTCAATGTCATCAGCGCTTACGCGCCGCAAGCAGACCTAGATGAGGAGGTTAAGAGGTACTTTTGGGAGGGCTTGGACAATTTGGCGAGTAGCATTCCCCACTCTGAGAAGTTAGTTATTGGAGTGGACTTTAATGGTCATATTGGGGCTGCTGCTGGTGGTTATGGCGAGGTGCATGGTGGCTTTGACCTTGGGGTTAAGAACAGAGGAGGCACTTCGCTGCTTGATTTTGCCAGGGCTTTCGAGCTTTTGATTGCGAACTCGTCATTTCCAAAGAGGGAGGAGCATTTGGTTACTTTCAAAAGTTTGGCGGCGAGGACTCGGATTGATTACCTCCTCATCAGAAGGAGCGATAAAGGGTTGTGCAAGGACTGTAAGGTTATTCCGGGAGAGTCCCTTTCGACTCTACATAGACTCCTAGTGATGGATGTCGGTCTCTGGGTGAAGAGGAAGAGGAGGGGTGCTCGGGGCCGACCGCGGATTAGATGGGGAGCTCTGACTAAGGAGAAAGCCCAGGAGTTGGAGAGGAGGTTAGTTGATGGTGGAGCTTGGAGAAGTTCTGGGGATGTGGACGCTATGTGGTCAGAGACGGCGAACTTGGTTAGGGAGGCAACGCGGGATGTGCTTGAGGTAGCAAAGGGCTATTCAGGCAGACATCAAGGTGATTGGTGGTGAGACGATGTAGTCCAAGGAAAAGTGGAGGCGAAGAAGGCGGCGTTTGCTAAGATGGCAGGGAGCACAAGCGAGGAAGAAAGGAGAGTGAACAGGGAGAGCTACAAGGTGGCGAGGAAGGAAGCGAAGCTAGCGGTCACAGAAGCTAAAAATGCGGCATTTGGTTGTATGTACGAGGAATTGGGGGAGAAAGGCGAGGACAAGAAGTTATTCCGGTTGGCTAAAGCGAGGGAGAGGAAGGCTCGGGATCTAGACCAAGTTAGGTGCATCAAGGACGAGGATGGTAGAGTTCTGATGGGGGAGTCTCAAGTCAAGCAGAGGTGGCAGTCGTACTTTCGAGACCTGCTTAACGAGGAGGGGGATCGACACATAGAGCTAGGGGAGCTGGGGCATTCAGAGTATCATAGAGACCGTGGGTATTGCAGGCACATTTGGGTCGAGGAGGTCGTGGGGGCTTTGCGTAGGATGAGTAGGGGTCGAGCAACCGGGCCAGACGAAATCCCGGTGGAGTTCTGGAAATGTATGGGTAGGACAGGAGTGGAGGGGCTGTCTAGGTTGTTCAATGTGATCTTCAGGACTAAGAGGATGTCGGAGGAGTGGATGTGGAGTACAGTAGTGCCCTTGTATAAGAACAGAAGGGATATCCAGTGTTGTAACAACTATAGGGTTATCAAATTACTTAGTTACACCATGAATGTCTGGGAGCGGGTGGTTGAGGCGAGGGTGAGGGGGATGGCATCCATATCCGTGAACCAGTTCGGTTTCATGCCGGGCCGCTCCACTACAAAAGCTATCCACCTTGTCAGGAGATTGGTGGAATAGTTCAGGGATAAGAAAAAGGACCTGCACATGGTGTTTATTGACTTAGAGCGGGCGTGTGACAAGGTCCTAAGGGAGGTGCTATGGAGGTGCCTGGAGGCGAAGAGCGTGCCGGAAGCCTGCATCATAGCGATCAAGGACATGTATGATGGTGCTAAGACTAGGGTTACGACTGTGGGTGGCGACTCAGAACATTTCTCGGTGGTTACGGGGCTTCATCAAGGATCTGCGCTTAGCCGTTTCTTATTTGTCTTGGTGATGGATGCACTAACACGCCATATTCAAGGGCCATGGTGTATGCTATTTGCTGATGACATAGTCTTGATAGACGAGACGAGGGTCGGTGTTAATGAGAGGTTGGAGGTCTAGAGGCAGACTCTCGGGTCGAATGGTTTCAAACTAAGTAGGTCTAAGTCAGAATACCTGGAGTGCAAGTTTAGCGTCGAGTCGAGTAAAGTAGGAAGGGACGTGAAGCTTGGATCTCAGGTCATTCCCAAGAGGGACAGTTTCAAATATCTTGGGTCGGTGATTTAGGGGGGACGGAGAGATCGACGAGGATGTCACTCACCATATAGGGGTGGCGTGGACGAAATGGAGGCTTGCATCAGGAGTCTTGTGTGACAAGAAAGTGCCACCGAAACTCGAGAGAAAATTTTATAGAGCTGTGGTTAGACCTACCATGTTGTATGGGGCAGAGTGTTGGCCGGTTAAGAACTCTCATGTTTAGAGAGTGAAGGTTGCCGAGATGAGGATGCTTAGGTGGATGTGCGAGGGCACCAGGCTAGATAAGATTAAGAATGAAGTTATTCAGGAGAAGGTGGGGTGGCCTCAGTGGATGAGAAGATGCGGGAAGCAAGCTCAGGTGGTTCGGGCATGTGCGGAGGAAAAGCACTGATACCCCAGTTAGGAGTTGTGAGCGGCTGGCGGTGGTTGGCTCGAGTCGAGGCAAATGGAGGCCTAAGAAGTATTGAGGAGAGGTGATTAGGCAGGACATGGCAAGAATGGGGATTTCCGAGGATATGACCCTTGATAGGGAAGTCTAGAGGTCTAGTATTAGGGTTGTCGAATAGGGGCTTCTCGAACTTTTCGTACTTCATTCTCGGGGCTAGGTGGGGTTTGGTACTCCATAGATGACTTGCGTATTGTATTGTGCCCCCTTATGGTAGTTACTAGTCGATATTATTGCATGCCATTTAATTTATGGTTTCATGTTTAGATAATTATTTATGCGATTTCTGCTGGAGTCACTAAGGCTCATTTGTCTTTCTCTTTTTCGCCGAGGGTCGATTGGAAACATCCTCTCTGCCCTTTCGGGTAGGGGTAAGGCCTGTGTACGTATTACCTTCCCCAGACCCCACTGTGTGGGACCATACTGGGTAGTTGTTGTTGTTGTTGTTGTATAGCTATATGTTTTGATAATGATCTGCCTGGACAACCAAAAGTATGTTGATTTTCTTGATTATCCTTTTTTAAACTCTTGGATCTTTTGAGAGAAAGACGAATGGTATTTTAAGAGGAGAATGGGTTCGACTGGTCATGGGTTTTAGTTGGGTATGGGCTTTTTAATTTTGTGGGTTGGATCTTTTGATTAAATGCTGCCACGTGTCTTGGTCGTTAAAATAGGGACAAATATAAAACTTTGATGGGCGGCAGGGGTATATCTGAACGGAAGGTATAACGGAGGATATGATTGAAAAATAAAAAAAAGTAGAGGGATATATCTGACCCTTTTTCGAAACTATAAAGAATGATAAAAAAAGAGATGTTGTGAATGGATTGCTTGATTATTCCTTCAAGCGTGTTGGTTTTTTACATAGTATTTAGTGTTTACAAGTAATCATGAAAAGGAAAAGAAAAAAAGTATAGAAGTGAAAAAAAAGTATAGGAACGAAGGAGGTACTTCGTTGTTGGACTGTGCTGAAGTCTTTGATTTGGTGATTGACAACTCGTGTTTTCTGAAAAGGGAGAGCGCTTGGTTACATTCCGGAGTTCGTTGGCCAAGGCTCAAATTGATTATCTACTCCTCCGGAAGTGTGATAGGACTCTGTATATGGATTGCAAGGTTTACCAAGAGAGAATCTCACGATTCAGCATAGATTATTGGTGATGGACTTAGAGATCGTGAGGAAGAAGGGGAAGAGGAGGAAGAGGGTCGTGTATGGTCGACCCAAGATTAGGTGGGGTGTTTTGACTAGTGACAAAGCGCAGAAGCTGGGGAAGTTGGCTATGGGAGCCTGGAGAAGTAGTGGGGACACGAATTGTATGTGGACCACGACAGCGGATTGTATTAGAGTAGCTGCGAGAGAAGTGTTAGGGGTCTCGAAAGGTTTCTCTGGCGGCCTCCAAAGTGACTGGTGGTGGAGTGAGGAGGTACAAGAGAAAGTAGAAGCCAAGCAAGTGGCGTACTTGATGCTTATGGAGAGCATGGACGAGGAGGCGGAAATGATGAACAAGGAGGGGGTATAGGAGGGCTAAGAAGGAGGCGAAGGTAGTAGTTACTGCAGTTAAGACTGCGATGTTTAGGCATTTGTATGAAGAGCTTGGGGCCAAAGGAGGGGACAACAAGCTATACATGCTAGCCAAGGTGAGAGAGAGGAAGGCCCGTGATATGGATCAAGTTAAAGTGTATCAAAGATAAGGAATGTATAGTTTTGATGGAAGAAGCTCATATTAGACGAAGATGGCAGACATATTTCCATAAATTCTTGAATGAAGAGGGTGATAGGGCCATCGTGTTGAGTGACTTGAAACACTCCGAGATGTGCCGGGATTTCAGGTATTGTAGGCGTATAAGAGTAGATAAGGTCAAGGGGGCTATGCGTAACATACACGAGGGTAGAGCTACCTAGTCAGATGAAATACCTGTGGAATTTTGGAAGAATACGGGTACGGCAGGTTTGGAGTGCTCATTAGGTTGTTCAACGTCATTTCAAGACGAAGAAGATGTCCGATGAATGGAGGTGGAGTACGATGATTCCTCCATATAACAACAAGGGCGATATCCAAAGTTTGTACTAATTATAGGGGGATAAGCTGCTAAGCCATACTATGAAAGTTTGGGAGAAGGTGGTTTAAGTGAGGGTGCAGACCAATGTGTCCATTTCTGAGAACCAGTTTGGTTTCATGCCGAGGCATTCGACCATGGAAGCCATTCACATTGTGAGGAGATCGGTGGAGCAGTATAGGGAGATGAAGAAGGATTTGCACAATGATGTTCATTGACCCAGAGAAAGCATGTGACAACGTTCAGAGAGAGGTGCTCTGGCGATGCTTGGAGGCTAAAGGAGTCCCAGTAGCCTACATTAAGGTGATTAAGGACATGGATGATGAAGCTAAGACTTAGGTTAGGGCAGCTGGAGGTGACTCGAAACACTTTTCGGTTATGATGGACTTGCACCAGGGATCAACTCTTAGTCCATTCCTATTTTTCTTGGCGATGGACGCTTTGACAAGACAATTCTAAGTGAGGTGCCATGGTGTATGTTATTTGCTGATGACATAATTGACGAGGCGCGTGGTGGTGTTAATGTGAGGCTGGAGGTTTGGAAGCAGACGCTAGTCTAAGAGTTCAAGTTGAGCAAGACCAAGATGGAATACTTGGAGTGCAAGTTCAAAGGTACCCAGGAAAGGGATGTGGAGGTGAGGCTTGATACTCAAGTCATCCCCCAGAGAGGTAATTTCTAGTATCTTGGATCTATATATTACAAGGTAACAGGGAGATTGATGAAGATGTCATGCATCGTATCGGAGCAGGATGGATGAAGTGGCGGCTCGCTTCCGGTATCTTGTGTGATATAAATGTGCACCTGATACTTAAAGGAAGCTGATCGCACTGCTCTTACTACAACAACAACAAAAAACCTAGTCTATTCCCACAGGTGGGGTCTGAGGAGGGTAGTGTGTACGTGAACCTTACCTCTACCTAGTGAAGGTAGAGAGGCTTTCATTGCACTGGTCTTAATCTTTTCTTAAAAACCTGTCGTATTTTTATTTTGTCTATAATCCTTGTAAACAATAATTAACACGTTTG
The DNA here is from genome assembly GCA_034376525.1 of Nicotiana benthamiana. Lineage (NCBI taxonomy): Eukaryota > Viridiplantae > Streptophyta > Magnoliopsida > Solanales > Solanaceae > Nicotiana > Nicotiana benthamiana. Next base: position 64,485,586 of record CM067331.1, on the reverse strand, counting down.
AGGCTCTTTTGTCATTGCATTGAGTAGAACTAAATGGCTCGGACACGGGTGCAGGTGTTGGACACGGGTGCAAATATAGATGTCGGATCCTTCGAGATGTAAATTCTGAGATTCGGGGATAGGGATCCTAGTATGGATACGGGTGCGGGGATCCGGCTAAAAATAATTCAAAAAAATTAAAACATAAAATATCTCCAAATTATGAGACATTTTGGGGAATACTTTTCTTCTTTTTTTATTCACAAGTTGTAAATAATGTAGATAAGTAAATGTTTGATTTTCTAGATAAAGTGTGCTATTTCTTCAAATTTACCCTAGTTTTGGCTCTAATTTCTGGAATCAAATCGTATCTTGTCTCGATTTTTTTCGTCCATCGTGGTCAAAGTACCCAAAATTATGACCAAATCCGATACGAATCTCATATCCACACCCATACTAGTGTCGTGTCGACACGAGTACGATGCCTAAACTGCCATGTTGGAGCAACTTAGGAGTAAGAGGGTTGTAGCTCAAGCTTTATGCATCTCTCTTTCTATATTTCTTTATCAAGTAACAAAAGTTTATTAATGTTTGTGCAAAAACTCCAGAACACAAGAAGTAAAACCAAAAAGTAGAAAACCTACAAAAAATATGATGTTCTACAAAATGATACCCAATCTTCTATACATAAAGGGATCTCATGGGTGCACCAGAAAAGAAATAAAGGATAAGAGGCTACTCTTTAGTTTGACAAAATCCATCTCTATCCCTTCAATAGCTCTCCTATTTCTTTCCCCCCAAACAATCCACATAAGTGCTAATGTAACCATAGTCCAAGCCTTGCTCCTATTTCGTCCACCGCAATTCTGACAGACATTATCTCTTTCATAGGGCTTGGCATCACCCAGAGGGTCCCGAACCATCGAGTTTCCCACCATAACCTCGGAGCTACCCGCATATTGTAGAAGGAGATTGTCTACATTTTTCACCCGAGTCCTTACCCACGAAGCACCAACTGACATTTTGAGCTTTGCTCTTCCAAAGATTCTTGCTCGTCTAGATTATCCCTCTTGTTTCGAGCCTATGGATCCAAATTGATCTATGTGTGAAGGCCTTCTTCCTTATCAGCAACTTCTCATAATATGATCTAACAGAAACCTTCTTTCTCTATGTATGTGTATATTTATATATATCAAGCTGACTTGGAAATGCAGGTAGAAGTGTATACTATATTATAAATTTAATATATGCTCACATGAGCAGGTTGAGTTGGCTGGTAAAACTGCAGAGTCTGAGCTGTTCACAAATGACGAGCATCCTCAATATGAGATATTAAAGGCAAGCAACTTCTATTTATCTTTTAATTTAATTTTCTCCTGACATCCTTATTTATGGCATCTTTTTATTTGGTTATTAATTTATTCATTTCAGAGGGAAGTTTTCAAGTCCAGAAATAAGGAGGTTGTCCAACTGTTTGAACATGGGATTGGTATTCATCACGCTGGAATGTTACGTGCTGACAGAAATCTAACAGAAAGACTTTTCTCTCAGGGACTTTTGAAGGTATATTGTTCGCTTTTCCACTTATTCACTTACCTTTTTCACTCTTTTTGGGTTTCTTTTATCTTTAAAAATCCTGGTCGTTCTTAGGTCCTTGTTTGCACAGCAACTTTGGCATGGGGAGTCAATTTGCCTGCTCACACAGTTGTGATTAAGGTTAGTGAAATGCTTGTTCCTGACATATCTGTATCCTTTGAGAGGTTTTGGCTGTAATTTGATGAAGCATATTAAGAATAAACTTAGAGGATGCTTGCATTCCAGTTTTAATGCATGGTCTGCATTACTTTTTTATTTTGACTTGACTGCCATCTATCCAGCCTTAGATGAATATTTTTGCTGGAGTTTGGTACCTGATTTGGGTTTTATTTGGATTGAGCTCAACTGGATCATTCTGTATTGAAGTTTGCTGTAGAATTAGTTAGCTCAAGTATGGAGAATCATTTGTATCTTTATTCCAATTCAATCAATATAGGATGACTGTTTAAGCTGAGCTTCTAATATCTAGCACTATTGAAGAAGCGAAGTTTTAACCATAAATGCTAAAATGAATGTGCAGCTAAAGAGGAGAACAAAAATCAACTTGCTTGACTTTTTGTTGTCATAATTTGAAACTTAGAAGTCTATGTCCATTAAGATCTTTTGGTCCCTTATCTGGTTTTCTGTTTTGTTTTCATTTTCTCTTTGTGTATGTTTTTGTGCTTTTGATCACGGTTGAGCTTAGGCTTGAGAACTTGTTCAGATTTTTTGTTCAAACATCAAGGCCTTACCAGTTTAATTTGAAACTAGCAGATATATGCTAACTTGATTGGATTGCATCGCTAGCCTCCCATGTGTTTGTCTTTACTTCATTCACTAAAATTAGTTGGATCTTGTATGTTGAAAAGACCACCTTCATCTGATTTCCTATCTTAACCATAAAATGAAATTCCTATTTTTTTTATGGCGTATATTTTTCTAAAAAGATTTTCAACTGATCAATTGAAAGTTATGGTTGTTTTCATATGTTGATGATTATAATATGATGTTGGTATTATGCTAACTGAGCTCAACCATAATGTTAATGTTTCCATTTGAATCATTTGTTATCATGTCTTGGACTTTGCATCTGATTAGAACTCCGCTCATGGAAGAAGCTCAATGCAATATCCTGAATTAACTATGCACTCCATTGATTTTGGTCGCTAATTTTCTTAAATTTCACATAAAATCTCTTGCTAACAGAATTCATGGTGCTTGGTCCCTAGTTTCATCTGAAACATGTACAATATATGTAAATCATGTAGTAAATTTATTTGAGTTATTAATTGAAGCTTTTCACATTGTTTGTAAGTTAGTTTTGCAGCTTTTTTCAGTTGACATATTCTTTTGCGTGATAAATCTTGTGACGTTGTGAGTAAATACTTTAGCAATTCATCTCTCCAGGGAACTCAAATATATGATCCAAAGGCCGGTGGATGGCGAGATCTGGGTATGCTAGATGTTATGCAAGTGAGACTTAAATCTTCTTCTCCTTTTTGTTGCTGTATCTTATTCGTTAGTAATGTTGATCGGCTCTCATTTGTTGTGTTATTGCTTAATGTTCATCCCTGGTAGATCTTTGGACGTGCTGGAAGACCTCAATTTGATAAAAGTGGTGAAGGCATTATAATCACTTCACATGACAAGTTGGCCTATTATTTACGTCTATTGACAAGTCAACTTCCTATAGAAAGTCAGGTAAAGTTCTTATTCTATACCAATTCTAGACCTTCGTTGTCTATTTGTTTCCTATGTGCAGGCTGCAGACATTTGAATAATTCTCTGAATAATTCCCTCCTTTAACTGTTATAGACAATAGCATGGTTGTGTAAAAAGTTGAAGCTTTTGTATCATCCTTAAGATTTCCTTATAGCTCTCAGATACCGTAGTAGATATTGCTTCTTTTACTTTTCCAGCAAACCAGTGAAAATAATTATCATGTTGTTCATTTCCGTCTTTTGTAAATAGCTGTCATGTTATTCATTTCCGTCTTTTGTAGATAGCTGTCATGTTATTCATGTTAGAAGTGTAAATATAGTAGAACTCTAATCCAAAGTGTATTAGGAGTAGGTTAGGTTATGTGTATTATATATAGGGCTCATTGTATCATGTTTAGTATCAATATATATATTTTTCTCCCGTGCTTTCTCACATGGTATCAGAGCTTTGGTGAGAATATTATAGTTGTGCGTCATTCCAGCTAATTCCGGGAAGAAAGACCTCGTCGCTGTGCAATTTTCCGGCGACTTAAGAGGCTGTCCGTAACTAAACTACCTTTTTTGTTGGTCTTGTGCAAAACCCGAGACACCACGAGGTTCGGAAGAGAATTCTGACCAACCCCAGAAAATATCACCGGAAAACCATCATCCACGCACGCGCCGGCTATACCCTCGGCGCGTGAGGGCAGTTCCGACCAGTTTTTCAGTTCTCTCCTTCAGGACAGTTTGGTCGGCCTTCAATTCCGACCCTACCCCATACCTTTTTCGTTCGATTCCGACAACTTTTAATTTTTTCCGGCGACTTTATTGACTTTTCCGGCAGCTACAGTACTTTCCGGCCAGAATTTCTTCAGGACAGTTTGCTCCACCTTGAATTCCGAGCCTATCCATATTTTTACTTTTGAATTCCGACAACTTTGAATTTTTCCGGCAGCTACAGTGCTTTTCCGGCAGCAACAGTGTTCCTGTTTTTCGGCAGCTCCAGTTTTCAGTTCTCTGTTTCAGTTTCAGCGAGTTTTCAGTTGATAATCCAAAGATGTCTTTGGGACTAGATGCTTTCGGGTCTAGAAACCAGGGTTCTGGCAGTTCCGGTATTATGATTACCTCAGAACCTTTAATGGGAGGTTCAAACTACCTAGCTTGGGCTTCGTCTGTCGAGTTGTGGTGTAAAGGCCAAGGTATTCAGGATCATCTAACCAAGGAGTCTAGTGACGGAGATGAAAAAGCCAAAGAACATTGGGAGAAGATTGATGCTCAATTATGCAGTATTTTGTGGCGATCTATTGATTCCAAGTTGATGCCCTTGTTTCGTCCATTCCAAACATGTTATTTGGTTTGGGAAAAGGCTCGTACTTTATACACTAATGACATATCTCGTTTCTATGATGTGATATCGCGGATGACAAATTTAAAGAAACAGGAATTGGATATGTCTACTTACTTGGGTCAAGTGCAGGCAGTTATGGAGGAATTTGAGACGTTGATGCCAGTTTCTGCTAGCGTTGTAAAGCAGCAAGACCAACGACAAAAGCTGTTTCTAGTTCTTACTCTTGCTGGACTTCCTAATGATCTTGACTCAGTACGCGATCAGATTTTGGCTAGTCCGACTGTCCCCACAGTTGATGAATTATTTTCTCGCTTACTTCGCCTTGCTGCAGCACCAAGTCACCCAGTGAGCTCATCACAGACACTTGATTCATCTATCCTCGTCTCCCAATCCGTGGACAATCGGGCTTATCATACTATGGAGTATAGATGAGGAGGAGGTCGTTTTGGAAGATCTAGACCCAAGTGTTCTTATTGTTATAAACTTGGTCACACTCGTGACATGTGCCATTCTTTACATGGTCGACCAACAAAAAATGCTTATGTTGCTCAGACCGAGCCTACAGGTAACCAGGGATTTTCTGTATCTGAAAGGGAGTATAATGAGTTCCTTAAATATCGAGCAAGTAAGCAGATGTCTCCACAAATAGCCACTGTTGCTCATCCTGATACTTCTGTTGCTGGTAATTCTTTTGCTTGTGTTTCCCAGTCTAGTCCTCTTGAACAATGGGTTGTGGACTCAGCTGCTTCTGATCATATCTCTGGTAATAAATCCCTTTTGTCAAATATTGAGTATTCACAGTTTCTTCCCAATGTTACTTTAGCTAATGGGTCTCAAACTAAAGCAAAAGGAGTTGGACAAGCAAATCCTCTACCCTCTGTCACTCTAGATTCTGTTCTTTATGTCCCTGGCTGTCCTTTTAATCTTGCATCAGTGAGTCGTTTGACTCGTGCCCTCCATTGCGGAATATATTTTATTGATGACTCTTTTATTATGCAGGACCGCAGTACGGGACAGACGATTGGAACAGGACTTGAATCAGACGGACTCTACTACCTTAACTCACTAACATCCTCTGAGGCCTGTCTAGCTGCAGATCCTCCAGACCTACTTCACAGTCGTTTAGGACATCCTAGCTTGTCCAAACTTCAGAAGATGGTGCCTCGTTTGTCCAGTTTATCCACATTAGAGTGTAGTCATGTCAGCTCGGGAAACATACCCGCGCCTCCTTTCCTCGTAGTATTGAGAGTCGTGCAGAGTCTGTTTTTTCTTTAGTTCATTCGGATATATGGGGTCCTAGTAGAGTATGTTCAACCTTGGAATTTCGTTATTTTGTTAGTTTCATTGATGATCATTCAAGATGTACTTGGATTTTCTTAATGAAAGATCGTTCTGAGTTGTTTTCTATATTCCAAAATTTTTGTGCTGAAATTAAAAATCAATTTGGTGTTTGTATTCGCACCCTTCGCAGTGATAATGCCTTAGAATATTTATCTTCTCAATTTCAGCAGTTTATGTCTTCTCATGGAATTATTCATCAGACCTCTTGTCCTTATACCCCTCAGCAAAATGGGGTTGCAGAGAGAAAGAATAGGCACATTATTGAGACTGCTCGCACACTTCTCATTGAATCTCATGTTCCGCTGCGTTTTTGGGGCGATGCAGTTCTCACATCTTGTTATTTGGTTAATCGGATGCCTTCATCTCCCATCCAGAATCAGATTCCGCATGAGGTATTGTTTCCCCAGTCACCCTTATACTCTGTTCCCCCTCGTGTTTTTGGGAGCACTTGTTTCGTTCATAACTTAGCTCCTGGGAAAGATAAGTTAGCTCCTCGTGCTCTCAAGTGTGTCTTCCTTGGTTATTCTCGTGCTTAGAAGGGCTATCGTTGTTATTCACCTGATCTTTGTAGGTACCTTATGTCAACCGATGTCACATTTTTTGAGTCTAAACCTTTCTTTACCTCTTCTGACCATTCTGACCATTTGGCTATATCTGAAGTTTTACCTATACCGGCCTTTAGGGAGTCTACTATATCTCCTTCTTCACCTTCCGCTACAGAAGTCTTACCCATTCCAAACGTTGGACCATCTACTGTGGCTCCTCCTAGACTCCCTGCCACAGAAACTCCACTCTTGACATATCATCGTCGTCCTCGCCCAGCATCCGGCCCGGCTGATTCACTTCCTGCACCTGACCCTGCTCCTACTGCGGACTTGTCTCTTCCGATTGCACTTCGGAAAGGTATACGGAACACCCTTAATCCTAATCCCCATTATATCGGTTTAAGTTATCATCGTTTGTCATCACCCTATTATGCTTTTCTATCTTCTTTGTCCTCTGTTGCCATCCCTAAGTCTACAGGTGAAGCATTGTCTCATCCAGGGTGGTGACAGGCTATGACTGACGAGATGTCTGCTTTACATACGAGTGGTACTTGGGAGCTCGTCCCTCTTCCTTCCGGTAAATCTACTGTTGGTTGTCGTTGGGTGTATGCAGTCAAGGTTGGTCCAGATGGTAAGGTTGATCGTCTTAAGGCTCGTCTTGTGGCCAAGGGATATACTCAGATATTTGGGCTTGATTACAGTGATACCTTCTCTCCCGTGGCTAAGATAGCATCAGTCCGCCTTTTTCTCTCTATGGCTGCTGTTCGCCATTGGCCCCTGTATCAGCTGGACTTTAAAAATGCATTTTTACACGGTGACCTTGAGGATGAAGTTTATATGGAGCAACCACCTGGGTTTGTTGCTCAGGGGGAGTCTCGTGGCCTTGTATGTCGCTTGCGCCGGTCACTTTAGGGTCTAAAGCAGTCTCCTCGAGCCTGGTTTGGTAAGTTTAGCACTGTTATCCAGGACTTTGGCATGACTCGGAGTGAAGCTGATCACTCTGTATTCTATCGGCATTCTGATTCACGTCTCTGTATTTATCTAGTGGTCTATGTTGACGACATCGTTATTATCGGCAATGACCAGGATGGTATTACTAAATTGAAGCAACATCTCTTTCAACACTTTCAGACTAAGGATCTGGGCACACTAAAGTATTTTCTGGGTATTGAGGTCGCACAGTCTAGCTCAGGTATTGTGATCTCACAACGGAAGTATGGCTTAGATATTCTTGAGGAGACAGGAATGACAGGTTGTAAACTTGTTGACACTCCAATGGATCCGAATTCTAAACTTCTTCCAGGACAGGGGGAGCCTCTTAACGATCCTGAAAGATATAGGCGGTTAGTTGGTAAACTAAATTATCTTACAGTGACAAGACCTGACATTTCCTTTCCTGTGAGTGTTGTGAGCCAGTTTATGGGTTCGCCATGTGATAGTCATTGGGATGCAGTTGTTCGCATTCTTCGGTATATAAGATCAACTCCAGGTAAAAGTTTATTGTTTGAGGATCGAGGCCATGAGCAGATTGTTGGATACTCCGATGCTGATTGGGCAGGATCGCCTTCTGACAGACGTTCTACTTCTGTATATTGTGTCTTAGTAGGAAGAAATTTGGTATCTTGGAAAAGCAAGAAACAGAATGTGGTTGCTCGGTCTAGTGCAGAAGCAGAATATCGAGCAATGGCTATGGCGACATGTGAGCTAGTTTGGGTCAAACAGTTACTCAAAGAGCTGAAATTTGGTGATGTTAGTCAGATGGGACTTGTGTGTGATAATCAAGCTGCTTTTCATATTGCGTCAAATCCAGTGTTCCATGAGAGAACTAAGCACATTGAGATTGACTGTCACTTTATCAGAGAAAAGATACTCTCGGGAGATATTGCTACAAAGTTTGTATAGTCAAATGATCAGCTTGCAGACATTTTCACCAAGTCCCTCACTGGTCCTCGTATTAACTACATATGTAACAAGCTCGGTACATATGATTTATATGCACCAGCTTGAGGGGGAGTGTTAGAAGTGTAAATATAGTAGAACTCTAATCCAAAGTGTATTAGGAGTAGGTTAGGTTATGTGTGTTATATATAGGGCTCATTGTATCATGTTTAGTATCAATATATATATTTTTCTCCCGTGCTTTCTCACAATTCATTTCTATCTTTTGTAAATAGCTGTCAGTTTGGATGATAGGTCTAAAATATCCAAGTCCTTTTGGACAATATTTTAAGAGATTAGCTTCACTTGAAAAAAGTGGGTACTGGAGATTCCCAACTCTTTGCAATTTCTTATCTTCGTATACAACTCCAAAAACCATGCCTCAGTCCCGAACAAGTTGGTGTCAGCTATATGAATCCTTACTAACCATGTTTCTCCCATTAAAATTCATCTCGACTAACCGTTGTTTATTTGACATTCTTTAAAGATTCGGTTCATTGACTCTTCTTCTGAACTTCTTATCTTGCAGTTTATCAATTCTTTGAAAGATAATCTAAATGCTGAGGTGGTACTGGGTACTGTAACAAATGTTAAGGAAGCTTGTGCTTGGCTTGGTTACACTTATCTTTTCATTAGGATGAAGATGAATCCTTTGGCCTATGGCATCGGTTGGGATGAGGTATTTTTTTCATTTATTTTTGTTTGTAAATCATCATTAGACACATACTTTTGATTTATTATTATCAGGGCATTTTAACCCATGTATTCATCTATTCCAAAGTTAAAAAAGTACAAAAGCCCACAAGAATATGATAAGCTACCATTTCTTCAAAGTTGTCATGTACTTTTGGAAATCCTTTTGGAGTCTAGTACAATAGTTGTACACAATGTCATGCGTTGTCCAGGTGCAGGGTGTTTCACTACATTCATCTTATTTTTGTGAACATAGAATAGCGTGAAATTTCTCTCTTCTTTTGTTATACTTTTCATTTTGAGATGGAGGGTGATTGAAGTGTTGAATGCTTGAGAAATTTAATGTCCGTGTAGGTTAATTTAATGTACCGTATAACAACAACAACCCAGTATAATCCCACTTAGTGGGGTCTGGGGAGGATAGTGTGTACGCAGACCTTACCCCTACCCTTGGGTAGAGAGGTTGTTTCCAAATAGACCCCCGGCATCCTTCCCTCCAAGAACTTCCCACCTTACTCTTGGGGAGACTCGAACTCACAACCTCTCGGTTGGAAGTGGGGGTTGCTTACCATCAGAGCAACCCCTCTTGTCTATACCGTATAAATATAAAGGAATTGATAAGTTAGTAGACATGTGCATTAGTAATTGTGATTAAATGGGAGCACAATAATTTGATCTTTTAGATTGAAAAAATTGCTTCAGATGAACAAGTCCTGCTTGGCCCCCTAGGCTCTTTTAGTTCTTTAGTAGAAAGCTTTTCCCAACTGCCCTCTCTGACTCATTTAGTAGTCACAAGCTGGTCAATAATACATCTCCAGCAGCATTGAAGTGTATTGACTCTGAAGCCATATATTTGGTGATGCATAGTTGGATGTCAAGACTACTCCAGAGGTTTTTTTCAAGTTGGTTTTTCTTGAATACAGCTTCAATTGTCACTAAATGACATTTATAAGTGTGTAAATGAAATATTGTTTATATTTGAAGATAAAAACCAATTTGAGGTACTTGTTTTTGCAAGTGGTTTGGGGAAGCAGTTAAATGATGTTGCTATCACTATTTTTAGCTGAAGCTGTCTTTTCTCTTTGGCAGGTCATGGCAGATCCATCATTAAGCTTAAAGCAAAGAGATTTTATAAGTGATGCTGCTCGTGCTCTTGACAAAGCAAAAATGATGCGTTTTGATGAGAAAAGTGGGAATTTTTATTGCACTGAGCTTGGTCGTATTGCAAGCCACTTTTATATCCAGTATACTAGTGTTGAAACTTACAATGAAATGTTGACACGCCATATGAATGAAAGCGAGGTACTTTGTTTCACTTGCCATCTCATTCAGTTGATGGATCATGAAGTTTGCTTTTTTCAGTTATGATTTTGCCATATTAGTTTATGGTCCTTTGCTGGTGAGAATGGAGTTGTCTGCGGGGAAAACTACTATCTACAGCTTGTTCTTAAGGTCACTGCTTACTATTTGTTTGGGCAACACGTTCTTATTACTTGAGAAGTGTTACATCTACATATAGTTGATTCCTTGTGTCTACTGTAGGAAATGTGCTCCAAAATAGGAATAATGGTCTTTAAGATAGAAAAGAAGTCGAATAGGAAACCTGAACATAATAATTGTCATTGAGACTGTCTTTTTTAATTGATATTTTCCTAGGGATATCGGAGTAATTTGATGTGCAGGCAGTGCTATTTTGGAAGTGATAATGAAAACCATTCCCATACGGGTATGATAAAGGTCATTCCCAAACAGATATGATAAAGGTTGGACATATTTTAGGAAATTATTGTTCAAAAAAATACAGAACTTTGCTGCTTGTGAGATAGAAATGATCCTCTGTTTCGTTCTGTGTGACACGCTTTCCCTTTTTTGGTGGTTTCACATTATTTGGCACATTCTTTTTACTTGTGTAACCCATGCATCAGCACAATGTCCAGCTTAAATTCTTATGCAGTATCACATCTGATGATGTTATTTATGGAAGAAAATTCATAGTGAACTTGAACAAGTAGAAGAATTTCTGTTCTAGCAGCAATTGACCTTAAAAGTAAGTGAAGTTTCTTCTTAGTATAAACTGAACACTTACCCATGTCGTGTAAAATAGGAAGGAAGTGAGCATTCATTTTTCTCTAGCTAAAGTATTACTTCAATTGTATGTGTATAACTTTTATCTAGGTAAGTTGCTAACTGTTCAAGTTTTATATGGCCCTCTTTGTTATGTTTCTTTATTGTGTGCTTCACAAAATAATTTCATTAAACAGTGACAAATCCATGCGCTAGGTTTTGCTATCCATTGTTTTTTATTGTGTTTCCTCTGACATCTGTGTTTTCACTGACTTGTTAGTTGATAAGTATGGTAGCTCGTTCTTCAGAATTTGAAAATATTGTGGTTCGAGATGAGGAACAAAATGAGCTTGAGATGTTGGCTCGCACATATTGTCAATTGGAAGTCAAGGGTGGTCCTTCTAACAAATATGGAAAAGTTTCAATTCTTATTCAGGTCTTGGTTTGCTCTTTGTCCATTAAAAACTGTGTCGCCTCTCTGCCTATAGTGTTTTAATTATGTCGATCATATTTTTGCAGCTGTACATCTCTCGAGGATCAATTGACACGTTTTCACTAATCTCTGATGCGGCTTATATAAGTGCAAGTTTGGCTCGTATCATGCGGGCACTTTTTGAGATTTGTCTGCGTAGAGGATGGTGTGAGATGTCTGCTCTCATGTTAGACTACTGCAAGGCTGTGGATCGCCAAATATGGCCCCATCTACATCCTCTTAGACAGTTTGACAGAGATATCTCATCAGAAGTTTGTTATCTCTAAATAATTTTCTGCTAAATAAAACTTCTATTAGTTTCAATATGTTTTTATTTAAGAACTGGTGTGTCAGATATTGAGGAAGCTTGAAGAAAGGGGAGCTGATTTGGATCATTTACAAGAGATGCAAGAGAAAGATATTGGAGCTTTGATTCGTTATGCACCTGGAGGAAAGGTAAATCATATTTTACAGGTTTTGGTTTGAGGCATACCCTATGACCTTCAGTTAAAAGAGTGTTTTCACAATTCCAGGTTGTTAAGCAATTTCTGGGATATTTCCCACTAGTCCAGTTGTCTGCTACAGTCAGTCCAATCACTAGAACAGTTCTGAAGGTGACTAAATTTCTGCACTTGCTTTTGTTCTCTTGTTCTTGCTGAATTTTACTCCCTTTTGTACCAATTTAACTGTCCAATGCCCTTCCTGGATAATCGAAAAAAATGTGTCCACTTTACTAAAACAATCTTTTTCCTGCCACATTTTAGTACTTATCAATAGCATATGAGCAATAGGGTAACATGGTATCAGCCTACATACCTAAAAAGCAAATTAATCATTAGTAATAACTGTCTCTACCTGTGGGTCCACTTCTTCTTATGCAACTATACAATTAATGCCCGGCCACTGGCTGGTCAAAGAAGAAAAACTCAGAATGAGCAGAATGAGATGGAGGAAGCATTTATCTATTACTTCTATTTTTGCAAAGAGAAACATTGTCATAAAGCTCCTTTATTAGGTGGATTTGGTTGTAGCTCCACAGTTTGTTTGGAAGGATCGATTTCATGGCACTGCACTGCGCTGGTGGATTTTGGTTGAGGTACCCACTTGTTGATTTATCTTTGTTTTGATGGATATAGGTCTTTATCAATTGATTTCTGAATTCTGTAAAGATTTTTGCCTTAGAATTTACGTGGTAACCAAAACCTAACATTGTAGATTTTTATTCTGTAACTTCGGACATGCTTATTTTTTGCATTATAAAAAATCAAGCATCATATTGTGTATGTGGGATTGGGCCCATCCTCATTCACGAATCACGAGGTGTCTTTCCTTGTTTACCTTTTTTGTTCTTTTGGTTTGACTTGTCTAGTATGTTGAGCTTTCTTCTTAGTTCTATTGTTTCTCTGTACCGGTTTGACAGTAACACATACGTCCACAAGCAGAGCACAAAGGTGCTTTTGTTTGGGTATTCCAGAAAGGAGATGATGGGTGATTATGCTGTGGCTAGATGATCTTGTATTTGCATTTGAATTACCTATGTTTCTCTTTTCGGTTTCTCTTTGGCAGTAAGGTGTTGAAAGTAGGTTGGATAAGAAGAAAGTCGGAAGCTTGGCGGAGGTAGGGTAATAGAATGCCAATAATCATGCTGACTGAGGCAAGGGGCAGCCTCTTAATAGTTTATCGATTTCAGCGGCAAAGTAAATATAAACTTTCTGGTGGTAAATGGATGCCATGGTACGAGCCATGAGGAGATTATTGTGGTCAAAGTTATTTGCAAAGTAACGTATGTGTAAGGAAGAGAAGACAACGGTAGAAACAGAGGAATTACTCTTTGTTCCACTGCCTAGTTGTTGCTTATTAAGGTGCTTAGTTTTTTACATTACAATATGTGATTGGGTGAAACATTTAATATGTCAGGAACTTGGGAAGGTTGCTCTATGAATAGTAGTTCTGTGTTCGACGGATATTCGCTTCAGGACCAAAACCTCTGACAAAATGGAACTTACAGAATATCTTCTTCTCGGAAGAAATTGGAACACATGAAAGAGATTAGTGAATGGGCTGATAAGGGGCTGAATAAAGGAAATGATGTGATTTTAACTTTTAAGATTATTCTGGTGCTAGACAGAGTGCAGAGATAAAAAGCAAGACATGGAAGAATCCTTATAAAAAAGAGTAAGAAATGGAGGAAGAAGAAAAACGTAGAAGAACATAAGAGTGAAGAATCATATAAAATATACAACAACAACAACAACAACAACTACCCAGTATACTCCCACCAGGTGGGGTCTGGGGAGGGTAATATGTAGACGAGCCTTACCCCTACCCGAAAGGGCAGAGGCTGTTTCCAATCGACCCTCGGCGCATATGATAAGATCATATAAAATATATCATGTATAATAGTTATCTGCTTAAACACAGTAGGATGCATGGTTTCTAATTGCAGAAGGATACTTGTGATCTATTGATCAACTGGGGAAATTTAAAATGATGCCATGTTGGAAACAGTATCTCACTGACAATTTTAGGGGCTGTATTCAAGATATCGTGGGTGACTTTCAAGATTGCTTGCTGTCCATTCAACTATCTTTTACTGCCCATCTAGTGATTCATCTAAAATTAAGCTAAACAACTTCAAGGGATGACAGTGGCTGCCTTTGAATTTTGCCCTCCACTTGTAATATTTTTTCAAACCTTCATGATTACTGTTTGCATCACATTTAGTTGGCCCGTGGAAGACTTGTTTTTTTCTTAAATATATGTCAAATGTTCCACTTGGAACTTAAGATTCATTTTGCATGGAGGAAGCAATTCTCAATTTGAGCCATTTTCATCTTATGACTTGGCTAGGAATTTATTGTTGATATTTTGCTAGTTTATCTTGTTAACATATTTGTCTATAACTGCCTTAGGATTCTGAGAATGACCACATTTACCATTCCGAGCTCTTCACCCTCACAAAGAAGATGGCCAGAGCGGAACCACATAAACTATCTTTTACTGTGCCAATCTTTGAGCCACATCCTCCGCAGTACTACATTCGTGCTGTTTCTGACTCATGGCTACATGCAGACGCTTTGTACATCATAAATCTCAACAAACTTGCTCTTCCGGAGGTTGCTTTATCAACTTAAACTCATCTTTATGTTGTTGAATATCTGCAATACTTCCCAAAGTTTTAATGTTGGTGTTGGTTTTCTCTGACTTAAATTTATGTTTCTTCAGGTCCAAACATCCCACACTGAACTTCTAGATTTAAAACCCCTTCCTGTGACTGCACTTGGCAATGGAACTTTTGAGGCCTTGTATAAATTTTCTCACTTCAATCCTATACAAACACAGGTGGATATTTAATTTTTCGTTTCCTTAAATTGCAATAAATGTCTGGCTATTAATCAATATCAGCAGTAGCTTAAAAACAATCCTGGCAGGCTTTTCATGTGCTGTATCACACCGACAAAAATATCCTCTTAGGAGCTCCTACTGGAAGTGGGAAGACTATATCTGCTGAGCTTGCTATGCTACATTTATTCAATACACAGCCTGATATGAAGGTATTTTTTGCAACTTGTTTTGCTAGATGCTTCCATGTGAGTAATCGGTGGTTTTATCAGTTTCTTTTTGTTAATATACATTTTTCTGTGTGAGATTCTCCTCTGTGATATAGATTTTACTTTCCAACCGACCTTGAATAGTCTTTGACATTTTCAATAAGAAAATGTAAGAAGCAATGAAGCTTATCAAATTGTGTGACGATTTTTTAGTCCCTCCAGCTCATTTTAAAGCTGAATTTATTGGTGGGAGGGATTTAATACTTACTATCAGACCTTCAAAATGATCACCCACGTGCTATGGTTTGTGCTCGTGAATTCAATTTGATGTGGATAGAGCTGGATTCATGAACATGGCATCGGAGCTGGATTTTAGATGTACTTTGTCTGCAAATTTGATGTCAGTATCTTATCTCGTTTTACTATGCTTTTACTGTGATCTACTTTGCAGATCGGCTCTTGGCATGTTTTAATGCCATGTGTTAAAATCACATCAGCTCTTAGATGAGTTTTTCTTGTTAATTGAGCTATTAGAGTTGAGATAGTTCTGGGAAAACCCGTTCAGGGGTTCTAAGAATAAGAAGAATCTTACATTTATTAATCATAAGAACTTGAGTTGCGAGCCTATACTGCCCCATACTGCAATGGTTAAGTGAGCTGTAAATCAGAAAAGAGAAGGATATTTCTCCACCTGTCTAATTGTTATTTTAGTGGATGCTATGGTCTTTTACAAATTGTCGATGTTAGTGGTTGATGATAATTAAGTGACCTGTTCAGCTAGAGCTCGTTTAACTGCTTGAATTTCTTAAGTAATTTCAGAGAGATTTCTCTCTCTTGCATCTGTAACTGCAACATAAAGTGTGGGACAACCTCATGCTCCTTGGTTAGGATGTACAGATGCCAAATTGATCCCATAGGGGAGACTAGGTACTTATTTTCCCCTTGGGAGCAGTTGGGATTAAGTTTCCCGATTCTGACCATTTAATGGCTATATCTTTCTGTTGAATCTTTAAAAAATAAAAAAAAGACACTATTACATGCTGATTCAGATTGTTTGAAATTACATATTTAATTTTGTCTATTTTAGATTCCCCGTCATTATACGTGTATCTCAACTCTTCAACTTCATCATTGCCTATGATCTTTTAGTGATTTTCTACCTGCAGGTTATCTATATAGCGCCTTTAAAGGCTATTGTTCGTGAGAGAATGACGGACTGGAGAAAGCGTCTTGTTTCCCAACTTGGAAAGAAGATGGTGCGTGAAGTTTTTTTTTGTTTGGGCATTAGTTTTATGACTCTTAGATGTACTATCACTGCTAACTCAAATATTTTAAGCAGGTTGAAATGACTGGTGACTACACCCCGGATCTAATGGCTCTCTTGTCAGCAGACATCATTATCTCCACTCCTGAAAAGTGGGATGGTATCAGTCGTAATTGGCACAGTCGAAGCTATGTCACGAAGGTGCAATATCTCATTCGTTTTTATACCTTTGTTTGTTTGTTTGTTAAGCTATTTGTATGTAATTTCAAAATCATAACATCAACATTCTCTTCATGAATGCTCCCTTTAACATAATCAAATGTTCAAACCTACATATATAGGTTGGGCTTATGATTTTGGATGAGATTCATTTACTTGGAGCTGACCGAGGACCCATACTTGAGGTACAGCTGATTATCGCTGAATGTCTCTCATACTTGTATTGCAATTGCTTTGACTTGTCATTCTTTTTTTTTTCTTTTTCTTTTTTCTTCTTCTTCGTTTTCATCTTCTTCTTTTTTTGTGATTGGCCAGTTAAAGTTATTTATATTCGAGCACTAAGTGAGTGCTGTGTTAAAAATATAGAAAAGGATAGTTCCCTTTTTAAATAGGTAAGGAGCTTACAAACTCCATCAAGTCATCTATATCATGCACAAGATTTAAATCTAACTATATTAGGTCTTTTACTTCCTTCAGAGCATAAACTCCCTCTCTCTATGTAGCCCAAAGGACACAGAGAGAGAGCATTCCGGACTTCCCATCTACATAAAGTTTGTTTCAAATTTTTAGGCATCACCCGTAACCCAAAAGTTATTAAAAAACGTGCACGACATCTCTTGTTGTTGCAAGAACAAATGATTAATATTTACCAATTCACTCCCACGCATCCATTTGTTCGAATTGCCTTGAATAAGGAGGCTCCCTTGACCCCGTTGAACTATACTTTTAACCTTTGCTATTAATTTCCATGATACCACGTTGTACCCTGAATGAGTTAATTTCTTGATGTGACGGGAAACCCCTGCATACAAGCTTGTATACCAAAATCTGGATAATTTTTTCAGAAAAGTTAGCTAAGCTCAACTTGAACTAAGTTCCTCGACGTGAAATCATATCATGTTTTTATTTACTTGGGTTTGCTTATGTCTCCAATTTCTCGTACAAAGGTCTGACTTTTTATGTGCTTATTCTCAGTCAAAATTCAACTGTAGGTTGTATTAATGTTTGGTAGGATGTTAAGGAACTGTTTTATTTCGAAATGGGTGCTATTAAGCAACTCCATTGAGGTGTGAAGTGGCTGGAAGGATGTAATGTTAGTTTTGTTCCACATTGGTGGAGAGATGGTTGTTATCTCCTTATATGGCGTTGAGCAATTCTCGCCTCATGAGCTAACTTTTGGGTTGAGGTAGGCCCAAGGTCCATTTCTTATCATGATATCAGTAACACTTCGCATGTAGCTTTGGGCAATGGTCGGCCAAACCTCAGTATTCAACCGAATTTAAATCCCACATCTTTGTGATGATGGTCGAGGCAAACGTCAGCAAGGATGTTGAGTTCCTAAGGGCGAGTCTACATAACACACTGGGCAAATACTACACCAGCATGCTAGGTATATAAAAGAAGCAAACCTTACACCCTAATGACGCGTTTTAAAGTCGTGGGGGTGTATGGGTCAAAATATGACCATACGTAGATCAGTGCTAAAAGGAATGGTGAGGGATCGACTAAGTCGTGGTCGTATCCACAAGGCGTAATGACGACGTGTATCTCGGCCACTGCCGAGATCGAGCCATTGGAAAGCTTGTATGGCAAAGTACATGTCGTGATACTTAAGAGGAGCGACGTAAAGTACAATTGAGGGATGAGGGTATTCTGGCTAAGGACCGTTGGACAAAATAAGACAGAGGGGGACTTCTCTCCTGGAAGTAGGAGGGACAAAAGAACAGGAGCAGATATCTAACAAAAACAATTTAAGCCAAAATCTAGGTCTTGGTTTTCAAATCTTTGTAATCATCATTGCAGAATCAATAAAGATAGATCCCATAGCTACCAATGGCATCTTTTCTTGTTCTTCTTTGTTCTTTCATTACGGAACAGTACGTCAGGACTGTAAGCCTGTCGTTTATGTTCAATATCTTTTATAATCTGAGAAAGGGTTATAAGCTTGATTATATTGTATTCTCGTATTTAACTTGCTTTGATCTAGAGTTAATTATCCTTGGTTAAGATTTATCCTCTGTTTTTTCATTAATTAGTTTAACAAAAAGCTTCTCTCTTTTTGGTCAAACAGCGGGCCCAGACCCAACACGAACAATATTACTAATTGGATGGTCTATTACATATGGTATATGTGCCAGGCCCATTCCTATTCTTGGTTTACCTAATGTTGGACCCTCATGTTATATTGTCCACGTTCCAGCTAACTAGGCCTTGGCGTGGGGGGTGTTAGATTATTCCATATTGGTGGAGGAAATGGTTGTTTCCTTATATGGTTTTGGGAAATTCTCACCCCGTGAGCAAGCTTTTGGGTTGAGTTAAGCTTAAAGTCCATTTGTTATCAGCAAGGAAATAGTCTTTTGGAAATAAGTGGATATTTTTATCGGGATCTTGGTTGTGTCAGATCTGTTGCCCTCGCGTGGTCCTTTGATTCATTGACTATATTGTAATCTCTTGATCATGTCTAATGCTGGATTTTCTGGTTCTAGGTTATTGTCTCAAGGATGAGATATATATCTTCTCAAACAGAGCGCTCAGTTCGGTTTGTTGGCCTGTCGACAGCATTAGCAAATGCACAGTATGTGCTTTATTGCTATATTTTTTACTCCTCTTTTTATGTACAAACGTGCTAATGGGGTTCATGGAGTTTTTGCTTTGTTGATTGTTCCGTTTTGGCAATAGATTGCAAGGTTAATAGTTTTTATCTTGTTTACACTTAAATGACATTCTTTCATGCTTCTTCAAACCCAGTAATTTGGCTGATTGGTTGGGTGTTGATGAAAATGGTCTCTTCAATTTCAAGCCAAGTGTGAGGCCTGTTCCTCTTGAAGTTCATATTCAGGCAAGTGGGGCTGTTGATTATAAGCTGCCCAAGGACCATCATTATCAAAGTAGACTTAAGTATATTTACCTACTATTATCATGCTTTAATACTGATTTATAAATCCTTTCCTTTAACAGGGATATCCTGGGAAGTTCTACTGCCCGAGGATGAATAGTATGAACAAGCCTGCATATGCTGCTATATGTACCCATTCACCAACAAAACCAGTTCTAATCTTTGTCTCATCTCGTCGCCAAACAAGGCTTACAGCACTGGACCTTATTCAGGTGAGATAACAAATCATGTTTGAACTGTATCTATCTAAATATTTCTATCTCGTAGTAATGGTAACTAATCTGTTACGTTTTCTTTCTGAATTCAAAGTTTGCAGCTTCAGATGAGCACCCAAGGCTGTTCATAAACATGCCAGAAGGTGCACTTCAGATGGTTCTTTCTCAAGTCACAGACCAGAACTTGAAGCACACCTTACAATTTGGAATTGGATTGCACCATGCTGGACTGAATGATAAAGACAGATCATTGGTCGAGGAACTATTTGCAAACAACAAGATTCAGGCAACTATATCATCTGAAATTTTTAGATCTCTAGGAGCAATACTATGACAAGAGGGGTTGCTCTGATGGTAAGCAACCCCCACTTCCAACCGAGAGGTTGTGAGTTCGAGTCTCCCCAAGAGCAAGGTGGGAAGTTCTTGGAGGGAAGGATGCCGGGGGTCTATTTGGAAACAACCTCTCTACCCAAGGGTAGGGGTAAGGCCTGCGTACACACTACCCTCCCCAGACCCCACTAAGTGGGATTATACTGGGTTGTTGTTTAGGAGCAATAATATGCAGAAACTAAAGCTTATATTTGAGTCATTTTGGCTGCAAATTTCTAGGTGTTGGTCTGTACAAGTACGTTAGCATGGGGTGTAAACCTTCCTGCACATTTGGTTATTATTAAGGTATGTGCCTGTACGTAGTCCTATTCGCTTTCCAGAATTTGGTCAAAGTCAGGAATGTTATAATATCGTTTCTTTTGCAATGCACGCAGACCATGGGCTTATTGTCATCTTTTTTCAGCTTTATTTGTTACATCGCATTCTTACAGAAATGCTGTATACTGGATCACATTTCACTTTACTGGTTTTAAACTTGTTTTAATCCGTTTCTTACTAATAAATGGAGTTCCTTTCATGTAACTAAATTTTGAAGGTTATTTGAAGTCTAGATTCTTTTTCTCCTTTGTTTCTGTTAGGAAAATACTCCAAAATCAATTTTGCCCCCAAATGTTCTTCAATATTGCACTTCTCTGTTAGTGTGAATTCAGTAAAACATAAGTGGTTTAGACTTTGTTTTCTGTGGAATATTTTGGGTCTTCTTTTGTAAAGTTCAACTTTGATCATACGTAATAGGACATCTCCTTTTAATCCTCTTGTTGCAATAGACAAATTTTCAAGTCTTTCTTCTTTCTCTCTCTTAGAAAAAATGCATCCTCCGTTTCAATTTAGATGAGGTAATTTCCCTATTGGTCCGCTCCAAAAAAATGATACATTTTTATATATTTGGAAACTGTTATAAACTAAAGCAAAAGACAAGAACAATAGAGCAAGAACAATAGCAATAGAGAGAAGAGTAGAGAGAGTTCTTCTTATTGAGTTGAGAGGGGTCTCAAGGGATGATTTACAATGGTAGGGGGCACCTCTATTTATAGGGGAGAGGAAGACTTAGCTACCACTAATAGAACTCTAAAATCTCTCTAATTAGATACATTAAAGACATTCACCTTAAATAGAAGTGTAAGAATCTTCTATTTCATAACACTCCCCCTTGAATGTCTATTCAATGATGTGCCTCATAAAACCTTAAAACCAAAACCCAATGGGAAAAATTAAAGTAAGGAAAAAGAGTACACATGTTTGAATATGCGCCTATTGGTTGCCTCGTTAAAAACCTTGCAAGGAAAACCCAGTGGGACAAAACCTTGTAAGGGAAAAAGAGTGCAACGCGCATTGACTCCCCCTAATGAGTACATCAATTTATATCCTTGAGCATTTGCATTCCAATCTTGTGCATCATCTTGAAATCATCATTCTTGATAGATATGAACATCTTCATATATTGTCGTGGAATAACTCTTCAATATCTCCATAGATGCATTCTCAATGCCATCATGCTTATAGTTATAGCAAGATACATATGTACACAAATTGCACTTAGGATGTGGTACTTCAGGACCAAGAATTGCATATGCTTCAAGCAACTTAAATCTTTCAAGTTAAGTCATATAAGTCGCATAATAGACTTTAGCTGCATATCAAAGTTTCATGTCATGCTAAACAAATAAGATATCGAAAATTGACTATACATACCTTTGCCTTTATACTTTCAAGCATATGAACTATAGGTTCAAAGCTACATGTCTTTCATATGGAATCAATTCTTCTTGAATTGTATCTCTTCCATTTAGTTGCTTTCTTTGAGTCAGCAAATGCGTATAGCATGTTTTGCAATATGTTGCAATTGCATTTCCCTTTTATGAACTACAGGTTCATATCATGATATTCGGGGATATACATATACAAATGAAAATTCATCCCATGTAACACTTTCTCAAATGTTTATCATGTCTCCCCCTCATGTTAGTAAAGCTAACATGTTTCCTCAACTTTGGGAAATCATCTTTGTGCATTATGTCAATATACACAGCACCTTAGTAATAAGATGAAATTATTTGGTTCCTGACCTTGAACCACTTGTGAGGGGAGAATATACTCTCGTATACAACTTATATCAAACTGATATATATATAACTTAGTTCTCATAAGAAACAGTTTAGCTATTAAGTGGCAGCACTCAATAATTATCTTGCTAAAACCAACTTTGATCTAAACCAACTTATCAAGATGAACTGTCTTGAGTAGAGAATCTGGAAACTATGCTCGAAGTTAGATTACTGAGCGATTTTACCTCGCAAGCACTGCCAGGCTGCGGGTTAATAACAATGGCGCATGTAACCATATCATAGATGCATCATATGTGGCATACATGGCGGGTGAATGGTCCCATATTCACCTTTGATATTTCCAGAATTTAGGGGCTTCAACCCGAACTCTTTAGTTGGTCAGTTCATTAATGAGAACGAGAACTTCTAGTTCTTTGATATTCACCTATGTGAATTTGCACATCATACTTCAAATGAGATGGCTAACACGAATGTCAACTGACTAAATTATCAATATTGGTAAACTTCAAATTTACACCATGACATGTGCACTTATCAATAAACTTCGTGTTTATTATGACATGGGTTTTATACCAATAGATATCCACTTTATTGTGGCATTCTTTCGTTTGTGTAGTACAAACTGGAGAACAAAGCGGGTAGCTTTTCATATACAAATTACCCCGCTACAAGTTGTAGTAATAGGAGAATCAAAGCCTTCCTTTATTTATAGTCTCAATATCATCAATCGCCTTCGCGTGTACTTTTGGAAACTGAATAAGTTTCTTTGAGACTTACTACAGCACAATACTCAATTGTGTTTCTCCAACATAGTAATAATTGGCTCTTCGAGAGCTCTCAATTAATTTTGTACTACCACAGACTGAGGTTCGAGATTCTCACATTCTTGCATTCCGTATTTTCAAGAGTCTCAGGCTCAATAGATTCTTCGTGAATCTCGGAATTAATCAAATCATGAGCGTCCTCATGTGATCCTTTCATAGTGTCATTTAGATCGTTCTTTTTCCTCTTTCTAGGATTTCGATCTTTGGAACCTAATGGTCTGCCACGCTTCTGGCGTGCATTTGACTCATTGGATATGACACCAGATATTCGTCCAATAGGGACTTTAATACGGATCGGAACATTTTCCGCGTGAATGTGGGATTTCGTTATCCTCTTCAAGTTCGTAAATGCGTCAGGCATTTGATTTGCTATTCTTTGCAAATGGATAATCTTTTGTACCTCTTTCTTTCAAATAGAGGTATGTGGATCAAGATGAGATAATGATGCATTTTTCCACAAAATTTCCCGTTTGGTTTCACCAACTTCTCCCCCTAATTTTGGGAAAAGTGTCTCATCCAATTGACAGTCTGCAAATAGTGCAGTGAACAAATCTCCTGTCAATGTTTCGAGGTAGCAAATAATGGAGGACGCGTCAAACTCAACATATATTCCTAACCTCCTTTGCAAACCCATTTTGGTGCGGGATGGCGGTGCGACAGGCACATATACTGCGCATCCAAAGCTTCTTAAATGGGATATATTGGGTTCATGACCCAAAACCAATTGCAATGGGGAATATTTGTGTCAATTCGTCAGTCAGAGACGAACTAGCATTGCTGCATGCAACATGGTGTGACCCCAAACCGAAGTGGGCAGCCGACGAACTAGCATTGCTTCATGCAAAATGGCGTGACCCCAAACCGAAGTGGGCAGCCGACAAACTAGTATTGTTGCATGCAAAATGGCGTGAACCCAAACCGAAATGGGCAGCCTCGTTTTCATGAAGAGTTCAAGATTATTCTCATCTATTATCCATTAACTTTGCAAACGCAAGGTTGCGTGATGGCAACAAGCACACATTAGACCATCTACAGGATGCGTCTATCAAGACCATGAAATACCTAAACTACCCACTAGGTGGGTGAATAGGTCCACAAATGTCCCCTTGTATACGTTCCAGGAACTGGGGTGACTCAGTCCCAACCTTTATTGGGGATGGTCTGATAATCAGCTTGCCTTGATAACACGTAGTGCAAGGATATTCATTACTTGAAAGAATTTTGAAATTCTTTAACGGATGCCCATATGAGCTTTCTATAATCCGTCTCATCATGGTTGATCCTGGGTGACCCAGTCGATCATGCCAAAGTACAAATGTATTGGACTCAGTATTCTTTAGATTTACTGTTGAATGTGCCTTAATTGCACTAATTCTTGTCCAATACAGGCCACAAGATAAAGACGGGAATTTCTCAATAACCCTCTTTTGGCCGGAGACATTCTTTAAAGTGAGGACGAGATATTCAAGATTATCTTCATCCATTGTCTCAATATTGTAGCCATTCCGGCGTACATCTTTAAAACTCAACAAGTTTCTTCTTAGACTTGGAGGAGAATATTGCATTCTCTAAGATAAACGTCATGCCTTTGGGCAGAGTTACATTTGCTCTTCCGGAGCCTTTCAATCAATTTACTTTCCATGGTATGACATACAAAAGAAATACACGAACATAAGAATAAACAAGTTCAATTCTTTTGTGTCACATAATATTTTCAAAATCTGCTACTAACAGTTGACTAACAAAATCAGATATGTTGTCCATAATCAATTACTTTGCAGTTTGAAAATTTCAGCGTTTTTCATAAGACAATCGATTATTAAACCAATACAATCGATTGTTGGAACATAGACAATCGATTGTTATACACAGACAATCGATTGTGGATGATTTTTGAAAAATTCCAGATTACACTGCCTAACGACAATCGATTGTTAGATATAGACAATCGATTGTGGGTGATTTTTGAAAAATTCCAGACCTCACTGTTTCAAGACAATCGATTGTTAGTCAACGACAATCGATTGTTGATCAATTGTTTTTCAACTTTAATGCGAAAATAGTTGATAATCGACTAGTTTTTCAGGCTAGTCGATTACCCCCACCGGAAAATAAAAGTTTTATTGATATTTGAACATATTGAAGATATTCTAAAGAACTACTGCTAACATTGCATCATGAACTAGCTAATACGAGCTAATACTAATGACTATTGATTTATTCATTGACTAATACAAATAAGTAGAATAAAATCAAATAACTCCATCTTCTTTCATCATGGTCCCATCGCCGATTAGGTGGTCTATTTTCCCCTCGGGTTGCTCAAAGGAGTCTGCCACATCCAGGTGGGTGATATCCTCATTGTCGTCATAGACAAAATTTGTTTCAGGGTCTTTTCTCTTTCGAGATGCTTGATAAAGGTCAACCAAGTGTCTTGGTGTACGGCAAATCCTAGACCAGTGCCCATTTCCACCGCAACGATAACATATAGTTTCTGAACTATTTGCCTTAGGATCTTCTGGACCCCGTTTCTGCTTTCGGTGGTTATCTCTCTTTGGGGGGTGACGGACTTCTTTGGAATTTCTTCCTTGTCCACGTCCTTGGCTTTGACCCCGTTTATGACCGTGATCATGGTCCCTTTTATGTTTGGCATAATGCGAGTGCACCATATCTGCTTCAGGCAGTGGTGTAGACCCAGTTGGTCTATTTTCGTGATTTCTCGTGAGCAGATCATTATTTCGCTCAGCCACTAGTAAGAGAGAAATCAGTTCAGAGTACTTCGTAAAGCCTTTCTCTCGGTACTGTTGCTGCAGTACCATATTGGAGGCATGAAACGTTGTAAACGTTTTCTCAAGCATATCGTAATCGGAGATGTTATCTCCACATAGCTTCAGTTTAGAAGTAATTCTGAACATAGCAGAATTATATTCAGAAACGGACTTAAAGTCCTGTAGCCTCAGATGGGCCCAATCATATCGTGCTTGTGGCAGAGTGACCAACTTCAGGTTGTCATATCTCTCCTTTAAGCTGTTCCACAAAACGAGTGGATCCTTGACGGTGAGATATTCAATCTTCAAACCTTCGTCAAGGTGGTGGCGCAAGAAAATCAAGGCCTTCGCACAATCTTGGGTGGATGCTTTTTCTTTATCTTTGAGGGTGTCTCCGAGACCCATAGCATCTAAGTGGATTTCAGCATCCAACACCCATGTCATATAGTTCTTGCCCGAAATTTCAAGGGCAACGAACTTTCTTTTCATAATGTCAGACATACTCGAAAATTAAATTAGGAAGAGGGAAAATACCTTGGATTTTCGAGAATGATACTTGAGACGGTAGAGTCTCGTGCTGATAACGTGTTATAAACTAAAGCAAAAGACAAGAACAATAGAGCAAGAACAATAGCAATAGAGAGAAGAGTAGAGAGAGTTCTTCTTATTGAGTTGAGAGGGGTCTCAAGGGATGATTTACAATGGTAGGGGGCACCTCTATTTATAGGGGAGAGGAAGACTTAGCTACCACTAATAGAACTCTAAAATCTCTCTAATTAGATACATTAAAGACATTCACCTTAAATAGAAGTGTAAGAATCTTCTATTTCATAACAGAAACAATTTAAAATTAAATTTTTCATTTTATTCATTTTGCCCTTAGTCAGAAGTTTTTATAGCCACACAAATATCATGGCCCCACAAAGCTTTTATAGCTTTTAGGACCACAAGTTTCAAAAGTCTTCTTTTTCTTTCTTAAACTCCGTGCCAAGTGAAACTACTTAATCTAAATTAAAAGAAAGGGAGTAGATACATATCTATTTCTTCTCCTTGCATTCTTCGATGAGTATAATCTGCTCATCCTAACAGATAACTTTGTTTTTATGTTTTTTAATGACAGTTAAAGTTAGTTCTTCTCAAATGATGTGTTCAGTTCTTTTCTATTTTTGGTGTAAAGGAATTTAGAAGATCATGAATCTTTGTTTGATGTTTTAGAATCCTTGTGCGAAGGAAAAGGATTAAGGAGTGTCTTCCTGCATCCCACATTGTAATTATGGGTGACTCCACTGTTTTTGTGTAGTTTGTTTGTTAATATACAAATATATTACCTCTAAAAAGAATGACAATCAAAGGTTTTCATGTGTCCTCAAGATGCACACCATCTTTGGTGTCTAAAATATATAGATCCTTCTGCAGGGAACAGAGTACTATGATGGGAAGGCAAAAAGATATATTGATTTCCCAATCACTGATATATTACAAATGATGGGTCGAGCTGGTCGTCCACAATATGATCAACATGGAAAAGCTGTTATTCTTGTTCATGAACCCAAGAAGAGCTTCTATAAAAAGGTTATCCATAATTCTTTTCTTTGAATAATTTATCTTGACTATAATGTTGCTTTTTCTTTCTTTCAATTATTTAAGTGCCTAGTATATTGCATTTTCTTCCCAACACGTAGATAATGTGCTCTCTTTTTGCAGTTTCTGTATGAACCATTCCCAGTTGAAAGTAGCCTGAGAGAGCAGTTGCATGACCACATCAATGCTGAGATCGTTACGGGAACAATCTGTCATAAAGAGGATGCAGTGCATTATCTCACTTGGACCTACTTATTCCGTAGATTGGTATGGTTTGGTGTATTAGGGCAGACAATTTAGCTTTTGTTGCTACAAATTTTCCATCTTGTACCAATCTGCTTGATGCATGTTTTTCTTTCTGCTAGTAATCATAAGTATGTTGTTTGATTGCAAATATTATATGCGTTACTCATTATTGTAACATATTAATATGAAATTTCTAAATATGTAATGAACTAAGTTGTGTCTCCAGCAGTTCAGTGCCATATAAATGGAAGTAATGAGTCTTTTCAAATGAGGTAGACTTAATAGTAATACAAGAGCTTTAAGAGCGTGACCCTGTTGCCATTATCTGTTTTTTATGTTGTCTATTTCGGAAGGTAAGTGTTATTTGCTAACTTACCATTGCAAACATGTAACAATTGGAATTGGAAATACAGTGTGGTGGGTAAAGGGTTTATTTCAATTGTATCAAGCATATTGTTATTTGAACTAGTAAGAGGATTTGTTTAGGACTGTCACCTTTAAGATCTGTATTATTGTAATCAACAAGGAGACAAAGGGAACAAACTTTAAGGAGCGTCTGAGTTCTACTCCTGGTAGCCAAGTCTTGTCAAAGCTCAAGTTGAAACAGTTCTTGCCAAATTTTATTCAGTTCCTAAGGGACAGTAATAGCTAATCCGCAAATCTATTTATTAATTATTTAACTTGATAGACCTTGTGTTTTGGGCTGCGGCAAAGTTTATTAGTTTTTTACAAATGATAAGGTTATTTTAGAATCAAAACTAGAGTACTACTCATTGCATCCTTCCGCCTCTCCAGTTGGATGTTGCATGTGTAGTATGTTCCATCTCATGCAAAAGGACAAGAGAAAATAGTTACATTTCTGTATACTGCCTGTTTAGATGCCCTTTGCAGTGAACAGAAATTTACTTGGTTTGTGGGGAGTCACTGTGGGGCATAATCGGAATTTGGTTCAAAGTCTTGCCCCAGTGAAGGCCCCCTCTATCTCCCACCATTTGATTTGTGGTTCGAGGCACCAAGGGGGAACAGTAGGAGGGCACAATGGCCCCTGGAAAGGGAATGGGGGTAAAAAACAAGGATGTTTCCGGAAAACAAAACAAAATAAAATAAAAGATAAAGGAGAGATGCCATGACACTTAAATAAAATGAATGAGAAGAAATTATATTTTCACTTCAATCTACTAATGCATCACTATTGATCAATGATGTTTTTTTTTTTTTGAGTAAGATGATGTTTTTAAGACTATCTTCTATGTTTGAAGAATTATT
Source organism: Nicotiana benthamiana (assembly GCA_034376525.1). NCBI lineage: Eukaryota > Viridiplantae > Streptophyta > Magnoliopsida > Solanales > Solanaceae > Nicotiana > Nicotiana benthamiana. The sequence goes on along the minus strand of CM067331.1, from coordinate 64,456,645 downwards.
AAAATAATGATGTACTCCTCTTTCGCTGCAAGTTATTATGTTGCCAATCATAGAGTTTTTTATGACAGATGGTTAACCCAGCTTATTATGGCTTAGAGATTGCAGAACCTGGGATTCTAAATTATTATTTGTCTAGGTAAAATGAAAGCACTACATACTCTTGAAATAGAATTTCTAGGATATTTCTGTTTGTACTCACCTTATTTTTTAAGCAGCTTGGTGCAAAGCACATTTGAGGATCTAGAAGATAGTGGATGCATCAAGATTACTGACGATAGTGTCGAACCGCTGATGTTGGGCTCAATAGCTTCTCAATATTATCTCAAGTACACCACTGTGTCAATGTTTGGCTCAAAAATAGGACCTGATACATCTCTCGAGGTTCGTAGAACGCCTAACGTGGATGTTCAAACCTTATTTCTCTGTCTTAAATGATTTTACGCATACGTAGATTGAATATATTTCTTGGTATTCCTGTTTGTCCTTTACTTCAGGTTTTCCTACAAATACTATCTGGTGCTTCAGAATACGATGAGCTCCCCGTGAGGCATAATGAGGTAATGTTCTGAACAAATATATTTGAAGGAAGTTGTTTCTGAACAATTTGTTGCTTTTCAACTCATTCAATTGCTTTTACTGTTTCCTTACTTGTATATAACTTGCTTATTTTGACAAGTAGGATAAGAACATTGCATATCCTGTTTGTTGCTGACATTTGTAAATTATTTGATCTACAAACCAAAAGTAGTATGTACATTCTGTTAAGAAATGGCTTGTGGATTTGAAATTTCAAAACTATGCATCAACTGCTTCTTTACTGGTCTATTGTACTCATTGTCTGCTTATTTTTCTCTATACCAGGAAAACTACAATGAAAAATTATCAGAGAAAGTTCCATATGCTGTCGACCACAGTCGCCTAGATGACCCTCATGTGAAAGCAAATTTGCTCTTTCAGGTAGGGGTTCTGGCTTTTGGCTGCTAGTTTCTATTTAACATCAACAGGATATTTTCTGTTCATTTCTCTCTCTTGTCGCTGGGTGGGGGTGTTATTTCCATGTGATATAATATTTCTTGTTCTTCTTCCTTAAACATGTCACTGTTTTGCAGGCTCATTTTTCCCAATCAGAGCTACCAATCAGCGACTATGTCACAGACTTGAAGTCTGTGCTGGATCAAAGTATACGTGTTATTCAGGCCATGATAGATATTTGTGCCAACAGCGGATGGCTCTCAAGTACCATTACCTGCATGCATCTGTTGCAAATGGTCATGCAGGTCTTTCTACTGCTTGCAAAGCTTTCTTTATCTATTAACTGTAACATGGACTACTCTCTCTCTATATATATATATGCCTCCCTGTTTATGAGTTCCCTTTTCCTGTGCTTCCTCTCTAAACTCATCACATGTATGTGTGTATATATATATATATATATATATATAATCATGAAATCCCATGTTTGATAAAATAAATTATTATTTATAAATATAATATCATAACATTATTCAAAATGTTTGACAAAACTAATCTATCAATTCTAACTAAAAAATGAACGACATGCAATGTGAAATAACAAGTCAATACTACTAAATAAGTAAATTGAAACCATAAATATAACACAATTCTAAAATCCAAAAAAATAAAATAAAATTGTTTAAAATATGTCAAAATTTAACATAATAAAAATAAGTTCTAATACAACTTAAAATTATGAAACAAAATAAGTTTATAACCTCGTTCAACAACGAAATTCTACTTTAAAGGAATCACTCATTATATGCCAAGTTTGTTAATGACTCATTATTTCTAATATTAGGATGTGTCGTTTCCAAAACTAGAATAATAATGCAGTTACGCTAAATGTAGAAAATAAAACAAACAAGAAATAAAATATACGAGCAATTAAATGAAATCACAAGAAGTAAATGTCGAGAAATAGAAGATAAATAATGTGAAAAGAAAAATGTATTTTAAAATTATAACAGAAATTAAAAAGTAAAACTAAAAATGAAAAAAATTAAAATAATGGAAATAAAGAGTTATAAAGAAATAAATTAAAATAAAAACAAGAAGCAAAGAAATTAATAAGTAAACTTGTAATTACACAATGTGATGGATGTACTGACGCGCCACATCCAAGGGGAAGTGCCGTGATACATGCTATTTGCAGATGATATTTTATTGACTGACGAGATGCGAGACGGTGTGAACGCGCAATTAGAGGTATGGAGGCAGACTCTGGAATCTAAAGGTTTCAAGTTGAGCAAGACCAAAATAGAATACTTGGAGTGTAAGTTCAGTGGCGAGACTCAAGAAGTGGAAGGGAAGGGGAGGTGAGGCTGGATTCGCAGGCCATACCTAAGAGAGGGAGTTTTAAGTACCTTGTGTCTATTATTGAGGGGATGAGGAGATTAATGAAGATGTCACACATCGTAGTAGGACGGGATGGATGAAATGGAGACACGCTTCCGGTGTTTTGTTTGACAAGAAGGTGCCATCGAAACTTCAGGGTAAGTTCTACAGAGTGGTGGTCAAAGTGTTGGCCAGTCAAGATTGCCCATGTCCAGAAGATAAAGGTAGCAGAAATGAGGATGTTGTGATGGATGTGCAGGCACACCAGGTTAGATAGGATCAGGAATGAGGTTATTCGCGACAAGGTGAGTGTGGCCCCTATTGAGGACAAGATGCGGGAAGCGCGACTTAGGTAGTTTGGGCATGTGAGAAGGAGCACAGACGCTCCAATGAGGAGGTGTGAGAGGTTGGCATGGGAGGGACTGTTGAGAGGTAGAGGTAGGCCAAAGAAGAGGTGGGGAGAGGTTATTAGGCAAGGCATGCCGCAGCTTCAGTTGACCGAGGACATGACCCTTGATAAGAAGGTGTGGAGGTCAAGGATTAGGGTAGAGTAAGTAGTATAGAGTGTTCATAACAGTAGAATTGGCACGTAGTCTCGCTATTTGTTGGTAGCAGGTTTTTATGACTAACCGTTATTTTCTTTCATACTATCTTGTTGTTTTTATTCTGCTTTTGTATGGCTTTTTGGTACTGTTGCTTGTATATATTTTCATTAATGTGGTGCTTATGCTTTCCTGAGCCGAGGGTCTATTGGAAACAACCTCTCTATTCTCACAAGGTAGGGGCAAGATCCACGTACACATTACCTTCCTCAAACCACACGTTGTGGTTGTTCTCGTCTTGTAATTACACAATGTAATTACACCTCAACAATTACACCCAATTCCATGCAGCGCAAGTAACTACCACCAATTCTCACCTCCCCTTTGAGAATTGGAGAGTGTAATTAGACTTCACCAATTACACCCAATTCCATGCAGCGCAAGTAATTACTTGGCCAAGCAAACATGTCAAACTGTGTAATTACATCCAATTACACCCAAATCCAATTCTTAGGTGGCTTTCCAAACAGCTCCTTAGTTTTACTGATAAGAAATACTCTTATGAGAGTAGCATCCAACTATCTACTGATATTGTCTTTAGGGATGTCTAGCATGTTTCTGTTTTATTGCATTCTGTAAATTACGTGAAACATATGTTTATCACTATGTAGATGTTTTATATCGCTTATCACTAATTCTTATATCTAGATCAAGTGAAAGTACTGAAATATTTGAATTGGAAATTTGTTTGTTATCAGTATTAGGCACCAAAATTTGGCCGTGCATAAACTTACTAGTATTTCTTTTCTTTCCAACCATTTTGAAAGTAAATTTCTAAACAGTTGTGAGACTAATTATGATACGTGGGAGTGAATGTTAGTTCTCTCGGTCCAATATCAACAAGATGAATGTTATAGAAATGTGGATATTATCTAGTTGTCAATGAAGTGGGAGGAAAACCATGAGGTCTCAAGTTCAAATCCCATCGAAGGCAAAAACAATACTAGGCGATTTCTTGGCGTTCTCCTAAGCCTCAGTGGGTAAAGTACCTGGTACCTATGTTGGTAGGAAGTAGCAGGTACCCGGCGATACTGTTAGATATGTAAATATAGTAGAACTCTAGTTATAGTAGAACTCTAGGTTATTAGTATTATATATAGGGCTCATTGTATTATGTTTAATCTCAGTTATATTCTTCTCCCGTGCTTTCTCACATGGTATCAGAGCTTTGGTGAGAATAGTATAGCTGTGCATCATTCCAGCTACTTCCGGGAAGAAGACCTCGTCGCCGTGCAATTTTCCGGCGACTAAACAATCTGTCAGTATACCTATACTACCTTTTCTGGTGGTGTTGTGCAAAATCCGAGACCACCGCGAGGTTCGGCTCACAATTCCGACCAAACGCCAGAAATTTCTCCGGCAGAATCCCCGTCACGCGCTCCCACGCGCCACACAGCTGTCGGCGCGTGGGGCTGTTTCCGGCCATTTTTTGGCTTCGCTCCTTCAGAACAGATTGCTCGGAATACAATTCCGACCCTACCCATCCACTTTTTGTTCGATTCCGACAACTTTGATTTTTTCCGGCGACCTACAGTGATTTTTCCGGCAGCTACAGTACTTTCCGGCCAATATTTCTTCAGGACAGTTTGCTCCTACTTGAATTCCGAGCCTATCCATATTTATATATAATACTAATAACCTAGAGTTCTGTTATAACTAGAGTTCTACTATATTTACATATCTAACACTCCCCCTCAAATATGTACCGAGCTTGTTACATATGTAGTTTAACATCGAACCCAGGTTTCTAGACCCGAAAGCATCGATTCCCAAAGACATCGTTGAAAATTTGCTGAAACAGATGAAGGAAAACTGTTTTTTTTTTCCCGGAAAATCACTGTAGATGCCGGAAAAACTTCAAAGTTGTCGGAATTGAAAAGTAAAAACATGAGTAGGCTCGGAATTTGAGGGCGATGATACTGTCCTGAAGAAACTTTTTTGAAATTCTGGCCGGAAAGTCTCTGTAGCTGCCGGAAAAGTCGCCGGAAAAACTGAAAGTTGTCGGAATCGAACGGAACAAGGATGGGTAGGGTCGGAAATTAAGGCCGACCAAACTGTCCTTCTGGAGCGAAGTGAAAAACTGGCCGGAAAAGGCTCCACGCGCCGGCGCGTGGTCTGACGCGCCGACAGCCGTGGCGGCGCGTGTGGAGGTATCAGCCGGAGAAATTTCTGGGGTTTGGTCGGAATTATATTCCGAGTCTTGTGGTGGTGTTGGTATTTGCACAACACTGATAATTAGTGACTTTGACGCAATTAGTCACTTAGGTCACCGGAAAATTGCACGGTGACCGAGTTATTTCTTCCCGGATGTCGTTGGAATGACGCACAACGATAATTATCTCACCAAAGCTCTGATACCATGATAAGAATGGACATTGGGCCTAACTCAACCCCAAAAGCTAGCTTATGAGATGAGGATTGTCCAAGCCATATAAGGAGACCAAGGACCTCAAATCCCTCCGATGTGGGACAACTCAACAGATACAATAGAGGTGTGTGCAAGCTGACTCGGGCACTCCGTCATCCAAAAAGAAAGAGAAATGAGGACAATAGGATGGATCTGTAGTCTTACAAAACTGGAAAAGTTTAGAAAACAATAAAATCGAACCGATGGTCCAAGTAACACTGAAATGATTTTACTATGTCATGCAAAACCTCCATATGCACTAATTTCTAGAATAGCATAATTATGATGATTGATGGTGTGAAAAGGATATGAGGTAGGCAGAAATTACATAAAGAGAGTTGTCTCAACAGATTTTTTTTTCTCGAAACCGTGAAAACCTAGATGTGAATAGGACGGAAGCGAATGATCCATATAGGTGATGCCAAGTTGTTAGGATTAAAAGTTCATTGTTGTTACACTTAGATCTGGTCTAGTATTTGCTAGAAGTCTTCTGTTCGGGGTAAAGATTTGTTTCTGCACGTAGGAATAAGTTCAAGATTTGGAGAATCTTTAACTTAGAAAACCGTTATTCCATTTTAGAAGACAATTGTTTAGTATTGAACGAAATGGCGCAGAAGAGAGATGCAAAAGCTGCAAATGATTTTACAGCCTGTCCAACTAGTTTGGGATTAAGGGATAGTTGATTGATTGGTCGCCTAGAATATCTTCTGAATGGTGGTTTTAGACAGGTTCTTGGTATTCTTGCATAAATTTTCCCTTCATTATAAACTAGGTCATTAGCAACTGTACTGTGTCCTTGATGTCTTTGTTTAATCTGCAGGGATTGTGGTTTGATAGGGACTCTCCTTTTTGGATGTTACCGTGCATGACTGATGATCTAGTCAGCTTATTGCATAAAAAAGGTATTGCTAGTATCCAGCAGCTGTTGGATTGTCCTTCAAAATCTTTGCCAGCTATCACTGGGAGTTCAGCTGCCTCGAGACTCTATCAGGTGCTCTAGTTAGTTTTAGTAGTTCGTGGTGTTTTGCAAAAGTCACTAGTCTCTCACTGAAAAATTTTTGATTTGCTATCCTAAGAATGTTTGTTTTGAACATGCATCAATCATCTGTAAGTAGAACGTAGTCCAGAGTGTTATAGAAGGCATGTTTCAGAAATTAATTTCAACACGTCTACTTGTATGGTTTTCCAGCCCTAGACTGCAGATATAGCTGCTTGATAGGTATAGGCATAACCTTGGGGAAAACTAGAAAGAAAAAGATCTTTTTTTAAAAAAATTAATCTCACTGTTTTAGTCTTTTAAACATTATGGATTTACGTTTGGTTTATGTGTTGAAAAGACATGCTGAAATTGGTCCAAAATGAGGTACCAGGACAGTCCATACTCGTGATTTCCTCCAGAATTAAAAAAAATAATGAAGCCTGAACTTTTGAACCGGGAAAAGGTTTTCAAGCTTCATTAACCTATCCATTTTGATCATAGCAAACATTTAACATATTTGGTTAACCGGAAAACACTGGAACCCAGTATCTCATGATCATGATCCAAACTCTGATACATCCTTAATCATCAAAACTGTCGGGGAACATTTATGATCCTCCTAATTGAACCCCTTAATCCCCCCCCCCCCCCCCAGTTTTTTTTCTTTAATCAATCGCTTAATCTATTTTGTCTGGTAAACTAATTTTTCAAAGTTGAAAGAGGGGCTACCTGCATGTGAGTTGCTCTAATTGTTAGTCCATTTAATTCTTTGTAACTACAGTTTTCCTTTGTCAGGCTTCTTGGTTTAGTTCTTAGCTTAGTATGAATCAGTTCTGTTATAAAATATTGCTTAATGTGTACCAGTAGCTTCCTATTTGGTCAGTCCTCAGCTATAGATCACATTGTCAACATGCGTCTCTATAAATGAGGCTGTATAGTGATATATGGGGAACATTGTCAAGCATATGGAAGGACATTGTTGAATATGTGACCATCTCATCTAATAGTTTAAACTATTAGAGGAAGTACACATTTATTTACATAATTATGTCTTCAACGCGCTCATGTGCGTGCGTAATTCTTTTTCATGGATCCAATACGTTAAAATCCTTTATTGATAATGGATGGCAATGAGATTTGAACTCGAACATCTACCTTCTCTGATACCATGTTGAATTGTGTCTTATCGTAAAGCTTTAGCGGTCAGAGATAGCACTCTTTTATTTATTTATTTATTTATGTCGTCAATAGAAATGATTGTTTTGTTAGAATATGTAAGTAGTAGTAAAATAACCCTAATCCAATATGTATTAGGAGTAGGGTAAGTTATGTGTATATATATGGCTCATTGTATCATGTTTAATATCAATATATCATATTTTTCTCCCGTGCTTTCTCACATGGTATCAGAGCCATTGGTGAGATAATTATCGTTGTGCTTCATTCCAACGACATCCGGGAAGAAATCAGTCGTCACCGTGCAATTTTCCGGTAACCTAAGTGACTTTTTACATCAAAGCCATTATTTATCAGTTTTGTGCAAAATCCAACACCACCATAAGGTCCGCGATAGAATTCCGACCAAACTCCAGAAAACGTCACCTAAAAACACCCACCCATGTGCCCCGACGCGCCTGCCGGGGTTCTGCCGGCGCCGGCGCGTCTGTCCCACGCGCCGGCGCGTGAGGTCCCTTCCAGCCAGATTTTCAAAATTTTTCTTCAGACAGCCTGTTGGCTTGGTGTTTCCGAGACTACCCATATTTTTACTTTTCAATTCGGACCACTTTGAATATTTTTCGGCATCTACAATGATTTTTTCCGGCAACTACAGTAATTTTCCGGCAAAAACAGTATTTCCTTCATCTGTTTCAGCAAGTTTTCACGATGTCTTTGGGAGTCGATGCTTTCGGGCCTAAAAACTCGGCTTCTGACAATTCCAGTGTTATGATTACCTCAGAACCTTTAATGGGAGGTTCCAACTACTTAGCTTGGGCTTCGTCTGTCGAGTTGTGGTGTAAAGGTCAAGGTGTTCAATATCATATAATCAAGGAGTCTAGTGAAGGAGATGAAAAAGCCAAAGCACATTGGGAGAAGATCGATGCTCAATTATGCAGTACTTTGTGGCGATCTATTGATTCCAAGTTGATGCCCTTGTTTCGTCCATTCCAGACATGTTATTTGGTTTGGGAAAAGGCTCGTATTTTATACACTAATGACATATCTCGTTTCTATGATGTGATATCGTGGATGACAAATTTAAAGAAACAGGAATTAGATATGTCTACTTACTTGGGACAAGTACAGGCAGTTATGGAGGAATTTGAGACGTTGATGCCAGTTTCTGCTAGCGTTGCAAAGCAGCAAGAGCAACGACAAAAGTTGTTTCTAGTTCTTACTCTTGCTGGGCTTCCTAATGGTCTCAACTCAGTACGCGATCAGATTTTGGCTAGTCCGACTGTCCCCACAGTTGATGAATTATTCTCTCGATTACTTCGCCTTGTTGCAGCACCAAGTCACATAGTGAGCTCATCACAGACACTTGATTCATCTATCCTCGTATCCCAATCAGTGGACAATCGGGCCTCTCATACTATGGAGAATACACGAGGAGGAGGTCGTTTTGGAAGATCTAGACCCAAGTGTTCTTATTGTCATAAACTTTGTCACACTCGTGACGTGTGCTATTCTTTACATGGCCGACCACCCAAAAATGCTTATGTTGCTCAGACCGAGCCTACAGCTAACCAGGGATTTTCTGTATTTGAAGGGAAGTATAATGAGTTCCTTAAATATCGAGCAAGTAAGCAGACATCTCCACAAGTAGCCTCTGTTGCTCAGACTGATACTTCTGTTGCTGGTAATTCTTTTACTTGTGTTTCCCAGTCTAGTCCTCTTGAACAATGGGTTGTGGACTCAGCTGCTTCTGATCATATCTCTGTTAATAAATCCCTTTTGTCAAATATTGCGTATTCACAGTTTCTTCCCAATGTTGCTTTAGCCAATGGGTCTCAAACTAAAGCAAAAGGAGTTGGACAAGCAAATCCCCTACCCTCTGTCACTCTAGATTTTGTTCTTTATGTCCCTGGCTGTCCTTTTAATCTTGCATATGTTAGTCGTTTGACTTGTGCCCTCCATTAAGGTATATATTTTATTGATGATTCTTTTATCATGCAGGACCGTAGTACGGGACAGACGATTGGAACAGGACTTGAATCAGAAGGACTCTACTACCTTAACTCACTAAAATCCTCTAAGGCCTGTCTAGTTGCAGATCCTCCAGACCTACTTCACAATCGTTTAGGACATCCTAGCTTGTCCAAGCTTCAGAAGATGGTGCCCAGTTTGTCTAGTTTATCCACATTAGAGTGTGAGTCATGTCAGCTCGGGAAACATACCCGAGCCTCCTTTCCTCGTAGTATTGAGAGTCGTGCAGAGTCTGTTTTTTCTTTAGTTCATTCGGATATATGGGCCTTAGTAGAGTTAGTTCAACTTTGGGATTTTGTTATTTTGTTAGTTTCATTGATGATCATTCAAGATGCACTTGGATTTTCTTAATGAAAGATCGTTCTTAGTTGTTTTCTATATTCCAGAATTTTGGTGCTGAAATTAAAAATCAATTTGGTGTTTCTATTCACACTTTTCGCAGTGGTAATGCCTTAGAATATTTATCCTTTCAATTTCAGCAGTTTATGACTTCTCAAGGAATTATTCGTCTGACCTCTTGTCCTTATACCCCTCAGCAAAATGGGGTTGCAGAGATAAAAAATAGGCACATTATTGAGACTGCTCGCACACTTCTCATTGAATCTCATGTTACGCTGCGTTTTTAGGGCGATGCAGTTCTCACATCTTGTTATTTGGTTAATCGGATGCCTTCATCTCCCATCCAGAATCAAATTCCGTACGAGGTATTGTTTCCCCAGTCACCCTTATACTCTGTTCCCCCTCTTGTTTTTGGGAGCACTTGTTTCGTTCATAACTTAGCCCCTGGGAAAGATAAGTTAGCTCCTCGTGCTCTCAAGTGTGTCTTCCTTGGTTATTCTCGTGTCCAGAAGGGCTATCGTTGTTATTCACCTGATCTTCGTAGGTACCTTATGTCAGTTGATGTCACATTTTTTGAGTCTAAACCTTTCTTTACCTCTTATGACCATTCTGACCATCTTGATATATCTGAGGTTTTACCTATACCGGTCTTTAGGGAGTCTACTATAGCTCCTCCTTCACTTTCCGCCACAGAAGTCTCACCCGAGTCTACTATAGCTCCTCGTTCACCTTCCGCTACAGAAGTCTTACTCACTCCAATCGTTGGAGAGTCTAGTGTGGCTCCTCCTAGACTCCCTGCCACAGAAACTCCACTCTTGACATATCATCGTCGTCTTCGCCCAGCATCCGGCCCGGTTGATTCACATCCTGCACCTGACCCTGCTCCTACTGCGGACTTGTCTCTTCCGATTGCACTTCGGAAAGGTATACAGACCACCCTTAATCCTAATCCCCATTATATCGGTTTAAGTTATCATCGTTTGTCATCACCCTATTATGCTCTTTATCTTCTGTGTCCTCTGTTTCCATCCCTAAGTCTACAGGTGAAGCATTGTCTCATCCAGGGTGGCGACAGGTTATGACTAACGAGATGTCTGCTTTACATACGAGTTTGGTACTTGGGAGCTCGTCCCTCTTCCTTCAGGTAAATCTATTGTTGGTTGTCGTTGGGTGTATGCAGTCAAGGTTGGTCAAGATGGTAAGGTTGATCGTCTTAAGGTTCGTCTTGTTGCCAAGGGATATACTCAGATATTTGGGCTTGATTACAGTGATACGTTCTCTCTCGTGGCTAAGATAGCATCAGTCCGCCTTTTTCTATCCATGGCTGCCGTTCGCCATTGGCCCCTGTATCAGCTGGACATTAAAAATGTGTTTTTACACGGTGACCTTGAGGATGAAGTTTATATGGAGCAACCACCTAGGTTTGTTGCTCAGGGGGAGTCTTGTGGCCTTGTATGTCGCTTGCGTCGGTCACTTTATGGTCTAAAGCAGTCTCCTCGAGCCTGGTTTGGTAAGTTTAGCACTGTTATCCAAGACTTTGGCATGACTCAGAGTAAAGCCGATCACTCTGTATTCTATCGGCATTCTGATTCGAGTCTCTGTATTTATCTGGTGGTCTATGTTGGCGACATTATTATTACCGGCAATGACCAGGATGGTATTACTAAATTGAAGCAACATCTCTTTCAACACTTTCAGACTAAGGATCTGGGCACACTAAAGTATTTTCTGGGTATTGAGGTCGCTCAGTCTAGCTCAGGTACTGTGATCTCACAACGGAAGTATGCCTTAGATATTCTTGAGGAGACAGGAATGACAGGTTGTAGACCTGTTGACACTCTGATGGATCCGAATTCTAAACTTCTTCCAGGACAGGGGGAGCCTCTTAACGATCCTGCAAGATATAGGCGGTTAGTTGGTAAATTAAAGTATCTTACAGTGACAAGACCTGACATTTCCTTTCCTGTGAGTGTTGTGAGCCAGTTTATGGGTTCTCCGTGTGATAGTCATTGAGATGCAGTTGTTCGCATTCTTCGGTATATAAAATCAATTCCAGGTAAAGGTTTATTGTTTGAGGATCGAGGCCATGAGCAGATCGTTGGATACTCCGATGGTGATTGGGAAGGATCGCCTTCTGACAGACGTTCTACTTCTGGATATTGTGTCTTAGTATGAGGAAATTTGGTATCTTGGAAAAGCAAGAAACAAAATGTGGTTGCTCGGTCTAGTGCAAAAGCAGAATATCGAGCAATGGCTATGGCGTCATGTGAGCTAGCTTGGATCAAACAGTTGCTCAAAGAGCTGAAATTTGGTGATGTTAGTCAGATGGGACTTGTGTGTGATAATCATGCTGCTCTTCATATTGCGTCAAATCCAGTGTTCCATGAGAAAACTAAGCACATTGAGATTGACTGTCACTTTTTCAGAGAAAAGATACTCTCGGGAGATATTGCTACAAAGCTTGTAAAGTCAAATGATCAGCTTGCAGACATTTTCACCAAGTCCCTTACTGGTCCTCGTATTAACTACATATGTAACAAGCTCAGTGCATATGATTTATATGCATAGCTTGACGGGGAGTGTTAGAATATGTAAATAGTAGTAAAATAACCCTAATCCAATATGTATTAGGAGTAGGATAGGCTATGTGTATATATAGGGCTCATTGTATCATGTTTAACATCAATATATCATATTTTTCCGTGCTTTTTCACAACTCTAATGGTTGCACATCCTAATGTGCGTGTTTATTTGTCATAAACTGCTCGTATACTGTGTATGGTGAGTATCGGAAAATCTATGCTTGTGGTAACATGTATACTAATTGCAGATATGATTCACATACTTGTACTTCTGTTTGGACAGGATATGCAGCATTTTCCTCGGATTCTAGTTCGACTAAAGATTCAGAAGAAGGAATCTAATGGTGGCAAGATTTTTACCTTGAACATTAGATTGGAAGATGCGAACACTCAGCGAAGAACAGCAAAAGCTTTTACCCCACGATATCCGAAGGTATTGAGCTTCTGCTTGCTTTGTATCCTGAAGCATCCCAAACACTTAACATTTTGGTCTTTTCAGGTAAAAGATGAAGCTTGGTGGTTAGTCCTTTGTAATACTTCGGCAAGTGAACTGTATGCTCTGAAGAGAGTATCTTTCTCTGGTCGTTTGCAGACAAGCATGGATTTGCCATCCGCTCTGACCAATTTCCAGGTTCATATCAGTTGATGTAGTATACGTACTTGTTTTGATGCTCACTAAACCTGCCAGCTTTCAGTACTCCCCCTCTTCTAGTAGAATCGATGTCCCAGTAGCTTAGCAGTCACTTCCTTGATATAATGGCCTTTGAGAAATTAAACACCTGCCCCATAATTCCCCACACAAACCAAAAAGAAAAGTTGATAGCAGGTTAGCTATTACGAGTTTGAGATCACCTGTTTGCCTTCTTTATTTTGGGAGTCAAGATACAATCCTCCTACCTGCCTACCCCCAGAGAAGGGAAAAATAAACATGTCCCTTTTCTGTCTGTGCTAATAATAGATATAATTCTTCCTCGGTTGAGACATAATATTGGGTATTTTCAATTTCAGGGGATAAAGCTCATTCTAGTATCGGATTGTTATCTTGGGTTTGAGCAAGAATACTCGATTGAAGGATTGGTGTAATTTTGGACAAACTATAGCAACTCCATATGGGACCGAGGCACAGTTGTTGCTGCTGCTGTTGTGTAGAAACTCCAGATTGAAATGCAATGTACCCATCAGTCATAAGAGGTATGCTAATGTCTTCTTTAGAAATGAAACATTGTTGAGTGTTGCTTTGTAATACCTTTTGAACAGTGGATAGTCATCTTTCAGTGTTGATTTTTTTTTTTTTTGGTTTTGTTTTTTGGTAACCAGAATTTTCATTACCAAGCAAAAAACAATGTACAGCTCAAAAAGTCGAAGTAAAAAAAAGGCAGGATTGGAACTAAACTACTTCCTTTTTGCTTTTCATGTAGATGCAGTTAAATATATATGCATCAGGATACTGTTGGAAGTCATGTGAATCTTATCAACATAATTTCGCCCGGCTTCCAACAACCTTTTCAGCACATCCTTTTCTTTCTTTTCCAATTACTGTCAAAAATAGTTACTATTCAACAAAGTACACGAGCGAGTTTCAAGTACTGCAGATAGCTCTATAGTGGGTCACAGAAGCCCGGGTGGAGTGTACATAAAATACTAGGCAAATATATACCGGCAAATGACGGGAGAGATGCGAGGTGTATAAATAACGAGATTCGATACAACCTGTTTTATTTTCATGCGGATATCATATTACAGTCAGTCATCTCTATATAACAATCATTTATTATAAAGATATCTTTATAAAACAATCATTCACTTTTAAAAGTTAAAGTTTTTCTCGGATTCGATATAAACAATGGGACTCGGTAGTTGTTTCCTCACCCACGAAAGTCATTGTTGATCTTCATGTACTACATATGTCAAACTCCACACACTTTTTACTGTTATAGTGTGAGGCCTAGCTCTTTATTTTGGTATTAATTAACTTCATCAGATTGTAAATTTTGAAGTTTTAATTATTTCTGATAAAGCTTTACAGTTTATCAAACTATTAATATTTTCTTAAAAGAAAGAAATGTAAAATTCCAATGCCGCTGTTATGAATAAAAGAAACAAATTTGAAAGAACAGTTTCACCTCTCACCCCAAAGATCAGAGAGATCAAACAAAGCCAAGTTCGTTTCATAAACAAGGTTGAGTCACGACATTAATGGAGTTGATATACAAGAATCGAATTAATATTTATTTGCAGTCATTTAAATTTTGAAATTGAATAAGTTGTGATAATCATCTTGTTAATATAACGATACAAAATATCATCCAATTCAAGTAAATGGCAACGCAATTTTTTTTTTCTTAATTAATTACCTAATTTTCCTTCCATACATCACGAAAAACTTCGTTATGCGTTGTGCCAACCAAACTCTTCATATCCACCAGGGAGGTTCTTGACAACAAGTATCAAGGTCAAGTAATGAAAATGATTTATGTGCTACGAACTTTTTCCTTGAGATGAAATAATAATAGTTAAAAAACAAAAAATAGTAAGAAATGCACGACATGAAGTTGAAGATTTCGTGCTTGAAACATAAAAGTAGAAAAGAAAACACTTAGAATGCTTTTTATTGGAACTCTCTTTTCTTTTTCTTATATGCATACAAGTATACAAGTACGACTATAGCTTAGTAAAGACCTAAAGGTTAGCAAGCGTGACATACACACCGCATTATTGCTTCTTTTTTAATCTTCATTTAGAAGGAAATAAATTTTCGATTTTGCAACATCCGAGCCATTTTTATGTCTTTTGCAACTTTTGTATTGACTATTCCAATATGTCTATGATTAGGCAAGAACATGCTCACGGCATCCAACTAGCTTGACTAACGATGGATTTTGGAATTTTGGACAGATGACAAACTGTGATCCCGCGTATAGTACATGAACGGAACTAGAAGGTTTGTACCACACGAAAATCTGAAAATACTCTTAAATTTTTATTTTATAGTCCTAAAACACCAAAAAACGAGTAACAGTCATGAAGAAGCAATGACTATTATCAAAAATTGTATTTTATAGGCCTGTAAAATTTTAGGAGATTCGAGGCTGGTCGCCCGAATTCATGGAGATGGCGTGGACTTTAGCACATGAAAATCTGGGTATCGTCTTGAATTCCTGTTTTACGGCCCTAAAATGCCAAAAAAATAAAGAACGGTCATGGCGAAGTGAGGGCTATTGTTCCTTAGGTTGAGTTTGATTTGTCTGCAAAATTTTAGGAGATTTGGAGTCCATTGCGTAAATTCATGTCGATGGCGCAGACTATAGCACACGAAAATCTAAGGATCGTCCTAAACTCCTACTTTAAGGCCTTAAAATACCAACAAAAAAATGAGGAATGGCCATGGCAAAATTCTTTAGGTCATTTTTATGGGTCCGCAAAAGTTTAGCAAATTCGGGGTTAGTAGCCCGGATTTATACCAGATGGCATGGACTAAGCACACTAAATCTGATAGTCGTCCTAAATACTTATTTTATGGCTCTAAAATGCCAAACAACGAGGAATAGTCATGGCGAAGAGAAGACTATTGTTCATTAGGTCGTTTTTATAGACCCCTGCAATTTTAGGAGATTGAGCACCGGTCATTCAAATTCATGGAGATGGTGTGGTCTGTAGAACACGAAAATCTAGGAATCGTCTTGAATTCCTTTTTTATAGCCCTAAACGCCAAAAATCGAGGAACGGTCATGGCGAAGTGATGACTATTGTTCATTAGGACAAGAACAATCATGGTGAAGTGATGGCTATTGTTCATTAGATCTTTTTATAGGCCTGCATAGTTTTAGGAGATTCGAGGTCGGTCGCCCGACTTTATCCAGGTAGTATGGATTATAGCACAAAAAAATTTGGGAATCATCTTGTATTCCTGTTTTACGGCTCTAAAACACAAAAAACGAGGAACGATCATGGTAAAATGATGAATATTATTCATTAGGAGATTCAGGGTTCGTCGCGCGAATTCAAGATGATAGTGGACTACGGCACACGAAAATTTGGAAATCGTCCTGGATTCCTATTTTATGGCCCTAAAACGTCAAAAGTGAGAAAAGATCGTGACAAAGCGATGATTATTGTTCATCAGGTCATTTTTAAGGGTCCGCAAAAATTTTGAAGATTTTGGAGCATATCGATTGAATTCATGCAGATAGCGTGGACTATAGCACACGCAAACTTGGGAGTCGTCCTGAATTCCTATTTTATGGCCCTAAAATTCAAAAAAAGAAGAAGATGAATTGTCATGACAAACAACAACAACAACAACAACCCAGTATAATCCCACTTAGTGGGGTCTGGGGAGGGTAGTATGTACGCAGACCTTATCCCTACCCTTGGGTAGAGAGGCTGTTTCCAAATAGACCCCCGGCATCCTTCCCTCCAAGAACTTCCCACCTTGCTCTTGGGGAGACTCGAACTCACAACCTCTCGGTTGGAAGTGGGGGTTGCTTACCATCAGAGCAACCCCTCATCCAAAGGCAATTTATTCTTCCAAACCCTTCACATGAAGAAAGACGCTTTGAAAGGCAATCCCTTCACCCATATATTCCTGTGTGCAGTAGTTGGATCTCTTCTCCTTCTAATATAATCCCAGGCAGACCTCACACTAAACTCACCTTTTGATTCAAGCATCCATACAGGTCTGTCTAAAACATCTTCATGCTCTGGAGGTTTCACATTGTTCAGAATATATTCAGCCAAATCTGCAGGTAGTACTTGATACAACAGAGTTGTGTTCCATCTATTCCCCTGCACCACTTCATACACATTTTGTATTGATTTATCACAAAAGAAATATGGAGGAGTTACAAAATACAATGCACCCAAACCTGTCCAGTTTTCAAACCAAAATAAGGATGAACCCATTTTTGGTTGCCATGCAATTTGATGTTCTATGATATCCCTGCACTCCAACATATTCATCCATATATGTGACCCATACCTCCAAGATACTACCATAGGATTCATCTTTTTACAGTATTTTTGACTCATGAATGAACTCCGTAGAGATGGCTTTGTTCTGAAATTCCACATAGTTTACAAAAAAGATCCTTGGACACATCATGTAAAGATCTGAAGCCTATTCCTCCTTCTTTATATGGTAAACATAAAGTATCCCAAGAAGCCCAATGCCTACTCCCCCTATCAATTGAATTGCTCCAAAAAAATCTTGCCATAAGCTTATGTATCCTACTGATCACAAAATCAGGTGCATTGACTGCACACAGTAAATGTATGGGCTGACTCTATAGGACATGAGATATAAGAATTGTTCTACCTCCTATAGATAGTAGTTTCCCCTTCCATGACTGGATCTTATCAAGTATTTTATTGATCGATCCTTGATAATACTCTAGTTTTCTCCTAGCATAAAAGATTGGGCATCCCAGATATGTGAATGGAAATTGTTGCCTTCCTATTCCAGTTACTGTTTCTACCTTCCTCACCACTGCTTCATCAGTCCGGTGATGTAGATATACTGCTGACTTAGCCTTGCTAATCAGCTGCCCAGATGTTACCTCATGACAAAGCGACGATTAATTAACTACTAGCCATTAGGTCGTCTTTATGAGCCTGCAAAGTATTAGAAGATTCGGAGTCGTTCGATATGACAAGGTCTAGTGCACACTAGAATATAGGAATCATCCTGAATCCGTATTTTATGGCACTAACATGCCAAAAAAGAGGAATTATCATGGCGAAGCGATGAATATTGTTCATTATGTCGTTTTTTATGGAATCGCAATATTTAAGAGATTCAGGGCAAGTCGCCTGAATTCAAGCAGATGGCGTAGATCACACGAGAATCTAGATATCGTCCTGAATTCCTGTTTTGTGGCCCTAAAAGGCCAAAAAATAAGGAGCGGTCATGATAAAGAGATGATTATTGTTTATTAGGTCATTTTATATGAGACTGCAACATTTTAGGAGATGTTCAACGATGGTCCCCCAATCAGGCAAAGGTAGTGGACTATAGCACACGAAAATCTGTGAATCATCTTGAATTCATGTTTTAGGGCCCTAAAACGCCTAAAAATGAGGAACGATCATGGAAAAGCGATTGATGTTGTCATTTTTTTATGGGCCCACAATATTTTAGGAGATTCGATGCGGTCAACTGAATTCATGCAGATGGCGTGGATTGTGGCGCGCGAAAATCTAGGAATCGTCTTGAATTCATTTTTCATGGCCCTAAAATGCCAAAAATAAGGAACGGTCATTACAAACCGATGACTATTTTTTATTAGGTCGTTTTTTAGGAGCCCACAAAATTTTAGGAGATTCAGAGCCGGTCTTCTGAATTCGTGCAGATGGAATGGACAATAGCACAAAAAAATTGTGGAAATCGTCTCGAATCCCTGTTTTATGAACCTAAAACATCAAAATAGAGGAACGGTCATAACAAAATGATGACTATTATTTATTAGGTCATTTTTTATTGACCTACAAAATTTAGGATATTTAAGGCCAGTCCCCCGAATTCAAACAGATGGCTTACACTATATATAGCACACAAAAATCTTGGAATTACCCAGAATTCAAGGTTTATGGCGCTAAGACGCCAAAAAACGAGGAACAGACATGGCAAAGCGCTGCTATTTTTTATTAGGTAGATTATTATGGTACCGCTATATTTTACGAGATTCAAGGTCGGTCGCCCGAGTTCAAGCAGATGGAATGGTTTATAACATACAAAATTTTGAAAAATCGTCTTGATTCCTTTTTTCTTGCCCTAAAATGCCCAAAATAGGGAATGGTCAAGCGAAGTTGTAACGACCCAACCGATCGTTTTGAGCATTTCCTTCTCGTTCAGCTATTTGAAGTCTTGAGTAGCATTCTTTTATGTATAATGACTTGTGTGAATCATCGGTTTTGGTATTGAGGTTATTCAAGAATGATATGGAAAAGAGATTCTCACCTAGAAAGCTTTAAATTGGAAAAGTTGATCAAGTTTGACTTTTTATTAATTGACCTTAGATTAGAATTTTGATAGTTCTGTTGGGTGAATTTGGAAGCAAGTCTGAATAGTGATTTGGAAGTCTGTAGTTGAATTTGGCTTGAAATGACAAAAGTTTGACTGAGTGGACTTTTTGATATCGGGTTAGGATTGTGATTCCGAGAATTGAAATAGCTTTCTTTTATCATTTGGGATTTGTGTGCAAAATTTCGATTCACTCCGAGTTGATTTGCTAGGTTTTGGCGCGAGTTTTTGAAATTGAATGTTCAAAATTCATAGATTGAGGTTTGAGGTATGATTCGTCATTTTGATGTTATCTATGATTTGAGGCCTTAAGTAGGTCTGTGTTGTATCATGGGACTTATTGGTATGCTCATATGAGTCTCGAGGTGCTCGGGTGAATTTCGTACGTAGTTCAAATTATTTCAAATAGAGTTGCATTTACTGGTTTTTCTGTTGTTACCTATTGCTCATGGCGTTCTTCACGATTGCGAAGGTGTATCCGCGATAGCGAAAGGTGTTTCGGTCAGTGGAGCTATTTGTTCTTTGCGTTCACGCTTCTGAGGTCACGTTCGCACTGGGTTGAAGATTTTTGTCTTCGCATCCGCATCCATTGCCATGTATTTGCGTAGTGTTAAGGTTTGACAGTTGGGAGATGGAGAATTCTTCAACGCGATCGCTAAATGTGAGTCGCGTTCGCGAAGCTTTAGCACCAGTGGTCATCGCGTTCGCATGGGGTGTATCACGAACACATAGAGTCTCTTATTGGTAGTGTGATTTTTGTTCATCACGAACGCGATGGATTTCTCGCGTTCGCGTAAGAGGAATGCCTGGACGAATTATAAAGTACTCTATTTCGAGGATTTCGGCCATTTTTACATTTTTGGAGCTATGGATCTCGAATTGAGGCGATTCTTTTAGCAATTTTCACCATATGAATTGGGCTAAGTTTTCTATACTCGGTGTTTGTCGTATTTTGTGAATCTATCTCTGTTTTTAGTAATTGGATGGTAAGCTCTAAAGAGGAAATTGGGGAATTTAGCCTAAAGTTTCATAATGTAAATTTTTGAGTTTTTAACATCAATACGGATTCGGATTTGAGTGAAACTAGTATGGCTGGACTCGTTATTGAATGAGTTGTCTTATTTTATAACTTTTGTCGGGTTCCGAGGCGCGGGTCCGGTGTGACTTTTGGCTGGTTTTGGGTTTTGATTAAGGATTCGATCTTTTTATCATTTGAAATTGCTCTCTTGGCTTTATTTGATATATTTGAGTTACTTTTGTCTATTTTCGAGCCTTTCGGAGGTCGGTACGTGTATAATGGCATTCTTGGAGCTTCCCTTGGCTTGCTCTATATTGGAATTTGCTTGTTCGTGGTAAATACATTTCTAAACTTAGTGTTGAGGGTACAATATCCCGAATTATGTGTTATATGATCAGGATTGAGGTGACGCACATACTAAGTGATGGGCATGTTGGCATGCACCGTGTAAGTTGTGACTCTATTATTCCTGTGGTACCGTGTAGTCACCTGATATTACTTATAACTAGGGGTCTACATGGATCGAATTGGTTCAGTTTTTATCAAAACCAAACCAAACCAAACCAAACCAAACCAATTATATCGATTTGGATCGGTTTGGTTTTGGCAGGGTTTTCGAGTTTTCGGGTGTTTTATTACTTATATATTATTCCAATCTTACTTTGTCAAATATTTGATAAGTAAATATCATTTCGTAAAAATATTTAAAAAATTGACAAACATATTATCGGTAAAATATTTTTATGGGAGAATTTTATTAGTAACACTTCATAATTATTCTTTTAGTCGTCTGACAATAATTTTTTGTTGATATACACTTTCAAGTTAACCGAATTTTTAATTAAACGTAAAAGTCAATATGATACCTAAATATTAATAATCACTTCACATTCGAAAAAAGATATAAGAATTTAATAGATCTTAACGTATGATATGAATATGGAAGAACAAAAGAAATAGACGCATTTTAGTAAAAAGTGATCATGCAACCCATTATTTAAGGTCAGTAAATATGGAGCACTTTATATTCTGTTAAAATTTATGTCCCGCAAGAGAACCCCAAATATGTCTAGATATTTTTTAAAGAAAATTCCATATACAATCATATATATATAGGGTTGATTCGGTCCTTTTACTCAATACGAAACCAAATCAAATCAAACCAAGTCGGATTTTTTAATCGGTTTGGTGCGGATTTTCGGTTCAGTTTGTACGCCCCTACTTGTAACCATGAAATTCCTACGTACTTGAGCTATTGAGCTATGATACATGATAGAAATCATGCCTAGGCTATATGTTTATCCTGTAGGGACCCACTGAGGTCATTTTTTCTATTGAGCTATCTGTTTTTAATGTGTTATATTTAGTCATACACATTCATATGCATATTATATCTCAGTCTCTGTTATCATTTATTGATACATCATATCATCATTTTGGGCTAGTCTCTCAGGGCATTGTGAGCCTGAGAGACTGGAGAGTTTGATGACTGAGTGAGGTCGAGAGCCTGAGTGAGAGTGATATTATGGGATCGAGCTGCACGTTGCAACATGTTATATTGATTACATATGGGATCGGGTTGTACGCCGCGGCATGTTATATTGGTTACATTTTATGGGTTCGGGCTGCGCGCCGCAGCGATATAGTGCTCGGCTAAATGAGCCCCTCCGGAGTCTGCATACACACCCAGTGAGTGCAAGTGATTATGTGTGTGCATATATATCGGGTTGCGCACCACAACGAGCCTTATGGCTATGTATATGGATCGAGTTGCACGACGCGACGAGCCTTATGGCTATACATATATGGATCGAGTTGCACGCCGCAATGAGTATTATATAATTGTACAGTGCTGAGTGACTGAGTCTGCTGAGTATTGAGCATGGTAAGAGAGAAACGCGAGATAGTGAAATTGGGTACTCCAAGAGTGTAAGTACATGAATTCATCACTGAGAGTCATTGCATTTGACATGCGTACATGAGATACATGTATAGAGATGCATTTCCTTCTACTACACGGTTTTGGTTACATTCATGATTTTACCTGTATCTTGACATGTAGGCATAGAAATGTACTTTCTGCATGCTATTTGAAAATGAAACATTTACCTGCTGAATGATTTTTGGAAAAATTTTAGTTTTCAAACTTGCTCATATTTTCGACGATATCGATAAAGGATTTGGGTTTTCACTGATACTTGAACAATGCAACTATTTTCGGGAATTATGAATAAGCTGAGCATTTTAATTTCTGAGTTACTTCTCTAATTACTTGTTTTACGTTGTTATAACATGTTGGCTTTTGGGATTGGACCCAAGGTTGTTCCAACTCGCCACTACTTTCAACCTATGGATAGGTTCGTTATCTATTGAGTACATGGAGTCGGTTGTACTCATACTACACTTCTGCACCTTGCATGCATATGTTGATTGCTGATGTTGTTGTGCTCGATGGGAGCTGAATTTGAAGATGTACCTGCGTTCCGGTTGTTGCTGCCTCTTATTCATGGTAGTTTTAGATTCATACAACTCTATTTATGTAGTTTTCAACATGAGTTATTTACTTCATATCAGCTTTGTAAACTCTATTCTTAGAAGCTCATGATTTGTACTCCCAGTCCTTGGAGAATGTATCAAATTCAGATATTTCTTTACTTGATTTCTTTATTAAATTGTTACTGAAATTGGTTGGTTGTTAAATTGTCTTACCTAGCGGATTGAGTTAGATGACATCACTACTAGTTGGATTATGGGACCTAACAGAAGCATTGGGTGTTGTTCATTAGGTCATTTTTTATAAGCCCGCAAAATTTTAGAAAATTTAGGTTCAGTCGCCCGAATTCATGGAGATAGCGTGGATTATCGCACACAAAATTTAACAAATCGTCCTAAATTCCTATCGTAAAATGCCGAAAAATAAGGAACTATCATGGAGAACCGATGACTGTGTTCATTAGGTCTTTTTTATGGGTCCGTAAAATTTTAGGAGATTCGAGCCGATCGCCTGAATTCATACAGATAGTGTGGGACTATATCACACTAAAATCCGGGAATCGACCTAAATTCTTGTTATATGCCCTAAAACTTTAAGAAACGAGGAAAGGTCATGGCAAAGCGATGACTCTTGTTCATTAGGTCTTTTTTGATAGGCCCACAAAATTTTAAGAGATCCGAGGCCGTTCGTCCAAATTCATGCAAATGGCGTGGACTATAGCACACAAAAATCTAGAAATCGTCTTTAATTTCTTTTTTATGGCGCTAAAACGCCCAAAAACGAGGAACGTTCTTGGTGAAGCGAAAAGTATTGTTCATGGTCAATTTTTATGGGCCTGCAAAATTTTAAGAAATTCAGTTTCAATCGCCCGAATCTATAAGATGGCGTGGACTATAGCACACGAAAATCTGAAAATCGTCTTGAATTCCTATTTTATGGACCTAAAACGCCAAAAACGAGAAACGATCGCGAAACGATAATTAGAGTTCATTAGGTCATTTTTTATGTGCCTGCAATTCGGGGTCGTTCACTCGAATTTATGCAGATGGCGTGATCGCATGCAAAAATCTAAGAATTGTCCTGAGTTTCAATTTTACGGCGTTAAAACTCCAAAAAATGAGTGGTGAAGGCGTGAAGCGATGACTATCGTTCATGATATAAGAAAATATTTACTTCGTATATTTACTTTACGTGACCACGCGAAGCGCAAGCAATTTTTCTAGTTTGAAATACATGAGAGTAGTTATTAGAAAGATAATAATATATATACATGAGGAGAAATGGAGGAAAAGATAGATTCTTTTTATGGTGCCCGCTACTCCTTTAGAAATCAGAAATTTGGGGGCATTTTCATTGGGTCTCCATTGAAGTTATACTTACATTCATCTTAGCCCGAATTGCAAGGACTTCTTCCTCTGCGTCTGCTGCAATTGATGTGTCTACTCCTTACCCGGCTTTTAAGGTGAGAACAGCGGATCCAATATAATACTTCTGGGTTCGATTCCTATTCTTATGCCCAAGAGGGCGAGTGTCGCGAGCGAGGATCCATTTTCTGCATCTCGAATGGTTTAGTAACCTAGGATGAATGTGATTGGTCAGACCTCTCGCTCGGATGTAAGACTCCCCCGGCTGACAGATGTCCCATGCCACTTTTCACGAACAGATATGCCCGAGAATAAATTGTATTCAACGTACTTTTTTTCTTATTGTAGCATACGTCTTCGTCGGGCTTTTATCCCTTCATAAATTTGCATAGATAGGATCGCATACTTGGTCACCTGATGCTATGGAAGGTCCCACTCAAGTATCTAAATTGATTCATGCAGCTACTATGACTACAACTGGCATTTTCATGATAACAAGGTGCTCCCCTTTATTTGAATACCCACCTACAACTTTGATTGTTATTTTTTGCAGGAGTTATTATGTCATTCCTTGCGGCAATCACAGAAATATTACAGAATGATCCTGATCCATACCATTCGTAGTATACCTGACTGGTGGAATCTACAAATGTAGTGGCTGGTAGACCGCTTCTTCTTCTTCCACGAAGATTCAGATGAAACTGAACTTGGATGGAACTGAATGAGATTTAACAAACGAATACAAAGGTCAAAGGCTTTATTATTCAAAAAGTAAAAATATGTTGATTCTACTCTTCATAATGCGCTCTGCATTCATCAAACTCGTATACTCCAATAGACTCTTTTTGAGCAACAACAGTAGGCGATAAGCTCACATCCAGCTTCATAGAAGGAAAATTTTGTTCCTATTGTTACAAACATACGATTCATGAAGATGAAGAAATAAAATTTTATAAAGTGTAGCGCTCAGTTTGAAGTAGTTCAATATTTTCAATACATTTTTAGAAATCAAATCTGAAATAGTTCAACATATTTAATGCAACTTCAAACATTCAAATATTAAGTAATTCAATCTATGAATGCAACTACCGACGTTCAAATCTTAAGTAGTTCAATCTATGAATGCAATTTTAGATTTCAAGTCTTAAGTTCTGAAACATAAACTTTTTCTTCGAATTTCAAACAATTCAATACACGATTCAATGCTCAAATCTACTCCAAATAACCTTAAATTTAAAACATAACTTTCAAATATCATAAAGAACAAATCACAATCTCAAATGGTCAAACACCAATAATTTAACAAACTCATTTTCAACTAAGAAGAAGAAGAAACTTTAAGCACAAAGAAGAAGAAAAAAATGTATATATTTGAAGTTACCTAAAATTGAGTATCAGTTGAACTTTTTCTTTTAAAAGTGGATACAATTCAATGAGTAGCGCAAAATTAGGTGTCACGTGAAAATTTATGAAAATCTGCAAGGATTGGAACTTTTTCGTCGGATGAGATCCAGAACCGAAAGATGTCTATCAAAGAATTAGAGGGACTGTCTATCAAAGAGTCGGAGGGACTGACTAAATTACAAAACAATTAATTTCGTGCATTCACTAATGTTCTTGTCTTTGCAAAGAGCAGATTATTCACTAGTGATTTAAATTAAACATTGGTTTTGTTTGTTACAATACCTTCCAGTTAATATTTACAGTTACACAGTGGAATAACTTATTTCTCTACCAGTTTTACAAGCTTACTCCCAGTCAGCATCAAAAAATCCTGCATCTTTCATCTCTGAGTAGTAACCGCTGTCCAGAAGCCAATCTTCCTCCTGCAATTGTGACGACAGAATGAGAGAACGCTTGCAATTGCGCCCAACAAATAATTAATTAGTCAAAGACCTAACTTGGGTAATTACCTTGAAAAAATCAGCTAGGAACGTTACATAAAGAAAAGGAAGATAAAGGGAGTGATAGCAAACTACTGACAAATTATACAACCTGCAAAGTCAAACGATTTGCAAATGTCAATTGAGTTGAAAAGACTATTAATATGGAACAGTATAGGTGTTGGAAACAAATTTGTCTCTACCAAAGTCCAAAGTCAGCCTTAATGCCTGCAAGCCCACAGGCAAATAACACTACAGCAGTTGTTGCAAACATGACAATGACATAATTGTAGAAGGCTGATCGTGCTGCATATAATGGAAAACACTGCATGTTAATACAAGGTGTTGGACAGGGAAAATGGAATAGGAGAGAAGAGGAATAAAACATCTGACTTACGAGGCAGCTTATCTCTCCACTTTGAAAAATGCACAAATAATATGTAGCCATACACTGCAGTAAGAAGAAGTTTGTGGGTGAACCAGACACCCCACTTCCCCCTATGAGCTATTTCCACGTCATGGAAAAGTGGAACTCCAAATCCAAACATAAAAACTACCTGACGAAATGAAAGAAAGACATATAAGAGCTTCCACATACACTAATGAACGTGGTCCTGTCACATCTTAAAAAACAACGAATGTGGTTCTGAAAAAGTAGCAACAACTCTGGGTCACGAACGTTTTTAATTTCTTGCTTCCTATTAAACAGAACCAGGTTTTTTATGCATAGTACTAAGTAAAATTTAAGTACTATCTCCAACATCTTTTGCATAGTACTTGCTAGTATTCCACCTTGGACTTGTGTGTTAGGGAACGTACCCCAGTGCTTATTCGCAAGCAATATACTCAGTAATCTCGACAAATATCCAAGTTGAGCACGCATTAATTACTGGTCCCACCCCTTCTCTCCCAGCTGCATTATTTAGTGGGGTAAGTTTTGCTACCATGTCCCATGTCCCAAAAGCACAACAACATTAAACTCACCATTTTCTGGAAATATGTGTCTCCTACCTTTAACAATCATGATGGGCTAAAAATTCTGTGTTCCTGGACGGATGTCGCTGTTCATATACACTTACCTTTTGAAGACTGATTTCTCTCGTTTCAAGAGAAGCTTTGCAGCAACAGACAAAATGAGGCGTCCCTTAAATTCAGCGAATCGAACAAAGAGCAGAACACATCACATTGAGATGAATCATTTTAGTGTGTCGTTGGAGCACCAAAGGCTTCCAAATGAAATGCAATTACACGTTTAGCATGGCTTGTTAAAGCACAAGATCTTGATGCTGTCCTGGTTGCTAGTGAAAGAAACTTGATAAGAATGGCATTGGGCCTAACTCAACCACAAAAGCTAGCTTATGAGGTGAGGATTGCCCAAGCCATATAAGGAGACCAAGGACCTCAAATCCCTCCGATGTGGGACAACTCAACACCCCCCATCGCGCCCATATCTCTGGAGCGTCGACAACATAAATGGGGCCCAACATCAGTAACAACAATTGGGATGGGCCTGGCTCTGATACCATGATAAGAATGGCATTGGGCCTAACTCAACCGCAAAAGCTAGCTTATGAGATGAGGATTGCCCAAGCCATATAAGGAGACCAAGGACCTCAAATCCCTCCGATGTGGGACAACTCAACAAAACTCAAACCAACCAATCAGGCTCTACAAGATATAACAGACTCAACAATCTTCTCACTACAATATAAGAGCATTCTCCCTCAGTATTCTTTTACCATGTACTATTCCACCATTTACTTTACGTTCTCACTATTGGCCATGTGGAATTTAAAACGGGACATTATAGCGCCTAACAACAACAACAACAACCCAGTATAATCCCACTTAGTGGTCTGGGGAGGGTAGTATGTACGCGGACCTTACCCCTACCCTGGGGTAGAGAGGCTGTTTCCAAATAGACCCCCGGCATCCTTCCCTCCAAGAACTTCCCACCTTGCTCTTGGGGAGACTCGAACTCACAACCTCTCGGTTGGAAGTGGAGGTTGCTTACCATCAGAGCAACCCCTCTTGTCCAGACACGATAGCGCCTAATATTTTCTTTTTGAATCGGCACTATAGCGCCCAACATTGTGAGGGTTTGTCCACATTCTTTTCAATTAAGCTTAAGATGAAAACAAGGACAGCAACTGATGGAAGACTACGCGATTTCTGCAACACTATCATTTGCTTCATCTACGCTCCCATACAAAAGTAAAATTCATGGAAATTCAGTCAAGAAGGATAAACATTATAGCAAGAAAGTGAATATTGGAATGGAAATAACTAGACCTATGTGCCAAAATTATACTTCAATAAAATCTAACCACATAGCCGGTGCTGAATACTGGGTCTTTCTTCTGTGTAGATACACTTATCGGCAAACTTAGTTTAATGGGTTCCTTTAATTCGTTGAACAGGGGCCAATTTGTGATAAAGTTTATGCTCAGGCTGGAAAACAGGTTGTCTGTTACTGGGTTGCAATCATCGGTGCATTCACCAAGTAAACTGTCTTTGTTAGTCAAAAGAAAAAGAAACAAAATGAAGAAATCTTTACCTTTAACAATAAATCTGCCCCGATAAAAAGGCCTGAAACCATGAATGTACGTGCTAAAGTTTCCAAAGAGCTCGCGTAATTGTCCTGAAGTAAGAATGCCACTATGCTAATCTCCAGAAATAGCATTGCTGATGTCGCAAACAATGACAGAAAATTCCAAGCCACCTGCTTTCCTGGAGTGCACTGCCACGCCTGTTTTGGCAGAATTTGGATGGGTGAAGCAATTAAGGACAGCAATGTATATGAAGATTATTGTTTAAGACTACAATAATATACATAGACCATAACAGCACTAACACAGAAGGTAAGATAGGTTCCAGGACACAGACCCCTTTCCTTCAAGCAATTTTTACAGCAAACAAGCCCACATAACCACTCAAGAAACGACAAACTTTCAATCACATTCTATAACAAACTCAAGAAACGATTGACCACAATAATCAAGCACAATTCTTTTAAGCATATGATGCTACTCAAATTTCATTTTATACTACTTTCTAGTCTTTTACTACAAAAATAGCGCAAAGGTCAGATTAAGTCATGGTTTGATCACCCTGTTTGTCTAGATATCCATATTCCCTCTTAATTTTCATTTCTACTCTATTTTCAGCAACCACAATGGTAATAATACTCTATTTGCAAACCAAGAGCATCATTTTCTTTTATAACAGTGGTGTCCATCCAACTGGTGCACACCTTGACTATTCACCATGTACTAGCATCCTTCCGCCAATGCAGTTACCAGGCAAATCTTCCCACCAAGGAAACATTTTTGCCTCGATTGAGATTGGAACTCCGACCTTCCATGGTCTTCATTCCAACTACTGATATGCTACACCCTTGAGGTGGAAATTGGTAGCATCATAAGAATTGATGAGACAAAAATCTAGAGTCGAATAAATGTGTCAGGATATACCACAGTTCAGCTTAAGGAGCCACTCCTCTCCCTCAACTCTCCTTAATGGCTCGAGCAGGATAAGCAATGCCAACTTTTACAGTATCACCTTAGAGAAGGTTAAAGTATCAAATTTTAGGTCTCAATTCCAACATGAGACAATGAGTTAGCATTTTTCAGAGTATAAGATGTACGTATCTGTAAACTACATAAAAGTACAACTCCACAGGACCACAAGTCATTAAAATATCTCGAAATTGAATAAATAAGACGAGTAATATAACAAGGAAATATTTACCGTCACGCTAAAGGAAGTGAAAAAGATAAAATTACCTGAAGAAAGCACCAAGCTAGATTTAAAAGAGCAGCAAACCACAGAAGTCCATAGTATCCGATCATAATAGACGATCGACGGTGATTGAGCTTCTTAAGGTTGCTCCTAGCATGAAACCCTAAGTACACTATGAACAAAGCCGAGGGTAATACCAGCGCCGTATCGTGCCAGAATCCATGGCACGCAGTTGTGGAGCTGGAAAACCGGAATATGAAGTGATCTAGACCGGTGGCTGGGACCGGACCGGCTTTAGTGATGGAGTATGTTCCGCTAAGATTCAACATTCTTCGAAGAAGTGAAAAACCAGAGAATTTAAGGCATGTCGACAACTTGAAGATGAGATTGAATTGAAATTCGAAACCCTAGAGGTGACGTGAAATGGAAGCAATCGCCAATCGCGGTAGAGGAGATCGATGGATTGCTGTGTTGATGATGGAGGAAGAATTAGGAAATTGAAAGTTTGGTACTTATTTGGACGGGAAATAAATTAATGTGGAGTGAGGAGAAACAAAAGAATGCCGTGAAGATATATATAGCCACTTGGCAGAATCAGTGGAGTGTGCATTCACGTGCTTTTAGTGGAACTAGGTGGATTTCCAGAACACAAAATAAAATTTTGCTTTCTGCAACTAATTTAGGCAACTTTCCTAAAACGTGATGATTCTTATTTCTATCAATTCAAGTATAAGTGATTTATTTTTAATTAGGATTTAAGTAATACAACTAGGATTTATTTCTAAAATATTTCACGCGATTAATATAACTTAATCTATTACTATAACAACAACAACAACCTAGTATAATCTCAGATAAACCCCGGCATCCTTCCCTCCAAGAACTTCCCACATTGTTCTTGGAGAGACTCGAACTCACAACCTCTCGATTGAAAGTGGGATTTGCTTACCATCAAAGCAACCCCTCTTGTCTATAATAAATAACTTATTATTTATACTAGACTTCTATTCTTATCAAATAAAAATTACTGATATTCAAGTGTAAGTGATTTATTTTTAATTTGGATTTAAGTAATACAATTAGGATTTATTTCTAAAATATTTCACACGATTAATATAATTTAATCTGTTACTATAACAAATTACTTGTTATTTATTCTAGATTTCTATCTATTCTTATTACTATTGATTACCCTTCTAATAATATCAGTGCATATTACTATAACAAATTACTAGGCAGTTCACTGAGAACAAACCAGAATATCCGCAAAGTAATTCTATTATTTCTTGCCAACCATAGTACTAGAGCATTTTTCACCGAAGCGAGTACATTAATAAAGACCACAAGTAAAAGTTTACAATTACATGATAGAAGGATAAAACCCTGTTTCAGACCCTGTAAGACAACAAAAATACGTTCATAAAATCAACACATATACAAGTAGTATCCTCAAAGTTGAAGCTAACGATGTTAGTAGTCTCTGTTTCATCTTTTTTGATGAATTTTCAACTTCTTCAATCTTCCATTTCGTCTTCTTCAATTTCTTCAATCCTCATCTTCTTGACTGCTTGGACAGCATCACTCCTAGGACCATTAGGAAGCTGAATCAATATATCTGATTTTTGCCCGGTGGCAGCATTCACAAGCCCTCCATTCTTCTCCACCCTGTAGGTTAGATCTTTCCCGTCGACACCAGCATCTATGTAAACCGTTGAGTTCTCATCAATCTCCTCCTTCACAAGCATCTTAGATAACTCGGTCACCACCTTCCTCTCCAACCATCTCCTAATAGGTCTTGCACCATAAACCTGAATGCCATGATCACGACAATAAGTACAAGTTAGCAAAATAATCCTAAAATATTGGACTAGATTACAAGATCTAATACTTACCGGGTCATAACTCTCTGAGAGTATGAAATCTAGAGCTGCCTCAGTAACACCCAATGCAATACCCCTCTCAGCTAGCCGAAGTGCAACGTCTTTCATCTGGTAGCGGCACACCTGCCTCAACTGCTCGTGGGACAGGGGATCAAACACAACAATCTCATCCAGCCGATTCAGGAGCTCGGGCTTAAACTGCTTTCGCACCTATAACAAAGCATACACACATGTAAACAGTTGTCATTCCAGCTAATAAGGTAAGCTATTTCACTGTATTGCTCCAGTTTTATCAGCAAAGGACACAATTAAAGAGTTACAATACCTCCTGCATGACCATTTCACGAGCCGTCTCCATGGTACATTTGCCCATTAATCCAGACAACAGATACTCTGCTCCCAAGTTTGAAGTCATAATAATCACGGTGTTGGTGAAATCAACTGTACGGCCTTGACCATCTGTTAACCTTCCATCATCCAAAACTTGAAGCAATGTATTAAACACTGTAGGATGGGCTTTCTCAACTTCATCAAAGAGCACAACACTGTAAGGCCGCCTCCTAACAGCTTCAGTAAGTTGTCCTC
This sequence comes from Nicotiana benthamiana, assembly GCA_034376525.1. Taxonomy (NCBI): domain Eukaryota; kingdom Viridiplantae; phylum Streptophyta; class Magnoliopsida; order Solanales; family Solanaceae; genus Nicotiana; species Nicotiana benthamiana. Next base: position 64,424,197 of record CM067331.1, on the reverse strand, counting down.
CCTCATCATGCCCAACATAACTGCAGATGTGGAACACATGAGAATCTGTGACTGTAATAACATAACAGTAAAAGAAAATAATTAGATTCAAACTTACCCTGGTGGAGCACCAATCAGCCGCGCAACAGAGTGTTGTTCCATGTACTCGGACATGTCTATTCTGATCATCAGTTTATCATCATCAAAGAGCTGCTCTGCAAGAGCTTTAGCGAGCTCGGTCTTTCCAACACCAGTTGGCCCCAAGAAAAGGAATGAACCAGTTGGTTGCTGTGGCCTTCCTAAACCAGCTCTAGACCTTAATACGGTTTCAGCAACAGCTCTAACTGCATGATCTTGCCCGACCAATCTTTGGTGCAACCTATCGCCAAGACCAATCAGTTTCTCTTTCTCATTCTGCCCAAGCCTTGAGACCGGAATACCAGTCCAGCGACTCACAACTTCTGAAATCTGATCAGGACCCACAGCCTCTGTTAGCATTGTACTCTCAGTTGAGGTACTCTCAAGATTTGCTATTGCAGTTTCCACTTCTTGAATTGCCCCATATCTCAGATCTGCTGCCCTCGCCAGATCATATCTCCTTTCAGCTTCTTGTAAAGCATAAACGAGCTCATCGCGCTTTTGCTTGAGCCTGCGAAGCTCATCTATCCTTTCCTTCTCTTTTTTGTACCTCATCATCAAGGGCTGGAGTTTGTCTCTCAAATCATCAAGTTCTTTCCTCACCTGGACCAGTGTCAATATAATTCCAGTCAGTACAATTCTTAACATATCTTTTAGAAATAGAGCAATTACCAGTAAAAGCATTGGTAGTATAATACTTACTTCTACGAGACGTGCTTTGCTAGCTTTGTCTTTTTCCTTCTCGAGAGCGTGAAGTTCAACTTCTAGCTGAATTCTCTTCCTTTCGAGATTGTCAATTTCCTCAGGTTGACTATCAAGCTGAACTCTAACATTTGCACAAGCTTCATCAACTAGGTCAATGGCCTTATCTGGCAAATGTCGACCTGAAAATACAAAGAGGTTAGTGATTTTTGCACCTGGAATATGCAGCAAAGACAGTTTAAATGCCAAACTGCCGAAATTTAACTGGCTGACTGCTTAATCTTTCACAACAAAGACAAAAAGCATTTTGCAAAAACTGAAAAGTGGAAAACGAGCTACAGTTTTGATTTGAGAAAATTTTAATTGTACTCGAGAAGTTTTAGTTCACTTCTGACAATCATATAAGTCCGAATCCACCATTATCCAGATGGGAAGCAGCTTGTAACGCAAAAACAACTCATACAGTTGTAAAGGTCCAGAAGGAAGTACAGACAATGATATGCTAATCAAGTTCCTGCCCTACCAGCTTAAATGTATCAAAATTCTTGGCAATTGCTTCAAGAAGTCATTTTAGTACCAGCCAATTATACATTTATAGCTCCGACACCATAACATTTTAGGTTAAGATTCGCCCTTCATTCGCTTGACCGAATCTAAGACCCATTCTGATCTATAGAGTTAATGAAATACACGAGGAATAAGTAGTGCATATATATATATATATATATATATATATATATATATATATATATGCTTAGTGATTGACGGAGAAAAGACATCAAAACAAGGTGCTATGTAAAAATAGTAAAAGTTTAGATACCTGTAATGTACCGAGATGAGAGCTGGGCAGCCACTACAAGAGCTCTGTCCTGAATTTTGACACCATGATGCCCTTCATACCTCTCCTTCAACCCGCGGAGAATACTAATAGTGTCAGTAACACTAGGCTCAGCCACATACACCTGCTGGAAACGCCTCTCGAATGCAGCATCCTTCTCAACATACTTCCTATACTCCTCAAGCGTAGTTGCACCAATGCACCGTAATTGACCTCTGGCTAGCATTGGCTTAAACAGATTAGCAGCATCCATAGACCCTTCTGTCCGACCAGCACCGAGGACTAAATGTATCTCGTCAATGAAAAGTATAACTTTCCCTTCTGCTTCTTCAACTTCTTTCAGCACAGCCTTCAGCCTCTCTTCAAACTCACCTCTGTACTTAGCTCCAGCAACTAGCGCTCCCATATCCAATGCTATAAGCCTAACATCAGCTAAATTACTTGGAACATCACCACGTACAATCCTCTGCGCCAGCCCTTCAACAACTGCTGTTTTACCCACACCAGGCTCTCCAATAAGAACCGGGTTGTTCTTCGTCCTCCTTGATAAAATCCGAACGACTCTTCTAATTTCTTCATCCCTACCAATCACGGGATCAAGCTTTCCTGCTTGTTCCACAAGATCACGTCCATAAATCTTAAGTGCTTGGAATGTGGTATCCCCTGAAGCACTTTCCACTTTTCTTCCTTCCTTTCCTCTAAGTTTCTCTACCTCTGATTTCACTCTTGATGCACTCACTCCAGCTTCTTTCAAAAGATCTCCTATTTGGGAGTCTTCTAGCAGTCCTAAAATCAACTGATCCACTGCTAAATGGCTGTCACCACAAGACTTTTGCGACAATTGTGCTCGTCGTAACACCTTGATAAGGGAAGTGCTAGGTGGGATTTCGTCAGGAGTCGGTGTCTGAGAAGGTAGCTTCTTCATCGCTTGATTCAATACCCGCTCCACGGATTTAGCTGCTTCCTCATTCCCACCAGCATTGACAATCGCTTGTCGAAAAATACCATTGTGGTCAGATATTAAGGCCACAGCCATATGGAGAGGCGTAAATTGAGCATGCCCTGCGGATAGTGCTAGCTCGTGTGCCCCAGCAAGGGCCTCGTTAGTCTTGTGGGTGAACTTTTCAGGATTCATAATGAGTCACCTATAGACAATCTGCAACAAAAGCACACACATTCCAAATAATCGGTTAAGTAATACTCCTATTTTCCACATTAAGTGCACTGTACACCATAAGATCAATTAAGATGGAAAACTAGCAAGAATAGCAAATTTACAGTTCTAGATGTAGCTATTGCAAATCCGCACGAGAATAATAATTGATTTAATCAATAATCGATCCCCTCGATATACATATCCATTAAAAAGAGTCTAAAAGACATGGGGGGAAAAGGGATCACTACTTAATTGAACTTTCTGTAACTTATCAAACAAGCAATGCAAAATAACCCAAAAAGGGCAACCGTATTCAATTAAATCATACATCCTACAACAACTAGTTCGTGATTTAAGGCGTGGTTAATACATGAGTGCTTGATTTATCAACTGGAACACGCATCAAGAAGTGAATTCAATCAAACACATGCTATCCATGCCGGCGAATCAACAAATATTACAGCACGAGAAAGAAAATGCAGAATATGGAAATGAAACAGAGATAACCAATGATCAAATGCCAGACATGCAAGTGAAGCAAGCATACCTTACGGCAATAAACGAATAGTAACCCAAAAAATTTGCAATTCCTTCAATGTGATTTAGCGAAATTCGAATGCTTGGAGTCGCTTTGTGTACGTTTCAGGGAGATTTCACAAGTAATTATTTGATTTCGAAGAAGAGTGGACAGTGCGAGATGTCCTTTTGTTAAGCAAGAGCGAAGAGTCGGGAAATTTCGATGGTGAGCCCAGAAACTACTAGATTGTTCTTCTCTCGAACCGCGACGTGAACATGGAGTAAAGTGTGGGCCTAGTTTTGTTGTGTCTCTGGTTTTTACTGGATTGACCAAGATATGTCAGTTCACCACCCTCATTTTAGCATATTTCACTATCAGTCCCGTTTTGTAATAAGATAGTCCTGTACCTTGTATTAATAAGAAAAGTTTTTTTAAAAGTAACATAAAATATATTCAAAAGACATATTTGCATTACAAATATAAAATTTATTTAAAAAATATGAGTTCCTCAAAATTATAAATGTTAATTATGATTGAGTTTATTAACTATAATTTATTTAGAATATATTTTGGTCCACTATTGGAATTTCATACATAATTCAAAAAGGAACTAAGTTCTAAATATTAGGAAAATAAGTTAATTACTATTTTGGTAAATATTAGGAAAATAAGTTAAGTACTATTTTGGAAAATAAGTTAATTAGGTTGTGAGTTCGAGTCTCCCCAAGAGCAAGGTGAGAAGTTCTTGGAGGGAAGGATGTCGAGTTTCTATTTGAAAACAGCCTCTCTACCCCAGGGTAAGGGTAAGGTTTGCGTACATACTACCCTCCCTAGACCCCACTAAGTGGGATTATACTGGGCTATTGTTGTTGTATGTCGAAAATAAGATATATATATATATATATATATATGAATTTTCAATGTACAGTCTGCCAGATCTTTTGTTATAGCTTTGCAGATATATTATGTTCCAATCTGTGTAGGTCAAGTTGTTATTTTTGTTTAGTAACTATAAGAAATTATATTGGAAAGCTACTAGTTTGTTATAGCAGTAGAAATAGTGGATGCAGCAGATACTGTCTTATCTAGAAGCCTGGGCAGTTTATTTCTTTATGAGTTAAAGCTGTATTTATTTTCCATGCTGAAAGAAAGCGTTTACATGTGGTTGATGAATAGTTGAACTGCTTAATTGAGTCACCACTTTGTTTTGTTGTTATCGCAGAAACTACGGAAAAAAACATCTTGGGTATTGAATTACGAGTTGTTGTTCTAATTAAGGTTAAGTTGGTCAGCAATCCGTTGGAGTTGTTGGCAGAGATTAGAGATAAGATAGTTATCAAGAGATGCACGTTTTACAAAAAATGTACTTGCCTCACTCATAAGTCCGCTATGCCTATGAAATATGAAATATCGCGTTTTTAAATAAATTATAGTTAATAAACTTATTTTCCTATATTTAGAACTTAATTCCTTATTTGAATAAGTTAATTACTTATTTTCATACTTTTGATTTAGTATATACAGATAGATAGATATAGATTACTTTTATAAGTAATATAACAACACATACAATATAAAGTAGAAAGTTTTTTTTACAATATTCATGTTATATTATATTTCAAACTGTTATATGTTTTCAAAATTATTAAATTTATAAAAAGTTGAAAAGAGACTAACTCCCTAATGACAACTATGTGTTAGAAATATATATATATATATATATATATTCGATAAAATTTAACTAAAATTATTGGGCATTATCACAAAAAAAGCGTCTAGAAGCTTCCTGATCAAGAGTCCGATACTTTATTAGAATTATGGATTCACTCTAATTTTGAGAAGTCAATGGGATGCAACACGGCAAAAACGTAAAAATATTCAAAATACATGAATTATTCAATAACAATAATAATCCAGTATAATTTTACAAGTGGATTTTGGGGAGGTAATATATACGCAAACCTTACTTCTACCTGAGGGATAGAGAGGTTGTTTTCAGAAGACATAACATAAAATAAAAAAATAATAGCAATATAAAAAATATAAAAAATACGAAAGAAAACTGATTCAATGTTCATAATAGAGACTTAACCAAGACAATTAACGAATTTCATGAAATTAGTAAATACATAAAGCTCAAATTAAAAGCCGAAAGCTAAAGAAAACACAAAATTTATAATAGAGAATCTTACCTAATAGAGGCATGCACTAACAGAGAACTGATTGCAGTTGTTATTTCTTAAAGAGATTATTTGAAATTTTCATCATGCTTTATAGATGCCGTTCTCTAACCCTAATATAAAGTAAGGAAAAAGAATTTATATTAGAAAAAATTAAGTCAATAAGAAAAAATTTAATAAATAAAGTTTTATTTGTTTTTAATGTCTTGATATTGTTAGATTACTATTTTGTTCAGTATAAAATATATTTTTAAGGGGTAAAAAAAGCTAACAACATTTCGCTAAGAGCCTTCGCACTTTTAATATAATTAGATATTTCTTTCGGGCCGAGCTCAAATAAGTTTGATGGTCTAAAACCAAATTTTAATGTGGGCTTCTTTTAAAAAATTTATATATAATTTTTGGAAAAATTGGCATCATATAACAGCTCATAACAGAAATTGGTAATTTTTTAGCCTTATATTCGGTTTAACAAAATAGTCCCAAATAATTGGCATTGTATAGCCAAATCTTTAAAAAATTACTCTTTTTTATATTCTCTTCCAAAAATTACACGCTTATTTTGACTTTTCCCTTTCTCTCTTTGTATTTTTTCTTCTATCTCGAAGAGGAGGGGAGAGAATTTAGGATTTCTTTAAATCTTTTCTTTTATCCACGCCAATTGCATCGTCAAATCAGCATCCATGACCACTGATGCCTTGCCAACGTCGTCCAGTTAATTTCCGCCGCAACAGAATAAGAGCAATCTACAAGATGTGAACGCTACGAGATTCTTAGATTTTTGAGGAATTCTCGGATCCTTCTCAAACTTAAGAGAAATACACGAGGGCAATTAAATATGTTATTGAAATGGGCGGTGATTCACTTAGCATAGATGTGTACCTAAACGAAGCTATATACAAAATTTTAGCGAGATTAACAAAAACTAAGAGAGAAAATATATATTTCAATTTTGTTTTTCTTCTCTCTTCCTTTTTTTTGGTTGGATTGAATGAGTGGGTGTGATTGAAATTGATTAAAAATGCCTAAACGAGGCTATATACAATATTTTAGCAAGATTATAAGCGATTTAGACTGGTTTCAGGCAAAAAATAAAATCAGTATAACATTATATACCATGTATATTATATTGTATATCGTGTATATTAATATATATCACACATACGTTTTTAAGGAAGTTTATGTATATCGCCTTTTATATCGCGTATACAACACAATTTATTTATGGACGCCCGTGTATATCATATTTGTATATCGTATATACAACACAAACTTTTATGGATATACAGATACATATAATATACATGAGATATCACTGACGTACATAAAGATATACATGGATTACAATAGGGGATATGCATACTTGAGTTTTCAATCTGAAATGCGTTATACAAAGAACCAAAATAAATTTTTTAGATATACACATTATTATTATGTTATACAATATGATATAAAAATAACATAATATAATTGATCAAAAAGGGAAAATAAATTTTTGATATAAAATATTTAAGCAAGTTCTAAGATATAAAAATAATAAATATAACTGTGGAGTAAACAATATTTTGGTATACAAAAAATATTAATTTTTGATAAAACACAAACAAGAAAAATAAACTTATGATATGTTTTGGTATACACATGTTCAATGTGATATACGTTGTGATATACAAATAATATAATATTTTTATTGTGATATATACTTATATAAAGGTAGCAATAACTATATATATAATTTTATATTATTGATATACGAAGAACAATATTATTTATATACAAAGAAAAAAAATATACATATTGATATAGACAAAGAAGAAGAAAAAAGTTATGATATACATATTATTACGATATACATATGTTGGCTATTTGATGCCAATATCCATAATTAAGGCTATTTTCCGCCAATTATATAGGTATGTTGTTATATCATGCCAAACCCCTAATTTTTAGTTTAAATAGATTTTTCAAGCTTTTTGAGAATAAAATTACTTGAATTTTTTCGCATAAATCATTTAATCTTTCATGTAAGGAGGTATTGTGGGGGCGGGCCCAGCCTCGGCCCAGCCCGAGACCACGGGCCAAACGAGCTGGTCTCTAATGGTACAAAGGCCCATAGCGAGCCATTCCTATCCAAATTGCCCATGAGCCCGGGACCGTTTAGCCCGGAACCGACAGGCGAACCTGGGTAGGTTCAACGGGCCAAACGGGCTAGAACGACTATATTTTAAATAAAAAATTAAAAATGACCAACGGTCAGATTTTTAAAATATAGTCGTTGGCCTTCAATTTCCAACTGTTTGGGACTTTAATAAAATAGCCATTTGGCCCCTAAAACTTTATTTTAACCCTAATCTTTTTATAATTATACTTTTTCCCAATTCTCAACTATAAATATCCCATCGCTCTTTTATTTTTACTCATAAATTCATCAATCTCTCTCTAATTTTCTTCTATAATTGCTTACTTTATTATTGCAATTTCGTGAAAAATTATGAAGTTTGTGAATTGAATTATTCAAGTCTTCAACGATATTCAATTTTCAAGAAGTTATTCGTCAATCGGTAAACTCGTTCTAATTCTTAAGTTTAATATTATAATTTTGTTTGTTTTAGCATGTGTAATTATATTTAATATGGTATTTTCTTTGAAAAAAATATTTAATGGTAAGGGAAAATCTAAAATTAATGAATCTAGTCGCCGAGATACTACTCTTCCCTGGCTTCCCAACCCAGACCTGTTACTCGTCCTCCTCCACCTGTTATTTTTTATAGTGATAACCCTTGTTTTTAATTTTTCGATAGTTAATTTTGCCATAATGTTGCACCAGGTCAGCAATTTAATGAAGAACTTATGAATGCTCTTTATCCTAATGAAATTATCTTTGAAAATGATTAGGAAAATTATGATTTAGAAGAAACACAACCGGATTTAGATGATATACCTACTAGTCCTATTAATAACCCAACTGATTCCCGCTTGACCCTCATGTAGTAACCCCTACTTTTAATAGACAACCTACTAAACGGCCCAAAACATCTCCTGTTTGGCACATTTTTACTCAACTAAGAGAATAAAATAAGGCTAAGTATGAAACTTGTGGGTCTTTATTGGTTCATAAATTTACTGGAGATCGTGGCGGTGCGGATAATTTGACTAGACAAATAAAGACATACCCTAGAGATAAAGCTAGAATTTCAAATGAAAGCTACACGAGAGGGGACAAGTGTATATACTATGGTTAACCCTGTTACCGATGGCATTTTATATTATGATACAAATAAAGATCATGAATAATTGACAAAAATAGCTACTGTTATGTGTTTATCCTATAGTTTTCCTTCTAACCCTCACTATATATATATATATATATATATATATATATATATATATATACACACACACCTTATAAAATATATAGCTTATATATGCATACTATACATACTATATAAATTTATATATCAATATATAAGCAATTTATATTAGTATATACATATATAGTTTACAAGAAATTGACTTAGATAAAAAAAATTAAAAAAATAGCCCGAAACAAAAAAGTTCGTTAGGCCATTTAGGCACATGGGCTTGACCCATTTAGCCTGGGACCATATGGGCTTAGGATTACTGTGGACCGATTTCACCCATGGGATCGTGAAGACCAGGACTGTTTAGCCCGTGTAGGCCCGAACCAGGCCCACAATACAACCCTACTCTCATGTGCAGTATGATCTTAAGTAATAGAACATGATTCAAGAAGTTGATAACTTTTTATTAAAAGAAATTGTTTGATGTTTCAATACACTTGTTACAATGATGAAAACCTAAGGAAAAAGATAGAGTTTAAAAGTGTATTACACGAGTAACGTAATTCTTTTTTATATATATAAAATATTTCACTTTTCTATTTTGAAATATTTAATATTTTTTCAAGAGATTTGGGGCCTCACGACAAGAGTTGTGGTGGGATGGATAGCATATCTCCTTCTTTAATTTAAAGTATTCGGTTTTAGTATTTGGAACGAAAAAAATCCCTTATAAGGAACAGTCTCCACTTTAATGGAACTTACACAGTACGTATTTGAATCAATAAATGTCCCAAACTAAATATCGAACATCAAATACGAATTGGGAAAAAAATTGGAACCCCTAAAATTACGGGGCCTAAAACAACCACTTTATTAGCTTTACCCTCTTGGTCGCCCTTGGTTTCTTTTAGCCATTGCTCTCCTATTCACAATAAATGATCTATCTATATTAGGAATTAGGTTTAAAATAGTCCCTTAAATATACCGTTAAATAATTTTAGTCCTTTAATTTTGCAAATATTTAACGATATTCTAGTGGGTAGATTTAAAGAAAATTATGAAAAATAAATCACGGTAAGTAGCATTTAGAGGTGCATTCTTTGATTTCTATTATTTTTGTTTTAGTACTTTACACAAATATTTTGAGAAGCAATTTCTGTTATTTTTTATTTGTTTTTGTGTATTGGTCATCTTATGATAGGTTCTTCCTAGTGTTTCTAGTTAAATCTTCTTTTTTCTGCAACTTAATTAAATTTAAGAACTAATGTTTATTAAATATTACAAAAATTATGTCATGATTTTAAATTCTGACCCGATTGTTATGATGCCTCTCGTGAAGACAAAGCCAACTGACATACATTCCATTCATTTTAAGACATTAAAATAATACAAGTTAAGTCTTTAACATAATAATAATTCCAATCAAAGGTGAATATTACAATTTACTGAATAGATATAGCCCGACATCGAAGTGTCACTAGTCATGAGCATTTACTAACCGATTAATAATAGGAAGAGTCTATTTGCGGTCCAAGATGTCGCATTTGCGGTGCTCACTTAAGTGGCCAAAATCTGCATATGCAATGCATAATCCGCACCTGCGCCATCACATGTGCAATTCCTCAACCGCTTATGCGGTTTCTGACTTCCTAGGCTCTTTCCGCTTCTGCGACTCCAAACTTGCTTCTGCGAGACTGCACATGCGGTCCGCTAGCTGTAGGTGCGGTTATGACAGCAATGGAACATCTTCAGCTGCCAAAACTAAACTCAATCCTTCCGTCAACCATCCGAAATCACCCCGAGGCCCCCGAGACCTCAACCAAAGGCGCAAACAAGTCTTATACCACTATCCAAACTTATACCAATTCTCAAAACACCTCAAACAACATTGAATCACACAAAACACATTGAATTCAAGCCTAAGGTTCCAAAATCTTTTGAATTACGCTTTTGATAAAAAATCTACCAAAATGACCTGAAATTTTGCACACAGATCCCAAATGACACAACGGAGCTATTGCAACTACCATAATTCCATTCTGACCCCTATACCAAAATCTCACCTACCAACTGGAAAATGTCAAAATTATAGTTTCGCCAATTCAAGCCTAAATCTACTCCGAACCTCCAAAACACATTCCGATCACACTTCTAAGTCTCAAAATCACCTCCCGAAGCTATCTGAACTATCAGAACTCACATCCGAGTCCTCTAACACATAAGTCAACATCCGGTTGACTTTTCCAACTTAAGCTTCCTTAGAAGGGACTGAGTGTCTCAAGCCTTACTAAAACATTTTTGAACCCGAGCCAGCCAACTCAATCGGTAAAACCGATAAACAATGCAATAAAAAGCATAAATAGGAAAAAATCGGGCGGTAACTCATAAAATGACTCGCTGGGTCGTCACAAATCAAAAGACTCGCTATGATAAATTTAAACGATAAAATTTTATTAGAGTATATTTAAGGATTTATTTTGACCTGTACATTTATAAGAGATCATTTTTCAATATTTTTTTTACACGGCAAATTACTGTAACTGCCACAATGCTTTATTCACGTCTCCATGAACCAAAAGTTCATCGAATATATAAAACGAGTACATAACCATTATTTTTCAAGAAAAGAGAGCATCAACTATTTACATGACTATATAGATGTTTGGAATTTAATTCTTTGAAATTTGTTATTTAATATGTTTATATTGAAAACATTGCATTTTAGGAAAAGACATCGTTTAGTATTTAAACGATACATCTTTCTTTATGAAAAAGATGAGATTCAGCCGTTAAATAGTATATCTATTCGTGAAAAAGCATTTTAATTGCTTTTTCTATTTTTTAACAATACGTTAATTATTTATTCGCTCTATAGAAAATATTTATCTCATTTTAGCATATTTCAATATTAGTCCCATTCTGTAAGATAGTTTTCATTTTAATATTGTTTTAGTCATTGCTCTCATATTCATGATAATGGTATTTATATTTGGAGTTAGGTTTAAAATAGCCCCCCTTAAATATACCGCTAAGTAATTTTAGTCCTTTTATTTTGCAAATATTTAACTATATCCTGGATGTTAGATTAAAAGAAAATTTTGAAAAAATAAATAATGGTAACTAACATTTAGAGGCGCATTCTTTGATTCTATTAATTTTGTGCTGGTATTTTACACAAAAAAAATTTAGAAGCAATTACTGTTTATTATTTGTTTTTGTGTTTTGGTTATTTTATGATTGATAGGTTCTTGCTAGTGTTTCTAGTTAAATCTTCTCTTTTCTACATCTCAATTAAATCTACGAACTAAAGTTTATTAAATATTAAAAAAACCAAAAGACTCACTATGACAAATTTAAAGGATAAAATTTATTAGAGTACATCTAAGGATTTATTTTGGCCTGCACGTTCATAAGAGACCATTTTCTAATAATTTTTTACACGGTAAATTATTGTAACTGCCACAATGCTTAATTCACTTCTCTATGAACCAAAAGTTCATCAAAATGCATGCTAAAGATTCCTAATGATTCATCATAAGTTGAGAGTTGAGAGTAGTATGCCTCAGGCATTTCGCACCTGCGGTCCAAGATGCCGCATTTGCGGTGCTCACTTAAGTGGCCAAAATCCGCACCTGCGATGCATAATCTGTACCTGCGCAGCACATGTGCGATCCTCAATCGCTTATGCGGTTTCTGACTTCCTAGGCTCTTTTCGCTTCTGCGACTCCAAACTCGCTTCTATGAGACGGCACCTGCGGTCCGATAGCTATAGGTACGGTTATGACAGCATTGAACATCTTCAGCTGCCAAAACTAAACTCAATCCTTCCGTCAACCATCCGAAATCACCCAGAGGCCTCCGAGACCTCAACCAAAGGCGCAAACAAGTCCTATACCACTATCCAAACTTATACCAATTCTCAAAACACCTCAAACAACATCGAATCATCCAAAACACATTGAATTCAAGCCTAAGGTTCCAAAATCTTTCGATTACGCTTTTGATAAAAAATCTACCAAACTACCTCCGAATGACCTGAAATTTTGCACACACATCCCAAATGACACAATGGAGTTATTGCAACTCCCATAATTCCATTCTGACCCATGTCTTATAGCATATGTCTAGAACAATTTTTCCTATCTAAAATTATATTTGCGTTTTATATTTTCACTTCAATATAATGTGTTTTATATATTCCATTTCCAATATTTTAAAGCAACTAATTTTGTATCTAATGTTAATGTTGCCTCTAATTCATGATATGAGCACTCTTAACTTTTTTTCATTATGACTAGTTGTTGCAATTGTAATTCAAATGGTATGATTAATTGTTACATGTGTTTGTAAGATAGGTTGTAGCCATTCGTAAGACTTAATGTATTTTACAATCCTTATATCAACTCACTTATTTTTAACTAGTATAAAACTATAAAAAATTTAAATATTTATAAATATTTTGCTGTTATATATCTTTTGATTTTATTCAACGCGCAATAACATATATACAGTCTGAGATATGACAATTATAAATATTTATTGCACACACTTTTATGCAAATATATAGCATGTGATTAAAATGCAGATTGCACAAACTTACAAATAATACAGTAATAAACTCAATAAAGGTTGTCGACTATATGAATTTTTGCCATATATCCAGCGAGCACAGGTTCTTTTTGGAGGGAAAATTTAAGAACAAACTATACTTTGAATTATGTTTTAAGGTACTTTCAATTGGATTATTCGGGAAAAGGAACCCCAAATAACGCAGCGGGACCCACATACTCCTTATAGCAAAAGTTCCATGACCTACCTGAGAACTTACCAATCAGAACACAAAGCTCCGAAACCCGGATTCGGATCTGGATCGAATTTGAATTCGGGTCTCATAATCGACCCGAACCTAACCACGCTCAACAGTTCGTTGAAAATTACGCACTCACTTTATCTCTCTCCAACTCTCTCTCTCTCTCTCTCTCTCCCTCTCGTCCTTTTTTCTCCCTCTTCAGCTTCTTTCACTGTAGCTTTTCTTTCTGCATAATTGCCATTTTTATTAGCGATTCAAAAACTTACAATTCGGATAGCCAAAGGATCCGTTCCAAGCTCAGTTGGTGCAGCTTCGGGATCTGTGGTAAGTGTATTTTTCTCAAAATTCCGTTCCGTGAATTATCACGAGCCCGAGTCTCTCTGTGGATTTGGGATTTTCGCTTTTCAGTCTAATTTACAGTGAATAAACAGCTTGAACGATAATTTTGTCATTTTTATATTCAAATCTCTGTAATCTGTATTTAGATGTCACCTAAGTCTTTCAGATGGTACTGGCGAATTGTCAAAATGGTTCCTTTTTACAATTGTCTGCTCTTCTCAGGCTCGGCAATTAACATCGTTAGTTTTTTAGTTGAATTAAACGGACGAAAATGAAGAGAAATGGATATCGAAGTTTCATGAAGTTGGGCCCATCTAGTTGGGCATTGAGGTAGTAGTAGTTGTTGGAGCTGATTAACGTTGGTATTTATACTTTTTGCAAAGTTGGACACACAAGTCCAGCTTTGTTTCCATCCAAACCTGTTGCCGATCATAGTCAACAACATAAAACTATGCTTATAAATATTGTAAACAACATAATAATCTGTTGTTAGTAAGTCACTGTTATCACTTACCTGTACCTGCTTTTACATTCGGAAACTGACTAGGAATTGGAAAGTAGTTAGTTCTGATTGATATATCTGAATGCTTTATTCCAGAAGCAGAACTGGCGTTTGCCAATCTTTGGAGGAAATGTGTTCCTTGACAGTTTAGTAAGGACTCTGTTGATGGACTTTAGGTCTCTCCTTTGTTAAGAGGAAGATCCTGACTTTTTTTTATTCTTAACAAGATTTCATTTCTTTCATCAACAAAGGTAACGACGATCCAGGAGTTAGCCCTTTAAGTCTTTAACTGGTCTTCGTTCGGTTCGCCAGAAGAAACCCGAAAAAACAAATTGGAAGAGCACTATGCAAGCTTATAATTAAGCAAATATTTAAAAGCTATCACCGACTCAAGCAGTAAAACAAAGTCGTTATGGCTATGTTACTGACATAGACAAGTATGAATGGTATTCATTGACAGGAGTGACCGCTTTCTAGTCGTAGTTGGTACCGCCCCTGTTCACTTCAGCATGCAAGGAACACCTTCGGGAAGAATCAAATTTTTTCTCCTCTGGGTAAATATAGACCAATGAAAGATATCCCCAGTGGGCACAACAACATTTTGAGTTGCTCATCATACTAGCCCTAGTTTTGGAAGTGAGGGTCAAAGCTTGTAATCTATGTCTCTTTGAAGCATTTTGACATCGAGCTGGCGGGTGAGGACTTTCTTAGATGAATAGCATCATCGTTCTAGCCCTACTTTTGAGAAAGCGTGGGTGACCATATCACCTCTTTGAACAAATGACTGATGACGATTTATAACCAAAATTTTATATAGTTGCATGTTATTGGGTTGGTGAGATTGCTTGCCCTTGGTAAATAAGAAATGAGTACGACAAGTAAGGTTTTATTCATTAACCAGGGATAGCTTTTTAACTTGACCATAAACTATGACATATTCAGCAGTTGTATTGATTCTGGTAATGAGCTTGTGTAAGGTCAATCTGAGGTTATGCCAGCAGTTTTACCTCGACTGATGCATTGCAAAGGAAATGCCCGCTTAAGTCAAAGCACTAGATATTCTGATGCTTCTCATTCTTGAGAAAAATGGCAGATCCAGTTCAGCTTTGCATGTTACAACCCCGCCTGCCCGCCTTTTCTTTTACCGGATGGAAACAAGTGTGGTATGCACCAATGCGTTTGAAATTTGAACTGCCTCGTCTTGGCGGTTTCATCGAACACTTGTTATCGCGGATGCCTTTTTTATACTCTTTATATCCATTGCCGGTCTTTCTTTTGTCTATGCCATGTCCACTTGGTCAACTATAGGTTCTCTTCTGTGATTACTGACTGAGCAAAAGGTGCGAGCTTCAATGCTGTTGATAATTAACATGTGCTAGCCATTAATAATGTTTCTACGGATTATATGTATCTGCATGTTTATATAAATTTTAGTTGTGTATTGAAGCAATTCCATCAAACTAAGTGTGAATCTTCAAGTAGTACAGTATGCCTTTTCTTTGTCATCTCAGCTAATATCTGTTGCCACTTAATATGTCTCTACTTTCCCCAACTGAAATTGGATGAATGTCTTGCAGGTTTTTGCTGTTGTCGAGGAGGCAGCTGATTCTTAGCTCCTAAGAGCAGTGATCTACGTTATTATGTTCAAGTTATGGAATTTACATTGCAATGCTAGATAGAGAAAAGGTTGAGTTTATTGATATTTTGCTATGTTAGTAATTGTATAGCAACATTTAACAATCAAAGCTTTGGGACTTAAATTATCTATGCCTGGCAATGAAGTCAGAGATAGGGTTCACAATTTTTTCGCACAAGACAGCTTGTCGCAAGGAGAACAGCATTCCCCGGTAGTGGATGGGAATTTTCCAGCACTAAGTAATATTTTGGGGGTTGGAAGCCAGAGACAGAAAGGTGGACTGAGTTCCAACACATACAATTTGCAGAACTCTGGTAATTTGATATGTTGTCTAAACTTTATTTGGCAGCCAAGTAGCTTGTTGGGCGATTTTCTTACTTTCCTTTGTTTGCAGAAACTACGAGAGCAGGTAGCAGTTATCCATTTAATGTGCAGCGTGGCTTGGAATCTGCACAATCAACCACATGGACTGAGTTTGCTAAAAGTCAGTCACAAAGTCAGTCACAAAGTCAGTCACAAAGTCAGCAGCCAAACTTGAATGGAAACATGTATGGTAATCAGTATTACCAGTCAAAGCAGGATGAATCCAGATTTCTGGCTGCGAATACAGGTTCTAATCAGTGTAATCTAGCCTCCGGTGCCTCATCTTTTCATGAATTGCAGCCAGGGGTGGGTCTTGAGCAGCAGGCAAGGGGACCAGTCAGGTCAGAACCTTCTGGAGGTCCTATTAGTTTTGATCTTTTTGGTGGTCAGCAAATGAACCGTCAGCAATCAAACATGCTGCAATCTTTGCAACGGCAGCAGTCTGGGCTTAACGAAATGCAGCAACTGCAACAGCAAGTCATGTTCATGAAGATGCAAGAATTTCAGAGGCAACAGCAACTAGATGCCAGTCCACAACATGCATTAAATCAGGTTCCCCTTGCTAAGGTGGCATCTAGTAGCCATTCCCCTGCTTCTGTTAATGGCACTACAAATTCCGGTGCAGCAAATTATGCGCTCGCAACTGAGATTGGCAACAGTAATTGGTTGCAACATGGTTCTCCAGTTCTTCGAGGATCCTCAAACGGATTCAATCCCACAAATTATGGCCAAGCTGCACAACATTTGATGGGTTTGATTCCACAACACATTGATCAGTCTCTATATGGAACTCCTGTTTCCAATTCAAGAGGAAGCTTGAACCAATTTCTACAGATGGGAACAAAGAAGCCTGCAGTGCAGCCAATTGCAACCTTTACTGGTTCATTTCCGGGTAACGAATGTGCTGCATTGTCAGATCAAGTCAATGGGCCGGATGGGACTTCCATTCCTAGACTGGGATTACAAGGTGAACGTTTTTTTGGTCATACTGTAAGTCAAGCTCAATCTAATGCGATCAATATCAAGAACCTCCAGCAAGCAAATATTATGCAAAAAGGTTCAGCTCTCCAGGATTTCTGTGGCAGACTGGATCTGACCAATCCCTCAGAGACCTCGCAGGAGAAAGTGGCACCAACTTCTTCACCAGAGAATAAAGTTGGTTTAGATCCTACAGAAGAAAGAATTTTGTTTGGTTCCGATGATAATATATGGAATTCCTTCTCCAAAAGCCCTAATAGGAATGAGGAAGGTGGTAATCTTTTTGATAGTGCAGGATTACTGACCGGATTTCCTTCTCTCCAAGGTGGTACTTGGAGTGCTCTTATGCAGTCTGCTGTTGAAGAAGCTTCTAGCAGTGATGTTGCCCCGCAGGAGGAATGGAGTGGTTTGAATTTTCACAGTGCTGAAATTTCTTCAGGGAATCATAATTTGAATGGGAGACATAAAGCATCTTCTGTTGAAGACAAATTGCCCCTAGCCCCATCCTTGAATTTTTCTGTTCAGCCCTGTGATAGCACCAATATGAACAACAGCTTTCACAACGTCCAGGAGCACAGGTTTCCATATGAGCGGGGCCAGAATATGCAAACGAATTCTCTAAGACTTGCCCAGTCATCAGATGGAGGAAGCAAGTCGTCAGATTTTGGTCCACTGCAGACATCAGTTGCTGAAGCAAGCCAGAAATTTAGCAATACTTCACATCCTCTTGACCCTGAGATGATTGCAAGAAGGGTTTCTGGTAATTTGACAGCTGAGCTTGGTGGAGCTAGACAACCGTGGATGAATTCAGCTAATTGGGGTGTGCTTGGATCAGCAGTACCATCTGGAGATGCTGCATTAAGTATTTCAAGTGATAACTCATCAAAACGTTTGCAGGACAATAGTCAGAACAAATGCATCCAAGACGAAGTCTTTCATGTTGGTGTGGCATTGAAATCTAGTCCTCGCCGTATTTCTGCAGTTGGTATGGAGCATGCGGGATCATCAGTGGCTAGTCTGCAGGGGAATTCAGAGGTCTTTAGCTTCTATAACTCTGCCTCAGTTCCAAATTCAAGTATGATGAAGGGTGCTGAAGAAACCAAACAATCTCTTCAAAATAATAATCAATCTAATTACTGGACAAATGCTGATTTGGTTAAACCTAATGTAAGTGAAAGTTTGGGGGTTTTACAGCGTCATGTTATGAAAGACAACCAGGTTTTGCACTCATCATCCGATGTTGGTGACAAAGAGTTTAAAATGTATGAGATGGAGAACAGTGATAAGAAGGATAACTCAAATGACAGCTATCTCTGTAACTCACACCCTCATTCTTCTACTGGCGGGGTTAGGGAAAATGCATTATCAGATGCCAGTGATTCTAGGTGTCTTCTCATGGGGAAGCAGAAGTTGTCTAATCAGGGCGGTCTGAAAAATTCCTGGCCTCCGAAGTTTCAGTACCATCCCTTGGGAAACTTGAATGAGGATGCTGATCCTCCTTGTAGCATGAAACAATCTACTCATTCTCAATCTGTAGTGCAGCACAATTCCTTGAATGGACAATCAAAGGTTTTTGGTCAGGTTCCTCAGAGTCGGGCAGAATTAGAAAAGGTAATATACGTGCTTAATGTAGTATTTTTTGAAGAGCCCTCAGTTCTATAAATCCTTGATCAACAGTAAGAGGTGAATGTTCCTTGATCTACAGGGGCAGTTGCCTGATGTTTTGATGGATGGAAAAGGCTTTCACGAGGTGCATTTGCAGAGCAGATCTGGTGTATCTAATATTCCTGGGCTTTTCAATAGATCTCTTGACTTACATTCACCTTATAAAGTTGCGCAACCTAGGTAGTTAATTTCCTGATTTTCAGAAATTGTTAGTATTAGGTACATTTTAATAGATCCTGTACGATTTAGATGTCCTTTTGTACATATCTTTCGGTATACCTTAAAAACCTTGTTGACTGTCAAGTTGAGAAGTATAAACTACCTTCCAATGCTATTCTCCCCTTGGTTTCAATTTTTAGACTGTTCTGTTTTTTGCAGTCCAAACATGCTACAACTTATTCAGAAGGTGGACCAATCGAGACAGTGTGGTTCGGCGGCACAGTTCGGTCATTCGGAGCACAAAGCATCATCTGAGATGCCTGAAGCAGATGAGTCTGATGAGCCTGTGAGTCATCACCAGAGAACTCAGTCTTCTGCCCCTCAAGGCTTTGGATTGCAACTTGGCCCACCATCTGGACGTGCATCAGTCCGAAGCCATTCTTTGTCATCTCAGAGCGCTATCCAAGCAGTTAGCTCTTCGCATTCAAGTCATGCTGCTGTTGACACTGGTGAGAAGAATCAAGGTCTAATTCATCAGGCTCAATCCTTACTTCCATCTTCTGACCTCTCCCAGGAAGGTCTGAAGAATAATAGATTTGGTATTCCAGGAAGTAGCAATAATGAAACTTCTATGTACACAATGCCCGGAAACCTTTCTCCAGCATTTGAATCTCTTTCTGGTTTTCCCTATATGGGAGGTCAGATTAAAAGTCCAAATGTGGTTAGGACAACTGAGCAAGTCTCAGCAAATCAATCTGTTAGTGTATCTTTTGATAAACATGTTTCCTGTCATACAGAGAAAGGCGACTCTCACAGAGGATCTGCAAGTGGTCAATCTGTGGGGGCTTCCTTACCGGATGGGGCAGGCAATACACAAGATAAGAGTGTCCTCCCTGCATGCAAATCCCAATTAAGTAATGCCAGTGGTACAGTGAAAAGTATCTTTACCAATCATGTTTCATCCCAGGAGCAAGTGTCAGTTTCTCAGCCATTAGTGTCTGGCATCGCTCATCAGGATATGTCTTCAAAAATATCCTCCAGTATGTGGACTAATGTTCCACCACCTCAGCAACCTTTTGGTGCTCAGTATGACAAGAATCCTTCCCATATCTCCCAATCACATCAGTTGAATATTGTGGAGTCATCGTTGTCTGCTCCAGGGAGGCGAAGTGATCAATACTCCAATAGAGGAGGGAATCTGGCTCCACAGATTGGTATCAGCTCAGTGAATTCCCTGGGGTCTGCTGAAGCAGAAGAACAACGTGCAGAGGGTAGCTCTCTGCAAGTACCATTGAGAAATGTTGACCTCGTCCAGAAGATGAATGATTCACAAGGTAGAGAATCTATTGACAAGTATATCCTGGGAGGATCTCCTGCAAATTCTGCATCTATGCAGAGAGATATCGAAGCCTTTGGCCGATCTTTGAAGCCAAACGACTTATCTCATCAGAACTATTCCCTATTAAACCAAATGCGGGCCATGAAACAGGTGGAGATAGATCCAAGCAATAGGGCCTTCAAAAGAATGAAAGTAGCAGACAGCAGTGCAGGTGCTCTGCAAGTTCCTTCTAGGGACACTGGAATGCTAGGATTCTCCGGGCCAGAGGATTTGCAAAGAAGCATTTCATCTCAACAAGTGGGGAAAATGACTCCTCAGGATGTACTTGCACTTTGTCAGGATGATTCTCAGAGCGGCGCTCACAGCAATAACACAAATTCTGTTAAGCTTGAGCAAACTCAAAATGGTCCTCAGCTGGAACCTTCCTGGTTTAATCAGTGCAGAACCTTAAAAAAGGGGCAGATGTTACAGATGTATGATGCACGTAGAGCTGCTTCAATTAAGACAATCAAACAATCTTTCACTATTGGGAACTCTTCCAGTAGTTTGCATGCACTTAATACTATGCTGCAAGTCATACCTGCAACTGCTGATCGAAGTTCAACCAGTAATCTTGAGCCAAATTCTATCCCCAGCTCTGCTGCAATTGAGCATTTTTCTTCCCCGCAGACATTGCCAGTGAATGCTGGTCATCAGCACCAAATTTTGAAACCCATGAAGCGGAAACGTGCTACATCTGAACATACTCCTTGGTATAAAGAAGTTTCAGTGGATTCACAGAGCAATCAGACAATCAGGTTCTTATTATGCATAACAATTTCTTTAATAAATCCTCTTGCTTCACGCTGATGTGTTTTTAACTTCCGTATGCAGCCTGGCAGAAAGAGAGTGGGCTAGAGCTGCTAATAGGCTTACTGAAAAGGTATCATGAACTGACTACTAAAATCCTCTTGTTTTCAAAATTTGATTACCTTTACTTTTCTAACTACCTGTTATTTTCTTCTATCAGGTTGAAGAAGGCATTGATTTTATTGAGGAAGGGGCACCAGGGGTTAAAGCTAAAAGAAGGGTTTTATTGACCACTCAGCTTATGCAGCAACTACTTCGACCTCCACCTTCAGCAGTACTTTCTGCAGAAGATAATTCAGAGCATGAGAGTGTGGCTTACTCCATTGCTAGATTGGCATTGGGGGATGCATGCATCATGGTTTGTAGCTCAAATGGTGCTCTGAATATGCCTGATGATGATAAAAAAATGTGAGTTTTCTGACTGTTGCCTGAGATTGTTCAGTCATGTCTATAACTTTGTTGTTCTTCTGATCCTAATGATATGTTTGATGTAATTTGTAGGCTTCCTGAGAACTGCAATACTTCACAGAGGGTTAATAAACATTGTTTTGCCAAAACGGTAGAAGAGTTAATGGGAAGAGTGAGGAGATTAGAAAGTGACTTTTTGAGGTAATGCTTGATCTTTCATTCGGGTTCTTTTTTTTTTCGCCAACAGCAACATGTGCAGACGAGTGTTGACTGCACACGACTATAGCAGATGAGTTTCTGTAATATTATATTTGGGACCCAGAGTTCCTGCACTGTTTTAGGGGCTTTTGGGTGGTGGGAGGGGAAAAAACTAGTTGGAGGTGAAAGAACACCTCTCGAAGGAAATCGCAGTCTCTACCATGAAGTCATTGAGTAGGTCTGACTTTTCTGCTGTCAATATCAATATTGAGTGATATTTTCACGTTTGAGCGAGGTAATCATATTTCCTCAATTTGTAGAACTTGAGCTCTTCTGTTGCTTTAGACATTTTCTTCCTGCTGATATTTCTTCTCTTCCCCTTCTGGAATATGATTTTGAGTCACGTCTCTTTTACAAAGTTATTTTTCATTTTTGTTGACTTCTGTCTTTGGCTCTCTTTGTAGCATGAGTATGCTAGAAGCTTACATGTAATGATAAATAAATGTGAATCTGCTAATTACGTAGACACTACGAGCCCGCTTGGACATAAGAAATTTTTCCCTATTTTTCGATTTTTTTTTTACTTTTTTTCGAAATCATTGTTTGTTCATCCAATTTCCAATTTTCACTTGAAGATGCATTTTGGAAATTTTCGAAAATTTGAAAAACTCCAAAAAGTTATTTTTTCAAAATTTTTACTCAGATTACTCACAAAACTTATAAATAACCCAAAATTATATTCATGTCCCAACACAACTCTAATTTTTAAATGCCATTTCCACTTGAAAATTCTTTTCACTTTTTTTTTTGGAATTTTACAATTCTTATGTCCAAACGCCCACTACAAGTAATGCTAAGTTTTAACTATTGCAAATCTGAACAATATCCTATTTTACTCGGAAAATCGACTGTTTACTTTGAACTGCGATGGCTTCTTGCTTCTGGTTTAGCACATCTTAAAACATATAAAGTTGATGAAAATGAGGGCACAAGTACTAAGAGTACTTATTGGTTGGTTGCATAGAAATGTGGACTTTTTATTAGGAAATCCACACTTCTGAAGTCTTTAATATCTATTGCTATTTGACTTGTTATTAGTTCTTGGAAGTCATTTTATCTTTTGATCTGTTCCACTTCTGTTGATTATATATTCTATCTGCTTTTCTGAACTCTGGTTTGCTTTCTAATTTGTTGTTCCTATGATCAGACTGGACAAGAGAGCATCCTTATTAGATGTTATAGTAGAAGGCCAAGACCAAGAGAAATTCGCCGTCATCAATCGGTACGCGAAGTTCCACGGTCGGGGACAATCTGATGGTGTTGATACCTCATTTTCATCAGGCCCAGCTGCACATACCCATAAACCTTTACCCCAGAGATATGTCACTGCAGTTCCAATACTGAAAAATCTCCCTAGTGGTGTACATTGTCTTTCTCTATGATCACAAATGAATTGATTTTTCCCTGTGCTCTGTCATCAATTACCTCAACTTCTGGTAGAAATTTTTGTCCTAGTCATCTACTAGCACTAGCAAGAAGAAAATAGAACCACACAACCAGTATTGCTGAACACACACTCAATTTTCACCTTAGATGCAATGTAGGCTGTCCAATCCTTTGCATTAAAAAAAAAAAGAAATTCATTATCAAGAAATATGTGATTCATTCCATGTACATCTCTTCAGAGACTAGGGTGCCCCATCATTTTTTGCCAGAAGTGGGGAGAATATATACCCTGTGGTTAAAAGTTGTCGATATGTAGTCGGTCAATGGTGCTGTTATATATGTCACCTCCTTGAAGAACTGTGAAGGTTATTATAATTGCTTTAGGCAGGTCTGTATTTGTATTGGGATCATCATCAAGTATTAGTGATGCCTAGGCTCATAATTTATTCTGGTGTTGCCCTTCTTTGTAAATTTTTCGATAAAGGTTAATTATTCTGTTGATGGATCCCTCAACCATTTGTAGTTTTTAGACTTAACAGCTGAAGCAGTGCTAAGCTGTCCAGATTGTTCAGAACATAGTTTAGATGAAAAAGGAGCTTTCAGAACAGCTTGATATTTAATTCTTTCCCTTGTACAGAGGTTTAGATCAATGCCTGTACTTTGCCTTGTATGGTTCTTAATGTGCAACTGCTGGGTAGATTTTTGATAACTTGTTCTGGGACTTCTTATAGTCTAAAATGTTGATGTTTTCTCCTGTTATGTGTTGTGTTGAATTATACCCTCTTTTCCGAGGGTCCCATCTCGCCCCTTCCCCCCCCCCCCCCCCCCTCCCTCCACAGTCCACACAACCACGTTCTAGTGAACAAAGGAGAATAATGCCTCACAATCTTACCCCAAAGTGAAAATTTGCATCTTCCGGGGCCACATTTTCTCTTATCGGTGTTCTTTTGTCTCTCTCGGAATGAGTAAACAACAGCAACGGTTTGGCGTCTGATTGTCAACAATAACTTTATTCCAGCATAGCTTTGACGGTCCAGAAAAGAGGTTTGACACACTTTGGGAGAAACTTTGGTTATTTGGTTGATCAAATGTGTGTTCTCTACAGTGTGGGGTGTAACTGAGCAAACTGTAAACTATAACCGAAGGCTAAGTGAACGCCCAGAATGGGGTGTAACTGAGCAAATCAAAGTCCGATGGGATGTCACTGGAGTAAGCCACGCAATGAATTGTTTAATTTACTTGAACATATGCTGATTAATAGTTTTATCTGAGAATTGCATGCAAAAGTAAAAAAAAAAAAAAGCTAGACTTATAACTGATAATTAAAAAATAGCACAGTTTCAGAAGTATTAGAAATTTAATCACTTTTTCATATAAAGATAAAATTTAAACAAAAATACTCTTAAAAATTCGGAAATATCCAACATAATATGTTGGAGTTTGATGTTCTGGAGGTTTTCGAAGGAACATCTGAAGCAGACTAGCAGAGGACTCTATCATTTGGAAAGGAAACATATTATGCTGGAACTTTTCATGTGCTGAAGTTCTAACATAATAAATTGAAAGTTTATACGCAAGAGCTCCGTAATCCCATATATTATGCTGAAACTTTTCGTGTTTAAGCAAAACAATGGCTATTTTTCAATGACTTTGCAAACATTGACTATTTTTCTTTCTATGACTTTACAAACATTAGCTATTTTTCAATTACCAGTCTAAAAAACTAGCTAGCCCGTGCTATTTTCACTTTTAACATGTGTAAAAAAACTCATGGATGAGGTAAAGCTAGAATAATACATTTTTTTAATGACGGAGAAATCCGTCGGGGGCCAATTTTTTAGACCACTCTCAGCCTTCGAAACTCGATAGATAATGGGCCTGCCCCTCTATCCTTCTCCACTTAAATATCAGGCTTTGCTTTGCATGCTGTAGGGGCTTGAACTTGTGACCTAAGACACAAATTCACCACAAATACTCTTCCCTTAAGTATACTGAAGTGGAGCACCTTTTAGTTTCACTGACAGAATTTGTCCAAGATCAATTACGAGGTTGGTTTCGACACTCACCATCTTTTTAATTTACTTATCGAAAATATTTTATAAAATAACACCCACTAATAGTCCAGAGCTGATAAATTTAAGATTTTAGCATTGAAATTTTTACTTTTAAAAATTTCGATTGATTTTTCCAAAAAAAAAAGTTAAAATTTGAAAAAAATAGAGTTGCCAAGATCACTTCTAAGCATATTATTGAAGCAAACGAATAGCGAGATTATATTATCACTTTTAGCGGGCGCTAGAAACTATTTACATCAGTTAGCCAAAAAGTATATAAGATTTGTATAAATTTCATATTAGAACAACTGGGCTCCCTACTTTTCAATTTTATGGCCATATTTTAATTTACAACTAACTAGCCCAAAAATAATAGGCTAAGATTCAATATCCAAATCTAATAGATTCTCAAAATCACTATTTAATTTTAAAAAAAAGATTCTTCAAGCTTTTAAATTTATTTTCGAATCAGTAATTGTGAGTCAAATATTAATTCAACAAACCAAATTCATTTGGGTGGTGAAAATTAGATTGTTAACAACGTTAAATACATGAATTTTTTTTGGTTATAAAGATTTTATTAATCACCAAAGATTTTGCGTTACAATGGCATAGTCCAGCTTATACTCATCTGACTATCTAATCTTATCCAATATACTAACTACCCATATCAAAGCTAACTACTAGTATACTATAATCTGAACTGCTGCATCTGTTTTCTAGTTCTAGGATTTCCTCTAACATTTCATATATAAGCTAACCCCCTTACTAAGACTTCACTGTTACGAAAATTGTTCTCAAATATACGTGAATTTCTTTCCATCCATAGAGCATATGATACTTCAACAATCACCATTTTGAATATACTGGCTCTGCATGATTTCCCTTTAGCTTTACTGATGATCCAATGGAGCCTTTGATCCCAGGTATGTATCTTTGGTTGATCCTATTGAATCCACTGCATTGCTTGCTCCCATAGCTCTGCTGAAAATGGGCATGATAGAAATAGATGATCTTTTGTCTCTGTATGACCTTGGCACAAAACACATTGCTGATCTATGTTCATTCCCCAGTTTGCTAGTCTGTCCTTGGTTGGTAATCTTCCATGTAGCACTAACCATAGATTGAACACAGCTTTAGGTCTAGCATAGTTCTACATGATTAGGTTCTTCCATGAAACTCTCGGAAGGTCTCCTAGCTGCGATAGATATATTTGTTTGATGGAGCATTCATGAATCCTCATGCCTTGGAGTTGTTGCAGGATACCTCTTGATGTTATTATTCTCCTGACCATCCAACTTGCCTGTTTAGGGATTGACATATCCTCTAACTGGTGATGTTTTACATAGAAAGCATTGATCCACCTGATCCACAGCTTGTCTTTTTTGTGAGCTAGATGCCAGCAAATCTTTGCAATTGTAGCCTTGTTCCATATTAAGAGATTGATAAGATTCATTCCACCAGCTGATTTAGGTGTACACATTTTCTCCCAAGATACATAGGCTTTTTTAGTAATGGAATTTGATCCAGACCAGATAAAGCTTCGACAGATTGCTTCAATTATCTTCATTACTTTGATTGGTATGATGAAGGGTTGAGCCCAATATGCTTGGATTCCAAATACCACAGATTGAACAAATTGCAGCCTCCCAGCATAGGATAATTTCTTGGCAGTCCATGATGTGATCTTAGCAGTTATCTTATCCATTAATGGTTGCCATTGAATCAAGGCAATCTTCTTGGTGGATAGGGGGATACCTAGATATTTGAATGGTAATTCTCCATGTACAAATCCAAGGTGGTCAATAATCTGCTTCTTCACTTCATGTTTAACTCCCCCAAAATACACTGAGCTTTTGCCCAGATTATCCTGCAATCCTGAAACTTCAGAGAATTGAGAGAAGTATTGGAACATGGCTATGATAGAATCAAGGTCTCCTTTAGCAAACAATAGTAAGTCGATATACCAAAGTTGGTAAAAGAAATGACGGATGCTCTCGGCGCAAGTTAGCACGCCAATAGAACAGTTACCATTTCGGCGCACAATAGCACGGCGAGATTGACGCCGGAAATGGCCAGAAAACATAGAAATGTTGCTCCGACGGCTACCGTTGTTCCTCCTAAGCTAGTTACACCTGCGCATGGCATTACAACTACTCTCGAACCCCTAACATTTGGTAACTTCCTTCCACAGAAGTACCAATCGAAGGAAATTTCACATGCAAAGATTGAAGAAGCAGTTAAGGCTCGATCGAAGGGAAATGACGAGAAGATTGAATCATCTGCGAGGAGATTACAATTTTCTGAAGTAATTGAACCAGCGAAATCATTACCAATAGCTGTTGAAGTTGTTGAACCAGCAAAATCAGTACCAACAGCTGCGGAAGTTGTCAGAGGTAATAGAGATGTGCAGATGGGTAAGACTCTCTCCTTTGTTCCCCCTACTATGCGAGATGGTAAAAAAATTGTTAAGATCAGTGAAGAGGATTTGAAACCACAGCTGGAATGCATTGATTGGGTTCATAATTGGAGATCGACCTAGTGAGCAGAATATGGAGAATTTTGTTATGCATGTTTGGAATTTTGTCACCAAACCTCAGGTACTGATTCATGCTGAAGGTTACTGTATTTTTAGATATAATAGTGCTGAGGACAGGGATTCAGTCATGCAATCAGGTCTCTATACTTTTAGGAATAGGCCTATGGTGCTGAGGCCATGGGAAGTTGATTTCAGTTTTCAGACTAGTGTACTCAGCACTATTCCTATCTGGATTCGTTTCCCAGGACTTCCTGTAGGATATTGGTCTGCAGAGGTATTGAGCAAGTTGGCAAGTGCTATTGGAAAACCATTGTATACTGATAAATTTACTGCTCATTATGATAAAATTTCATTTGCTAGAGTGCTTGTTGAAGTTGATGCTGCTTACAATCTTCCTGATGAGCTGGAGATTGACACTCCTTATGGACCTAAGATCCAGACTGTTGAGTATGACTGGAAACCTACTTTTTGTAACCATTGCCTCAAGTTTGGTCATGATGCACTTGATTGTTGGTATTCTGCTGACAATTCAGAAAAGGAAAAGGAGGAACAGGTAGACATAAGGAATCTGAAAGCTAGAGTTAAGTAGCAGGGGAAACAAATGAAGAAGGAATGGATTGTAAAGAAGAATGTGACCAATGATGAAATTCAAAATCAACAAGAGGTTTCTGTAGATCAACCAGGGCTTGAAGGGCAGGCAGTTCAGGATTCAAACATGTTTAATGAGGGTCAAGTAACTAGTCCCTTTTAGCAAAATGAACAAAAGAATCCAGAAGAGCAATCCAGTGAAGTAACTATTGCTATCACAAGTAATAGTGAACAGGTGGTTGACACAGGTAATAGAGGGAAAGCAATCATGAATGATATGGAGAGCAGGGTGCAACAGTTTGATCCGGGACCCTCTTACAGCCTAAATCCCACTGATCCATGATTGTAGCCACATGGAACATTAGGGGGCTTAACCAGCCTTATAAACAGAAGGAATTAAAAAAATTTCCTTGCTGTTAATAAAGTGGATGTTATGGGAGTAGTAGAAACTAGAGTAAAGGAGCATAAAGCTAATAAAATACTGAATAAGGTGGCCAAGGATTGGAAGGCACAGTGCAATTATTCCAAGGCTATCAATGGTAGAATCTGGTTATTATGGAAATCTTATATTCAAGTTCATATTTCTTCTATTACAGACCAACTAATACACTGTTCTATTGCTGATACAAGATCACAAATAAAATTCCAGTTTAGTGTTATATATGGTCACAACACTGCACAACTTAGGAGCATTATGTTAGATAATACGCTTAACGCTAGAGGGGGGGTAAATAGCGTTATAATAAAATTTAGCGTAAACTTGCGGAATTTAAAATTTGCAGGAAATAAATAAGTGCGTTAAGTAAACAAAAATGAAAGAACGCACCGATGTATTCTGGTTCACCACAACAAGTGGCTAGTCCAGTCCCCGAGAGACTCTCTCGAGATTTTCCACTAACTTGTCAAGCTTACGGGTGCTCAACAAACCTTTACAACTTAAGGACACAAGCCTTAACACTTTTGCTCGGAGATACAACACTCCAAGACTTCACTGTTAAGCTTATGGGTGCCTAACCAACCTTTAAAATCTGAGAACACAAGCCTCAACAATCTTGCTCGGAGATACAACACTCCAAGACTTCGACCAAGGAAACACAAGTTCCTTACAACAAGAGAATCACAATTCTCTTCAAGTGTACAAAACACTAAACACTCAAACAAAACACTCCTTAATGAGTAGATATGAGTAAAAGAAGTAATCTCAAGATCACAACAACTATGGACAAGACTTTGGTTCTCAAAAGCTTTATGGAATAAATATAAAATGATAAACAATAGTATGCAAGCTTATAGCAATAGAATGATCAGTTGTTGTGTGTTGTTCTATTTAAAACACTGAAATGAAGCTGTATTTATAATTGAAAAACTTGGCATTACCGTTGCCTAATTGCCAATTAAGAGTTGCTGATTTTACTCTGTGACAATCGATTGTCAGGAAGCCATAATCGATTGTTTGCCAATCGTACCAAAAATCAATCCCAGATTTTACGCTTAACAAACGATTGTCCAAGATCAACAATCGATTATTGTCAACGTTCAAAAAATCATTTCCAGATTTTACGTAAAACAATCGATTATACCAAATCAATAATCGATTATTCAGCAACGTTCGAAAAATCCTTTCCAGATTTTAATTTCAACAATCGATTGTACAAAATCAACAATCGATTATTCAGCAACGTTCAAAAAATCTTTTCCAGATTTTAATATCAATAATCGATTGTACAAAATCAACAATCGATTACCTGACGGTATTTGAAAACTTTACGACAACGGTCAGCTTCACAATCGATTGTGCAATGTTAACAATCGATTATTTATCAGATTTTGAAAATCATTTTAGACGCTGCCTCGTGACAATCGATTGTTATATACTCACAATCGATTATTTAATAACTTTGAAAAAGTCTGGAAGACACTGCCTCAACACAATCGATTGTCATATGTTCACAATCGATTATTTTGTGACTTTTAAAAATCTGATGGACACTGTCTCTTCACAATCGATTGTCATTAGGTTCACAATCGATTATTCTGAGTTTTGAAAAACTTTGATGGACACTGCCTCCTCACAATCAATTGTCATAAGGTTCACAATCGATTGTCATGCAGGTTTTGAAAAACCTGATGCTCACTGCCTTAACACAATCGATTGTCATTAGTTCACAATCGATTGTCATGCAGTCTTGGCTTAACATAATCGATTATCTTAGTCTAGTTTTTAGAGGCATGTTTAAAAATCATTTTGACTGAAGTAAATATGCATGATTTAAAATCATTTAGCATTAAATTAAATATGCATGATTTTGTAAAAAATAGTTTTACGAGAGAAGCCATGTCATGAGTCAAGTTTTCGGATCAAGATCACAATTAAGAACTTTGTCTTGTGCTTGAATCTCGTTATCCACCAATTGTGCGCTTGTACTTGAACTTCGTCATATATCAATTTGCGCTTGTTTGTCATTCATCAAAACCTACACATAAGAACACACGTTTTAGTATAAGTCCTTGAGAACGTGTTTCCAACACATTACACATACCAAATCCAGATGCATGGCTTATTAGTGGAGACTTCAACTGTGTGCTTAATTCTGAAGACAGAATTGGATCCCTTGTCACTGAGGCTGAAGTAAAGGACTTCAAAGATACAGTAGATGACTTACAACTTATTGCTTTAAGAGCTGCTGGTTGGCATTATACATGGACAAACAAGCAAGATGCTGATTCTAGAGTATATAGCAAGATAGACTGGGCACTGGGCAATTATCAATGGCTGCAGCAGTTTGGGCATTTGGAAGCTGACTACATGAATCCATTGGTATCTGACCACTGCCCTATTCTGGTTAAATTTGGTGTTTATA
This sequence comes from Nicotiana benthamiana, assembly GCA_034376525.1. Classification (NCBI taxonomy): domain Eukaryota; kingdom Viridiplantae; phylum Streptophyta; class Magnoliopsida; order Solanales; family Solanaceae; genus Nicotiana; species Nicotiana benthamiana. The sequence goes on along the minus strand of CM067331.1, from coordinate 64,392,651 downwards.
AACCATTGCATCCTTAACCTTTCAGGCTATATAACACTGTCATGGAACATGAGCAGTTTCATGGCATAGTTAAGCAAGTTTGGGAGAAGGAGTACCATGGATCACCAATGCAACAGATTTGGAGTAAATTGAAGGAAGTGAAGTAGCAACTAAAGGGTATAAATGGCCACTTGGCCAAATACAAACAACAGATTATTCAGGCAAGGGAAAGGCTTGACAGTTTACAGGTGCAGATGCAGAATAACCTTCTTTCACAGAAGCTGATAAATGATGAAAGAGGCCTCCTAGAAGAACTTGAAAAATGGAACAGTGTGGAGGAGCAAGTAATGAGGCAGAAATCCAAAGCAACATGGATTGAATGTGGTGATGCAAATACCAAGTATTTTCATGCACAATGGAGGATCAGGACAGGCCAGAACAATATCACTTCTATCTATACTGACACAGGTATAAAGCTAACTGATCCTTTTGCTGTGGAACAGGAATTCTTAAAGGTCTTCCAATCATTAATGGGGGAGTATGCTTCTGAACTTCCCTGTGTGGATACTAGTATAATGAAAGAAGGTAGATGCCTTACACTTGAACAGCAAAGAGCTCTTATTAGACCAGTTACTATGGAGGAAATCAATGCAGCTGTAATTGATATGCCTAGGGATAAGGCCCCAGGAGTAGATGGTTTTCCTATTGAGTTCTTTACAAAGAGCTGGAAGATAGTTCAAGAAGATATATTCTCTGCTACTAAGGAATTCTTTGAAACCTGCCAAATGCCACATATGATTAATACCACAGCAATAGCCCTTGTGCCAAAGATCAAAACCCCTACCACAGTGAAGGATTTTAGACCTATTGCATGCTGTACTACACTGTACAAAATCATATCCAAAGTTATTACAAGAAGGATGAAGGGTGTAATTGGAGACCTGATTGGTCCTGCCCAATCTGCATTTATTGAAGGAAGGAATATCATGGATAACATTCTTCTCAACCATGAAATATTCAAAGGATACTCTAGGAAAGGTGTTTCTCCTAGATGTGTTCTTAAAGTGGATCTTAGGAAGGCATATGATACACTTGAATGGAGTTTTCTGAAGCAGGTTCTAATTACACTGGGGTTCCCTGCTAAGTTTACTGCTTGGATCATGGCTTGTGTCTCATCTGCCTCATACTCCTTAGTAATGAATGGTGGCCTTACTAAACCATTCAATGCTAAGAGAGGCATAAGACAGGGGGACCCTATGTCTCCTTATCTATTTGTATCGGCCATGGAATATTTGAACAGATTACTACAGCAACTACATAAGGATGGAAACTTCAACTTCCATCCTAGGTGCAGGAAACTTAACATATCCCATGTATGTTTTGCTGATGACTTGCTAATGTTCTGTAGGGCTGACATGGTATCTATTCAGATATTGCACAGCACCTTTCTTATATTCTCAGCTGCATCTGGCCTTCAGGCTAATGTAAGTAAGAGTGCAATCTATTTGGCTGGAGTTCCACAGGAAACCAGAGAGGAGATTATTGCAGCCCTGGGATTCACTGAAGGCCAGCTTCCCTTCAGATATCTTGGAGTTCCTCTGGATTCTAAGAAGCTAGCTATACAGCACTATTTGCCTCTCATTGAAAAGATCACAGCAAGAATCACTTGCTGGTCAGCAAAATTGTTATCCTATGCTGGCAGAACTCAATTGATCAAGGCAGTGATCTTTGGAATGCAGACTTATTGGACTCAGGTGTTTATAATACCTAAAAAAGTATTGAAGGCTATAGAGGCAATCTGTAGAACATACCTCTGGACAGGCAAAGCTACACTATCCAGGAGAGCACTTGTGGCTTGGGATAAGGTATGCCAACCTATTTCCTCTGGGGGTCTTAATATAATGAGGATGGATATATGGAATAAAGCAGCCATAGCCAAGTTACTATGGGATTTGGCTAATAAAAAGGACTGTCTATGGGTCAGGTGGGTACATTCTTACTATATCAAGAATAAGAGCATTGAGTCAGTTTCTGTGCCATCCAACTCTTCTTGGGTGGTAAAGAAGATACTGGACAGTAGGGCATTGGTGTTGGGAAATACTCAGCTGCAAGGTGATATCACTAGCAGGCTGCAGAGTGTATGCAAGTTGGGAAAATTTTAGATTCACAAAATGTATATTGCTTTGCTGCCTAAGTTTCCTAAGATTGCATGGAGGAACTTAATGCTTATTTCATCTGCACTTCCTAAACACAAGTTTACTGTTTGGTTAGCTGCTCAACAAAAACTTCCCACAGTTGAGAGGTTGCAGATTATTGGCATACAAATACCAACATTGTGTGCATTCTGTAAAATACATGATGAAGAGTTCAAGCATCTGTGTTTTGAATGTGACACTACCAGCAGAATATGGACAAGAATTTGTGTGTGGTTGGGACATGCTAGGATCATTGAATGCTGGGAGAATGAAGTGAGCTGGATTTGTAGCAAAGTTAAGAGTAAAAACTGGCAGCAGGCAATCACTGCCACTGCATTTGTTACTACTGTTGCATTGCTATGGAGGAGTAGAAACTTGATCAGATTTGAGAACAAGCCATTTGATGAAGACCAGTGTTGCAAAGAAGTGGCATTGTTAATACATGCAAGAAATAGGAAGTGTAAAAGGTGGCAGGAAGGGTTACAAATGCTCAACTGCTATCCTTAGTATGATCCTTAATTACTAGTTAGAGTTGTCTATATGAGTTGTATAGTTAGAACTGAAATGTAATGAGTAGTAGGAGTCCATACTACTACCATAGGAATACATTGTACATATCTTTTTTGAATCAATGAAATTGATAGTTAATCTAAAAAAAAAAAACAATAGTAAGTCATCAGCAAAGCTTAGGTGAGTAATACCTATCTTTTTACATCTAGGGTGATATTGAAATGTTAGCTCTTTCTTTAACTCAGCTAGTGATCTACTAAGGTACTCCATTACTATTGCAAATAGGAAGGGGGATATTGGATCCCTTTGTCTAAGTCCTCTAGCAGCTTCAAATGGTTCTGTTGCTTCTCCATTAATCAGCACCGAAAAGCTAACTGTTTTTATACACTCCATGATCCAGTTAATGAATCCGGTTGGAAATCCAATCCCCTCCATCACTTGTTGTAGGAAAATCCACTCAACTGAGTCATATGCTTTCTGAAGATCAATTTTAATCATGCATCTAGGGGTCACGTGGGCTCTGGTATAGCTTTTGACTAACTCATGTGCCAGGATGACATTATAAGCTATTTTCCTGCCTGGAATAAAACCTGCTTGAGCCTCACAAATGATACTGGGCATGATTTTTTGTAGTCTGTTGGCCAGGATTTTAGATATCATTTTATATAGGATTGAGCAACATGCAGTTGGTCTATACTCTTTAACTTTGGTGGGTTTGGAGACTTTGGGGATTAAGGTAATAGTGGCACAATTTATTGGCTTGTACATCTTGGTTGTTAGAAAGAACTCCTTGATGGCACTTATGACCTGCCTACTAATAGTGTTCCAAGAATACAGCATTGTAGCCATCTATTCCTGGGGCTTCATCATCTCCAATTGCTTTTAGACTCTCCACAATTTCAAGATCAGTGATATCAACACATAACTCCCTTCTATGTTGTTGTGTTAGCATTGGGCCATTATCCATATACAGTCTGTTTATGGCTGGAAGAGATGCAGCTGTTGAGCCCATTAGTGACTTGTAAAATCCAATGATCTCTCTTTTGATGTCTGCAGGTGCATTTACTTTAACTCCCATTGCATTTGTGAGTTCTGTGATCTGCTTCCTTTGTGTTCTTTCCTTCAGAACTGCAGTAAAGTACTTGGTATTAGAATCTCCAAGTTGTATCCATTTTTCTCTAACCTTCTGCTGTAATACACTTTCTTCAATCAATGACCATCTTTCCAGCTTCAATACTATCTCTTTCTCTTTCTGCTGCAACTCATCAGAATATGCCCTTACCATTTGTTCTTGAACTTCTTTCAGTTCCTGTCTGGTATGCTCTATCCTCTGAATAATACTCTTGAACTCCTTAACATTTAAGGCCTTTAAAGGGCCTTTCAATGCTTTGAGTGTAGCCCATATGACTTTCATAGATCCAGGATTGGTAGAGTACCAGACATTTGCCACAATCTGATGAAATTCCTCATGCTCAGTCCATACATTGAAAAATTTGGCAGGTACCTTACCTCTCCAAGAAGATGCTGCTAGTGTCACTATCATAGGATTATGGTCAGAGATTAGTGGTTGTTCATATACTGTTTCCACATGGCTCCACTTGATCATCCACTCATAGTTTCCAAATACTCTATCCAGTCTGCTACATACTTTATCCAGGCTGTTTGTTTGTCCAGGTATAGTAATCACCCTTCCAAGGTAGCTCTGATAGTCCTGCTTGCTGTATACATTGACTAAACTCTTGAGTCTCAGAATATCTAACAAGATTACATGATTGTCTATCCTTGGCATATAATACATCATTTAAATCCCCAACAACTAACCATGCATATGTTATAGCTGATGAATAGGCCTGTAAGTTTCTCCATAAAGATCTTCTTTGTTCTATTCCATTGTACCCATATACCACAATGAGGTAACAAGTAACATCCCCTTTCATGCTTCTAACTTTGCAATGTATCAGTTGAGCTTCCTCCTGAATACCAGTAACTTTAAACATATTTGTATCCCATAAAATCCACACTCTACCATTTCTAGCATCATTGTAATTTGTTAGAATACCCCATCCAGGAACCAACAGATTAGCAATTCTAATAGCATTTGTTTTTTTTACCTTAGTTTCTACCAAACCAACTAGGTTTATTTTATTTCTCCTAATATACTCCCTAACTTCTTTTTGTTTGTACCTTTTATTTACACCTTTAATATTCCAGAATAACCACTTCATTCTTGGTCCACCCCTATCCCCTGGTGGCACCTCATGCTTACTATTGGATACTGCTCCAAATCTATTGCTTACAGTAATGGGAGACAAAGGTGGAAAATTGATGAGATTGAATTCTGGACTCTGAACTTTCTTCCCTTTCTCTTCCTGTTTTTCCTTCTCTGTTAACAGATTTGGGGATTCATTAGGCTCTTTATGAACTTCATTCTTCTCATTTGCGACACTCTGTTGTACTATTGCCTCTTTTTGAATAGGAACAGTTTGCACTGGGGCCTTGGTTCTCCATTCCTGCATTACTTTTGCCTTATTCACTTGGGTAGGCTGGTGTGTATTTGGTTTCATTTGGACTGAACAGCTATGGCCAATAGTTTGACACTTTTCACAGTAGGAGGGTTTCCAGTCATAGACCACATATTGTAGGAATTTCTTCCCATTTGGATCCATCACCCATATTTCTCTTAGTAACTCTTTAGTGACATTAATCTCTATAAGCATTCGAGCATAGGAGACTCTAGTTTGTTTGGTTGTGCATTCATCCGCAAAGATAGGCTTCCCTAAGACACTTGCAATCCTACTTAATAATCTCATTCCCGAACAAGACATGGGAAGCTTAGGAAACTTTACCCATAGAGGAATATCAGTAGGGAATTCCTCCGTGAAATCAAAATCTGGAGTCCATTGTTTAAGGATCATAAGTCTGTTTGCTATAGAATAAGGCCTTGCACATAGAGTTTCCTTACCATCTCAATTGTTCTGAGCTTAATTATGTAGTAACCTTCCTCATGGTAATGCAAGTCTGGTTCTGGAACATGTGACCAGTGAAGGTTAATAAACCTCTTCATCGCATTGAAACTAGGTCCATCCCCTAAAATATAAACAATTAAAGCACATTTCAACTTTTTCTCTTCCTCTTCTACCTCTAATTTGTTTAATTGCACTATTGGCTTCCCATCAACCATTAAAGGTGGTATGTAATCTAGAGCCATACCATTTGTTGCAAATCTATTTTTCTGAAATAGGGTAGACCAAACCTTTTTAGGTTCTTCAGTTCTGTTTCTGATGACCTCAGAATTCTCCATTACTTCTAGCACCGGTTGCGCTTGGACCTGTATTGACCTCTGCATGGTTACTGTTCCATGGGTTGTCTTCTTCGCTAGATCTGATTCTGCTCCAATCTGAGCTGAGGAAGTCAAATCCAGCTTCTTTGAGACTATAGACTGGTGCGATGTCGACCCAATTGAATCTCTCTCGTCTATAACTGATGAATCTGAGCTCTGCACATGTGGAATCATGGTGACTACTTTCTCCATAGATGGTTGCTTAATTGTTGTTATTAGTTTCTCAAATAGCTGCTAATGGTATCCTACGTGGTTTTCCTCTACCTCTGCCTCTCCCTCTTGCCATGTTTACAAGCTCGGCGTACGTTTAACTAACGTGCGCCGAGAGCACGAATAAGAAGACCTGCAACAATCAAGTTTCTTATATACGTGAGTTTTCTGAATTTGATCTTGTGAGAAATTTAGAGTGAGTATTATTTAGACTTGTTAGAAATAGTATAAGGAGGTTGTACATAAAATTTGAAGTCATTTAATGGAGATTTGAACTAGTTTTGAACAAGAATTACAACTGAAAATCGTGGAAGAAGTTCGTTTACTGACGCTTTTAAAATATATAATAGCATATAAGGTGTGTTTCTACACTCATATACACTATTATACAAGATTATACATAATTATACAAAAAACTGACTTCGTCTTCTTCCTTGCATCTTTTCTGAAATTTAACTAAAATCTTGCTCAAATCTACTCCAAATCACTTCAAATTTAAATTTTGAACTCCTTTTGATATTTTCAATCAGTTGGAACAATACTAAATCCAAACAACTAACAAATGCAAAAAAAACTCATTTTCAAAAGCAAAGCTTTAAATGGTCTTCAATGGTAGACTTCTACTATTCAATTTTCTTACATTGCAAGTAGGTGACACAAGATGAGAAACAGAAATTACACAATCGCTTGAAGCATATGTAGAAGATGTGAGAAGAAGAGAGAGTGAAAGCAATGGTTGTGAGAACATAGATTTAACTCCATAACTTTTAAAGTGTAAGAACACAAATTTTAAATTTGCTAGTGTTTTCAAAAGCAAAATATTTCCAACTAAAATCAATAAAAATAGGATGAAGGGAGTAATAACAATTGACACTGTAATTTTAAGCAATTGTAATTGAAAAACACGAGCAACAAAGAAGAAGCTTTTAGAAGACCTCTTCCCGGAGAGGATATGTAACCGCTACATAGATATGGAAAGGTCATAATGCTTAAGAATTTAAAATACCTATTTGAATTTTCAAAATATATATAATATGGGCTAGGTGCAATAAAACTTAAAAACATGAGTCATTTTTTATTATGGTATGAAGTGATGTGTATTTTCTTGTTACAGCCCATGTCACCTGTTCTAACAGCCCAACCGAAAATGGCCCACATTTGAAGCTCTTACCCTATTTAGCCCATATTGTACATAACCTGAAAGAAACTTTTCAACCTGTAACCACTATTAAAGACATATTTTTAGTCTTTTTATTATTTTCTTCTTTCTTCATTCCTTTCTCTCTCACCGCCTCTCACTTCTTTCTCTCTTACCCACATAGATCCCTCATCCACTCTTAACCTAGCCCCCGCTATGCCTCCTCCTCCACCCCCCACGCAGTTCTACCATTAATGGCTCGGGATCCTACTCCGTTATCCATGGTGGCCAGCAGAAGAATATTGAAGATTTTTGAAAGAAACATGAAAATACGCACAAATCTGAAAATAAATAGCTCTCAAACTTGATTTGCACCAAAAAAATAACTACTAGTGTTGGAAGATTTTGAAGTTTGAAGTTTTGGTCATTATTATTATGACCTTGAAGTCTGGAATCTGAAATTGGGTTTGGATAAAAATTATAACTATGTAGCAGTTTGTATCAGCACTGTATACTAGTATATAATTATTTATGTGGATATACAAACACCTCTTATACACTATTATACATATTTATACAAGTTATACAATATTGTATAATTGTGTATAAATGTGTATAATATTGTATAATTATATATTTTTTCAGTTTATAAGGATGTATATTCATTGTCAGTGTGTAAGAGGCCTCTACAGAAGTTTGACACTTTCTTCTCTTCTTCTTTTCGTGTAACGTGTTGTATAAGCGTTGGAGGAATTCTACAATTCATTTACCAAGTTTTTTTTTTTTTTTTCCTGTTGGATTGCTTCAGCAATTGCACATAAAAGTGTTTGAAGTTCTTACCTTTAGATAATATGTATTATTCAGAATTTTTGAGTTGCGCTGTGGCTGATTTGCATTTTTTATCAAATGCTTAATAATCAAAGGAAATCAACAGAATGAAAACAACTGGTTGTATATAGAGGGAGCAAAATAAGTTGTCTTTCAGGAATTAGCCTATTATTTTTTGTGCTATAGATTTGCAAAGTGGTATATCCCATAATTTTTATATATTAACATACAAAACGTATGTATATATATACATACACACATACATACAAAATAATTATAAAATTTAATATTTTTCGACTATTATTTTGACATCGAGTATATAGTGTTATTTTCTGATTGAAAACTGGCACTGAAGGGAATATTCTCAAGGTCAGAGACATTATCTAAAAATAATGAATTAAAGGTAATTTGTGTCATCCAATAAAAGGAGAGGAAACGTTTTGCTTCATGAATCAAGAATTGGTTAACACCGTTAGTTTTTGAATACATTATGTCAGTGAAATTAAAGGTGCTACACATTAGCATACTTAAGGAACTAAAAATATGTTCAAAATTATATTTAAAGGACTAAAATAATCCTACTCTAAAAAATAAGAGACAATATCAGTCAAGAATTCATATTTTCCCTATCTTGATATAATGGACACCAACCCAATCGGACCAAGGGTTAACAAGAACGAGGAGTATTCCATCAATGGAACAAGTGAACCTAGCATCTCTACCCCAAAAAAAACCCAATAAATTAACAAACAAATCGATAGAAAACTGACGCTCATAGTTGCTCTTTTTGCGGAATCTTAGTAGCTCAGTTAGTTGGCTACCTAAACTTTCACGTTATTGTTGAGGGTTCAATTCTTCACTTTGTAATTTCCTCCCCCATTTCCCACTATATAATTAAAAAAGATTTAAAGCTCTTCTTTGCCTCTTCACTTTCATATATTACGAAATATGTCCGGTTGCTTCAACAAACAAAGACAGCATTAGGCTGTCATTTGTCTGAGACTTAGATTCATTGCCTGGGAAACAGCAGTAGCATTGTTTGTAAGTTGGATGATTCTCCTGGACAAGGACAGCTTCACCATCTTAAATCCCAGCTTAGGTTTCTTTTCTATCATTTCAAGTTCTATCGACCTCGTTGGCGAATAGATTCATCGCCATTACATGTAAATGTATTGTATGGAAATGATACCGAAAAGTAGCAATAATAATAATAATAATAATATTGTAATAATATTATTTACGAGCGAAAATATACGAATTGGTTTGAGTCGTGCTGGGCGCTGTTCTAAGAAACTATTTCAGCAATGTGAAATATTTTCCCAAGATTAAACAAGCCTACCTCTATTTTATTTAAAGGATACATGAATCAGCAAAATTAAATAATAAATCTAGCAATTTGAAAAAGAAAGAGCAACTAATATCTTATGCCAATTAAAATATTATAGAAGAAGAAATTAGAAGGAGAAGGACATATATGAAGGAAAGAAGAAAGAAGAATTTATTGTTTGCTAATGATTAACTTTTCTTGATGTTTGATGATTGAAGAATGATGCCTAATCATGACTATTTATAGGTCTAAGGAAAGTTTCTTTCATTGCCAAATATTTGATTGCATGAAAGAGGATTGCCATTTGTTTATGGCTTAGCCATTTGGCTACATATCTTCATGCAAAGTGTCACATGGTGTGGTATTCCTAGCCACTTGGCTTAGTAGAGCCATTTGTCACACAATCTTCTAAACCAATGACACATGTAAAAAGATCTTTTGTCACATTACCAATAATTATCAACAATCCCCCACATCAAAGATTTTTTTTGTTTAGGAATACGGAGTAGGAAAGAGTAAGACTTGTTGGATTTGCATGATCCAAATGTAATAGGTTTGGTGTCTTCTGGACTATGAATCAAACTTAGACCAATAAAATTTAACTCACAGAATTACTGGTGAAGTATAATATTTCTATGAACCAATAATTCTTATTGTAAGTCAGAGATTTTATCAGCTGTTCAACGCGGTTTTGCGCCCAATAGGCCATGCGCGTGCCTGGTTATTCATGAGAGCTCTAGATATTAGGCCAAAATCTTATAGGAGTGGCCCTCTTCACTCTCATAAAGGTGAATTCATCAAGTGTATACTGCTTTTAAATACGCCATCCATAAGGACTATGAATTAAGAGCTATAACTCAACCTCTCATTTAGTAGCAGTCAAACACTCTCTTTTAGTGCATCAATGCCAATATTGACTTGTTATTATCCATATGAACCTACTTCATGGGATCTCCAATCACATATGTTAGGTTACCTTCTCTATTGACAACTTGTCAGCCTTAATCTTATCTCTTTTTAGGTTTGAAGAATTAATTTTTTTCTACGGGTTTAGTCAGTGGATCGGTCAAATTAACTTCTGACTTCACATAATCAATGAAAGTTATTCCATCTCTCAGCAGCTGCTTTATGACATCATGTCTCAATTTCATGTGACTATTTTTACAATTATAATATTTATTCTTTGCTATAGCTATTGCCGCTTGGCAATCACTGTGTATAGACACAGGAGGCAATACGTCCTTTATTAAAGGAATATTAGCTAAGAAGTTTCTTAGCCACTCAGCCTCAGAACCAGCTAACTCTAGAGCTACAAACTCTGATTCCATAGTCGATCTAGCAATGTCGTCTGTTTAGTTGATTTTCACGATATTGCACCACAACCAAATGTAAGTAGATAACCACTAGTGGATCATCCGAATCAGAGATCCAGTTACTGCACTCTTCTAAAATCGAAGGAAACCCAATATATATGATACCATAATTCATGATTCCTCTCAAATATTTCATTAGCCTAGCTAATGCAGACCAGTGCGCTCCGTTGGGATTATGAGTATATCTACTCAGTTTACACATTGCATAGGCTATATCAGGCCTTGTAAAATTCATTAAATGCATCAGACTTCCAATAATCTGAGCATATTTAGACCGCGCAACTAGGTCATCATTATTCTTTTTCAACTTAGAGTTAGCATTAAAAGGAGTGCTCACAGATGTGACATTAAAATATTCAAACTTCTTAAGAAGCCTCTCAACATAATGTTCTTGTGACAACATTATGCCAACTTCACTCTTTATAATCTTAACTCCCAATATCATATTTACTTTACCCAGATCTTTCATATCAAAACAAAAATAATTTTGTACTTTTCACATATTTAAACTTGTACCAAACATAAACATATCATCAACATATAGACATATTATCACATAATCATTGTCTACCACGTTAGTATAAACACATTTATCCATCTCAACTGAATAAAAATCGTCTCTTAGTAAGACTTGTTCAAAATTTTCATACCGCTGCTTAGGAGCTTGTTTATGGCCATAAAGGGATTTAATTAATCTACAAACTTTATTTTCTTTTCCAGAAATGACACAACCTTCATGTTGAACCATATAAATCTCTTCTTCTAAATCACTATTTAGAAAAGCAGTTTTCACATCAATTTGGTGGATAAAAGCTTACGGATTAAAGGTAAGGCAATTAAAATTCAAATAGAAGAAATTCTAATCACTGATGCAAATATATCAAAATAATCTATATTTTGTTTTTGAGAAAAACCTTTTGCTACTAACTGAGCTTTATATTTATCTAAAGATGCATCAGGATTAAACTTTCTTTTGAAAATCCATTTGCAACCAATAGGCCTTGCACCAGAAGGTAAACCGGTTAAAATCCATATATTATTTTTCTTAATAGAATCAGTTTCAACTTTTATTGCCTCTTTCTAATATTTAGCATCTGAAGAAAATATTGCATCAAAATAATTTGATAATTTATTGTCGACAAGAAAAGTTTGAAAATCATTTCCATACGAAAAAATTTCTTTCCTGGTCCTTTTACTCCTTCTCAATCCTCATTAGAGGTAATTTCACTATTCGTTTTAACAGGTGTATGAAATTTTTTTATCAGATAGTAGAAACATATCTTCAAAGAATTATGCATGCTTCGTCTCAATTATAATATTGCAATCAAGCACATCACTTTTTAAAACAAGAAATGTATATGCATCACATGTTCTGCATATCCAATTAGCATGCAATCAGCAGTTTTAGAACCTATATATCTCTTTTAGGTCTAGGCAAAAGAACTTTAGCAAATGCACCCTCACACTTTTAAATATTTCAAGTTAGGTTTACAACCAATCCATAATTCATATGGAGTTTTGCCAGTTCTTCTATGTGGTATCTATTTTGTAAGTGACATGTAGATAATATAGCTTCACTCCACAAATTATCAGGAGCATTAGAACGAACATACATAGAGTTCATTGTTTCTTTTAGTATTCTATTTTTCCATTTGGCTACTCCACTTGACTTAGGTGAGTAAGGCGGAGTTACTTCATGAATAATTCCTTCTTTTTCACAAAAATCATTCAAAGATAAATATTCTCCACCTCTATCTGATCTAGTTCTCTTGATTTTCCTACTAAGTTGATTTTCAACCTCAGTTTTATAAGAAATAAAAAAATTAAATGCATCATCTTTATTTCTAAGCAAATAAAACTTAGTATATCTAGGAAAATCATCAATAAAAGTTACATAATATCTTTTACCACTTTTATTCATAGTTTGCTTTAAATCGCCTAAATCAATTTGAATCAAAGATACCAATTCAGACTCTTTATTTACAGAAAAACAAGTCTATCAAGTACTTTTAGCTTCAACACATATTGCACACTTGTTAATATTATTTGAATCTAAATCAAATATTAATCCTAATGACTACATTTTCTTTATATACGCGATATTATTGTGTCCTAGTCTAGCATACCATAAAGAAATATATATAATCATATAAGCAGCAGAAGATTCATTTCTATTGTTAGTATCGGAAATATTAAGCACAAATAAACAATAGTTACAATATTCATTGCCCACAAAAATATCATTTTTGATTAGTATGACCTCATTATTTTCAAATGAAACGTTCACTCCAACTTTTCCTAATAACCCCACAAAAATCAATTTGGTTTGGGTATTAGAAACATGCAATGCATCGCTCAATGCTAGAGTTTTACTCAATGTAAGTTTAAGAAAAAAATTTTCTTTCCCAAAAACACGAGTTGTTCTTGAGTCACCAAGATAAAACGTTTCTTCTTCTTCCTTAACTTGGGTGTAAGACAAAAATTTATTTTTGTTTGCACAAATGTGCCTAGTAGCACCAGAGTCTATCACTCAATCTCTCACACTGACCATATTATTTATTTAGAAGATGACCACAACAATTATATTATCCGTTTTAGTCAAATTTAATTTTGACTTAGCGAGATTATCATTTATTCCAACTTTTCTATTGCATTGAGGTACATTTTTCTTGAAGGTTTTAATATCACCATTGGATATGTAACCATGTCTGTTCATATAGCCGTGTTTGGACATTAGTGTCTGCCAAAGTTGTGTATGCAATAATGTATTTGCAACACCATGGATACATGGCAGGACAGCTGGAACAGTAGCAGCGGAGACATCACCAGAATTGGTAGCACCATTAAAAATTTCCGCAGTAGTATTACTCGTCATAGTTTCTTAGATTGTAGGGAAATGATACTGAAAGTAACGATAATAATAATACTCCAATAATATTATTTGTGAGCAAAAATACACGAATTGGCTTGAGCCGTGCTGGGCACTGTCCTAAGAAACTATTTCAGCAATGTGAAATGTTTCCCCAAGATTAAACAAGCCTACCTCTATTTTATTTAGAGGATACAAGAATCAACAAAATTAAATAGTAAATCCAGCAATTTGGAAGAGAAAGAGCAACTAATATCTTATGCCAATTAAAATATTATAGAAGAAAAATTAGGAGATGGACGTATAGGAGGAAAAGAAGAAAGAAGAATTTCTTCTTTGCTAATGATTAGTTTTTTTTGGTGTTTGATGATTGAAGAATGATGGCCTAATCATAACTATTTATAGGCCTAAGAAAAGCTCTTACATTGCCAAATATTTGATTGCATGAAAGAGGATTGCCATTTGTTTATGACTTAGCAATATGGCTACATATCTTCATGCAAAGTACCACGTAGTGTAGTATTCCTAGCCACTTGGCTTAGTAGAGCCATTTGTCACACAATCTTCTAAACCAATGAAACATGTAAAAAATTTTTTTAACACATTACTAATAATTATCAACATATACATGCCTCGATCAAATGAGTTGGGGTTATCCATGCTAACTAACCCTTTGTATCCATTCTGCTCTGCTCTGCTCAGGTGCAATAGATACATCAGCATTATTTCTACTGATAAGCATGAAGATAAAAATCTTAGAAGCTTAAAGATCAGCTCAATGCTTTATTTGGCATATGGATGAGCTCAAGCTTGAAGTTCCAATCTAGGAATTACGCAACGTTAAAATTTAAAGCGTTTTTTCACCCTTGTTCACCTACCTATGTATGTAGTTGAGGCTTCAAGATATGGTAACATGCATCTCCTCACCTACCATAGCAAATTATTCACCTATCCTGTCAAGAAACACTAATCTGTTACAACATGATATACAAGGGTAAACATCTCATTCTAGACGAATTTACCCATTATATGACTTGTGAACACCAATACCAATAGAAGCCAAAAATCGCAGAAGTAGGTTCAGAATCAAAGATTGAAAAACTGGAAGCGCGCCAGAATCACTTTACCTGAATCTATCGACATTGACTTCTGCAAGCCACGTTGTTAAGTAAACCTACAATTCAAATATTTAATAAGTACGTAATGAAAGTGGAAACAACAACAGGAAGTAGGTAAATTTTTCCGTCCAATAAGACACTGATGGATTTTCCAAATCTGATCATCAGTAATTGTATACGTATTTCACTCCACCATTATAAAATATCACCTTTGACAATAAAACATGATAAAGTGTCATCAAAGGGAAAAAGAACTTTTCGAAAAAGCAAACATGATTTTATGAGTTGAAACAGTGCATAGAAGAGACAGGAAAACCTGTCTTGCACTTAAGGAAAAAGAAAGTTCTCAAGTAATTTTTAATTAAAATTCTCTCTAAAGTTCTCTCTCGGCACATGATAAGCGTTTCTTGCTAACATACGCTGATCAACACTGGGGAGGGGAAGACCTATGAAACTTGCGACGTCAATTCCGACAGGAAACATCATGGAAGCTGGAAATCCACAAGGTGCAGAGAAGCGGAATGTTGAGGTGGTGAATGCAGGGATAGACCCAATAGAAAAGTAGCCGCCATTATCAACCATGAAGGAAGCTCTGAAAACACTGCATGCAACAAGTCCTGTACTGATGATCGAGAATGCGAAGGTTAATTCTGCTGCTAAAGTACAAATGGGAGGATCTAACCAGGGGAAAAATGACGTACAAGCTAACAGCAATCGAACTCAACTAGTAGAGGAGATCGTGAGGAATTTGGAAGATGCTGGGGATACTAAAAGGAAAAATGAGAGTATATCACAAGCTGATAACAACAAAAATGACGTTCCAGCTGTAACTTGACGAATCAGAGGAATTGGACAAATTTATTTGCAGGGAACAAATTGGCGTCAAAAGGTATGGATCTAAATTTCATTGCATCGACTATAAAAAATGGAGAAATAATTGTGGAATTATGTAAAGAAGAAGTGGAAAAAGAGACAAGGAAATGGAAGCAAGCTTTAATTCTCTATGTAGTTGGAATTACACCATCAATTGGAACCATGGAGCGATTCATTGCGGCGGAATGGAATTTTACTGCTAAACCTAAGATCTACAACCATAATGAGGGATATTTGGTTGTGAGGTTCAATTCAATGGAGGATAGGGAAGAAGTATTGCACTCTGGTCCACATATGCTAGGTACTAAGCCGATGACCGTGAAGGCTTGGTCGGAGAATTTTTTATTTCAGCAAGGAGATCCTGCAAACAATTCCAGTGTGGGTGAGATTTCCAGACCTCCCTTTGAATTGCTGGGGAGCTAGATCTCTAAGCAGAATTAGTAGTGGATTAGGGATCCCATTGTACGATGATGCCTGCACTACTCAGTTGGATTGAATTACCTATGCGCGAGTTTTGATTGAGATGGATATAACAAAAGAACTCCCAAAATTCATCAAAGTAACAGACCCAAATGGAAGAGAGTTTAGTCAAAGAGTAGCCTATGATTGGGTGCCAGAATTCTGTCAGAGTTGTAGGCGAATTGGGCATAGCTGTGGAAAGGATGAATAACAGATGCAAAAGACTAAGGTAAAACAGCAAAAGCAAAGGCAAGAATGGCTTCCAAAAGAAGAAGCAATGACAAGGTAGATCAATCAGTAGCTGTTAAGAGCAACCAACTGACAATGATTAAAGGGATAGCCAGTACAAAGGATGACTCAAATGCAAGGATTGATAGTGAAAAAGGGGAGCAGAGCTGGACAAAAGCAACCGGGAGTCTATAGCTAGAAACAAGGAGAAAATGGAGGAGGATGCAATTAATACCATCAATGGTTTTAATATATTAGCAGAATCAGGATTACAACTATTACACCCAATTCAATTGGGGGAAGGCTCAATAGAAAAAGGAGACAGAGGAGGTAGAAGGGGGTTCACATGCTATATTCGTTCCCGTATGAAGGTGATAACATCGAATATTAGGGGTCTGAATAAGACTCCAAGATAGAAGGAGCTAAAGAAGTTTACCAGAAGTAATAAGGTTAGTATGACGGCATTACTAGAACATAAAGTGAAGGAGCAAAAAGCTAGTCAAATAATTAGGAGGATCACATTAGGTTGGGAGTGGCTAGCTAACTACGAGCACAATAGTAAAGGGAGAATCTGGTTGATATGCGATGGTAGGGAAGTAGAATGTATAGTGCTAGAGAAGACAGACCAACTCATTCATGCTGCAATCCTTATCAGGAACATGAACGTGAGGTTTGAATTTACAGCAATCTATGGACTGCATACGGTGGAGGATAGGAGAAAATTGTGGAGGGATTTACTGCAAGTCAATAGCAAAATACAGGGGGCATGGCTAATCATGGGGGACTTCAAATGCTAAAAGGTATAGGAAGGATAGGCCAGTTGGGAATCCTGTACAAGAGATGGAAGTGAAAGACTAATAATTTTGTGGAGGATGCTGCATTGGCTGAATTGAGGACTAATGGAAGAAGTTTCACATGGACAAATGAACACACATACAGCAGGATTGATAGGGCACTAGTTAATGCTGAATGGATGCTGAAAATGCCTCACCTAGAGGTATGGGTAATGGATCCAGGATGTTCTGATCACTCGCCATTGAGTATCACCTTTGAAGACAATGAAGAAACAAGGCCTAAACCTTTCAAGTTCCTGAACCATCTTGCTGATCATAAAGACTTTCTGCAGATAGTAAACAAAGCCTGGGACGGGAGTAGTACATATAACAAAATAAGAGATGTTTGGGAAAGACGGAAGAAGGCGTGAAGCAAGCTATGCAGAAACTGAATGCAGATGAATATAATGTTGTAGGAGGAAGGATCACAAAATGCTGTAGGAAGGATCATACAAGAGCAAATGAGAAAACTTGGTCAACCAAAAAGCATGATTCTAGCAGAAAAGGAGCTAAAATTAAAGTTGGAGAAATGACAAAAGGTGGAGGAAAGCATACTAAAACAAAAACCAAGAGTACAGTGGTTAAAACTAGGAGATGGCAACAATGTCTATTTCTATGCCAGCATGAAGAACAGTAGCTCTCAAAACAAAATTCAGAACCTAGCAAGAAGCAATGGAACAGTGACACAGACAAAAGAGGAGGTAGAAGAGCAGATAATGGGATTCTATAAACAGTTATTAGGATCAGCAACTGGAAAAATTCCAGCTATTAATCCAGCAATAATGAGAGAAGGACCACTGATCAACAGACAACAGCAGAAGCAGTTGATAGAAGATGTATCAAAGGAGAAAATATACAGAGCACTGATGGGGATAAGTGACAACAAAGCACCAGGTTGTGATGGTTTTACTATTGTGCAGTTACTTGGGAGATATAGTTTGCCTTCAGAAAAAAAACTGCAACGCTGCTTCAGCTATCTTCTCAAAGGCCCTAACAAATATGTTGCAAGGCATAATGAATGATATTGTGGATGAAAGTCAAGCAGCTTTACCAGGAAGACTGATTAATGACAACATAATAATGAGCCATGAGCTTGCTAAAGGCTATGGCAAGAAGGGTATATCTCCTAGATACATGTTAAAAGTAGATATGAAGAAAGCTTATGATTCTATAAAATAGGACTACATGGAGCAGGTGCCAAGGAACATACAAATGCCGGGGAAGTTTGTGAACTGGATTATGGTATGTATGACAAGTGTGTCATATTCCATAGTTATAAATGGTCAACACACAGTACCTTTAAAAGAAAAAAAGGGATTGAGGCAGGGTGACCCACTATCCCCCCTATCTATTTGTATTGGCTATGGAATATCTTACAAGATTGGTGAAGAGCCTAAAGAGGAATCCGGATTTTAATTTTCACCCAAAATGCGCTGAATTGAACATAGTTCAGCTGAGTTTTGCTGATGACCTTCTGCTTTTCTGCCGAGGTGACTATATATCTGTGAAGATGTTGTTCCAATGTTTTCAAGAATTCTCACAAGCCTCATGTCTGGTTGCTAATATAGGGAAAAGTTCTATCTACTTTAGAGGAGTTAGAGATGACATCCAACAAGAGATATTAACACTGTTGGGCTTCTCAAAGGGTATCCTCCCAGTGAGATACCTGGGGGTACCTTTAAGCACTAAAAGAATGACATTGCTATAATATCACCATTACTTGAGAAGATGGCAGGGAGAATCCAGTCTTGGACTACTAAGTTCCTAACCTACTCAGGAAGAGTCCAACTTATCAAAACCATCCTATTCTCCGTCCAAGTGTATTGGTCTCAAATCTTCCTATTGCCAGAAAAACTCATCCTGCTGATTGAAAGCATTTTGTAGGAAGTTCTTATGGACAGGAAATATGCAGAATACAAGGAAGACACTTATAGCTTGGGAAAGACTGTGTTGTCCAAGGGTAGCAGGTAGCTTGAACTTGCTGGATATAATAGGCACATGGAACAAAGCTGCAATGTGCAAGCTACTATGGAATTTGTGCAAGAAAAAGGACAAATATGGGTGCAATGAGTCCATACATACTATAAAAAATATAATCCTGGCTGGGGAACTGAACCAAAGCAGGCCTTTTGGGTGATTCAAAAAAGTTTTACAGCCAAGAAGTATTATGCAGAAGCTGGATACAAGAGGATGATAGAGGAGAATTCAGCAAAGTGTCATGGAGAAAGATCATTTGGAACGATGCAGGAGTACGAAAACGGATATTCACAGGATACTTGGCAGCTCACAGAAGACTCCAAACAAGGGATAGACCGAAAAGATGGGGCTATATAGGAGATGACTCATGTCCATTATGTAATACAGAAGCTGAAACCATGAATCACCTATTCTTTGTATGCCCATTCTCAAAGAGAATACGGGCTGCTATGCTAGGATGAATGCAGATTGATAGAACAGTTATGGATTGGGACCATGAGCTGCAATGGCTGAGCAACACTGTCGTGGTAGAAGCGCAACTGCTGAAATATATAGTGTTAGAAGTCTAACTGTATTAGAAGTCTAGTCTAAACTGTATTAGGAGTAGGCTAGGTTATGTGTATTATATATAGGGCTCATTGTATCATGTTTACATATCAAATATATATTCTTCTCCCGTGCTTTCTCACATGGTATCAGAGCTTTGGTGAGAATAGTATAGCTGTGCGTCATTCCAGCTATTTCCGGGAAGAAGACCTCGTCGCCGTGCAATTTTCCGGCGACTTAACAGGCTGTCCGTAACCTAAACTACCTTTTCTGTTGGTGTTGTGCAAAATCCGAGACCACCACGAGGTTTGGGAGAGAATTCCGACCAACCCCAGAAAAAATCACCGGAAACCGACGCTTCACGCGCCCCCACGCGCGGCAGGACCCTCGGCGCGTGAAGCCCACGCGCCGGCGCGTGAGAGCCTTTCCGGCCACTTTTTCCGATCGCTCCAGAAGGACAGTTTAGTCGGAATATAATTCCGACCCTACCCATCCACTTTTTGTTCGATTCCGACAACTTTGATTTTTTCCGGCGACCTACAGTGATTTTTCCGGCAGCTACAGTACTTTCCGGCCAATATTTCTTCAGGACAGTTTGCTCCTACTTGAATTCCGAGCCTATCCATATTTTTACTTTTCAATTCCGACAACTTTGAATTTTTCCGGCAGCTACAGTGCTTTTCCGGCAGCTACAGTGCCTTTCCGGCAGCTACAGTGTTCCTGTTTTCCGGTAGCACCAGTTTTCAGTCCTCTGTTCAGTTTCAGCGAGTTTTCAGTTGATAATCCAACGATGTCTTTGGGACTAGATGCTTTCGGGCCTAAAAACCAGGGTTCTGGCAGTTCCGGTATTATGATTACCTCAGAACCTTTAATGGGAGGTTCAAACTACCTAGCTTGGGCTTCGTCTGTCGAGTTGTGATGTAAAGGCCAAGGTGTTCAGGATCATCTAACCAAAGAGTCTGGTGACGGAGATGCAAAAGCCAAAGCACATTGGGAGAAGATTGATGCTCAGTTATGCAGTATTTTGTGGCGATCTATTGATTCCAAGTTGATGCCCTTGTTTCGTCCATTCCAAAAATGTTATTTGGTTTGGGAAAAGGCTCGTACTTTATACACTAATGACATATCTCGTTTCTATGACGTGATATCGCGGATGACAAATTTGAAGAAACAGGAATTGGATATGTCTACTTACTTGGGTCAAGTGCAGGCAGTTATGGAGGAATTTGAGACGTTGATGCCAGTTTCTGCTAGCGTTGCAAAGCAGCAAGAGCAACGACAAAAGCTGTTTCTAGTTCTTACTCTTGCTGGGCTTCCTAATGATCTTGACTCAGTACGCGATCAGATTTTGGCTAGTCCGACTGTCCCCACAGTTGATGAATTATTTTCTCGCTTACTTCGCCTTGCTGCAGCACCAAGTCACCCAGTGAGCTCATCACAGACACTTGATTCATCTATCCTCGTCTCCCAATCCGTGGACAATCGGGCTTCTCATACTATGGAGTATAGACGAGGAGGAGGTCGTTTTGGAAGATCTAGACCCAAGTGTTCTTATTGTTATAAACTTGGTCACACTCGTGATGTGTGCCATTCTTTACATGGTCGACCAACAAAAAATGCTTATGTTGCTCAGACCGAGCCTACAGGTAACCAGGGATTTTCTGTATCTGAAAGGGAGTATAATGAGTTCCTTAAATATCGAGCAAGTAAGCAGACGTCTCCACAAGTAGCCACTGTTGCTCAGCCTGATACTTCTGTTGCTGGTAATTCTTTTGCTTGTGTTTCCCAGTCTAGTCCTCTTGAACAATGGGTGGTGGACTCAGCTGCTTCTGATCATATCTCTGGTAATAAATCCCTTTTGTCAGATATTACGTATTCACAGTTTCTTCCCAACGTTACCTTAGCTAATGGGTCTCAAACTAAAGCAAAAGGAGTTGGACAAGCAACTCCTCTACCCTCTGTCACTCTAGATTCCGTCCTTTATGTCCCTGGCTGTCCTTTTAATCTTGCATCTGTGAGTCGTTTGACTCGTGCCCTCCATTGTGGAATATACTTTATTGATGACTCTTTTATTATGCAGGACCGCAGTACGGGACAGACGATTGGAACAGGACTTGAATCAGACGGAATCTACTACCTTAACTCCCTTACATCCTCTAAGGCCTGCCTAGCTGCAGATCCTCCAGACCTACTTCACAGTCGTTTAGGACATCCTAGCTTGTCCAAACTTCAGAAGATGGTGCCTCGTTTGTCCAGTTTATCCACATTAGAGTGTGAGTCATGTCAGCTCGGGAAACATACCCGCGCCTCCTTTCCTCGTAGTATTGAGAGTCGTGCAGAGTCTGTTTTTTCTTTAGTTCATTCGGATATATGGGGTCCTAGTAGAGTATGTTCAACCTTAGGATTTCGTTATTTTGTTAGTTTCATTGATGATCATTCAAGATGTACTTGGATTTTCTTAATGAAAGATCGTTCTGAGTTGTTTTCTATATTCCAAAATTTTTGTGCTGAAATTAAAAATCAATTTGGTGTTTCTATTCGCACCCTTCGCAGTGATAATGCCTTAGAATATTTGTCCTCTCAATTTCAGCAATTTATGTCCTCTCATGGAATTATTCATCAGACCTCTTGTCCTTATACCCCTCAGCAAAATGGGGTTGCAGAAAGAAAGAATAGGCACATTATTGAGACTGCTCGCACACTTCTCATTGCATCTCATGTTCCGCTGCGTTTTTGGGGCGATGCAGTTCTCACATCTTGTTATTTGGTTAATCGGATGCCTTCATCTCCCATCCAAAATCAGATTCCGCATGAGGTATTGTTTCCTCAGTCACCCTTATACTCTGTCCCCCCTCGTGTGTTTGGGAGCACTTGTTTCGTTCATAACTTAGCTCCTGGGAAAGATAAGTTAGCTCCTCGTGCTCTCAAGTGTGTCTTCCTTGGTTATTCTCGTGTTCAGAAGGGCTATCGTTGTTATTCACCTGATATTCGTAGGTACCTTATGTCAGCCGATGTCACATTTTTTGAGTCTAAGCCTTTCTTTACCTCTTCTGACCATTCTGACCATCTGGCTATATCTGAAGTTTTACCTATACCGGCCTTTAGGGAGTCTATATCTCCTCCTTCACCTTCCGCTACAGAAGTCTTACCCATTCCGAACGTTGGACCACCTACTGTGGCTCCTCCTAGACTCCATGCACAAGACACTCCACTCTTGACATATCATCGTCGTCCTCGCCCAGCATCCGGCCCGGCTGATTCACTTCCTGCACCTGACCCTGCTCCTACTGCGGACTTGTCTCTTCCGATTGCACTTCGGAAAGGTATACGGACCACCCTTAATCCTAATCCCCATTATATTGGTTTAAGTTATCATCGTTTGTCATCACCCTATTATGCTTTTCTATCTTCTTTGTCCTCTGTTGCCCTCCCTAAGTCTACAGGTGAAGCATTGTCTCATCCAGGGTGGCGACAGGCTATGACTGACGAGATGTCTGCTTTACATGCGAGTGGTACTTGGGAGCTCGTCCCTCTTCCTTCGGATAAATCTACTGTTGGTTGTCGTTGGGTGTATGCAGTCAAGGTTGGTCCAGATGGTAAGGTTGATCGTCTTAAGGCTCGTCTTGTGGCCAAGGGGTATACTCAGATATTTGGGCTTGATTACAGTGATACCTTCTCTCCAGTGGCTAAGATAGCATCAGTCCGCCTTTTTCTCTCTATGGCTGCTGTTCGCCATTGGCCCCTGTATCAGCTGGACATTAAAAATGCATTTTTACACGGTGACCTTGAGGATGAAGTTTATATGGAGCAACCACCTGGGTTTGTTGCTCAGGGGGAGTCTCGTGGCCTTGTATGTCGCTTGCGTCGGTCACTTTATGGTCTAAAGCAGTCTCCTCGAGCCTGGTTTGGTAAGTTTAGCACTGTTATCCAGGACTTTGGCATGACTCGGAGTGAAGCTGATCACTCTGTATTCTATCGGCATTCTGATTCACGTCTCTGTATTTATCTAGTGGTCTATGTTGACGACATCGTTATTACCGGCAATGACCAGGATGGTATTACTAAATTGAAGCAACATCTC
The DNA here is from genome assembly GCA_034376525.1 of Nicotiana benthamiana. Classification (NCBI taxonomy): domain Eukaryota; kingdom Viridiplantae; phylum Streptophyta; class Magnoliopsida; order Solanales; family Solanaceae; genus Nicotiana; species Nicotiana benthamiana. The sequence continues at coordinate 64,368,767 of CM067331.1, read as the reverse complement.
TTTCAACACTTTCAGACTAAGGATCTGGGCACACTAAAGTATTTTCTGGGTATTGAGGTCGCACAGTCTAGCTCTAGTATTGTGATCTCACAACGGAAGTATGCCTTAGATATTCTTGAGGAGACAGGAATGACAGGTTGTAAACCTGTTGACACTCCAATGGATCCGAATTCTAAACTTCTTCCAGGACAGGGGGAGCCTCTTAACGATCCTGAAAGATATAGGCGGTTAGTTGGTAAACTAAATTATCTTACAGTGACAAGACCTGACATTTCCTTTCCTGTGAGTGTTGTGAGCCAGTTTATGGGTTCGCCATGTGATAGTCATTGGGATGCAGTTGTTCGCATTCTTCGGTATATAAAATCAACTCCAGGTAAAGGTTTATTGTTTGAGGATCGAGGCCATGAGCAGATTATTGGATACTCCGATGCTGATTGGGCAGGATCGCCTTCTGACAGACGTTCTACTTCTGGATATTGTGTCTTAGTAGGAGGAAATTTGGTATCTTGGAAAAGCAAGAAACAGAATGTGGTTGCTCGGTCTAGTGCAGAAGCAGAATATCGAGCAATGGCTATGGCGACATGTGAGCTTGTTTGGGTCAAACAGTTGCTCAAAGAGCTGAAATTTGGTGATGTTAGTCAGATGGGACTTGTGTGTGATAATCAAGCAGCTCTTCATATTGCGTCAAATCCAGTGTTCCATGAGAGAACTAAGCACATTGAGATTGACTGTCACTTTATTAGAGAAAAGATACTCTCGGGAGATATTGCTACAAAGTTTGTAAAGTCAAATGATCAGCTTGCAGACATTTTCACCAAGTCCCTCACTGGTCCTCGTATTAACTACATATGTAACAAGCTCGGTACATATGATTTATATGCACCAGCTTGAGGGGGAGTGTTAGAAGTCTAACTGTATTAGAAGTCTAGTCTAAACTGTATTAGGAGTAGGCTAGGTTATGTGTATTATATATAGGGCTCATTGTATCATGTTTACATATCAAATATATATTCTTCTCCCGTGCTTTCTCACATATAGAATGATGCTGGTTGGTAGCATATACTATATTTGGCAAGAAAGGAATGCTAGAGTCTTTCAAGAAACACATAGGACTGCTGAAACAATTACTAAAAGCTTAACACAAGATATACATTTGTAGAGGAAATGTAAAGAAATGTCTGAAAAGAAAACTAATTGAATTGAACTCCTATCCTACTGTTTAGGAAATGTATAGATAGAGAGCAGGGAGATCAGAGAAAAGGAAGAAGTAGCTTAGTCTGGGTCTTATGTCCAGAACAAGCTATAGCAAAGCAGTGTAAAATATTACTTGGTAATAAAAGTTTAGTTACCAAAAAAAGTTATCAAGTAATAATATCTCCAATATAGCTATCTCGCAGCAATTTCAAGAGAAATTTGATGCCCAAAAAAAAAGAGCCTTTATGCTTAAGCCAAAAGCTTTTTTACATGGTTAAAAGTAAGACCTTCAGAAAGACAATTTGTGTGATAGAAGTAAGAGCTTCAGAAATTATATGGAATATACACAGTTATTGATGACACCATTAGAGGAACTATGATATCCTACTCAATGTGCTGGCCAAGGGGCTTTTCCCAGAGTAATGATATGATGATATATCACTCACCATCAAACCTAGAGTCTTTGAAGCACTAGGGATGCGCCTCATTGTGCTTATAATTCTAACAACTATAGACACAGAGGAGTAGGAATACAAATTTATTCCAAAACTATAACTTCATATACAACAGGTGACCTGATACCTGGAGAATATTGCTCTCTAATTGATTACTCGATTGCATGGGGAAAGTCCGAGAATTGCAGCTCTCTAGCCTGGGCACGAGTTGATTAAGAACCTCATTTGAGTTTGAATTGCATTTGAGCAGATCTTCAAACTCTCCTACATAGAAATGATCACTCCATTTCAGCCTGTCGACTTGTGAAAATTCCTCGGAACCAATGGAGCATATTTCCATTACAAGCAACCGCTGCACATCACTAAACTTTCAATAAGGTAAAACAAATATATAGATCATAGAAGGTTTGTACCAATAACGTGAAAAATGCCTCACTGTGGCGGAGAAGATGAAAAAATCACCTTTATATTCATTTCTGACACAAACATCTGGACCAGCTCCAATGCCAGTTTCTCTGAAGTCATTAGAAAGGAAATTTGTAAATATGAAGTGCTAAGCAGATTAGTAAATAAAAGGAGAAGCTAGTTATCAGTTTAAGACAAAAAGGAAGCCAAGGTATAACTCCTTCTATTGATTGTTTAATGGGACACTCTCCATCCCGATATCTCAAGTCTATGCGTATTTTATCCACCCCTAAAGCAATATTTTATAGTTAACCAAGGAGATTAAGGGTGACTGCGGAATGTCGCCGGGCCAGGCAGAAGAGATATCATGTGATCACCAAAACCTTACAACCAGGGAGGGGAAACAAAAAATCCTGACGACTCAAACTCAAAATTGAGCTCTAGCAACTTAAACCACATTGATGACCAGATTTGCTTAGGTTTTATGTGATTACTTCTTTTCTTTTGATAAGTAGGTTTTATATGGCTACTTCTGTTGTTGGACCATGATATTCCATTTGAACTCGTCTCAGGCCAATAACATTTGTAATACACTAGAGCAAAAGGTTTAATGAAGCTTTGTGATACCCTTGTACTACTAACTAAGCAGACAATAAACTTAACACTCATTGATTAGCTGGGACTACGAATTAACATATGATAACCTTTTAACAAAACATTGACAAATCTCTGCAGGAATTCCTAGTAGTGGGACAGTCTGCAACTTGCAAGGATTTTAAAGGCATACCAAAATCAAAGATTGACCAAAAGGTGAAAACAGGAATTCCATCACTATCACCAGTGTCATTCTGATCTCCAGGGAACAAAGAAAACTCAGCAAGTGCACTGCCATTTGATCCTTTGCGGTAACACCTCATAGATTTGGAAACATTGACCATCTGAGTTACAACAGCCACCTGCAGACAGCTAACTACTACAACAACAACAACAACAATCCAGTATAATCCCACTTAATGGGGTCTGGGGAGGGTAGTGTGTACGCAGACCTTACCCTACCACTGCCCTTGGGTAGAGAGACTGTTTCCAAATAGACCCCCGGCATCCTTCCCTCCAAGAACTTCCCACCTTGCTCTTGGGGAGGCTCTAACTCGCAACCTCTCGGTTGGAAGTGGGGGTTGCTTACCATCAGAGCAAACCCTCTTGTCTTTAATTGCTTCTTAGTAATTGTTAATAATTGCTCCTTTCTTCTTCTCCGCCCTTCATTTTAATTGCTAATTTACTAAATATATGGAGTGATTAAACCAAGGTACTCCTTAGCCTACTTCGTAATGAGACTAACTTTTGGCAAAACATCAGAATGCTGTGCTCTTGGTCCAATGGCTACTATAACACAGGGAAAGCGATATGTGTGTTTACCTTTACAAAAGGTGGTGCCCCTGGGGTAGGCGATCGGTAGAATGTTCCAGCCATGGGACATTTCATCGGAGGATGTGAAGACTTAGGCTTTGAAGGCGCAGGTGGCGGAAGTGCAGGAGCTGCTGGAGCCGCAGGAGCAGGGGCACTTGCAGGAGGCAACTGTGGTTGATAAAAACCCTGCTGAACAGAAGGTGGGGCCATAGCAACAGGTGGCTGGGGCAATGCCGCCTTCTTCCTTTTAAGGATTTCACAATCCTTTTGCTTCAGCTGCAGTTCCACAATATCCCTCGAATCTAGGCAATAAACAGGCATGGCAGTTTCATAGAAGTCACTGCAACTAAGGGTATTAAACGGGCCGGGTCAGCCCGGTTCCGGACCGGCCTAGACCGGTTAAAGGAGGTTGGGTTGGGTTAGGGGGCCGCACGGGTTGTTCCGTTTATATTTTAAATACCGGTTACCCGGATCGGTACAACCCGTTAGATGAACAGTGCCGTTAAACCGGTTAACCGGCCCGGACCGGATCGCCCCATACTGGTTTAATGGTAAGTTTTTTTGTTTTTAATTTTTTTTTTGGGAGCTTTACATACCTGTCTAACTTTTAAAAACATAATAGTGGTATATTCTAGTATTAATATTTTATATCTTACACATACCATGAATATATACCAATTATTGTATACTAATTAACATAATTTAAAATTATCGGAATTTAACATAGTATGATACATGTAATAATAGTGGAATACTTTTGTCACTTTTTTGTATATTTTTCAGTGGAAATTGGTTTGAGTATATATTTTATAAGTCTTGATTATACCATGCATATATATTTTATACGTATTTAAAATGAAAGAAATATAATTTAAATCATATAGGAGTATTATATAAGGTAAAATACCGGATCCTAGGTTATAAAAAATATAATGTATATATTTAGGGTATAAATGCTCAAATCATAGAATATGATGGTAACATATTAGTTTTAAAATATGCATATATATGTGTTACTTTAAGATTTTAAAACAATTTGTGTTATTTTAAAATTATTAGACGCATTGCTTATGTTTTAGTTTGTTAAATAAATTTTAATTATTATTAATTTATTATGCATGAAAATTTAATTTTACTATTTTTTTGTTAATTTACTTTTTAAATGCAAACTATAATTTTGTAATTTTGAAATAAATGTAGCACTCGCAATTTATAAGTGCAATTTTTTCCCATTTGTATTAATATAACATACAATAGTTATAAAAAATAAAAAAATAAAAAAATACACTAAACTCGGCCCGCCCGACCCCCTCAACTCGTAACCCTTACGGTTCTATTTTTACCCGGATGAACCCAAACCCGTTAAACCCATTAAGTCCCAACCAGTAACCGGCCCGGACCATAACTCGTACGGGTCCAAAAAAAAAAGCCAACCCAGCCCGGCTCGACCCACCCGTTTAACACCCTTAACTGGAACTAAGAAAGTAACATGCCAGTATACCAGACTCCTAAACGATCAAAGCTTCAATATAGTCATATAAGGAGTAACATCCATGCCTAAGAAGGAGCTAACTAAAGGAGAGAACAAGAACCAAGTCTCGATGATAAAACACTTGGCAATTGGTTTCTGTCAATGAGTGAATGACACGCAAACAACTAAGAACTATATATACATGTCCTGATTCAGTCTTGATTTTTGCACCATTGACTAAAAGTACTCTAGACCCCAGCTTCCCAGGATACCAAAACTTTTGCAATTTGTATGCTGACACCTAACGACAGAGGCGAATCCAGAATTTTAAGCTTATGGGTTCCTATAACAATCTCAAGTTAATCTAGATGATATCTTTTGCATAGGCCCTGTTTTAATGAATTTTTTAATACAAATACAGGGCCTATGCAAAAGTTAATGGTTCACGGGAACCCGTAATGTTTGCGCTAGGTCCGCCCCTGCCTAGCAATATATATACACTTCACAACAACAACAACAACAACAACCCAGTAAAATACCACTTGGAGGCTATTTCTGAAAGATCCTTCGCTCAAGAAGAAGAAAATAAACAATAGACAATAGACAATGGGTCAGTGACAGCAACAGAAGCTAGAAAAATAATATCAGCATCGTAAGAAACAGAAAATTGATGGAAAAGCAATAACAATAACCAGTAATAATGCCACAGAATAGTGTGGAAACTACATAAACCGTGTGGAAACTACATAAACCACTAATGACCCACGGCGAAACATTACCAGCCTAGCCCTGCCCCAGCACAAACGTGGAAAAATGCTCGAGTCCCTCCAAACCTACAATCCTAATGCTCGGCCTCCACACCTTCCTATCAAGAGCCATGTCCTCAAAGATCTGAAGTTGCGCCAGGTCCTGCCTGATCACCTCACCCCGATACTTCTTAGGCTACCCTCCACCTCTTCTCATACTTACCAATGTCAACTGCTCACACCTCCTAACTAGGGCATCTATGTTTCTCCTCCACATGTGCCCGGACCACCTAAGCCTCGCTTGCAGCATCTTGTCGTCCATGGGAGCCACCCCCACCTTCCCCGGAATATCTTCATTCCTAATATTATCCAGCCTAGTGCACCCCCACATCCATCTCAACATCCTCATCTATGCCACTTTCATCTTTTGGGTGTGAGAATTCTTGGTTGCCCAACACTCAACCCCATACAACATGGACGGTCTAACAACTGCTCTATAGAACTTGCCTTTAAGTTCCGATGGCACTTTCTTATCACACAAGACTCCAGATGCTAACATCCATTTCCCCCATCCCACTGCTATACGACGCGTGACATCCTCGTCAATCTCCCTATCCCCTCGATAATTGACCCAAAGTACTTGAAACTTCCTATCTTGAGCATGACTTGTGAGTCAAGCCTCACACTCATGTCTGCTTCTCCTGACGCATCGATGAAGTTACACTCCAGACATTATGTCTTAGTCCTACTCAACTTGAAACCTTTATATTCAAGGGCCTATCTCCAAACCTCCGACCTCTCACTAACGTCGCCTTGAATCTCATCAATCAGAACTATATCATCAGCGAACAACATACACCTTGGCACCTCCTGTTGAATATGGTGTGTTAGTTGATTCATTGCCAGAAAAATAACAATGAGCTGAGCACAAACCCTTGGTGGAACCCCATAATAACTGGAAAGTGCTTCGAGTCACCTCCCACAGTCCTAACCCTAGTATTAGCTCCCTCATACATGTCCTTTATCACTCTAATGTAGGATAACAACACACCTTTCACCTCCTGGCATCTTCAAAGAACCTCTTTAAGAACTTTGTCATACGCTTTCTCTAGGTCATTAAACACCATGTGCAAATCCTTGTTCCTATGCATATACTGTTCCACCAACCTCCTGATAAGGTGGATAGCTTCCGTACTAGAACAACCCAGCATGAACACATCACAGTAAATACTTTATCTAATATCTAAAACTTTTTGACCCTATTTGGGTCAAAAAGTACTTCATGTCTGGTTGCTAATATAGGGAAAAGTTCTATCTACTTTAGAGGAGTTAGAGATGACATCCAACAAGAGATATTAACACTGTTGGGCTTCTCAAAGGGTATCCTCCCAGTGAGATACCTGGGGGTACCTTTAAGCATTAAAAGAATGACATTGCTATAATATCACCATTACTTGAGAAGATGGTAGGGAGAATCCAGTCTTGGACTACTAATTTCCTAACCTACGCTGGAAGAGTCCAACTTATCAAAACCATCCTATTCTCCATCCAAGTGTAATTGAAAGCATTTTATAGAAAGTTCATATGGACAGGAAATGTGCATAATACAAGGAAGACACTTATAGCTTGGGAAAGACTGTGTTGTCCAAGGGTAGCAGGTGGCTTGAAATTGCTGGATATAATAGGCACATGGAGTTGTTGTTGTACACACTACCTATGGGTAGGGGTAAGGTCTGCGTACACAGTACCCTCCCCAGACCCCACTAAGTGGGATTATACTGAGTTGTTGTTGTTGTTGTTGTTGTAATAGGCACATGGAACAAAGCTGCAATGTGCAAGCTACTATGGAATTAGTGCAAGAAAAAGGACAAATAATTGGTGCAATGAGTCCATACATACTATGAAAAATATAATCCTGGATGGGGAACTGAACTAAAGCAGGCCTCTTGGGTGATTCAAAAAAAATTTACAGCCAAGAAGTATTATGCAGAAGCTGGATACAAGAGGTAACGTACTATTTTTACAATAGTTATACAAAATACAAAAAAAAAATTAAAAAATATACTAAACCCTGCCCGCCTGACCCCCAACCTTACGGTTCTATTTTTACCCGGATGAACCCGAACCCGTTAAACTCATTAAGTCCAAACAGTAACCGGCCCGGGCCATAACCCGTAAGGGTCCAAAAAAAAAAGCCAACCCAGCCCGGCCCGACCCACCCGTTTAACACTCTTAACTGGAACTAAGAAAGTAACATGCCAGTATACCAGACTCCTAAGCGATCAAAGCTTCAATATAGTCATGTAAGGAGTAAGATCCATGCCTAAGCAAGAGCTAACTGAAGGAGAGAACAAGAACCAAGTTTTGATGATAAAACACTTGGCAATTGGTTTCTGTCAATGAGTGAATGACACGCAAACAACTAAGAACTATATATACATGTCCTGATTCAGTCTTGATTTTTGCACCATTGACTAAAAGTACTCTAGACCCCAGCTTCCCAGGATACCAAAACTTTTGCAATTTGTATACTGACACCTAACGACAGAGGCGAATCCAGAATTTTAAGCTTATGGGTTCCTATAATAATCTCAAGTTAATCTAGATGATAAAATTTGCATAGGCCCTATTTCAATGAATTTTTTAATACAAATACAGGGCCTATACAAAAGTTACTGGTTCACGGGAACCCGTAATTTTTGCGCTAGGTCTGCCCCTGCCTAGCAATATATATACACTTCACAACAACAACAACCCAGTAAAATTACACTGGGAGGCTATTTCTGAAAGATCCGCCGCTCAAGAAGAAGAAAATAAACAATAGACAATAGACTATGGGTCAGTGACAGCACCAGAAACTAAAAAAATAATATCAGCATCGTAAGAAACAGAAAATTGATGGAAAAGCAATAACAATAACCAGTAATAATGCCATAGAATAGTGTGGAAACTACATAAACCGTGTGGAAAATACATAAACCACTAATGACCCACGGCGAAACATTACCGGCCTAGCCCTGCCCCAGCACAAACGTGGAAAAATGCTCGAGTCCCTCCAAACCTACAATCCTAATGCTCGGCTTCCACACCTTACTATCAAGAACTATGTCCTCAGAGAATTGAAGTTGCGCCAGGTCCTGCCTGATCACCTCACCCCGATACTTCTTAGGCTACCCTCCACCTCTTCTCATACCTGCCAATGTCAACTGCTCACACCTCCTAACTAGAGCATCTATGTTTCTCCTCTGCATGTGCCCGGACCACCTAAGCCTCGCTTGCAGCATCTTGTTGTCCATGGGAGCCACCCCCACCTTCCCCGGAATATATTCATTACTAATATTATCCAGCCTAGTGCACCCCCACATCCATCTCAACATCCTCATCTATGTCACTTTCATATTTTGGGTGTGCGAATTCTTGGTTGCCCAACACTCAACCCCATACATCATGGTCGATCTAACAACCGCTCTATAGAACTTGCCTTTAAGTTCCGATGGAACTTTCTTATCACACAAGACTCCAGATGCTAGCATCCATTTCACCCATCCCACTGCTATACGACGCGTGACATCCTCGTCAATCTCCCCATCCCCTTGATAATTGACCCAAAGTACTTGAAACTTCCTATCTTGAGCATGACTTGTGAGTCAAGCCTCACACTCATGTCTTCTTCTCCTGACGCATCGATGAAGTTACACTCAAGACATTATGTCTTAGTCCTACTCAACTTGAAACATTTATATTCAAGGGTCTATCCCCAAACCTCCGACCTCTCACTAACGTTGCCTCGTATCTCATCAATCAGAACTATATCATCAGCGAACAACATACACCTTGGCACCTCCCGTTGAATATGGTGTGTTAGTGGATTCATTGCCAGGAAAAATAATAATAAGCTGAGCACAAACCCTTGGTGGAACCCCATAATAACCGGAAAGTGCTCCGAGTCACCTCCCACAGTCCTAACCCTAGTATTAGCTCCCTCATACATGTCCTTTATCACTCTAATGTAGGATAACAACACACCTTTCACCTCCTGGCATCTTCAAAGAACCTATTTAAGAACTTTATCATACGTTTTCTCTAGGTCATTAAACACCATGTGCAAATCCTTGTTCCTATGCATATACTGTTCCACCAACCTCCTGATAAGGTGGATAGGTTCCGTACTAGAACAACCCAGCATGAACACTTCACAATATCTAAAACTTTTTGACCCTATAAATTCAAGCCAACCTGTGCGCACCTCAACTATTCCTAGTATTTTTTGCCTCCGATCCATTCGGATTTGAACCTGAGACTTTCTTAAAGTGCTTAAGCCCTAAAGCTCGGTGTTAAGGAGTGTTCACTTTCACTTATGGGTTCTGTCTTTCATGGCATGGCAACATATATGTATATAGCTTACATCTAGTTTTCCATTCTTTGTTTGTGTATTGTAGTTATATTTTATTGCATTACTTCATTGGTGCTTTTCTTAGCGATGCTTAAAAAACTTTGGTGCTTCTTTATTCTTTTGGCTTTTGATTACTATTCTCCTCCCACTTTGACAACTAACCACACCCTTGGGCGCTAACACAATTATATTTGGAGTCATTTTTTTATTCATACGTAGTGGTAATGCGTTTTTTAGCTATAAAAGTAATGATTTACAGTATCTTTAAGCAAGTTCCTACTTGTAATTTTATTCAAACGTGTGCTTGAAGTTTACCTTTGGGAGAGATGTGAATTGACTACAGAAGTGGCATATGATCGAGCAGTGGAGGATAAGGAAAACCATTGCGTCCGCAGAGCACCCAACTTAGACCATTGGTTTCTCAGGTTTCGTTGCGCCGCCGGTCTCCATCGCCGTATATCTTGAGCGGATAACGGCGTCGAAGGCGTTGTTGGCGGCGCCGGATATTTCACGGCCGGACTTTGAATAGTCCGGTCCGTGGCTACATCGGAGGAAGCCGGAAAGGTAATAAGTGTCGGCGACGGCGCCGGAGCAATTGAAGAGACGAATTTGGACTCCATTGTTGTGACAGACTGATGACTAAGGTACTAGTAAACTGGTAGACTGTAAAAGTGGTCATTCAGCACCTTTAATTTTAGAAAGTTAGCACTTAGATCCCTCGGTTAGTCAAATTGTCACTATAACAACGCCCTAGTGAAACCTTAAAAAATAAAGAGAAATTTTAATAAAGCACTATTTTTTTGTAGTAACTAGTATTTATAGATAGCATTTGCTATATTATGGATTATAAATACATTTTCTATGGTTATAAGATGTATTTGATGTATTTAAGCTATTATATTTATGAATACAGTAGCAAAAATATGCGTGAATCAGGGAAGTCCAGCTAATCAGTTGTTGTATTCGAGTGTGCTCGACTGTATTCATGGAGTGGAACATGTGATTATATCTAGACAGATTATTGTATTCGACTGTATTCACGACATGCAATAGGGGATTACACTGTTTTTAAAACGGAAAGTAAATCAATTAATATAATGGACTCCTAATATAACTCAATAAACTCAATTATACATATAAATTTAATATTTTTCAGCTATAAAAAAGATTCTCACATACCTAAAAAATATAGCAATCTTCAGAGAAATTATATAATACATCTGAACACATAAATTATATTAATTAAAAAAACATATGAATACATTCATGGCATATAGCGAGATAGTGAATACAATGAAATACAGTGAGAAAAAAAGACACTGAATACAATGAAATACAACGAGATACATTGAATTACAATGAAAAAAAGATAGTGAATTCAATGAAATACTTAAAAATCTAGCGAGATACAATGAAATGCTCTTAAAAAAGGCAACAATATCTTCAATTTGGTCAACCCCAAACTTCAGATGACCTATTTTAATCGACGATTTTTCGCCGACCCATCGGATTCCGACCATGATTCCATAAGCAGCAATGAGAGAAAGAAGAAGAAAATAAGAAAAATCGTTGAACAAGAAATTGCTAGAATCTATTATGCATCTGAAGAAGTTAAAGTCCCATAGCTGAATTGCTAGCACCCGTTGGTAACGAGTCGAAAGAAATTGCTAGCATCCACTGAAGAAGAAATTGCCAAGAAGTTAGAGTCCCCAAAAAATCATGTTGATTATAAAGAAGAACAATCTACTTCCGAAAACAATCAAAATCGAAAAGGAAGAAGAAGAAGAAGAAATATACTGGAGTTGGCCATAGAAACTTTGTTTCCTTCATTAGGGTCAAGCCAGAGAGGCAGCGTATTTTATGAGAGAGAGGGCAACGTATTTTATGGTTTAAGGGTAGAAGGTGATCATAAACAGGTTATAACGACTTCACCGGACGTTTTTCCTTTTAGATCCCTGTTCCCCCAAATAAAACCTCTCGTACTTGCTTCAGCTAATTTATGACTTGCGGAGATGGTTAGTTCGGGAGTTGGAAGAGTTTTGAGTGAAATATGTCCAATTATTTTTGTTAAGGATTCTCTTAAAAGACCAAGTTTGACTTCGGTCAATTTTTTTTTGGGAAAATGGACCTCGACTCGTGATTTGACGGTCCCAAAAGGTCCGTGAAAACATATGGAACCTGGGCATATGCCCAAAATCAAATTCTGAGGTCCCTAGCCCGAGTAATGAATTTTTATTGAAAATTGTTAAATTGAAATCCTAAGAGTTTAATAAAGAGGAAAAATGCTTGATCACATCGATATCGGGCCCATATGTTGGTTTCGGAGTCCGTTACAGGTTCGGTGTAATATTTTAGTACTGTCTGTGAAATTTGGTGAGAAACGGGACTAGTTTGACGTGATTCAGACGTTCGGTTAAAAAGATAGGAATTTGGGTGTTCTTGAGGATTTCATGCATTTTGATGTTAAATCCATAGTTTTAGGTGTTAATTAGGCGATTTGATTGCTTGAGCAAGTTTGCACATTATTGTAGAACTTGCGTTAGTGTTCGGAGTGGAGCCTCGAGGGCCCAGGTGAGATTCGGGCATGGTTTGAGGTAAGAAAATACAGTAGTTTTGCTAGTATTTTTTTGTTGATGCTGCAGGTTTCGCGATTGCAAGATGGCCATCGCAATTGCAATAAATTCTTTGTATTTGCAATATTGGCCGAGCTGGACAGTGTTCGCATTTCCATTTCTTCGCATTTGTGAACCCAACATGGTCCGCATTTACGACTCATTCATCACATTTGCGATCGAGGCAGGCTAGGACTCAGTTCGCATTTGCGAACCTTTTGTCGCAATTGCGAGCCTGGTGGCGCAAATGCGACATCAGAGGACTGGTCAGAGCTTTTAAAAAATGGGACTTAGGGCATTTATTTCATTTCTACTCTACACTTGGATGATTTGAGAGCTTCCAAAGAGGGAATTTCAACATAGCATTGTGAGGTAAGTTATTTCCATTCATCCTTAGTTTAAATACATGTATATTAGGTAGATTAAACACACAAAAAAACTAGGTAAAATCAAAGGGGTTAGAGTTAGACCTAGGATTTTAATAAAACTAAAATTTAACTACGAAATTTGTTATGAAATGAAGTAGCAATCATATATTATTGATCCTTACGTAGTAGAGAACAACTTTCTTCGAAAAATTTTGAAATCCGGGCACGTGGGTCTGAGGGCAGTTTTGTCAAATTTTCGTTCGGGTTAGGAATTATTATAAATTAGACTGTAATGAGTAATTGAAAATATATTAATGGGTTTATATAATTATTGTCTAGTTTTGGAATATTTTTTCATCGATTTGAGTATTCGAAAGGGCGTGGAATGCCGGTTATAGAACTTCAGAGCGAGGTAAGTCTCCTTTTTAACCTTGTAAGAGGGAAATGTTCCCATAGATGAATTAATTGGTTATGTGCTCCTATTTGTGGGGGCTACATATGCACGAGGTGACGAGAGTCTGTGCGTAGCTACTATTATGTTTAAGTCCAGGTAGTCTAGGACCCAAAAGCATGTTATACTTGAAATATTTGTAAACTTATTGGTCGCTTGAAATGCTTAAATCACATCAAAACAGTAAATGAATTTCAAAAGGATTAAACATCATTTTCTTAACCGTTAAAGAGAATTGCTATTTCTTTGGGTAGTTATCTTTCCCTGATGAAATCTTAATTGTTTGTTTGAATGAATGTTTCTACGTGTACCTGCATCGCATGAATGATTCGCGAGCGGGGTAATAGATGCATCTATGGTTCGAACCGTTCGATCCTCGGCAATACAGAATTTACTTTTATGTTGGATTGGACCATACGTCCCACGATGGTTATTTGCGCATGCTAGTATTTATGTCTTGAACTTATTAAAGTTGTTATTGCCTCTTCATGGCTTGAAAGTATTTGGATGAATAATGGAAAGAAATTTTTTTGGAAATTTCCTATAAACGAATTAATTGTTTACTTGTTTCCTTATATTGGATTAAAAATTATGCTTATAGAAATTTACGATTTAATGTATTATTGACATCATTATTGGACCACTAGTAAGTGTCAAAGTCGACCATCTCGTCTATACTTTTTCGAGATTAGACGGGATACTCATTGAATACATTATTTCCGTACTCATAATACACTTCTGTGCATTTTTGTTGCACGGGTTTAAACATGGCTAGAGACTTATTGGCATAGCGTCATGGTTGACATGGAGACTAGGTGAACTGTATTTCCTCGAGGCGAGCCACAACTAGTATAGTCTCTCTCAGGATCCTACTTACTTTTTTTCCAATTGTATTCCGGATAGCTGTTGTACTTTATTTGTTTTCTTTTTATTTTATTCATAGAAATTGCTCATGTACTTATGACACCAGGTTCTAGGATGTATTTTGGTTTGTTCGGAATATTAAAAGCTGTTTAAATACTTCATTATTTATTCAGATGAATATACTGAGTATTGTTTTAATCGTATAAAAAAAATATTTTCTAAATTATTAAAACAAGATTTTAATTAAGTTTTTCAGTTGGCTTGCATGACAGCAGTATCCGGCGCCACCACGACCCTTAGTGGATTTTGGATCGTGACATAGATATTTAGTTATAAAAATTAAAAAGTAATTATAAAATATAAATTTTTAAAATAATATTTATTTAAAATAAATAAAATATCAACCTTTAATATAGAAAGTAACTGATAAATAAGAAAATTACAAACACAAGTAACCCCAATAAGAGAAGTAGTAATACTTTTCCAATTTAAGAAGAACAATAGATTCAAATTCATTAGTCTAGACATCCAACTTTGGTGACCGATTACTATATCAATTTTTTATTATCTAGAATAAATTGGCAAAATATTTTTAGAAAGGAAAAAGATCAAAACTATCCCTTAACTATCAAAAATGGAACAACCATAATTAGGGGTGATCATTTGAGTTCAAATCCATTTAACTCGCTTAACTTATTCAGAGATTAATGAGTTGGGCTAAAATATTTTAGCTATTCGGTCAATTTGGGTTGAGCCCAAGTTAATCAATTATTTTTTATAGTCTATTCTAACTTATTAAGTAGCCCAAATACAACCATAAAACTCACCAAAACAAAGGGATCTCAACCCAACTTATCTAAGAATTGACTTAATTGCCCCAATCTAGAAATCATAGTCTATAACTGAATTGGGATGAAATTCAAAAATAGCCATATTTACATGTGGTAATTGAAAAATAGGCACAATTTTAAAGTAATCAAAATTTAGCTACTTTTCATGTAAAGATAAATCTGAACGAAAACACTGTTTAAAATTCGAAAAATATCCCAACATAATATACCGTAGTTCGAATTTTTTTTCATGTGAACTTCCAGCATATATACTGGTGTTCCAGCATAATATACTAGTCCACTATAAGATGCTGGAAGTTCATAGAGAGATGCTTCAATCTCAGTATATTATGCTAGAACTTTCTATGTGATGGGATAAGGTTTCCATACACACTACCCAGATCCCATTGTATACTGGAATTCCAGCATAATATACTGAAAGTTCATACAAAGGTGCACTAATCTCCAGTATATTATGCTAAAATTTTTCGTGTTGCAGTAAAATAGTAGCTATTTTTTAATAACTTTACAAACGTTGACTAATTTTCAATTACCAATTCGAAAACTAGCTGGCCCATGCTATTTATACATATGAAATTTGGTCCTAGATTTGCCCACACCGTTAGCCTAATGGCTCGAATCTACCAAACAAAAACCAATGGATTGCCATATCAAATTGTAACACACTTAAAAAAGAGAAATTTTCACAAACCACTATTGTTTAGTGGTTATTAATTTCCTATAGCTATCGTTTACTAAATTACTCTTATAGCTATATTTTCAATTGTTATAAACTGTATTCGATGTATTTTGCTACTGTATAACTGAATACAGTAGCAAATCTCGCGAAAAACAAGGGAATCCAGCTAAGGAGAGAATGTACTCGACTGTATTCGCGAGTTGTATTCATAAATATAGTAACGTATATCTATGTAAAAGAGGTCCTTTCATTTGTTTAAAAACGATAAGTGAATCAATTAACGCGATAGACTCCTAATATAACTCAACTAACTCAATTATAACGCGAATAATTTGTAATATATATATATATATATATATATATATATATATATATATATATATATATATATATATATATATATATATATATATATATATATATATATATAAAAAAATATATATATATATATATATATATATATATATATATATATTGTATATTGTATATATAATCATATGTATTTGTATGAGCAATAAAGAAAGGCAGGATTAAATCCCTAGAGATTGCTCTGTTTTAAGGTATTTTTCGGTTGAGAATATTCTATAATTGGAAATACAAATTATTCGTGTTATAATTGAGTTAGTTGAGTTATATTAGGAGTTTATCGCGTTAATATATATATATATATATATATATATATATATATATATATATATATATATATATATATATATATATATATATGATATTGTATTTTGAATGGAATATTTTTGTAAAATAGTTTGTAAAAATAATTTTATATAGTTATTAATATTACTACTTTCCAATATATTTAAAACTTTACACATAATATGAGAAAAGTTTTTGAGGTTTTTTTTATTGTAAAGATAGAAATTATTTTTTCCCATGAAAAGAAGGTTATCTTTTTATCATTTTAAAAATTAAGCGCACGGAAATTTCTACTCTATATGAGATTAGAAAAATATGAAGTAGAGAAAATATATATATTTTTACATGGATATTTTAAATAAAAATAGATGTATTTATTTTATGTGGTACTACATAATCATGATAGTAAAATATATAAAATATATTAAAAATAAATATTATTTTAAGTAAGTTGAGATAATCTTTAATTATACAAGTAATTAATTAAAAAGTGGGATAAAATTTACCCCGATGTGGCAATTATCCTTTACAAATGACTAAGCATTAAAGATTGAGAGATGTCCACATTTAGGCGTCAATTTAGGTAGCTTCAAGTTATTCATTAGAAGATAATATCTATTCATTGTCTTTTGGTTAAATTTAGTTCATAGAAGTCATTTTTCAAGTCTGGAGCCTCGATTTATAAAAAGAGCTCTTTCGTTTCTTTTGTAATGAGGGGTCAAACTCATTTAAAGAAGGCTCTTATTAGAATAGTTCTTTTGTTCATTGGAAGTGTCCTAAAACCCAATTAGATTTATTTAGTGCTTCCTTAACTCATTTAATTGGAAATATTATATATGCGACATGAACTGAACAAGAAAACGTATAATTTTTAGAAATGATTTATTCATAGAAATATTAGTGGGTTTTATGTTCTTAATATCCTATATGTCAAAAACCGAACATAACTGGTTGGTTTAGTTTCGACTAAAGAAAGTCAAACCAAAACCAAACGAACTTTACATTATATATATAGAAATTTTAGATATATTTAATATATAAATATAATTATTGCGCTATGAAGAATTTACTGGAAAAAAATTAAAAAACCCCCGAATAATCCGAAAATACGAGATTGAAAAGCTCGAGTTTTATTGGTTTCTTTTGGTCTTTAAATTTAATAGCCCGACACAATTGGTTTGATTTGATAATTGCAAATTCCGAACCAGCCCGACCTATGTACACCCCTACTTCTTGCATGTGATCACTTTTGGTAGAATTCTTAGTATGCATAACTTGAGAAACCCGCAATTTAAGGTTTTATATTTATTATAAATAAATATTTTAAAAAAAAATTATTTTCTATAGCTACCTCTTAGGTTTTATAGAAAATTATTTATTTATGGTCACTTCCTACCGTTAAGCCTTTAAATTCTCAGTAGTTCCCAAGCCGTGAAGTCGGAATAAGCGCTGAAGTTTAAGCATCAGATCCACTAGTCAGCTAAGCCTTTGAAGGCTGAGGATAGCCGGATTTTGGGATAGGATCTCCCCCGCCTGATATGGTGTGAGACACAGGAAGTGAAGCATGAAATTGGCGACAAGTATGCACCTGTCCCATAAATCAATTCTTTAATAGTGTCCTGGCTTGGTTACTTGTCACCAGGAAGCATATCAGCAGATGCAGTTGATTCTCTCTGATATGAAAAGTCGTATATTTAGATTGTTCGTCCATATGAAATAATTCAAATTCTTTGTATACATTGTGAAATATTTTTCTCTCTCCTAGTTTCTATTTTTTTTCTCACACACTAATACCGTATAGTATATAACTTTGCTAAACCCACAATCTCTCTCCCGACCCATTATCTTCCTACGAATACAACCACCATTATCAACTAATTAATCTCCATTTTTTCTCTCAAATTTGAGCACTTATGGATTGGTTCCACAAATAACAATTGATGTTAATTTACTCTGTCAAAGATATGGTGCCCTCCTTGATTATGCTACGCGGAAAATAGACGTTGATGCCATAAGTAACAACGAAACACCCACAAAGATTGTTAGACGAATGACATTCACATACTTATATGAAGATGGTTTTAGAATATTTATCGCTGAATATAGCAGATAGTTTTTTGAATATTGTTTTGGTAAATATGGTTTTCTGTTAAGAACAACTTATGTATTCACTTTATGCAATGTATTCAAAATATTTATTTAATAGTTTATAATTTCAAAGCTTCACTTTGTTTTATTGTTTTGTGCAACAGTATATACTCAGCACTTTGTATTCATATGTATTCAGCAAATGTATATATGTATTCAAATGTATCTGCAGTATGTATTCATATGCATTCAAAATATATATGTAGTATGTATTCATCAATTTATTGAAAATAATCCTTTAGTAAACTGCGGAATGTATTCCTCAAATGTGTGTGAGTGTGTGTGTGTGTGTATATATATATATATATATATATATATTCCACTATATATTAAGCATTATGTATTCAGCAAATTATAGTGTATATATATTAAATTTTGTATTCATATGTATTTAAATATATTTATAATATGTATTCATATGCATTCTACTATTCATATGTGTCACACCGCAAATCTGGGAAGGCGTGACTGGCACCCGATGCCTCACTGGCTCGAGCGAACCACTCTGCAACAACTTTTTTTCTTTGTAACTATCATTGGCCAACATGACCGCAACTCATAATGTATAATTATAAGTGGGCAATACTGCATTAATGAACCATCTTTCGTAAAACATATGGGCTGTCAAGGCCTCTGACATACTGTAAAAACTGAACCTCTGTCTACAAAGCCTCTAAGATTATCTAACTTCAAATGAGACAGGGTACCGACCTACCCATAAATTTGTAGTAAAACTCCGACATCATGACTCATAGACTCTGTTGCACTCCAAATGAGTTTCTTACCGATCCTTCGCTAAATATGGATCTCGTCTACTATGAGGGCTCGTCAAATTGATTATTTATACCTGCATGCAAGAATGTAGCGTCCTCAACAAAAGGACGTCAGTACGAATAGTGTATCGAGTATGTAAGGCATGTAAATTAGTATATAAAGGACGTGAAGAAACATGGAGTAAAGGACTCAATCTATATGTCTGGATAGTTCTGTAAATCATGAAATATTTATAGTGCCATGCATATGCATATAAATGTCATGTAATGCATAAGTCTGTAGATACATAACACCATCAAGCCTCTGCGGGCATCTCATCATATCTTCTCTGCCACTGTGGGCAAATCATCAACACATACCAGCTGATCAGGTGGTGGTGAGTATATATATGAGATATGGGAAGTTATATACGCACCACCACCTGATCAGCTGGTATGTGTTGATGATTTGCCCACAGTGGTAGAGAAGATATGATGAGATGCCCGCAGAGGCTTGATGGTGTTATGTATCTACAGAGTTATGCATTACATGACATTTATATGAATATGCATGGCACTATAAGTATTTCATGATTTACAGAACTATCCAGACATATAGATTGAGTCCTTTACTCCATGTTTCTTCACATCCTTTATATACTAATTTACATGCCTTACATACTCGATACACTATTTGTACTGACGTCCTTTTGTTGGGGACGCTACATTCTTGCATGCAGGTATAAATAATCAATTTGACGAGCCCTCATAGTAGACGAGATCCATATTTAGCGAAGGATCGGTAAGAAACTCATTTGGAGTGCAACAGAGTCTATGAGTCATGATGTCGGAGTTTTGCTACAAATTTATGGGTAGGTCGGCACCCTGTCTCATTTGAAGTTAGATAATCTTAGAGGCTTTGTAGACAGAGGTTCAGTTTTTACAGTATGTCAGAGGCCTTGACGG
Source organism: Nicotiana benthamiana (assembly GCA_034376525.1). NCBI lineage: Eukaryota > Viridiplantae > Streptophyta > Magnoliopsida > Solanales > Solanaceae > Nicotiana > Nicotiana benthamiana. The sequence goes on along the minus strand of CM067331.1, from coordinate 64,348,354 downwards.
CCCATATGTTTTACGAAAGATGGTTCATTAATGCAGTATTGCCCACTTATAATTATACATTATGAGTTGCGGTCATGTTGGCCAATGATAGTTACAAAGAAAAAAAGTTGTTGCAGAGTGGTTCGCTCGAGCCAGTGAGGCATCGGGTGCCAGTCACGCCTTCCCAGATTTGGGGTGTGACACATATGAATAGTAGAATGCATATGAATACATATTATAAATATATTTAAATACATATGAATACAAAATGTAATATATATACACTATAATTTGCTGAATACATAATGCTTAATATATAGTGGAATATATATATATATATATATATATATATATATATACACACACACACACACACATACACATTTGAGGAATACATTCCGCAGTTTACTAAAGGATTATTTTCAATAAATTGATGAATACATACTACATATATATTTTGAATGCATATGAATACATACTGCAGATACATTTGAATACATATATACATTTGCTGAATACATATGAATACAAATTGCTGAGTATATACTGTTGCACAAAACAATAAAACAAAGTGAAGCTTTGAAATTATAAACTATTAAATAAATATTTTGAATACATTGCATAAAGTGAATACATAAGTTGTTCTTAACAGAAAACCATATTTACCAAAACAATATTCAAAAAACTATCTGCTATATTCAGCGATAAATATTCTAAAACCATCTTCATATAAGTATGCGAATGTCATTCGTCTAACAATCTTTGTGGGTGTTTCGTTGTTACATATGGCATCAACGTCTATTTCCGCGTAGCATAATCAAGGAGGGCACCATATCTTTGACAAAGTAAATTAACATCAATTGTTATTTGTGGAACCAATCCATAAGTGCTCAAATTTGAGAGAAAAAATGGAGACTAATTAGTTGATAATGGTGGTTGTATTCGTAGGAAGATAATGGGTCGGGAGAGAGATTGTGGGTTTAGCAAAGTTATATACTATACGGTATTAGTGTGTGAGAAAAAAAATAGAAACTAGGAGAGAGAAAAATATTTCACAATGTATACAAAGAATTTGAATTATTTCATATGGACGAACAATCTAAATATACGACTTTTCATATCAGAGAGAATCAACTGCATCTGCTGATATGCTTCCTGGTGACAAGTAACCAAGCCAGGACACTATTAAAGAATTGATTTATGGGACAGGTGCATACTTGTCGCCAATTTCATGCTTCACTTCCTGTGTCTCACACCATATCAGGCGGGGGAGATCCTATCCCAAAATCCGGCTATCCTCAGCCTTCAAAGGCTTAGCTGACTAGTGGATCTGATGCTTAAACTTCAGCGCTTATTCCGACTTCACGGCTTGGGAACCACTGAGAATTTAAAGGCTTAACGGTAGGAAGTGACCATAAATAAATAATTTTCTATAAAACCTAAGAGGTAGCTATAGAAAATAATTTTTTTTGAAAATATTTATTTATAATAAATATAAAACCTTAAATTGCGGGTTTCTCAAGTTATGCATACTAAGAATTCTACCAAAAGTGATCACATGCAAGAAGTAGGGGTGTACATAGGTCGGGCTGGTTCAGAATTTGCAATTACCAAATCAAACCAATTGTGTCGGGCTATTAAATTTAAAGACCAAAAGAAACCAATAAACCTCGAGCTTTTCAATCTCGTATTTCGGATTATTCGGGGGTTTTTTAATTTTTTTCCAGTAAATTCTTCATAGCGCAATAATTATATTTATATATTAAATATATCTAAAATTTCTATATATATAATGTAAAGTTCGTTTGGTTTTAGTTTGACTTTCTTTAGTCGAAACTAAACCAACCAATTATGTTCGGTTTTTTTTCAATACCAAACCAGATCAAGCCAAACCATAGTCAGAATTTTTCTCTCGGTATGATTCGGATTATTGAGTTGGTGTAATTTGTCGTTTTCCTTTCCCCTAGCAAGAAATCACGGATAATATAGTTACACATATTATACGCCGGTTAACTCATTTTTATCCGTATTAAATATGAATCCGGTCGGATAATTGATCCGTTTTTTCATTACTCATTTTCGATACGAACCATATCCGGCTCACTTGGCCCGGCCCGTCTGCCACTCCTAGTCATGACTAAGGTAGTGAAGTAGATTAGATCTTCGATTATCAGTAAGATAGTACTACTATAGTTGTGGACAGAGGCTGACTTATGGTTTAGGTTGAGGGGTCACTGGATCCCGTAAGTTTCGGCATAAATTTAGTACATGTATATGTACATACCCAAAAAAAGATTAATTTAAATCAAGATATTTTTTTCTTACCTATACCATATATGAAACCTTATTACTAAAAATGTGCATAATTCCTAAATTACCCGTCCAGTCCACATTATTTCTACAATTTTTGTACCAATTATTAAAAGCTGATCAATAGCAGCTGTATCTTCCTATTTTTGCGAGCTAAATTTTAGGAGCAGAATATTCTGAACAGATTTGGCGTGAATAAGATCATATCATATCACGGAAATCGCTCATCTTCAATTTACAAACGAATTCTGTTCGTCGAAATCAAAATATTAGTTTGTCGCTACAAATCAAACTATCAGTTCATAGAAATCAGAAGCTCAATTTTAAATTGTAGAAATCAGTTCTGCAAATCTCAATTTGTCGAATTTTTTCTTCAATCCCTAATAAAAAAATTTAAGTCAAATTCCAGAAATCAATTATGTGATTCTCTGTTATTCGTCTTTTTTTCTTTTCTGAATCCAAAAAATAAAGTAAAAACGACAAAATGAACAATCCCTTGATTTAAATTAATTATTTTTTAGGTATATATATATATATATATATATATATATATATATATATATATATATACATGTACTAAAGTTATAGGTACAAAATATCTATAAATTATAGATACATTATAGATATTTTGTAGTTTATTTGTATTTGTTCTTTTATATGTATTTTCGAAGCTGCCAGTTAATAATTTTTTTTACTAATAATGGAGGTACAATAATGTAACTTGATCTGACAGTTTTATAGAGAAAGTAAATACAACTGGAGGTATTTCCTACAAATTATATACATATTCAACTATGAAATTATATATAATCTCAACATTCAATGTTTCCAGATTCTATATAATTTGAAGTTTTTTTTGTAGATAGTTTGTATTCTAACAACATAATAACTGCTTTTACGATAATAAAGAACAAGTGCTGTAAATATTAAATAACTGGAGATAAACCCACAAAGTTATTTTCAAGTGAACTACTAAACTGAATAAAAATTAACAAAACAATTGGTCTGCTACAATAAAAACACAAAAGAAATGTTCAGAAAGTGTATCTACTATACTTCTCTTACAAACTAGCATCAACTAAGTTACATATATATGATACTACTTCTTCTTTCTCTGGACTCTTGTTTCTCATTCAATGCAGGTTCCCCCTTCTTCCTTGTTAGTTTGCCTGTAACCTCACTTTCACTGATTGACCCATCTTCCTGCTTCTCTTCTGGAGGTGAATTTATAAACTTTACATAAATTTGTTAATCTGGATAGGAATGCTAGGATCACACAAAGTGTGAAATCTAAGCATCCCATAATCAATATTATGTGGGACAAAAAACTACCCATTCTGCACAAATAATAAACTAATTCACATTAATAAAATACATAAAAAGGAAAAAGATCTACAACATAACTACAACTGATTACATAAAATCTACAATTTAGAGCATTTTCTACAAATTAAGACAGCAACAAAAGATAACTACAATTCTGCTTCAAATAGTACAAGTTACCTAACAGTATATTTAAAAAAAAACTACAAAAATATGTTAAACTATTAAAGCAGAACATCACAACTACAAAATATCTTCAAAATTAAGAAAATCAATCTGAACTTGTCTAAAACATGTAGAACACAAATTTAACAACATAACTACAATTGATTACATAATATCTACACTTTATAGCATTTTCTACTAATTAAGGAAGCAACGAAAGATAACTACAATTCTACTTCAAATAATACAAGTTACCTAACAGTATAAGTACAAAAAAAACTACAAAGTATCTACAACTATAAAATGCGAAACAATTGAAAAAATTGAAAACTACAAATCTTATGGTATAAAATTGATAATTTAGTATATTAAATGTAATTAAATCAAATCTTAAATATTGAGGATAATAAGGTTTCCTATATGGCATACGAGTATAAAAATCTCTTAAATCAATTGGCACCCTTAACTCTAGGAAGCGTTGCATAGATATAATATTGTGCTTCCATTCCATCTAAATTTCTGGATCCGTATCTGATTATGGAACCTAAAAAATTAGATATTAGAGTCAACTATCAATCTTAAAATTGTGTAATGATAAAAGAATCGTTATCAAAGAATAATTTGCTTGAAGCGAATTGGGAAGAGAGTATTCGTTAAGTTAAAAGTACCTTTTACAAAACTGGTCACACTTTATGCCGATAAATAATAAATTTGTTATAAAATAGAAGTCTATTTAGAGTGAATGTCTAAGAGTTTTAGCTTGAAGCTAAGTCATTCTTCTCCCTATAAATAGAGGTGCTCTCTACCATTGTAAACCACCCCTAACAACCCCAAGTATTAATAAGAATACTTCTCTCTCTCTCCCTATTCTCTCTCTATTTGCTCTTGTTCTTGAGTTATTGTTCTTGTCTTTTATATTATTTCATAACACGTTATCAACACGAGACTCTACCGTCTCAAGAACCATTCTCGAGAAATCTAAGGTATTTCCCTCTTCCTAATTTAATTTTCGATTGTCTTAACTTTTGTTTGTGTAGGATTTTTCTTCAAAGAAAGAATGAAGAAAGAAAAAGAAAAAAGAAAAAAGAAGGAAGCAGAAACAAAAAGAAAGAAAGAAAACAAAGAAAAGAACAGAAAGGGAACGAAAAGAAAAACGGCAAAAAGAGAAAAGAAAGAAAAACGTGGAAAAAGGAAAGAAAGAAAGGAAAGGAAGAAAGGAAGAAAATATTGAAAATATATTTGGTATACCTTAAAGGTAAGTAATTTACTTTTCCTTTTCAAATTCTTGGAATTCTATAAATTTTATATACAAAGTTTGATTATAACTCTAATGGAGTTTGTGAGAAATTATAACCACACGAAGTGGTAAAATCTCTATGTCCTGCCATGATTAAATTCATGTATGATTGTGGACGTGACAAAGAATTCCGTCCCATTGAATTTACTCCATTCCCTTTAGAGAATGTGGAAGCAGTATATGATAAGTCTGAAAGAAGACTAATTACCATGAAGGTATCAATGAATGTGGACGTGACAAAGAATTCCGTCCAATTGAATTTGCTCCATTCCCTTTAGAGAATGTGGTAGCAGCTTGTGTAAAGCACATGATTTTGATCCATTCCCTGAAGTGAATGTGATAATTGTAATAGAGCCCGTAAGTATGAACACGCTCTTGATGTAATTGTGTCATATGAAAAGAAAGTTCGTTGCCCTCGAAATTTCGGGCAAGAACTATATGACATGGGTGTTGGATGATGAAATCCACTTAGATGCTATGGGTCTTGGAGACGCCATTAAAGACAGAAATAGTGCATCCACCCAAAACTATGCTAAGGCCTTGATTTTCTTGCGCCATCACCTTGATGAAGGTTTGAAACTATGCTAAGGCCTTGATTTTCTTGCACCATTACCTTAATGAAGGTTTGAAACTGTATGAAGGCCTTGATTTTCTTGCGCCATCACTTTGATGAAAGTTTGAAGATTGAATATCTCAACATTAAGGATTCACCCATCTTGTGGAAAGGCTTAAAGAAGAGAGATGACAACATGAAGTTGGTCACTCTGCCACAAGCACGATACGATAAGAATCCAAAAGCAAATAGTTTATAAACTATATATTATCGTTGCGGTGGAAACGGGCACTGGTCAAAGGATTGCCGTATGGTTGACCTTTACCAAGCATCTCGAAAGAGTAAACGCCCTATAACGAATTTTGTCTCTGACGACAACTTGAATGTGGCAGACTTCTTTGAGCAACCCGAGGGGAAAATAGACCACCTAATCGGCGATGGATCCGTGACGAAAGAAGATGGAGCTGTTTGATTTTATTTGTTTGTATTAGTGAATGAATAAACTAATAGTCATTAGTATTAGCTCGTATTAGTTAGTTCATGATGCAATGTTGGCAGTAGTTCTTTAGAATATCTTCAATATGCTCAAATATCAATAAAACTTTTATTTTCCAGTGGGGGTAATCGACTAGCCTGAAAAACTAGTCGATTATCAACTATTTCCGCATTAAAGCTGAAAAACAATTGATCAACAATCGATTGTCTTTGGCTAACAATCGATTGTCTTGAAACAGTGTTCTGGAATTTTTCAAAAAATAGCCAACAATCGATTGTCTTTGGCTAACAATCGATTGTCTTGAAACAGTGCTGGAATTTTTCAAAAAATAGCCAACAATCGATTGTCTTTGGCTAACAATCGATTGTCTTGAAACAGTGCTGGAATTTTTCAAAAATAGCCAACAATCGATTGTCTTTGTCTAACAATCGATTGTCTTGAAACAGTGAGGTCTGGAATTTTTCAAAAATCATCCACAATCGATTGTCTATGTCTAACAATCGATTGTCGTTAGACAGTGTAATCTGGAATTTTTCAAAAATCATCCACAATCGATTGTCTGTGTCTAACAATCGATTGTCTTAAGACAGTGTGATCTGAAGTTTTTCAAAAATAACAAATAATCGATTGTGTGTGTTTAACAATCGATTGTCTATGTTCAAACACTCGATTGTGTGTATTTAATAATCGATTGTTTTATGAAAACGTTTAAACTGAAATTTTCAAACTGCAAAGTAATGGATAACATATCTGTTTTTGTTAGTCAACTGTTAGCTGCAGATTTTGAAAATTATGTGACACAAATGAATTGAAGTTGTTTATTCTCATGTTCGTATATTTTCTTTTATATGTCAAACCATGGGAAGTAAATTGATTGAAGGCTCCGGAAGAGCAACTGTAACTCTGCCCAAAGGCATGACGTTTATCTTAGAGAATGCAATATTCTCCTCCAAGTCTAAGAAGAACTTGTTGAGTTTTAAAGATATCATATTGAGACAATAGATGAGAATAATCTTGAATTCTTCATGAAAACGAGGCTGCCCACTTCGGTTTGGGGTCACGCCATTTTGCATGCAGCAATGCTAGTTCGTCGGCTGCCCACTTTGGTTTGGGTTCACGCCATTTTGCATGCAGCAATGCTAGTTCGTCGGCTGCCCACTTTGGTTTGGGTTCACGCCATATTGCATGCAGCAATACTAGTTCGTCGGCTGCCCACTTCGGTTTAGGGACACGCCATTTTGCATAAAGCAATGCTAGTTCGTCTCTGACTGACGAATTGACACAAATATTCCCCGTTGCAATTGGTTTTGGGTCATGAACCCAATATATCCCATTTAAGAAGCTTTGGATGCGCAGTATATGTGCCTGTAGCACCGCCATCCCGCACCAAAATGGGTTTGCAAAGGAGGTTAGGAATATATGTTGAGTTTGAATCGTCCTCCATTATTCGCTACCTCGAAACATTGACAGGAGATTTGTTCACTGCACTATTTGCAGACTGTCAATTTGATGAGACACTTTTCCCAAAATTAGGGGGAGAAGTTGGTGAAACCAAACGGGAAATTTTGTGGAAAAATGCATCATTATCTCATCTTGATCCACATACCTCTATTTGAAAGAAAGAGGCACAAAAGATTATCCATTTGCAAAGAATAGCAAATCAAATGCCTGAAACATTTATAGATTTGAAAAGGATAACAAAATCACATATCCTCGAAGTGAATGTGATTCACAAATACATATTCAATATTGGAAGAATATGAACATGAAATTGGTATTGAATATACCACCCTCACCCCAAGAAGGAGGTTTGAGATGATACCACCCTCACCCCTAGAAGGAGGTTTGAGATGATATATGGCATGAATGATCGTTGGTCACGTACCTATTGTACGCCAAAGTATTTTGGAAATATGACTATTAAAGGACAACGATAATGCAAGAAACATATCTTGCATATAAGTTTGACATGACCATAATGGTATAACTTTCTCTTTAAGAAAGATATTCACCACATGGATGTTGATGAATCTGTGGTAGTACAAAATTAATTGAGAGCTCTAGAAGAGCCAATTATTACCATATTGGAGAAACACAATTGAGTATTGTGCTGTAGTAAGTCTCAAAGAAACTTATTCAGTTTCCAAAGTACACGCGAAAGCGATTGATTATATTGAGACTATAAATAAAGGAAGGCTTTGATATCTCCTATTACTACAACTTGTAGCGGGATAATTTGCATATGAAAAGCTACCCGCTTTGTTCTCCAGTTTGTACTACACAAAAGAAAGAATGCCACAATAAAGTGGATATCTATTGGTATAAAAACCCATGTCATAATAAACCTGAAGTTTATTAAGTGCACATGTCATGGTGTAAATTTGAAGTTTACCAATATTGATAATTTGTTCAGTTAGCATTCGTGTTAGCCATCTCATTTTAAGTATGATGTGCAAATTCACATAGGTGAATATCAAAGAACTAGAAAGTTCTTTACGAATTCTCTTGTATCACTTGTTCTCATTAATGAACTGACCAACTAAAGAGTTCGGGTTGAAGCCCCTAAATTCTGGAAATATCAAAGATGAATATGGGCCCATTCACCTGCCATGTATACCACATATGATGCATCTATGATATGGTTACATGCGCAATTGTTGTTGACCCGCAACCTGGCCGGTGCTTGCGAGGTAAATTGCTCAGTAATCTAACTTCGAGCATAATTTCCAGATTCTCTACTCAAGATAGTTCATCTTGATAAGTTGGTTTATATCAAAGTTGGTTTAGCAAGATAATTATTGAGTGCTTCCACTTAATAGCTAAACTGTTTCTTATGAGAACAAAGTTATATATATCAGTTTGATATAAGTTGTATACGAGAGTATATTCTCCCCTCACAAGTGGTTCAGGGTCAGGAACCAAATAATTTCATCTTATTATTAATGTGCCGTGTATATTGACATGATATGCACAAAGATGATTTCCCAAAGTTGAGGAAACAAGTTAGCTTTACTAACATGAGGGGGAGACATGGTAAACACTTGAGAAAAGGTTACATGGGATGAATTATCATTTGTATATGTATATCCCCGAATATCATGATATGAACCTGAAGTTCATAAAAGGGATAATTCAATTGCAACATATTGCAAAGCATGCTATACGCATTTGCTGACCCAAAGAAAGTAACTAAATGGAAGAGATTCAATTCAAGAAGAATTGATTCCATATGAAAGACATGTAGTTTTGAACCTATAGTTCAAATGCTTGAAAGTTTAAAGTCAAAGGTATGTATAGTCAGTTTTCGATATCTTATTTGTCTAGCATGACATGGAAAACTTGATATGCATCTAAAGTCTATTATATGGCTTATATGACTTAACTTGAAAGATTTAAGTTGCTTGAAGCATATGCAATTCTTGGTCCTGAAGTACCACATCCTTAGTACAATTTGTGTACATATGTATCTTGCTATAACTATAAGCATGATGACATTGAGAATGCATCTATGAAGATATTGAAGAGTCATTCCGCGACATTATATGAAGATGTTCATATCTATCAAGAATGATGATTTCAAGGTGCGGAATATTTATCAAGTCAATATGGTTGATTTATTTATCAAATCTCTATCAAAGATCGTTTTGAAGATGATGCACAAGATTGGAATGCAAATGCTCAAGGATATAAATTGATATACTCATTAGGGGGAGTCAATGCGCGTTGCACTCTTTTTCCCTTACAAAGTTTTTTCCCACCGGGTTTTCCTTGCAAGGTTTTTAACGAGGCAACCAATAGGCGCATATTCAAACATGTGTACTCTTTTTCCTTTACTTTAATTTTTCCCATTGGGTTTTGGTTTTAAGGTTTTATGAGGCACATTATTGAATAGACATTCAAGGGGGAGTGTTATAAAATAGAAGTCTATTTAGAGTGAATGTCTAAGAGTTTTAGCTTGAAGCTAAGTCATTCTTCTCCCTATAAATAGAGGTGCTCTCTACCATTGTAAATCACCCCTAACAACCCCAAGTATTAATAAGAATACTTCTCTCTCTCCCTATTCTCTCTTTATTTGCTCTTGTTCTTGAGTTATTGTTCTTGTCTTTTATATTATTTCATAACAAAATTGTATAAGTCATTGAACGGGAGTCTGAAGTAATTGATAAAATTGTTATTATATGACGAGAAAGTCATAAATTTGAGTTGTGAAAATAATTTTTTGCAGAAATATATAGTATTCTTGTAATCCAATCATTCCCCGAACTTCGCATATAGCGCGAGCTTAATGCACTAAACTGCCTTTTTATAATCCATTGTGTCTTTCTCTCATTTATCAGTACTAGTTGAAGTAATGATAAAGTCGTCTATTTATTTGATGAGAAATGCAAAACAAAAATAGATTGCACGCCTAATAAGAACTTATTATGTTGTTGACTCGTAAAAATAGCACGAAAAAATCAATTTTCGGACTGGTCATTCAAGAATAGCCAGCATTTGAAAAGTCATTCAAAATAGCCACTATTTTGCTGCAGCACGGAAACTTCCAGCATAATACACCGGAGATCGGTGCACATGTGTATGAACTTCCAGCCTATTATGCTGGAACTCCAATACAAAAGTTCCAGTATAATATACTGGAGATTGGAGCCGCGGTGCTCCAATCTCCAGTATATTATGCGAAGTTCCAGTATATTATACTGGAGCATTTTTCTGGATTTTGAACACTATTTTCATTTAGATTTATCTTTACATGAAAAATGACTAAATTTCGATTACTTTTGAAACTATGGCCATTTTTGAATGATCACTTGTAAACTTGACTATTTTTGAATTTTTCCCTGGTGACGCAGTTTTGGAATTATGGGCCTCATGACAAGCTACATAGGCGTTGGTTCCGTTAAAATAACACGATCTAGCAAGTTTTCCAACTGGTTATTCAAAAATAACCATCGTTTGCCAAGTCATTAAAAAATAGCCACTGTTTTGCTGCAACAGAGATTGGTCCAACATAAGATACTGAAGTTCGGTGCACCTGTATATGAACTTCCAACATATTATGCTGGACTGGTATACTTTGTTGGCTTCAGTATAATATACTGAAGACTGGAGCACCGATGCTCCAAACTCCGGTACATTATACTGGACCGGTATATTATACTGGAATTCCAGTATATTATGCTGGAGTATTTTTTCGGATTTTGAACAATATTTTCGTTCAGATTTATTTTTACATGAAAAATAACTAAATTTTAATTACTTTTGAAACTGTGGCTATTTTTTGAATGACCACTTATAAATCTAACTATTTTTGGACGTCTCCTGTTGGTACCCAGCCAAGCAAGAAAATTTGATGGCATTGTATTTCAAAATAAATGTCGAGTCTGAAATAATACTTCAAAACTAGTGAATTGTTGGATCCTAGGGCTTAGACCTACATTTCTTTGTCTATAAAGCAAACAACAAAGCTCATAGGCATATATCTTGAACTGGACCACATTTGAACGCTAAACTAGTTTAGGTTGAAACCATCCATCATATCTCAGCTCATGGCATTAAAGAATTTAGTCTAATATCAAGAAGCCCTTGATAGTCAACTTGCACAAGTCTCGAAAGTCGTAACCTAGATGATGGTAGTCTCGTCCCACTATCATTCTCCGCTTAAATCTCATCCATTGCAAAGTTTAAACTTGTGACGTGTGCCTAACCTACACATATGACACGCTGTGTAGTCCCATTGAATCAAAGCCTTGGGGACTCATAGCATTAAAGTACTTGAAGAGAGAGATAGTGGGGTGATGATGGACTAGAGGATATAAGTAACTCAACAAACAACTTTATAAAGATAAATACATCGTTCCAAATTTATGAGCAGCATAAGCAAAATGACAAATAAAATTTATAAATATGATCATAGACTTGAACTACAGTCATATGGTGATCCAATCTCTGTGAAGAGCATATCTGCCTTGACCTAAAAACAGATTTTTCCCTAAATAACTATAGAATATCACTCTGCGCCTTCCACCTATGTTGCACACCAGGACAACCCTTTTATTCAAGGTTCAATGACAAATAGAGGCTGCAAGAAGAGATTGGAAATCACATAAAGCACAAGTAGACTCAAACTAGTCTAAAGGTATATGCTAGAGAAAGATGACATACCGTGTCCACGCTAACTGGCTTACCATCATCTGCAATTATGTCAACTATGGTTCCAGATGAATCAGCCTGAAAGAATTCAAAAATGATGAATGGAGTAGGTAAAAGAGGAACTAAAAACTTGTAGGTCATGGTGCGACTCTCCCCAGAGCAAACAGAATGGCCCGAGTAATTGAGTTAACTCAACAGTTTTCAAAAGTTAGAATTGACGACGCCATTCAATTCTAAACATTCAACAAGATAATGATACCAGGTAATTTTGCGACCAACTTCACCAAAAATGGAAAATGCTGAGAGGAATTCCTCTTTATGAAAGATCACATACCTATTTATTTCATTTATATAGGCCTCCAATTACCAATTTACCATGAGAATGGATGCAACAGAAAAGGAAAAACTGAAAATACAACACTTAGACATGTTCCACATTAGAAATTATCTGATTATAATATGTTTCTACCCTATCATAATTTTTTTTTATGAATCTATCTATCACAGCAAGTATGGAACTGATTTTGCACATGAAGGAACACAAATCTAAATCCAGAACTAACCTCAATTTCATTCATCAATTTCATGGCTTCAATGATGCAAACTACTTGCCCTTTCTGGACCTTGTCTCCTACCTGGTAATTCGCCATTTTAGTCAGGGTCATGAGAAAACAACAAGACGAAGAATGTTTAAAGGTAAAGGGAAAAGAAGCTGCAGGCAAGCACATAGTAGCAAACATTCTCTACTTTGGTCGCTAGAAGATGTGAAAAGTGTTATAGTGAATTTGCCCTTGGTTTAATATTTCTCTGGTTTCCTGACTAATCCAAACATTTAATGCCAAATTTTGACATAAAATTAAGGAATCCAGGGTCATGCTACAGTGCAACATAAAAGAATTAATCCCCTTTTCATTCTTTTTTCTAGAAAATTTCAGGATGTTCATTTGCCTATAGAACACTATATATAGACCAAAAATTAACAGCTCCCCTCCCAAGAAAAATCAAAATAAAGGGGAAAAAAGGGACAAATTGGGGGAAGGAAAAAACAGTAAACATCAGCAGCAAAATTTCAGACTGCCAAAATGTGCGATCTACTGAAACAGTGGGAGTAGGCCCCTGCTCTGACATATTTACTCCAAACTTCAACTTATTAGACCATCTCAAGGCTGCACCAAATGTTGCACCAAATCCAAGATTGGTGCAAAATTTGGTTTTTTTTGTTCCAATGGAACACCAAATCTTGCACCATTATAGAGCATGAATAGTATTGCACCAAATTTGGTCATCACACAAAATTTGGTTTATTATTATTTTATTCATCTTTTTATTTTTTGGACTTTTAATTTATCATGTATTGTGTGTATAATTAATTTTTATATTAAGATCTTTATAATTTAATTTTGTATCCTATTTTTTGATATATTAATTTTTGTATGTATTATATTTATATAAAATTAAAAGTTAATTTTATTATTATTATAATTGTATAAAAATAAATATAATCATTATTTAAAAATAAAAAATGCAAATATAAGATAAAAAAATGCAAATGTAAGATATCTATAACCGATTCGAACAATTTTTAGCTCGACAGAAAAAAATTAAGGATAAAGATGCGCATTTCACCTTCGTAATGCATTAATCGAGCATTTATTGGAGAATAGAGGAGAAATATTTATGTGGTACTTAAATTAAATTTGACTATGATGTGATATTTATTTAATTATCTTTTATCAATGATTTTACTTTTAGTTGATTTATCCTTAAAATAGTTTTGTACTAAATGATTGTATAAGTGGTGAATGTGAATTGTATATGATGAATATGGAAAAAAGAAAAAAGATAGTATTTGTTTGAAGGAAATAAGAAATGAAAAGTAAATAGAAGCTATTAATATAATATAGAAGAGAGAAGAAATATTATTTTTTGGTGTAAAAAATGGTATAATGGTTGGAGTAAATTTGGTGTGACACCATTTTGGTGTGAAATTTGGTGTTAGGGTTGGAGATGGCCTTAGAGATGGCCTTAGAGCAACGACACAAGTTTAATTGCTTCATAGTAATTGTTAATAATTGCTCCATTCTTCTTTTCCGCCCTTTTTACTAAATATATGGAGTGATTAAACCAAGGTACTCCTTAGCCTACTTCGTAATGAGACTAACTTTTGGCAAAATATCAGAATACCGTGCTCTTGGTCCAATGGCTACTATAACACAGGGAAAGCGATATGTGTGTTTACCTTTACAAAAGGTGGTGCCCCTGGGGCAGGCGATCGGTAGAATGTTCCAGCCATGGGACATTTCATCGGAGGATGTGAAGACTTAGGCTTTGAAGGCGCAGGTGGCGGAAGTGCAGGAGCTGCTGGAGCCGCAGGAGCAGGGGCACTTGCAGGAGGCAATTGTGGTTGATAAAAGCCCTGCTGAACAGAAGGTGGGGCCATAGCAACAGGTGGCTGGGGCAATGCCGCCTTCTTCCTTATAAGGATTTCACAATCCTTTTGCTTCAGCTGCAGTTCCACAATATCCCTCGAATCTACAAGCCTAGCACAAAAACCCAAAAACTTTTTAACTCTAGCAAAAGGCATGAAAACGAACTAAACAGGTGACGAGAGCTCAACGCACTCAACAAGATCGGCTGCTTGAGACATGAATGCTTGAATGGACGAAGCATCTGGAATTGAGTACTCAGTCTTTGGGACTTCCTCCAAGCTTTTCTCAGAAACTGGTTTTGAATTGGTCGACTTGTCAATAGCAACCTTACAACAACAACAACAACTAAGCCTCGGTCTCAAACAAGCTAGGGTCGGCTTTTTGAATCCAAACTGACCATGTTACTTTATATAAACTCATTTCATCCCAACAAAAACAAAGTACTAGAAGTTTTTTATAATTCCTACTCTCAATAGAAGCCTTAAATTTACAAAATTCATTCAATCAAGTAAGCTTCAATCCCAAAGTAACTGGAGTCAGACTATATGAATCTTCTATCTCTTCTTTTTTTCCTGATAATCAAGACATACGGTTATATATCACAGCCTACAGCAATCTCCTTGTCTAAAATTACACAATCAGACTAATAATTTTATCATAGAACTTCTCTATCTGGGGGTCAAAATTTTAACAAGAAACCTGGAATATCAAAGAAATTACCTCATTGAGCTTGGCATTCACCTTAAACACCTGAGATTGGAGTCGACTGGCCCCCTGAAGGAAATACACACACACACACACACATACTAAATTCAATCAAATGCATGGTAAAGTTTCAATCTTTAAGATTTAACGTCAAAGGGAAAACAAACCTGAAGACGAGGGAGCAATGCAAGAGTGGATCTCAAGGAAACGGAGACGTGGGGCTGTTGGATCGAGCTGGAATGGGAAGAAGCAACGGATAAAACAGAAATCTTGGGACAAGGAACACTGAAAGAAGCCATTGGAGAAAAAGGGATTTTTCAAGAAAATTGTGATTGTGAGTGGGAATTGGAGGGTTTTTCTAGAAGAGAAATGGACGGTGAAATTGATGAGATTTAGCAAGGGAAATTCGAAGAAAAGGAATTGGAAGAAAAAGGGGCGATACACACGAGGGGAAGGGGACGATGCGTTTTAAGCTGGCATTACCAGTTTGCCAGATGAGTGGAACAAAAGGGTTAAAAACTACAGTGTATTTTAGCCTAATAAATATAACAGAAAGTTGGTTGCCTAGTCTTACATTGTGAAAGTTTGGTTTTGTTGTTTTGACTTATTTCCTTTGCTCTTGACTTTTGAACCGCTGGTGTACTTTTAGCAAAGTTGGTAATTAATATATATACATTATGTATATATTAAATATTTGCCGACGATATACAATTTGAAAATTTCAATTTTATTTACATCTATGATGTTTGGATTAAAAAAATAAGGAATTGTTACCTTGTATGACTATCGGTAACTCGCCTCAATATTTTCCCGTAATAGACAAATTAACAAAGTTATTTGCACCTCATAACCAACAAATGATCCTATCGTTCCCTTCAAGTTGTAAAAGACGTGATAATGAACATCTATTCAATTCTTGTTAAAATTGTAAACCTAACTACTTTGCAACACCTCTACACATAAAACATCAGAAACCTCTCGAAAATTCTAATTGCACCAATCATAAGTTAGTACTTTGATATTGCATTCATAGTTTTTTTAGTGATCAAAACCTTGCTCGCGCTATGCATGTTTACCTCAATGTCTTCTTTATGCACATGATAGATCATAGAAGTCTCCTATTATTTATTTTACCTTAGTTGTCATATGGGATGGTAGATATCGACACTATCATTTGTGATGGTAGGGATTTTGGCTCATATTTATTTGGAAAATCACTAGGAATTCAAACCAGAGAAACAAAGAGAGATTTTGAACCCCTTATTCACCGGCCTGGAGCTTTCGTTCGAGTCAAGGGGACTCAAATACATTATTTGAATAAAACAAATTATGACTGTCAACATAATATATTTTTTGATCGAACTAGGTTCAATCGGATAAGAGTAGCTCCATCCCTACGTAAACAATCCGACCGGTCGTTTTGAGCGTTTGCACTTTAATCGTCAGTTCTCGGGCACGATTTGCCCCGTATAATATATTATGACTGATGTAGATCGTTGGTTTTGGTTTCGGGAAAATCGGAATGAAATTGAAAGAACAGTTTCAGTTGAAAGCTTTAAATTTGAAAGGGTTTGAACAAGAGGATTTATTTGATATGAGCTCGGATAAGAATTATTATGATTTGGTCAGCTTCCTTGGGTGATTTAAGAC
The DNA here is from genome assembly GCA_034376525.1 of Nicotiana benthamiana. Classification (NCBI taxonomy): domain Eukaryota; kingdom Viridiplantae; phylum Streptophyta; class Magnoliopsida; order Solanales; family Solanaceae; genus Nicotiana; species Nicotiana benthamiana. Next base: position 64,331,297 of record CM067331.1, on the reverse strand, counting down.
TTAGGAGCATGATCGAAATTGGTTTTGGAGGTTCGGAGTAGAATTTGGTTTGAATTGGCGAAGTTGAGATTCTGGCTATTTTCGGTTGGTAGGTGAGATTTTGATCCGGGAGTCAGAATGAAATTCTGAAAGTTGCAGTAGTTTCTTTATGTCATTTGGGATGTGTGTGCAAAATTTTAGATTATTCGGACGTTGTTTGGTTTGGTTTTTGATCGAAAGTGTATTTCGAAATTTTTTCCAGAAACTTAGGCTTGAGTTCAATGAGTTTTGGGTAATTGATGTTGTTTGAGGTGTTTTGATGATTAGAACAAGTTTGAATGATGTTACGGGTTATACTCGTAGCGTTGGTTGCGGTCCCGAGTGTCCCGGGTGAGTTTCGAATGGTCAATCAGACTAATTTCTATGTTGAGGAGTTGTCGAAATTGCAGCAGCAGTTGTAGTCAATCTTTGGCCTTCGCAATCGCATGAAGTCCCTCGGGATCGCGTAGAAGGAATATGGCTGGCATGCGTTTGGCCTTCACATTCGCGTTTGAGGTCTCATGTTCGTGGAGGGCCTTAAGCTTGTGCTTCGCGTTCGCGTACAACATTTCGCATTCGAGTATAAGTAATTGGGGGTCCAGTGTCTTGCTCTTCGCGCTCGCATCATTGTGGTCGCATTCGCGTAGCTCTGGGATTTAAAGCATCACATTCGCAGCAACATTATTACATTTGTATAGTTTTAATTTGAGATGTGGAAATTGAGTGCTTTGCGATCGCGACACGATCGCGATGAAGTAATGGTCAGTGCTGGGCAGAATGTTTTAAGTCACTTCATCCACGATTTTGGGTCATTTTTCCTCTATGGTTGACCATTTTGAGAGCTTCTTGGTGGAGATTAAAGAGGGATTCAAGGGAAATCAATTGGAGGCAAGATTTTTGAACTTAAATCTTGTTTTTATTATGAAATCCACCTAGAAATTCATGGAAACTAAGCCATAAATTGAAGAATTAGGGCTTGAGAAATTGGACTTTTAAATTGGGATTTGACGGACCATTTGAGGTCGGATTTTAGAAATTTTTGTATGATGAACTCGTGGAAGGATAAGAAACCCGTTGATGTAAAAATTTCTGAGTTTCGAGAAGTGGGCCTGGGTCTCGGGTTTTGGTAATTCTGGGATTTGTGCCCGATATTGATTGTTTTCGCTTGGACTTTGTTCCCTTTGCATATTGTGATGTATTCGTTCTGATTTTGGGATTTGATACGTGTGGAGGCCGACTTGAGGGGCAAAGGCGTCGCGAGCTAGAGATTTCGCCGGTTCAAGGTGAGTAATGATTGTAAATGATATTCTGAGGGTTTGAAACCCCGGATTTGCATGTCATAATGATATATTGAGGTGACTTGCATGCCGGATAACGAGCATGGGGTAGAACACCGTTGGGGATTGTGACTTGGTCCGTCCCGGTTGATGATTTTACCATGTATTTGACTGAAGCTTACTTGTTATCATCATGATTTGGGCTGATTGCCATATATGGGCTTCGTGCAAACTATTTGAACCCTTTAGGGATTATTATCATCGTTTCCTCGCTGTTTTGACTTATTGCTTGAACTCAGTCATGCTGATTTCCACTATTTTACAACTCAATCATTTTACTCAGTTTTGAGACTAACGATATTTTTAAATGATGTTTTGGGCTAAGAACTACTATTTTACAAATGCCCGAGGGGCTTATGATGATTTTTATCTGACTGAGTGAGGGTGAGAGCCTGGATTTGATGCCACAAGATGGTTTGATATTTGCGCTCCTCTTGGAGTCTGCACAACCCCAGTGAGCGCCATCGGCGAAATATATGGATCGGGCTGCACGCCGCAGTGATGTATGGTCGGGCTGCACACCACAACGATATATGGATCGGGCTGCATGCCGCAGCGGTTACTATATGATACTGACCTATGTGTTTACTTGCTTCACTTGTCTGCCATTATTTGTTGTCTGTGTCTCTTTACATGGTATCTACTTAATTGTCTGGCATTATCTGTTGAGTGAGTGTTGTGCCCGAGGGATGGAATTCTATGCTTATCTGCATTATTTGTTTTGCATTCATTTGCATAACTATTGAAAAAGCCATTTTCAAAGGAGTCTTAAATTGAGCTAAGGTGTGTTTCTAAGATTTCACAGCTTCATTGTTTTTCTCAAAAGGTTTTACACTATTCTGTACAACATGATGGTTTGCGTTACGTGATTTCTTACTGCTCAGTTATTATTTACCCTTATTACTCACTGAGTTGGAGTACTCACTTTACTCCTTGCAACTCGTGTGCAGATGCAGGTATTTGTTTACCTGGTAGTGGGTTTTGAGTTGATCAGAGGCTAAGTTATCGGAGTTTAGCAAGGTGACTGCCAGCGTTTGCAGCACCGCATTTCTTCCTTTTTTTATCAATCGTATTTTAATATTTCATGCCTTGTAGTTGTATTTATACTCTAATAGATGATCGTGACTTGTGACACCCCGGTTTGGGCTGTGTTTGGGTTGTATTCCGCACTTAATAAATAAATTTTTGTTTAAACTGTGATTATTTAATTATGCTAAAACTATTTATTACTCCAATATTTAACTATTCTGAAAAGGAAAAATGGGTTGATTGGTTGGCCTTGTCTTCACGAGAGGCGCCAGTACGACCGGATCGGGGTTTGTGTCGTGACAAGATGGTATTAGAGCCTAGGTTACTAAGTCTCACGAATCATGAGCAGTTTTAGTAGACTCTGTATCTATCCTCGAGAGGCTGCAAAACCTTTGGGAAAACTTCACATTCTTGAATTCTCTCCATGCGTCCTTTATTCAGCTTGAAAAGTAACTCTTAAAATTCCTTCCACACGTTCGTATGCGCGCATGAGTGCTCAGTTTCAGATATGCCTTGATGGCTTGTGATTCCCTGATCGAGGGGCGAGACGTGATCTCTGTGAGTTTAATATGGGGCCAATTTAGAAGACTTGAGGCCGAATCTTTGCCTGTGGCTTGAGCACCGAGATGCTGATTGTGTGAGCAAGTGTTTTGAATTTATATGTTCGGTATTGTCCCTCTTAGTGGTAGTGACAGCTGGATAACTATGTGGTGAGTATGTTAGTATTGAGAGATATATCTATATAACTTGGAAGTGGCGAGGAAGGCCTGTTGGAGGATAGAAGAACTATTAGGTGCTGGAATTCCATCTTGATTCGAGGTATAGCCCTGAGTTATGGGCGTGGGAATTATCTTTTCATGTTTCCCAATTGTGAGAGAAGTAAATTTCATGTTGCGGGTATGAGTTCAGACTTAAGACTAAGTAACTGCATACCGTTTATAATGATGGTAAGTATACAGAAATATTAATTAGAGGCAAGGAAGGTGGGTTATCTCTTGCCAGGTGTTATGGGGTTTTGTGACCCTTATGTGAATGTTAAAAGGCCTCGGGTGCAAGTGAAATATAAGTGTTGAAATTTGAATTTTTTTGGTCATTTAAGAGAGTGGGCTTAACTTTTGCGAGAATAAGTGCGAGATTTGCTGAATATTTGAAGTACTAGATAATCTGTGTTTACACAAGCTTACAAAGGATTTGCGTTTAATTTCACTATGGTATTGTAGCACTAATAAGGTATAAGTGTTATGAGTTATCGAGTGTATCATGATCTATGGCTCCGGGCCAAGCGGGGGAGTCTATTGTGAGTAGTTGGTTGCACGGTTAGGTGCTATGTTGGTTCCAGTTTGAGGCGTACGGGTGAATCAGTTATGGCTAGCAGAGATAGAGACCGAGGATGGTTCGAGTAAAGGAAGAATTTTGGAAAATGTCATATTATGCTTCATAGGGTAAGAGAATCATGGGATGTCTTAGGTTGTTGTTGGTAAAGAATGCTCACTGCATATAGCAAGAAGTTGCTTGGTTATATTGGGATGAGGATTTCATTCTACAGTGCCGGAGTGCCAAAGAGGCACGGGTGGTTCTGTTTGTTAGGCTAGGTAAATTGGAGTTGAATAAGAGTGAATGACTCTCGAGAATGGTTCTAATGTGTTCAAGATTCTACAGGGGACAATCGATTATCTTAAGGTTGTATATGTGGTTAGAAACCTGTTTTCATTGGAAGAGGTCAAAACTTGTGGTAGTTCTATGTTAATTATGGGATTCTATGTATGAGTATCGGGAAGGCAAGGGTAACATATTTAGATTTGCAGGAAGACCTTCAGAGTAAAGTATTCTGGAATGTGGTGTTTCTGAGAATGATTGAGAGAGTATTTAGCAGCTTATGGGTCTCAGACAATGTGGTTTTATGCTTGGGTCTCGTGTGGTGAGTCTAGAGTGAGGAATTGTGGTGCTACAGCAAGAGGGAATATCAAGTTGAGGTGAATCAGAAGGAAACTTAGATAGCTGGAGTAGCTTGATAGTAGACCGGACCGGTATGGTAAGGACATGATTAATTCCTTGTGTCTGCCCGAGGTGATGAGTTCTTATAGGTATATTGCAGCAATGCTATTAGGTTTTGATGGCTTGCTTATCTTGGTCAAGTTAGAAGAATTCAGTCCTGGAAGGTCTGATTTGTCCAAACGGAAATCAGAGAGTTCTTGATGGTTCTTACCGTGGTTTGGAGATATATATTTTCTATGGGCATGCGGAGCATGGGATGTAAAGTGATTTTTCTTCTAGATGGGACCAATGGAAGGTTCTGAACTAGTTGAGTACATAGAAGTCTGTGGCTCGGAAGGGAGATGAAGTTCTCATGTTATCCTAGGATGGTATGGTATATACAGGTTGTTATGGAGGATCGAGATAACGTGTGTGAGGTTTTAACTCAGTTCTGAAAGGAAATTCATAAAACTCTTAGGCAGCGATTAGCCTTAGATGATTAAGGAAATGATATTATTAATTGATAGTGATTTGACGAGAGTATATGTTTCAGAAAAAGGGCAATATGATTAAGTTAACGGCACTTCGGTAGTATTACAACACTTTTAGGCTGGGTCGATTGCTGAAATTTGAGTTTGCTTGGTGGCATAGAAGAATTTTTAAGTATCTCTCATGAAATGACTGGGTATTACAGGTGTGGCATATATTCGGACGGCGGAATCGGTATCATATATGGTGATTCATGTGCCATGTGGATTGGAGACTGAAGTTCTTATATTCAGGCTATGTTGTGGTTGTGGACTGTGTGTGTCAACACTATTTAGCGATTATCGGGATTTGGGAGGCTCGAGTGGATCTTTTGTTTCTTGGTATGTTAGATATTGGATATGATATTAGGGTTAGGTTGGTTGTCTCCGTGTCGGATTATTCTGAACTATTGTGCTATGGGCTATGCCGGAAATGCCATGGGTTTAGTGGCGAGGTGGTCAGAGTATATCCTGGTAGAGTGGTTTTATATTTCAAAGACCCAGCGGATGGCTGGGAAGGATTGTCCTTCTTACTTGGGCTCTTGTGATGAGTGTCAGTGCTGAGGCTCCTTATATTGATTCAGTTCCGTTGTTGAGGGACTTTTCGGATGTGTTTCTTGTGGCCGGGCATATTACCAGGCGAGGTTGTGGATTTCGATATTGATTTGGTCCCGGGCACCGTGTCGTATGGCACCGACATGAGTTATAGTAGTGGAAGGAACAACTTCAAGATTTCCTTGATAAAGAGTTCGTTGTTAGGCCAATGTGGATGCGTGTTCTAGCTTGACTCGGCTTGGTTGGCCCCAGTTGAGGGATAGGTTGATTCGACCGTTATTGAGCTTACTAGTGATCGGGGAGATCTATGAGTGGCCTTCCTGTGTTCCGAGACATTATGATTTGTTGGTTATGCGTATATATGGTGCGGTTCTATAGGGCTTCATAGTGGAAGTCGAGCAGGAAAAGTAATTGGGTGTTTTACGGTGGATGGCGTATCGGTTATGTCCTATCGGGTCAGCGTGGTATATGTTACTTGTTTCACCGTGGGTATAGTGATTTTCCTTGGTTCCAGGCATCAAATTGTATGCGGTTGTTAATTTCGAGCATAGCGACTTGAGGTGTTTCATGTGGAACAGTGTTTGGATAGGATCACGCTTTTGTAGCGAAGCTATGTGGAGATATGACCTTGCAGGTTAGATTCGTGTGTTCTATTTCTATGATGCGAGACGGGTTCTCGGCCGTGTGTTGTGATGATACTGGTGAGCTTGAGGCATAGCTTTTTCGTTTGAGTCTGTTTCATGAGGTGAGTATGTTCGGATTGTTGCTTATTGGTGCGCGGACTGCGCAAGTTGTGGCCTTAGCCTATTTTGGTCTATCATGTCACCAGAGTAATTGTGTTGGGTTAGATGGGATCGTTGGGGTCTGTAATGAATACAAACGGATTATATTTCAGCATGTTTGATGGATAAACATTAAGGTTCGTTTCAGAAATTTGCTATGGTCCTTGCTAAAGGAGAAGTAACCTTATGGATGGTTGATCTGAGAAACGGTTATGGTTTATTGCATGTTTCATTTATCATTGGTAGCATATGGAAGTGTTGGAATGAGACTTTAGTTGATAAGAGGTTTTTACCGTATTCGGGTGTTGGGTGCAGCTACTGTGATGGAAGTTATCACTACATGTGTTTGAAGTTATCACTACGTGGTATATCAGGTAATTGCACTTGAGGTTGTAGGCAGGGGTTGTTACAACTGGTTCGAGCCTATTCAGAGTATATGTGTGAGGTTAATCGTATTGATGGTTTCATAAGTGAAAATATGGTTTTATGATTTATGGGCTAGACTGGATTGTGTAAGTTCAGTTAAAAATGTATTATCAGACCTATATGAGATAGGGTGACGTGGGATCACCCCCAGGTATCTGCATGGTGTCACGACCCAAAATCTACTAAGGGTCGTGGTTGCGTCACACACCGCCATCAGGCAAGCTAACTGAAATACTTAATTAAATTCTTGTTTTAATAATTTTGAAAAAATACTTCCTTTATAGGAATAAAACAATACTAAGTATATTCCTCCGAATGAATAATGAAATATTTATACAGCTTTTAAAATTTCTAAATAAACCCAAATACATCCCAGAACCTGGTGTCACAAAGTACATGAGCAATTACTGAAGAATCGAAATAAATACAATAACTATTCGAAATATAAGTGGACATAAATGGAAATACAATACAATACTCTGAAGGAGACTCTGCTGACTGCGATCGTCTTGATAAATGCAACTCACCTAAGTCTCCGTATCAACCATGCTGCTATGACACTAGGCCACAAGCCTTACATAAACCTGTGCAACAAAAATGCACAGCAAGTGTAGTATGAGTATGAAAACAACGTGTACTCAGAAAGTATCCCATCTAATCTCGAAGAAATAGAGACGAGAGGTTGACTTCAACACTTGCTAGTGGTCAAATAATAATATGATGAAGATGGGAGGAAACATGGATTTATCTAGCAATTTTAACTCATAAAGCAGGAAACGGGTAACACCTTCTCAAATAATAAGGAAATTTCCAAGATTCACTTTTTCATTATCTTTATTAGTTTATAGCTGTCAAAAAGACAGTATCAACTTCAATAAGTTTCAAGGTAAGCAATGCAAGCATGTGCATATTATGCCGAGGCGACGATCCGATCCAACAGAAATAAGCTGTGCACTTGTCGAGAGTCGATGGCACGCCTATAGATGCATCTATTCATACTGAGGCGATCGACCCGATTCACAAATAACAAGAATATCAAGAGTACACACGAAGGTACATTAATATTCAATTATGTCATTTAAGAGTTCAACAAGTATACAAGTTCGCTATTATTATCTTTCTAGTCTCTAGCATATCCTAAGTGATCATATTAGCAAGACAATATAGAGATTTTCATAGATAAAGCATGATGTGGGTCCTAAAATACCCGGACAATTAACATAATAGCAGCTACGTGCGGACTCTCGTCACTCAGTGCGTATGTAGCCCCCACATTTAGCAACAATTACTCAATTATTATTCCTATGGGGACAATTCCCTCTTAAAAGGTTAGAAAAGAGACTTACCTCACTCCGAAGATCCATACCCGACTTCCAATTCCCTTCCGAAGACTCCAATTGATGCGCAATTCCCCAAAAACTATTTATATAACGGGCAAATCAATAAAAAATTACTCTAATACTCGAAACAATTCAAATTATATAAGTTCTCAACTCCGCTCGAAAATTTGACCAAAATGCAATCGGGCCCACGTGCCCGGATCCCAAATTTTTTCGAAAATAAATTTACCCATGAACTCACGAACTCAAATATATGATTTCTCTTAATTCTATACTCAAAATCATGGTCAAAATCCAAGAATACTAATTTCTAGGTTTTCCTCAAAACCCAAGATTTCTACCAATTTTCATGTCTAAATACATATATAAACCTTGTATTTAACTCAAAACCAGTAAGAGTCACTTACCTCATGCTTGGTGATGAAATGACACTCCAAAATTGCTCCAAAATCGGCTCCCATGGAAGAAATAAAGTGAAAATGAGCCAAAACTCGATTTTAAAAGAACACTGTCCAGGCGCTCCTTCAATGCAATCGCAAACAATGCTCCGCGATCGCATAGGCCAATTATGATGCCTCCCAAAATCCTTCTGTGCGATCACATGCAAGCTCCCACGTTCGCATAGTCCAAACGCATCCCAGCCCCCAACCGTACTTTGTGCGATCGCAATACCAACCCTGCGATCGCATAAGCCCTAACTTTTCCTCCTCTGCGATCGCATTACACTTCCCGCGATCACATAGGCCAAATTCCTGCTCCTCAACTCCTGCTCTATGCTATCGCATACCCTCTCACACGATCGCATAGAGTAAATACCTGCTGTACTTATACTAGAAAACCAGCAATCTTACAAGGCAAAAATCGATCCGTTGAGCATAAGAAATGTGCCCGAGGCCCCCGAGACCCGACCAATCATACCAATCAGTCCCAAAACACATTATGGACTTTCTCGAGGCCTCAAATCACATCAAACAATATTAAAATCATGAATCGATCTCTAATCCAAGCTTAATGAACTTTAGAATTTCAAACTTTTACTTTCAATGTTTAAGCCTATCAAATCACGTCCGATTGACTTCTAATTTTGCACACAAGTCATATTCGACATTATGGACCTACTCCAACTTCCGGAATCAGATTTCGACCTCGATATCAAAATTTCAACTTCCGGTCAAACTTCTTAAAAATTTTCAAATTTTTATCTTTAGCCAAATGACTCCAAAATGACCTACCGAATTCCGAATTCACTTTCGATCGCGTTCCCAAATCCAAAATTACCATACATAGCTATTCACAAATTTGGAATCCCAAACGGACATCAATAACACTGAAATGCACTTCAAGCCAACTTATGAAAATCATTCCAAAATGCTAACTTCCACGATAGGCGCTAAAACGCTCCCGGGTTATTAAAAACCCGATTCGGGCATATGCCCAAGTCCGAAATCATCATAAAAATGTGATGGAACCTTCAGATCGTTATTCCGAGGTCATTTACTCTAAAATCTAATCTTATTTAATTCTTTCAACATAAATCTTTCGAAATAAGAATTCTATTTCCAAATCAATTCTAAACTTCCTAAAATTCAATTTCGATCATGCATACAATTCATAGCACCTGAAATGAAGCTGCTCATGGCTTCTGACTGCTGAACGACACGCTAGATATCGAAACGACTGGTAAGGTTACACATGGTAAGGTTATTCAATGATTGGTTGGCTTTTAGAACAACTCTGGGTATGTTCAAGGACGAACATGTGTTTAAGTCGGGGAAGATGTAATGACCCGACCGGTCGTATTGAGCTTTTGCACTTTGATTGCCAGTTTTCAGGCACAACTTGCCCCGTGTAATGTATTATGACTGATGTAAATTGCTGGTTTTGGTTTCAGGAAAATAAGAATTTAAAGAACAGTATCAATTGAAAACTTTGAATTTGAAAGGGTTTGACCAAGAGTTGACTTATTTGTATATGAGCCCGGATCGGAATTTTTATGATTTGTTTAGCTTCATTGGGTTATTTAAGACTTAGGGTCGTGATCGAAATTGGTTTTGGAGGTCCGGAGTAGAATTTGGCTTGAAATGGCGAAGTTGAGATTTTCGCGATTTCCGGTTGGTTGGTGAGATTTTGATCTGGGAGTCGGAATAGAATTCAGAAAGTTGCAGTAGCTTCATTATATCATTTGGGATATGTATGCAAAATTTCTGGTCATTTGGACGTTGTTTGGTCAGGTTTTTGATCGAAAGTGTATTTTCAAAATTTTTTCAGAAACTTAGGCTTGAGTTCAATGAGTTTTGGATAATTGATATTGTTTGAGGTGTTTTGATGGTTAGAACAAGTTTGAATGGTGTTATAGGATATAATTGTAGCTTTGTTTGCGGTCCCGAGGGCCTCGGGTGAGTTTCATATGGTCAATTAGACCAATTTCTATGTTGAGGAATTGTAGAAATTGTAGCAGGAGTTGCAGTCAATTTTTGGCCTTCTCGATCGTGTAATGTCCCTCGCGATCTCGTAGAAGGATTATGGGCTGGCCTCAGTTTGGCCTTCACATTCACGTTTGAGGTCTCGCATTCACGGAGGGCCCTGAGCTTGTGCTTCGCATTGGCGTACAATATTTCGCATTCGCATATAAGTAATTGGGGGTCAGTGTCTTGCTCTTCGTATTCACATCATTGTGGTCGTGTTCGCGTAGCTATCGGATTTAATGCATTGCATTTGCAGCAACATCAGCAAGCTCACATAGTGTTAATTTGAGAGGTGGAAATTTAGTGCTTCGCGATCGCGAGACTTGGGTCGCAGTAGCGATGAAGTAATGGTCAGTGCTAGGCAGAATGTTTTAAGTCACTTCATCCGTTATTTTGTGTCATTTTTCCTCCATGGTTGACCATTTTGAGAGCTTCTTGGTGGATATTAAAGATGGGTTCAAGGGGAAACAAAAAACTAGTTTTTATTTGTGAAATCCACCTAGAAATTCATGGAAACTAAATCAAAAATTGAAGAACTAGGGCTTGAGAAATTGAAATTTGTAATTGGGATTTGATGGATCATTTAAGGTCGGATTTCAGAACTTTTGGTATGTATGAACTCGTGAAAGGATAAGGAACCCATTGATGTAAAAAATTTTTGAGTTTTGATAAGTGGGCCCGGGGCTCGAGTTTTGGTAATTTTGGGATTTGTGCCCGATATTAATTGTTTTCGCTTGGGGTTTGTTCCCTTAGCATATTATAATGTATTCGTTCTGATTTTGGATAGAATTGATGTGCGTGGAGGCTGATATAAGGGGAAATGGCATCGGGAGCTAGAGATTTCGCCGGTTCAAGGTGAGTAATGATTATAAATGATATTCTGAGGGTTTGAAATCCTGGATTTGCACATTGTAGTGCTATATTGAGGTGACTTGCAAGCCGAATAGCGAGTATGGGTAGAGCACCTTTGGGGATTGTGACTTGGTCCTTCCCGATTGATGATTTTATCGTGTATTGATTGAAGCTTACTTGTTATCATCATGATTTGGGCTGATTGTAATATATGGGCTTCGGGCCAACTATTTGAACCCTTCGAGGATTATTATCACTGTTTCCTTGCTGTATTGACTTATTGCTTGAACTCAGTCATGCTGATTTCTATTGTTTACAAATCAACCATTTTACTTAGTTTTGAGACTTAACAAAATGTTTTGGGCTAAAACTACTATTTTACAAATGCCCGTGGGGCTTGTGATGATTTTTATCTGAATGAGTGAGGCCTATGGGCTGTGTTGTGAGGATACTATAGGATCGGGCTACATGCTGCAACAGTGTTACACTACTACTTGCATGAGGCCAAGGGCCTGGATTTGATGCCATGAGATGACTTAATATTTGCGCTTGAGCCGTAAAGGGGTCCCGGAGTCTGCACACTCCAGTGAGCATCGTCGACGAAATATATGGATTGGGCTTCATGCTGCAGCGAAGTATGGGTCGGGTTGCACGCCGTAGCGATATATGGATCGAGCTGCACGCCGGAGCGGTTACTATATGATACCGATATATTGTTGATACCTAATTTTTTCCTATGTATTTTCATATAAAAAATTCTTTCATAAAAACATATATATGCAAATATAAGTGTACCCAAGTATTTTATTATTTTTTCTAAATTTTTAAAGAGTTTTTAAGTCAATTTATTGTCCAGTTTAGCAGTACAAAATCCGTAATTATTTTCAAAATCATCAATTTTGGCAAATAATTTATTTTACTCCCATATATATACCAAAATATAGTCAAGGTAAGTTTTGTATATTTTTACAAATGTATTTGGAATTTTAAAACTAAATTGCATATCATTACAATTTAGCCTATTTTAAGATTAATAGTATTTTATAATTGTAAAATTGGTTTTAGTATTTTTTAATTAATATTTATGTGTTATTAACTGACTCAGTACTTTTAATTTGCTTTTAGAATCATTTTTACTATTTTTTATAAAATAAAAGGAAAAACTGGCTATTTAACATTTAGCCTTATTTAGTTGCAATTACAGCCTGTTAACATTTCAATTTTAGCCCTCAATTGGCCCAATCCTAAGTCTAATTGGGCCGTCCCAATTTCATTTTTAAACCGGCACCCCAACCCAATTAAAAACCTGCCTGGCCCCTTCTTTTAATCCAAGCCGTTGATCGTTCCCGTTACCTTTTTTAGTTCCCCCTACCCTAACCTAATCCCCCCATTTCGTTTGGTTCGTCGCCTTTGAATACTTCCCTCTCTCAAAACACCCTCGAGGGTTATGTAGAACCCTAGTCGTCTTCGTCCCTTTTTCTACCGTACTTTCATCGGAATCCATGGCTTCTCAGGCCATGGATGGTCCTCACCCCCTCCACAATTAGACCCTGGGTGTTTGAAGTTTTGAGGTCTGACCTTGATGGTTCTCTTTCGGATCTTCTCATGGTTCTGTGGCCTCTCCGTCCTTTCTCAGGCGTAATCAATGCGGTAAGAGTCCGTTTCTAACTCATCCGACTCTAGATCAGACTTTCTTCCAAGCCTTTCTCATTTCTAAGATTTCTTCAAAATCCTAAGCTATTCGAGGTTTTTTTGTTTGTTTTCTTGGATATGTGATATATTTGTGTTCTACTAGATGTTTAAAATATTTTCCCCAATCTTTCTTTCAAAAATTGCTTCTATTCGATTTAGGGTTTCTGAAAGGTTTTCAAAACATCTTTCTGATTCTTCGTTTTCTTTTCTTTATGTGTGTTCGTCTATATTATGCTCGTGTGTTTTCTTTTCTACCACGTATGTGTTGTTCTTCTGTTTTCTTCCTACTATACGTGACTCTTCTGTACCTTTGTACTCTACTATGCCTCTAGATTAGGCTCTCATGTTAATCTTTGTTACGTTTCCTACATGTTCTTTGCTATACTTTCCAATATTCTTTTACTGTACGTGTTTCCTGCTGAGCTGTTAAATTTTGTTTGCTTTACTAGGCTTTTTTTGAGTTCTAATCATGCTTCCTTGACTGTTTCTTAAGTTTATATCACCCTTTTTATCTCTTCTGAACTTGCTTAAGTTACAAGTTTTTCCTAAAATATGTTCTTTGTGCTTTTAAATAAACCTTTCACTCTGTCGCTTCAAGCCTACAATCGTATCTCTGTGTTTCCATATGAGGCTCTGAAATAGACCTCTGAGTCTGTTTCGATGGCTTGCCTTCTCATATTTGTATCTTATTCGAGTTAAAAACCTAGGATTTGGGGGTTTCTTTGGCAAGTTCAATTTTGTGTTTGGACTGGGGTTCTACTTTTAAACCCTAAACTCTCAGGCTCATTCTGAGTCTATGAATTGAATCTGAACCTTTTTATGACTTGTTCTATGATAGTCTTTTCTAATCAACATGACAAATCATTCTTGTTTGATATTTATGTGCTTTATATATGAGGAATTCTTCCTTAAAAAAAGGTATTGCAACCTATTGATTGATTTCGAATCTCTTTTAATAAGGTTTGGCTGATTGTTGCTGATTTTTTCTTTGATTAAACCTTCTTTACCTTTTTCCTGACTTGGTTCATTTAGACAAAGCCTGCAATTTTAATTTTACTAGCTGTTTGATTGATTCCCTTTTGATTAAATAAACCCTTGTGTATTTGCCCTTATTGTACTACTTTGGAAAATATTTTGATCAAGTTTTCCTTAATTTCCTTTTAACCCATTTGAAATTAGAATCCCCTAATTAAAGGAGATTGATTTCAATGCTATTTTCTTAACTTTTCTTACTTGCTTTATGCACTATAAAACGCACGACCCTTCTACATTTTGACAAACTTCGAATTCAATAATTTTTCACACATTCCAGTCCAGTACTCTTTAAGACACTCTTAATTATTCTCACATTCTCATCTAAGTTACTTCTGCCCGTTTGCTTGCAATTTTGGCTTTACAAGACTTCTTCTTTTACTTGTTTGTTTCTCTGAAACTGGTATGTTTTAATTTAGTTTCAGTCGTCATCCCTTAACTTCGCATTTTCTTGCACCTGTTTCTATTGTGAATCCCTAACCCCTATTTCCTTCTATGTGTTTGAGCTACGGTTCAGGCGTGGCAGTATCCAAATAGCTGCTCATGTCTGAACCCGATCCTTAATGGATCCTAACTCCCAAACAAATGGGGCTAACATGCTGGTTAGGGGTGTGCCGGCACTCTTAATTGCTGAGTATGCCCACCAGCCTGCCATGGTCTTCCCTAAATCCCCTCTATGCACTTGCACTCTTTCTTAGGTTCTAAGTTCTGCCCCCTCCTATAAGCCTTGCTTTGGGACCTTGAGTTCCCTCTGAACTTGGACATTTGAGGGCTGGCTCTTCCGCACTGCACTATAATCAATTCTGCAATATATTTGGGTGTAAGCAGTGCCCGGAGTCCACTTGAGGCTCTTGAGAACTTTGACACACCCATAAAATGAGAAAGGCATTGGAAATCCTGATCTTTGGAGTTGGTTCATCTCATATTTTAGATGTTGAGTCTGAATTAAGCTCCTTGGGTGTAGTTTAATTTTTGATGTAATTTTACTTTTGGTCTGTAATAATTTGTAATAACTTATGGGCTTTTAGTAAAAAAGGGAGGGTCACTCATGTATGCATACATGTAGACATCATGTTCCTAGGTATTTATTCCTGCAATCATCCTACTTTTCACTTCTGCATCTCATCTAGAAATCATGACTATAGGGGTTTTCTGCACCTCTACATATAAAGATCATGACTATAAGATTTTTCTGCACTTCTGCATATAGAGATCATGACTATTGGATTTTTCTGCACTTCTGTATATCATCTATCACTAGGAAAACAGTTTATAGGCTCAAGTAACCAATTGCACTCTAGATACCATGTTTAAAGGATTCATGCACTTTTATAAACGTTTTAAAATCAATCATGCTTAGAAAACATGCCTATAGGAATAACTAACTGAATCTGAATGATCTATCTCGCTTACAAGTCTAAAACCAGTAGTAGTGTTGTTTAATATCCTCAAAACTTATGTTTTCTATAATCAGTAAGCCCTCTTTAAAATCAACATACTCCTGCATTATTAGATATTATGCCTATAGGTGTCACCTTGGCAAGCCATTAGGTAATTAATTAATTGCATCGGTCTTTAATAATTGCAACAAGGGGTAGGTCTAATTCAGATTTCTTATCTGAGAAATATGTGATAAACCAGCCCACCTTAACGCTTTAAATTTAATTCAGACCATAACCAGTATTTTTAAGTCATGCTAAACAATCTGCTTTTAAGTGAGAAGGCCTGCCTGAGCCTTTTAATTGTTCTGCGTTTCCCATAACTGCATTACGTGTTTTGTTTGTCGCTCTAGAATTTTGTGCTTTTTAGACCATACCAAATCCACATTTCCCTCCCCTTAATGACTTGTAGTTCCAAATGCCTCCGGGAATGATAGGATTGGGACGGGTAATAGCATGCAATAAGTAACGAGACTATTCCGCGTTTAATACCTTAACGGGGTGGGAAGGGTAGATATGGATATGATGGCCACACGATAACACCACGTGTATAAACGGTTACCCAGTGTTGTGTGGGGTGATCCATATTATTTATAAACCTAGGACCCCCTATTTCCTTTACTTGTCTATATTCTCATAATTTTAAAACTATTCAATTTTCAGCTTCTTTGACCTCTTCTACTTTAATTAACTTGCATAAATTATGTGCAAATCCCTTTCCCTTTACTTGTGTGTTTTTTTAGAATTCTAATACGACTTTCTTCCAAATTTGCCTCTTTATCTTCTTGTATTTCGGTTTTTTACAACCTTTATGTGAAAGATACCTAGTATTTACAATTCTTGCTTATTTACTTGTTGTTTGTACTTAAAGTCACAATTGTAGCATGGCCGGGAACCACACTAGTTGATCTTGAAGGGGGCCTAATGCTTTCCACTCGAGATAATTCTAGCCTTTACCCAATCTCTTGTTTTCTAAATCAAATTCATTTTTAGTGTCTTAATGCACTTAATCATTAGGTGGAGACTCTTCAAAAATTGCAAAACCCAATTCCCAAAAGGGAACAAGTTGTCCTCCCAAGTGTCATAAACCCGATTTCACGAGAAAAAGGTGACATCGACAGCATGCCAACTCTGCGGGGGATTCTTTAGGCTTTTACCATTTCATGTTGCTTGTGACTTTACTGCTTCTTTGATGCCTTACTTAATATCTTTATCTCTTCTTCCACTACAAAACTTACTTGGATCTTTGTTTCTTTTATTTCTTTTAATGCTTTCCTTTACCGCTTTCCTTCAATACTGTTGTAAATTATGAGAAATTGTTGTAAATGTGCAAATATGTGACAATTTGTTCAATTATTGTAATTGCATCTTCAATATCATATTCCATTCGTGCTAAACAAATACCGTTGCAATGTTTATAATGAGTGGTTGTGCCATTCTGATATCATTACCCCCTAAATTTGGCAAAGGCGTCTTTACGGTAAAACTAGTCTATCAACAGTGTAGTCAACGGTTCCGTGCCTTTCCATCTTGAGCTATCCGCTCAAGGGTACCAATCTAATACCCCATAGCCGAGCCGAGTCAGTTATGTTGTCCGCATAACTACTCTTTAAGAATAGCCTAGTCCAAAGTCCACTGGGTTTCTTTGAAACCCAAATGGATACTACCATGTTCTGTGCATTTATTTAGAGAACTAAATGCTTGCATGCTAATTATTGATATTTAATAGGCGATTCTGGCAGGGGGTAAATGTCTAACACCTTTGTTTTGCAGGAAATGAGGCACGAAGTCCCCAGATTCGGCATGTTCACTAACATCCACCTAAGGTTGCTAAACTGGTGGAGAGATCTTCATTTCATCGATCAGGATCTTGTTAGGAAATATCTACGAAACCTACATTCTCTCTTAGAAATTTAACCTAACAACAAAATTATTGAAGCTGCTACCTTGTTCTTGGATTGCAATAGGTTTGTGTTTCTCTTCGGGGAGATTGAGATGACACCTGTGCTAGAGGAAATAAGAGGACTAGCTGGTATCCTGAGGGAGACTCCGGATTTGCTTATTCTGGAAAATCCCAAGGTAGAGGTTTTCTCAAAATGATGGGACTAAAGAAGAATCCAGACTTGACCTGTTTGAAGGATTCTTACATTCATTTTGACTATTTGTACGAGAGGTACGGTCATAGTAAGTCCTATTGTACTTATCCAGATGAATTCGCCCTCATATCATTGGGGCACATCTATCGAAGGTTCTTTGTCTTCATGTTTTGCTTTTTGGGGATGATAGTATTTCCTATGAAGAAGGCCAGGATCCATAACAGACTAGCCATGGTCACCAAGACTTTAATGGAGGGAATTGGCGGGAAGCCATTTAGCATAGTGCCCATGATTATTGCAGAGATATACCGAGCCCTGGAGAAATGCCAACAGGAAGTCAAGCACTTCGAGGGTTGCAAGTTGTTACTCCAACTCTGGCTCCTAGAACATCTCCAGAGGGGTGAGTATTGACAAGAGATTCTGCATAGAGACTGGGATGATTATATTTCCTTGCATCAGCCAAGGCGAATGAACTATATGCCCAACATGTTTGCTCAACCAGAAGATGCTAAGGGATGGGTAGAGTTGTTTGAAAATATGAAAGAGGACCAAGTGTAGTAGATGTTCGAGTGGTCCCCTGTTGGAGATTTCATTACCCGGTCCAGGGATGCACCATTCTTGATACTTATCGATTTGAGGGGAACTTACCCTTACGTTCCTCTCCGAGTTATGAGGAAAGCAGGAAGGAAACTGGTTATACCAAGGGTCGACAGGATGAGTCACTTCAGGGCCGACTTTCAAGATGAATATAGTCCATACAAGTGCCAAGCTCAGCATATGTGGCACTGCAAAATTGTCTTGGGAAAGGATTCCATTAAACCAGACAAGTACCATGCTCATTACACTCTATACTACCCAAGCTGGTTGGAAGATGATCATAATAGGTTAGGTCAACTCGGGTTTGTTCTAGGTCACAGGATCATCGATGAAAAAGCTGAAGCACAGGTCAAGTACAACCAACTGCGCAAGAGGATTCGAGAATGTGAATGTGAGCACTGTGAAATACAAGAAGCCCACTAAAAGCTGATTGAAGAGTGGAAAGACATGGCTGTCGGTGCCAACAAGTGACTGCGACACTTGGACTGGGGTTTAGTCGAGCTAGAAGGGAAATTCATCAAAAGGATTGAGGACTGCTAGAATGCCAAGGGAAACAAAGGTGGACAGCTTGCTAGAGCTTACTTGTTGCTGGGACTTCGTGAGCTGGTGAAGCTGTTAGATGGAGCTAAAGATGCCGAGTCTAGGGAAGGTCCTTCTGAGACCAAGTAGTTAGGAGTCTTTTCTTTGCTTGTAATAAGGCCACTGGTCATTAGTGAAATTTTATTTTTTCTGCTTTTTTAGTTTCTTTTTGGAATTCGTCTTATTTTCATTAATAAAATAAAGTATTTACGTTATAATTTCTCCAAATCAACTTGTCGCTATGTGTTTAAATAGGCACAAGGAGGCTCCCAAATTAGGACACGATTTATATTCTTGCACTATGTATTTAAATATTGCAACATTTTCTTCTCATAATCCTTACTACCTTGTTACCTTGTTTTGTTTTACTTTTGTTTTATTCCCCTCCCCTAAAGGTTAGTTCGTGCATTCTGGCATCGTTATTATACTCCACAAGATCCAATGGCTCTCCACTTACTCCTACTCCTAGTCCTGTCAAAAACAGGAACAAGGGTAAAATGGAGGATCTGAGCAACACTAAGAAGGAGAACTTAGTTGAACGTTTAGAGGTTCCTCAGGGTATTCAGGTTTTCAAGGAAAGTGCCTCCCAGCTTAAACACAAGTTCTTGAAATTTCAAGAAGAATTGTACCAAGTTTGGAACTTGGCAAGCTTGTCATTTCACCTTACTAACCCAGATTTCAGTTTCCCTAACACTGAAAATCCTACACCACCACAAAATATTCGAAAACCACTCCGCTTGTCATCACCACTGCAACACTTGCCACCCATCCAACAATACTCTATTGCTCACCCCAAAACCTGTAGACTCCAAAAATGACCATATTCACCCTCATCATAATACTCCCATCTATGTGGAAACTATGTCGCATCCTACTCAACCCATTTCAAGCACACCCGAGTCTGATGATAAGGACTCGCTTATCAGAAATCTGGCGGAAGAACTCAAGAAGCTGACTAGCAGAATTCAGGGCATCGAGGGAAGTAAAGGGATTAAAGGGCTGAATTACGAAGACCTTTGTATTCAACCTGATGTCGAACTGCTCGAGGGGTACAAACCTCCCAAGTTTGAGATGTTTGATGGCACCGGGGATCCTAGAGTTTCTTTGAGAACATACTGCGACAAACTGGTCGGAGCAGAAAAGGATAAAAAGATTCGCATAAAGCTCTTCATGAAAAGTCTGAAAGGAGATGCTTTGTTTTGGTACATTAGCCAAGACCTGAAAAAGTGGTCAAATTGGGTAAGTATGGCATCCGATTTCATGGACAGGTTCAGGTTCAACACGGAGAATGTGCCAGATGTGTTCTACATCTAGAACCTAAAGAAGAAACCCACAGGAACTTTCCGCGAGTATGCTACTCATTGGAGATCAAAAGCTATTAAGGTCATACCGGCTTTAGAGAGGAACAAATGAATAGATTATTCGTTCGAGCTCAAGACCCACAGTACTACGAAAGGTTGATGTTGATTGAAAGCCTGAAAGTTTCAAAAATCATCAAGTTAGGGGAGATGATCGAGGAAGGTATCAAAAGTGGTATAGTCACTAACTTTGAAGCTTTGCATGCTACCAACAAGGCTCTACAGTCTGGTGGCACGTCCAAGAAAAGAGACGTAAACACCATGATGGTTGCACTTAGAATAAAATCCCCAATCAAATACCAAACTTACCAGATATCTCCTCTCACATATCAACCTACCCCAAATTACCAAGCACCATTGCCCTCCTACTAAGCTCCACCACCTACTTACTAATCACCTCCACCATGCAAAGACTAGCCTACTTCACCCAGATACTCCCAACCCACACACGTCTACCAAGCCTACAACACCCAACAAGCCCACTATCAATCACCTCCCTCTTGCCAAAACTTTCCTAGACCCCGACAAAATTTTGACCGCAGACCTCCCAAACAATATATCTCCATCGCCGAACCTATCGACCAACTATATGAAAGGATCAAGGCTGCTGGTTATGTCTCCCCCATCCCTGCTATAACTCTTGAAAACCCTTCGCAATGGGTCAACCCAAAAAAATCCTGTGCGTACCATTCTAGCATGAGTGGGCATACCATTGATGAGTGCCGCTCCCAAAATGATAAGATCCATACACTGATCGATAACAAGATTATTATGGCTAAAGAGCCTGCTCCAAATGTCCGTAACAATCATCTTAATGACCATAAGGGTGGAGACATTCACATGATCGAGATAGAAGATGATTGGGATCCCAAGGGATCGATCGGGTTGATAGCAGAAGGTGACGAGCCAAAGAAACCAACAATCACCCTTAACCCAATTGTGGTACAGATTCAGCCTTCTAAGGATATCGAGATGAACATGTCCATACCACTTGATCTTGAAACACCATCGTCCACAAAGATGCCAACACCAATTGAGGTCTAGTTGGGTCCCCAAAGGCATCTGTAGCGTTTGAGGTTGCTGTATTACCTCCAAAGCAAGCGTGCCCATTCCGGTAGTAGTGACAGATGTAACACCATTCCATATAAAGGCCATCCCTTGGGATTACACAACCGAGGCAAGGAGGAAAAGGAAAACCAAATACGGAGAAACAGTTGCGGCACATGGCATGATAAGAACCGGCAGGGTTTATGCTCTAGAACAGTTAGCTGCATTCAAGTAAGCAGGCCTCTGGACGGCCAACCATCATTGAGACTGGGCTCGACTATCTCTGAAGGAAGATTCAAGCCAAAGAGTATTAAGTCATTGATCAACTAAACAAAACGCCATCCCAGATCTCTATCCTAGCTTTGCTGCAAAGTTCTGATGCACATATGAACGCGCTGTTAAAAGTATTGCGTGAGGCATATGTGCCGTGAAACATCACTTGAGGAGAAATTGAAAATATGGTAGGGCAAGATTGGAGAGTCATAAGATCACTTTTCATGAAGATGAGTTACCACCGGAAGGCTTAAGCCACAACAAGGAATTGCACATCACCGTGCAATACGAGGATTATTTCATCACCAGGGTCCTAATTGATGGAGGTTCCAGCCTAAATATTTGTCCGTTGGTAACTCTCAAGGCATTGGGAAAGGGTCAACATGAGATCAGAGACGGGGCCATCAACGTCAAAGCCTTCGACGGGTCTCAAGGGTCCACTATTGGGGAGATTAGCCCGTGTTTACAGATGGGGCCTACTTGGTTTGATGTTGACTTTCAAGTAATAGACGTGCCTGTGTCTTACAACTTGCTGTTGGGACGGCCTTGGGTTCTTGCCACTGGAGCTATAGCATCAATCATACATCAGGCAGTGAAATATGAGTGGAATAACCAGGAGGTGATCATTCATGGTGATGGTAGCAATCCCATATATAGTCGCTACACCATTCCAACAATTGGAGGAAGAAGAAGGATAGGTGTGGAAACTTATCACCACATCGACCAAGTCAATGCCGTCAATAAAGATAAATAGTGGGATAACAAAATTGAAAGCATACTGAACTGGAGCAGGTATGAACCTGGCAAGGTACTTGGCAAGAATCTCCAAGGAATTGCTAAGCCCATCAAGCTCAAGAAGCAAGGCACCACCTTTTGATTAGGATATGAGTATACTTGGAAAGAATTCAAGGAATGGTCACCACCCTGTGCAGTCCTTACTATCCATTGGAGCGGACGAGTTTGGAGCAGATTTTCCAACTAGCCGAAGTCATTTATGTGTCAGAAGAAGAGGTAGCATTAGCAGCAATGAGGAACTAAGATGATAATATGGACTACTGTGTCATTTTTGAGAAGGAGGGGGGAGGAAAGCCCTTCTACACAAGTCGTGAGCCAAGTAGCACGCCTCAACAATTGGACTGTCAGAACTACCAAAGCCCGAAAAGCTTCGGGGTAGCAAGGCTGAACAAAGCACCATGCATTATATTTTATTTTTACTAGTTGGCTTTCTTTCCGCATTTTTAATTTCAAAATAAGAGCTCCAATGTTCAAAATAGTTATGAAATTTATGAAAGCACTTTAGTTTCATATAAATCTTACCCTTATTACTTTCTCTCATCTACTTTAATGCACAACATTAGACCTAAGTCCAACCGGGACGAGACTGAGGTCGTTAACTTGGAGATGCAGAAAATGTCAAGGAAACGCGCATTAGTGTTCATTTGTCACCATCATAAAAGTAAGAGTACATGGAATTTTTAAAGGAATATGAGGACATATTCGCCTGGTCGTATGATGCTATGACTGGTTTGAGTACATCTATTGTGACACATAAGCTGCCAACTAATCCGACATGTCCACCTGTGAAACAGAAGCTCAGAAAGTTAAACCTGACATGAGTCTGAAAATCAAGGAAGAAGTCACTAAGCAAGTAAAAACTAAGGTTCTAAGAGTAGTATAGTATCCAACATGGTTAGCCAATATTGTGTTGTGCTGAAGAAGGACGGAAATGTTAGAATCTGTGTCGACTACTGGGATCTCAACCGGGCCAGTCCAAAAGACAACTTCCCTTGCCAAGCGTACGTATTCAAATTGACAACTGCACTAAGCATGAGCTACAATTGTTTGTTGATTGTTTTGCTATGTATCATCAGATATAGATGGATGAGGAAGACGCTGAGAAAACGACCTTCATTACGCCGTGTGGGATGTATTGTTACAAAATGATGCCGTTTGGGTTAAAGAATGCTGGGGCCACCTACATGAAGGCCATGACTACTATCTTTCATGACATGATGCACAAAGAGATCGAGATGTATGTAGATTATGTTATCATCAAATCCAAGAAAGCCACAAATCACATGGAAGATTTGAGGAAGTTCTTCAATGGACTGAGAAGGTACAAATTGAAGCTGAATCCCGCGAAATGTACATTCGGGGTTCCTGTCGGAAAGCTATTGGGATTCATTGTAAGTCGACGTGGAATAGAACTAGATCCATCAAAGGTTAAAGCCATTCAAGAATTACCATCGCCAAAGTACAAGAAAGAAGTAATGAGTTTCTTGGGTAGACTTAACTACATCATCCGGTTCACAACACAATCTACTGTCATTTGTGAGCCAATCTTTTAGAGGTTGAAGAAGGAGGTCGCTACTAAATGGACCGATGACTGCCAAAAAGCCTTCGACAGAGTCAAGGAGTACCTGTCAACACCGCCAGTTTTGGTCCCGCCCGAGCTAGGCAAACCCCTCCTACTCTACCTCGCAATATTGGATGGAGCATTTGGTTGTATTTTGAGGAAACATGATGAAACAGGAAGGAATTAACAAGATATCTATTATCTCAGTAAGAACTGGACCCATATGAGGCCCGATATTCTCTATTGGAATGCACCTGTTGTGCTCTGACTTGGGTAGCTCAGAAGTTGAGGCACTGTTTCTGTGCTTATACTACGTACCTCATATCAAGATTGGATTCGCTGAAGTACAGTTTCAAAAGCTCATGACTACTAGCCAGCTAGTCAAGTGGCAAATCTTGCTAAGTGAATTTGGCATTATCTACGTAACTCAGAAGGAAATCAAAAGACAAGCGCAGATCATCTTGCCGAGAATCCTATGCACGGAGACTATAAACCCCTAAAGACGTATTTTCTCTATAGAGATGTATCCTTCGTAGGAGAATATATTGCAGAATCCTATGATGGTTAGAGGATGTTTTTCGATGTAGCGACAAATTTAAAAAGTGTTGGCATAGAAGTAGTCCTAGTATCAGAAACTGGCCACCATTATCCGGTATCCGCCAAGCTTAGGTTCCCCTACACTAACAATATGGCCGAATATGAAGCCTGCATCTTAGGGCTCAAGATGACCATTAACATGAACGTCCAAGAGTTGCTAGTGATTGGAGATTTCAACCTGCTTATACATCAGGTCCGAGAAAAATGGGCAACTAAGAACTCTAAGATACTCCCTTACTTGCATCACGTACAGGAGTTGAGGAAGAGATTCACGAAGACAGAGTTCCAGCATGTTCCCAGGGTCTAGAATGAGTTCGTCGATGCATTGGCTACCCTGGCCTCTATGATACAACATCCAAATAAGAATTTTATCGATCCTGTTCCCACAAGGATCTATGATCAGCTAGCATATTGTGCTCACGTCGATAAAGAAGTGGATGGAAAACCTTGGTTTCACGACATCGAGGAATATTTAGCCAAGGGAAAGTATCCAGAGCTTGAAAATACCACTCAGAAGCACACACTTCGAAGATTGTCCAACAATTTCTTTCACATTGGAGGAATCCTGTATAGGAGGACTCTAGATTTAGGTTTTCTAAGGTGTGTTGATGCAAAGGAAGCATCTAAACTACTGGAGGAAGTTCACGCTAGGACCTGTGGTTCACATATGAATAATTTTGTCTTAGCCAAGAAGATACTCTGGGAAGGTTATTTTTGGATGGCTATGGAGACGGATTGTATCTAGTATATCAGAAAATGGCACCGCTGACCGGTACATGCAGACATGATAAAGGTACCTCCCAATGAGCTTAATGCAACGAGCTCTCCATGGCCGTTCGTCGCATGGGGAATGGATGTTATCAAGCCAATCGAACCTACTGCATCAAAGGGGCATATGTTTATCCTAATAGCAATTGACTATTTCACCAAATGGGTTGAAGAAGCATCTTACAGAGTAGTGACCAAGAAAGTCGTGGCAGACTTTGTTCGTGACCATATCCTTTGTCCATTCGAGATTCCAAAATCAATCATTACTGACAATGGCTCCAA
The DNA here is from genome assembly GCA_034376525.1 of Nicotiana benthamiana. Taxonomy (NCBI): domain Eukaryota; kingdom Viridiplantae; phylum Streptophyta; class Magnoliopsida; order Solanales; family Solanaceae; genus Nicotiana; species Nicotiana benthamiana. Next base: position 64,305,876 of record CM067331.1, on the reverse strand, counting down.
CCCCAACAGTGATTTGATGAAAGCTATGTGTAAAGCCTTCATGATCAGAGACAAGAATTCCACAGCTTACATGCCTCAAATGAACGGAGCTGTAGAAGCCGCCAATAAGAATATCAAGAAGATAGTCAGGAAAATGATAGAGAAGCATAAGCAGTGCCACAAGAAACTATCATTTGCTTTATTGGGGTACTGCACCACAGTACACACATCAACTGGTTCAACTCCTTATGTGTTGGTTTATGGTACAGAAGCGGTCATTCCCGCCAAGGTAGAAATTCCCTCCCTAAGGATCATACAGGAAGCAGAAATCGACAATGCAGAATGGGTAAAAAGTCGCTACGACCAACTAGCTCTTATAGATGGAAAAAGAATGAATGCAGATTGCCATGGTCAACTTTATCAGAACAGAATGTCCAGAGCCTTTAACAAAAGAGTCAACCTGAGACAGTTTACACCGGGGCAGTTGGTGTTAAAGAAGGTTTTTCCGTATTAAGATGAAAGGAAAATTCTCCCCCAACTGGCAGGGCCCATACATGGTTCACCGGGTTCTAACAGGAGGAGCCCTCATACTTGCAGAAATAGACAGAGAAGTTTGGCCGAAACCGATCAATTCAGATACAGTTAAACGATACTATGTGTAACTATTTATGATTTTTTCTATGATGTAATTCGAACTACGCCGGACCTGATTCCCATTTAAGAGGGGATACGTAGGCAGCCCTATGGGTTCAGTCACAATTTAATAAAATTTTCATTCTCCCCGCTACTGGAAACTGGGGCAGAATTTTGAGGAGGACCCTCAAATTCCGAAGTTGATTTCAGCCATTTATCCTACGTAGCCTTCGGAAGTATTAACTCAGTAAACTGGGGCAGAATTTTGGGGAAGACCCTTAAAATTCCAGAGTAAGGGAGGTTGCGATGTCCTGAACCGTGTCAGAGTTGTCGGTATATCTAAAGAAAACTATCCTCAATTATGTATTTATGTTATATTTGTACTAAATCATGCATGTCTATTATCAAAATTGCTTTTTTAGTAACTCTACCCCAAGGAAAGGCACAACATCACTAAAAATAGAGCCAACCAGGACAAGCAAAGTCCATAGGGATATGAACTAACTTCTCCCTCTACAGAACTCACAATTTTTCTTTGGATGTAGGTACCCAAGTCGTAAAATCATCAGATATATCTATACACTCACACTTCTCGGGAATACAACTCACAGAACCATCACCTATCTACAATTGCTATCTGCACACGATATCCCCAGCTACGATAGTATCGCAATCAGCTATCAGTTGAGAGATTTTACTACTATTTACCTTTTGCTTTTCTGCATTGCATAAGGCTACTTTTATGCTTTCCGAGGGTAAGATCTACCTCCATCTGCATTTCTTTGCATTGCATAAGGCTACCTTTTGCCTTTCGAGGTTAAGCTTTACCTCTATCCTGCATTGCTTTGCATTGCATAAGGCTACCTTTCCGCCTTCCGAGAATAAGCTCTGTCTCTATCTACATTTCTCTGCATTATATAAGGCTACCTTTCTGCCTTCCGAGACTAAGCTCTGTCTCCATCTGCATTTCTCTGCATTGCATACGGCTACCTTTCTGCCTTCTAATGTTATGCTCTACCTCCATCCTGCATTTTTCTACATTGCATTGGGCTACCTTTTTGCCTTCCGAGGTTAAGGTCTACCTCCGTCCTGCATGGTTGAAATATCGCCACCTTTATTTATAATCCCTGCATGACTAAAGATCGCCACCTTCACTTATATTCTTGCATCGGATGAAAGATCGCCACCTTCACTTACGTTCTTGCATCTGCTGAAAGATCGCCACCTTTATTTACAATTCCTGCATGGCTGAAAGATCGCTATCTTCACTTACATTCTTGTATTAGCTGAAGCATCGCCACCTATATTTACAATTCTTGCATGGCTAAAATATCGTCACCTTCACTTACATTCTTGAATTGGCTGAAAGATTGCCACCTTCATTTACATTCTTGCATTGGCTGAAAGATCTCCATCTTTTGCATCTCATGGGCTAAAAGATTGCCAAATTGGCCAAAGGCATCATTGTTTGGAGGCACCATTTTCATAGCCCAAGAAGTCCATGCCATGGCCTGAGGATCCCACTTTTATCTTTTTGCATATCAATATTCAAAGGCATCATGGTTCGGAGGCATCATTCTTATAGCACGAGAACATCATTTCATAGCTTGCGAATCCTTTATTATGCGCTTCATGGCCCAAGACGTCATGGCCTGAGGACGTCATCCTAACTGTCCAAAGAAAACATTCATAGTCCAACAGGAACTTGTATCATGTTTAAATATATGCACAATATATGTTCGTGTTGCTCATTTGCAGGTACACCAGCTAGAAATGGCCGTCTCATCAGGAGCAATCCCGCTCCAGTTCCCGCTGCCTACTAGACTTTGACCATATTTCCCTACCAGAATATCGCGTCCGTTTTTCGAAAACCTCCAGCGGCATATTCCTCCGATGGATCCTAAACTACATATGGCATGATTCTTGTAAGATAAAGGATATGTAGGCATTTTAGAAGCCAGAGAACGATCAAACTCTTCAAACCATTTCATTTGGTCAAGTTGTCCATCATATCTTTACCCGACAACTCTTTCATCCTTCTCGGGTAAAGAGGGGAAGTTGTTGATACCCAATTTTCCCTATGTATATTTCATATACAAAATACTTTCAAAATAATATATACATGCATATATAAGCATATACAAGTGTTTTAGTATTTTTTCTAAATTTTAAAAGAGTTTTTAAGTCAATTTATTGTCCGTTTTAGCAGTACAAAATTCGTAATTATTTCCAAAATAATCAATCTTGGGGAATAATTTATTTATTCCTGTATTTATATCAAAATATAGTCAAGGTAATTTTTATATATTTGTAAAATGTATTTGGCATTTTAAAACTAAATTGCATATAAATGCAATTTTAGCCTATTATAAGAATAATGGTATTTTATAATTGTAAAATTAGTTCCAGTATTTTTTAATTAATATCTATGTCTTACTAATTGACTCATTACTTTTAATTTGCTTTTAAAATTATTTTTTTATTTTTTATAAAAAGTGAAATTGGCTATTTAACATTTAGCCTCATTTCGTTGCAATTACAGCCTATTCACATTTCAATTTTAGCCCTCAATTGACCCAATCCTAACCCTAATTTGACCAGCCCAATTTCATTTTTAAACCATCACCCGGGCCCAATTAAAAACGCGCCTGGCCCCTTCTTTTAGTCCGAGTCATTGATCATTTTGAATCAACGGCCAGGATCATCCCTTACCATTTTTAGTTCCCTTACCTTAACCTAATCCCCCCATTTTGTTTGGTCCGCTTCCTTTGAATACTGCCCTCTCTCAAAACACCCTCGAAGGTTTTCCAGAACCCTAGTCGTCTTCAACCCTTTTTCCACCGTACTTTCATCGAATCCATGGCTTCTCAGGCCATGGATGGTCTGTACTCACCCCCTCCACCATTAAACCCTAGGTATTCGAAGTTTTTAGGCCTGACCTCGATGGTTCTCTTTCAGATCTTCTCATGGTTCCATGGCATCTCCGGCCATGCTCAGGCGTATCCAAAGCATTAAGAGTCTGTTTCTAACCCATCCTACTCGAGATCAGACTTTCTTCCAAGCCTATCTCATTTTTAGATTTTTTCCTAAATCGTAAGCTATTCGAGGTTTTTCCTTTTTTGTTTTCTTAGATCTATGATATATTTGTGTTCTACTGGATGTTTAAAGTATTTTCCCCAATCTTTCTTTCAAAAATTTCTCTAGTTTCTGGAAGGTTTTCAAAATATCTTTCCGATCCTTCCTTTTATTTCCTTTATGTGTGTTCTTTTTTTCCTACTATACGTGACTCTTCTGCACCTTTGTACTCTACTGTGCCTCTAGATTAGGCTCGCATATTAATCTTTGTTATGCTTCCTACATCTTCTTTGCTATACTTTCCAGTATCCTTCTACTGTACGTGTTTCCTGCTGTGTTCTTAAATTTTGTTTTCTTAACTGGACTTTTATTTGAGTTCTAAGAATGCTTCCTTTACTATTTCTTAAGTTTATATCACCATTCTTCTCTTTTCTGAACTTGCTTAAGTTCCGAGTTTTTCCTAATATATGTTCTTTATGCTTTTTAATCGACCTTTCACTGTGTCACTTCAAACCTGCAATTATGTCTGTGTGTTTTCTTATGAGGCTCTAAATAGACCTCTGAGTCTGTTTCGATGGCTTGCCTTCTCATCTTCGTATCTGATTCGAGTTAAAAACCTAAGATTTGGGGGTTTCTTTGGCAAGTTCGATTTTGTGTTTGGACTGGGGTTCTACTTTTGAACCCTAAACTCTCAAACTCATTATGAGTCTCTAAATTGGATCTGAACCTTTTTATGACTTTTTCTATGATAGTCTTTTCTAATCAGCATGATAACTCCTTCTACTTTGATATTTGTGTGCTTTATATATGAGAAATTCGTCCTTTAAAAAAGGTTTTTCAACTATTGATTGATTTTGAATCCCTTTTAATAAGGTGTGACTGATTGTTGCTGATATTTTCTTTGATTGAACCTTCTTTACCTTTTTCGACTTGGTTCATTCGGACAAAACCTGCAATTTTGATTTTACTGGCTGTTTGATTGATTCCCTTTCCTTATTTGTCCAAACCATGTACCACTAAACTTTTGCGTTAAATAAACCCTTGTGTTATTGCCCTAATTGTACTGCTTTGGAAAAGATTTTGATCAACTCCTTCCTTAATTGCCTTTTACCCGTTTGAAATTAGAATCCCTTAATTAAAGGAGATTGATTTTAATGCTATTTTCTTACCTTTTCTTACTTGTTTCTGCACTATAAAGGGCACGATCCTTCTGCACTTTGACAGACTTTGAATTCAATACTTTTACATACCTTCCAGTCCAATACTCTTTAAGACACTCTCAATTAATCTCGCATTCTCATTTGAGTTTCTTCTAGTTGTTTGCTTGTAATTTTGGCTTTACAAGACTTCTGCTTTTACTTGTTTGTTTCCCTGAAACTAGCATGTTCTAAATTAGTTTCAGCCATCATCCCAATATGTTTATTTACGACTTATACGCTCTTGTTTACTTTACTGTCCATGCTCAGTGATTAATATTAACTATGCATTTTCTTGCATCTATTTCTATTGATAATCCCTACCCCCTATTCCCTTATATGTGTTTGAGTTAAGGTTCAGGCGTGGTAGTATCCAAATTTCTGCTCGTGTCTGAACCTGATCCTTATTGGATCCTAAATCCCAAACAAATGTAGCTAACAAGCTGGTTAGGGGTGTACCAGCACTCCTAATTACTGGGTATAACCACCAGCCTACCTTGGCCTTCCCTAATTCCCCTCTATGCACTTGTACTCTCTCTTAGATTCTAAGTTCTTCCCCTCTCCTATGAGCCTTACTTTGGGACCTTGAATTCCCTCTGAACTTGGACATTTGAGGGCTGTCTCTTTCGCACTGCACTATAATCAATTCTGCAATGTATTTTGGTGTAAGCATTGCTCGGAGTCCACTTGAGGCTCTTGGAAACTTTGACACGTCCAAAAAATGAGAAAAGCTTTGGAAATCCTGATCTTTGGAGTTGGTTCATCTCATATTTTATTCCTTGACTCTGAATTAGGCTCCTTGGTTGTAGTTTAATTTCTGATGTAATTTTACTTTTGGTCTGTAATAATTTATAATAACTTATGGGGTTTTAGTAAAAAAGAGAGGGTCACTCATGTATGCATACGGGTAGACATCATGTTCCTAAGTATTTATTCCTGCAATCACATCATGCTTTGCACTTCTGCATCTCATCTAGAAATCATGATTATAGCACCTCTGCATATAGAGATCATGACTATAAGGTTTTATTGCACTTATGCATATAGAGGTCATGACTATAGGGTTTTTCTGCACTTCTGCGTATCATCTATCACTAGGAAAACAATTTATAGGCTCAAGTAACCAATTCCACTCTAGATACCATGTTTATAGGATTCCTACACTTTTATAAGCACTTTAAAATCAATTATACTTAGAAAGCATGCCTATAGGAATAACTAATTGAATCTGAATAGTCTATCTCGCATACAAGTCTAAAACTAGTAGTAGTGTCATTTAATATCCGCAAAACTTTTGTTTTCTATAATCAGTAAGCCCTCTTTAAAATCAACATACTCCAGTATTATTAGATATCATGCCCATAGGTGTCACCTAGACAAGCCATTAGGTAATTGATTAATTGCATCAGTCTTTGATAATTACAACCAAGGGTAGGCCTAATTCGGACTTCTTATCTGAGAAATATGTGATAAACCAGCCTGCCTTAATGCTTTAAATTTAATTCAAACTATAACCAGTATTTGTAAGTCATGCTAAACAATCTCCTTTTAAGTGAAGTGACCTGCCTGAGCCTTTTAATTGTTTTGTGTTTCCCATAACTGCATTACGTGTTTTGTTTGTCGCCTAGAAGTTTATCCTTTTTAAACCATACCAAATCCACATTTCCTTTTCCTTTAAGACTAGTAGTTCCAAATTCCTTCGGGACTAATAGGATTATGACGTGTAATAGCATGCAATAAGTAACGAGACTATTTCGCGTTTAATACTTTAATGGGGTGGGAATGATAGATATGGATATGATGACCACGCGATAACACTACGTGTACAAACGATTACCAGGTGTTGTGTAGGGTGATATATATTTATTTATAAACCTAGGACCCCTATTTCTATTTAATTTTTTATATCCACAGAATTTTAAAACTATTCAATTTTTTAACTTCTTCTATTTTAATTAACTTGCATCAATTATGTGCGAACCCCTTCCCCTTTACTTTTGTATTTTTTAGAATTCTAAAACGGCTTTCTTCCAAATTTCAGCCTCTTTAACTTCTTGTATTTAAGTTGTTTACAACCCTTATGTGAAAGCTACCTAGTATTTACAATTCTTGCTTGTCTACTTGTTGTTTGTACTTAAAGTCATAATTGTAGCATGACCGGGAACCACACTAGTGGATCTTGAGGGGTGCCTAACACCTTCTCCTTGAGATAATTTCTAGCCCTTACCCAATCTTTGGTTTTCTAAATCAAATTCATTTTAGTGTCCTAATTCACTTAATCATTAGGTGACAACTTTTCAAAAATTACAAAATCCAATTTCCAAAAGAGAACAAGTTGTCCTCCCAAGTGTCATAAATTCGATTTTGCGAGAAAAAAGGGGCATCAATATCTGTGTGTTTAATTGTTTTATTTGTCTGCCATTATCTGTTGTCTGTGTTTCTTCACGTGGTATCTACCCGATTGTCTGGCATTATTATCTACACTATTTGTTTTGCATTTAATTGCATAGCTGTTGAACAAGCCATTTTCAAAGGAGTCTTAAATTAAGCTAAGGCGATTTCTAAGATTTCAAAGCTTCATTGTTTTTCTCAAAAGGTTTTACACTGTTCTGTACCCCATGATGGTTTACCTTACGTTATTTCTTACTGCTCAGTTAGTATTTACCCTTATTACTCACTGAGTTGGATGCAGATGCATGTATTTGTTCACCCGGTAGTGGGTTTTGAGCTGATCGAAGGCTAACTTATCGAAGTTTACCGAGGTGACTGCTAGCGTTCGCAACACCGCATTTCTTTCTTTTGTTTATCAGTCCTATTTAATATTTCAGGCCTTATAGTTGTATTTATACTCTAATAGATGCTCATAACTTGTGACATCCCGGTTTAGGTTGTATTTCACACTTAATAAAGAAATCTTTATTTAGACTGTGATTATTTAATTATGCTAAAACTGTTTATTAATATTTAACTATTCTGAAAAGGCGAAATGTTGACAATGTTGATTAATAGGCTATCTAGATTCTTTTATAGTTTGAACGTTGAACAATGGGAAGCAAAAGAACGAATATGGATATATAGTTCTTCCTTGGCGTCCCCAACTCCCCATTAATAATGTTAATGGGAGAAGATGCTCAAGGGATAGAATTAGTGCAAAGAAAAATATAGGGAAATTTTTACCCTCTAACTTTACTTTCAAACTTAAACACCTATTCCAACATTGAATAGTTGATATTTACCTAAAGCTGCTTAACGGTTCAATCGGTCCGGGCTGGGTCGGATTTTTTCAACTCGTCCGGGTTCCGGTCCGGTCCGGGCCGGATTTAACAGTACCGGGTTTTTAAGGGGCCGGGTTGATTCGGGTTAAAATTGAACCATATGGGTTACGGGTTGAAAGGGGTCGGGCCGGGCCGGGTTTAGTATATTTTCAAATTTATTTGAAATTAAGTATAACTATTAAGTTATAATTATATTAATACTTTGTAATAATTGAATGAATACAAGTAAGATGAGAAAAAATTGCACTTATTGCAAGTGCTACTTTATTTCTCAATTTCAAATTAATAAGTAGAAAATAAAATGTTTACATTTTTTTCTAACAAGTAAACTAGTGAAGTAGTAATTTCAAATGTTTTGCATCGCCTTAGCAAGTTCATCATAATCAATATCTCCAAGTTAAAGTTCTTCGTCTTCTGGGCTATCAACATCTTCCTTTCCTTGATTTCTTCGTTCCGATCTATCTAATCCAATCTCTGAAACATACTAAAACTTACAAATCATTGCTTCCCAACTGAAAGTCTGAAAATAAATCAAGGCCACTTTTAAAATTATTGACCCATTCTATGGGATGGACATCTTTCATATATTTTGTAAGTGTTCCAGTCCCTCCTAAATTTCCTTCGGTCAAATGTTGAAAAGTTTCGTTACAAAATTTGCATTTAACACTATTATTACCTTCTATTATTTCAAAAAAATTCCATACCGGACTTCTTCTTTTACGATTAGAAGTCGGGTCATTACTATTACTACCAGAAGCTACAGGACTAGCATCATTAAACATATTGTAAAAATGAAAATATAAGCTAAAATTAAATATGCAATTAAAATATTAAATAAGAGAAAGAGTTGGAGGGAGTGCACCGAATTCGACAATAAAATGAGCACTTGATTACGCAAATCCGGTGTTACCACGAACAAACGACAAGCAAGTATTTCAATTTTGAACTTCAATTCAAGCTTCAAATCCCGAATGACAAATTGCGATAGGGAAAAGAGTGACAAATAAAATATGAAATCTTGCAAATTGAAGGGAAGAGAGATAGATTGATAATTTGAGAATTAAGATTGAGATAAGAATTTTGAGTGAAGAAATGAAGAAGAGATGATGGTATTTATAGATTTTAAGAAGGGTTAATATTGCAAATTAATAAATACAAAAAAATAATGAAAAAATAGCTATTTTTGTAAAATTGTCCGTTGTCCAACGGTAATGTGGGCCCCACATATTCAAAAAACCAAATAAAAAAAATAAATTTTACCGTTGAACCGGGCCGGTCCGGGCCGGTTCATACCGGTTCGCGATACTGTTGACTATACCGGGCCGGGCCGGTCCGGTCCGTTCCGGTTCCGATACCAAAAAATCCTAACGGACCAACCCCCTACCCCCCTTGGACCCAGCCCAGCCCGGCCCTTGCTAACCGGTCCGGTCCAGTTCCGGTATTTGCCGGTCCGGTCCGGGCTGGGCCCGGGTCAATCCGGCCCGGTTGACACCTCTATATTTACCTCATCCTTCGTCAACATTGGGGGTAATTTTAAACTAATTGACGAATTATCAAAGTGGTAAAATATAATTTTTCTCATATTTCAATTTATAAGTTGCCCCTAATTAATCATTCATCATCATTTGTTACATTTGCAATAATAACATTTTAGTTGAAATAATAGATGATGTTTATGTTTTATCAAAAAAGATGGAGCAAAATATTATTAATGGGATCTTGTTCCTCGAGTAGATCATATTATCTCCCATTTATCACTCTACAAATGCTCCAGCAATTTCTGCTTTGAGTCCGACGATCAAGATAAAACATAACTAATCTACTCCACCTAGACATGCTAGAATTGATGACTGAAACAAATGAAAATCCACTTCTCTCATCCTTCTATTTTTGGTTGCCATAGTCTTTTTTTCTTCTTTCTCAAATATTTCTTTTTGTAGATTTTGGATTTTTTTTCACATATATGTGATATTACTAGAAAAGTAGAAATATGATGTGGAATTATAACTAGTAGAGATAGATTAGGGAGAAGTAGTTTATGATTAAAATTTAGGGCACCCCAAAAAATAGAAAATTATATTTTGCAAGGAAAATGTCCATTGTTCAATGTTGGGTGAGATATTTGATTTTTAAATCAAAGTTAGAGTGTAAAAATGATTTTCCCCCGAGAAAAAAATGTTACGAATATGATACATTCTCAATACCTAATACTATACGTGGGATATTACATTCAAAACCATCCTTTTGACAACTATGTTTGATGTATTTTGTTAGATCAGTTTTTATAAAACCATAAAACAAGTAGCAGTATGCTTTATGTCACGATTCGGATTTCCACCCTCAGGAGTCGACATGACGCCTACTAATTGGAGCTAGGCAAGCCAAGATTAATTACTTTTTGTTAATAACAAAATCCCTTTTTAACATTATCGATAATAATATAAAAGCATCAAAATTAAATAATAAGCGGAAGTCTTAATTATAGAAAATTAAATCGAAATGCGGAATATTCAATGCAAACCTCCACCCAAGACTCGTGTCAGAATACTCATGAACTACTAAGAGTGCTAAATACAATCGTCTGAAAGAAAATAGCTATTTGTCTCGAATACAAAGAGATAACAGACTAAAATAAGGATAGAGGAGACGCCGGGCCTGCGGACGCCTGCAGGGCTACCTCGGTGTCTCGCTGGACTGAAGGCTGGCTCCCAATCTGGTATTGCTACTCAATATACTGCTCCAACACCTGGATCTGTGCAAAATAGCACAGAGTGTAGCATCAACAAAACCGACCCCATATGCTGGTAAGTGTCTGACCTAACCCCGGCGAGGTAGTGACGAGGCTAGGACCAGACTTCAGACAAATATACGGAGAAACAATATAAATAAACAACTAAACGTGGGGAAGGAACATACTTAAGGGACAACAGATAGAAACAAAATACCTGAGATAACAAGATAAATATCTATACTTAAGCTTCTAACACGGAATAAGGAAGTAAGACATCTTTCATATTCAGCTCATCTTGTTGCAGGTTTACACAATAAGTAAGAATCATCACTAAGGCATGAGGGATACAATGAAATCAAGATATTCGAATTTTAAAGACTCACGGTCATGCTCGACACCACCGTATAAATACTCGTCACCAACGTATAAATGCTCGTCACCATGCCTATACGTCATAATCAACAAGAAACAAATAGTAAGTAGGACACACCTCCTAATCCCTCAAGCTAACGTTAGACCGAACACTTACCTCGATGCTTTGAACTCAACTCAAGCCTCAATTATAGCTTTACACCTCGATTCCGCCACAATTCCGCTTGAATCTAGTCACAAATTACTTAAATACATCAACAAATGCTAAGTGAATAAATTTGAATGCATAAAAATAAATTCCAAACGTTTTTCCGAAAAAGTCCAAAAACGCCCTAGGGCCCACGTGGTCAAAACCCGAGGTTCGAACAAAAATCCGGTTACCCATTCCCCCACGAATTCATATCTATGATTTGTTTTGAAATCGAACCTCAACTGAGGTCCAAATCTCCAATTTTAGAAAAACCTAGGTTCTATCCAAAATCCCTAATTTTACCCATGGAGATCCTTGATTTTAATTTGAAAACATGTTAAATGATGTTAAAGATTGAAAAAATGAGTAAAAGTCGACTTACAAATGATTTGAAATGAAACTTGTTCTTGAAAAATCGCCTAAGGAGTTTGGGTTTTGAAAGAATGGTGAAACATTGTGAAAATTCGACTAAGTATAAAATTTGCTGGGCCTCAGATATGAGATTTAAAAACTGGGGTTCGCAAGCTAACTTGGGAAATGCGAATATGAGTTCGCATTTGCGAACTTTGAAGAAGCCTGGGACTTTCGCATTTGTGATCCATTATGTCGCATTTGCAACGAGCTCTTTATCGCATCTGCGGACCAAAAGGTCGCATTTGCGACCCAGGTGCAAGGGTTCCCTTTTCACATTTGCGATCAGAGGCTCGCATTTTGCGAGAACTTCTTCTCAAATGCGAAGATACCAAAACTGAAAATGCCAGATTTTTACAAAGGTACAAAATGCACTCACGGTCTATCAAAAATCACCCGAGCCCTTGGGGCTCCAAACCATACATAGACACAACCTAAAAAACATGCTGCAGACTTATTCATGTGATCACATCGCCAAAATAACATCATATGCATCTAATTAGCCTCAAAACTCATGATTTTTTCCAATTTTCATAAAACATCAAATTTCCATTTTAAATCCGAAATGCGTCAAACGACGTCCGTTTTCAACCAAACTTTGCAGCAAGTGTTTAAATCATATATAAGACTTGTACTGGGCGACGGAGCCAAAATAAGGGCCCGATACCGTAGTCTTCTAATCGAATTTCATTTCCAATTTCCATAATTATTTTCAGAAAACAGTTTTGCTCAAAAATTCATTTCTCGGACCTGGGACCTCGGAATTCGATTCCGGGCATATGCCCAAGTCCCATATTTTCATATGGACCCTCCGGGACCGTGAAATCACGGGTCCAGGTTCGTTTAACCAAAATGTTGAGTGGAGTCAAATTTAATCATTTTAATATCAAAACTTAGCATTTTTATCACAGAATTCATATTTAAGCTTCTCGGCTACGCGCTCGGACTATGCACACAAATTGAGGAAACCCTAAATGAGGTTTTCAAGGCCTCGGAGACTCATAATGAATAAAGCAACATGTGATGATCCTTTGGGTCGTCAAATTCTCCACCTCTAAAACAACCATTCATCCTCGAAAGGACAAAATGAAGAAGTACCTAAGTCGGGAAATAGATGAGGATAACGGCTCTGCATATTAGACTCAGACTCCTAGGTCGATGCCTCAGGAGGGTGACCTCTCCACTGAACACGAACAGAGGGAAAACTCTTCGACCTCAACTGTCGAACCTGCTGGTCTAGAATAGCCACCGGCTCCTCCTCTTAAGACAGATCCCTGTCCAACTGGACAGTGCTGAAAACTAACACGTGGGCTGGATCGCCATGATACCTTCGAAGCATTGATACATGAAAAACTTGACGCATGACTGATAAGCTAGGCGGAAATGCAAGTCTTTGAGCCACCTCTTCCACTCGATCAAGAACCTTAAACGGACCAATGAACCTAAGGCTAAGATTTCCCTGCTTCCCAAATCTCATCACGCCCTTCATATGCGGCACTCGAAGCAATACCCGCTCACCAACCATGAAAGCTACATCTCGAACCTTACGATCTACATAGCTCTTTTTCCTAGACTGAGCAGTATGGAGCCTATCCTGAATGATCCTGACTTGTCAAAGGCCTCCTGAACCAAATCCCTACCCAACAACCGAGCCTCTCCTGGATCAAACCATCCAACCAGAGATCGACACCCCTACCATATAAAGCCTCATAAGGGGACATCTGGATGCTCGACTGATAGCTGTTGTTGTAGGCAAACTCCGCTAAGGGAAAAAACTGATCCCACGAGCCTCCAAAGTCAATGACACAGGCTCAGAGCATATCCTCTAAGATCTGAATAGTCCGCTTGGACTGACTGTCCATCTGGGCACGAAATGTTGTACTCAACACCAATTGAGTGCCCAACTCTCACTGAAATGCTTTCCAGAAATGCGAGGTAAACTGCATACCTCTGTTCGATATGATAGATACCGGCACACCATGAAGGCGAACAATCTCTCGGATATAAATCTCATCTAGTCTCTCGGATGAATAGGAGACTGCCACAGGAATGAAATGCACTGACTTGGCCAGCCCATGAACAATGAACCAAACTGCGTCGAGCATCTTTTGGGTCAACGGAAGTCCAGTAACGAAATCCATGGTAATCCTCTCCCACTTCTACTCGGGAAGCTCAATCCTCTGAAACAATCCTCCAGGCCTCTGATGCTCATACTTAACCTGCTGACAGTTCAAACATCGAGCCACATATTCAACAATATCTTTCTTCATTCTACGCCACCAATAATGCTGCTGCAAATCCTAATACATCTTCACGTCGCCCGGATGAATGGAATACCGGGAACTATGGGCCTCCGTTAAGATCAAATCTCGAATCCCATCAACATTAGGCATGCAAACTCGCCCCTGCAATCTCAAAACACCATCAGCACCTAAGGTCACCTACTTGGCACCTCCACGCTGCACCGTGTCTCTAAGGACACACAAATGGGGATCATCAAACTACCGATCACGGATACGCTCCAATAATGAAGAAAGAGCGACCATGCAAGCTAACACTCAGCTAGGCTCAGAGATATCCAACCTCACAAGTCGATTGTCCAAGGCCTGAACATCCAAAGCAAGCGGTCTCTGGAAAACCGAAATATAAGCAAGATTGACCATGCTGGCTGACTTGCGACTCAATGCATCGACCACCACATTGGCCTTCCCCGGGTGATAAAAAATGGTGATATCATAGTCCTTTAACAACTCCAACCATCTTCTTTGCCTCAAATTCAACTCTTTTTGCTTGGACAAGTATTGAAGACTCTTGTGGTCAGTGAACACCTCATATGCCACGCCATACAAATGCCTCCAAATCTTCAAGGCGTGAACAACGGCTGCCAACTCTAAATCATGAACTGGATAATTCTTCTCATGAATCTTCAACTGCCGCGAAGCATAGACAATGACCTTTCCATCCTTCATCAACACTGCACCAAGCCCAACACAGGAAGCATCACAATAGACTGTATAGGGTCCTGAACCTGTAGGCAAAACCAACACCAGTGCCATAGTCAGAGTTGTCTTGAGCTTCTGAAAGCTCGCCTCACACTCCGTCGATCATCTGAACTGGGCACCCTTCTGGGTCAACCTGGTCATCGGGGCTGCAATAGATGAAAACCCCTCCACGAACCGATGGTTGTAGCCTGCCAACCCTAAGAAACTTCGAATCTCTATAGCTAATGCTGGTCTAGGCCAGTTCTTGACTACTTTAATCTTCTTTGGGTCCACCTGAATACCCTCTACTGATACAACATGACCCAGAAATGCAACTGAGCTCAACCATAATTCACACTTGGAGAACTTAGCATATGACTGACTATCCCTTAGAGTTTGAAGAAGCACTCTGAGGTGTTGCTCGTGCTCCTCCTGGATGGGGTAATATATTATCAATGAACACTATCACAAATGAATCCAAATAAGGCTTGAACACTCGGTTCATCAAATCCATGAAAGCTGCAAGGGCATTTGTCAACCCGAATGACATAACCAAGAACTCATAATGCCCGTATCGAGTGCAGAAAGCTGTCTTAGGGAAATCAGATGCCCTAATCCTCAACTGATGGTAGCCAGATCTCAAGTCAATCTTGGAAAATACACTGGCACCCTGAAACTGGTCGAACAAATCATCAATCCTCGGTAGTGGATATGTATTCTTGATCATTACCTTGTTCAATTGCCTGTAATCTATACACATTCTCATTGACCCAACATTCTTCTTGACGAACAACACCGCCGTACCCTAAGGCGATACACTGGGTCTAATAAAACCCTTCTCCAACAAGTCCTGCAACTGATCCTTTAACTCTTTCAACTCAGGCGGTGCCATACACATTGAGGGATAAAAATGGGTTGAGTGCCGGAGCCATATCAATGAAAAACTCAATATCCCTGTCGGGCGGCATACCCAGCAGGTCTGAAGGAAAGACATTAGGGAACTCGCGAACAACGAGCATAGAATCAATAGAGGGAACCTTAGCACTGGAATCCCAAACATATGCTAAATAGGCCAAACACCGCTTCTCAACCATACACCGAGCCTTCACATACGATATAACACTGCGGGTAGAATGACATGGAGTCCCTCTCCACTCTAAACGAGGCAAACCGGGTAAAACTAAGGTCACAGTCATTGAATGACAGTCCAAGATAGTATTGTAAGGTGATAACCAATCCATCACCAATATAACATTGAACCTAATCATATTTAAAAGGAGCAAATCTATACGAGTCTCTAGACCCCCAATAACCTCTATACCTGAACAATAGACGCGATCCACACGATAGGATAACCCACCAGCATAGACATATAAATAGGGGCATCTAATTAATCACTAGGTATGACTAAATACGGTGCAAAATAAAACCGAAGCTCCTCTACCACAAACCAGAAAAGTACCTTCATCTCCACCTCTAATACCTTCACATTTACCTCTAAAATCTCAAGTTCCACCTCTAATACCTCTCTTTGAGTGCTGTGGAGAAACTCCTCCTGAAATAACTGTGTGAACTGAGCTCAAATCAAAGCTGAGGACCTAACTGGTATAGCTAATCAATAATCCCTCCAACCGGTCTTAACAGATCTAGACAAGCGAAAAGTAGCAAAATCAACTCCATTGGTCTCCACGACCCCCATGTTCCAGAGAACCTCATGACAACTGTTTAGGTAACCTTGGAAATCCTTAGAAGATGCATCATTGAAAGTAATACTGAAGAGCTTGGTGGAACCTATCCAACCTTCGCAAATCCTCCGAAGACACAGCTGATCTATCACCGATTTGTGCTGTTGCTCGGCTGAAGAAGTGGTACATGACCCCGTATTGGCGAAAGGACAAAGGTGGAGGTTTCAACTTAGCATTGAGAAAGAAAACCGCACGACAGGAAAGAACAAGTGTGAAATTTTCCTAACTATGTAGCCTCTAGGGGATAAATACAGACGTCTTCGTACCGATCCCTCAGACTCTACCAAGTTTGTCCATGAGTTATGAGACCTATGTAACCTAGTTCTATGATACCAACTTTTCAAGATCCTAATTTTCTTCCATCAGGATGATGGTGCATACTAATGGGAGTTAGGCAATCCAAGATTAATTACTTTCCATTAATAATAAAATCCCTTTTTAACAATTATTGGTGGTAAGTGTCTGGCCTAACTCCGGAGAGGTAGCGACAAGGATAGGACCAGACTCCAGATAAACGTGTTCAGATGTACATATACAAATATACAGAGAAACAACAGAAATAAACAACTAAAACTGGGGAAGGTAACATGCTTTAGGGACAACAGATAGAAACGAAATATCAGAGATAACAAGATAAATTTCTATAGTTAAGCTTCGAACACAGAATAAGGAAGTAAGAAATCTTTCATACTCAACTCATCTTGTTGCAGGCGTGCAACCCGACCCCATTTCTCATATCTCGTGGTAGGCGTACCACCCACTCCCATTTCATAATATCATATGGTAGGCGTACCACCCGCTCCCATTTCAATATCTTGTGGTAGGTGTACCACCCACTCCCATTTCAATATCTTGTGATAGGTGTACCACCTGCTCCCATTTCAATCAATATCTTGTGGTAGGCGTACCAACTGATCCCATTTCAATATCTTGTGGTAGGCGTATCACCCCGCTCCCATTTCAATATCATGTAGGCGTACCACCCGCTCCCATTTCAATCAATATCTTGTGGTAGGCGTACCGCCTGATCCCATTTCAATATCTTGTGGTAGACGTACCACCCGCTTCCATTTCAATATCTTGTGGTAGGTGTACCACACGCTCCCATTTCAATCAATATTTTGTGGTAGGCATACCACCCGATCCTATTTTAATCAATATCTTATGGTAGGCGTACCACCCGATCCCATTTGAATTAATATCATGTGGTAGACACACCACCCAATCCCATTAATTCAAACACAATGCACAATATAATCCCGGCAAGGGAACAAGATAATGTAATAACTTCCGGCAAGGGAAACAATAACAACAATTCAAATGCCCCGGCAAGGGAGGATCAACTATAACCCGACTTGTTCCAACATCTAACTACCACAACTATAACCGAACTTGCCCCAACATCTAACTACCTCAACTGTAATCAAACTCGCTCCGACACCTAACTACCATGACGATAATTAAACTTGTTACAACACCTAAATACTTCAGCTATAACCAATCTCATTTCGATATCTAATTACTTTAGCTATAACTAAACTTAATACAACACCTAAACAATGAGCCATCAACCTAACAATAGATCGGCAATGAAGCAATATAATGATCTCTTCTCTTTTCTCACTTTTACATCACAGTTCACTTCACAACCCGAGCCAATGCTCTAGAGTTTTAGTTATCACTTATACTTTTATAGTTTTTTACACAACTGGAGCCATCACTCCTTAATGTTCATAAGTCACAATTCTTTTCATAACTTTACACAATAAATAAGAATCATCACTAAGGCATGAGGGATACAACGAAATCAAGATATTCAAATTTTAAAGACTGACGGTCATGCTCGACATCAACGTATAGATACTCGTCACCATGCCTATACGTCGTAATCAACAAGAAACAAATAGTAAGTAGGACACAACTCATAATCCCTCAAGCTAAGGTTAGACCGAATACTTACCTAGACGCTTTGAACTCAACTCAAGCCTCAATTATAGCTATACCTCTCAATTCTGCCACAATTTCGCTTGAATCTAGTCACAAATTACTTAAATACATCAATAAATGCTAAGTGAATTAATTTTAATGCATAAAAACAAATTTCCAAAAGTTTTGCCCAAAAAGTCCAAAAATACCCTTGGGCCCACGTGGTCAAAACCTGAGGTTCGAACAAAAACCCGGTTACCTATTCCCCTATGAATTCATATCTATAATTTGTTTTGAAATCGGACCTCAATTGTAGTCCAAATCTCCAATTTTAGAAAAACCTAGGTTCTATCCAAAATCCCCAAGTTTATCCATGAAAATATTTGATTTTAAGTTGAATACATGTTAAATGATGTTAAACATTGAAACAAATGAGTAAAAATCGACTTACAAATGATTTGAAAAGAAACTTGTTCTTGAAAAATCGCCTAAGGAGTTTGCGTTTTGAAAGAATGGTGAAGGTTCAACTAAGTATAAAATTTGCTGGCCTCATATATGGAATTTGCGAACTGGGGTTCGCATTTACGAACCCCAACCCTGCTAAATTGGGAAATGCTAATATGAGTTTGCATTTGCAAACTCTGAAGAAGCCTGGGACTTTCGCATTTGCGAGCCATTATGTCGCATTTGCGATGGGCTCTTTATCACATTTGCAGACCAAAAGGTTGCATTTGTGACCCAGGTGCAGGGGTTCCCTTTTCGCATTTGCGATCAGAGGCTCGCATTTGCGAAGGCATTTGCGAGAACTTCTTCGCAAATGCAAATATACCAGAACTGAAAATGCCAGATTTTTACAAAGGTACAAAATGCACTCACGACCTATCGAAAACTCACCCGAGCCCTCGAGGCTCCAAACCAAACATACACACAACCTCAACAATATTCTACAGACTTATTCATGTGATCACATCGCCAAAATAACATCATATGCATCGAATTAAGTATCAAAACTCATGATTACTTTTAAATTTTCATAAAATATCAAATTTCTATTTTAAGTCCGAAATGCGTCAAACGACGCCCGTTTTCAACCAAACTTTACAACAAGTGCTTAAATCATATATAAGACTTGTAGCATGCGCCAAAACCAAAATACGGACCCGATACCATAGTCTTCTAATCGAATTTCACTTCCAATTTCCATAATTATTTCCAGAAAATAATTTTGATCAAAAATTCATTTCTCAGACCTGGGACCTCGGAATTCGATTCCGTGCATACGCCCAAGTCCTATATTTTCCTACTGACCCTCCGGGACCGTCAAATTACGGGTCCCGGTCCGTTTACCTAAAATATTGGCCGAAGTTAAATTTAATCATTTTAATATCAAAATTTAGCATTTTTATCACAGAATTCATATTTAAGCTTCTCGGCTACGCGCCTGGACTAGGCACACAAATCGAAGCAACCCTAAATGAGGTTTTCAAGACCTCGGAGATACAGAATAAATAAAGCAACAGGTGATGAGCCTTTGGGTCGTCACACTTTAGTGTGGTATATTTTACTAACCAATGATACTTTGGACCCATTTGAATGGAAGAATTTGTAACAGGCGGATAAGAGACAAAACAAATACGGAGGTGGTGCATTATTACAAAAAGGCGAATATAAAATATTATATTTGACGGGTTTTACATTTTGATTCTTACTATAAATTTATTATCATTTAGAAATTATAGGTTAAAATTAAAATATATCTTGCAAGTTTAGTAGTTTTTAGTATACTAGTCTCTCTACACGTGCGTTATACGTGAATTTCCATATCATTTTTAGATATTCATATATATTAAAAATTAGTTTATATATATATGTATATATATATATATATTAAAAATTAGTTTATATATATATATATATATATATATATATATATATATATATATATATATATTTGAAAAAATTTAATCTAATTGAACACTACATTATAAATTAAAGTGTACCAAAAGCTAACACTCTTGTATAATCTTAAGATCTTTTATGAATAAAATCATAAAAATATACTCTTCGACCAATTCTAGTTATATTCTTCTAGCCATTTGTGATATTTTCTGTACCTTCATCCATACTAACATCAATTTTCTTCTCAAGGTTGGTTATTATTTGCTGACTTCAATTACTCTAATCAATATTTTGGATCCAAAGATTGAATTTCCCGTTTTTCTTAGGCATATAACGCATGTTCATCCCAAACTTCCACACATTAAGATGCCTGAGTACACACATAAACAGAAAGGATTATGATTGTAATCTAATGAAAATAGAGTAAAAATATCAAAATATTGAAACCATTTTGCAAAATGAAGAAAACGATAAGCAAAGTGAAAATGTCCAAAAAGTTTAATCCAACAGATGTCTCGTAACAATAATTACTGCTATCTATTAGTACATATTTTATCGGTTAAAATATGTCTTTTATTTAAACATAACTATTGTTAAGTGATTTGAAGTAACATAACTTTTCAATAAGAGACACTTTTACTTATATCATTATCTTCTCTCTTTTTTTTAGATATTAATTCTAGTATATTTTCTCATTTAATAATTCTTATTAGGATAAGTAGGATATTAGTTATTCAGAAGGGTATCGACAATTATTGCATTAGACGTAGAAATAGAAGTCAATCCACAAGAGGTCTGACTATATATATAATCGTGTTGGACCAATATTTACGTTTATGTCGAGTCATATATTACACAACTTTTAACAAATAAATATAATAAAAATTGAGTAATTAATAGTTACATATGAAATAATAAAGTCCAATTAAATAATCAATATGGATATTCGTACAATGACTTATTTGTCGAGTGTCACTGTCGAGGTTAAAATTTTTAATTTATTCAAAAATTTAAGGCTTTAAACAAAAATTCCTACATGCTTATTATGTATGATTAAATTATAACTATCCCTCATGCTATTATAACATGTATGAATACAATGACATGTTATTACATCAAAAGTTTAAAGATTTGGAAAAATAAAATAAAAAATTTTGATTGCACTGGAAAATCATAGTTGGATGATTTGGATACATAATCGAATTAACCTGGAGCAATGTGTTAAAATAAGAACAAGAAAAAAAATAAACAGTGATATGGGATAGATCATAAGTAATTACAATAATATTTCCTCACCTGAAAACATGCATTGACCTTGTTGTATCACAACTTACAACAACAACAACTACCCAGTATAGTCCCACAAATTGGGATCTGGGGAGGGTAATATGTAGACAGGCCTTACCCCTACCCGAAAGGGCAGAGAGGCTGTTTCCAATCGACCCTCGGCTCAGTGAAGGAAAGGAAAAACAAAAACAGAAACAAAAGAGCATTAGTAACTTCAGCAGAAATAGCTTAAATAATTATCTAAATATAAAAATCATAAATAAAATAGCCTGCAAAAATATCAGACAGTAACTACCATAAATAACTACCATAAGAGACACAAAATCCATTAGACCAATCATCTATGGATAGCTCTGCCAAGTCTCACCCAACCCCGGGTGACGAGTATGAAAAACTCCAGGAGCCCCTATCTTACGACCCTGATACTAGACCTCCAGACTTTCCTATCAAGGGCCATGTCCTCGGAAACCCGCACTCTAGCCATGTAATTCCTAATCACCTCTCCCCAATACCTCTTAGGCCTCCGTCTGCCTCGCCGTACGCCGACCATCGCCAGCCGCGCACAACTCCTCACCGGGGCATCAGGTCTTCTCCTTCGCACATGCCCGAACCACATCAGCCTCGCTTCTCGCATCTTCTCATCCACCGGGGGCACCCCCACCTTCTCTCGAATAACTTCATTCTTAATATTATCTAACCTGGTGAGCCCGCACATCTACCTGAGCATCCTCATCTCCGCAACCTTCATTCTCTGAACATGAGAGTTCTTCACTGGCCAACACTCCGCCCCATACAACATGGCAGGTCTAACCACAGCTCTATAAAATTTTCTCTTGAGTTTCTGTGGAACTTTCTTGTCACACAGGACTCCTGATGCAAGCCTCCACTTTGACCACCCCGCTCCTATACGATGAGTGATATCCCTGTCAATCTCTCCATCCCCCTGAATCACCGACCAAAGATATCTGATACTGTCCCTCTTGGCGATGACCTGAGATCCAATCATCACGTCCCTGCCTACTTCGCTCGGCTCAACGCTAAACTTGCACTCCAGGTATTCTGTCTTGGATTTGCTTATTTTGAAACCCTTAGACTCGAGAGTCTGTCTCCATACCTCTAATCTCTCAATAACACCGACTCTCGTCTCGTCTATCAAGACAATGTCATCAGCAAATAGCATACGCCAAGGCACATCCCCTTGAATATGTCGGGTTAGAGCATCCATCACCAAGGCAAACAAGAGAGGGCTAAGCGCCGATCCTTGATGGAGCCCCATAACTACTGAAAAATGGTCTGAGTCTCCACCTACCGTCCTAACCCCAGTCTTAGCTCCATCGTACATGTCCTTGATTACTCTGATGTAGGCTTCCGGCACGCTCTTCGCCTCCAAGAACCTCCATAGCACCTCACTTGGGACCTTGTCATACGCCTTCTCCAAGTCGATAAGCACCATGTGCAGGTCCTTCTTCTTATCCCTGAACTGCTCCACCAGCCTCCTGACAAGGTGGATAGCTTCTGTAGTGGAGCGACCCGGCATGAAACCGAACTGGTTCACAGATATAGATGACATTTCTCTCACCCTCGCCTCGATCACCCGCTCCCAGACCTTCATGGTGTGACTTATTAATTTGATACCCCTATAGTTGTTGCAGCACTGGATGTACCCTTTGTTCTTGTACAAGGGCACCACTGCACTCCACCTCCACTCCTCCGGCATTCTTTTGGTCCTGAAGATTGCATTGAACAACCTGGAGAGCCACTCCACTCCTGACCTACCCATGCATTTCCAGAACTCCACCGGGATCTCGTCAGGCCCGGTCGCTCGATCCCTACTCATCCTTTGCAAAGCCCCTATGACCTCCTCCGCCCTAATGCGCCAGCAGTACCCAAGGTCTCTATGTTGCTCTGAATGCCCCAACTCCCCTAGATCTATGTTACGATCCCCCTCCTCGTTAAGCAAGTCTCGAAAGTATGTCTGCCACCTCTGCTCGACTTGAGACTCCCCCATCAGAACTCTACCATCCTCGCCCTTGATACACCTAACTTGGTCAAGATCACGCGCCTTCCTTTCCCTAGCTTCACAAGTCAAAAATGATATAAGTAATTAAGCACATAAGCCTTACAAGCTTATATGAAGTGCTGTGACTATTAAGTGTTTGAAGCCTGAACCGTTGGCTTTTCTTCACACATATCTTAGATTTTTTAAAATAAATAAGATATTTAGTTTAATAGAAAAGGTAATTTGATATTTAATGTAAGGGCTTTATGCTTTTAATATGTATATTGCATGTGTACTTTATTTTAATCAATATAAAGTTTTAAAAATTACATAAAATATATTATAGAGTAAAAGTTTAAATAACTCCGTATCAATTTTTGAAATGATGATTGTTAATCGTTGATTGTATTTTGCTACCTTAATATAATCAAGATAAAATCTCTGCAATAGAACTTCTCAATTAACACAATACAAAATGAAAAGGACAAGAATATGAGAACAAAAATTTTATTACCATCAATTATACCTTTAACCAAACACCCTAAAGTTGAATATTGGTTATTCCTATATATATTTGTTACTGTAAGACGCAAGAAAAAGTAGATCCCATTTTCTCTAGAAAGAACAAAGGCAGAAGAGGGCACATTGGCTTATTTCATTCTCCATTAAAATAAACACATAGATCCATCTTTTAAAGGGTAAAAAAAGTAAAAGGTATTTCGTTAAGGGCCACCCTATTCCATGAATGTAAAATTTAAAAAATTTATAAATATTGCTCTTTCTTTTCAATTTAGATGATATAATTTGACTTAGCACAAAGTTTAAAGAAGAAAAAAAAGAAAACTTTTGAAACATATGGTTCTAAAAGTTTAAGGGGCAAAAATTTCGTAGGGCCATGATAGTCGTCTGGCTATAAAAGATTCTCAATAACAGTAAAGTAGGTAAAATAAAAGTTCAAAATTGAATTGTTTCTACCTATAGAAATGTGTAATTCTTTTTGCAACAGACTAATAAAAAATGTGCTATTTGAATTGCAACGAAGGGAGTATTAAATAATTTATTTCAGTTATATGATAAAAGTTTAATATAAAAACTCGAGCCCGTCTCTCTCTCATCCTCTCGGCACACGTTAGCATAACGTACGCCGAGCTTGTGTCAATGGCGAAAGGTGGGAGCAGAGGAAGGGGAAGACCGAGGAAAATCCCAATTGATACCTTTGACAAGCTCAATCAACTGATTATGGAGAAGAATAGCGCGAAGGGGGTGCAGAACTTCACCTCGGAGGAAACCCTAGACGCCATGGAAGTGGCGGAATCAGCGTCGGAGATAGTTACAGAACAATCATATGCTCCAGTAAAAATGATTACGGAAACACCAACGACACTAGAGGTTGAAGGTATTCCAACACCTCCGACTACAGTCGACGCAGTTCCTGTGACAGAGACGACCATGCAACCAGAAAAGCCAAGTGAAGAACAGCCAGAGACTACCAAAAACAAAGCAGAGGAACCTAAGAAGGCCCGGTCAACACTATTTCAGAAGAATCGTTTTGCGACTCATGGTATGGCACTTGACTACATAGCCCCAACGATAGTTGAAGGAAAGCCCATAGTACAACTGGAAATAGCAGAGGTGGAGGAGGAGGAAGCCAAATGGAAGTGTGCATTAGTGGTATACATCCTAGGTGATGGTCCTGGATTCAACGCAATGAGAAAATTCATAAACCATCATTGGTCCCATGTCTATGAACCAGATCTGTTCTACCATGATGAAGGATACTACATTGTAAAATTCAAGACAGTGGCTGATGCCAAAGAGGTACTATGTGCTGGTCCTTACTCAACAGCCAATAGGCCGATGATTCTTAAACATTGGACACCTGAGTTTGATTTCTCAGAAGATTTCCGACTGAAATTACACTGTGGGTAAAATTCATAAAACTACCAATGTCTTGCTGGGGTATGAGGTCTCTTAGCAGAATTGCTAGCGTATTTTTTTTTGTTTAAGCTCAACTGTCTCTTGTATTAGTATAAGTAAGATATGTACAAATATGTCTCTATGGTAGTAGTATGGACAACTACTACTCAATTACATTTCAATCTATCTATGGATCTCATATGTCTAAACTATCTAACAACCAATTGAAACAAAACTAAGGATAGCAATTTAGCAACTTTAGCCCATCTTGCCACCTTTTACATTTCCTACTTCTAGCATGAATTAGTAAAGCAACTTCCTTGCAGCATTGCCCCTCATCAAATCTTTTATCTTCAAATCTGAGCAGGTTTCTATATCTCCATATCAATGCAACAGTGGTAATGAAAGCTGTTGCAGTGATTGCCTTCATCCAGTTTTTGCTCTTCACCTTACTACATATCCAGTTTAGTTCATCTTTCCAGCAGTTAGTACTTCTTGTATGACCCAACCAAACACATATTCTACTCCATACTCGACTAGTGACATCACATTCAAAATATAGATGTTTGAATTCTTCATCCTGCAGTTTATAGAAAACACATAAAGGAGGAATATGGATGCCAATATGCTGCAATCTTTCAATAGTAGGAAGTCTGTTTTGAGCAGCCAACCAAACAGTGAACCTATGTCTTGGGAGAGCATTTGAACTCAGCATAATGTTCCTCCAAGAAACCTTAGGAAGTACAGGCAGCATGGAAATATACATGTTGTGAATTTGATATCTACCATTTCTGCATATACTCTGCAATCTGCTGAACAAATTACCTTGCATCCGTCTATTTTCCATCACCAAATTCCTGCAACCAATTATCTTCTTAACCACCCAAGATGAATTGGATGGCATACTGACTGATTGAATGCATCTATTCTTTATATAGTAAGAATGAACCCACCTTACCCATAGACAATCCTTTTTATTTGCCAAATCCCATAATAATTTTGTTACAGCTGCTTTGTTCCAAATATCTAACTTCATAATGTTGAGACCCCCAGCTGAAATAGGCTGACAGACCTTATCCCAAGCTACAAGAGCCCTCCTGGATAAGGTAGCCTTACCTTTCCAGAGAAATGATCTACAAATTCCCTCTATTGCCTTCAGTACCTTCTTTGGAATGATGAACACCTGTGCCCAATATGTTTGCATTCCAAATGTCACTGCCTTTATAAGTTGAACTCTTCCTGCATAAGATAGTAGCTTTGCTGACCAGCATGTTACTCTTGCTGTGATCTTCTCAATAAGTGGCAAATAATGTTGAATGGCTAACTTCTTAGAATCAAGAGGAACACCAAGGTATCTGAAAGGAAGGTGGCCTTCAGAGAACCCCAGTGCATCAATGATCTCCTTCTTTATATCCTGAGTAATTCCAGCCAGATATATGGCACTTTTGCTAACATTTTCTTTAAGACCAGAAGCAGCTGAAAAAATAAGAAAAGTGCTGTGTAGTATCTGAATTGAGACCAGATCAGCCCTACAAAACATTAGCAAATCATCTGCAAAGCATACATGGGACATGTTAAGTTTCCTGCACCTAGGATGGAAATTGAATTTTCCATTCTTATGCAACTGCTGAAGAAGTCTGTTCAAGTATTCCATAGCCAATACAAATAGATAAGGTGACATAGGATCCTCTTGCCTTATACCTCTCTTAGCATTGAATGGTTTTGTAAGGCCACCATTCATTACTAGGGAGTATGAGGCATTTGAGACACATGCCATTATCCAGTCAGTGAATTTTGCAGGAAATCCCAGAGAAATAAGAATTTGCTTTAAGAAACTCCACTCAATAGTATCATAAGCTTTCCTTAGATCCACTTTCAGGACACACCTAGGTGAAACTCCTTTTCTAGAGTAACCCTTGAAGATCTCATGACTGAGAAGTATATTATCCATAATACTCCTTCCTTCAATGAAGGCAGACTGTGCTGGACCAATCAGATTACCAATTACTTCCTTCAACCTCCTGGTAATTACCTTAGAAATAATTTTGTACAATGTAGTACAACATGCAATAGGCCTGTAATCTGTTACAGTGGTAGGAGTTTTTGTCTTTGGTACAAGAGCAACTGCAGTAGTGTTTATCATGTGGGGCATTTGACAAGTATCAAAGAATTCTTTAGTAGCATAGTATATGTCTTTCTGAACTGTCTCCCAGTTTTTTGTAAAGAATTCAATAGGAAAGCCATCAACTCCAGGAGCCTTGTCCCTAGGCATGTCATTTATAGCTTCACTTATCTCCTCCATGGTAACTCGCCTAATGAGTTCACTTTGCTGATCAGTTGTAAGGCATTGGCCACTGCTCATTATACTAATGTCCACACATGGAAGCTCAGCAGTAGTCTCCCCCATTAGAGATTGAAAAACTTTTATGAATTCCTGCTCAACTGCAAGAGAATCAGTTAGTTTAATACCTGTATCAGTATAGATGGATGAAATTGTGTTCTGGCCTGTCCTGATTCTCCATTGTGCATGAAAGTATCTGGTATTAGCATCACCACATTCAATCCATGTGGCCTTAGATTTTTGCCTCATTACTAGCTCCTCCACAGTGTTCCATTTGTCCAGCTCATCTAACAAGCTTCTTTCCTCTTGTATCAGCTCCTGAGAAAGGAAGTTTTTTTGCATTTGAAACTGAAGAATATCTAGTCTCTCCCTTGTTTGGATAATCTGCTGCTTGTACTTGGCTAAATGATCATTTAATCCCTGTATCTCCTGCTTCACCTTCTTTAGCTTCCTCCATACTTGTTGCATATGAGATCCTTGGTATTCCTTCTCCCAGACTTGTTTCACAATGTTATGAAATTTATCATGTTCCATAACATTGTTATATAGTCTGAAAGGCTTAGGATGCAAAGGCTTGTAAGCATCAAATTTAACTAAAATAGGAGAGTGGTCAGACACCAGTGGATTCATATAATCTGCCTCCAAATGCCCAAACTGTTGTAGCCATTGATAGTTTCCTATTGCCCAGTCTATCTTGCTATATACTCTAGAGTCAGCATCTTGTTTATTTGTCCAAGTAAAATGCCAGCCAGTTGCCTTAAGACAGTCAGTTGCAGTTCATTCAAAGTCTTTTTGAACTCCTTCACTTCAGCTTCAGTCACAGGGGAACCTATCCTATCTTCAGAACTTAGCACACAATTAAAATCTCCACTAATAAACCAAGCATCTTGTGGAGGTATAGCAATTGCCTTGAGATCCCTCCATAGTTGTGTCCTAAGTATTGCTGTGTTATGAGCATATATAATACTGAAATGAAATCTAACAGCACTTCTTGTATCCTCCACCAAGCAATGTAGATACTGATCAGATAGAGAACCTATCTGAATATGAATATGAGACTTCCATAACAGCCAGATTCTCCCATTTATAGCCTTTTCATAATTGCACTTCCACTGCCAGTCCTTAGCAATTTTCCCAATAATATTCTTAGCCTTGTGTTCTTTTACTCTAGTTTCAAGAATGCCTATTACATCCACTTTATTGTCTGCAAGGAATTGCTTCAATTCCTTTTGTTTAGGAGACTGATTTAGTCCCCTAATATTCCATGTGACCACAATCATGGATCCACACTAGGCAAACTATAAGAGGGTCCAGGATCAAATCCCCTCTTATCCTGTTGATGCACAACTGATTTTCCCCTATTTCCTGTATTGACCAACTGCTCATTATTATCAGCAATACTCACTTCAGTAATATTCTCATTTACTTCAGTAATATTTACTTCAGTAATTTGGTTATCTGCCTCTTTTTGCTCAATTTTTCCTGCATCTTGAACATTCATAACCTGAGCTTGCTGTACTTCATGACCAGCTGGTTTCACAGCATCATCATTCTTATTCACTCCTGCCTCATTATCAACAATCTTCTTAACAATCCACTCCTTCTTATTTTGCTTCCCCTGATAAGTGTTTCTCCTTCTCTCCCCTTTCTCCTTTTTCTGCTTGTCAGAGTTGTCATGCCAACACTCAATTGTCTCATGCTCAAACTTAAGACAATTGTTACAAAATGTTGGCTTCCAATCATACTCAACAGATTGAATTTTAGAACCATATGGAGTATCAATTTCTATTTCATCTGGAAGCTCATAAGCAGCATTAACTTCAACAAGTACTCTAGCAAACAAAATCTTATCATAATGAGCAGTAAAACTATCTGTATACAGGGGCTTCCCAATAGCACTTGCTAATTTACTCAACACCTCAGCAGACCAATAACCTACAGGGAGACCAGGGAATCGAATCCAAATAGGAATAGTGCTAAGAACACTATTCTGAAAGCTGAAATCAATTTCCCAAGGTCGTAGCACCATAGGTTTGTTCCTAAATGTATATGGACCAGCCTGCATAACTGCATCTCTATCTTCAGCACTACTGAATCGAAAGATACAATATCCTTCAGCATGAATCAAAATTTGAGGTTTAGTAACAAAATTCCATACATGCATGACAAAATTCTCCATGTTTTGTTCATTAGGTCTGTCCCCAATCACAAAACCAATAAGTGAGTTTTTCCAGTAATCCAATTGAGGCTTCAGATCTTCTTCACAGATTGTAACAATTTTCCTACCATCTCGCATGGTAGGGGGAACAAAGGATAGAGACTTCCCCATATTCACATCGCGATTACCTCTGACTATCTCAGCAACTGTTGGTTTTGGCTTTGTCTGTTCATCAGTCACTGCATTTGCTACTGCATGTTCCTCTTGTGCCATTATCTCTGAGAATTGCAATCGCCTTGCTGTATTATCAGTCACCATACCATCTCCTTGCATTGAATTTGTAACTGGTGCTGCATGCTCCTTAGATTGGTACTTTTGAGGAAGAAAATTCCCAAATGTGAGAGGTTCTAGAGTAGTTGTGATGCCATGTTCAGGTGTAACAAGCTTAGGGGGTTGACATTGACCATTGGAGCATTATTCCGTCGTTTCCTGGCCATTTCCGGCAGCAATTCCGTCGCTAAATTGCGCCGGAGAAGGAAGGAACTGTTTTATCGCCTACGCTCGAGAGAGAATTGCATGCCCCTTAATTGCTAGCGTATTAGGAAAGCCAATCTTTGCAGATGAGTGTACTACAAAACAGACAAGGATATCCTATGCCAGAATGCTCACTGAGGTGACTGTTACTAAAAAACTACCTACATAAGTAATGGTTATGGATCCAAATGGGAAGAGTTTTCTTCAAGATGTGGAGTATGAGTGGAAGCCTTCATTCTGTGAGAAATGCCGAACAATAGGACACAATTGTGCAAGCCAGCAAAAACAGGTACCAAAACAGCCTACACAAGTGTGGAAGCCCAAGCCAGTCCAGGAGTGGAGAACCAAGGGACCTGCTATGCCAATACAGAGACAGTCCCCAACAAGGGAGCCTAGTGGACCTGAGCATGAAGCCAGACCAGCCCAGAACCAGAGGGGTGATAAGAGCAATGACAAAGGAAAGCAACCTCAGAGTCCAGCACTCAACAGTACCAATTTTCCACCTCTGTCGCCCATCACTGTGAGTAACAGATTTGCAGCAGTATCTGGTAGTAAAGATGAACCTCCGGGGGAGGTTGGGATCTCAACATCAACATCTTACCAATGAAGTGGTTTGTGTGGAACATAAGGGGTGTAAATAAGAGTTACAAGCAGAAAGAATTTAGGGAATACATTAGGAAAAACAACATTAACCTAGTAGGACTAGTAGAAACAAAAGTTAAGCAAGCACATGCTAGTAGACTTGCTAATCTACTAGCACCAGGGTGGGGTGTCTTAACAAACTATGTCTCAGGTGAAAAAGGGAGAGTATGGATCCTATGGAATCCAAAAATTTTCACAGTCACTAGTGTTCTAGAGGAAAGCCAGTTGATCCACAGCAGGGTTTCCAGCAGAACAGGGGACTTAACATGTTTGCTCACTGTGGTTTATGGGGTTAATGGGCTAGAGCAGAGAAGAACTTTATGGAGCAGCTTACAAACTTTGGCAGTAGGAATCAAAGAACCATGGGTTGTTGCTGGGGATTTCAATGCAGTATTGTGTGTCAAAGACAGACAATCTTGCAAGCCAATCAGATTGCCAGAAACACTGGACTTTAACCATTGCATACAACTTGCTGGATTGACAGAATTGCCCTGGAGAGGTGACTATTACAAATGGACAAATAAGCAAACTGGTGTGGACAGAGTATGCAGCAGGCTTGATAGAGTATTTAACAACTATGAATGGATGATCAACTGGAACCAGGTGGTCACTGATTATGATGTACCCCTAATCTCAGACCATAACCCCATAATACTGACACTGAATGCATCCTCCTGGCATGGGAAGAGGAACTTCAAATTCTTTAACGTATAGGCTGATCATAAGGATTTCCAACCCATTGTGACAAGAGTTTGGCAAAATGGGAAGGCAGACACCATGAGAACAATATGGAACAAACTCAAAGCCTTGAAGACTCCCTTAAAGACCCTGAATAATAGGGAATGCAAGACAATTTCACTTAGAATAGAGCAGAGTAGACAGGAACTGGGGGCCTTGCCAGCCCAATTGAGTCAAGCATACACTGATGGCCTACAACAGAAGGAGAAGGAACTGATATTACAACTGGAAAAATGGTCACTGATTGAGGAGAGAATCCTGCAACAGAAGGCAAGAGCAAAGTGGATACAACTTGGGGACTCCAACACTAAGTACTTCATTGCAGTAATGAAGGATAGAAGTCAACAGAATCAGATTACTGAGCTTACCAATGCACTGGGAATCAAGCTAACTGCAGCAACAGATATCAAAGAGGAAATCATGGGATTCTACAAAGCACTGATAGGCACTTCTGCAACAAATGTGCCTGCTATACACCAATTGTATATGTCAAATGGTCCAAAACTGACACAACTACAAAGAGAGGAACTTTGTGCTGCAGTAATTGACACAGAAATAACAGAGAGTCTCAAGTCTATTGGAGATGACAAAGCACGAGGAATAGATGGATACAATGCTGTTTTCTTCAAAAAGAGCTAGAGCATCATTGGTAGCCAAGTCACCACTGCCATTAAGCAATTCTTAAACTCAGCTAGGATGTGCAAACCAATCAATTGTGCAACTATTACCCTCATCCCTAAACTGTCCATACCAACTTCAGTCAAAGAGTACATGCCTATTGCTTGTTGTACTGTGCTATACAAACTCATCTCCAAAATACTCGCTAACAGGCTACAGAAGGTGATGGCAAGCCTTAATGAAGCTCAGGCAGGATTCATTCCGGGTAGAAAGATTCAGGATAACATCATTCTAGCACATGAGCTTGTTAAAAGCTATACTAGGAAGCATGTCTCCCCCAGATGCATGATTAAAATAGATCTCCAGAAAGCATATGATTCAGTGGAATGTGTATTCTTACAACAAGTTATGGAACAGATTGGTTTCCCCAGCACCTTCACCAAATGGATTATGGAGTGTATCTCAACAGTTGGATACTCTGTTTTAGTTAATGGAGAGCCTACTGTACCCTTTGCTGCTGCCAGGGGACTGAGGCAAGGGGGCCCCATTTCCCCCTTCTTATTTGCCTTGGTCATGGAGTATTTAAGTAGGTCATGCACTATACTACAAGCTGATCCAGCATACCAATTCCACCCCAGATGTAAAAAACTGGGCATTACACATATGTGCTTTGCTGATGACTTGTTGCTGTTTACCAAGGGAGACCTCCAATTTGTGAAGGCATTATCTAACTGCTTCTCCCAATTCTCTACAGCCTCAAGTCTAAAGGCCAACTTGAACAAGAGCTCAGTCTATTTTGGAGGAGTACCAATGCCTATACAGAAGCAGATTCTCGACCATCTTGCTTATGAGCAAGGCCAACTGCCTTTCAAGTATCTGGGAGTACCACTGACCACCAAAAATATTACTCTACTACAGTGGCAACCTTTAGTGGAAAGAATCACAGCCAGGATCACTTCTTGGACTGCAAGAACACTGTCATACTCTGGGAGGCTACAACTAGTGCAATCTGTCATCTTTGGAATTCAAGTATACTGGGCTCAACTGTTTATTTTCCCTGTGAAAGTGTTTAAAATAATTAAAAGCATTTGCAGGAGTTTCATTTGGTCTGGGATGAATACTGTAACTAAGAAAGCATACATCTCCTGGGACAAAATGTGTACCCCAAAGTCAGTTGGTGGAATGAATCTAACCAACCTAAAACTCTGGAACAAGGCTGCCATTGCAAAGACCTGCTGGGACATAGCCCATAAAAGGACAAGTTGTGGATAAGGTGGATCACAGTGTATTATATCAAAGACAGGCCAATAGAGTCCATGCCAATTCCTACCCAAACTAGCTGGATGGTTAAGAAGATCATCCAATCCAGGGACACTCTACAAAGGCTCCAGAACTGGAAACATCAGAAATGCACGACTAGACAGTTGTACCAGTCACAGTTGCAAGAAGTGCCGACAGTCCCATGGAAGAACTTAATCATACAAAACCAAGCCAGACCAAAAGCAGTTTTCAACCTGTGGCTATTCCTACAGGACAGACTACCAACAAAGGATAGACTATATAGCTGGGGAATGAGTATTGATCAGCAATACACCCTATGCCAAATCCAACATGAAGCAAGAGATCATTTGCTCATGAACTGCCCTGTCACTATGGACCTATGGGGAAGAGTAATGAACTGGCTGCATGAACAATACCTACCTAGTATTGATTGGAACCAGAAAATGCAATGGTTGATTACCAAAGCCAAGGGGCGAACCTGTCGTGCAGCCATTTTTAAAATGGTTACAGCTGAAGTTGCATATGCTATATGGCTGGAAAGGAATGCAAGAGTATTCAACAAGACTTTTCGATGTAATACTGCTTTACTGAGAGACATAGTGTATAATTGTAATGTTAGATGCACCCCTAGAATTAGGCAACAATTGCAACACCTTAGAACATAGTAGAAGTTAGACAGTTAGGATAGTAAGTGTAGTTAGTATGTTAGCTCCCAGACAGTCAGCCGAGTTGAAGCTTGATTGTGGTTTTGTAATGTAATTTCATTGGTGATTAATGAAAAAACCTTAATTACCAAAAAAAAAGTTTAATAAATTTTTTAAATTGTCAAATATTAATTATAAATAGACAGCAAAGTCGCGAATGATGTTGCAAAGCATGAAAACAATTTAGACAATTTTGAAAGCTCAGAACGTCGTAGAAAATGAAGTTGAGTATTCTAAACAGGTCAACTATAAAAAAAAATAGCGACAAAACAAAATTGTAAATAGTAAAATCTGTCGCTAATTACACATGATAAAAAAAATATTGTATTTGTTTTGAGATGATTTTATTTTAACACAGTGATTAACAACGAATTTCTTTCTACAACAAATCAAATTTCAATTGTACAGGGCCAAGTTCTTGGAAACGTAAAGTGAAAATTCACAATGAACTTCAAAATTTTAAATATTAGTCTATCTAAGATTTATGACAAGAGGGGTTGCTCTGATGGTAAGCAACTTCCACTTCGAATCGAGAGGTTATGAGTTCGAGTCTTTCCAAGAGTAAGGTGGGAAGTTTTTGGAGGGAAGGATACCGATGGTCTATTTGGAAACAGCCTCTCTATCCAAGGGTAGGGATAAGGTCTGCGTACATACTACCCTCCCCACTAAGTAGGATTATACTGGGTTGTTATTGTTGTTGTAGTAGTCTATCTAAGATTTGTGAAAGAGTACAATTTATGTAGGGAAAGGAAAAGAAGTAGTCCTAAATATTAGGTCTTCTAACAAAAAAATTTAGGTATCATGAAAATAAATAAATAAAACTTAAAATAATTCTAAGTAATAGCTAAAATTCAACTTAGCAATCCAATAACTTTTCTATAAGCGTCCAAATTAATAAGTGAAATTTTCAAATAATCCCAAGTAATTATTAGCCCGAGTAGCAGCTGCCATTTTTCATTTATTTCTTGATTTGGTGACATGATCGTCATCATCTAATTGTAAAAATTTATAGTTGGATTTATGAATACGAATATTCAACTCGTTGGAGTGACGGAGTTAGTTGATCACGGACTTCACAAAGAAATCTTTAGCTGATTTTTAGGCTTCATTGTTGGCAGTTCCTTAAGTTGCTAATTAATCCAGGCTTTGGGATAATACACTATCAACTCGTACACATTAATGTCAAACTAATTTGTGATTGGATCAACTGCATGCAGTGGCAGACCTACATGCGATCCGTTGAGGGTTTAAAGCTAAAATAAGCCTAAAAGAGGATGAATCAGTAACGGAGAAAAAATTAAAATTTTAAGTGAAATTTTAAGTTTTTCCTTGACAATGGAATATTATCCCATATTGAATATCACGATCCAAAATTCACTAAGGACTGTGGTGATACTGGATACCGCTATCAGGCAAGCCAACTGAAAAACTTAATTAAATTCCTCTTTTATAAATTTGAAAACACTTCTTTTGTACGATTAAAACAATACTTAGTATATTCCTCCGAATGAATAATGAAATATTTAAGCAACCTTTTAAGTTTCTGAATAAACCAAAATACATCCAAGAGCCCGGTGTCACAAGTACATGAACAATTTCTAAGAATAAAATAAAAAGAAAATGAATAAAATACAACAACTGTCTGGAATACAATTGGACAGAGAAATAAATAAGATCCTGAGAGAGACTATACTAGCTACGGTTCGCCTCGAGGAAATACAGTTCACCTAGTCTCCGTCTCTACCATGACGCTATGCCGTTAAGTCGCTAGCCATGTATAAACCTGTGCAACAAAAATGCATAGAAGTGTAGTATGATATAAAAATAACGTGTACTCAATAAGTATCTCGTCTAATCTGGAAAAAGTAGAGACGAGATGGTCGACTTCGACACTTACCAGTGGTCTAATAGTAATGTCAATAATACATTAAATCATGAATTTCTATAAGCATGATTTTAATCCAATAGAAGGAAACGAGTAAATAATTAATTCGTTTACAGGAAAGTTCCTTTCATTATTTATCAAAATATTTTCAAGCCATGAAGAGATAATAAAAACTTTAATAAGTTCAAGCCAATAATACCAGCATGCGCAAATAATTACTGTGAGACG
This sequence comes from Nicotiana benthamiana, assembly GCA_034376525.1. Classification (NCBI taxonomy): domain Eukaryota; kingdom Viridiplantae; phylum Streptophyta; class Magnoliopsida; order Solanales; family Solanaceae; genus Nicotiana; species Nicotiana benthamiana. The sequence continues at coordinate 64,269,131 of CM067331.1, read as the reverse complement.
TACGAACCGATCCAATATAAAAGTAAACTGTGCAGTGTCGAGGGTTGAACGACTCGAACCGTAGATGCATCTATTACTTCACTCGCGAATCATCCATGCATGACAGTCAAATATAAAAAAACAACACCCTCCTCGCGAATCATCCATGAGACGCGGTCAAATAGAAATAAACAAGCACCCCGCTTGCGAATCATCCATGTGACGCAAGTACACGCAGAAGCATTCATTCAAACAGTCAATCAAGACTTCATCAGGGAAAAATAATTACCGAAAGAAATCGCAATTCTCTTTAACGTCAAGAAAATAATGTTTAATCCTTTTTGAAATTTATGTAATGATTCAATGTGATTTAAGCAATTAAAGCTGTCAATAAGCTTACAAATGATACAAGTACATCATGCTTTTGGGTCCTAGACTATCCAGACAATAGCATAATAGTAGCTACGCACGGACTATCATCATATCGTGAGTACGTATCCCCCACAAATAGGACCACATAACCAATTAATTCATCTATGGGGACAATTCCCTCTTACAAGGTTAGAAAGGAGACTCACCTCGCTTCGAAGATCCATAACCAGCTTCCAATTCCCTTCTGACGACTCCAATTGATGCGCAATGCCCAAAACTATCCAAATAATGGGCAACCAATAAAAATTTACTCTAATACTCGAAACAATTCAAATTATATAAGTTCTCAACCCCACTTAAAAATTTGACCAATATGCAATCGGGCCCACGTGCCGCGATTCTGAATTTTTTTAAGAATAAAGTTTACCCATGAACTCACGAACTAAAATATATAATTTTCTCTTAATTCCATACTCAAAATCATGGTCAAAATCCAAGAATACTAATTTTATAGGTTTTCCTCAAACCCCAAGTTTTCTATCAATTTTCATGTCTAAATCCATATATAAACCTTGTATTTAACTCAAAACCAGTAGGAGTTACTTATTTCATACTTGGTGATGAAAATGACACTCCAAAGTTTCTTCATAATTGTCTCCCATGGAAGAAATAAAGTGAAAATGAGCCAAAATCTGATTTTAAAAGAACACTGTCCAGGCACCCCTTCTATGCGATCGTAAACAATGCTCCGCGATCGCATAGGCCAACTACGCTGCCTCCCAAAATCCTTCTATGTGATCGCATGCAAGCTCCCGCATTTGCACAGGAAAAACATATCCCAACCTCCAACCGCACACTGTGCGGTCGAAACACCGAACCTGCGATCGCATAAGCCCCAGATTTTCCTCCTCTGCGATCGCATAGGGCAAATTCCAGCTCCTCAAATCTTCCTCTATGCGATTGCAGATCCTCTCACGCGATCGCATAGAGTAAAAACCTGCTGCACATATACCAGAAAACCAGCAATCCTCACAAGGCAAAAATCAATCCGTTGAGCATCCGAAACGCGCCTGAGGCCCTAGGGACCCCAAACAATCTTATTGACCAGTCCCAAAACATATTACGGATTGCTCGAGACCTCAAATCATATCAAACAACACTAAAATCATGAATCGACCTCCAATCCAAGCTTAATGAACTTTAGAATTTCAAACTTCTTCTTTCGATGTTTAAACCTATCAAATCACGTCTGATTGACCTTAAAGTTTGCATACAAGTCATATTCGACATTACGGACCTATTCCAACTTCCGGAATTGGATTCTGACCCCAATATAAAAAAGTCCACTTATGGTCAACTTCTAAAAAACCTTCAAATTTCTATCTTTAGCCAAATAACTCCAAAATGACCTACAGACCTCCAAATTCATTTCCAATCGCGTTCTCAATTCCAAAATCACCATACGAAGCTATTCACCGACTCCGAATCCCAAATGGGCATCGATAACACTAAAATGCACTTCAAGCCCAACTTATGAAAATCCTTCCAAAATGCTAACTTCCACAATAGGCGCCAAACGCTCACGGGTTATCCAAGACCCGATCCGGGCATACGCCCAAATCATCATACAAATTTGTTGGAGCCTTCAAATCCCAATTTCCGAGGACGTTTACCCAAAAAATCCAATCTTAGTTAATTCTTCCAACATAAAGCTTCTGAAATGAGAATTGTCTTTCCAAATCAACTCCGAACTTCCTAAAATTCAATTTCGACTACGTGTACAAGTCATAATACCTAATATGAAGCTGCTCATGGCCTCAAACCGCTGAACAACACACTAGAGCTCAAAACGACCGGTTGAGTCGTTACATTGGAAGAGGAAAAAGGTACACAAAGATCAGTAGAAAATCACACTTACTATTACTTAGTAGTTAGAAATTTGTATGGAAAATTTGTGAGAATGAATTGCAATTCATAGCCCCAGCCTGTTGAGTCAAAATGAAAAGTTATAACTCTTTAGAGGACAGTTACGTAAAATGGCCATGTCCATTTACGCAAATTAAAACAAATAGAGGAAAATTTTTCCCTTACAAAAAAAAGACAGTCAATGAAACATATAATTTGAATTATTAATCTTACGTTACAGATACATATTATGTTAATATTTACTATTAATAAAATTATTTGGTCCAAAAACTTAATCAATCAATCGATCATTTAACCGAATCCGAATCTAAAATTGAGCGAGTGATAGCGACGGCACAAGCCTATTTGAACCGTTAAATCTCGATCCGAGATAGTTTTCTCAAAATATCGACCAAAGTCAAACTTGGCTTTTTAGACCAATCTTAAGGAAACAAGTGTTCCAATTTCAACCCAAACTCTTCCAAATCCCGAACCAACCATCCCACAAGTCATAAATTAGTAAAAACATATATGAGAAGTCTTATTTAATGGAACAAGATTCTAGAAAGCAAAACGACCGATCGAATCATTACAAAATATTCGCAAAACTATCTACAAAGTTGTTGCAAATTACATCAATTAATGTAGTAATACAAGTTTGTGAGCGTACAAATAGCCACTGGAATCCATATTATCAGTTTTGAAAAGTAATTTAAAAAAAAATATTATCATCCATCAGTGAACACTAATTCAAAATATTTATTGGATGAAAAAAAGAGAGTTAAATTTATTAACTTTTCCCAATTGCATAGAAAAACATTCAAAAAATATATATACACGTAGTTATAGATTTACACAGAGTAATAGAACTATTCTAATATTCTTATTATTTTCTAACAAGAAAACCAACCTACGGCTCTGATACCAATAAAGGAAAATGTGATGATCTAAACACATTAGGTAGTATGTAAATCGTAAAATGAGAACTTACTTGTCCTTCGTGAAGCGAAAGCAAAAATAAATTGAACCACGATTGGAATTACTGGTCAACAATGATTGTCACGGTGTGTTGGAGCAACCCCCAATTTCACAGTCTAAACCCTTGTTTGGATTGAGAGAAAGACCTCGTACAAAAATACTTCTTGGAGTATTATTTTAGTGTATACACTAAGTATACTTATATATAGACTATTAGGGTTAATAAATAACCCTATTGGGCTTTAGAGCATCCCTTATGGTGGACCCAATATTTCCTACATAATCATAATCATAATGTCACAACTTCGGATCAAAGATGTTATCATAATGTCACAAATTTGGATCAAAGATGTAATCATATTATTTAAAAAGGATAAAAATGAATGATCATCTAGATATTCATATTGATTGAAATCTGGTAAATTTGCCTATGGAATATTGACATCGTTGTATAGTGACGAGTGTCTTGTCATGACCCAAACCCACTAAGGATTGTGATGGCGCCGGACACTGCTGTTAGAAAAGACAACCAAAATACTTAATTGAATTCCAGTTTTAATGTTTGTTGAAATTATTTTCTTTAATACATTAAATAACAAATAGTGAAATTTACAGAAATAACCATAAATTCTTTAACGACTTATTATTGAACAATCCCATAACCATCCCAAAATCCGGTATCACAAGTGCATGAGCTATCTGTAGAAAACAATATAATACAACAACCATCTACAATGCAAATTGGACAAAAAGTAAGTACAATAATATGAAAGAGACTGACTGGTTGCGGGTCGTCTCAGGAAATGCATCTCACCTAAGTCTCCGTATCGACCAAGTTGCTACGCCTACTAGGCTACTAGTGATGCATGTGCCTGTGCGACTAACGTGCACAGAAGTGTAGTATGAGTACGAAAACAACGTGTACCCATTGAGTATCCCGTCTACATCTCGAAGAAGTAGAGACGAGATAGTCCACTTTGACACTTACTAGGGGAAATTAGTATAAGCAGAATGTATAATAGGCATGGATAACACAAGTTATTAGCATTGAATAACCATGGAATAACAGTTCATTCCCAAGTATTATCATGGATACTCACAAATATTTCAAGCAGATATGAAATTCAGTCCTCAGAAAAATTGCTAAGCAAAACATGTTGTAACGACCCGACCGGTTGTTTTGAGTTATAGCATGTCGTTCAGCAATCTCAAGGCCATGAAAAACTTTATTTCAGGTATTATGACTTGTACGCGTGGTCGAAATTAAGTTTCAGGAAGTTCATGGTTGATTTGGAAAGAGAATTCTTATTTCGGAAGCCTAAAGTTAAAAGAATTAACTAGGATTAGAATTTTGAGTAAAAAACCTCAGAATTGGGATCTGAAGGTTCTAGAAGGTTCGTATGATGACGTCAGACTTGTACATAAGCTCGAATCGGGGTTTGGACGACCTGGGAGCGTATTGGCACCTATTGTGGAAAGTAGCATTTTGAAAGACATTTCATAAGTTTGGGTTGAAGTGCATTTTAGTGATATCAATGTCCTTGGGATTCCAAGTCTGGGATCAGCTCCATATTTTGATTCTAGAGTTGTGAGCGTGATCGGAAGTAAATTCGGAGGTCCGTAGGTCATTTTGGAGCCGTTTGGCTAAAAATAGAAATTTGAAGGTTTTTGATAAGTTTGACAGGAAATGGACTTTTTGATATCAGGGTCGGAATCCAATTCCGAAAGTTGTAGTAGGTCCATAATGTCGAGTATGACTTGTGAGTAAAATTTGAGGTCAATCGGACATGATTTAATAGGTTTAAACATCGAAAATAGAAGTTGGAAATTTCAAAGTTCATTAAGCTTAAATTGGGGGTTGATTCATGTTTTAGCGTTGTTTGGTGTGATTTAAGGCTTTAAGCGATATGTGCTATGTTTTAGACTTGTGCGAGTGTTTGGTTTGGGGCCTCGGGGGCTCGAGTGAGATTCGGGATAGCTTCAGAGTGATTTGCTAAGAAATAGGATTGCTGGTGCTGGAATGATCGCATTTGCAATTCTTGGGTCGCAAATGCGAAATTATATTTGTGAAGTCCCTTTCGAATTTGCGAGCCTGAGACACTGGGCATGAGTCACAATTGCGACCTTCCTCTTTGCATTTGCGAAGCTAGGGGGGTTCTCCTTTGCGAGCGCTTTTTCGCATTTGCGAAACCAGGGGATTCGCATTTGCGTGCTTTCCATTTGCGATAAAGGCAGGAGGGGAGGGATGTTCGCATTTGTGAACATGTTGTCACAACTGTGATCTCACAATTACTAGCCCAGTGTCGCAATTGCGACATCAGAGGGCTGGGCAGAGCTTTTAAAAACAGGACTTAGAGTCATTATCTCATTTCTATTCTTCACTTAGGCAATTTGATATCTTTCAAAGAGGGGATTTCAACATAGCATTGTGAGGTAAGTAATTTCTATTCATCTTTAGTTTAAATACATGTATATTAGGTAGATTAAACACAAAAAACTAGGTAAAATGAAAGGGTTAGAGCTTAATAAAACTAATATTTAACCATGAAATCTGTTATGAAATGAACTAGAAATCATATATTATTGATCCTTAAGTAGTAGAGAACAACGTTCCTCGAAAACCTTCGGGATCCGGGCACGTGGGCCTGGGGTTGGAATTTAGGAAACCCATGTAAATGGTTGGGAAATAGTTTGAACAGCTAGAATTCGATCTTGTGAGCTTATATTGATTAGTTCTTACTCCATTTAACTATTTTGGGATCGTTCGGCTCCGGATGGAGGGTTTGGACTTTTTCTTGGCATGTGGGAGCGCATTTGGGAGCGCAGTGAGTCTCTTTTCTAACCATGTAAGAGGCAAATGTCCACATAAGTGAATTAATTTATTATGTGCTCCTATTTGTTGGGACTACATATGCACGAGGTGACGAGAGCCCGTGCGTAGCTACGACTATCTTTAAGTTCGGGTAGTCTAGGACCCAAAAAACATGTTATACTTTGAATATTTGGAAACTTATCCACCGCTTGAATTTCTTAAATCAGATCAAGACAGTTAGTGAATTTCAAAAGGATTAAACATTTCGTGACCGTTAAAGAGAATTGCTATTTCTTTGGGTAATTATTTTTCCCTAATGAAGTCTTGATTGACTGTTTGAATGCATGCTTCTATGTGTACCTGATCTCATGGATGATTCGCGAGTGGGGTGTTGTTTATTTATATTTGACCTCGTTGCATGGATGATTCGCGAGCGGGGTAATAGATGCATCTATGGCTCGAGCCGTTCGACCCTCGGCAGTGCACAATTACTTTTATGTTGGATCAGGCCGTACGTCTCACGGTGGTTATTTGCGCGTGCTGGTATTATTTCCTTGAACTTATTAAAGTTGTAATTGCCTCTTCATGGCTTGAGAATATTAGGAAAAAATAATGAAAAAGGATTTTTGGAAATTTCCTATAAAAGGAATAATTGTCTATTATTTCCTGCTACTTGGTAAACAAATCATATTTGTAAAAATTCACAATTTAATGTATTATTGAAATCAGTGTTGGACCACTAGTAAGTGTCGAAGTTGACCATCTCGTTTCTACTTCTTCGAGATTAGACATGATACTCACTATGTACACTTGATTTACGTACTCATACTACACTTCTGTGCATTTTTGTTGCACAGGTATACGTAACTCTAGAGGCCTACTTTGCGTAGCAGAACAGATGATGTGGGACTAGGTGAGTTGCATTATTCGAGGTGGCCCGTGGCTAGTATAGTCCCTTCCACTGTATTGTATTTACTTGCTATCCACTGTATTCTGGACGGGTGTTGTATTTTATTTCCCTATCAATAGATGCTCATGCACTTGTGACACCGGGTTCTGGGATGGTTTTGAAGTATTTTGTAATAACTGCTTATCATTTAAATTTGATTTAAGACAGTTATCTTTTAAATTGCTAAATTTGAATGAAAATCCTAGATTTCAAAAGTATTAAAATGAGAATTTGATTAAGTGATTTGGTTGGCTTGCCTGACAGCATTGTCCGGTACCACCATGACCCTTGGTAGATTTTGGGTCATGACAACATGGTATCAAAGCACTAGGTTTCTAGGTCTCACGAGTCATGAGAAGTCTAGTAGAGTCTTGCGGATAGGTACGGAGACGTCTATACTTATCCCCGGAAGGCTGTAGGACTGTTAGGAGTACTTGCCTTCTTGATTTCTTATCGTGCGATTTGATTCCTGTGAGGCTTATGCCTTTATTTCTTTCCTACTCAATCTTATGCAACACAAAGCGCTTGTTATGAATCGAAATTTGAGAATTGTAATGGCACTACGAATGTGGTGCGGACGTTTCTCATTTGAGATGTTATCGTCATCTTAAGGATGGATATTTTATTGTTTCGGCTCAGTAGCACTACTTTTGAGAGCCTTGAGGATAGGTAGAGGTTTCCATGATGCTTATGAGCGATTATTCCACAGTATTGTTATGATGGTAGTATGTTTGCCTGCGTGTCGAGGCAGTGAATGATTAGAAGGGAGGTTTACTCGGTGCATGATCTAGAGATTTGGTGTTCTGTTCCCAGCAGGCGAAAGGCAATCGGGCCGAGGATGTTCAGGTTGGGGTTGATGAGGTATCAAGACTCGATATTTGCTAGCGCGGTGGGAGTTTTCTTCCACGATGAGGTGTTGTTGTCCTTATTGAAGGTACTAAGTTCGCTGGTGTTATGATCTTCTACAATTCACCTCTGGAGCAGGATATTGCGGGTCAGTATTGAAAAAATGACTGTTGGATATTACGAGGTGCGGCGATGCAGGATTGAATCAATGTTCCTAGTGTTGACGTCTCAAGAAAACATGATCTTCGAAAAGGTTTAAGGTTAGCAGCGATTCATGGGTTCAAGTGCTATACAGATGTATTTATTTAAGGCAGCAATTGAGCAGCAAGGTATGAGGAAGGACATGTGGGAAGTGTCAGTCGGTGTTTAAAACTTCTAGAAGGCCAGGTATAAGAAGCGCAAGTCGAGTAGTTGACTTAAAAAAAAGAGTTTGCCCAAAGTGGGAAAGTGGCGGAGCTGCATAGGGGCTTGGTGGTAGGATGACTACGTGCCTTAAGTAGAGTTTGGATCGATTTGAGAATTTTAGTGATTGGTGATCGAGGCCTACGAATTAATTTGAAGTATGGGCTATTATGTGGCAGGATATTCAATATAATGGGACGGAGCTGCTTGAATGAAGAAGGATGCAATACAACATTGAATTGGAAGAATGTTGCCGCACCGATAATTGATCTCCACAAGGGGTGAATGGACTTGTGTAGCTGGAGAGAGAGCTCGGGTTCAGGATGGTTTATTGATGTCATGGTGATTGTACCCTGTGCAATAGCGTTGGAAGATACCGGAAAGTGATTTCCATAGGTGGGTTATTCTGTGTGAGAAGGTTAGCCTTCACATACTTGGCAAGACTTCTGCGAGGAATTCTAATGGTTATACAGTGAAAGGATCGGTCATGCGAATGTTGTTGATGATTTAGAGTAATAAAAGGGGTGTTTCCACAGTGAGATATCGAGAATTTTGTTGGTTTATTGCACAAGGTTATGTCAACATGAGATTAAGGATCCTGGTAAACTCCAGATTTGTGTAATAGTAGCTTCGAGCTATATGGGAGAGTCCCACCATCTATGATGGGGTTGCGTGATTGATTACTCGCGGGATTTCTGATTATTAGCATATTGATGGGTTATCTCAGCTGCGGGAAAAGAACATAGGTGGTAAATTGAGCAAAGGAACTACTAAAGGTGGGGCATCATTGGCCTTATTGGCCCATGTTCAGATTTGGGGAAGGATTCAGGATTAAGCTTTGTAAAGATGCGGGTTCAAAGGGAATGATTCTGCCGGGTGCTTTACCAATGGGGTATTCATATGGTAGAAGATTTATGGAATTGATTATATTCGGGCCAAGTCAGAGCGGGTGGCTCTCAACAACGGTCCTAGTGAATTCAAAAGATAAAGAGTGATGCCTAATGATTTCGAGCCTATGGGTATGGTAAAGAATCAAGCTTTACAGCAGCCTATGAGAGGAGGTACAAAATGTTCTATGACATTTTGACTTGCGATGTAGCAATTGGGAGGTATGAAATGGTTCCTGGGATTTGAAACAACATGGTCTCGTGATTTAGGGTCACTCGGGAGGACTGCAGATGGAGTGTGTTAAGTGTTGAATGGGGTTATCATTGTTTCTAGGGAAATCAAGGACAAATTAGAAGAAGAGGGATTGGTTAGCCATAGTCGAATTAGTATGTTACTGGTAATGATCAGTTGTTTCAGCGCGAACAAGTTATGCAAGTAAATTGTGCCGGTACGTGTGAGACTTGTCGACCACCGTAGTTAGTGTTATTGATAAAGTATTCTACCGTTGTGGCCCATTATGTGGAGGTGGATCCCGAAACGGCTATGGTAGTTTAGACCACTAGTTAGATATTTGCATATTCTACGATCATGATAATTTACCTGTGTGTTTCTATGCCCCCCTAAAGCGAGTTAAATGGAAAGTTTTATATGATGAAGTGTTAATCTAACAGTTGTTACAAAGCTATGATAAACGAGTTCTATCATATATTGGCATGTTGGGTGCAGTGAGTGGTATGAATTTGAAGTGAGGATCAAGGCTGCAGTTTGGTGCTGACAAGGATGTCACGAGCTCGGATGAGCATGAAAGGAGTTTCGATATTCAAAGTGAGTTGGTATTGTCATCAGTATCACATGAGATTGGTGTTTTGTAAGGAAGGCCTTGCATCCAGGTTAAGAAGTTATTGATCGCTTTTCAGCATTAGTGCGACCGGTGGTTTGGGTGTATGGACCTGGTATGTTTTTCGAAGGGTTGTGGGAGCGTGTCCTACAGGTAGATTTTATAAGTGTGGCATGTGGTCACTTGATTGATTTATGATTTAAACCAAGTATGAGGATTGTGGTAATATCATTAATTTGTGCATTTATGCCTGGAGGCACTCGGTTTATTGGGTCATGGACTGTGGATGTTTGCTCCGATTATGATGCTAATGCTTCTGTGTTTTTGGAAAAATGGGTGAGTAAGGACCTTTGAAAGGTTATTAGCCTAGTTTGATATGATCAGGATCGACTTGAGGTCGGTGGATTGATTTAAATATGAATATGGTCTCTATTCAGGTCAGTTGTGTTCATTTCAGCAAAGCGCTCCTTAAGGAGGAGTAGTAAGGGTGTTATTTTGTTGTCAACCATTCCATGTAATGATGTATTGCATTGTATGAGTTGTGAGACGGCCTAGTAATTTGTTATGTGTTGAGGTTCCGCGTGGCGATGATATTATATGAGCAGGATGGCTCTTAAGATTCAGATCATGTATCGCACCTCAGTTATGCTTGAGTTTTGTAGCCTATTGTGTTGTATGCTTCACTCAGGGATGGTATTATGCACCTAGTGTGTTGCTGACCAATATTCGGTATTTTGTGGTAATAAGCAATTTAGCTCAATGTATATTACCTTATGAGAGTTTTATGTGTGGATCGGGTGGCATACCGCCATGGGTATGTTGTTTGGATCGGGTCGCACCGCAACAGTGTGATGTTTAGTACAGTTCCCTATATCTAATTTTCTGCGTTTCATTTCCTATCATCTGAGGAAAGCTCGTATTAGATGTGAGCCTATATCGCATGTATGATTCGTGAGCGGGGTGTCTGTTTAGTATGTTACCCACGTCGTATGTATGATTCGCTAGTAGGGTAAATGAAATTCCTTTTTAGAGTTTGTTTTTCTTTTGTATCGCGTTCTAATTGGTAACCTATTGGCACATTGTTGCATCATATGAGACTTTTGGTCATGTCGGGGTGGCTTATTTTCAGAGCAGTTCGTACTGGGTGAGACGAGAATGCTGTATTTAGGATCAGTACAATCTGATTACGTGAAATATATCAAGGAGGAAAGATCTTAATTGGTTCAGAATGAGGTAATGTTTCTTTTCAGAAGTATAGAATCAATGATTGGTTGACTCGGAAGTTGATTATGAATTTCTATACATCTCTTCCATTGTGGCAGTATTGTAGGAGTTATAGTAAAACCTGTGTATGTCATGGGGTGCAATGGGAGCATCAGATTCGTGGAATTTTGACTAAGTTGATAAGAAAATGTTATTGTGGTCCGGTGATTAAATTGATGCTAGGTGTGAATTCAACAAAGTTATGCAACCATGTTCGGGTAAAGCGTGTAGTGATTGATATGGTAATCTTATGTTGGAAACAGGCCGGGCATAGAATTCCAGATGTTGCAATTGGGCTCTTAGACTTATTTGTCTGAATAAAAGGGGATATCTTCAAAATTGATCGAGTTGATGTGCTCAACTAAGTTGTGGTAGCACAAGAAGGTACATGAGACGTTAAACAGTGATTTTAGACTACTTCAGTGTAGTTTTCAGCACGTTTGAGGACGAACGTATGTTGAAGTGGTAAAGAACATAACGACTTGACCGGTCGTTTTGAGCTCTAGCACGTCGTTCAGCAGTCTGAGGCCATGAACAACTACATTTCAAGTATTATGACTTGTACGAGTGGTCGTAATTAAGTTTTGGGAAGTTCAGAGTTGATTTGGAAAGAGAATTTTCATTTCTGAAGCCTAAAGTTAAAAGAATTAACTAGGATTAAAATTTTGAGTAAACGACCTCGGAATCAAGATCTGAAGGTTCCAACAGGTTCATATGATGATTTCGGACTTTAGCATAATCCCGGATTGGGTTTTGGATGACCCGGTAGTGTTTTGGCGCATATTGTTGAAAGTAGAATTTTGAAAGAAATTTCATAAGTTTGGGTTGAAGTGCATTTCGGTGATATCAATGTCCGTTTGGGATTTCGAGTCTGGGTGCAGCTCCGTATTGTGATTATGGAGTTGGGAGCGCGATTAGAAGTGAATTCGGAGGTCCGTAGGTCATTTTGGAGCCGTTTGGCTAAAGATAGAAATTTGAAGGTTTTTGAGAAGTTTGACCGGAAGTGGTCTTTTTGATATCGGGGTCGGAATTCCATTCCGAAAGTTAGAGTAAGTCCGTAATGTTGAATATGACTTGTGAGCAAAATTTGAGGTCAATCGGACATGATTTGATAGGTTTAAACATCGAAAAATAGAAATTGGAAATTTCAAAGTTCATTAAGCTTGGAGTGGGGGTTGATTCATGATTTTAGCATTGCTTGGTGTTATTTGAGGCTTCGAGCGAGTCCGTGTTATATTTATAGACTTGCGGGAGTGTTTGGTCTAGAGCCCCGTGGGCTCGGGTGAGATTCGGGATAACTTTGGAGTGATTTGCTCAGAAATAGGATTGCTGGTATGATCGCATTTGCGGTTCTTGGTTCGCAAATGTGAAATCGGATTTGCGAAGTCCCTTTCGCATTTGCGAGCCTGGGACGCTGGGCAGGAGTCGCGATTAAGACCTTCCTCTTCGTATTTGAGAAGCTAGGGGTTCTCTTTTGCGAGCTTTTTTTCACATTTACGAAACCATGGGGTTCGCATTTGCGTGCTTTCCTTAGTATTTGCAATCAAGGCAGGAAGGAAGGGATGTTTACATTTGCGAATGTGTTGTCGCAATTGCGATCTCGTAGTTGTGAGCCTAGTGTCACAATTGCGACATGAGAGGGCTAGGCAGAGTTTTTAAAAAATGGACTTAGTCATTATCTCATTTCTACTCTTCACTTGGGCGATTTGAGAGCATTCAAAGAGGGGATTTCAACATAGTATTGTGAGGTAAGTGATTTGTGTTTATCCTTAGTTTAAATACATGTATATTGGGTAGATTAAACACCAAAAACTAGGTAAAATCAAAGGGCTAGAGCTAGACCTAGGGTTTTAATAAAACTAAGATATAACCACGAAATTTGTTATGAAATGAACTTAAAATCATATATTGTTGATCCTTAAGTAGTAGAGAACAACTTTCTTCGAAAAACTTTGGGATCCGGTCACGTGGGCCCGGGGTTAAAATTTAGAAAACCTATGTAAATGGTTGGGAGATGGTTTGAACAACTAGAATTCGATATTATGAGCTTATATTGATTAGTTCTTACTCCATTTAACTAGTTTACGATAGTTCGGCTCCGGATGGAGGGTTTGGACTTGTTCTTGACATTTGGAAGCGCGTTTGGGAGCAAGGTGAGTCTCCTTTCTAACCTTGTAAAAGGGAATGTCCCCTTATGTGGTGGCTACATAAGCACGAGGTAGAGTCCGTGCGTAGCTACTATTATGTTTAAGTCCGAGTAGTCTAGGACCCAAAAAACATGTTACACTTGGAATATTTGTAAACCTATTGACCGCTTGAATTGCATAAATGACATAAAAACAGTGAATGGTTTCAAAAGGATTAAACATCATTTTCGTGACTGTTAAAGAGAATTGCTATTTCTTTGGGTAATTATTTTTTCCTGATGAAGTCGTGATTGACTTTTTGAATGCATGCTTCTATGTGTACCCGCATCGCATGGATGATTCACGAGCGGGGTGTTGTTTATTTATAGTTTAACGCGTTGCATGGATGATTCGCGAGCGGGGTAATAGATGCATCTATGGTTCGAGCCGTTCGACCCTCGGTAGTGCACAATTTACTTTTAGGTTAGATCGGGCCGTACGTCACACGGTGGTTATTTGCGCATGATGGTATTATTTCCTTGAACTTATTAAAGTTGTTATTGCCTCTTCATGGCTTGAGAATATTTGGAAAAATAATGAAAAAGGGATTTTGAAAATTTCCTATAAAAGGAATAATTGTCTATTGTTTCCTGCTATTTGGTAAAGAAAAATCATGTTTATAGAAATTCACAATTTAATGTATTATTGACATCATTATTGGACCACTAATAAGTGTGAAGTTGACCATCCCATCTCTACTTCTTCGAGGTTAGACAGGATACTGTGAGCATGCGATTTTTGCCCTATATTAATTACTCCCATAAGTCCAAAACAAGATCTTTTCCTTTGTTTATTTACAATTTTGTGAATTTTTGTGGTATTTCTATGTTAGTTGTTTGCATTTGTCCATGCATATTTAATTAATAAAAAAATACAAAATATAAGTGCATTTGCATTGAGAAGTTTATTCTGCATTTTATTAAGTTATTTCGTATAAATATTACTAAAATATCTCATTTTGCACTTTTTTAATCTTGGTTGTTGATTTTGGTAGTTTTCCTTTAAATTTGATTTTTAATTATTTGTGTTGATTATTATCTAGAATGAATTAGTATTTGTGATAGGATAATTTCGAATTAGGGATTAACTTAGATGTTATTTTCTTTTAATTTTTGGGAAAAATAGAAGAAGAAAAGAATTTTAGAAAACAAAAAGAAAAGAAAGTAGAAAAGGAATTGAATCCAAGGAATGACATTGATTTTGGGCCAATTCATATCAGCCCAAACATTCAAATTCCCCAAATCCGCCCAAAATCAGGCCCAAATCACGCCCATGCCCGGTCCAAATGCCCCAGTCCCCAGACCATTGAAATGACGTAGTATAGGGGTGTTACTACGTCGTTTCAGGTTCTCCAAATATTAAAATAATCCTGACCCTTCATCCCTCATGATCCAATCGCTGTGGATCCATCTTGATTTTAACTAAAGGTGTCCTAATATTGTAAAAACACCTAAAGACCAAACTCATCCTCCTCGTTCGTTACCCTCCTGCCTCCCACCACCACCCTCCGCCGGCTAACAATCGCTTTCACCGGCGGCGATGCTCTGGTGACCCCAAAAATTACACCACCCCACCTCCTCAACTTTCTCTTTCCAAATCTGGGCCCGATTTCTCTCAAATCCCCACCAATCCTCTCGAATATCCATTTGAAATGCCAGCTGCTCTGCCGTGTACGGCGCGCTGACCCCAAATCCAACCAAACTAACACCACATAGCCTCATCACCTCCCTCTTTACGAACCCTTAGTCGATAGCCTTCGAATTTCAGTAGAATTACTCGAATTTTAAATCGTAGAGCGGTAGACCCTAGAAGTTCAAATCGCTTGATTTTTGCACAATTTCCTGAGTCTGGTATTTGATTCGAGTCACAGAACAATGTTTCTATTTGTTTTTTCTGATGAACAAACGTTTAACAATATTTTGAGGCTCGAATCGAAATCCAGTCTTTGTTCAAGCCTTGCATAGGTGAGTTTTCTTTTCTTTCTTTTGTTATTTGAATTCTCTATTTTAATATTAGTTTTCTGTTAATCCGTTCAGTATTCTAGGTCTGTAATTTTATTTTAGATTTGTTTAGTTTGATAATTTGATGAATACATCTGCATGTTCTTGGATGTTCTTTTGTTTGCCAGTGTTGGATTTTTCTTTTCATACTGATTCATTTTTTATTTTGTTCATTTCTTAGCTTTGTTTGATGCTAATAGATAATAGTAGTTTGTAATCCAGAATTCAATAGTTAGTTTAAATATAAGAGGTGATAATTGAATTTGGTTTTAGCTGAATTATTCTCAGAATTGTTAGTTTGAACATGGTTAGTTAGAAGGGCTAGGTTAGTCATCATAGTCTAGTAATTTTAGGATTAATTAGGGGTAGTATAGGTACTTTTGAATAGAAAATAGTGCAGTAACTAAAGATAGAAACTCCTAAGACCTTCTAGAATAGGGTTCTAATTAGAATTTCAAGCACTTAATAGTCTAACTTGCCAACAAATAAGGGAGTAACCAGCTAAAACTAAGAAATAAAAGAAGGACTTAAGGGACAAAGTAGAATTCTAAAGGCAGCCCTAGACTTTGCCTATAAAAAGGCATGTCCATTGCCTTGTTTAACAAGTTTTAAAAATCTAAAAAATCCACACAAGTTTCCAGATGGTTTAGAGATTCAAAAACTCTAAATTTTTCGAAATTCAAATTCCAGATCTTAGAGAAATTAGAAAAAATCAAAAAAATTTCAGACTCAAAAGCTGCTGAAAACTACTAAAGATCTACTGAAAGCCAATTTCTAGTTTGTTGAAGGTTAAAATGGTTTGAATTGCCTTAAGATGCAATAGTTAAGGCCTTAAAGGTTCCTAGGGAGATTTTGAGTATTGAATCTGGTTCATTTTGGCTTGATTTTAGATTCTACTGGTGTTTATTGCTTGAAATTACTCCGTGGACGATTTGATATCATTTCCTAGGTGTGGAATTTGTTGAAATTACTGCTGATTATTGCTCCCTGCTATTGCTCTCCATTTGCTACATCCTGACCTGAATTTCCCTTTGTTTTGGCCATATCCAGGTACATTTTCAACGTCAAGTGTTGTATGGAGATTTGGATTCATATGTATGAATGCAATTGAAGAGAAATATTAAATAACTCCCTGTTCTTTTTCACGTGAATCTGCTCTGATCCATGTACTTAAACACTTAGTTCAATAGTGTTATTTAGACTATCGTCTATTTTTGTACTAATTGGACTGTATGAACTGTTATTTTTCAGATCCACGTGAGCATTACAAGTAGAATACTAGCTCTAGTTAATTTTAGTTTAGGCTGTTAGATTAACTTGAAGTATAAGACCAGTTTAAGGTGCCGTTTTAAAGTAGAATCCAAAAGTAACATGTATGATCATACTTGCACTTAAGCAGGCCCTATAGCTTGAACATAATATTAGCCTTAGTTTACTTATCAAATGCTTGTGATTACTCATTAGATATTTGATGAATAATAGCTACATCACATGTTTGTGTAAAAATGATTCAAGAACTAAATGAGAACGCCAGTAGTCACTTCATTTTCAGTTTGTAAGTTAGATATTTAGAGTGTGTGAATTGAAACTAAAAGGCTGTTAAAAGGTGTTAATATACAACATATCTAAAATTGATCTTTCCATAGGCAATTCGTTTTAACCAATCCTGGAAATAGAATAGTGAGAATTAGTTGAGGTATAAATAATCCATAGTAGTTTATAGTGCTGATAATCCCAAATTGGGAATATTCGTGGTTGGCTTTAGTTGAAACACTCTTTTTAACTTAGGATTGAGGTGCGCCGCGCCAAATCAAATTGGAAATTGCGTAGCCCTCATTTTGATTTTGTATTGATCTTTAAATTCGAGGCGTGCCATTTAGCTAATTTTTATGGCCCTCGCAAAAGTAATAACACGTAGTTGAATTAGGCGCGCGTTTAATAGATATTACTTTCCTAAATTCTGGTGCGCATTTATGTGACCCAAATTCAAATCCCAATGATGTTAAAATATGTCAAAAACCACAGTTGCGTTTATGTGACGTGGTTCGAGGCGTGTTTTGACAGCGTTGCAACTTTCTCTAAAAATAATAATAAAAGTGGCTAAAAGTTAAAATTGGCACATAGGTATAAATACATTAAAATCAGATAATCAAGCCAAATATAACTGTTGAGCGACTGTGCTAGAACCACACAACTCGGGAGTGCCTAACACCTTCTCCTAGGTTAACGGAATTCCTTATCCGGATTTATGGTTCGCAGACTGTTAAACTGAGTCAAACTTTCCTCAATTCGGGATTTAAACCGATGACATGGGACACAACACCATTAATTATCCCAAGTGGCGACTCTGAAATCTCTTAAATAAATAAATTCCATTTCGATTGTCCTTAATTTGGAAAAGCTCCCTTAGCTATGCCCTTCGCAAGGTTGTAGTGTTAAAAAGGAGGTGTGAAAGCTCTGGCGGCTCTGCTGGGGATCGAACCCAGAATATCTGGTTCAGGTTTCAAGAATTCGAACTTTAATAATTGTTGTATCTGGCTTTATCATTATCTGATTTTATTGGATAATTGTGCCCAATTTGTTAAATGTTGTTTTACCGCTTTAATAATATTTGGACTATATATAAATTACCGAGAAACCCTTCTCTTCTTATCTCCGAAGATGTGCTCGCTGGTTGAGACTCCCTATTCTTTTAGTGTCATACCTTAAAATAAGAAAGAGGCTCGGACAAGTTACAAAGCCGGATGGCCTTTTGGTTCCCGATACGTAGCCCCCTCCTCGACTCGAGCTGTCCGCTTGGGTACATAGTCTAGAACATATGCCCAGGTTTTAGACCTAGAATAACTCAGCCTCTTGTCGTATCCCTAGTAGGAATTGTTATTTGCATCATGCATTTGACTTAGGGGACTCAACACATGGGTTGGGTCCGTCTAGGACATGTATAACCAAAATGACAGACCATCTTTATGCATCATATGTGCTCCATGTTGCAGGGTAAAAGGGTCATTTGGCGGACCAATGATAGTTGAGGGCACATGAAAAATGAAAAAAAGAAGAAAAAAAGAAAAAAGAAAAGAGAGGGTGAAGTGTGAAAATAAAGCAAGTAGGGTCTAGTTATGTTTTTGTTATATTTTTATTAAAATAAAAAGAAGAGAGACAAAGATATATAAAAAATTCAGAAGATTTTGCACTTTTTCATCATTTTATGAAAATAAAATAAAAAAGAGAAAAAAAAATCCAAAAAGAGTTTTACATATTTCATCATTATTCAAAAAAAGAGATAAAAGAGAATATTTTCTCTAAAATTAGCTGTTTTTCTATTCTTGCCTGTCTCCAATTTGCCCGAACTACGCAAACTTGATTCTTGTCTTTCGTGGCGTGATACGTAGGCAACCCACATAGGGTCCGATCTTTCTAGTAAATCTTAGGGTCTTGTCTTTGCAGGCTCTTAGCCAAATTTAACACTTCTAGCCACCTTTTGGCTACATAAGTTATTTTGCAAAGATAGCCTCAATCATGTGTCTAGTAGGAAGTGTTTTTGTTTCACCTAGTGTTGGTTTGAATTTTTTTCATACGGGTGGATCTACTTACCGGAGTTTGGGCATGACAGACACCCTGTGACTATCCAGTCAGGATCACAAATTCAGGCATTTGCTCGAGGAGATCTTTTTTATGTTTTTAGTCTGTTCTTTTATGCCATCTTTTACCTTCTAGTTTTGTACAGTAATGTCGAGTATTTTAGGTAATGTTAGAATTTTTCATAGGCTATTAAGTTTGTTGATTCTTTTGTTACGGTACCTCATATTTTATATTTGAAAAAAAGATGTATAATAACTCACAAATCCAAAAAAGAAGAAGAGATGTTGCATTTTATATTTCCGTTAGAGGTTTTCTTTAGAATATTAATTCTAGGAATTAAAAAAATTATTGGAGGAGGTTTTTCCTTAGGCAATGAATATCTACGATTTTAAAATAAAAATTCCTTTTTTATTTCTTATTAGTACATTAAGGCAAAAAAAAAGAAAAGAAAAGAGAATGTTCTTTTAGTTCTTCTCTAAGAGTTTTCTTTTAAGATATTAATTCCAAAAATTCAAAAAGACTTTTTTTTTGGTAATTAAGATTTTTTAATCACCAAAGATATTGCGTTACAATGCCATAGTCCAGCTTATACTCAGCTGACTATCCAATCATATCCAATATACTAACTACCCACATCAAAGCTAACTATTTGTATACTATAATCTGAACTGCTGCATCTACTTTCTAGTTCTAGGATTTCCTCTAACATTACATATATAGGCTAACTCCCTTACTAAGACTTCAATGTTACAAAAATCGTTCTCAAATATACGTGAATTCCTTTCCATCCATAGAGCATATGATACTTCAGCAATCACCATTTTGAATATGCTGGCTCTGTATGATTTCCCTTTAGCTTTACTGATGCTCCAATGGAGCCTTTGATCCCAGGTATGTGTATTTGGTTGATCCTCTTGAATCCACTGCATTGCTTGCTCCCATAGCTCTGCTGAAAATGGACATGATAGAAATAGATGATCTCTTGTCTCTGCATGACCTTGGCACAAAACACATCGATGATCTATTTTCATTCCTCAGTTTTCTAGTCTGTCCTTGGTTGGTAATCTTCCACGTAGCACTAACCATAGATTGAACACAACTTTAGGTCTAGCATAGATATGCATGATTAGGTTATTCCATGGAACTCTCGGAAGGTCTCCTAGCTGCGATAGATATATTTGTTTGATGGAGCATTCATGCATCCTCATGTCTTGGAGTTGCTGCAGGATATCTCTTGATGTTATTATTCTCCTGACCATCCAACTTGCATGTTTAGGGATTGGCATATCCACTAACTGATGATGTTTTACATAGAAAGCATTTATCCACCTGATCCACAGCTTGTCTTTTTTATGAGCTAGATCCCAGGAAATATTTGCAATTGCAGCCTTGTTCCATAACAAGAGATTGATAAGATTCATTACACCAGCTGATTTAGGTGTAGACATTCTCTCCCAAGATACATAGGCTTTTTTAGTAATGGAATTTGATCCAAACTAGATATAGCTTCTACAGATTGCTTCAATTATCTTTATTACTTTGATTGGTATGATGAAGAGTTGAGCCCAATATGCTTGGATTCCAAATACCACAGATTGAACTAATTGCAGCCTCCAGCATAGGATAATTTCTTGGCAGTCCATGATGTGATCTTAGCAGTAATCTTCTCCACTAATGGTTGCCATTGAATCAAGGCAATATTCTTGGTGGATAGGGGATACCTAGATATTTGAATGGTAATTATCCATGTACAAAACCAAGGTGGTCAATAATCTGCTTCTTCACTTCCTGTTTAACTCCCCCAAAATACACTGAGCTTTTGCCCAGATTAGCCTGCAAACCTGAAGCTTCAGTGAATTGACAGAAGTATTGGAACATGGCTATGATAGAATCAAGGTCTCCTTTAGCAAACAATCGTAAATCATCAGCAAAGCTCAGGTGAGTAATACCTAGCACTTTACATCTAGGATGATATTGAAATGTTGGCTCTTTCCTTAACTCAGCTAGTGATCTACTAAGGTACTCCATTACTTTTGAAAATAGGAAGGGGATATTGGATCCCCTTGTCTAAGTCCTCTAGCAGCTTCAAATGGTTCTGTTGCTTCTCCATTAATCAGCACTGAAAAGCTAACTATATTTATACACTCCATGATCCAGTTAATGAATCTGGTTGGAAATCCAATCCCCTCCATCACTTGTTGTAGGAAAATACACTCAACTGAGTCATATGCTTTCTGAAGATCAATTTTAATCATGCATCTAGGGGTCACATGGGCTCTGGTATAGTTTTTGACTAACTCATGTGCCAGGATGACATTATCAGCTATTTTCCTGCCTGGAATAAACCCTGCTTGAGCCTCACAAATGATACTAGGCATGATTTTTGGTAGTCTGTTGGCCAAGATTTTAGAGATCATTTTACATAGGACTGGGAAACATGCAATTGGTCTATACTCTTTAACTGTTGTGGGTTTGGAGACTTTGGGGATTAAGGTAATAGTGGCACAATTTATTGGCTTGTACATCTTGGTTGCTAGAAAGAACTCCTTGATGGAACTTATGACCTGCCTACTAGTAGTGTTCCAAGATTTCTTAAAGAATACAACATTGTAGCCATCTATTCCTGGGTCTTTATCATCTCCATTTGGTTTTAGACTCTCCACAGTTTCAAGATCAGTGATATCAACACATAACTCCCTTCTGTGTTGTTGTGTTAGCATTGGACCATTATCCATATACAGTCTGTTTATGGCTTGAAGAGATGCAACTCTTGAGCCCATTAGTGACTTGTAAAATCCAATGATCTCTCTTTTGATGTCTGCAGGTGCAATTAAATTAACTCCCATTGCATTTGTGAGTTCTGTGATATGCTTCCTTTGTGTTCTTTCCTTCAGAACTACAGTAAAGTACTTGGTATTAGAAACTCCAAGTTGTATCCATTTTGCTCTAGCCTTTTGCTGTAATACACTTTGTTCAATCAATGAACATCTTTCTAGCTTCAATACTATCTCTTTCTCTTTCTGCTGCAACTCATCAGAATATGCCCTTACCATTTGTTCTTGAACTTCTTTCAGTACCTGTCTGGTATGCTCTATCCTTTGAATAATACTCTTGAACTCCTTAACATTTAAAGCCTTTAAAGGGCCTTTTAATGCTTTGAGTTTAGCCCATATCACTTTCATAGATCCAGGATTGGTAGAGTACCAGACATTTGCCACAATCTGATGAAATTCCTCATGCTCAGCCCATACATAGGAAAATATGAAAGGTATCTTACCTCTCCAAGAAGATGCTGCTAGTATCACTATCATAGGATTATGGTCAGAGATTAGTGGTTGTTCATATACTGTTTCCAGATGACTCCACTTGATCAACCACTCATACATTCCAAATACTCTATCCAGTCTGCTACATACTCTATCTACTCCAGGCTATTTGTTTATCCAGGTATAGTAATCACCCTTCCAAGGTAGCTCTGATAGTCCTGCTTGCTGTATACATTGACTAAACTCCTGAGTCTCAGAATATCTAACAAGATTACATGATTGTCTATCCTTGGCGTATAATACAGCATTGAAATCCCCAGCAACTAACCATGCATCTGTTATAGCTGATGAATAGGCTTGTAAGTTTCTCCATAAAGATCTTCTTTGTTCTATTCCATTGTACCCATATACCACAGTGAGGTAACAAGTAACATCCTCTTTTATGCTTCTAACTTTGCAATGTATCAGTTGAGCTTCTTCCTGAATACCAGTAACTTTAAACATATTTGTATCCCATAAAATCCACACTCTACCATTTATAGCATCATTGTAATTTGTTATAATGCCCCATCCAGGATCCAGCAGATTAGCAATTCTAATAGCATTTGTTTTTTTTTTTATCTTAGTTTCTACCAAACCAACTAGGTTTATTTTATTTCTCCTAATATACTCCCTAACTTCCTTTTGTTTGTACCTTTTATTTACACCTCTAATATTCCAGAATAACCACTTCATTGTCAATTGCTTGGTCCACCCCTATCCCCTGGTGGCACATCATGCTTACTATTGGATACTGCTCCAAATCTATTGCTTATAGTAATGGGAGACAAAAGTGGAAAATTTATGAGATTGAATTCTGGACTCTGAACCTTATTCCCTTTCTCTTCATGTTTTCCTTCTCTGTTATCAGTTTTGGGGATTCATTAGACTATTTATTAACTTCATTCTTCTCATTTGCGACACTCTGTTGTACTATTGCCTCTTTTTGAATAGGAATAGTTTGCACTGGGGCCTTGGTTCTCCATTCCTGCATTACTTTTGCCTTCTTGGTGTGTATTTGGTTTCATTTGGACTGAACAACTATGGCCAGTAGTTTGACACTTTTCACAGTAGGAGGGTTTCCAGTCATAGACCACATCTTGTAGGAATTTCTTCTCATTTGGATCCATCACCCGTATTTCTCTTGGTAACTCTTTAGTGACATTAATCTCTATAAGCATTCGAGCATAGGAGACTCTAGTTTGTTTGGTTGTGCATTCATCCGCAAAGATAGTCTTCCCTATGACACTTGCAATCCTACTTAATGATCTCATTCCCCAACAAGACATGGGAAGCTTAGGAAACTTTACCCATTGAGGAATATCAGTAGGGCATTCCTCCGTGAAATCAAAATCTGGAGTCCATTGTTTAAGGATCATAGGTCTGTTTGCTAAAGAATAAGGCCCTGCACATAGAATTTCCTTAGCATCTTCAATTGTTTTGAACTTAATTATGTAGTAACCTTCCTCATGGTAATGCAAGTCTGGTTTTGGAACATGTGACCAGTGAAGGTTAATAAACCTCTTCATCGCATTGAAACCAGGTCCATCCCCTAAAATATATACAATTAAAGCACATTTCCACTTTTTCTCTTCCTCTTCTACCTCTAATTTGTTTAATTGCACAATTGGTTGCCCATCAACCATTAGAGGTGGTATGTAATCTAGAGCCATACCATTTGTTGCAAATCTATCTTTCTGAAATAGGGTAGCCCAACCCTTTTTGGGTTCTTCAGTTCTGTTCTGATGACCTAAGAATTCTCCATTACTTCTAGCACTGGTTGCGCTTGGACCTGTATTGACCTCTTCATGGTTACTGTTCCATGGGTTGTCTTCTTCATTAGATCTGATTCTGCTCCAATCTGAGCTGGGGAAGTTAGATCCAACTTTTTTGAGACTATAGACTGGTGCGATGTCGACCCAGTTGAATCTCTCTCATCTACAACTGATGAATCTGAGCTCTGCACAGGTGGAATCATGGTGATTACTTTCTCCATAGATGGTTGCTTAATTGTTGTTATCAGGTTCTCAATAGCTGCTAATGGTATCTTACGTGGTCTTCCTCTACCTCTGCCTCTCCCTCTCGCCATGTTTACAAGCTCGGCGTACGTTTAACTAACGTGTGCCGAGAGCACGAAGAAGAAGACTATTTCTGTTATCCCCTTATTGAAAAAGACTTTATTTTTGAGTTTTTTCTTTTGGAAATTAGTGAAAAATGAATTTTTATTTTTATTAGAAATTTGGGATATTGTACATATAAAAAAAAAGGCAACATACTTTATCTTTGGTTTATTTTCAGAGTTTTTCGTTTAGGCAATCAAAATTGAAATCTAAAGATATTTTGTATTGCTTGTTTCGAAATCTTTCGTCAGGATATTAAATAAAAATTCAAAACATTTTTTTTGTGGTTTATTCTTTAGATTTTCTTCATAAACAATAAGTTACCATAGAGTGTTTGTTCCAAAAAAAAAGAATATCCGTTAAGCTTGAGTTTAGAATAGGTTATAGAACATTAAGTCTAGAAAATTTTAAAAAAGGTTGCTTTGTAGTCATTAAGATAAAAAAAGAGAAAAGGGAGAATGTCAGTTTGTTTATCTTATTCCCGATCTTCCAGACCTATGCAAAGATTTGATTCATGCGGGGTCATGATACGTAGAAAACCTACATAGGGTTCGATTGAATATTTTTTTATTTATTAAAAGGAAAAAGAAAAGGAAAAAAAGAGGGAAGAAAATGAGAGAAAAAGAAAAAAAAAGGGTGAAATCATGGGGTGTGAGAAATGGCAAAAGAGTGATAATTAGAAGAAAATGAGCAAGGAAGCGCTAGAAAAAGCAAAGAAAAAGAGAGGTTTTAATGAAAAAATTGGGATGATGCCATATGACCTTCATACCCTCGAAGCCATGTTAGAACCGATAACTGTGACTTGGTGCGTTGCACGCAATGTGATATTTTAGCTATTTAATGCCCTAACGCTAACACGATGGATTCATTTTGCTATACTCATAGCAGAAGGTAGTTGGTTTGTGATTTGAAAAGTAGTAACTCTTCTCTACAACACAAAGTCAAAGGCAATGGCAGACAGCGACAGAACTGAGTTGGTTGATACCGATGCCCGACGTCAGTTGGTCGAACAAGGCAAGGGGCTGGTTGAAGAGGTAAAGATGTTAAGACAACACATGGTGTACATGTACCAGGCTTGGATGGCTGGGACAACAACACCCCTTCCACCACCTAGCTTCTTAGATGCTACCCTCATCCAAACTCCGATCATGATTCCGAATGATTCTCCATACTCTCCAGATACACCCGCTTATTACAGTTTTTCCAACCACCCTAGTAGCTTTGTCACTCATCCTACAACTATCTTTTCCCAAAAGTGCCCTCCTGTCACATCCACTACCCCCAACAATGAATACCCACTCAAAGCTTGTGATGTCTAATATTGTCCCTCAGAGGTTGCCCATAAGGTTCCCAAATCACACTATCAGGGCCCTCGAGATGAGCCTCATGTAGAAAATGAAAAGTTCACAGGAAGATAAAGCTGGGATGGAATACCCCGGAGGCTGGAAGGCATAAGACAATCCTTGAAGAACAAGCAAGAAATGGGAGACTAGGGTAATATGGCTTGCAAAGAATTTGTGTCCCCTGACGTTCGCCTGCCCGTAGGGTTCAAAGTGCAAAAATTTAACTTGTTTGATGGGTGTGGAGATCCAGTAGCCTACCTGAGGGTCTATTGCATTGAAATGAGAAGCGTTGGAGAGAAAGATGACCTCTTGATGGCATATTTCAGTAAGAGCCTGACTGGGGCAGCTTTGGACTGGTATACTCGCATATTTCTAATTGGCCTACGTTGGGTGACGTGGCTCAAGATTTTGTTCGATACTTTCTATACAAATCAAGTATTACCCCAGACCGCTCTTCCCATCTAAAATGGAAAAGAAGCAGGAAGAAAGCTTTAGGGAGTTTGGGCTCAGATGGAGGGAGCAAGCTGCTCGAGTCAGTATACCGATTGGTGAAGAGGAAATGATTGAGCTTTTCTTACAAGCCCAAGAGCCCACCTTTTTCAGTCATTTGATCCTGACTTTGGGAAAACCTTTCAATGATGTGTTAAAAATGGGGGAGCTAGTAGAAGAGGAATCAAGTCACGCAAAATTAGGATTTGTTCGAAACACATTCAGAACATCCAAGTAAGCTTCGGCGGAAGAAAAAGAAATAGAAAACATGATCCGATGGGCTTTCCCGATCAACACTTCCAGCCTCGACATCGTCCTCGTGGATATCCTTGTGTACCAAATAATCCTCCCCAACGCTACTTCACTCTACAGAACTCCCAAAATCATTCATCTATTTCCCCGTACCCAGCTCCACAGAATGCCTATCCACCCCCACGAGAATACCTAAAACCTCTTGGATTAGGTTTCTAGCCAAAGCAAGCATTTAAGAACGAGAGGTTGTTGAAAAAAGAAAAGGCTTTCACCCCTATTGGAGTATCATATGCTAGTTTATTCCAAAGGTTGAAGCAATTGGACATGTTGAAGCCGATTTAGATAAAAATGCCAAACCCTTTGTCAAAGATGTTTGATGTTTCTCAAAGGTGCACATATTCCTTAGATACCCCAGGGCATGGCATAGAGAAGTGTCGGAGTCTGAAGAAAGCAATTCAAAAGCTTATTGATGCAGGTGACATTGTCATGCAAAATCTGGATGCAGCAGACACTAGCCAAATTCCATCGCTTGTGCATAATGAGACACACACGTTGGGTAAGGAATGTGAGAATTCTTCTAAGAGCCTTGGAGGCACACGTGCTGCTAAGCTTTCAGCGCTATCAGAGGTTTATATTAAGAACGAGCCGGCGAAAGGAACCCAAAAGCAATCTATTAATAACAATATGATGAAGACTTGCGAAGTTCCTAGTATTATTTAGGGGGAACCTATTGGCTAATATACCGTGCTTGGTAATTGGAAGGACACTCCATTTCTTGGTCAGACAGGGAGGAGTCTTTGTGGTATATTTTGTTGTCATTTCTATTATCCGGGTTCTTTCTGGATTATAATTCGAATATTGTCCTGTGACTCAAACCCTTCTATCCTTTTATTCGGCCTGGTTTGTTTACTCATAATAACTCGTTTAGTGTTTTCTAGATTTGTTCCAGGGTTGTACCCCTAGTCTAGTTTGCTTGTCTTGTTGTTCGAACTATTTTACCACCCGTTTAATGCAATTTCCTGTTTTCTGTTATTTCTAACCATTTTCGTTTGCTTAGTTCTCTTTTCTTTCCACAATTCTTTTCCAGTTGGCTCTAGTGACATGGCATGCATGTGTAATTCTCGGCCTGGTCTTAAAATTTTAGTTCAGTCATGAAGCAATAAAACAATTTTGAAGATGTAGTGACATTTGAGGGAAATAAGTGAAGGCATCTTGAGATCACTTCAAGCCTAAATTGTGTGAAACTAGGCAGATAGAACATGAAGAAATATTATTGAAATGCATTATGCTGCACCGAATTGGAGCTAAAGGCAAGTTTGCCCAATTTGACAGGGGTCATTCATGGTAATGAGAGTGAGAGTGTTGTCCAATGGGGTTTTGTATTCCCCCAGATGTAAAAGGCAAATGTGTGTATATGGTTATCAAGTCTAGTACAATCAAATGTTACAATTGTTTTCTGTGGTTTGTTAATTGTGTTGTTTGCACTTGGCATGTTTTGGATATTGGAATGACGAATGCATTTTGTTCTGCTATCGAAAAAATTTATCCTTCGTTACCCTTTTGAGCTCTAATTGTTTTCTTTCATACCCCTCTTTCAGAATTAGCAACAAAATCAGAAACGCATGTATGAGAAATGAGCAAAAAAAAAGGGAAAAAACAAACAAAAAAAAGAGAAAATGGGGAAAGAAAAGAAAAGAAAAGGAAAACAAAACAACAAAGGAAGAAGGAAGAAATAGAATAAAGAAAAAGGGGGAAAAAGGAAAACACAAAAACAAAACAAGGAATCTGCATGAACTATGTTAGACCTGATTCTTTTTAAGGATACATAGGTAGCCTCACGGTGCAGTCTCACCAATATAAAAATCCAAAAGTCCCCAAGCAAGGAACTGGGGAAGAAGTTGTGGTTGTTGTAAGAATATGATTCCGAAAGTTGTAAGTTTGGACCCATTTAAATTGTTTTGAGCCTTTGATACCCTCTCTTTCTAAACCTATCCAAAGCCCACGTTACGTTCTAAAGAAAGACCTTCTGATCAGTCTTCAAGATATGCCAAGTTGAGCAAGTAGAGGTGATTCATGTCAGGGGCAACACTCCGGTCCAAGCAGGAAAGATAATGAAAATGAGAGAGTCTTATTGGTAAAAACCCTCACAGGCACCGTAAGGCGACGGGAGCTGAGAGAAATAAAAGTGAGTCTTATTGGTGAAAAATCTCACAGGCACCTTGAGGTGATCGTAAGTTGAGAGAAGGAACAAAATGAGAGAGGCTTGATGGTGAAAATCCTTTGGGTGCTACAAGTCGAATAAGGACTGTGAACCGAATTTCTTAATCGGAGCATTAAAGCCTAGCTTCACGGTCTGGGGGGGGGGGTATAACAAGAGTTGAGCATCATATTTGCTTAACGGAATTGGCCACAGGTGCATGTCATGGTCATTAAAGTTGGTATACACATCCGGTAGGTCTCTACCGTGTAAGTTCTCCAGTTAGGGATTATCTCTTTCCATCGTCCCTTACTTTGTTCCTTTTGTCTCGTTTACTTCCTCTTCTTGAGTCTGTTTTGTCAAATCAAGTGAGAAATGACTTCAAAATCTGCCACCAGCTTTCCAAATGCACAAAACGAGATATTTTTGTTCACATCAAAGCGTTATAAATCAGGAAAAATAGCAAGCACACTGAGCTGGTAACATTCAACATGCTCCAAGATTCATTTGAAATACAAAGGCTTAGTATATATCAATTCATGGACAATGCAACAGAATGAGGGCTAGGGTGAACAGATCAAAGGTGTTTTCGGTGATAAGATTTAAAAAAAAAAGGGTGGTAAACCAGTGACAAGCAAAATCTTCCAGGAAGAAATTGAAGTTATCATGGCTAGCGATGGAGCAGTAGACCTGAAGGCCAGAGCAAGGGATTTTAGTCAAGAAAGAACATCATGCACACTGAAGTTGGTAACAATTAATATGCTTTGGGGATCATGTGAAAAACAAAGGTTTGGTAGATGTCGGTTCAGGAGCAATGCAACTGACATAAAGTACTGGATTCGAACGACAAGAGGTATTTTCTGGGTTAAGGTTTACAAAGGAAGTGGTTAAGTAAGGAACAAGCAGGGTATTCGAATAGAAATCGGTTATCACGACAAGTGAAGGAGCAACAAACCTCAAGGTCAAGGCCAGTGGTTTAAGTCAATAAAGAACATCATACACAAGGAGTGGGGGCAATGGACGTGCTTTAGGCTTCATGCGAGACACAAAGGTCGGGTAGATGTCATTTCATGAGCAATGCAATAAATAGAGGATATTGGGTCTGAACGGAGAAGAGGTAGTTTCTGTGATAATGGTGACAAAGAAATTGGTTAGACAATAAGCAAGCCATGTCTTTCAAGGTGAAATCAAAGTTGACATGGCAAGTGAAAGAGCGCAACACAAAGATGGGAAGGCCACAAGGGTTCAGGTGTTCAACCAAGCATCATTAACTGACCGAGTAATCTCAGAAAGGATGCAAGGATTCTGGTGAAAGAATCAAAAGCGCAACACAAAGATGGGAAAGGTCACAAGGGTTAGCCAAGCATAGTATACTGACTCAACAATCTCAGAAAAGATGTAAGATTTCTGTCAAAAGAGTCACAAGTGCAACACAAAGATGGGGGAGCAGAGTAAAGGCACAAGGGTCAAAAGGTCAGGTGAGCATAGTACATTGACTTGGTAATCTTAGGAAAGATGTAAGAATTCTGGAAAAAGGGCTAGGAGTGTAACATAATAGCGGGGGAGCAAAGTAAGCCCATAAGGGTTTGGGGGTCATCCAAGCAACTCAGGCAACTCATCATTAGCACGGAAAATTAAACACAATGGAACACGACAGTGGGGAGGCCGTTTTCAACAAGGATGCCACAAGCTAACCACCATTTTCAAACTGACAAGTTTTCTTTGATTGACACAGGGGCAGAAAAATTCTGGAAGATCATAAGGGAGGCCATCCAAAAGGGAAGGCAAGCACATGGTAGGTATGGTAAAAAAATCTCAGGACCCACCTAGAAATGGGACCTAGTTAAAACTCAATAAGGAACATAATGCGACATAAATATTTTCCCCAACAAGAGTATAATGGGATGAAACCTTAGTTAGCAATCCCCAGCGTAGTCATCTGAAAGTTAAAAAGGACATGCAATTTGAAATTCTTAAGACCCTCTCAGAAAAGGGACTCAATTTAAAGCTCAAACGGGCGCGGGTGACATGGGCGGGCACAAACACCTTCCCCAGTAAGAGTAATCGGGACCCTCCTGAACAATGGGACAAAACTCTAATTAGCAATCCCCAGAAGAGACAACCGATAAAATGGGCATGTAATTTGAAATTCTCAAAACCCTCCTGAAAATGGGACTCAGTTTAAAACTCAAACAGACATGGGTAACATAGGCATGCGCAAATATTTCCCCAACTAGAGTCAATAAGAGTTGTCAATACCCGCTTGGATAATAGGATATAGCTCTAAATACTAATCCCCAGCAGACACATTTGTCATCTAATTGAAAGTTTTCAGGACCCTCCTGGATAATGGGAAGTAGCTTTAATCACCAGTCCAGCAGACATAACTCAGATAACAAGACATAGTGGAAAATAATGGCTTTCGAGAAACATAACCTAATATTAAAAGTTGTCACTAGCTAAGAGTTGTCAGGACCCTTCTGAATAATGGGATTTAGCTTTTAGCTTTTAGAAATAGTTGATAATGGGATTTGATTAACACTCACAGATGCACACAACACCAAACTGGGGAAGAAAGAATTTCTGTTGTTTTTTGTTGTGATCAGGTTCACAGACAACAGTCTCATGAAATATTTTTCAAGTTGCAAGTTTGGGTAATCAGGCGCCCACCTGGAGAACAAGGAAATATTTTTCAAATTGCAAGTTTTGGTAATCAGGCGCCCACCTGGAGAACAAGGGAATATTTTTGAAGTTGCAAGTTTGGGTAATCAAGCGCCCTCCTCGAGAACAAGAGAATATTTTTTTAGTTGCAAGTTTTGGTAATCAGGCTCCCACCTGGAGAACAAGGGAATATTTTCGAGTTTTGAATTTTTGTAATCAGACGCCCACCCGGAGAACAAGGGAATATTTTTCGAGTTGCAAGTTTTGGTAATTAGGCGCCCACCTGGAGAACAAGAGAATATTTTTCAAGTTGCAAGTTTTGGTATTCAGGCGCCCACCTGGAGAATAAGGGAATAATTTTCAAGTTGCAAGTTTTGGTAATCAGGCACCCACCTGGAGAACAAGGGAATATTTTTCAAATTTCAAGTTTTGGTAATCAGGTGCCTACCTAGATTACAAGAGAATATTTTTCAAATTTCAAGTTTTGGTAATCAGACGCCCACCTGGAGAAAAAGGGAATATTCTTCAAGTTGCAAGTTTTGGGTAATCAGGCACCCACTTGAAGAAAAAGGGAATATTTTTCAAATTGTATGTTTTGGTAATCAGGCGCCCACTTGGTGAATAAGGGAATACTTTTCAAATTGGAAGTTTTGGTAATCAGGCGTCCACCTGGAGAACAAGGGAATATTTTTCAAATTTCAAGTTTTGGTAATCAGGAGCCCACCTGGATATCAAGGGAATATTTTTCAAATTTCAAGTTTTTGTAATCAGCCGCCCACCTGGAGAACAAGGGAATATTTTTCAAGTTGCAAGCTTTTGTAATCAGGCGTCCACCTGGAGAACAAGGGCCAGGGAATATTTTTCAAATTTCAAACTTTGGTAATCAAGCGCCCACCTGGAGAACAAGGGAATACATTTCAAATTTCAAGTCTTGGTAATCAAGCGCCCACCTAGAGAACAATGGAATACGTTTCAAATTTGAAGTTTGGGTAATCCGGTGCCCACCTGCAGAACAAGGTAATACATTTCAAGTCCAATAATTCGGCATCAAACATAGAGGAAGTGAAAACAAGAAGTTTTACAGGAAGAAATACAAATCAACAAGGCAACAAGAAGTTTTCAGGAAGAAATACAAGGCAACAAAGCAACAAGGATCAAGAGCAAGATTGAAGACATAGATAGGTTCTTTTGTAATTCAAAGGTTAGCTTAGTCTAGATTCTTTTATTTTATATTGGTGTAATAAGGAAGGTCAGCGAGCAGTAGTGGCAGCATCAACAGTAAAAGCACAGCTTCTTGGTAGTCCTAGCTACCAAACACTCCTGAACTACACTGACATGATTCCTCTTTAGCCGAAGATATGCAGGCAACCTCTGAAGCAGGGCGCGGTCAAGATTTTCAAAACGCTTCTCACGGAGTATTTAAAAGGGCAAAAATCGCTAATGTTCGCTCACTTATCTTTGCATGAAAGCTCTTCGTGTTTCCAGGCAAAGAGGGGCAATTGTGAGCATGTGATTTTTGCCCTGTATTAATTACTCCCATAAATCCAAAACAAAATCATTTCTTTTGTTTATTTGCAATTTTGTGGATTTTTGTGGCATTTTTATGCAGGTTGTTTGCATTTGTCCACGCATATTTAATTAATAAAAAAATATAAAATATAAGTGAAGTTGCATTTATGAGTTAATTCCTTATTTTATTAAGTTATTTTTAAAAAAGAAAATTATAAAAATATCTCATTTTGCGCATTTTTAATCTTGGTTATTGATTTTGGTAATTTTCCTTTAAATTTGATTTTTAATTATTTGTGTTGATTATTATCTAGAATTAATTAGGATTTGTGATAGGATAATTTTGAATTAAGGAGTAAGTTAGATGTTATTTTCTTTTAATTGTTGGAAGAAAAAAGAAGAAGAAAATAATTTTAGAAAATAAAAAAATGGTTTTAAAAAGAAAAGAAAGTAGAAAAGGAATTTAATCCAAAGAATGACATTGATTCTGGGCCAATTCATATCAGCCCAAACGATCAAATTCCCTAAATCCGCCCAAAATCAGGCCCAAATAGCGCCCATGCCCGGTCCAAATGCCCCAGTCCCCAGACTATTGAAACGACGTAGTATGGGGGTACGACAGTACAAAGGAACAGAGGAAGAGACTCCAAGAAAGCAAACTAAACCATAGATACGAAAGCTTCCCTACAAAGGGGCTGACTTCAACAGCCCATAAGGGACGGCTTGCAATGCTACACAAACAGTTAATTTGTTTATTGTCGCAAAAGTTTTCCTACAAAACGAGGCTGGCATCAATAACCCATAAGGGATGACTTGCCAAGCTACACAACTCAGAAAACATTTGTAATATAACCAACATTAGCTGTTTATAACTAAGAAAACTTTCGTACTACAATAAACTAACTTTCTCAGGGTATTCTTACACTATTTTTTCATACATGGACTGGCCTTTCCATCCATTCTAAAGGAAGAACAAGAGAGTAATTTAGAAAGCACTCATATGTAGTATATCACAAAGTATTTGCAAAGGTTACAAGATGATTCTAAGATGATCCTAAGTCTCCTTTATATAGGTCTAGGAGGTCATTACAAGACAAACTTACATGATAAAATAAACCTATCTTACATGGCAACCTTATCTCACAAGTGGGTCCTTCTAAACAAGTGAAGGACTTTAGGAAAAACAACTAAAAAACACCTGAAAACATGTGAAAAGAGGTAAAATATACATGGTTTAGCATGTGACGCCATGTGAAAGTAGGATGTTACATGTGACGAAGCATGTGGAGGCATGTTGAAGCATGTGACAAAGAGTTGAAGTGGGGCCCAGATAGTATGGAAAGATGTGGAAATTTGTCTTGGCATGGGTAGGATATTTTTGAGGGCTAATATAGGATTATGGTGTGTTTAGCAGGGATTTAGGTAATTATCCTTTATTAGTTCTAGGGTTTTCTGCTAGTCATCTTTTCAAGGACCTTCTGTAGTAACGTGTGGAATTTAATGACCCTTCTTTGTTGTGTTCTTTCTCCTTTGGATTGAGAGATGTAATCCGCAACCTTAATCTGGAAATGTCTTCAGTGATCTTTTCTCGGATGACTTCGTGTGGGGTTTGATATTCCTTTGTTGCTTCCCTGACTCTTTCCTAGTTAGGATGATTGCTTATGTAGTTCCAGCTTGCCCAATCTTTTAGCCCTATTTCTCTCCTATTTTGTTGAAAAAGGATTTTTTGTGCCTCGCTATATTCTTCTTTCATTGATAAAATTGACACAGGAAATTTCTACCAAAATGATGCCTCTGCTTGCGCCTGGAATTTTCCATTAATAATCTTTACTGACCTATGAAACATGAATATCTTTGTTGTATAGGAATCATTGAAGCATTTTAACCAATATCTTCTAGGTTTGAACAATAGGAAAAATACATTAAGAGTTGGTGCAATGTTATCAAAATCCTTGAAGACATTGCATTTGAATTCCATTAAAATATAATACTGATGGCATAGGTACCAGAAAAACCATAATAATTCTTGTGGAAAATCCCTGGCTTGAACTATAAATATATGACAGGACGGATATTCAGGATTGACTCCATATGGCTTAAGAATGGATCCTCCATGTTGCCGAAAAACTTGGAGCTCATAATAGGTTCTTATTTCCCTAATAATTGACATATCAAATGGATCCATGAGGTTGAAGAACTCCGGTGGATGATCTGTTTGTTGTGATGAACTTGTTCCTGGCATACTTGAGAGCATGAAGCTGTGGCTGATTATCTGTTCCTTTGACTTTAATTTTGCTGGGAAAATCTCTTTGTGAATTCTTCCGGCCGAGACAGAAAATCCGCGAGAATATTATTATTTTTTTCTTTTAGGTGTCGGACTTGAAACTTATATGGAGAGAACCATTGAGCCCACCTGAGAATATGAGGATTTGGAATAATTCCATTCTTTACTGCAAGAATTTTCTTGAAAGTGGAGTGATAATGTTACTCGGCATCTTTGAACTTTCCACTAGTGTATCCGCATATTTTCCTCTGGCCATCTTTTCTTCAAATAGAACAGCACTCCAATATTCATTGCTGGCATCAGTTTGCAATATCTTCTTACCGTCTGAAGGGATATAGAGAGACTTGAAATTTTTGGAAATCTTCTTTATTTCCTTGACTGCATCATCTTTCTTCTTTCCCCATGATGGAGCATTTTTCTTGAGCATCTCTGTGAGTGGAGAAATATATGTAGAGACATTTGGGATAAAATCTCTCACATAATTTACTTTGCCCAAGAATTGTTGGATCTGCTTTGTTGTGAGGTTGGTATCCGGAAATTTGAGTAATTCTTGACATATATGTGATCCTGTACTGTATTCACCTTGGACAAAATGCATTCTAAGAAAATCAATCTCCTTTTGAGCAAGAACCATCTTTTTTGCTGAGAGCATGATTCTGTACTGTGTTATCAATGCCTAAAATTGACGAAGCAAGTTGACATGTTCCTCTAATGTATAACTAAATAATAGGATGTCATCAATGTAACTAAAGAGGTATGGAGGATGGGTTGGAATATTTTTATCATGGCCTTTTGGAACAAGGAAGGTGCAGTTTTTAACCCGAAAGGCATGACTTTCCACTGGAATTGATGATCGGGGATGCAAAATCTTGTTTTGGGTCTTTCTTTAGGGTGGATTCCCAATTGCCAAAATCCAGACTTTAAATCAAATTTAGAAATATATTTGGCCTTGGCTAAGTGGGAGAAAAGAGTGGGTTTATTTGGGTTAGAAAATTTATCATCTTGGAGGAAATTGATTAAGTGGCTGGTAATTGATGACTAACCTGAGTTTTTCTCTTGTCTACTTAGCTCTTTTGTTGACATAAAATGCTTCGCATGCCCATTGTGAATCAGATGGCTCTATTAGATTAAATTTCAAAAGTTCTTCACATTCTTTCTTTGCAAGGTGAAGATGATTTGGATTCATCCTTGAATGACTAGCTTTTGTTGGATTGATATATTAATTCTTTTTGAAAGGGAGCTTGATAAAAATCTCTTCATTTTTCCATAACAGTCATTTCCCTTTCTTCATGAAATCCTTGTGTGATTCAACACATGAATGTTCAATGAGATTTTGCTTAATCTCTTTGATTTGTTCATCATTGGTGATTTAGAATAGCCTCGAAATCTCAGAATAAGGTCTGAACTGCTTTTTGAAAGCTATCCCGCTAGCCTTGATCTGGATCTGATCTCTAAGTTGTTTGTAAATGTTGAATCCAATAATAATATCCTTTCCTGGTACATTAGATCCTAGTAGCTTCGTTCTGTGCTTCAATCCTGGAAAGAACTCAATTGTGACGGGGTGCTTTGTAATGACAGTTGTGGTCAAGATTGCATTTGATGTAGTGTTGAAATCCTTAAAATGCGGCATCCATTGATCTTCTGGGAGAATAGCAGGACTTATGAGTGAGGAAGAAGCTCTGGTGTCAATGAAAGCAATAACTCGAGTAGGCTTATCCCATTTGGGTGAATAAACTTTGAGTTCTACTTGAGGAACAAATGCGAGAGCATTGATCTCATCCCGAGCTTCAGTCACTAGCTCTGAAATTTGGTAGTGATCATTGCCTTGATCTTCATAGATATCAAGAGAGAATAGTGTTTCTTCATTAGGTTCATCATCCAGAGAGTATATAGATTCAAGGTCCTCCTCCTTTTCGAGATGTATGCCAGTGTAGTCTTCAATTTCTTCAATGAGTTTGATAGATCTTCTTGATTGTGAACAATTTTTAGCGAAATGTCCAATCTTGTGGCAAATAAAACACCTGTTTTTCTTGTGAAAATTTCCTGGCCTTATCCGTCTGAAATATTTTGTGCATCTCTTGGACCTTGCTTTCCCGTCTGGAATTCTTGGCCATTTGAACCTCCTGAAATCTCTCCTTCGCCTAGATGTGTGGCAGAAACATCCTGATCCGGTAATTTGATCAAATTTGTGGCATGCTTTGTTAATCGCTGGATTGTGTTTGATAATTTGTTTTAGGGTAGAGAGATTTGTACAAATAGCATCCAATGCAACGAAAATAGCTTGCCTGATGTAACCAATTTGTGGGATTGTTATGGAATGAAAATTTTCTTCAATGATGGTCCTGGTTCGGCTTGATAGCAACTTTGGAAGGGAAGATAGAAAGGCTTGCTTTAGATTGATGTCTCTTTCGATCTCGAAGTATATCTTAGCCGTTTTTGAAAATTTCTATCAATGTCATTTCCGTCGAATGACACACACTTCATCTCGAAGAGTTGTCTTAGCATTTTCTCCTATCTTTGGCCAGTATCTCCACAGAAAACTTCATGTAGGATCCTGATGTTGAAGGATAAATCTTGGGAACTTGAATTCCAAGTGAGTTCCGCCAGTCTCTGAGGATTCCTAAGAACCGGGAAGTTAGTTCTGACAGGATGATATACTTTTCTCGTTCCACAAAAGTTTTTGTCACCATCCAAGTATAGAAGTCTTGGATCCTTTGAGGACATTTTGAAACCTTGACATATCCAAGGTGAAAGTGTGGAAACCAGTTCCAACTGGTTTTGACGCCATGGGCTCATAACTTCACTCTCGGATTGGTTCATCATTCATGCCTTCTTATTCCTCATCTACTTCAGATATTTCTGGTTCTCTTGGCTGGCTACAAATATTGGGGGATCATCTTCCTCTGAAGAGTTTGATGTGGATTTATTGCTTGATTGAGAGCTATCTTCCATTGTTTCTTCTTTTGATGAGCTTAGAAATTCCGACTATGGTGTATCTTCTTCTGATATGTATATTGGCTGAGAGACATAGAGTTCTGGAGCCTTTTGTTACGAAATCATCAGATTTTTTAGGTTCGACCCTTTTGAACTTTCTCCTTGGTCTCGTCTTTTCTTGGTTTGTTTCATTGCTGCAAGTGCATCTTTCCTTTCCCAAACCATTTTTGTGATATCAAAAGAATTTTCTTCTTTTGGTAGTTGGGTGAAAGAGATTAGATTTTGTGAGGTAGATAGAAAAGTAGAAAAAGTGTAGTCTAATTTAGGCGGGGAGTATGCTTGTGGAGACATAGGGAAGAAAATATGTTTTTAAAAGAAAACTGGGTTTTTTGCGGCTGAAAGTGCTCATTTCTCAAAAGTTGAATTTTTTCCTTGATGGAAATCGTCTCCTTTTGTTATTGTTGGAAAAATTGGAAAAGTGAACTTCTTGGTGGGCAAATCTCATATTGTAAGTTTGCAAACCTTAGTTCCAAGGCTTTGATTAGTACTACATGCTGAGACGATGTGTGCTCTATCTTCTTCTCAATCGTTTCTACTTTGCTTATCATTTTGTTCTATGTATGAGCCACGTTCCTTATGGTGTTGCCAATGTTGTTCAGCACTTTGTTTTTGCAGATGGAGTTTTCAGATTGTCAATTCATTGTTGCTTCGATGTCACTCGTTGGTTTTTTTTTCCATAAGGTAGTACTATGTTCTTTTCGGATATTTTTGGAGCATAACTGATACCCTCCTTTGCAAAAGGTTGAAGTAGAGGAAAATCTTGGGAGTGGTTGGAGCTTGAAGGTCTCATCATGAATATATTTGGGTGTGTGGTCTTTTGGGTTGGTAGAGTTGTAGGTTCAGGTGGCTTTTCGGGTTCTTGGGTATGAGGTGATGTTGGTTGGGATTTGGGATTTGTTTCACTATCATCCCAACTTGGAGTGAATTTTTTTGGTAATTTTGGCCATACTTGGGGTTTGTAACTGAAAAATTCATATTTACCTGGACGGCTTAATGAGCCAATTGAAGGATCTTTATTTTTATATTTGGCTCGGAATTGGTTTTCGGTGGCTTTCCCCTTTTTCTTGGATTTTCATTTTGTTTTGTTGAGGCCAAACCTTTCCCAGTGACGCTGGTGGTGTTCATCATATTCTCCAATTGGATCTTCTAAAAAGTCTTGGCAGTCACAATCAAGATCCTATGGGTAGTGTCCGGTGAAGGGGCATTTGAACCACCAAGCTCTTTTTCCTTCTCTATCAAAATGTTGGCACCAATCATGTTCTTCCATGATGCTTTGTATATTCCAGAAATTTCTCTGTCAGGTTCAGGGTACGTGTCTGTTGTATCTTTGGGTTGAATTATTTGGCAAGAGAAGATGGTTTTATTTGGTTTTTTGAGATGGGAATGGTCAA
Source organism: Nicotiana benthamiana (assembly GCA_034376525.1). Classification (NCBI taxonomy): domain Eukaryota; kingdom Viridiplantae; phylum Streptophyta; class Magnoliopsida; order Solanales; family Solanaceae; genus Nicotiana; species Nicotiana benthamiana. Next base: position 64,229,589 of record CM067331.1, on the reverse strand, counting down.
AGCTTATGGAACTGGTTTTGTCACTTCATTTGGTAAAAGTCGGTTCACCAGATTAAAGGAATTCCTCCGATTCTCTTAGCTTCTCGTAATTTGTGATCCAGGAATCAGGAAGGATTTTTACAAGCTCATATCTAGGAATTTTTCTTGGCATTTAGGTGCACATGGTGTTTCCTTTAGTAGCATCAATATTTAAGAGTAAGGCATTTTCTCCTCCAGGTAGGCAAAGATCCATGACATGATTTTGGATTCGCCACGCAATTTGGTGGTGAAGGGTAGGTTGAATGGAATCTTTGGCTTATGGGGCTCCCTAGATTTGGACATGGATTTTTCGGGCTTCGGTTAGGTACGTTTCATAAAGGGACATGTTGAAATCTGGAAAGATAGTTATGAAGACAGTTCCAGCATTCAAGGTAACTTTGGCAGTACAAAAATTTGCATGTTGGCATTCCAAATATCTCGTATCTAGAAGACAAAGTCGAGCTACAACAGGTTGACCTTTTCTTCCATGATATGTTAAAGCGATTCGGATAGCACCAAAATGGATATGGGTAAAATCATGATCTCTCTATTGACTGGGAAAATCATCTGGTAATTGAAGGGTGATAAATTTTTCCTCTTGAGTGGCAAGAACAGGATGTTGGTCAAGTTTTGAGGCAGCAACATATTCTTTGACCCCTTTTGGTCTGTGTTGGACTAAGGAACGAATTTGGGTCCATGGTGCAAAAGCGTTTTGGCAAAAGCTGAGAAAGGGTTTATGAAGGGTAGTTTAGCGGAGGATACTTTCTGTTCATCAGGTCGTATATCTACTTCATAGAGGTAATCATATTTTTTTGACAAGGTTTTATATAAAGTAGGTGACATATTCATTTTGCATGGGAAGAGGATGATAGAAATGACTCAGGCATATTTGGTAAAACGTTTCCTCCCTCCGAAAGGATGGAATGGCTCTGATAGGGGACATATTCATTTTTGCATTAGAAGAGGATGATAGAAATGACTCACACATATTTACGACATCGTTTCAGGTTCTCCAAATATCAAAATAACCCTGACCCTTCATCCCTCATGATCCAATGGCTATGGATCCATCTTGATTTTAATTAAAGGTGTCCTAAAATTGTAAAAACCCTAAAGACCAAATTTACCCTCCTCGTACCTTACCCTTCTGCCTCCCACCACCACCTCCGTCGTTCGCTGCCGGCCGAAAATCGCCTCCGCCGGCGGCGATTCTCCGATGACCCCTAAAATTACACCACCCTACCTCCTCGACTTCCTCTTTCAAAATCTGGGCCCGATTTCTCTCAAATCCCTACCAATCGTCTCGAATATCCATTTGAAATTCCAGATGCTCCGTCGTGTACGGCTGCACCGGCCCCAAATCCAACCAAACTAACACCACATAGCCTCCTCACCTCCCTCTTTATGAACCCATAGCCTTCGAATGTCACTAGAATTACTCTAATTTTAAATCGCAGAGCGGAAAAACCTTAGAAGTTCAAATTGCTCGATTTCTACCCAATTTCCTAAGTCTGGTGTTTGATTCGAGTCATGGAAAAATGTTTCCCTTTGTTTTTTCTGAAGAACAAACGTTTAATATTATTCTGAGGCTCGAACCAAAATTCAGTCTTTGTTCAAGCCTTGCGTAGGTGAGTTATATTTTCCTTCTTTTGTTATTTGAATTCTTTATTTTAAAATTAGTTTTCTGTTAATGCGTTCAGTGTTCAAGGTCTGTAATTTGGTTAGTTTAGTTTGATAATTTGATTTATACATCTCCCTGTTCTTGGATGTTCTTTTGTTTGCCAGTGTTGGATTTTTCTTTTCATACTGATTCTGTTTTGATTTTGTTCATTTCTTATCTTTGCTTGACTGCTGATAGATAATAGTAGTTTGTAATCCGGAATTCAGTAGTTTGTTTAGATTTAAGAGTTTTGTTATAACTGAATTTGGTTTTATCTGAATGATTCTCAGAATTGTTAGTTTGACTATGGTTTGTTAGAAGGGCTAGGTTAGTCATCATAGTCTAGTAATTTTAGGATTAATTAAGGATAGTATAGGTACTTTAAAATAGAAAGTAGTGCAGTAACTAAAGATAGAACCCCTAGGACCTTCTAGAAGAGGGTTCTAATTAGAATTTCAGGCACTTAATAGTCTAACTTGGGCAACAAGCTAATAAATAAGGGACTAACTAGCTAAAACTGAGAAATAAAAGGAGGACATAGGGGACAAAGTAGAATTCTGAAGGCAGCCCTAGACTTTGCCTATAAAAAGGCATGCCCATTGCCTTGTTTAACAAGTTTTAAAAATTTGAAAAACTCCACACAAGTTTCCAGAAGCTTTAGAGATTCAAAAACTCTAATTTTCGAAATTCAAATTCCAGATCTTAGAGAAATTAGAAAAAATCAAAAAAATCTCAAACTCAAAAGCTCTTAAAACTACTAAAGAGCTACTGAAAGCCAATTTCCAGTTTGTTGAAGGTTAAAATGGTTTGAATTACCTTAAGATGCAATAGTTAAAGCCTTAAAGGTTCCTAAGGCAATTTAGAGTATTGAATCTGGTTCATTTTGGCTTGATTTGAGATTCAACTGGTGTTTATTACTTGAAATACTCCTTGGACAATTCGATATCATTTTCTGGGTGTGGAATTCATTGAAATTACTGTTGATTGTTGCTCCCTGATACTGCTCTCCGTTTGCTACCTCCTGACCTGAATTTCCCTTTGTTTTGGCAATATTCAGGTACATTTTTAACCTCAAGTGTTGTATGAAGATTGGATCCATATGTATGAATGCAATTGAAGAGAAATATTGAATAACTCCCTGTTTTTTTTCACGTGAATCTACTCTGATCCTTGTACTTAAACACTTAGTTCAATAGTGTTATTTAGACTATCGTCTATTTTTGTACTAATTGGACTGTATGAACTGCTATTTCTCAGATCCAGATGAGCATTACAAGTAGAATACTAGCTGTAGTTAATTTTAATTAGGCTGTTAGATTAACTTGAAGTTTAACATCAGTTTAAGGTACCGTTTGAGAGTAGAATCCAAAAGTAACATGTATGATCATACTTGCACGTAAGCAGGCCCTGTAGCTTGAACATAATATTTGCCTTAGTTTACTTATTAAATGCTTGTGATTACTCATTAGATATTTGCTGAATAATAGCTACATCACATGTTTGTGTAAAAATGATTCAGGAACTAAATGAGAAAGCCAGTAGTCACTTTCATTTTCTGTTTTGTAATTGAGATATTTAGAGTGTGTGAATTTAAACTAAAAGGCTGTTAAAAGGTATTAATATAGAACATATCTCAAATTGATCTTTCCATTGGCAATTTGTTTTAACACATCCTGGAAATAGAATAGTGAGAATTAGTTGAGGTACAAATAATCCATCGTAGTTTATAGTGAGGATAATCCCAAATTGGGAATATCCGTGGTTGGCTTTAGTTGAAATACTATTGTTAACTTAGGATTGAGGTGCACCGCACCAAATCTAATTGCAAATTGCATAGCCCTTATTTTGATTCTGTATTGATCTCTATATTCGAGGCGTGCTATTTAGTTAATTTTCATGGCCTTCACAAAAGTAATAACACGTAGTTGCTTTAGGTGTGTTTTTAATATATATTACTTTCCTAAATTCGGGTGCGCATTTATGTGACCCAAATCCAAATCCCAAGGATGTTAAAATATGTCAAAAATCACAGGTGCATTTATGTGACGTGGTTCGAGGCGTATTTTGACGGTGTTGCAATTTTCTGTAAAAATAATAATAAAAGCGGCTAATAGTAAAAATTGTAACATAGGTATAAATTCATTAAAACAAGATAATCAAGCCAAATATAATAGTTGAGAGACCATGCTAGAACCACGGAACTCGGGAGTGCCTAATACCTTCTCCCGGGTTAAATAGAGTCAAACCTTCCTCGATTCGGATTTAAACCGGTAACTTGGGACACCATTAATTATCCCAAGTGGCGACTCTGAAATCTCTTAAATAAATAAATCCAGTTTCAATTGTCCTTAAATTGGAAAAACTCCCTTAACTATGCCCTTCGTGGGGTTGTAGTGTTAAACAGGAGGTGTGACAAATACTCATTGAGTACACGTGGTTTACATACTTATACTACACATCTGTGCATTTTGGTTGCACAGGTATACGTAACTCTAGCAGCCTACTGGGCATAGCAGCACAAATGATTCTGGGACTAGGTGAGTTGCATTATTCAAGGCGGCCCGCGGCTAGTTTAGTCCCTTACACTGTATTGTATTTACTTCATGTCCACTGTATTCCGGATGGGTATTGTATTTCATTTCCCTATCAGTAAATGCTCATGCGCATGTGACACCGGGTTCTAGGATGGTTTTGAAGTATTTTGTATTAACTGCTTATCATTTAAATTTGTTTGAGACAATCATCTTTTAAATTGCTAATTTTGAAGGAAAATCCTAGATTTCAAAAGTATTAAACCAATAATTTGATTAAGTGATTTGTTTAGCTTGCCTGAAAGCAGTGTCCGTCGCCACCACGACCCTTGATAGAGTTTAGGTCGTGACACATGTACAATCAATACCGTGGGACGTATGGCTCGATCCAACATAAAAGTAAATTATGCACCGCCAAAGGTCAAACGGCTCAAACCATAGATGCATCTATTACCCCGCTCGCGAATGATACATGCGACGCTGTCAACTTTAAATAAACAATTATCCTGGTCGCGAAACTTACATACGATGCATGTATACATGCTCAAACAGCAAATGAGGAATTTATCGGGGAACATTTATCAAAATAAAAACCAATTCTCTTTTATTGATATAAGAAAATGAAGTTATTTCGATAGGATTTAAGCAATTCAACTGCCAACAAGATTAGATATTCCAAGTATAGCATGATTTAGGGTCCTAGACTACCTGGACTTACACATATTAGTAGCTACACACGGACTCTCTTCACCTCTTGCATACATAGGCCCCCACAAATAGGAGCACATAACTAATTATTTTATCTAAGGAGACAATTCCCTCTTACAAGGTTAGAATGGAGACTCACCTCGCTCTAAAGATCTATAACCGGCATTCCACGCCTTCCGAAGACTCAAATTGATGTACAACGCTCCGAAACTAGCCAATAATTATGAAAAATCGTTAATATAGGTTCAATTACTCATTACAATCCAATTTATGACAATTCTTAACCCCGATCGAAAAGTTGGCAAAAGTGCCCTCGAGCCCACTTGCTCGGATTCCAAAAATATTTGAAGATAAGGTTTACCCATGAACTTACGAACTCAAATATATGATTTTTTCTTAATTCCATTCCCAAAATCGTAGTCAAATTCCAAGAATATCAATTTCCTAGGTTTTCCTTCAAACCTCAAATTTTCTATAAATTTCCATGCTAAAATCCATGCATAATCGATTTATTTAACTCAAGATAGGTGCGATTAGCTTACATTATCGTTAATGATGAGAATTCCCTATTGAAACTCTCCAAGAATCTCCCAAGCCAAGAAAATATAGAGAAATGGCCAAATGCCGATTTAAAAAAAAACATTTTGCCTCTACCACTTCCGCACCTGTGATCCCTTGACCGCTTCTGTAGTTCTGTAGGTGCAAACCAATCTACCGCTTCTGAGGTTTCCTCCAGGCTCCCATTTTTCTGCTTTTGTGCCTCTCCACCACAGATGCAGTCCGGCATTTGTGGCAAAACGACCGCATATGTGGTCCCAGCTCTTTGCATGTCTAACCGCTTCTGCAGTTCAATTCCTCGCACCCGCGGAGCTGCTTCTGCGGTGAACCCTACGTAGAAGCAGTTATACACACAACCAGACCCTTTCAGCTATCTCCAAAATTCCCATTTCGATCCGTTAACCACCCGGAATTCACCCCAGGTCCCCGGACCCTAACCAATCATGCCAACCAGTCACAAAATACGCATATAGATAATAGTGACTCAAACCCCTTATCGGCACTACACATTTATTTTATCTCTTAAGTACAATTGTCACTCATCTCATTTAAACAATAAACTTGTGTTTGTTTCATCCCTTTCAATTTTTTTTTATGGAGTTGCCAACTTTTCTTTGTTGCTTTTTTTATAAAAAAAAAATTTGAAGCAACTATTTTTTTATTTCTTACGACAACATCTCAAAATATCGAAAATTTCAAATAATTATTATTTCACCAGTTACTAACAATTACACCTTATGACAAGATTTTTATATTCAGATCAACTTTTAATGTGCCCAAAAGAAAATTTGGTGAATAAAGAATAAGTCATAACAACAAATATGCTAAGCATGGGGACCAACAAAATAAGAGATAATTTATTTAGGCGCAAATGGGATAACTAGGGATAAAAATCATTAAGGTAGGTCAATTTACGCTATGACTCAACAAAGAAGGCTTATGTTTATTTCTTAACTCAAAGATGTACCTAGAATTTTGACTCAATCCACATTCAAGGCAAGTTCTAGATTTTCAGATAAGTAAAAGAACTAGACTATATAAGCTAGCCGCACAATACATTAGGGCTAACGAAAAGTATGATTTCAATCACCAATAAGTAAGTATGAGCTTAGAAAAGTGATCATAAAACCCCTGACTGGTATTTAGTCGGATTCGTTTTTTTCTAAATATCATGTTTTTCAAGTCAAATCAAGTTTAGTCAACTTATTTACTAAAACAAGTTAAAAAAACTAAAAGTCCTAAAAAGAATTTAGTTCAAACTATTACAATCATGGAAAAGAAGTGAACAAGAAATCCATAGAAGTATATGAATAAGTTGCCTTATTCTTTAGGCAACTAATAATTTTTTTTATTTATATAATTTTACTAAAAACACATTTTTAGTTATAAAATATACTCTCCTTTTCTAAAATTTAATCGAAAAAAACTCAAAAAAGCACATATATAATAAACATATTCCTCTACCCCCAATCTTAAATAATATCATGCCCCCATGACAAAAAAATTAAAAATAAAAGGAGATAAAGACAAGATTATGGCAAAAAAAATTCTTTTTTTGTGATAGAAGAAAACTTTCATTGTCTCAATCATGGAAGTACTTCTTTATTATGAAAAAATATATTAACACATACTATACACAAACACACACACACACACACACACACACACACACACACACATATATATATATATATATATATATATATATATATATATATATATATAATACAAACATGAAATTATTATTATTATTTTTTAAAAACTTTTTGTTATATAAGAAAAAACTAATTTTATTATATATATTTACTATAAAGTAAATATTATATGTTACTACTCTTTAAAGATTAAAGAGAGATGAAGACAATAGTTCTGAGTTTAAAGCCGCCAGCTCTACTTATTTTAAAAATTAGGCAATAAGGATTGTTGAAGCCTGTTTCTCGAAGAATCTGCTGATATAAGGCTTCAAACATTGTTGTTTACTTTGAATTTGTCTCCCCCATCTGTATGTTGTACTTCAAAGGCACTATAAGTGATCACCCCTATTACTGTATATGGTCTTGTCCAGCGTGACTTAAACTTTTCTAGGAATAATCTCAATCGGCTAATGCAAAACAGAACATGATATCCAACTTAAAAATATTTATAGCGGATGATCTTGTCATGCCACTTTTTTTGTCTCTTCCTTGTACAATTTAGCATTTTTGTATGCTATTAGTGTAAACTCTTCCAACTCACCAAGCTACAATAGAAGAATTTTACCAGCATCTGGTATGTTTAGATTCAACTATTTTATAGTCCAATATGCTTTATGTTCTAATTCCATAAGTCAATGAAAGCTTTTCTAAAAAGCTAGTCTATAAGAAGATGTGCTCATGGGAGTTTTATAAGCAGTTCTGTATGTCCACAAAGCATCATCCAATTTTAAAGACCAATCTTTTCGATAAGAATCAATAATTATTTTTAAAATTCGTTTTAATTCTCTGTTGGAAACTTCTACTTGCCCGCTTGTTTGAGCATGATATGGAGTTCCTGTTTTATGAGTTACTCCATATCTTAACAACAAACTAGCAAATTGTCTATTTGTAAAATGAGTTCCTTCATCACTTATTATAACTCGTGGAGTTCCAAATCTAGAAAAAATATTTTTCTTAAGAAAAGAACAAATAATATGAGCACCATTTTTTAAGTAGCAATTGCTTCTACCCATTTTGTAATGACCAGCCAAGTCATTTTGTCTTTAGAACTCCATTCCTTTATATAAAACTTTGCGTGCCTGCTTTAGCTAATTCATGACTTGCGGGGATGGTTGGTTCGAGATTTAGAATATTTTGGATTGAAATGTATGTATTTAACTCTTTAGGGTTTTCTTAAAAGGCTAGGTTTGACTTTGTTCAATATGTTTAGCACACGGACTCGAATTCGTGTTTTGACGGTCGCAGAGGGTCTATTGAAAAAAATGGGACTTGGGCATACGCCCAGAATCGAATTCAGAGATACATAGCCCGAGTAATGAATTTTTTATTAAAAATTGTTAATTTAAAGTTTAAAAGATTTAAAGAAACTAATTAATGATTGATTTCCCAAGTATCAGGCTCGTATTTTGGTTTCGACGCTCGATGCAGGTCCAAAATATCATTTAAGACTTGCCTGTAAAATTTGTTGTCAATCTGAGTAGTTTTAGGGCATTTTGGCCCGTTGGACGAGAAATTAAGAACTTAAAGTTCATAAGTTTCATTAATTTGGTTTTACGGGGTGATTTCTAGATTTAGCATTGTTTAGGGTGTTTCGGAGGTTCAAGTAGGCCTGTCACGTGATTCTAGACTTAGCGTTACATTCGGGCAAGGTCCTGGAGCTCCGGGCGTCAATCAAACGAGGCTCAAGTGAAGTGGAAATTTTGAGAAAGGGGTGAAGTTTGATGCTTCTGTCATAACCGCACCTGTATTTGTTGGACCATTGGTGTGCTCGCATCTGTAGAAGCGGCTTAGATAAGCCTGGCCGGGAACCACAAATGCGGCTCCACAGATGCAGCTTGGAGGTCGCAGATGCGGTCCCATCCCTTTGGCATGTTTTCGCCGGCCTTTTCCTGACAGATGACGGACTGCAGATGTGGCCCCCTGACCGGAGATGCGAAAATCGCTGAGGTAGTGAGGTTTATTTAATTTGGGGTCCAAGCAATTTTTATCACTTTTTCACTCTTTCTTTGGTGATTTTGGGAGCTTGGAAGAGAAGGTTTCCACTTAGAATCAAGAGGTAAGTGTATCCCACCCATCCTTAGATTAGTGCTTGCATTTTAGGTAGATTAAACACTAGAAATTAGGAAAAATCAAAGGGTTAGAGCTAAACCTAAGGTTTTGGAAAAAGATGAATTTGACCACGGAATTTAGAGTGAAATGAACTAAAAATCATATATTATTGATCCTTAGGACATAGAGAATAATTTCCTTCAAAAAATTTCAGATTCTGGGCATGTGGGCCTGGGGTCGGATTTTAGGAAACTCGTGTTAAGAGTTGAGAAATCGCTTAAATAGTCAGAATTCGATCTTGTAGGTCAATATTGACTAGTTCCTATTTCATTTAACTAGTTTGGGATCGTTCGGATCTGAATTGAGTATTTGGGCTCGTTCTTGGAATTGAGGATCAAGTATGCAACTGTACTAGTTACGAAACTTGAGGAGTGCCTAACACCTTCTCTCCGAGTCAAATGAACCCCATTACCAAAATCTCTGGTGCAAACTTAGTTTTAGAGCCAAATCGTTTAAAAAGGAAAAATTATTTTTATAAAAAGGTGACCTGACATACAAAAACCAATATCAGGTGGCGACTCTGAGCTAATCCTTTTGAATATAAATTTCTGTCACTTCCTAATTGAAAATCCTTTCAAGCTTACAAACTCCTTTTTATTAATTAGGGAGGGTTAGTAGAGTTTGGTTAAAAAAAGCGGTGTGATAGCTCTGGCTAACTGTTGGGGAAGTTCTAGGTTTGAGCTAGTACTTGATCTTGTTGGTTTTTTAGGATATTCGGTTGAGGTTTTTTATGTGGTTTGTTTGCTTTATTTGATTTTTATTTTGTTTATGTCGTCTTATTATTTGCTAGTTGCTTATTTGTTTACATTTTTTTCTTTATGTGTTACTGCTTAATAAATTGTCATCATTTGCAAATCATGGGTCTTCTTTCTACAACAAGTCTCGAGTACGCGTGGCGTGCACGAACTCTTTATTGAGTCACTCTTAATTTAGGAGGGGGGCCGTCGGATGTATGGAGTGGGTGAAAAGCTTGAGCAACCACCATCGACCATACGCTTCCCCGAATTGCCTTTTTAGTGAACCCCAAGCTTAGGTCAGCCTTTAAGTAATTTTTATTTGCATCACGTCATTTAGACCTAGAAGGGTTCGGTCCCAGGTACCATGTCCCTTTGTAAGAAGCATATCCTAATTTTATCAAAATGGGCCCTGGCCCAAAAAGACATTCAATCATCCCTATGTTATACAAGCTGCATCTTGGAGGGTAAAAAGGTCATTTGGCGGGCTAGTGTTTGAGAAAGAAGGGTAAAAAATAAAGTCAGCAGGCCCACTCGTATTTTTCTTTCATAGTTTTCCAAAAATTAAAAATAATAAATAAAAAATCAAAAAAAAAGATTTTACACTTTCCCATTATTTTTCAAAAATCAAAAAATATGAAAAAGAAAGTACAAAAAAATTTCACACTTTTCCATTATTTTTCAAAATACAAAGAAAAGGAGAAGAAAAATCCAAAAAGATTTTATAGCTCCCATCATTTTCCAAAAATTCAAAAAAGGAGAAAAAGAAAATCCAAAAAGATTTTATATTTTTCATCATTTCTCAAACAAACAAAAAAATATAGTTTTTCAAACTAGTTGCATCTTCCCGAACTACGCAAACCTGATTCACGTATTTCGGAGCGGGATATGTAGGCAACCCACATAGGGTCCTTGTGTCTTAGGTTCTTGACTTTGCGGGGTCTTAGCCAAATCTTGCATGTATAGCCACTTTTGGCCACATTGGTCATTGTTACAAAATGGGGTCATTTTCGCGAAAGTGGTTCAATAAACCTTGTCTTAGGATCTTGAATCTGCAACTAGGTGTCATAGTACTAAGGTCCGTCCTTATTGAATTTGCATCTTTAGTCACTTCTGGCCATATCGGCCATTTTTACAAAATAGGTCATTTCTGCAAATTAATTTTGAGTCATGATTATTGGGATTTGAATCCACATAAGCCTTAGTGGGGTATTTCCATATCTTTGATGTCACCTCTATGAATTTGCACTAATTGCCACCCTTGGCCACGTAGGTCATTTTTCTGTGTCCAATAGGAGATTCCATGGTGTCTTGAGTCACTAATCTATTTGGTCCCGTTTTTTTCATTCATGTGTGGATCTATGTACCAGGACTCGAGCATGACAAATACCCAGGATCATTCTAGTCAAGACCGTCGCATGGATGAGTTGCTTGAGGAAACATTTTATTCTTAATCTATTTTATGTTGTCTTTTAATATTAGTCTTGTACATTATTATCGAGTATGCCAGTCTAGTTAAAAATTTTGAGTCTTTTGTTATAGTACTTCTTGTTTTATATTTGAAAATCGGAAAAAATTATAAATGCAAAATCCAAAAAAAAATTATTTTTAGTTTTTTTGTTCATTACTTTTTTCAGATTACGCTTGATTTGATTCATGAGGGATATAATATGTAGGCAACCTAAATCGGTTCGATCAAATCATTTTTGCATAAAAAAAGAGAGAGAAGAAATAAAAGAGAAAAGAGTGATAAGAGGCGTTAGAAAAGAAAGAGAAGGAAGGATCGAAATGAGAAAATTGGGATGCTGCCATGTGACCCTACTGTGGACACGTGATTTTCACCCTATATAAATTACTCCCATAAATTTAAACAAAGTAATTTCTTTTTATTATTTTTAATTTTTTGTAGCATATTCTGTTATTTGCTCGCATTTGTGTGTGCATTTTTAATTCATATAAAATACAAAAATATATGCATTGCATTTAGGAATTAATCAGCAATTAGGAGTTTACAACAGTACAAAATCACAAAAATAGTTTACTTTTTCTTTTAATTTTAATTTCTGGAATTGTAGTAGTCCTCCTTTTATATTTGATTATTTGTGATAATTGTCATTTAGAACCAACTAATTTAATTTAGTAGAATGATTTTTATTAGGAATTAATTTTTTAGTTTTAGGATTTAACTTTTTTTTTAAAAGGAGAAAATGACAAAAATAGTTCAAGTTGCACTTTCAATTTTGACTTTGACTTTGAGTAGTGTTTCTTTTGAAATTATTTTGTGTTAATTAGTTTAGGATTAGATGAGTATTAGGAGTTAAATTAGATTTTTTTATTTGAATATTAGGATTTAATTTGGATTTTTTAGGAATTAATTAAAAGAAAAATTGAAGTGAAAAGAAGGCAATCAAATTTGGGCCAATTCCAAAATAAGCCCAAATCTTAGAACCCCTGAACCGGCCCAATCCATGCCCCAACCCGACCAGCCCCGCCTCAACACAACATCGTTTACGTCTGTCAGATCTGATCCATCGATGTTATTCGATCTAAGGGCCTTGAAGTTGGGGTACATTTATATTTAAATGTCGGAAGCCCCCTATCCCACAAAACCGTCGTCCTTCAAACCCTAGAGATCCCTTCCTCTCTCTCTGTCGTCTTCCGCCGCTCGCCACCGCCGACTATCACCCAAAAGCTCCCAAATTAATACAATGGGTTCCCCTTGGCTTACTCTACCCAAATCCAAGCCCCACTTCCCGCGAATCTCCCTCAAACCCGTTGAATACGAAAAAATGTAGCTGATGTCTCTGCCGTGTACGGAAGTGCTTCATCCAATCTCAACAAAAATTAAACCATATACTCTCCTCGACTGCCTCTTACCAAATCCCAAGCAAAAAACCATTCAAATCCAAGTCAAGCCTCTCGAATATTAGATCTAGGGTTTTCGTTCAAGGTTGTTCGAGTTTCCAAATTTAGCCGGTGTTCGAAAGGGTTTTGAAGTCATGCTATAACATTATTTGAAGACTCAAGTTTGAATCCAACTGAGTTGTTAGCTCATAATCGGTGAGACCTCTCTGAATTTTTTCTCATGGTTTTGTTATTTGAAATAGATTCCTGCTCTATGATTGTTTCCTCTTCATGATTAATCGATTTAGGTTTTGATTTTTCTTCTTACCAATATTTTTGGAGTCAGTAATCCTCATCTGCTTTTGTTTGTTCGTGTAATCTTGTTTGAGTTCTAATAATCTATAACATGATTTTTTTCATTTAGTGTTGTCATTAGAGACTAGTTCTTGTTTTTAGTTTTTTTTTGTTTTGTCCGTTTTAAGTCAGTAAGTTTCTCATATGGTTAAATTGTCTTCATATTAATTGATTCTGATTTGTCTTAGTCGTTGTTTTGATTTGATTCTATTTTGTTTTAAGTTTGTATTGGTTTCAAATTAATTGATTCATGGATGTTATGGTCCTGTGCAGTTCTGGTTAATTCGTTGATTATCTTAGGTTAATTAGATTTAATGTGTTTAGGTAAATTGATTTTCTTTTTTAGAATGGTTTGGATATAGCTGAAATACCCTAACTCTTTGTTGACTAACTTTGATTAGTTTGGACTAAGGTTAACCAGTTTGAGAGTTAGTTTGGCTGGTTTGGTAAATCTCAGATTAAGTAAAGAGTAGTATAGGTATTCCCAAATAGAAAATAATGTTGTAGTTGAATATTAGTTTAGTTGAGCTTAAGCAAGTAGGCATGCACAAGGATTGGCTTAACGACCATCCGGGCTTGTGCTTTGGGCCTAGTCGCTTACATGTTTGGTTTACATTGTATTCTTTGTAAAGAGGTTCGATTGATGCATGCTAAAAATGGAAATAGAATTGTAGATAGTCAGTTCTCGCTAATTAGCTAAGAATCAGAAGCAAAGTTTATTAAAATCTTGTCTTCTGTATCATGTTTTAATCGATTCGTGGCTGAATGGATTGGGTAAATGTAAAACACTTATTTTCCTATATCAGGGTTGTTGTGTGTTTGCGTTAGTTTAGGTTTAACAGCTGAAACGTTAGCATGAGTGTGTTAATTCGAGTTTGGGAGAGCCTTCTACTTTCACCTGGGAAGGTTCCACTTGATTTGGGCCTGCCTTGAGCCCAATTTCAATTCTGGCTCAGCTTAAGGTTGGCCTATTTTCAGCATTTGAAAGCCCTTGGCTCTCACGTGCCTCTCATGTGAACTGGATCCTTTTAGGCCCAGATTTGATATAGTATCTGGTCCAATGGCAATTAAATGGTAGGCTTTTTAAGACAAATTTAATAGAAAATCATGTTCCTTTTAGGATGGCCTTTAAAACAAACGAGATGCACCGTGCCAAATAAATCACAAATTTCATGGCCCCTCTTAATTACTTCATTAAAATACTTAGAGCTCAGGACGAGCCATTTAGCGAATTTTCATGGACTTCCACAAAGTTAATAACACGTTTGCCACATTAGGCGCGTTCTTTAATAATTTTACCTTCTTAAACTCGGGTGTGCATTTCGTGTGATCCAACCAAATCCCAAAACGTTGGATAAAATGTGTCTCCGATCCGGGTGCATTTCATGTGATGTGTTCCAGACACACGTTTTAAACGACGTTCACATTTCTTTAAAATTTAATCAAAAGCGGTAAATAATCTTAAAATTGCACATAGGCTCATAGTTGTATTAAAATCAGATAACTAAGCCAAATATAATAGTTGAGTGACCGTGCTAGAACCACGGAATCGGGAGTGCCTAACACCTTCTCCCGGGTTAATAGAATTCCTTATCCATATTTTTTGGTTCGTTGACTATTAACAGAGTCAAGCCTTCCATGATTCGAGATTTAAATCGGTGACTTGGGACACTATTAATTATCCCAAGTGGCCACTCTGAATTCTCTTAAATAATTAGATCCCGTTTCAATTGTCCTTAAATTGGAAAAACCTCCCTTATCTACGTTCTTCGTCGGGGGTGTAGTGTCCAAAAGGAGGTGTGACAACTCTAGCGACTCTGTTGGGGAGCAAACACAGAATCTCTAGTTCAGGGTTCAAGAATTCGAGCTTTTGAATAATTGTTATATTTGGCTTTTCCGATTTTCCTACATGTTCCATGATGCATACGCCAAATGCTTTACCGCTTTGATATTTGTTGAACTGTATATAAACTGCTACAAAACCCTTCCTCTCTCTGAGTCTTCTAAATCATGGAGAAGGGTGCACTTCGTGTGACTTCTCTTCTGTTTATAGTAATACCCCATTTAGAACAAGGTTCGGATAAGTTGCTAAGTCGGCGGAGCTTTTGTATCCCCAGTACGCTGCACCCTCCCCCCACCCTGCTCGAGTTGTCTACTCGGGTAAGCCGGGTCTAGAACAATAAACCCACGGCTTAAACCTAGCATAACAAAGCCTCATGCTTGATCCCTAGTAGGAATTTTTTTTTACATCACATGCATTTGACTTAGGGGACTTAACACCGGGGTTGGTTCCATCTAGGACAGGTAACCTGATATGAAAAGACCATCCTGATGCATCTTAGGTGCTACTTGTGTATTTATTTGCTCGGCTCTGCATGTTGATCGGCCTATGAACAGTGGGAAAGATTTGCAAGAAAGTAGAAATTTTAGGAATAAGTGAGGATAACCAACCTTCTTGGAAAACCAATGCCCGAATAGTGCCAAAACTCTGCCAGATTTTTGAGAAAAAGAAAAGAAATTTTTTTTAAAATAAATGATTTTGCCCGAACTACGCTGGTTTGATTCCTCACCGGATGTGAGATACGTAGGCAACCCTCATCGGGTCCAACTTCCCTTTTGAAAAAATAGCCAAAAAATGTCAAAGTTTTAATTATTGTCCTAAATAAATATGGTGATGCCATTCTTGTCAAGATAAACCGAATGTCCCCAAAAGGACGCCAGAAGGCTGTTTTTGCAAGAACAACCACCCTGAGTCATTTTTGAATTGTTTGTAGGCACAACCTTAAAATATTCCTCCTAGAAGTGCTGAAAGGCCGTGTCAGCAAAACCAAGTCCTTGTTTTCCTAAATGAAGAAAATTTTGCAAAAATAGCCATTTTTCTCTTTTAGGTCAACAATAAATCATTAAATCCCCTGTTATATAAATTTGCAAGATGAATACCACTAACATTGAACCCTTCTCAATCCTAAGTGAGATCCTTTTGAAGCTCCACGTGTGGTAGAATGACTTGGGAAAAGGTAGCAGAGAAACCGTGGTCAAAATTTTGGGTGGTCTCGTCAGATTGTTAAACATCAAACCAAGAACATATATTATTTAATCACTGATACCATTCTGGGACCCAACTCTTAATGTATTTCAGTTCTCAAACTTTGAGCTTACACCCACACTAGAGTAGATTGCGGGATATGCAAGTCTCAACGGGAACCTCAGGAGTAGATATCCACCAGCACCGAAATCGGTAACCGTCCACAGATTATTAGATTTGTTGAGAATTCGTCGGGACGTTCAAGATAAGCATCAATCAGAAGGGTGTTGCACACTTCATTTCTTATGCCACCGATATGGCAACCCGAAAGGTTTTGAGGAGCCCAATACCGATTGGACACATGCCGGGAATAGAGATAAATGGGAGGCCCGACAGGGATTGGCATTCATGGTAGCTTTTCTAGGAATCGTGGTTTGTCCAAGAAAAATGGTCACATAGACATTGCCCTTGTATGAGTGGTGGATGTTGCCATAAAAAAGCCTACTAGCACAGTGGTTCCTTTGATTGTGGCGGAAATGTATCGAGCCTTAACCATGTGCCGAGAGAGTATGAAATTCTTCCAGGGCTGCAGTCTGTTACTACAGTTATGGATACATGAGAACCTTTGTCACCGCACGGGGTACATGAACTATGGTCTAACCGGGCTAAGTTGTATTTTGGAATTCGGAACCAGGGTAACATGTATTGAGTTCCCCGAAGGCACTGAGGCTTGGTTGTCGTGCTTGAGAACTTTGACTGCGGATAAAGTCAAATGGATTTCGAATGGCTTCCCGTTACTGAGGTTGTGTACACATTGGCAAAGGTACCTTATATTCTTTTGATGGGCATCCGAAGCATCCAACCTTACACTCCCTACCGAGTCTAGAGGAAACTTGGAAGATCCAAACCGTCCACGGTGACGAAGATCTGAGCGGACAACTCATTGAGTTAGGTACGAAAGCTATATTTTCGAAAGATAAAATCTGAAAAATATGGAATGAGTGCAGATACTTTGAGCCTAAGACTATAGTACAGGATTTGGCTAGAGGCGAAGTGGATCCCAAATACCTGACCTGGTTTGGCAGAAGATTTCAAATCCCTGAGAGACCCGCCAAAGGTCACATGTACAACAATTCACAGACGGAGCCCAGGTATAGTGGGAGTGTCTAGCCAAAGAAAAGAAATACTGAACGAGAATAGGGAAGTTGGAGAAACAGGTTCGAGATATTCAATTTAAAAAGATTGTCCAAGCCGCAACTGATGAAGGTGAAAAAAGAAACTGGACCAGGAGAATGAAGCCCTCAAGGCTCAAATTCAACAAATGAAAATAGTCGCCAAAAATCAAAAAAGAAGTCGATCTGATGAGAGGTTGATAAAAGGGTTGAAGAGGCAAGTCATAGAATGCTAGGAAGAATTGGAGAAATCTGAAGAGAACATGGCAAAACTTTGGTCACAATGGGCAAAGAAGACAGAGGAAAGAGCTCAGTTTGTACAACAAATGAAAAAGAATTATGAGGTATCCATTGCTAAGATGAAGAGAAAAATGAGCGCCTTTGAAGATAAGGCAGCCCAGTAGGACAAAGAATTTCAGGCTGAGAGGGAACAATGCTATGGGCTAATCACCAAAATGGAGAAGGAAATAAAATTATTACAAGACCATCACTTCCATGAATCCTAGGTGTTAGAAGCTCGTAACCAACAGATAAGCCGACTACTCCAAGAAAAGGGCCGGATTAGGGAAAGAATCAGATGCATTGCAAACTATATTTTCAAGAAATGTCGGGTCGGTGAACGAATGGGTCATACCACTTTCTTTTCTACAGTGATGATATTTGTTCATCAGGATATGAATGATTTGGAGCAGTTACAAAGGAATCTTGCACATAGGCCCGCGGCGATCCCGAATGACGCTCTATGGGCCCCGTGATTTGAAGATTTAATGTACTCTTGATCTAGTTTTGTCATCGAGTCTGTATTTTTTCATTTCGAGTATGTTAAATAAAATATTCTAGCATCTTTGTAATAAGAGTTTTATCAATGAAAAAGTTGAAAATCCAAAAAATTGTTTCCTTATTTTGCTAGAACTATGCTCGGTCTGATTCATGTTGGGTCGTGATATGTAGGCAATCTACATAGGACTCGACCATAACAAAATAAATGAAAAAGAGAATAAAAGAGAAAAGAAACAAAGGGAGAGAGAGTAAGAGGATAAAGCTCAGAAAAGGTCTTGCAAATAAAGAAAAGGGAAAGTCGGGATGACGTAAGCAATTGATGCATGTAGTAACCAAATAAATTTTTTGGTGCATTCATCCCCAAATATATGGCTGCTTACATGTCAAAACCTAACCATTAACAAGTTTACATTTTTTGTTTCCAATCTAGACATGTGGTTAATACTTGTGGCATTCTGGCAACCCACTCCTACAACACGCGGTCTAAGAGCAAGCAAGTCATAGCTAATCAGAAAACTGATGTCAGCATTATTGACCCCTCGAAAGAGGTAGAGGAATTGGATGTTAATGTCATGCAGGAGGAAATGTACAAACTGAAACACCAAATGACTGAGATTTATCAGGCATGGGCGAGAGGACAGCCACCACCGACCTATCCTACTAATCCAACCTTCATCCCCCCGCTGGCCCAAGCTGATGACCATTCTACCACTTATCCACCCCCAAGCTTTCCTATCTATTTGCAGCACCAGGGTACGACCTCTCAAGCACCCCCAGCTCCATTACCCAAAGTCGTTCCTCATCCCCCTCCACCAATTTCTCCCATTTATGTGGCACCTCCTCCTCCTGCACTCCATAGATCATCAAGTGAGCCATTGCTTCAAGTTCACGACAATCAGTACTACCCACAAGAGCCCGCTTATGAAGCCCATGAACATTACTCCTATGCTACCTATTTCGAAATCCTGGCGGGGGTTGAAAAATAATCAAAAATACATAGCAAGAACATGTGCTCAGGAAGGTCAGAAGATTAGAACAATCATTCAAAGACATACGAGGTTTAGGTGGCCAGGTGAGCGTCGCGTTCAAGGACCTTTGTTTATTTCCAGACGTGCAGTTGCCTCTAGGTTTTAAGGTGCCTAAATTTGACTTATATGATGGACATGTCAACCCAGTCGCGCATCTAAGGGGGTTTTGTAGCAAAATGATAGGAGTAGGGAGGAAAGATGAACTGCTAATGCCATACTTCTGCCAAGGTTTAAGCGGGTTGACATTGGAATGGTACACCCGGCAGGAACACAATCGGTGGTACACGTAGGATGACTTGGCACAAGCGTTCGCCTATCACTTTCATTATAATCTCGAAATTGTCCCGGACCGTCTATCTTTGACAAAACTGGAGAAGAAACACAACAAGAGCTTCAGAGAATACGGTTTCCGTTAGAGAGAACAAGTAGCCAGGTTTGACCCCTCAATGAAGGAGAGTGAGATGGTGGATTATTTCCTGCAAGCTTTGAGCCTGCCTTTTTCGGGAATCTAGTGTTGGCAGTAGGTAAATCTTTCAACGAGGTAGTTAAAATGGGGAGTGTGGTCGAGTAAGGTCTCAAATCCAACAAGATCATGAGCTACTCTGCAATTAAAGCAACTATTCAGGCCATCCTGGGTGGGGCTGGGGGGACATTGGAAAGAAGTAGAAGGAAGAAGTAGCAAAGTTGAGTTGGGAACTTGGTTCAGGCCTCGGGCTCCATCCCATTACAACCAACCCCTTCCCATCACAAAACTTACCCACACACTCCATATGGCCCACCACAATATTACTACCCACAGTTAGAACCTCGATTCTCAGTCCATCACGCACAAGCGTATACCCAACCTCCCCACGCACAATGGCGTGCGCCAGCTCCACAAAATAATTACCCAGATCCACCAAACAACTACCCTCCAAGAGCCTACCAAAAATCTCCTAGACCAGCTTTTCGGGCCAACCAAGTTCTAAAAACTGAATAAGTGCAGATGAATAAAACTTTGACACAATTGGGAGAGTCGTATATGAGCTTGTTCCACAGATTGAGGCAACTGGACATGTTGAGGTCAATTGAAGCAAAATTTCCAAATCCTCCCCTGAAAAACCTAGATTATTCTGTTAGCGCATGATACCGAAAAGTGTTGGCATTTGAAGAATACTATCCAAGAACTTATTGACTCACATCGAATCAAAGTGCAAGCTCCAAAGGCACCCAATATTAAGCAAAACCCATTACCGGCCCATCATGAGACCAACATGATTGAGATCGTAGAGAAGGGGGGAGAGCCTAAAAATCCCTCACAGACGGTAATGATGATCAAATATTGTGATGTCAAGCCAATTAAGAGTATGAGCATTGAAAATTTAGTGATCAAGATGAAGGAAATAGACAGCAGGCTTGTTGTGGTTCAAGGGAGGTCATCAAGCATGGTTGCACCAAAGCAGGAAAAGGCAAAAGTGATAGTACCCGGGGCAGCTAGGGAACCCGTCATAGTTGTGGAAGATGCTTGCATAGAGCCTGTCACTGTAAAACTAGTAATCCAGCCGCCACTCATCAATAGCAAAGTCGTTCCTTGGAGATATGAACAAGCCATAGTGATGTACAAAGGGAAGGAAGTCAGAGAGGAAGTTTGTGAAGCCCCGGGTATGACGCGGATAGGGAGATACTTCGCCCCTAAGGAATTGAGGAAAAGCAGGATCTCCAAGGAAAACCCAGAATTGGTGAAGAAAGTTGTATCAGGAGAAGAGGCAGAAGAATTCTTAAAGAGAATTAAAATGAAGGACTACTCCATCATAGAGAAAATGAGGAAAACACCATCTCAGATCGCTTTACTTTCCTTGTTATTCCATTCAGATAAACACTTCGGGCATTGATGAAGATTTTGAGCGAAGCCCATGTCACTGACAAGAAAACAGTGAATCATTTAGAGAAGATCTTAAACAAGATATTTGAGGTAAATCGGGTCACATTCTCTGACGATACCCATGGATGGCACTGAGCAAAATCGGGCCCTTTATTTGACTATGAAGTGTGAAGACGATGTGGTCACTCGGGTTCTAGTTGACAACGGCTCAAGTGAAAATATTTGTCCACTCTCCACATTGATCAAGCTGAAGGTGGAAAATGAAAGAGTCCACAAGAATAACATTTGTGTTCAGGGGTTCGATAGAGGAAGCAAAGACTCGGTAGGGGATATAGTGCTGGAACTGACAATATGGCCCGTTGAGTTAACCATGGAGTTTCAAGTATTGGACGTGGTATTTTCTTATAACCTACTGTTGGGCAGGCCCTGGATTCACGCAGCCAAGGCATTACTCTCTACTTTGCACCAGATGGTCAAATTTGAATGGGACAGGCAAGAGATTGTGGTACACAGTGAAGATAATCAGTGTGATTCGGGTGATGTCATTGTACCTTTTATTGAATCTGAAGACAGCAAAGGTCCATGGGTCTACCAGGTATTTGACATGATGTTAGTTGAGAAGATCCTAGAAGGTGAAGTTGTCGCATCTCCAAAGATAGCAGTCGCGTCAGTCATAGTGGCTTCAGAAATGTTGAAGAATGGTTTCATGCCCAGCA
This sequence comes from Nicotiana benthamiana, assembly GCA_034376525.1. NCBI lineage: Eukaryota > Viridiplantae > Streptophyta > Magnoliopsida > Solanales > Solanaceae > Nicotiana > Nicotiana benthamiana. Next base: position 64,207,797 of record CM067331.1, on the reverse strand, counting down.
AGGGATTGGGTGCTTCTCTACAAAGCATCGTGCAACCACCCCAAAAATCTGGTCACTTTTGGTCTAGGGTTCAAGCCTACAACTGCAGACATAAGGCAACCCAGAAAGTTAAAGCAGAGGGCCTGGGCCCTCCCAAAGCCCATCCCAAGGTTGTCCAGATCGTTTGTCAAGCCCAGTACCAGCAAGTGCCCAGTGCCAAAGAATCCTGGCCCACTGATTGATGCAGATCGGGATTTGGATAGGGGATTAGAAAGATTGTTCAATGAGGAAACTTGGTTGAGGCAGGAGAAGGATCGAGCAGGGCAGATGTACAGTTTGTGGGAGCACATGCCAAAGTCAACAACTGGGAAGCCACTCCCCTTCCCACCCTGAGGCAATTGTGGTAGTCAGCTTTGATTTTTTTTCAGTCTAGTCTGGATTAGCTTCATGGTTGTTGATTCAGTTGTGATTTCTGTCCGTTTGGATGTGTAAACTCTGCTATCTTTCTGATTTTATTGAAATGCAATTTTTTTTCCAGTAGTGCGGATAGTTTCCATTTTTCTTTATTTTTCTTTTTCTCTTTTGTACAGTTATTTTTATGTTGGTTCCAATGATCTGAAATTCATAAGGACTCTTTGGCCCAGTCATAAAAATCGGTCTAGTTCAGAAATAATAATTCAAGAAATAGAACATGAGGACGAACCAGAGTACGACGAGGAAGGAGCATGGGATGAAATTGGTAAAGAGTTGAGCCAATTTGAGAAGAAACCCAAACTAAACCTGAGAGATACAAAGGCAGTCCATTTAGGGAGCCCGGATAACGTTAGAGACACCAAAATAAGTGTCCATCTAGAGTCATGGCTTAGGAAAGAAATAATTGAAGTACTGTTTGAATACAAAGATGTCTTTGCATGGTCTAACGATGACATGCCCGGATTGAGCACTGACTTGGTGGCTCACAAATTGCCCACCGACCCAGCATGACCTCCTGTTAAACAAAAGTTGAGGAAGTTTAAAACTGATGTGAGCATGAAAATCAAAGAGGAGGTGACCAAGCAATTTGAGGTAAAAGTTATCCGATCACACGATATCTCACCAGGTTAGCCAATATTGTGCCCGTGCCAAAGAAGGATGGTAAAACTAGGGTGTGCGTCAATTACCGTGACCTCAACAAAGTAAGTCCAAACGACAAATTCCCACTACCGAACATTCACATATTGATTGACAACTTTGCGAAGCACGAGATTGGGTAGTTCGTGAATTGCTACGCAGGTTACCACCAGATCTTAATGGGCGAAGAAGATGCAGAGAAAACAACATTAATCATACCGTGGGGACATATTACTATAGGGTCATGCCTTTTGGATTAAAGAACACCAGGGCAACATATGTGAGAGCAATGAAAACCATTTTTCACGATATGATATATATGGAAATCGAGGTCTATGCAGACGATGTGATTGTGAAGTCCTAGAAAGAAATCCGATCATGTCAAAGATCTGAGGAAATTCTTCTAGAGGCTCTGTAGGTATGATCTCAAACTCATCCCGAAAAAATGCGCATTTGGGGTCCCCTCGAGGAAGTTGCTAGGGTTTATAGTCAGCCGATGAAGCATTAAACTAGATCCGTCAAAGATCAAAGCTATACAAGAACTACCGCCACCGAGGAACAAAACAGAGGTGATGAGTCTATTGGGAAGATTGATTGATATCAGTCGATTCATTGCTCAGCTCACAACCATCCGTGAGCTCATCTTTAAGCTATTGAAAAAGGATGCTGCGGTGAAATGGACGGGAGAGTGCCAGGAGGCTTTTGATAGGATAAAGGAATATTTGTCGAACCTACCGGTGTTGGTCCTGCCAGAACCAAGAAGGCCCTTGATCTTATATTTGAAAGTCTTGGAAAACTCATCTGGATGTGTGTTGGGCTTGTACGATATCACCAGGAGAAAAGAGCTGGCCATATACTACCTCAACAAGAAATTTACGGCCTATGAGGTTAAGTATACTCATCTTGAAAGGACATGTTGTGTCCTGACATGAGTAGCGCAGAAGTTAAAACATTACTTGTCATCGTATACCACTCATCTCATCTCACGTCTGGACCCGTTCAAGTACATTTTCCAGAAGCCCATGCCCACAGGAAGGCACACAAAATGAATAATCTTGCTCACTGAGTTTGACATTGTCTACATGACTAGGACTATAATGAAAGCACAGGCATTGGCTAATCACTTAGCCGAGAATCTGATAGACGAAGAATATGAACCTTTAAATACATACTTCCCGGATGAGGAAGTAATGCATATTCACAAAATGGAATAGGGCGAGAAATCGGGATGGAAATTGTTTTTCGATGGGGCTGCTAACATGAAAGGCCTCGAGATAGGAGCAGTGCTCATTTCTGAAGAAGGGCATTATTACCCAGTCACAGCTCAACTCTGATTCAATTGCACCAACAACATGGAAGAATATGAGGCATGTATTTTGGGTTTGAGATTAGCAGCAGACATGGGTGTCCAGGAAGTCTTGGTCTTGGGGGACTCGGACCTTCTGGCACACCAAATCCAAGGGGAGTGGGAAACAAGAGACTTAAAGCTCATACCATACCAGCAATGTTTGCATGACCTTTGTTAACGATTCCGGTCCATAGAGTTCAGGCACATCCCCAGAATTCACAGTGAGGTTGTTGATGCCTTGACTACTTTGGCGTCAATGTTATATCATCCGGATAAGGCTTATGTTGACCCGATACATATCTAGGTCCATGATCAACATGCTTATTGCAAAATGGTGGAAGAAAAGCTTGATGGTGAGCCTTGGTTCCACGACATCAAAGAATATATCAGGATGGGTGTGTACCCGGTGCAAGCCACAAGTAATCAGAAGAGAGCAATCTGTTGCTTGTCAAGTGGGTTCTTCTTCAGCAAAGGGATATTATACAAAAGAACGCCGGATCTTGGTTTGCTAAGATGCGTAGATCCCGGACAAGCTACAACCATCATGAATGAGGTGCATACTGGAGTTTGCGGATCGTACATAAGCGGATATGTTTTGGCAAAGAAGATTCTTCGGGCAGGATATTATTGTCTCACCATGGAGTAGGATTGTATTAGTTTCGTGTGCAAATGCCATCAATATCACGTGCATGGAGACCTGATTCACTCCCTACCATCTGAATTGCATACGATGTCTGCACCACGGCCTTTCGTTACTTGGGACATGAACGTCATCGGGCCTATCGAGCCAGCCGTTTCTAACGGACACAGGTTCATCCTGGTTGCTATTGACTATTTCACCAAATGGGTTGAAGCTAAAACCTTAAAGGCAGTGACCAATAAAGTAATGGTCCACTTTGAACATACAAGTATTATTTGTCGGTTTAGAATCCCCAAGACCCTCATCACTGATAATGGAGCAAATCTTAATACTCATCTGATGAAAAAGGTATGTCAACAATTCTAGATTACATATCGTAATTCCACCCCATACCGCCCCAAGGTGAATGGAGCGGTCGAGGCAGCCAATAAAACATAAAGAAGATACTTCGCAAAATAGTGGGAGGGTCCAGGCAATGGCATGAGAAGTCACCCTTTGCACTGTTAGGCGATCACACTACCATCCGCACTTTGGTAGGGGCAACCCCATATTTGTTGCTATATGTAACAGGAGCAGTAATTCCGACTGAATTTGAAATCCCATACCTTCAGATTGTGGCTGAAGCAGGAATTGACGATGAAGAGTGGGTTAGAACCTGTTTGGAGCAGTTGAGTTTGATTGATGAGAAAAGATTGGCGGCAGTGTGTTACGTCTAGTTGAATCAACAACGAATGGCCAGAGCATATAATAAGAAAGTGCGTCCAAGAAAGTTTGAAGTGGGTCAGCTGGTGTTGAAACGCATCCTTCCTCACCAGGCAGAGGCAAAGGGCAAGTTCGCTCCAAACTGGAAAGGGCCGTTTGTCATGTCAAGAGTGTTGTCCAATGGGGCATTGTATCTAACAGATGTATAAGGAAAATGTGTAGAAATGGCTATCAATTCAGATGCAGTCAAAAGATACTATGTATGATTTTCTATTCTTTGAATCATTGTCTATACTTGGCATGTTTTAGAGATCGAAATGACGAAGGCATTTTATTCATCTATCTAAACACATTACCCTTTGCTAAACCTTTTGAGCTTCAATTATTTTCTTTTCATATCCCTCTTTCGGAATCAGTAATGAAAGTTAGACACACAATTATAAGAAGACAGTGAAAGGAAACGAGAACATGAAAAGAAAGGAAAGAAGAAAAAGAAAGTAAAAGAAAGAAAGAAAAGGAGAAAAAAAGAGAAAATAGAAGAAAAGAAAAAAGAAAAGAAGAAAAAAGAGGAAAAAAGGAAGAAAATTAGACAAACAACAACAGAACGATAAAAACAAGGAATCAGCAGGAACTACGTTTGACCTGATTCCTTATAAGGATATGTAGGCAGCCTCACGGCTCGGTCATATTCAAATAAATCCAAAGTCCCCAAGCAAGAAACTGGGGCAGAAACTGCATTTATTATGATAATCTGATTCCGAAAGTTGTAAAGTTTGAACCCATAATAGTGATTTTTGAGCCTTTTATTCCCTTTTATTTCTAACCATATCCAAAAGCCTACATTACAGTCTAAAGAAAGACCTTCTGATCCGTCTTTAAGAAATACCAAGGCATGCAAGGAGAGGTGGACCATACCCCGGGACAACACTCTAGTTCAAGTAGAAAAATAATAAAAATGAGAGAGACTTATTTATGAAAACCCTCACGGGAAGGCGACGACCGTTGAGAGAAATAAAAATGAGAGAGTCATGTTGGTGAAAACCCTTACGGGAACCATGAGGCGAAGGCAAGGAAATGAATGAACATTTGGAAAAGGGCCGTTGGTGGAAATCTTGTTAGAACACTTTAAGTCAAGCAAGGGCTTGTTTAGAGGAATTGGGTTAAAATAGCCGCAACAACAAAAGCATGGGAACCGAAGGCCAGTCATCAGGACAGACTGGGTTGACTAGGCCGAAGTGCATGTCATGATCATGAAAAACCAGTTGCTCTTCCTCAGATAAGTTTCTTTTCTCTTCCCCTCAACAATCATTAGATTTGGAATTCTTTACCCTAAAACAGATCTGAGACATTGCACTTTATTTTTCTTTCGAGTCTCTAAAGCCTTTTTGTTTAAGAAAACGGGAGAGAAATTTCAAAGCTTGCTACCAGCTCCCAAAGGGACGAAGCACATGACACCCAAAATGTAACAATTGCAACAAAATTTTGAAACAGCAGGGGGAGAGATTCACAAAAAGCTTCAATGATAACAAAGGCAATAAGGGTTGAAACCACGAGAGGAGGGATTCACAAGAGCTTCAATGATAAAATTGACTCAAGAGGAAGGAGTTCGCCAAAGTGAAGGAACACAATAGAAAGATGGGGAGCAGAGTAAACCCATGAGGGTCAGCCGATCGTAGTACATTGAATTTGTAATCTCAAGAACATAAAGGTTCGGGCTCAACCAACCAACGCAGGCCACTCATCAGCATGGAAACTTGAACACAACGAAACATGACACTGGGAAGATCGCTTCCAACAAGAATGCTGCAAGCTAACCACCACTTTCCAAACTGACAAGTTTTCTTTGATTGACACAAGGGCAGAAAAATTTCAGAAGATCCTAACAGAGGCCGCCCACATGGAAGGGCAAGCACATGGCAGGTACGATCAAAACCTCAGGGCCCATCTGAAAATAGGACCCAGTTAAAGCTCAAAAAGGAACAAAATCTGACACAGATATTCTCCCCAACAAGGGTATATTAGGACAAAATTTTAATTAGCAAACCCCAACAAAAACAGCTGAGGGTTAAAAGGGGCATGGAAGTGGAAATGGGACTCAGCCTAATGCACAAATAAGCACGGGCATAGGCAAGCACAAACACCTTCCCCAATAAGAGTCGACGGAACTCGCTTGAACAATGATCCCCACTAGAAACAACAGGAAGTTATAATTGGCATATAATCTGGAACCCTTATGACCCTCCTAGAAAATGGGACTTACCTATAAAAAACAGAGGTAGCCATGGATAGCAAAGGGCATAAAATGACGTGCATGATGAAATAGAACTCAGTTAGGAGTTGTCAGGACCCTCCTGAAGAATAGGACTTAGCCAAAAACACAAATAAATACGGGTAACATAGGCGTGCACAAATAGTTCCCTAACAAGAGTCATCAGGACCCGCTCGAATAATGGGATGTAGCTCTAAATACTAATCCCCAGCAGACACATTTGGCCATCTAATTAAGTGTTGTCAGACTCTCCCGAAAAATGGGAAATAGCTTCAATCACCGATCCCAAGTACATCCCCAGCAGACATAATTCAAATAACAAAATACAGTGGAAAATAATACCATTTGAGAGCACAACCTAATTTTAAAAGTTGTCATGGGATTTGATTAACACTGAAAGATGCATCCAGCACAAAACTTGGGCAGAAAAAAATTTATTTTGTTTGGATTGTTTTGTTGTGATCAGGCACAAAGGAAACAGTCTCAAGGAATACCTTTCAAATTCTGAGTTTCAGCAACCAGGCCCCCACTTGTAGAACAAGGGAATACATTTCAATTGTAAGCTTTGGTAATCAGGCGCCCACCTGTAGAACAAGGGAATACATTTCAATTTCAAGTTTTGGCACCCAGACGCCCACTTGTAGAACAAGGGAATACATTTCGATTTCAAGTTTTGGTAATCAGGCGCCCACCTGTAGAATAAGGGAATATTTTTCAAGATGCAAGCTTTGGTAATCTGGCGCCCACCTGTAGAACAAGGGAATATTTTTCAAGTTGCAAGTTTTGGTAATCAGGCGTCCACCTGGAGAACAAGGGAATATTTTTCAAGTTGCAAGTTTTGGTAACCATGAACCCACATGTAGAACAAGGGAATACATTTCAAATTTCAAGTTTCGTTAATTAGGCGCCCACCTGGAAGCAAGGGAATATTATCAAACTTCACGTATCAGCAAGGCACCCACATGTAGAATAAGGGAATATTTTTCAAGATTCAAATTTTGGTAATCAGGCGCCCACCTGGCGAACAAGGGAATATTTTTCAAATTTCAAGTTTTGGTAATTAGGCATCCACCTGCAGATTAAGGGAATATTTTTCAAATTTCAAGTTTTGGTAATCAGGCGCCCACCTACAGCACAAGGGAATATTTTTCAAGTTGCAAGTTTTGGTAATCAGGCATCCACCTATAGAACAAGGGAATATTTTTCAAGATGCAAGCTTTGTTAATCAAGCACCCACCTGGAGAACAAGGGAATACTTCTCAAATTGTAAGTTTTCGTAATCAGGCGCCCACCTGCAGAACAAGAAAATACAATTCAAGTCCAACAATTCGGCATCAACATAGAAAAAGAGAAAATAAAAGTCAACAAGGCAACAAGGATTAAGAACAAGTCTGAAGACATAGATAGGTTCTTTTGTAACTCATAGTTCAAAGCTTAGTCTAGCTTTTTTTTTATCACAATGTGTAATAAGGGGGTCAGCAGTAGTAGGAGCAGTGAGATCACAGCTTCGGTAGTCCCAGCTACCAAACACTCCCAAACTACACTGACTTAATTCTTTTTTCGCCAAGGATATATAGGCAACCTCAAAACTAGGGTGCGGTCAAACTTTTCAAAAAATGCTTCACACAGAGTATTCAAACGGGCAAAAATCGATCGTATTTTCTCACTTATCTTTGCACGAAAACTCTTCATGTGTCCGAGCAAAGAGGGGTAGCTGTGAGCACATGATTTTTTTCCTATATGAATTACTCCCATAAATTCAAGCAAAGTAATTTCATTTTATTATTTTAAATTTTTGCAATATTTTCTGTTATTTGCTTGCATTTGTGTGTGCATTTTTAATTCATATAAAAATACAAAAATATATGCATTGCATTTATACTTTAATTTGACAGATTTTAGGAATTAATCAGTAATTAGGAGTTTACAACGGTACAAAATCACAAAAATAATTTACTTTTTCTTTTAATTTTATTTTTCGAAGTTGTAGTAGTCCTCCTTTTACATTTAACTATTTGTGATAATTGTCATTTAGAACCAATTAATTTAATTTGGTAGAATGATTTTTACTAGGAGTTAATTTTCGAATTTTAGGATTTAAATTTTTTTTTAAAAAAGAAAAAAAAGGAAAATGACAAAAATAGTTCAAGTTGCACTTTCAATTTTGACTTTGACTTTGAATAGTGTTTCTTTTGAATTTATTTTATGTTTATTAGTTTAGTATTACATGAGTATTAGGAGTTAATTTAGATTTTTTAATTTGAATATTAGGAATGAATTTGGATTTTTGTAGGAATTATTTAAAAGAAAAATTGAAGTGAAAAGAAGGCAATAAAATTTGGGCCAATTCCAACATTAGCCCAAATCTTAGAACCCCTGAACCAGCCCAATCCATGCCCCAACCCGGCCTGCCCCACCCCAAAACGACGTCGTTTACGTCTGTTAGATCTGAGTCGTCGATGTTATTCAATATAATGGCCATGAAGTTGGGGTAAATTTATATTTAAATGTCAGAAGCCCCCTTACCCCCCAAAGCCATCATCATTCAACCCCTAGAAACCCCTTCCTCTCTCCGCCGTCTTCCGCCGCTCGCTACCGGCGGTAAATCACCGTCGCTGCCGGCGATCACCCAAAAGCTCTCAAATTAACACCTCGGGTTCCCCTTGGCCTCCTCTACCGAAATCCAAGCCCCAGTTCCCTCAAATCTCCCTCAAACCCGTCGAATACGCAAAAATATATCTGCTATCTCCGCCGTGTATGGAGGTGCTTCATCCAATCTCAACCAAAATTACACCATAGACCCTCCTCAACCCCCTCTTACCAAATCCCAAGCCGAAACCATTCAAATCCAGGTCAAGCCCCTCGAATTTTAGATCTATTGTTTTCGTTCAAGGTTGTTCGAGTTTCCAAATTTAGCCGGTGTTCAAAAGGGTATTGAAGTCATGCTATAACATTATTTGAAGACTCAATTTCGAATCCAGTCGAGTTGTTAGCTCAAAATCGGTGAGACCTCCGAATTTTTTCTCCTGGTTTTGTTATTTCAAATAGTTTCCTTCTCCATGATTGTTTCCTTTTCATGATTAATCGATATGGGTTTTGATTTTTTTTTTGCTTACCAATCCGTTTGGAGTCAGTAATCCTCATCTGCTTTTGATTATTCTTGTAATCTTGTTTGAGTTCTAATAACTATAACATGAATTTTTTAATTTAGTGTTGTCATTGGAGCCTAGTTCTTGTTTTTTGTTTTTTTTTTGTTTTTTCCGTTTTAAGTAAGTAAGTTTCTCATCGGGTTAATTTTTTTATTGTTAAATGAGTCTGATTTGTCTTAGTCGTTGTTTTGATTTGGTTCTATTTTGTTTTAATTTTGTATTTGATTTCAAATTAATTGATTCATAGATGTTATGGTCCTGTGCAGTTCTAGTTAATTCGTTGGTTATCTAAGGTTAATTAGATTTAAATGTGTCTAGGTAAATCGATTTTCTTTTTTAGAGTGGTTTGGATATAGCTAAAATAACCTAACACTTTGTTGACTAACTTTGATTAGTTTGGACTAAGGTTAACCAGTTTGAGAGTTAGTTTGGTTGGTTTGGTAATCTTAGATTAAGTAATGGGTAGTATAGGTATTCCCAAATAGAGAATAATGTTGTAGTTGAAAATGGATCACCTAGAACCTTCTGGGGGAGGGTTTAATTAGAATTTTAATGGTTTTACTGTAATAACTTGGGTGGCAAGTCACAACTCTATGGACCCCCAAGCTAAATATAAAAATAAAAGAGGGACTAAAAAGTAAAATAGAAATCTGAGGGCTGCCCTAACTGTTTGCATATAAAGGCATCATGCTTTCCTTTCAAGGCAAGGTTTTGGAGGCTAAAATTTTCCAGAAAACAAAGCTCCTACTTTAGAAGCTTGAGAGATGCTAAAATTTCAAACAACAAAAACACCTCAATTTTACTGTTTCATTGGTTCTGCATCCTTGTCCAATTTCTGTTAATTCCTAGGTTTATTTGTGAGTTATTTGGGGTTTCAAAATAGTCTAGCTTAAATTTGATTTTGGCTCGAAGTTAATTCTAATATTTGGAGCTTGATTTCGACCTTAAATCTGGGTTAATTGATCTAAGTTGTTGCTCTATTGGTTGTCTTGCTATTGACTGATATGGCTGCTCACTGCTGTTGTCCTCATTTCTTCTATCATTTTGTTCTCCAGGTATCTCTATTGCCTTTGTACATTTGCAGAATATTGGATATGTAATCTGAGTGAGATTAAGTGGAATGCAGGCTTATTTGATTTAGTTTTTTTCTTCTATCCTTTTATTATTTCAAGTTATGTAGTAGATCTGTAGTAATAGGCATAGCCCATGCTTTTGCATGTATATTCTAAGGTTGTGCTTGGAATCGAGTAGAAGATCTAGTTTCAACGTTGAATGACATGCTTAGGAATTTTTCTTTAAGTTCATTTGATTTAAAATGAATGTATTCATATAACAAGTAGGGCTAACAAGTGAATATTTGTTTAGTTGAGCTTAAGCAAGTAGGCATGGACAAGGATTGGCTTAACAGTCATCCGGGCTTGTGCTTTGGGCTCAACTAATTAGCTAAGGATCAAAAGCAAAGTTTATTAAAATCTCATTTTCCTGTATCATGTTTTAATCGATTCGTCGCTGAATGGATTGGGTAAATGTAAAACACTTATTTTCCTATATCAGGGTTTTTGTGTGTTTGCGTTAGTTTAGGTTTAACAGCTTAAACGTTAGCATGAGTGTGTTAACTCGAGTTTGGGAGAGCATTCTACTTGCACCTGGGAAGGTTCCACTTGATTTGGGCCTACCTTGAGCCCAATCTTAATTCTGGCTCAGCGCGTTAAGGTATGCCTATTTTCAGAATTTGAAAGCCCTTGGCTCTCACGTGCCTCTCATGTGAACTGTATCTTTTTGGGCCCAGATTTGAAATAGTATCTGGTCCAGTGGCAACTAAATGGTATGCTTTTAGAGACAAATCTAATAGAAAATAATGTTCCTTTTAGGATGGCCTTTAAAACAAACGAGGTGCACCGTGCCAAATAAATCATAAATTGCATGGCCCCTCTTAATTACTTCATTAAAATACTTAGAGCTCGGGACGAGCCATTTAGCGATTTTCATGGACTCCCGCAAAGTTAATAACATGTTAGCCGCTTTAGGCGTGTTTTTAATAATTTTACCTTCTTAAATTCGGGTGTGCATTTCATATGACCCAAATCCAAATCCCAAAACGTTTAATAAAATGTGTCTCGGATCCGGGTGCATTTCATGTGACGTGATCCAAACACACTTTTTAAACGACGTTCACATTTATTTAAAATTTAATCAAAAGCGGTAAATAATCTTAAAATTGCACATAGGCTCATAGTTGTATTAAAATCAGATAACTATGCCAAATATAATAGTTGAGCGACCGTGCTAGAACCACGGAATTCGGGAGTACCTTACACCTTCTCCAGGGTTAATAGAATTCCTTATCCAGATTTCTGATTCGCAGACTGTTAACAGAGTCAAACCTTCCTCGATTCGGGATTTAAATCGGTGACTTGGGACACTATTAATTATCCCAAGTGGTGACTCTGAAATCTATTAAATAATTAGATCCCATTTTGATTATCCTTAAATTGGAATATCTACGCCCTTCGCCGGGGTTGTAGTGTCCAAAAATAGGTGTGACACCTGTGACCCTCAAAGCCATTTTAGAACTGTTAATTGTTGCTATGTGTATTGCGCGTATGTGATATTGTCATATGATAAACGCCCTAACACTAACATGTTGGTTTTGTTTTGTTGTCCTTTGTTATCTTTATTTAAATTCAGGAAGGTGGTTAGTTTGTTGGCATCCTGGCAAGTCATCCCTACAACACCCGATCAAAGTGTCAAACTGTCAGGGCTAACAAGGAAACAGACACTCGAGCTGTAGACCCACCAAGGGAGATTGTTGAGTTGGAATCGGAAATGCAAGAGGAGGTCTGAAGGTTGAAGCATCATATGGTGGAAATGCATCAGGCCTGGATTAAGGGACACCATCCACCCTCGTTCCTTACCAACTACACAGAAAACCCTGCTTCCGTTCCACCATTCTCTCAATCCTAGATGCCCAATACCATTGTTCTTTCCCAAAACTTGCACCTGGCTTTACCCCTTACCACAACTACCACGGCACTTCGGCCCAAACTTTTCATACTCCACCATCCAAAACAACCTCGTACCCTGATCCGACATCTGCTCCTGTTTTTGTACATCCTCCACAATACCCTCCACCAGGCCTCTAGTGAGCCTGCATTCCCCACTTCAGATACCCACTACTATGTATTGGATCCTACCTTCAAAGTTCGAGATCCTTACTCTTACACTCCCCAATTTGAGCCTCATGTTGAAACTGACAAACAACCCAAGAACGCAGAGCAAAAAGAGTTGTTTAGGAAGGTACAAAGTCTAGAGTAATAATTGAGAAATATACAAGGGTTGGGAAACCAGGTGAGTGTGGGCTATAAGGATTTGTGTTTGTTCCCGATGTCTAACTGCCAGTCGGGTAAATATGCCCAAGTTTGACTTATATGACGGCCATAGGGATCATGTAGCTCATCTGAGGGGTTATTGCAGTAAAATAAAATGAGATAGGGGAAAAGACAAATTACTAATAGCATACTTTAGCCAAAGTCTAAGTGGGGCATCTTTAGAATGGTACACCCGCCAGGACACTAGCAGGCGTTACACCTGGGATGATATGGCTCCGGCTTTCGCCCCGCACATCAAGTCCTTCTGATCAATTAGAAAAGGCATAGAAAACGGAAAACACCATCATTGGAATATGATACAATCAAGTCAAGAGAAATAAAACGAGAGAGTCTTATCGGTGAAAACCTACGGGCACCATAAAACGACGGTGAGTAGAGAAATTGAAAATGAGAGAGTCCGTTTAGTGAAAACTCGTAGAGGGCACTATTGGGCGACGGTTATAAGAGAAATGAGAGAGGTCGATTGATGAAAACCCGCAAAGGGCGCCGTCAGTCGAAAAAAAAGCATTTACCTCTATTAATAGAGTCCCGACAAGATTCCCTGGTTCGAAACACAGGTCATTGAGTTTATGAGAAGTTGGAGAAGTTTGTGCAGGTCGGGCACCCAATCCAAGAAGCATGTCATGTATATTTGGAACATGCATGCACCCCCAGATAAGTCCTTCTTTTCTTTCCGAAAGGGACACTTCTCTTTAAATTCATTTCCTTTCCTTTTGATTACTTTACAGGGTTTTGCCTGACAAAAGCTAAAAAAAAGGTACCCAGCCTCAGCAGGTGCATCAAGCTGATCTCGGCTTGCCATTATGGCTGATGTTTTGAAATTGAAAATTCCTGAAAAGAAAGGAAGTCAAAGTCAAATGCCCATAAAAGCAAAATGAAGTTAAAAGGATTGAGTCCCATGTGGCGAACCATCTTGGCAAGGATCTGAAAAACCAAGGGATCTCGATGTTCTGAAATCAAAATTAATGAAAATGACAAGGAATCCAAGGAAAAAGGTCCTAAAGGTAGAATAAAGTGAAAAGGCCAAAGCCCCACACAGGCGAGCCGCCATGAGAAATTTTGAAAAGCTGAGTTATAGGAGAGAGATCAATCTTTAAGAAAAGCCAGCAAGCAGCAAAGGTTTTCATCAAAAGTTGGGCCAAGACCCGGTGATCAAACAACCAAAGCCGCAACACCAACCACTGTTTCAAACTAACAATTGTTCTTTGTTTGAAAATTTGAAACATGTGTAATCCAAAGCAACGTGCAAGAAGAAGGTGCAACTAAAAGGGAAATTCACAGGAGCTAGGAACAGCTTCACAGCAATAACCAGCCCAAAAGGGAAGTTTCTTCCAAATTCTTTCCTGCATTTTGTAAAGAAAAGAAAGAAGAAAAGAAGAAAAGAAAAATCCTAGAAAATCATGGTAGCATAGGGCCTCCAATCTCTAGCTGCATCATTTCAAACCTAGGATCATTCTCCTGTTCTGCTCATCATAACCTGAGGATCTTTTTCTTTTGTCCCAGGCATAACCCAAGGATCTTCCTCCTTTTCTCCCCAGCATAACCTGAGGATCTTTTTCTTTTGTCCACATCATAACCCGAGGATCATTTTCCTTTTTCTCCCCAGCATAACCTAAGGATCATTTTCCTTTTCTCCCCGGCATAACCCGAGGATCGTTCCCCTTTTTTCTCCCTGGCATAACCCAGGACCCTTTTCTTTTATCACGGCATAACCCGTGGATCATCCCTGGCATAACCCAAGGACCTTCTTCTTTTATACCGGCATAATCCGTGGATCTCCCTGGCATAACCCAAGGACCTTTTCTTTTGTCCCGGCATAACCTGTGGATCTCCCTGGCATAACCCAAGGACCTTTTTCTTTTATCCGGACATAACCTGTGGATCTCCCTCGCATAACCAAGGACCTTTTTCTTTTATCCCGGCATAACACGTGGATCTTCCTGGCATAACCCAAGGACCTTTTTTCTTTTATCGCGGCATAAACCGTGGATTTCCATGGCATAACCCAAGGACCTTTTTCTTTTATCCCGACATAACATGTAGATTTCCCTAGCATAACCCAAGAACCATTTTTCTTTTATCCTGGCATAACCCGTGGACATCCCTGGCATAACCCAAGGACCTTTTTTCTTTTATTCCGGCATAACCCGTGGACATCCCTGGCATAACCCTAGGACCCTTTTTTTTATCCCGGTATAACCCAAGGACCTTTTTCTTTTATCCCAGCATAACCTGTGGATCTCCCTAGTATAACCCAAGGACCCTTTTCCTTTTATCCCGGCATAATCCGTGGACATCCCTGGCAAACCCAAGGACCTTTTTCTTTTATCCTGGCATAAACTGTAGAAATGATAACCCGAGGACCTTTTTTCCTTTATCCAGGCATAACACGTGGACATCCCTGGCATAACCCAAGGATCCTTTCTCTTTTATCCCGGCATAACCCGTGGACATCCCTGTCATAACCCAAGGACCTTTTGCTTTTTATCCTGGCATATCCATGGATCTCCCTGGAATAACCCAAGGACCTTTTTTCTTTCGTATCCCGGCATAACCCGTGGATCTCCCCGGTATAACCCGAGGACATTTTGTTTTTTCCGGCATAACCCGGACATTTTCCAGCACAACCTGGTAAGCCTCCTAATTTAAGGCTTCATGCCCAAGGATACACAATCTTGATGTTTATTGCTTTCGATGAAAAGTAGTTTGGATTTGGTGTTGAAAATAACTCACAAAATTTTTCTAGTGAAAATTGGGGCTGAAAATTTCGTTCGTTTGTTTGTTTTGGTGTCCGAACAGGTTCTTACCTCAAGGCATTGGATTCGAGATGACTGAAAGAATGAGTCCAAATCCAGAATAAAGGAAAAGAACAAAATAACAAAAAAGAAGTGAACCCCAAAATGTTTGATGTAAAGAAGGATGCGGACTGCTCAAAATTTGATCGAAGTCACCAGCTTCGGATGTCCCACTCCAATCCAATGCTGAAAAGAACCAGCACCTACAGCTTGCGAGCATCAAGATTTAGATCGGGGTCCACAAAAAAATCAACTAAGACTCAAGATCAAGTTTCAAGGAATTTATAGATAGGAATCTTATAACTCGTAGTTGATAGACATAGTTAGCTTAGCTTTTGATTTTCCTTTTGGTATAATAAGGAGGTCAGCAAGCAGCATCAGCAGTGAAACCACAGCTCCCGGTAGTCCCAGCTATCAAAACTTCCAGAACTACACAGACATGATTCTTTTATAACCAAGAGATGTAGGCAACCTCTGAAGCAAGGTTCAGTCAGACATTTTTCAAAAAACCTGCTTCTCATGGAGTGTCAAGCAGGCAAAAATTCCTCATAATTGCTCATTTATATTTTTTCAAAAACCCTTCGTATCTCCGAGCAAAAAAGGGTAGCTGTGAGCATGTGATTTGTGCCTCGCGTGAATTACTCCTACAAAATTCTAAGACTTAGGATTTTCCCTTTTAGTTATATGATTTTTTGGATTAATTGCATAATTTTTGTGTTTGTTTGTATTTTGTGTGCATTTTTAATTTAGATAATTCATAAAAAATATAAAATATTGGATTTGCATTTGGGATTTGATTTTACATATTTTTAGGTTAATTAGTAATTAGTATTTTATTAAAAATACCAAAATAAAATTTTTAATTTATTTCTACTTTGATTAGTTTTTAGCTTTGAATTTCGTTGGTTTACTTTAAATTGGTATTTAACTATTTGAGTTAATTATTATTTAGAGTTTAATATAATTAGGTAGATTAATTTAATTCAGTTTTATTTTAATTTTAATTTTAAATTTGAAAAAGAAAAGAAAATAAAGTAAAAAAAATTGGGTCTAATAACAAATGCCCAATTTTGGGCCAAAAACACCTAAGCCCAACAACTAAATCCCAACCCTGTCAAAATACCCAAAGAACCGGGCTAAACCCGTCCTATAACCCGGTCCAGCACCCCCATTAACCCAAACGACGTTGTATTGATATATCCAATTCTGGACGTCGAGGTTTGTTGATCTAATGGTCCAGAAGCTAGGGTGCCTAAGTGTATATATATATCCTAATATGACCTATCCCCCCCCCTACTGATTGTCTTCTTTCTTCAAACCCTAGAGGCAGCTCATCGTCTCTGCCGTCCGGCGTCGTCTACCGCCTACCGGAAATCGTCTCCGCCGGAAACCGATGGCCAATCACCACAAAATACACACCCCAAATTGCTCGCCTTCTCCTCTTTCCAAATCTCCAAACCCCTTCCCTCAAATCATAACCGAACCTTTCGAATCTTGATTCAAAGAATGGCGGAAAAACCCCACCACCACCAATCAATCCCAAACTAACACCAATTGACCACAAGACCTCCCTCGCCCTAAATCCATCATCCTCTACCATTGAACATGCCCAGAGATTCTTGAATATTGAATTCGATGTTCAAGCCCTAAGAGTCCAATCTGGAACCTGAACATGCAAGGTTTTTCTCCAAATTCACGAGTGTTAATGGGTGAGTTTTTCTTAGTTTTGTTCATTGTTGTATTTGAATTAGTTGGACCCAGTTCTTCTTTTCCCTTTTAAGTTTATTTGTCCTGCATGTTTAGTTTTCTTCCTTTCGCAATTGCTCATAAGTTGCACCTAGAGTTTTGCTTGCCCATTTCTTCTTAGAATTTAGGTTTCAAATTTCTGATTTTTCCTTCTCTTTGTTCATATTGATTGTTACAAGGTAGCATGTTCTGTTTTGCTTGATTTTATTTTCGTTTTCTCTGATTGATGATCTACACTAGTAGATTTGAATTCGGAGTTTAAGTAATTAAAGTTAAAACGAGCCTAAAATTAGAGTTGCTTGGATTTGCCTTCCAGTTTGGGGATTTATTACATTCTTTGGTGCCATTTGGTCATCTCTGAGTGTTCAAACCCCTCGCAAGTAACTGTGGTCATCACTGACCAAGTTTAAAGGGCTGGTGTAGTTGGACTTTGGTTTAGTTTAACCTAAGTTAACAATTTCAGGGGTAAATACTGGAATAATTGGGGGTAATTTGGGTAGTTTAAGTTAGAGAATCTTGTAGTAACAGAATAGGAACCCCCTAGAAGCTTCTAGTGTAGGGTTTTAATTTCTATTTCTAAGTTTTGGGTAGTGTAACTTAGGTAGCAAGTCAGAAAGTGAAGGATACCAGGGCAAAAGGAAAAATTAAAAAGGACAAAAAATGGAAAATAAAGTCTGAAAGTTGCCCTAATGGCTTGCCTATATATTGAGGAACTGCTGTAGTTTTACTGTTCTATTGAATTCTATTCCTTTTCTTTGAATTCTAAATTCAGAAGCCTTCATAGCTGAAATACTTTCTAATTCATCTGAGGGTTTAGAATGTGTTAGATTTGGGGTGTATAAAACTGGTTTCAAAAATATTGCTGATGGGTTTATTTGATTGAACTTTATTATTTGGATTGCTGCATCTTCTTCCTAAATTTGGATTGGGTTTGTTGGGTATATTGTTGGGGCTGATTCTGTCATAGTGTTGCTTCTTGAGATTATCTCCTGTTCTTTACTTTATTTCGATATCCAGGTACACATCCCTGAAATTTGCAATGTGGTGTTCAATTTGGAGAATGGAGATATAAAAATGAAGTTTCAAGTGCTTGAGTTTTGGATATTTAGCTTCTAGTTGGTTATGTCTATTTTCATGTATTTTTCTTATTATGTAGTACATGTTCAATTGAATGTTTTATGGGTTGATTCTGTGGAAGTTAAGATAATTTTAAACCTATTAAGCATCATGTTGAAATGTGTAAATGCATTTGGCATTTAGATCAACTTCTCATTGTGTAAACTAGCTACAAAGGGACTGTGTAAATGCTATTTTGTTAGGATAGTATTTCCCCTCTTTATGAAATAATTATGGCATGTGAATAAGCTTAGCTAAAAATGACAGAGGTTAAAAGGTTTACACTATATTTTCCAGAAGTTGAATGCCAAGAAATGAATATAATTATTTAAGTTCCATGGTTTTTGATAGTTACAAATATTATAGTTTCTTCATTTGGCATCTTAACATGTTTTCCTTTGGCATCACATGGTTCTTGGATATTTTGTTGTTATTCCTCAAGTTCTGCAGCTACATGGGTTCGACATGGCACCCAAGGACTCCCTAGTCTGAGTGTCGTATGGCTCGATCATGTCAATTGGGCCTGAATGCAAAGAGCTATCCTGAAATGGAGATAAGGCATTAAGATTATGAATCTATATTTTTCCGCTCTATTGTATACAAGATTGGGCATGTCTTCAAGTTTGGCCCAAATCATTTAAATTTTTGAGTTCTATAATTGCAGCATGTCGTGTGGTTTTTCCTTCAGCGGAAATGGTCAATCGTTTATTTATTTCGTTTTAAGTTTTAGTTTTAATCTATTACGTCTTTCGTGCTCTTTTGGGCTTCTTCTTTGTTTAATTTAAACTATTTCAACTAATTTGAGGTGACCCATAATTACATAACAAGTAGCCTATGGCCCTCCAAAATTTAATTAGGACGTCCTTAAAAATAAAGTTGAGGTGCGTCGCGCTAAATAAAATCACAAACTTCTTGGCCCTCTTTAATCATTTTCTCTAAAATATTGAGAACTTGGGACGGGTCATTTAGCAAGCTTTCATGGCCTCCCTCAAAGTTAACAACGTTTTTTCTTTAAAAAAATTACATTCTTAAACTCGGGTATGCATTGTATATGACCCAAATCCAAATCCTAAAACATCGAATAAAGTATGTTTCAGATTGCGAGTGCATTTCATGTGACGCAATCCAAAGACACATTTTAGACGACGTTCAATTTTCTTTAAAATTAATTAAAAGCAGTTAATAATTTAAAACTGCACTATAGGTCTGAACATATATTAAAATCAGATAATAGGCCAATTTAAATAGTTTAAACGACCGTGCTAGAACCACGGAATCCGAGGGTGCCTAACACTTTCACTCGGGTTAACAGAATTCCTTATTCAGAATTTCTGGTTCGCAGAATTCACAAGGAAAGTCAAATTTTTCTCGATTTGGGATTTAAAATAGACCGGTGACTTGGGACACCAACAAATCATCCCAAGTGGCGACTCCGAATAAAAATTGAATAAATAATCCCATTTGAATAATGCCACTTAAATTAGAAAAACTCCCTTATACATTATCCTTCGGGGTGGTGTGTAAAAAAGAGGTGTGACACCATCAATATGCTAATAATCAGAATCCAGCGAGTAAGCAACCATTCAACCCCATTATAGGCGGTGGGACTCTCCCACTTAGCTCGAACCTTTTATTACACAACTCTAGAGTTTACCAGGATTCTTAATCTCATATTGACATAACCTTGTGCAATCAACCACCAAAATTCTCGATATCTTACTGTGGAAACCCCCTTTTTATACTCTGAATCATCAACAACATTCGCATGACCGATCCCTTTGGTGTATAACCATTAGAATTCTTCACAGAAGCCTCACCAAGTATGTGACGGCTAACCTAATCACAGGGAATAACACACCTATGGAAATCACTTTCCGACATCTTCCAACACTGCCGCACAGGGTACAATCACCATGATATCAATAACCCATCCTAAGTCCGAGCTAATCCCTCTAGCTGCATGAGTCCTTTCAACCCTCGTGGACATCAATTAAATGTGTGCCAGCATCCTTCCCATTCAAAGTTACGTTATATCCTTCTTCATTTCAAGCATCTCCTTTCCGTAATACCAAGTCTCATGTCGCATAATAGCCCATACTTCCGATTAAACCCGTAGACTTCAATCGTCGGCCAATAAAATTCCAAATCATTCCAAACTCTCCTTAAGGTGCATAATCATCCTACCACCAAGCCCATATGCAACATCTACCACTCTCCCACTTTTGGCAAACTCGCTTCTTTAATCAACTACTTGAGCTTTGCTTCATACACCTAAGCTTCTAGGAATTTTTGCCACAATCTGACACTTCCCACACATCTTTCCTCATCCTTTGTTACTCAATTGTTACCTTAACAAAACTATCTTCATAGCACTTGAATCTACAAATCACTACTAACTTTTAATTTTGCTGGAGATCATCTCTCTCGAGCTGCCAATATTATAAATGCTGATTCAACCCTGAACCACCTTGCCTCGTGACATCTAACAGCCATTTCTTCAATGCTGACATGCAACATTCTGCTCAGAAGGAGAATTGTAGAATATTATAACACCGACAAATTTAGTACATTCAATAGCGACAATGACACCTCATTATAAAAGAAAACTTCCACCACGCTAGAAAATACCAAGTCTTGATACCTCGTCAACCCAAACCTGAACATTTTCTGCCCGATTGCCTTTCCCCTGCCGGGAATAAAACACCGAATCTCTAGATCATGCACTAAGTAAACCTCCCTTCAAGTCATTAACTATCTCGACATGCAGGCAAACATACTACCATCATAACAATACTACGAAATAATCGCTCATAAGCATCATGTCAACATGTGCCTAGCCTCAAGGCTCTCAAAAGTACTGCTACTGAGTCGAAACAATGGAATATCCTTCTACAAGGCGACGATAATAACTCAAATAACCCCGCGGGGAGAAATGCCTGCACCACATTTGTAATGCCATAACAAATCTTCAATTCTCGATTTATAACAAGTGCTTCACGTCGCATAAGATGGAGTAGGGAGGAAACAAGGCATAAGCCTCACAAGAAGTCAAGTCGCACAATAAGGAAATCAAGAAGGGAAATACTCTTAACAGTTATGCAGCCTCCCGAGCATAAGTACAGACGTCTCCGTACCGATCCGCGAGATTCTACTAGACTTGCTCATGACTCGTAAGACCCTAGGAATCTATTGCTTTGATACAATGTTGTCACGACCCAAAATCCACTAAGGTTCGCGATGGCACCGGATACTGCTGTTAGGCAAGCCAACCAAATTACTGATGAAGTTCTCATTTTTAACAATCTTAAAAACTAAAATTTTCCTTCAATTTTTCATAAATAAAGATATAACATCTTCAATTCAAATTAAATAATACGCAACTAGTACAAAAACTTTCAAAACCATCCCAGAACCTGGTGTCACAAGTGCATGAGCATCTACTGATAAGGAAATAAAATACAACAACCATCCGGAATACGGTGGACAAGAAGTAAGTACAATGTATT
Organism: Nicotiana benthamiana; assembly: GCA_034376525.1. NCBI lineage: Eukaryota > Viridiplantae > Streptophyta > Magnoliopsida > Solanales > Solanaceae > Nicotiana > Nicotiana benthamiana. The sequence continues at coordinate 64,186,048 of CM067331.1, read as the reverse complement.
GGAAAGGACTATACTAGCTGCGGGCCGCCTCGAATAATTCAACTCACCTAGTCCCAGAATCATCCGTGTTGCTACGCCCAGTAGGCCGCTAGAGTTACATGTACCTGTGCAACAAAAATGCACAGAAGTGTAGTATGAGTACAAAAACAATGTGTACTCAATGATTATCCCGTCTAATCTCGAAGAAGTAGAGACGAGATGGTCAACTTCGACACTTGCTAGTGGTCCAATATTGGTGTCAATAATACATTAAATCGTGGAATTCTATAAACATGATTTTAAACCAATAGAAGGAAACAAGTAAACAATTATTTCTTTTATAGGAAATTTCCAGATTTTTCCTTTTTATTAATATCCAAATATTCTCAAACCAGGAAGACACAATAATGACTTAAATATGTTTAAGGCAGAAATACAAGCATGCGCATATTATGTCGAGGCGATGGCCCGATCCAACAGAAATAAATTGTGCACTTACCGAGGGTCGACGACGCTCCTATAGATGCATCTATTTAATCTGCCGAGGCGTTCGGCCCATTCCAAAATTAAACACACATAGATGGTCAATCAAGTAGTAAATAAGGAACAATTATCCATAGAAAAGCCAATTCTCTTTTAAAGATTTTTGAAAATGAAGTTTAATCTTTTGTGAAAATTCATTTACTAAATCGAGATGATTTAATCAACTCAAATGTCGATAAGTTTACAACTAATCTAAGTATAGCATGCTTTTGGGTCCTAGACTACCCTGACAATAGCATAATAGTAGCTACGCACGGACTTTCGTCACCTCGTGCGTATGTAGCCCCCACAAATAGGAGCACATAACCATTTAACTCACCTATGGGGACAATTCCCTCTTACAAGGTTAGGAAAGAGACTCGCTTCACTCCAAAGATCCATAACCGGCATTCCACGCCCTTCCGAAGACTCTAATTGATGAACAAAGCTCCAAAGCTATCCAATAATGATACATATCCATTAATATGTACTCAATTATTCATTACAACCCAATTTACAACAATTTCTAACCCCGATCGAAAAGTTGAGGAAAACGCCCTCGGGCCCACATGCCTGAAACCCAAAATTTTCAAAGATAAAGTTCACACATGACCTTACGAACTCAAATATGTAAATTATTCTCAATTCCATGCCCAAATCATGGTCAAATTCCAAGAACATTAATTTTCTAGGTTTTCATCTAAATCCCCTGATTTTCCTTAATTTTTACATGCTAATCTACCAATAATCTATATATTTAACTTAAGATGCATAGAAATTACTTAGTTCTTTGATGATGATGGAATCCCTCCTCAAATGCTCTCAAAAATTGCCTAAGGCCAAGTGGGAAATGAGAGAAATAGGCTAAAGTTTGAATTAAAAAGCCACAGCTCCAGACGCAGAAGTCGCATCTGTAACTCCAGGCTCGCAATTGCGATGTCGCATTTGCCACAAAAGCTTAGCAAATGCGAAGCCCAGCCTTCCCTGACAAAGTCGCATTTGCGACAGAATTCCTTGCAAATGCGAACAGGACAGCATCACAAAAGCGATGGCCCCTTCGTAAATGTGATTCCCCACTCAGCAGCCCGGGTTCGCAAATGCGAGAAGGGACTCGCAAATGCGAAGTCGCATTTGCGACCAATGCATCGCAAATGCGGTCCTCCACACAACATCCTAGGCTTATAAATGTGAGTGGAACCTCACAACTTCAAGGTCCCAAATGCGACCAATAATCGCAATTGGATCATACCAGCACCAGAAATTGTTATTCTTAGCAAATCACTCTGAAGTTATCCCGGGGCTCCAAACCAAACACTAGCACAAGTCTAAAAACATATCACGGATATACCAGCACCAGAAATTTTTATTCTTAGCAAATCACTCTGAAACTATCATGAATCTCACCCGAGCCCCCAAGGCTCCAAACAAAAGCACAAGTCTAAAAACATATCACGGACTTGCTCGAGGCCTCAAATCATACCAAACAATGCTAAAATCATAAATTAACCTCCAATTCAAGCATTATATATTTTAGAACTTCATACTTTTACTTTCGATGCCGAAACCTATCAAATCATGCTCGATTGACTTCAAATTTTGCGCACACGTCATATTTGACATTAAAGACCTACTCCAACTTTCGTAATCGGATTCCGACCCCGATATCAAAAATTCCACTTCCAGTCAAACTTCTCAAAAACCTTCAAATTTCTATCTTTAGCCAAACGGCTCCAAAATGACCTATGGACCTCCAAATTTACTTATGATCGTGCTCCCAACCCCAGAATATCAATCCAGATCTAATAATCGGAAACTCCTCAGAGTCGCCTCCTACTATCCTAACCCGAGTCTTCGCCCTATCATACATGTCCTTAATCGCTATAATATAGGTAACCGGCATGCCTTTTGCCTTCAAGCTTCTCCAAAGAACTTCTCTAGGAACCTTATCATACGCTTTTTCTAGGTCAATAAACACCATGTGCAAGTATTTCCTCCTATCCATGCACTGTTCGACCAACCTCCTAACAAGGTGTATAGCTTCTGTAGTAGAACGACCTGCCATGAAACCAAACTGGTTGTCGGAAACTGACACAGTCATCCTCAACCTCGCTTCAACCACCTTCTCCCATACTTTCATAGTATGTCTTAGTAATTTTATACCCCTATAATTGTTACAGATCTGAATATCACCCTTGTTCTTATAAAGTGGGACCATCGTACTCCAACTCCACTCTTCTGGCATCCTCTTCACTTTAAAAATAATATTCAACAACCTAGTCAACAACTCCAAACATGTTTCGTTAAGAAGTTTTTGAAAGTAAGTCTGCCATCTCAAATTTGGGAATCTTCCATCAATACTCTACCATCGTCGTCCTTGATGCATCTCACTCGATCTAAATCTCAAGCTTTCTTCTCTCTCTCAGATTGGCCAGCCTAAATAACTTCTTCTCTCCGCCTTTTTCCCTAGATCCTCGTACATACGACTATAAGCCGCCATCTTAGCCTCTGAGACCGCCAATTTTGCGTCCTTCCTAGCTACCTTATACCTCTCCAAGCATGCTCGCCTCTCCTCCTCACATAAGCTCCCCACTAACGTCCAATATGCCTCCTTCTTCACTTCCACTTTACCTTGTACCACTTCATTCCACCACTAGTCACATTTGTGCTTTCCGGCGACGCCAGTCGAGAACCCCTAGCACCTCTCTCGTAGCCTCCCTTATATAGTCAGTTGTCGTTGACCACATAGTGCTTGCATCACCACTTCTTCTCCAAGCTCCCATAACCGACAACCGCCCCTCCAACTCTTGGGATTTATCCTTAGTTAAGGATCCCCACCTGATACTCGATCTTCCTCGAGCAGACATTTTCCTCTTCTTCACCATAATACCAACGTCCATCACCAAGAGTCTATGTCGCGTCATGAGTATCTCACCCGGAATCACCTTGCAATCCTTGCACAACCCTCTGCCACGCCTCTTGAGGAGGAGATAGTCAATTTGAGTTCGTGCCACTGCGTTCTGAAAAGTAATCAAATGCTCTTCCCTCTTCGAAAAGCTAGAGTTTGCAATCACCAACCCAAAAGCCTCAACGAAGTCCAGTAACGATGTTCCTCCTCCATTCCTCTCCCCAAAACCGAATCCTCCATGCACTCCATCATACCAATCTGCGGTCGACCCAATATGACCATTGAAATATCCTCCTATAAATACCTTCTCAGCAGGTGGCACTTGACGAACAATCTCATCTAACCCCTCCCAAAAGCGTCGTTTAACCTCCTCATCTAGACCTGCATGAGGCGCATAGGCGCTAACGACATTTAGGGTGCACTGACCTACCACCAACTTAATACTCATCAACCTATCATTCACTCGTCTAACCTCAACAACTGACTCTCGAAGATCCCTATCCACCAAAATACCCACTCCATTCCTACCCTTCTGGGTTCCTGAGTACCAAAGTTTATATCCATTTGCGCCCCTCACAGTCGACCCTGCCCACCTTGTCTCCTAGACACATGCTATATTGACCCTTTTCTTTTGGAGGATCTCTGCTAACTCTATAGACTTACCTGTCAATGTACCTATGTTCCATGACCCAATTCGCAACCGGAAAATACCCTTGTTCCCTTTACCTCCCTTGCCTCCCAACCCACCCCCTAACCCCCGCCCTACCTCTTAGCCAACCCCCCACCCCCCGAGGAAATGAGCACACTCGATCATCCAGACCACAACCACTATACCTCCGACAAACTAAGGGGGATCACTAACACACAACAGATCAAACTAGAAAAAAATGGCACTACAAGCACACTAATGCGGTGAAAAAACTAATAAGTATTCAGACTACAACAACACCACTAACACAATAGAGGGAAACATGAAAACAGGAGGTACCAACTCCCGTGAGTAGAACCTGCGAATTGTCTTGGTATACCCGACGGTGTTGCGGCCACCTAGCTCGTTCACGTCCAACTCCTGCTGTCCCTTGCTAACTTGTGTTGTATTTCACTGTTTGCGCATGCCCGTCTCGCTTGCCGTCCGGAGCCACGGTCCTAGCCTTAAATACACAGAAAATTCGACGGAACCAAACAAATAGGAGTTGTCACCACTACCACTGGTGATGCCCAGCAAAGAGATAAATCTAGCAAAATTATATAAAAATTAAAATTTCCATGGATCTATAATATCTTAAACTAAAAGGAAGAGATCAAGGGTCAAAGGAAGAACAGGTACAGAGAATGTGTCTCTGAAACTAAAAGGAAGATATCAAGGGTCTTGGAATTTGTCTTTTATTTGTCCAGTTGAATAAGACCTCAAGTCAATTTATTTGGGATAGGGAAGAAAAGAGTTCATCAAGAGCTTCGGAGAAATGAAACTATGTATGCCTACAGATGTCATGTAACTCCTAAGAGCTAATTTTTGGAACTATATTGTATACACAAATGGGTTCCATCCAATACATACTTTAAAAAAAGTTATCAAACTCTTCTTAGAACCTAACTTCCAGTAACAATTTACTTAATTAGAACCAAAAACTTCAATTCACATTCGAATAGGAACAAGACATATAATGTTCATGAAACTAACAAATCAATTTCACTAGCTCCACAAAATAAATGTTGCAACGAATTAACTCTATCCTAAGTGCATCAAATTTTTTTTACAAAATACTGAGTTAAACTTCTCTGACCATCGATTAGAGAAAATAAGTCCGTAAGACAAGAAATGGTGAATCGAGACGTCTATTAGTAAGCAAATCTGAAGAATAAAAAGAATATACTATGTTTATTTTTTCAAAAAAAAAAAATAGGAGAACCATGCTGATTTCAAGGAGGAATAAATTTGCAGAGCACTTGTTCTGTCAAAATGTAACTTTACTCATATGTTCAATTTGGTCTAAGTATTTCGCCCTATTTCATGATAAAAACGTCACTGAAAAGTAGATCTCAAAGTTTCATTCCGCAATATTTAGAAAGTAAAACAGAATTGTAACTGAGGAGAAAAACGAAGAACAATGTTGGCCCGGAAGCAAGAGAGGAGAAGAACATGCAAAGGAAGAATAGTCAATAATAATGTGGAATGACCTTTAACAGAAGAAACAAATGATAGACTTACAAGTGCGGTTCCATAATTAAGGGAAAGCTGGAGTCATTGCCGGGATGATGGAGCTGGTGGCGACCGAAACTAACTATATCATCCTCCTACGGTCACTGCCATCACCCATGTTGGATAGTGGTGCATGGTGGCCACACTTGTCAAAATTTATCATTGCCCCACGGAAGATTTTGGGGGAATAGAGGTTTATCACTCGAGTTAGGATTAACTCTTCTCCTGTCTCCTGGCACAGGCATTGAAAATAAGCTATTGTCCTTCAAACGGAAGGGCTTACCTATGCCAAGCACACTGTAGTGGAGGCGGAACTCCACTACGAAGGAGTCAAGCTCTCCGCTTAAAGAAAATTCTCCCAAAGTGAAGGGATACATGTAAAAATATGTAAAATCCTCCTTGGGTAAAGTTATTCGCTCCGCCAGGTCGGGAGAGATTATGTCCAAATCTTGACAGTAGAAGTCTTCCTTCACAGCAGGGATACTGGAAGGATAGATAGAAGAAGGATATACACTAACAACTCAAGTACGAGGATGAGTAGAAGAGTACTTCTCTTCAAAATTTTTGGTGGTAATTAGATTCTTTTGGGTGATGGTACTCACCGTTGGGGAGCATCAGCATCAGTTTTACCTTTGTTCTATTAAAAACTAAGGTTTCTTGAAGAAGAGGCCATTTTTATCGGAATGAGGATTTCTCTCAAAGAAAGAAGCTAAAGAAAGGTTAAAGACGAAGTATGAGTTGAGTAAAGGAAGTCTAAGAAAATTTAGAGTATTATAAAGTGTAAATGAAGGATGTTGATGCGTATAAGTAGAGATATATGCGGCTAAACTCATGGCCATAATTACCTCGATAATCAGCAAAAGTGATGCTAAATCATGGGATGACACATGCTCTAGGCATTAAATGCGGAGAGATGTGCGTCTAATCAACCATCAAAACCTTTTCAAAGGGGGTCAGTAAATTTTCCACCAAAGAGGATGTTTGGAGGAATATCTGTATAAGGTAAAATGTGTTTTTATTAAATTATCACATAAGGAAGTAACACGTGGAGCCAAAGAAAGAAGATAGTCGAATTTGAAGGCAACAATCTCGCCTGTTACCATAAAGAATGATGCTCATAAAGATGAAGTAAATGCATGCCCCTTGGTAATATTTAATGGGGAATATTCTACAACATTAAATACACATCCTTTTACAAGGAATATGGCATCCAATGTATGCCGTTACACATTCTTCAATGACCCTCATAATTGACATTAATGAGGGGCTTCATCCTAAGACTTTGTTCCTTAGATGCAGCTATAAATAATAATCTCTATTATCATTGTAGAATACAATGAATTATCTGGAAAACATACACTACATTCTATTCAATCTTAATACAATTTTATCTTTTTATTTACTGATATCGTTGTTGTTATGCCCGGAAGCTTGCTCCCGGAATTACTATTTCTGTTATTTTATCTCCTTCCCAAGGCTAAGTATCACATTTTCATCTATTTCATCTATTATTTTAGGATCAAATTAGTTCACTTGTCTATAAACCACGCATAAATTCAAATGTACTATTTTACAGGCAAACATATATATTTTTCATGTATTCTTCGTGACGAGCCATCCCATTCGACCAAATATATGTATAAGCATCTGTAACTTAGAGGCCGTTTGGTATGAGGCATAAGAAGTTATATGGATGGTATAAAAATCTAATATCACCCTTAATATTCTGTTTGGTTAGTAAATCAGGTATAAGTTACACCGGTATTAATTTTAACACCAGGATAACGTATATCTTATAGAGGGTGAGGTAATTAGTACCGTTATAACTTAATCTTCTTAGAAATTATATCATTGTCATTCTTAATATTACATACCAAACAGTAAAAAGCAACAATTCCAGCATAACTAATCCCACATAACTTATCCCAACATAACTTATACCGGCATAAGTCATATTCCAATCAAACGACCTCTTAGAAATTAATATGTCCATTTAAAAAGGAACGAACAATTGAGCTTGGAATCTGTACAACCATATAAAGCAAAGGTTGTATTGTCGATTGGAGGGGGGAAATACTTGGACTTTACAGAGAATGACAATACAATATATTGGAGCATCAACTTTTCATGCTTAAAAAATTAATAGTTTTTATATCGTTTTTTATGTGGCTCAACTATATGTTGACATCATTGCTTATATTGTTTTATTATTATCATTGTTAGAAAAAATGTTGCTCAAACTAGTGACTTTATGAAACAAATAGAGTACTAGATATGATATGACTTAAAAGTATAATAGGATCCATGATATTTAAACACATTGACTTCATGAACACAAGGAATATGTTTACAATTACACTATATTCGCAAAATAAAGCATTTTCACACGAGAAAGAAAAAAAGATAAGGAAACAAAATTGAATTAGATATGTCAAAGAAATTACATTGTTATATTGTTTAACCAATTATAGAAAATTAAATATTAATTTTATCGAATCATTAGTTAAATTATTTATAATTAGATCACGAGTAGTCTGATTATATAAGTTTCTCAGTACATGACACGTACGTCACTTCTTTATAACATGAACAAATGAGTTTCCAATGAAAAAATATATCTTTAGCCCACAGATCAACACCTAGTGGTGCAGCCATTATTGATTTATTTCCAAAGGTAGGGGCATTTGGCGTAATTACCTGTAACTACGGAGTCCTTTTTGACCACCCGCTTTACTATTTCGGGGCACCCCAATAACAGATTCCCCTTGACCCACCTTTACCCTTTTTTCTCGTCAACAAATTTTTTCCCCAATTCTAATTTCTCCTTCTTCTCTCCCTCGAATCGACCCCGATTTTTCTTCTCGACAGTAAAATAAACCCCCGATCCTTCTAATTCGTTTCATTCTCTATCGATTGATAATTCTTTTGGATCTAGCCGTGTGGAAATCGAATTCCCAGGTTAGGGTTTCAGATCTATCGTTTTTTCACCAGATCTGTTCGATTCTGTCATAGGATTCGTGAAATTAAGCTTTTTTTCTATCCTTCATTTCTCTCGCCTTTGTAAAAGAAAAAAAAAGGATTGATTTTTTCATATTAATAGTTTGGGATTTTTGGGGATTTTTTGTTTAATCCGTTTTTCATATGCTCAATCGCATCAATTTCTGGTTGATTTGATCTTTTGATTTTTTAAAAGGCTCGAATCTAAATTTGGGGATCTAGGGTTAGGTTTTTTTCTTCTTCGTAAAATTGTAATTAATCATTTTCGCTCACAATTCCAGAAGGAAAAATAAATATTTCATCCGAATTTCTGATTCCGATTGTCAATTGATCCTAATTAGCTCAAACCAAAAGATCTTTTGCTCGATTTTGCGAAGACTTCTCCCAGGTACTAAAACGGTCATCTTTTCCGATAATTTTGGCTTTATTGAACCTGAAAAATCTGATTTTTATTTTTATTTTTAAAATTTTTGATCACTCAATTAAAAAAATTAGTTTTTTAAAATATTTCGAATTCTACTGTCAAGTGCAATAAAACTCTCTGAGCCACTCCATTTTCACTGGCACGTGTCACTACTTAAAAACTTACAAACAAATGATTACTGACCCTTTACCTGTCGAGGGTCAATGGTACCAACTAAATTCTTTGCTCAAAATAGAGTGGGGTCTTATGTATCATTTACTCTCTTTTATTGATAGTTTAGGTTTGGTTGTTCTTACCTATAATATACTTAGTATACATGCTGTAGTTTTGTTAGTGACGTTCTGTATCCTTTTAACACCTCTTCAACTTAACTTCCTCTTGCAGTTAAATATGGTGCAGAAAAGACCATTTGGTGAAGAAGAGTTGTATGGAGTTTCATCAAAGCAACCGAGACATGTAGAACCAAGTAGGCAGCTAGTTTCCTTTTTGGAATTTCCATGTGAATCAGTGGCTCCTCCCAACTGTTACACTTCAGGTTAGGAAGAGATTATTATCCCATCAAATTTCCGAAATGCTTTGCATTGTCTTAGCTGCTTTGTGAGTAATTGTTGGAATGCTTTTATTTACAAGATTGCTCTTTTAGCAACAAGTTTGGATGTGAATGAATTTTTGGGTTCATTATTCTTGGATGAGCTTAATATCTATGCTCTTTGGTAGGTGGAGAAGACGACAAAGCTTCCACTGACAAGAGACCTGGCAGTGGCAATGTGGCTGAAGTCCATATTTCTACTGAGAAAGGAACTGAGATGAGCTTTCATGGCTCTGCTTCGAACTCTTCCTGGGCCACTAGTAGCACCAGTGAAGAAGACATCAGGTCCGAGGCACCTTTTCACATATTGACAGCCTCTGAGTATTACAATATTGATCCTCCATTCAGAGTTGTTATTCATCCAAGGGAGGTATATGCCTCTCTTTTGAGCAATTCTCCACGAAAGTTGGTCCCTATTGGACCAGATTTCCAAGCTGAATTACCAGAATGGGGTGCGTATGATAAGAATAAATCCATCAAGGAGAGCACAAATGAAAGCCTGAATTTTCCATCTCAAGATCTAGAATCAGATCATTGTGATGAAGAGTGTAAACTTGCTGGGACTTGTATAATTCCAATGCCTAAACCAGAGCTACCTGCAGACCATGAGGGGAATGTGGGAGCAGGAAAAATTGAATGCTCCTGTGAAGATGCTGGTTCCTTCGGATGTGTTCGACTGCATATCATGGAAGCAAGGTTGAAGCTTAAGGAATCCCTAGGTGAGGAAACATTTGTTAGGTTGGGTTTTTATGATATGGGAGAGGTAGTGGCAGAGAAATGGCATGAAGAGGAAGAAGAATTATTTCACAATGTTGTATTTTCCAATCCTGCTTCACTAGGCAGGAATTTTTGGAACCAACTTGAGGTTGAATTTCCTTCATGGAGCAGGAGAGAACTCGTTAGCTATTATTTTAATGTCTTTATTTTGCGGAAACGTGCCAAGCAGAACAGGCATGACCCATTAAATATTGACAGTGATAATGATGAATGGCAGGAGATCGATGACGATGTTGTTGCTGCTGAAGCTAAAATGACAGATGAGCATGAGGATTCCGTGGTTGAATCACCAGTATACCAAAATTATCCTGGTAGCTATGAGATATATGAGAATGATAAAAAAACATATGATGAGGAAACTGGTAGTGCAGCCCTGGAAGATTATAGGACTATAGATTTTGGCAGGAGGAATGTCTTGAGTGATGAGTCAGAAGTATGTCCTGATAAGTTGATCGATAATAACAACAATTCTGGACACAATATTCAGCCTCTAGAAAGGCATTCAAATGAAATAGGTGACCATGATGTACAAGATAACTCTTGTACCACTGATGCAGCTGAGCTTGGTTCAGAAGCACCACAAGGAAAGACTGACAATTCTAAACACTGGGAAAGTAATTTCGCTGGTGTTGGAAGTGGCAGTGGGCATGATTTTGTGATGGGGCCATCTAATGGTAAGGAATGGGACATTGGGTACTTAAGCTGTGCTAAAAATAAAGTTGACCTATTACCAACCTGCACTATGATTGAGGAAGTCTTTGGAGATGGAGCCTGGAATTCCGAGAACAAAGATGGTCATGGTTTAGGCTAAGTGTTGACATATTCACCCACTGTAACCAACCTGCACCGTTTTTTTTTTTCTGTTGGATCATCCTGGGAATGCTTCTTATGGAGAGTGGAGTCCATTTTTTCTTGTATATTGTTAGTGGTGCCACGACAAAGCATGTAAGAAATGATTTTGCAGGGGGGGGGGGGGGGTGTACATGGCAGTTATCAAATTATTTTATTGCCATTGTTTCATATTGAAATACACCAATTTGAGATTTTCGACCTTGCTTTGGGGTGGCTGTAGGAAGCTGTTTTCAGGTAGGCGCTTAGTATTTATATATATAAAGTTTTATGGCCAAGTTGAGCCATATTTGGAGAAATGGAAGAAGAAATATTTTAATTTTTGATATGTGTCAAATGTTTGTTATTCTTTTGTATAACAACAACAACAACCCAGTATAATCCCACTTAATGGGGTCTGGGGAGGGTAGTGTGTGCGCAGACCTTACCACTACCCTGGGATAGAGAGGCTGTTTCCAAATAGACCCCCGGCATCCTTCCCTCCAAGAACTTCCCACCTTGCTCTTGGGGAGACTCGAACTCACAACCTCTCGGTTGGAAGTGGGGGTTGATTACCATCAGAGCAACCCCTCTTGTCTTTTGTATAACCATGGACAAAAAAGAAGGTTTAAAATGTCCCTGCAATCATCTAACTATACATCAAAGGCTTTTCTTCTGGTTCTAGTTCTGAACGTGGTGGTTTGTTCTCTTTGTCTTCAGTGAATGAGTGAATATTGCGCTTTCGCCATCACCAGCTTTCTTGATGGTCAACAACCTCTCCCTTCTCTAATTACCATGTAAACATTAAGATTGGCTAATGAATTTTGAGTAATTTTATTTTAAGGGTAAACTAAGATATTATCATCAGATCTATTTTCAGACTACAGAGGTTCTACTCTACAAAAAATTGTTTCAGCTACACATGATGTGAGAAGTTTTGTCCTGAAAAGGATTATCATCTCTTTCCAATGCAGGAAAAGACTTATGTATGGTATCAACGTCAACTCTGCTCTTTTTCCTGAAAAAGCAACAATTGGAGGTGAAAAAGGACATTGCTTAGACATGAAAAAGCAATTAACATATCATACTACATAAAAACAATATTATATTCTGGCACCCCATATGACTATAACAATAACATACTTAATAAACTCTCACTTGTAAAGTCTGGTGAATGTATAATATATGGAGACCTTACCCCTAACCAACATGACTAATAAATAGGAAATGAGGAAGTAGGTAGTAGCAAGGTGGGCCTCTTTGGTTGGTTATACAAAAGGAAAAAGTACCAATAATCTACTAAGTCAAAGTAGTAGTAGTAGTAGAGTGCTTAACCAACTCTACTAGCATGATCCATCCTAAAGACTAAGTGATCGTTTGGCAAGAGAATTAGGTGGTATAAGAGGTGGGATTAAATTTATACCTTGTCTGGTTGGAGTTATGAATTTATCTTGAGATAAATTTATATCTCCAACCAAATTATACCTCAAACCAAATAAGGTATAAATTTAATCACACCTATTATCCCATCTATCCCATCTTATGCCATCAAATGTGATATTATTTTATATAATATTTCAAGTGGTATAAATTAGTACCGGGATTATAATTCCGATACTATTTTATCGGCGTACCAATAGGCGTAAAAATTGCACGAGGCGCCCTATTTGGTCGCCCTCATGTCACGATCCTGGCTCGCCTTCCGTGAATCATCGTGACGGCACCTAGTCTCTACGACTAGGTAAGCCTAACAATGCGGAATATAAATAAAACTTGCGGAAGAAATAATCAAAAGCCAAAATAATCGAATAAAATAATATTTAAAATGTCGCTCGGCATACACAATACTTAACTTTTCAAAACCAATACATACTCCAAAATTCAGCAACCCATAAATCACAAGCTACGAAACATAGTAAAATTCTCTAACTCCAGAATGTCTACGTCAATGGTAAAGATAGAAGGAGCTATCACTACAAGATAGAATAGGAGAGACCCATCGGTCTGCGGACATGGCAGATATACCTTGAAATCTCTACAGAAGTGTCTCGCCTCAAGGATGATAAAACTGAGTGAAAGTACCTGGATCTGCACATGAAAACATGCGCAGAAAGGGCATGAGTACACCATAGCGGTACTCGTTAGGTGTCAAGCCTAACCTCGGTTGGGTAGTGACGAGGAAAGTCAAGGCCCTACTGAGATTTAATAAGATATAAGGGCTAGCAGTGTGGAATGAAACAGTATAAATAAGTGCAACAATAAGAAATAACATAGAATTGAAAGAACAACAATAACTAGAACAGAGACAAAATAATCACAGCAAAGAAATAAAGCTCAACACAGAGATAACAACCGGGGCATCTTCCAAGATACCATCCTGTAGTACCATTACAACTACCTAGTGGATCTCCCAAGATATCGTCCCTTAGTCTATTATATATATATATATATATATATATATATATATATATATATATATATATATATATATATATATATATATATATCTCCAGATCCCGTCCCGTAGTCCAACTATTAGTGCGGGGGAGGGGGGTGGGTCTACCAAAATCTCGATCCATAGTCCCAAATATAAATATCCAGTACTGGGGGAATCTAGCGGGTGCAGACTCATAGTTTCATATAACTGTGTAGGGTGATCTACCTGAATCCCACATCTGTAGTTCCAACTCCCAAATAAACACACAAGGGGAATCTACTGGAATTCCACATCCGTAGTTCCAAATAAACAGACAAGGGAAAGCAACCTGAATCCCACCCGTTGTCCCAATGTATATACACAACATCAATAGGGACATATTCAGAAATGTCAAATTTCATATTAAGTAATGCTGAAACACGTTCTCAAGTCGCTAAACTAAACGTGTGTTCAATTTGTACGTTTTGATAAATGACAAACTAACGTGAACGGAACATTGACGTATGCCGAAGTCCAAGCACAAGAGAAACAAAGATCAAGATTTAGTAAAGCAACAAAGTTATACATGAGGCATTCTATAATTGTGATCTTGATCCGACAATTGATTCAAGACTTGGCTTCTCTCGTAAAATCATTTTTATCAAACCATGCATCTTTATTTTAAAGCAAAATAATTTTCAAACATTTCATTTTAACCAAAATGAATTTTAAACATGTCTTTCAAATCTGGACAAAGATAATCGATTATGTTAAGGCAGTGTACACCAGATTTTACAAAACTACAAAATAATCGATTATGTACCTTATGATAATCGATTATGTTAAGGCAGTGTACACCAGATTTTACAAAGCTGCAAGATAATCGATTATGTACCTTATGATAATCGATTATGTTAAGGCAGTGTTCACCAGATTTTTCAAAGCTACAAGATAATCGATTATGTGCCTTAGACTAATCGATTATGTTGAGACAGTAAGCATCAGATTTTTCAAAGTAGCAAAATAATCGATTATGGCTTTTCTGGTAATCGATTATATTAAAGACCGTTGCCAAAATATTTTCAAACGCTGAAAGATAATCGATTATATACAATCAGACAATCGATTATGTTAAGCATAAAATCGGGAATTGATTTTTGAATGTTGTCAGGTAATCGATTATACGATTTGGATAATCGATTATTCTGCTTAAAATCTGGGATTGATTTTTGAACGTTGGCAGATAATCGATTATGCAGAATCAGATAATCGATTATCCTAGCACAAAATCAGCAATTTGTGATTGGCAATTAAGCAACGGTCTTGGGTGTTTTGAGCACTATAAATACAACTCAAAATCACTCTTCTAAGTACAACAACTGATTACATTCTTGCTAAATCTTACATACTCTCTTTGCAATCATTTTATATTTATTTCATAAGTTTTTGAGAGCCAAACTCTTGACGAAATTGTTGTGTTCTTGAGCGTATTGTTTTTACCCATATCTACTCTTTAAAGAGAGTCTTGTCTTGAGTGCTAAGTGTTTGTACACACTTGAAGGGATAGTCTAATCCCTTGTTGTAAGAAGGAAAAGTAGTTCCTTGGTTGGATGTCTTGAGGTGCGGTATCCTCGAGCAGGTTGAAGTCTTGTAGAGTGTATATCTACGAGCAAGTGTAACAGTTTGTTAATCACCCGTAAGCTTAACGAAGTTAGTGTAAAACTCGAGAGAGTCTCTCGGGGACTGGACTAACCACGTGTTGTGATGAACCAGGATAAAATTCGGTGTGTTCTCTCCTTATCTCTTTAATTACCGCACTTACGTTATTCCTGCAATTTTTAATTCCGCAAATATACATTGTTTTTTATTATAACGCTATTCACCCCCCCCCTCTAGCGTTAAGCGTATATTCTAACAATTGGTATCAGAGCCATACTCTCTGAAAGACTTAACGGCTTGAGAGAAACTTTCCATGGCTTCTACTCGTAGTGTTTATGCAGGACAAGGTGAAGGACAATGCTTCACAAGGCCACCACTTTTTGATGGCACCAACTACACTTACTGGAAGGAGAGAATGAGGATTTTTATACAATCAAACAACTTCCAATTGTGAAAAATTATCAAAAATAGAGAAATACAACCTACCAAAAAGGTTGGAGAAGAACTCGTTCCAAAAACGGAAGACGAATACGACGCGGATGATATCAAAAAGGTAGAGATCAACGCAAAGGCAATCAACATGATGTATTGTGCTATGAACCCCGATGACTAACGAAAAATATCATGTTGCACCACTGCCAAGCAAATGTGGGACAAATTAGAAATCACCTACGAAGGTACGGACCAGGTAAGGGAAGCTAAAATTGATTTCCTAACCCACGAATATGAATTGTTTCGCATGAAGGAAAACGAGAAGATAGATGACATGTTCGAACGATTCTCAAAAATCGTTAATGACTTACACGCCCTCAAAAAACATTCACGGATAAAGAGCTTGTCCGGAAAATTCTACAAAGCCTCACTCCAGAATGGCGTTCCAAAGCCGACGCTATCCAAGAATCAATCGGCATCACCAACGTCACCATCGACGGACTACGAGGTAATCCTAAAACTTATGAATCAACTATTCTTAACTCTCCTTTGGATGATCAAAGGAAAAGGAAGATTGCGCTCAAAGCATCAACTACTCAACCTCAAAACGAGGAGGAGTCAAGTGATGAAGATGTCGAGCTTTGACTCGTCATTAAGAAATTTCACAATTTCATGCAAAAGAAGTATGAACGAAAAGGTAAGCAACAAGGCGACCAATTGAAGTGCTATGGATGCGGAGAAATCGGGCATATCAAATCAAATTGTCCGAACATCAAAAAGGAGAAGAAACCATTCAAGAAACAAAGAGCATACATCTCTTGGGGAGGCGACTCCGGAGACGAATCAAGTGATAGAGAAGGAAACGAGACCGCAAACTTGTGTCTTATGGCACACGAAGAAAATCAAAATGAGGTATGTACTTCTTCTAAGAACTATTTCACTTTAGAAGAATTGCAAGATGCATTTGATGAGTTGTATAAAGAGTTTATTAGCGCTTCTAAATCTATAAAAGATTTAAGAAAACAATTTTCTTCAAAAGAAAAGGATTTTGAAAAACTTACTCTTGAAAATGAGAAATTAAAAGAGGAAAACAAGTTTTATGGAAAAAGAAGCGCCGATAAATCCGAAAGCTCAAATAAGGATTGTACTTCTTGCAAATCTCTAAAGGAAGAAGTAGAAAGTCTTAGAAGCACTTTGCACAAATTCAATTCTTTACATAAAAATCTCAATGAAGTGCTTGTAAATTTGAAATCCACTAAGCACGGTATAGGCTTCAAACACGAGCCAAAAGAAAAAGTTGAGTCCATTCCTAAACCACCTAAGACTCAACTTAGGCCAAACAAAATAAATGTCATCACTCAACCTAGAAATTTCAATCCTAGAATTGCATCTCATTCTAGAACAAATGCTAGGAGAAATATTGGAATGTATAGACCACCTAGACAAGATTTTCGAAAACCATATCAAAACTGTATTTCTAAAAATGTAGTGAACACTAAACGTTGGCATGTATAGACCACCTAGACAAGATTTTCGAAAACTACATCAAAACTATGTTTCTAGAAATAGAGTGAATAATTTTAGACCCCCAAATTACTATCATCCTAGAAGAATGCACAATCCGAATGTCATTTGTCATTATTGCAATAAAATTGGACATTTTGCTCCCGCATGCTTCACTAGACATAGACATTTCACTGCAGGGCAATCATACCAATATGTTACACCTAACGCACAAGGACCCAAAATGGCTTGGGTACCAAAATCTCATTAATTTGTTTTGTAGGTGTGTTTGAAGGGATCAAGTGTACTTTGGTACCTTGATAGTGGATGCTCCAAACATATGACCGGGGATGCATCAAAATTCCTTCAACTAAAACCCAAGGAAGGAGGAAGTGTTATTTTTGGAGACAATAACAAAGGAAAAATTATCGGTATTGGATCGGTCGGTAAGGATGAATCCTCCTGCATTAAGCATATTTTGCTTGTTAAAGGTCTTAAACATAATCTCTTGAGCATAAGTCAATTATGTGACAAGGGAAATCTTGTATTGTTTGACTCCGAAGAATGCTTAGTTATCCGTCGTAGTGACTTTAAAATTATTCTTAGTGGTTTTAGAATGGATAATATCTATATGGTTGATCTTGCAAATTCTTCATCAAGTTATGTGAATTGTCTTTTGAGTAAAGAAGACGACATGTGGTTATGGCATCGTAGAGTAGCTCATGTTAATATGAATATTTTAAACAAACTAGTTTCACAAGATTTAGTACTTGGTCTTCCAAACATGAAATTTGAAAAAGACTCATTTTGTGATTCTTGTCAAAAAGGAAAACAAACAAAGGCTTCTTTTAAATCCAAAAATGTTGTTTCAACCACTAGACCTTTACAACTTCTACACATGGACCTTTTCGGACCTTCTAGAATTAAAAGTCATGGTGGTAATCTTTATGCCTTTGTTATTGTTGATGACTATTCTAGATTTACATGGACGTTATTTCTTGCTCATAAAAGTAATGCCTTTCAAGCTTTTAAAAGTTTTCTTAAACGTGTTCAAAATGAAAAGGACACAACCGTCACTTCCATAAGAAGTGATCATGGGGGGGAGTTCGATCACAATCTCTTCGCGGACTTTTGTGACGAACTCGGTATTGAACATACCTTTTCGGCTCCACGTACACCACAACAAAATGGAGTGGTAGAACGTAAAAATCGATGTCTCGAAGAGATGGCTAGAACCATGCTCGAAGAGGCCGATATTCCCAAATATTTTTGGGCGGATGCCGTGAGTACCACAAGCTATGTTTTAAACAGAGCTATTATTAGACCAATACTCATGAAAACTCCCTATGAACTCTACAAGGGAAGGAAACCAAATCTTTCTTTCTCATCTTAGAGTTTTCGGTTGTAAATGTTTTATTCACAACAACGGAAAAGATAATTTGGGAAAGTTTGATACAAAGTCCGATGAAGGAATTTTTCTTGGCTACTCATCACGTAGCAAAGCATATAGAGTTTTTTAATAATCGAACCAAAACTGTTGAGGAATCACCTCATGTAGTATTTTGTGAAAATGATACTCGTTTGGCGAGAAAGGATTCTTGTGTTGATCTTGCAGATGCTTTAAAGAAAATCAATCTTCAAGACGAGGTACAAAAGGAGGATCCAAAGGAAGTTCAAGATGAAGTCATGGAACAACCTTCGGAAGAAGTACCACCACAAAAAGAAGAATCGATGATGCCTAAGGCTTGGAGGACGTCTAAAAATCATCCTCTTGACAAGGTAATTGGTAACATCGAGAAAGGGGTAAGTACACGAAACCTTCTTAAAGAATCCTATTCTTCACTCAAGAACGAAACACATAGAAATTAGACATCATTTTATAAGAGATCACGTTCTCAAGGGCGATGTCGAAATTGAATTTGTTGAAACCAAAAATCAATTGGCCGGCATCTTTACAAAGCCTTTAGAGAAAGAGTCCTTCTTCCGAATTCGTAGTGAACTCGGGATTCTTGACTCCACGTTGATCTAATTCATGCATTGCATTTTTATGTTTTAACGATTACTAACTTGAGCGTCGGAGGCGCCTAATTCTTTTTTGCAGGTATCGCCCCAAAGACAGGGGGAATTATCAGACACTGGTGCAGAATAATCGATTTCTCTAAAGTCAATAATCGATTATTCCCCATTTACATTTTATGTTTATTATGCTGGAAAATTGGCATAATCGATTATACAACACTACAATCGATTATCTAACAGTTTTGGCTTTGCAGGATTTTAGCTGTTACATACTAAAAATCGATTATCACATATCCCTAATCGATTATGCTGACATTTATTTTCAGGTTTTAAGTCACTGGATGACAATAATCGATTATTTAAAACAGTGTAATCGATTTTCCTATTCCATCTCGGATGTCCGTTACTACATTTCCTGAAATAATCGATTATCTCAACAACACAATCGATTATTCCCTGAGTCAGAAAATCACTGGGCACACTGTGTCAGAATAATCGATTACCATAATTCCATAATCGATTATCCTCAGTCAGTATTTCAAATTAGTTACCGTTTCTGACCGTTTGCCTCTTAAATTTTTGCAGATTTTTTAACTTTAATGCTATCCCATTCTTCACATTATAAATAGGTGCATTATATCTTCAATGTCTTCACTCAAACATCAATATTAGCTCCCAAATTCTCAAAAATCTCTCAAAACTCTTCAAAGGCTACTACTATTTATTCAAAATGACGGGCAAAACTTCCAAACGATCTCGTTCCGGCAAAAATGTTGCCTCCTCTTCCGTCACTCGTCCACTAGTTCATTGTTATAAAGATGGTTCTTATTTACGATTCAATAGTGAAGCCGAACTTATGCGCTTCATTGAAAAATTTGAAAATCGGCAAATTCTTCCTCCTCGATTTTCCACGGATCGTTTCCTTAATCAAAGCGCCCCTCCATCCACAGCAAATATGCTTATGCAAAGCTAACTCCTTGAATTCCTATATCTTCACACTCCTTACATTCACCCTCCTCTAATTCGGGCCTTCTATTCAAATCTCAAGAAGGACGAAGATGGTGGAATTGTCTCGAACGTCAATGGAAATTCCATTCTTCTATCTGAGGCAAATATTCACGCCCTCACTAAACTCCCGCGCAATGGGGAAGACATTTCTCACTATACTAGGGAAGAGGGCGCGTTATTTGATGAACAACTTCTCTTCACCCAAATTGGCATCGGTGAATTTATTGCAACTCCGGACCATCGTCGTCCAACCATCACAAACATGCTCCCCGAATATCGCCTAATTTTTTATTTCATCACTCGCGTTCTAAAATTGCGAAAATTCAATCACACAACTATCTCTCATGAGGATTCTAAACTCATGCATGCCATTATCACCGGGGCTCGCATCAATTGGTGCAAGTTCGTCATGACTCACTTATATGATGCAATTGGGGATGATAAGCCACTCCCCTATTCTTTTGTCGTTATGACCATTCTTGTTGCCTCCGGTATTGATACCTCCGTCGGCCCTCTCAAAAAGGCGACAAAACATTGGGAAATCCAAGAATCTTCATTTCCCAATATCGGTGAGCATCCTCCTCCTCCACCTCAAAGACGTCGTCATCCAGCCCCGTCCGATGCATCCCTCCAATCTATTTCCGAGCTAATTGCCGCCATGTCCACTTCCCTAAATCGTATTGATATGAATGTCAATCGATTGACTCACGAGCTCCATGAATATTTTGATCACGTCAATTATCCGTATGCCCAAATTTTCCTTCGGGAAGATGTATCGGATGTCGAGACGGAAGTCCATGATGATAATGAATAATGTTTTATCTCTGCTTTTCTAGTTTGCATAAAATTCTGTCTTTTATTTTCATGTATTTGCAATATTGTTCAATCAATAAAGAGTTAATAATTTCTTTTTGCTAATGTCAAAAGGGGAAAGATATGGGCTATGCACATTGGCATAAATTGAGGGGTAATTCATAACTTGAGGGGGAATTCGTTGCATATCTATATACTTGTCTTGGATCGTCATTATGAATTAATTAATATGCATATCCCGATATTGGTTTGCCATTATCAAAAAGGGGGAAATTGTTGAAACACGTTCTCAAGTCGCTAAACTAAACGTGTGTTCATATTTGTAGGTTTTGATAAATGACAAACCAATGTGAACGGAACATTGACGTATGCCGAAGTCCAAGCACAAGAGAAACAAAGATCAAGATTTAGTAAAGCAACAAAGTTATACATGAGTCATTCTATAATTGTGATCTTGATCCGACAATTGATTCAAGACTTGGCTTCTCTCGTAAAATCATTTTTATCAAACCATGCATCTTTATTTTAAAGCAAAATGATTTTCAAACATTTCATTTTAACCAAAATGAGTTTTAAACATGTCTTTCAAATCTGGACAAAGATAATCGATTATGTACTTTATGATAATCGATTATGTTAAGGCAGTGTACACCAGATTTTACAAAACTACAAAATAATCGATTATGTACCTTATGATAATCGATTATGTTAAGGCAGTGTACACCAGATTTTACAAAGCTGCAAGATAATCGATTATGTACCTTATGATAATCGATTATGTTAAGGCAGTGTTCACCAGATTTTTCAAAGCTACAAGATAATCGATTATGTGCCTTAGACTAATCGATTATGTTGAGACAGTAAGCATCAGATTTTTCAAAGTAGCAAAATAATCGAATATGGCTTTTCTGGTAATCGATTATATTAAAGACCGTTGCCAAAATATTTTCAAACGCTGAAAGATAATCGATTATATACAATCAGACAATCGATTATGTTAAGCATAAAATAGGGAATTGATTTTTGAACGTTGTCAGGTAATCGATTATACGATTTGGATAATCGATTATTCTGCTTATAATCTGGGATTGATTTTTGAACGTTGGCAGATAATCGATTATGCAGAATCAGATAATCGATTATCCTAGCACAAAATCAGCAATTTGTGATTGGCAATTAAGCAACGGTCTTGGGTGTTTTGAGCACTATAAATACAACTCAAAATCACTCTTCTAAGTACAACAACTGATCACATTCTTGCTAAAGCTTACATACTCTCTTTGCAATCATTTTATATTCATTTCATAAGTTTTTGAGAGCCAAACTCTTGACGAAATTATTGTGTTCTTGAGCGTATTGTTTTTACTCATATCTACTCTTTAAAGAGAGTCTTGTCTTGAGTGCTAAGTGTTTGTACACACTTGAAGGGATAGTCTAATCCCTTGTTGTAAGAAGAAAAAGTAGTTCCTTGGTTTGAAGTCTTGAGGTGCGGTATCCTCGAGCAGGTTGAAGTCTTGTAGAGTGTATATCTACGAGCAAGTGTAACGGTTTGTTAAGCACCCGTAAGCTTAACGAAGTTAGTGTAAAACTCGAGAGAGTCTCTCAGGGACTGGACTAACCACGTGTTGTGGTGAACCAGGATAAAATTCGGTGTGTTCTCTCCTTATCTCTTTAATTACTGCACTTACGTTATTCCTGCAATTTTTAGTTCCGCAAATTTACATTGTTTTTTATTAAAACGCTATTCACCCCTCCCCCCCTCTAGCGTTAAGCATATATTCTAACAAGTAAAACAAGTAATTCTAACCTATCATGCTGCACCAAATTCAGGTAAGACAATTTGAGCAAATAAAGCAATTAAAAACTTAGACATGCTTTCCAAAGCTAGCAACGGGCTTAATAGTGCGAGTAGTAAAACGGGAAGGAAAACATACTAGTAATTACTTAATGAAAATCGAATTTCCAACAATTAGCACAAGTACGCACTCGTCACCTCATGTACAAGGCATTTTAATTACCAAATATACCAAATCCTAAGGGGAATAGTCCCCCACACAAGGTTAGGCAAGCTACTTACCTTGAACAAGCTCAAATCAAACTGATACCACGTCTTTGCCACAAGTACTCGACTCCAAATAGCCCAAATCTATTCAATTCAATTGCATAACGTAAATAACACTTCAAGTAACTAATTTTATAACTATATTCAAAGCTAATATGCAAAATTAGATAAAATAACCAATACGCCCCTCGGACTCACGTCTCGGAATCGGATAAAATTTATATTTTCAAAATCCTCACACTCGCACGAGTCTATGCATAACAAGAATACTTCTCTTAATCTCAAGCTCTAATTACCCATTCTTCCCATGTTTTTCCACCACTAATTAGGTCTTTAATCACATAGAAACGAGTTATGAAGTCAAAAATATTACCTCCAAGTAATTTTCCTTGAATACCTCTTCAACCCTCTTCAAAAAGCTTCAAAATCGCCTAAAAATAGAGAAACCTAGGCGAAAAATTGCGGAATAGACCTTTTAAATTATTCTGCCCAGGCATTTAAATCTTTCTTTGCGAACGTGGTCAAAGCCTCGCGTTCGCGAAGCATAAAATGACTTTGACCAAAAATCCTCTTACGCGAACGCGTGGTTCCTTAGACTAACTCTTTGCGAACTTACTACCCCTCTCGCAAACACGATGAACAACTCGACCTCGAACCCAGCTGACCAATTTCCTCTACGCGAACGCGCTCTCTTTCATGTGAAACGCGATGCACGAACATCCAGATTTTCGCTAACGCAGAGGCTCCCTGATGAACGCGAATGCCAAAATCTCAGCCTTCTCCAGCTAACCCTTCGTGATCGCGGCTCCCCTCTCACTAACGCGAAGGTAAAATGTCTGCAACACTGAGCAGCATATTTATGCAACTCCAAACTTCATGAAATGATTCGATTGATCACCCAAAATTCACCTAAGGCTCACGGGACCTCAACCAAAGATATCAACATATCCCATAACCTCATTTAAACTTGTTCCCGCCTTCAAAACGCTCAAAACAACATTGAACACTAAATTCGCGTCGAATTCAAGCCTAAGAATTCCAAAATCTTCTAAATTACGTTTTTGATATAAAAAAATCCAACCAAACCACGTCCGAATAACCTGAAATTTTGCACACACAACCCAAATGACACAACAAAACTACTATAACTCTCGGAATTCCATTTCGAACCTCGAATCAAAATCGCACTATCGAACCGGAAACTTCAAAAATTCAACTTTCGGCATTTCAAGCATAAATTAGTTATAGACCTCCAAAACACAATCTGAATATGCCCCTAAGCCCGAAATCACCTAATACAGCTAACAGAACCATTGGATTTCCATTTCAATGCCATCTTCACAATGTACCGACTACTGCCAACTTTCCAACACTTAAGCTCTCATATAGGGACTAAGTGCTTCAAAATTCTCCGAAACTTAAAACGAACATCTCGGCAAGTTAAAATAGCAGAAATAAATACGGAAAAAGCAATTAATAGGGTATCGAGGCGTTAACATTTAAGACGGCCAGCCAGGTCGTCACACTCCATTTAACGTATACCTATTTTTTTAAAAACCTTTAACTTGCACCCGCTTTTTAAATAACTTCAGCCCATTTCTCCCCCTCCTTCGTTTTCTTCTTCTTCTTCTTCTTCTTCTTCTTCTTCTTCTTCTTCTTCTTCTTCTTCTTCTTCTTCTTCTTCTTCTTCTTCTTCTTTTCTTATGCTGCTTTTGGTGCTGCTATGGAACTTCAGTTGATTGGATGATTGCCATAAATATGTTTATCGAATTATTTAAAAATAAATTATAAATAATTACATAAATTAGTAGATAATAATTTATAGATATTTTTCACGTACGTAAGTTAGTAGACAATTATAATTCTCTTCTTTCAGGTTTATTATTTTCAAAATTTATGATTTAAATCTTATTGGCAATCTGATTATTTATCTAGTATGTTAGAAAGCTTTTTCAAAAACTTCGGCTTATATAGTGCTGAAGTTTTTACAAATGAATTAAATACTTCAGCTAAAGTTCGACAGTTACATTACAAAATAAAATTTTCGACAGTTACATTACAAAACAAAAACTTCAGCTCTAGAGATGAAGTTTGCCAGTTAAAAAATAAAAACTTACAGCTTTAGAGTTGAAGTTTGCCAGTTACAAAAACAAAAACTTCAGCTCTAGAGCTAAAGTTCGCCAGTTATAAAAATAAATACTTCAGCTTTAGAGCTGAAGTTCGCCAGTTGCAAAAACAAAAAACTTCAGCTCTAGAGCTGAAGTTCGCCAGTTACGAAAACAAAACATTAG
Organism: Nicotiana benthamiana; assembly: GCA_034376525.1. Lineage (NCBI taxonomy): Eukaryota > Viridiplantae > Streptophyta > Magnoliopsida > Solanales > Solanaceae > Nicotiana > Nicotiana benthamiana. The sequence continues at coordinate 64,160,624 of CM067331.1, read as the reverse complement.
CAATTAGCAAATAGAGAACAAAACTTCAGCTACTATGCTTAAGTTCAGCAATTACAAACAAAAATTTCAGCACACTTGCTACTTCAGGCTCTTCTACTAGAATGCTGAAGTTTTGCGTGATTGTCTTTGCTACTTCAGCCCCGTATGTTGAAGTTATGCGAAAAAGCGGGTACACTTACAACTATTTTTACAAAGTAGATATAAGTTAAAATGTGATACAAAAGTGGGTATAGATACCAATGCCCCCAAATGACCTGTAAGAAATTCAAGTTTTTTCTATGGGGCTTTATTTCTTGTTTTGTATTCCTTTTATTTCATTGACCTTTATGAGTATTATGTAAGAAATTGCTCTTGATAACTCGCCTTGGACGCGTGGATCATTATTATTAGTATTAAATAATTTTGGGTATATATTGGGTATGACCGATAGTCCGAACCGATAAAATACTATTGAATTATTGGGTTTTGGGGTAAATAATTAGATAACAATTTAATGTAATTTAATTATTGGGTTATCGGTTTGGGGTTCGGTTTGTCAATTTTATTAACAGTTTAATTGATAGCCCAATAAACTTTAACAAAATTATAATTTTTCTACTAAGTATATAAAGCCATCTTATGGTTTCATTCTCTCAATCCTCTCAGCATATACTCTTCATCTTCATACCTTAATCCTCAGGGTAAGTTTTAAATTTTTTTGAATTTCTCATCTTTAATTTTTCAGTTAAGATTTTTAGTTTTAAACTTCAAAGAATTAATTGTTCAGATTTTTAGTTTTTCTATTTGTTTATTTTGGTACACTAATCTTTCGTATTTACAAGATTATGATTTTATTATTTTTCTGTGAATTATACCTGCCCACGGTGAGATAGTTAGTAATATTAGATTGTTGAATGTCTTATTTCTTAGGCTGAATACATACGAATACACTTAAAGTTGGTACAATTTTTCATTTAAATACATGAACTCAAGGGTGTTCCTATTGAGCACTTATACTGTCCGAAACTTATTCCAATTGAGCACTTCTTGCTGAATTGGCACATAAAGTGAGTTTCACCCGATATAGGAGCGTGAAGATCCAAAAATTAGATTTTTTTTTTCCTTTTTTATTTTCTTCTTCTCTCTCAAAAATAAAACAAATTTGCCATGACATCGCTGGCCGGAGAGAAGCAATCCCACCCCCTTCTTTCTCTCGTGTAATACTAAGCGCATGACATCAGTCTATTTAGTAAAGACTTGAAACAAATACTTGCCAAATTCTTGCTTCACCGTATGCATTAAGAGTTAATAGAGAGGAAGAGTAATGGAGTAAAGCAGAAAAAAGAGCTGATGCTAAAGGCAAATGTCTACGGCATGAGATAATAAAAATATCATATCAATATCTTCATTCAAAGATAGGAGCTGTGTTCACACTATCAGAGGAGAAGCTTTTGGAGGGATTTGAGATTCTCGGGTTCAAGCAAGAAATTGTTGAAATCTTATTGCAGAGAACTGCGACTAAATGAAAGCCACTATTAATGGGGTCTTTAAAAGCTTGAAGGTTTAAAATGAGTTACTTGATTTGATGAAAGTTTGGGAAATTAATATTGGGATTGTCTTCGGGTCGTCATAAAGAATCTTTAGCTGAAGTTATTATAAATTTGGAGGAGTTTCTCTTCAAAATTTGGATTAAAATCGTGCTTAGAACAAGAACACGCATGAAAATAATGAAAAACACCAAGGCAATTGATTATTTTGTTTATTAAATAGATTTAACATAGTTTTTCCTATTTTTTTATTCAATATAATATATGTCCTTTTTTTTATTCGTCAGTAGCGAGTGATTGCACAAACTTTGTAAGTTTGGCTGATTGTCAAAGAAGTACTCAATTTGAATAACTTTCGAGTAGTATAAGTGCTCATAAGAACCCCCTTTAGTTCATGACTCTAAATGAAAAATCGTGTCAACTTTAAGTATCTCCATATATATTCAGCCTTTTTCTTACTCCTACTAACTTATAACCTTGAATTGAGATCTTGGGATTTCTAAAGTTGAAATTTAATTCATCTTTTATTAAGAGCAAAAGTTCAATTCATTTCTCTTAACAATATGATCACGATTTCTATAATAAAAATATAAATTTTTTTAGATACGTTTTATTTTTATAATCGAACCGATAAGAATCGATAACCGAGTAACCGACACCCAATAATTGATATCTTATTGGTTCAGTTATCGGTTTAACATATTTATAAACCAATAATTGATATTCCGAACCAATAATATTCACAACCGAGCCAAACCGATCGATGCTCACCCCTAGTATAAAGTGACATATGCGGGCAGAATTAAAACTCAAATTTAATATTTATACATATTTAATAAAAAAAACTAATATATGTATAAGATTTGAACTAAAACCATTAAATTTGCTCGACCAAGGGAAAAACACTGTATTTTCAAGTTATGTCTACATATTTTATATATCAATTAATGCTCGACGTGCTTACAATCAATGAATCTTTTTCTCATATTCCAATTGTTTAATTATGGATCTGATATCACATAGTGGACCAATAAAGCTGTGACCTGCTTGCTTTACTGCTAGTTGGCCAGTCCTTAGCAAAGATTATATTGCTTTATTTGTTTGCTCGTGAAGCAATGAAGCTCATTCACTTGTGAGTTGTGACCAACAAAGGTAGGCCTAGTAGATCTTACTTTGACTTGAGGTAAAAGTGACCAAAAGACACTAATAATTTTGGCTACAAATTTGATCCATTATATATCTAATGAAATTACACTTTGGTGACAACATCCATGATAATTGTGGACTGCAGTTTTGGATTACTCCAAACAAAAAAAAGGAATTTTGGAAATTATCAGGACGACAATATGTTTTTTGTGATAAAGAAAGAACAAGAAATAAGAAAAGAGTGGAAGTTGTAGGGGGTGAATCAAATGAATTAAAAGGGATTATCCAATACATGAAGTATACTATTATGAAATAATATAAAAGACAAGAACAATAACTCAAGAACAAGAGCAAATAGAGAGAAGAGTAGAGAGAGTTCTTCTTATTGATACTTAGAGAATGTTAGGAGTTATTTACAATGGTAGAGAGCACCTCTATTTATAGGGAGGAGGATGATTTATCTACCAAGAATAGAACTCTAGAATCTCTCTAATTAAAGACATTCACCTTAAATAGAAGTGTATTTATAACACTCCCCCTTGAATGTCTATTCAATGATGTGCCTCGTTAAAACCTTAAAACAAAACCCAATGGGAAAAATTAAAGTAAGGAAAAAGAGTACACATGTTTGAATATGCGCCTATTGGTTGCCTCGTTAAAAACCTCGCAAGGAAAACCCGGTGGGACAAAACCTTGTAAGGGAAAAAGAGTGCAACGCGCCTTAACTCCCCCTGATAAGAACATCAATTTATGTCCTTAAGTCTTCGCATCCCGATCTTGTGAACTAGCTTCTTGAAGGTTGACTTTGGTAGAGATTTTGTGAACAAATCAGCCATATTTTTGCTTGAACGAATCTGTTGAACATTGATATCACCATTCTTTTGAAGATCATGTGTGAAGAATAACTTTGGTGAAATATGCTTCATTCTATCTCCTTTTATGAATCCTCCCTTCAATTGAGCTATACATGATGCATTGTCTTCATACAAAGTTGTGGGTAGTTTATCACACTTCAAACCACATTTGTCTTGGATATGATGTATTATCGACCTTAACCACACACACTCCCGACTTGCTTCATGAATAGCAATTATCTCGGCATGATTAGATGAAGTAGCCACAACTGATTGCTTAGTCGATCGCCAAGATATGGCGTTTTCACCACAGGTAAACACATAACCCGTTTGAGATAGAGCCTTGTGTGGGTCGGACAAATATCCAGCATCAGCATAACCAACAAGATCCGGGCTGCAATTCTTGCCATAAAATAAGCCCATATCGGTAGTTCCCTTTAGGTACCGCAATATGTGTTTGATCCCATTCCAATGTCTCCTCGTAGGAGCCGAGCTAAATCTTGCTAAGACATTAACTGAAAAGGATATGTCAGGTCTTGTAGTATTTGCAAGATACATTAGTGCGCCAATTGCGCTAAGATATGGTACTTCAGGACCAAGTAGCTCTTCATTCCTTTCTTGTGGTCGGAATGGATCTTTGTTCACATCAAGTGATCGAACAACCATCGGTGTACTTAAAGGATGTGCTTCATCCATGTAAAACCGTTTCAGTACCTTTTCTGTATAGGTAGATTGATGAACAAAAATTCCGTTTGCCAAATATTCAATTTGCAAACCAAGACATAGTTTAGTCTTTCCGAGATCTTTCATCTCGAATTCATCCTTTAGATAATCAATTGCCTTTTGGAGTTCTTTAGGGGTTCCAATAAGGTTTATGTCATCAACATATACGGCAAGTACAACAAATTCCGATGTTGTTTTCTTTATAAAAACACACGGGCAAATGGCGTCATTTATATAGCCTTCTTTTAACAAGTACTCACTAAGACGATTATACCACATTCGTCCAGATTGCTTTAGACCATACAAGGATCTTTGCAATTTAATTGATAACATTTCCCGAGATTTTGAGTTGTGCGCGTTTGGCATCTTGAGTCCATCGGGAATTTTCATGTATATCTCATTAACAAGTGAGCCATAAAGATAGGCAGTAACTACATCCATTAAGTGCATGTCAAGCTTTTCATGGACAGCAAAACTTATGAGATAACGAAAGGTTATCGCATCCATTACAGGCGAATATGTCGCTTCATAATCGACACCAGGCCTTTGAGAAAAACCTTGTGCAACAAGGCGTGCTTTATATCTTTGTACCTCGTTTTTCTCATTTCTTTTGCGTACAAAGACCCATTTATAGCCGACAGGCTTAACACCATTAGGTGTTTCAACTATAGGGCCAAAAACTTCACGTTTTGCCAGCGAATTCAATTCTGATTGAATTGCTTCTTGCCACTTTGGCCAATCCTGTCTTTTTCGACATTCTTCAACAGATTGAGGTTCGAGATCCTCACATTCTTCCATAATGCTAGATGCTACATTATAAGCAAAGGCATTATCCACCACAATATCCACTCGATTAATATTTGCCTCAATATTAATTGGATTTAGGGATAGTTCCGTATTTTCCAGAGTCTCGGGCTCAATGGATTCTTCATGAACCTCAGAATTTGTTAAATCATGAGATTCTTTCGTGGTGTCATTTTGATCGTTCTTTTTCCTCTTTCTAGGATTTCGATCTTTGGAACCTAATGGTCTGCCACGCTTCAGGCGTGCATTCGACTCATTGGATATGACACTAGATGATTGTCCAACAGGGACATCAATACGGATTGGAACATTTTCCGCGGGAATGTGGGATTTCGTTATCCTTTTCAAGTCCGTAAATGCGTCAGGCATTTGATTTGCTATTCTTTGCAAATGGATAATCTTTTGTACCTCTCTTTCACAAATAGAGGTATGTGGATCAAGATGAGATAATGATGCATTTTTCCACAAAATTTTCCGTTTGGTTTCACCAACTTCTCCCCCTAATTTTGGGAAAAGTGTCTCATCAAATCGACAGTCTGCAAATCGTGCAGTAAACAAGTCGCCTGTCAATGTTTCGAGGTAGCGAATGATGGAGGGCGATTCAAACCCAACATATATTCCTAACCTTCTTTGCGGACCCATTTTGGTGCGGGATGGCGGTGCTATAGGCACATATACTGCGCATCCAAAAATTCTTAAATGGGATATATTGGGTTCATGACCCAAAACCAATTGCAACGGGGAATACTTGTGGTAATTCGTCGGTCTAAGACGAATTAGCATTGCTGCATGTAAGATGGCGTGACCCCATACCGAAGTGGGCAGCCTCGTTCTCATAAGTAATGGCCTTGCAATCAACTGCAGGCGTTTAATTAACGATTCTGCAAGACCGTTTTGAGTGTGAACATGAGCTACAGAATGTTCAACTTTTATCCCGATTGATAAGCAATAATCATTAAATGCTTGGGATGTAAACTCAGCAGCATTATCTAGTCTAATGGACTTGATTGGATTATCTGGAAATTGTGCTCGTAGTCGAATTATTTGTGCCATTAATTTCGCAAACGCAAGGTTGCGTGATGACAACAGGCACACATGAGACCATCTACAGGATGCGTCTATCAAGACCATGAAATACCTAAACGACCCACTAGGTGGGTGAATAGGTCCACAAATGTCCCCTTGTATACGTTCCAGAAACGTGGGTGACTCAGTCCCAACCTTTGTTGGTGATGGCCTGATAATCAACTTGCCTTGATAACACGAAGTGCAAGGATATTCATTATTCGAAAGAATTTTGGAATTCTTTAACGGATGCCCATAGGAGCTTTCTATAATCCGTCTCATCATGACCGATCCTGGGTGTCCCAATCGATCATGCCAAAGTACAAAGGTATTGGAATCAGTAACCCTTTGGTTTACTGTTGAATGTGCCTCAATTGCACTAATTCTTGTCCAATACAGGCCACAAGATAAAGACGGGAATTTCTCAATAACCCTCTTTTGGCCGGAGACATTCTTTATGATGACGAGATATTCAATATTATCTTCATCCATTGTCTCAATATGATAGCCATTCCGGCGTACATTTTTAAAACTCAACAAGTTTCTTTTAGACTTGGAGGAGAACATTGCATTCTCTATGATTAACGTCGTGCCCTTGGGCAGAGTTACAATTGCTCTTCCGGAGCCTTCAATCAATTTACTACTTCCAGAGATTGTAGTAACGTTTGCCTTACACATATTTAGTTGGGAGAAATACTTCCTTTCTTTGAGTATTGTATGTGTAGTACATGAATCAATTAGGCAAATACTTTTACAGTTGGATGTTGATCCAAGTTCGCTTTGTGAGATATCCATATTTGCTATCCCATAGTTTGACATACAAAAGAGATACAAGAACATAAGAATAAACAAGTTCAATTCTTTTGTGTCACATAATATTTTCAAAATCTGCTGCTAACAGTTGACTAACAAAATCAGATATGTTATCCATTACTTTGCAGTTTGAAAATTTCAGTTTAAACGTTTTCTTCAAACAATCGATTGTTACTTACAAACAATCGATTGTTGAACATTGACAATCGATTGTTAAACACACACACAATCGATTATTTGCTATTTTGAAAAACTTGCAGATCGTACTGTCTTAAGACAATCGATTGTTATGCATAGACAATCGATTGTTGGCTATTTTGAAAAATTCCAGACCACTGTTTCAAGACAATCGATTGTTATGCATAGACAATCGATTGTTGGCTATTTTGAAAAATTCCAGAACACTGTTTCAAGACAATCGATTGTTATGCATAGACAATCGATTGTTGGCTATTTTGAAAAATTCCAGAACACACTGTTTCAAGACAATCGATTGTTATGCATAGACAATCGATTGTGGATGATTTTTGAAAAATTCCAGATTACTGTCTTAACGACAATCGATTGTTAGACAAAGACAATCGATTGTGGATGATTTTTGAAAAATTCCAGATTACTGTCTCAACGACAATCGATTGTTAGACAAAGACAATCGATTGTTGATCAATTATTTTTCAGCTTTAATGCGAAAATATTAGATAATCGACTAGTTTTTCAGGCTAGTCGATTACCCCTTCTGAAAATAAAAATATTATTGATATTTCAGCATATTGAAGATATTCTAAAGAACTACTGCTAACATTGCATCATGAACTAACTAATACGAGCTAATACTAATGACTATTAGTTTATTCACTAACTAATACAAATAAGTAGAATAAAATCAAATAATTCCATCTTCTTTCATCACGGACCCATCGCCGATTAGGTGGTCTATTTTCCCTTCGGGTTGCTCAAAGAAGTCTGCCACATCCAGGTGGGTGATGTCCTCATTGTCGTCATAGACAAAATTTGTTTCAGGGCCTTTTCTCTTTCGAGATGCTTGATAAAGGTCAACCAAGTGTCTTGGTATACGGCAAGTCTTTGACCAGTGCCCTTTCCCACCGCAACGATAACATATAGTTTCTGAACCATTTGCCTTAGGATCTTCATGACCCCGTTTCTGCTTTCGGCGGTTATCTCTCCTTGGGGGTTGACGGACTTCTTTGGAATTTCTTCCTTGTCTACGTCCCTGGCTATGACCCCGTTTACGACCATGACCATGGTCCTTTTCATGTTTGGCATAATGAGAGTGCACCTTATCTGCTTCAGGCAGTGGTGTAGACCCAGTGGGTCGATTTTCATGATTTCTCATGAGCAGGTCATTATTTCGCTCAGCCACTAGTAGAAGAGAAATCAGTTCAGAGTACTTTGTAAAGCCTTTCTCTCTGTACTGTTGTTGCAGTACTATATTGGAGGCATGAAACGTTGTAAACGTTTTCTCAAGCATATCATAATCGGAGATATTATCCCCGCATAGCTTCAATTTAGAAGTAATTCTGAACATAGCAGAATTATATTCAGAAACGGACTTAAAGTCCTGGAGCCTCAGATGAGCCCAATCATATCGTGCTTGTGGCAGAGTGACCAACTTCAGGTTGTCATATCTCTCCTTTAAGCCGTTCCACAAGACGAGTGGATCCTTGACGGTGAGATATTCAATCTTCAAACCTTCATCAAGGTGGTGGCGCAAGAAAATCAAGGCCTTCACACATTCTTGGGTGGATGCTTTTTCTCTATCTTTGATGGTGTCTCCGAGACCCATAGCATCTAAGTGGATTTCAGCATCCAACACCCATGTCATATAGTTCTTGCCCGAAATTTCAAGGGCAACGAACTTTCTTTTTGTAATGTCAGACATAATCGAAAATTAAATTAGGAAGAGGGAAATACCTTAGATTTCTCGAGAATGGTTCTTGAGACGATAGAGTCTCGTGCTGATAACGTGTTATGAAATAATATAAAAGACAAGAACAATAACTCAAGAACAAGAGCAAATAGAGAGAAGAGTAGAGAGAGTTCTTCTTATTGATACTTAGAGAATGTTAGGAGTTATTTACAATGGTAGAGAGCACCTCTATTTATAGGGAGGAGGATGATTTATCTACCAAGAATAGAACTCTAGAATCTCTCTAATTAAAGACATTCACCTTAAATAGAAGTGTATTTATAACATATACCATGTTTCTATATGATTTACGGTTGTGAAGGAGCTAGATAGTTTTAAGGGGTATGCAATGACATTTCTTAGCTGTTAAAATACATTATTTATAAAAACTATTTCTTATATATATATATATATATATATATATATATATATATATATATATATATATATATATATATATATATATATATATATATATATATATATATATATATATATATATATATATATATATATATATATATATATATATGTATATATATATTATGTACTGAATCCCTCGACTTTTTTGTTTATTTATTTCTTTAAATTTTGACACCACTACTCGGTTGATTTCAAGATTAGAAAATGCGAATATAAGTCACATAACGACAATTTGACTAGTACTCCAAGGCTACGCTTAAGAAACAAAAGAATTAGTGGTCATTTGATATGAGGTATTAGAAAAAATAATGTAAGTATTAGTTTTAATATTACTAATCTCTTGTTTGATACCTTTTTGCAACATATTTGGTATTATCTTTATGTATAACTAATATATAGCAGACCATGATATTAGTAATGCAAGAGTTTTTAATAGTTGCATAAACATAGTTAAAGACATAATTGCCCCTCAAATCCCTCAAAAAGTATTCAAAATACTTTTTGCCATGTTTTGGAAGGTATTTCTATAAATAATCTTTTTGTTTTAAATAAATTATGAAATATTTTTAATATATCAAATCAAACGGTAAATAAAAAATAATCTTCGTATAATTAATATCAACTTAACTAATTTAACATTACTAATATTATCACTACTAATACACTAGATTCAACATTATTTGTGTAGCTACTGTCAAACGATTCCATAGTGAAAAAGAAGAAATCAAGATTGGTTTAGATGAAGAAAATTTTGAATAGTAGGTGGCTGGCGAGCTTTCTAGCTAGTGGAAAATTAGCTTGTCTATTAGTAATAGTAATTCAATGACCCCTATTTCCCCTGGTGGGAGAGTGTTTAAGTCTAATAGTATGTTTGGACAAGTTATAAAAATTAATTTATTTTAAAAAGTATTTTTTTAAAAGTATTTTTCTTAAAAGTATTTCTGATGAGAAATAATTTGTATTTGACTAATTAGTTTGAAAAGCACTTCTGAGCAACAATTAGTGTTTGGCCAAGCTCTAAAAAACTGTTTTTAAAAAAAGTACTTTTAGAGAGAAACTATTTTTGTTCTGCTTCTCCAAAACTGCTAATGCTTCTCCTCAAAAACACTTTTTTTACTTCCAAAAACTTAGCCAAACACCTTAATTTTTGACCAAAAATATCAAAAAAAATACTTTTGATCCAAAAAAGCTCGACCAAACAAGCTACAAGTCTGGGAAAGGGCATGGATTTAATAGCAGAATGAGCTTGACACTCAAAGCATAAAGCCAACGTGGGCATCTTATCTTAAAAAGTAAATAATGGATATTCAAGACATGGAATTGAAGAAGAAAGGGAGTGACAAAACTTTACTTGAAAGAGTGTCTTTGTTTGTCAATTTGGAGCATTACTTTTGGCAAAAATAGAGTCCTAAAACTTCTTCACTCTCAAGTGAAGTCACTTTGGGTTATAAGATATATATGCCATACAATGGAGTCTGAGAAAAATAATGTGTACACATATTTTTTTCCTATTTTATGAAGATATGGAGATTGTTTCTGATAAACCCTCGGCTCGATGCACAATAAAGTTTTGTGTCACATATACCGATAATATAAATATTTTTGACGCTATCATTATAATTCAATATTTTACAGTAGGCTAGTAAGTATTGTTACGAATTACTAATTATTAATATTATAGAATTTAACTCTAATTAACTTTTAAGTGATCTAATTCTCTAAGTATCCTTTATTATGCTGGTGTAAATATCCAATTGATTTGAGATATGCCACCTTATGTTCAAAGTGGTTGAGCAGCTTTCCCCCCAGCAATCTAGTTAGTTAGATAGAGGAAATGTGGCAAAAAAAACTTAAAACAACCTATTATCCTAATGTAGGCAAAGGATAAAGTTTGTGAATTTAAAATTCTATATAATATTTTTAAGTTACTTGGTTCTAAATTAATAATTTATCTATAATTAATAAATTTTTTAAGACGAAAATATAGTTTTGACCAAAGCATCTGAATTCGATCACACCTGTAAGTTATAATCTAGCTCTTATCTTCTGAATTACTGTACTAAATTATGTTTTGTAATTTAATTAAATTAATATGGGTTATAATAAATCACACCTTCTAGAGTACCAATAAAAATGATCCACATGCATGTGGTTGTTCCTCTTAACTGTGAAAAGGCAAGTCTGTCCTATTTTTACTATCAGACACCAAAGAAGTTAGATAGGAATAGAGAAGTTTTATTTTGTGTCTTATAACAATATTAGTTGTACGAAGTTTTCTTTATCTCACAAAATTGTAGATTCTAATTTTATATCTTTAGGTCCACGGAATTTTGGATTCATAAAATTATGAAACAAAAAGTTGCAGCATATAATTAATATAAATTGTATAAAACACAAAATATAATTTTTCTATAGGAATTCTAAACTACTAAACACTTGTTAGAATATACGCTTAACGCTAGAGGGGGGGTGAATAGCGTTTTAATAAAACTCAAGATAAATTTGCGCAATTAAAATTGCAGGAATAAAGTAAGTGCAGTAATTACAGTAATAAGAAGAGAACACACCGAACTTATACTGGTTCACCACAACGTGTGGTTAGTCCAGTCCCCGAGAGACTCTCTCGAGTTTTACACTAACTCCGTTAAGCTTACGGGTGCCTAACAAACCGTTACACTTGCTCGTAGATATACACTCTACAAGACTTCAACTTGCTCGAGGATACCTCACCTCAAGACTTCAAGTCAAGGAACTAAACTTTCCTTCTTACAACAAGGGATTAGAACTTCCCTTCAAGTGTATGCAAACACTTAGCACTCAAGACAAGACTATCTTATAGAGTAGATGTGAGTAAAATTGATACGCTCAAGAACACAACAACTTCGTCAAGAATTTGGCTCTCAAAAACTATGAAATGAATATAAAATGATTGATATGAGAGTATGTAAGCTTAGCAAGAATGTAATCAGTTGTTGTGCTTAAAAGAGTGATTTTGAGGTGTATTTATAGTCCTCAAAGTCACCAAGACCGTTGCTTAATTTCCAATCACTAATTGCTGATTTTGTGCTAGGATAATCGATTATCTGATTTGCATAATCGATTATCTGCAAATCGTTCAAAAATCATATGCAGATATTAAGCAGAATAATCGATTATTCAAATTGCATAATCGATTACCTGATAACGTTTAAAAATCAGACGCTGATTTTATGCTAGCATAATCGATTATTGCCTTGTGCATAATCGATTATCTTTCAGCGTTTAAAAATACTTTGGCAACAGTCTTAACATAATCGATTACCAAAAAGGCATAATCGATTATTTTGCTGTTTAGAAAATTCCGGTTATACACTGTCTTAACATAATCGATTATCAGAAAAGACATAATCGATTATTGTGCTGTTTTGTAAATTTCGGTTTACACTGTCTTAACATAATCGATTATCAAACAAGACGTAATCGATTATTTTGCTGTTTTGTAAATTCCGGTTTACACTGTCTTAACATAATCGATTATCAGCAAAACATAATCGATTATTTCTGTCCAGATTTGAAAGACATGTTTAAAAATCATTTGGCTAAAATGAGACTGTTTGAAAATCATTTTGTTTCAAATCAAAGATGCATGGTTTGATGAAAATGATTTTACGAGAGAAGCCAAGTCTTGAATCTATTATCGGATCAAGATCACAATATAAAACGACTCATGTATAAATTTGTTGCTCTACTTGATCTTGTTCTTTGTTTCTCTTGTGCTTGGACTTCGGCATATGTCAATGTTCCATGCGCGTCGGTTTGCCATTTATCAAAACCTACAAAGATGAACACACGTTTAGTTTTAGCGACTTGAGAACGTGTTTCAACAATTTCCCCCTTTTTGATAATGGCAAACCAATATCGGGATATGCATATTAAAAAAATTGATAATGACAATCCAAGACAAGTATATAAATATATGAGTTCCCCCTCAATTTATGAATTGCCCCTTAATTTATGCCAATATGTATTCGTGTGCATAGCCCTTATTCTTCCCCCTTTTGACATTAGCAAAAATTAATAAACTTTTATTGAGGAAAAAATATTGAAAATACATAATGAAGCAAGAAAAAGAGACAAAATAGTATTCAACCGATACAAAATTTTTTTATTCATTTTCAACATTAACATCCGCCTCGGCATCCGGCACTTCTTCCGGAAGGGCAACTTGGGCATATGGATAGTTGACGTGGTCAAAATATCCATGAAGCTCGTGGGATAATCAAGTGACATTTCTATCAATACGATACATAGATGTGGACAAAGAGGCAAGTTGCTCAGAAATGGTTTGGAGGGTAGCAACGGACGGAGCCTGAGGACGACGTCTTTGAGTTGGAGGAGGAGCTGGATGATCATCGATATTGGGAAATGAAGATTCTTGAATTTCCCAATGTTTTGTTGCCTTTTTGTTAGGACCGACGGAGGTGTCGATACCGGAGGCTTGAAAAATAGCAATTATGACAAAGGCATAGGGGAGTGGCTTATCGTCCCCAATTGCATCATACATGTGAGTCATGACGAACTTGCACCAATTGATGCGAGCCCCGGTGATAATTGCGTGCATGAGTTTTGAATCCTCATGAGAGAGAGTTGTATGATTGAATTTGCGCGGTTTGAGAACACGGGTTATGAAGTAAAAAATAATACGATATCCAGGGAGCATATGCGTGATGGTTGGACGACGCTGCTCCGGAAGTTTGAACAAATTCCCCGATCCCAATTTGGTGGAAAAGGAGTTGTTCATCAAATAAGGCTCCTTCTTCTCTAGTATAAAGTGAAATATCTTCCCCATTTCGTGGAAGTTTTGTGAGGAGTTGCATGTGTTCCTCATTTAAAAGAATTGGAACTCCATTGATGTTTGAAACAAGGTCACCATCTTCGTCCTTCTGTAGATTTGAATAGAAGGCACGAATTAGAGAAGGGTGAATGTAAGGAGATTGAAGATATAGGAAGTCAAGGAGTTGGCTTTGCATAAGAATATTTGCCATTGATGGGGGTGCGCTATCGCGAAGATATCGACTAGTTGAGAAGCGAGGCGGAAGGATTTCTCGACTCTCAAATTTTTCGAGGAATCGAAGGAGTTCGGGTTCAGTGTCGAAACGTAAGAAGGATCCGTCTTTATAGTAGTGGGAGAGTGGACGAGTGACGGAAGAGGAGGCAATTTGTTTGCCGGAACGAGCGCGTTTAGAGTGCTTGCTTGCCATTAGTATGAAGAAATAAGAGCTGTTGCAGAAATTTGAGGGCTTTTGAAGATTGTTTGAAGGTAAGAGTGAAGTTGAAGTGAGAAATTTGAAGAATGAAGACACCTATTTATAGAATTGAAGAAGTGGGGCATTTAATAGAGAAAAGCTGCAGATTTTGAGGTGTCAAACGGTCATGAACGGTAACAAAATTTGAATACTGACCGTTGGTAATCAATTACTGAACTTTGGTAATCGATTATTTCTGCACAGTGTGTTATACGGACTCGGGGAATAATCGATTGTGATTTGTATATAATCGATTATTTTTAGGCAGTGCGATGAAAAACCGAGACGGTAATAGAAAATTGATTATTCAGTTTACAACAATCGATTATTTTATTAACACTTGTAAAACTGAACTTCCAATAATCGATTAGTAATGCAGATAATCGATTATTAAATATGATTGCCAGATTCCTGCAAAATCAAAATGTTAGATAATCGATTCTAGTATTAGTATAATCGATTAGTTTATTTTTCCAGTAGAATAATAGGAAAACATAAAGGAGTAATAATCGATTATTGACTAAGGAATAATCGATTATTTATCACCAGTGCCCGAGAATTCCCCCTCTCTTTGGGGCGATACCTGCAAAAAAGAGTTAGGCGCCTCCGACGCTCAAGTTAGTAATTGTTGAAAAGAAAAATGCAATGCATGTATTAGATCATCGTGGAGTCAAGAATCCCGAGTACACTACGAATTCGGAAAAAGGACTCTTTCTCTAAAGGCTTTGTGAAGATGTCAGCCAATTGATATTTAGTTTCAACAAACTCAATTTCGACATCACCTTTGAGAACGTGATCTCTTATGAAGTGGTGCCTAATTTCTATGCGTTTCGTTCTTGAGTGAAGAACAGGGTTCTTCGTCAAGCTTATGGGGCTAGTATTATCACATCGAAGAGGGATATGATTGATACTAAGACCATAATCCGAGAGTTGTTATTTCATCCAAAGGATTTGAGCACAACAACTCCCCGCGGCTACATATTCAGCCTCGGTTGTGGATAACGCAACACTTACCTGTTTCTTGCTAAATCAAGAAACTAGAGAGCTACCGAGCAAATGGCAAGTGCCACTAGTGCTCTTGCGGTCCAATTTGCAACCCGCAAAATTGGAATCGGAATAGCAAACAAGTTGGC
Source organism: Nicotiana benthamiana (assembly GCA_034376525.1). Lineage (NCBI taxonomy): Eukaryota > Viridiplantae > Streptophyta > Magnoliopsida > Solanales > Solanaceae > Nicotiana > Nicotiana benthamiana. The sequence continues at coordinate 64,144,925 of CM067331.1, read as the reverse complement.
ATGAAGAACCTTTGGGGTACCATAGACCCACATTTATAGTTCAAACAAGATACTTCATTATCCGTTTTACCGCAATTAGGTGCGACTCCTTCAGACATGATTGATATCGAGCGCATAAACACACGCTAAACATGATGTCCGGTCTACTTGCAGTAAGATAAAGAAGGGATCCGATCATACCTCGATACTTCTTTGTGTCTACTTCCTTACCTTTCTCATCTTTGTCAAGATGGTCGGATGTACTCATTGGAGTGGCCATTGCTTTGGCGTTGCTCATTTCAAAACGATTTAGCAACTCCTTGCAATATTTAGATTGGCAAATGAAAGTTCCCTCTTTCATTTGTTTCACTTGCAACCCCAAGAAGAAGTTTAGCTCACCCATCATTGACATTTCGAATTCGCTAGTCATTAACTTAGAGAATTCCTCGCATAAAAAATCATTAGTTGCACCAAAAATAATATCATCGACATAAATTTGAACTAATAGAATGTCATTGTTTTTATTCTTGATAAACAGTGTAGTGTCAACTTTCCCCCTTTCGAACTCATTGTCCAAAAGAAATTTGCTCAAGCGCTCGTACCAAGCTCGAGGAGCTTGTTTAAGTCCATATAGCGCTTTCTTAAGCTTGAAGACATGATCGGGAGATTTAAAGTCTTCAAAACCCGGGGGTTGTTCAACGTACACTTCCTCTTGAATAAACCCATTGAGGAAGGCACTTTTGACATCCATTTGAAATAATTTGAAATTCATAGATGATGAGAAAGCAAGTAATAAACGAATGGCTTCTAGGCGTGCAACGGGTGCATAGGTTTTTTCATAATCAATTCCTTCTTCTTGATTATAACCCTTAGCAACTAGCCTAGCTTTGTTTCTAGTGATTATGCCATTTTCTTCTACTTTATTTCGAAAAACCCATTTCGTACCAATTATGGTGTGATTATCGGGTCTTGGCACCAATTCCCAAACATCATTACGTTTGAATTGGTTAAGCTCCTCTTGCATTGCCAAGGTCCAATGCTCATCCCCAATTGCTTCGGAAATGGTTGAGGGTTCGATTTGAGAAACAAAGGCCATATGTCCTACAGTGTCTTTAAGAAGGTTTCGAGTACTTACCCCTTTCTCGATGTTGCCAATTACCTTGTCGAGAGGATGGTCTTTAGACGTCCTCCAAGCCTTAGGCATTATCGATTCTTCTTCTTGTGGTGGTACTTCTTCCGAAAGTTGTTCCATGACTTCATCTTGAACTTCCTTTGGATTCTCCTTTTGCACCTCGTCTTGAAGATTGATTTTGTTTAAAGCATCTGCAAGACCAACACAAGAATCCTTTCTCGCCAAGCGAGCATCATTTTCGAAAAATACAACATGAGGAGATTCCTCAACAGTTTTGGTTCGATTATTGAAAACTCTATATGCTTTACTACGCGATGAATAGCCAAGAAAAATTCCTTCATCAGATTTCGCGTCGAATTTTCCCAAGTTATCTTTTCCGTTGTTGTGAATAAAACATTTACAACCGAAGACTCTAAGATGAGAAAGATTTGGTTTCCTTCCCTTATAGAGTTCATAGGGAGTTTTCATGAGTATCGGTCTTATGACAGCTCTGTTTAAAACATAGCTTGCGGTACTCACGGCATCCGCCCAAAACTTTTTGGAGATCTTAGCCTCATCGAGCATGGTTCTAGCCATCTCTTCGAGACATCGATTTTTACGTTCCACCACTCCATTTTGTTGTGGTGTATGTGGAGCCGAAAATGTATGTTCAATACCGAGTCCGTCACAAAAATTCGCGAAGAGATTGTGATCGAACTCTCCCCCATGATCACTTCTTATGGAAGTGATGGTTGTGCTCTTTTCATTTTGAACACGTTTAAGAAAACTTTTAAATGCTTGAAAGGCATCACTTTTATGAGCAAGAAATAACGTCCATGTGAATCTAGAGTAGTCATCAACAATTACAAAAGCATAAAGATTTCCACCAAGATTTTCAACACAAGATGGTCCAAAAAGATCCATGTGAAGAAGTTGTAAAGGTCTAGTGGTTGAAACAACATTTTTGGATTTAAAAGAGGCTTTTGTTTGTTTCCCTTTTTAACATGAATTACAAATAGAATCTTTTTCAAATTTCATGTTTGGAAGACCAATTACTAAATCTTGTGAAACTAGTTTGTTTAAAAGATTCATATTTACATGAGCTACTCTACGATGCCATAACCACATGTCGTCTTCTTTACTCAAAAGGCAATTCACAAAACTTGATGAAGAATTTTCAAGATCAACCATATAGATATTATCCATTCTAATACCACGAAGAATAACTTTAAAATCACTACGACGGATAACTAAGTTCTTCGGAGTCAAACAATACAAGATTTCCCTTGTCACATAATTGACTTATGCTCAAGAGGTTATGTTTAAGACCTTTAACTAGCAAAATATGCTTAATGGAGGAGGATTCGTCCTTTCCGACCGAGCCAATGCCGATAATCTTTCCTTTGTTATTGTCTCCAAAAATAACATTTCCTCCTTCCGTGGGTTTTAGTTGAAGGAATTTTGATGCATCCCGTCATATGTTTGGAGCATCCACTATCAAGGTACCAAAGTACACTTGATCCCTTCTAACACACCTACAAAACAAATTAATGAGATTTTGGTACCTAAGCCATTTTGGGTCCTTGTGTGTTAGGTGCAAAATAGTGGTGTGATTGACTTGCAGTGAAATGTCTATGTCTAGTGAAGCATGCGGGAGCAATATGTCCAATTTTATTGCAATGATGACAAATGACATTCGGATTGTGCATTCTTCTAGGATGATAATAATTTGGGGGTCTAAATTTATTCACTCTATTTTTAGGAATATAGTTTTGATGTAGTTTTCGAAAATCTTGTCTAGGTGGTCTATACATGCCAATATTTCTTCTAGCATTTGTTCTAGGATGAGTTGCAATTCTAGGATCAAAATTTCTAGGTTGAGTGTTGACATTTATTTTGTTTTGCCTAAGTTGAGTCTTAGGTGGTATAGGAATGGACTCAACTTTTTCTTTTGGCTCGTGTTTAAAGCCTATACCATGCTTAGTGGATTTCAAATTTACAAGCACTTCATTGAGATTTTTGTGTGAAGAATTGAATTTGTGCAAAGTGCTTCTAAGACTTTCTACTTCTTCCTTTAGAGATTTGCAAGAAGTACAATCCTTATTTGAGCTTCCGGGTTTATCGGCGCTTCTTTTTCCATAAAACTTGTTTTCCTCTTTTAATTTCTCATTTTCAAGAGTTAGTTTTTCAAAATCCTTTTCTTTTGAAGAAATTTGTTTTCTTAAATCTTTTATAGATTTAGAAGCGCTAATAAACTCTTTATACAACTCATCAAATGCATCTTGCATTTCTTCTAAAGTGAAATAGTTCTTAGAAGTAGTACATACCTCATTTTGAGTTTCTTCGTGTGCCATAAGACACAAGTTTGCGGTCTCGTTTCCTTCTCCATCACTTGATTCGTCTCCGGAGTCGCCTCCCCAAGAGATGTATGCTCTTTGTTTCTTGACGGGTTTCTTCTCCTTTTTGGTATTTGGACAATTTGATTTGATATGCCCGATTTCTCCGCATCCATAGCACTTTAATTGGTCTCCTTGTTGCTTACCTTTTCGTTCATACTTCTTTTGCATGAACTCTTGGAATTTCTTAATAACGAGTCCCAACTCGTTATCTTCGTCGCTTGAATCCTCATCATTCTGAGGTTGAGTCGTGCTTGTTTTAAGAGCGATTCTTCGTTTCCTTTGATCATCCAAAGGAGGGTTAAGAATAGTAGATTCATTGGTTTTGAGGTTACCTCTAAGCCCGTCGATTGTGACATTTGTAATGCCAATTGATTCTTGAATAGCGTCGGCTTTGGAGCGCCATTCCGGAGTGAGACTTCGAAGAATTTTACGGACAAGTTCCCTATCCGTGAAGGTCTTCTTAAGAGCATGAAGATCGTTAACGATTTTTGAAAATCATTCGAACATATCATCTATCATCTCGTTTTCCTTCGTATGAAAAAGTTCATATTCATGGGTTAGAAAATCTATTTTAGCTTCTCTTACCTGGTCCGTACCTTCGTAGGTGATTTCCAATTTATCCCACATTTGCTTGACCGTTGTGCAACACGATATTTTCCTATAATCATCGGGGTTTACAGCACAGTACATCATGTTGATGGCGTTAGCGTTGTTCTCCACCTTTCTGATATCGTCCGCATCGTATTCATCTTCGGATTTATGAACCATTTCATTTTCAACCTTTTTGGTTGGTATTTGCTCTCCATTCTTTATGATTTTCCACAGCATAAAATTGTTTGATTGGATTAATATTCTCATCCTCTCCTTCCAATAAGTGTAATTGGTGCCATCGAAGAGTGGTGGCCTTGTGAAGCATTGTCCTTCACCTAGTCCTGCATAAACGCTACGAGTAGAAGCCATGGATTGTTTCTCTCAAACTGTTAAGTCTTTCAGAGAGTTAGGCTCTGATACCACTTGTTAGAATATACGCTTAACGCTAGAGGGGGGGTGAATAGCATTTTAATAAAACTCAAGATAAATTTGCGCAATTAAAATTGCAGGAATAAAGTAAGTGCAGTAATTACAGTAATAAGGAGAGAACACACCGAACTTATACTGGTTCACCACAACGTATGGTTAGTCCAGTCCCCGAGAGACTCTCTCGAGTTTTACACTAACTCCGTTAAGCTTACGGGTGCCTAACAAACCGTTACACTTGCTCGTAGATATACACTCTACAAGACTTCAACTTGCTCGAGGATACCTCACCTCAAGACTTCAAGTCAAGGAACTAAACTTTCCTTCTTACAACAAGGGATTAGAACTTCCCTTCAAGTGTATGCAAACACTTAGCACTCAAGACAAGACTCTCTTATAGAGTAGATGTGAGTAAAATTGATACGCTCAAGAACACAACAACTTCGACAAGAATTTGGCTCTCAAAAACTATGAAATGAATATAAAATGATTGATATGAGAGTATGTAAGCTTAAGCAAGAATGTAATCAGTTGTTGTGCTTAAAAGAGTGATTTTGAGGTGTATTTATAGTCCTCAAAGTCACCAAGACCGTTGCTTAATTGCCAATCACTAATTGCTGATTTTGTGCTAGGATAATGGATTATCATTTGCATAATCGATTATCTGCAAATCGTTCAAAAATCATATGCTGATATTAAGCAGAATAATCGATTATTCAAATTGCATAATCGATTACCTGATAACGTTTAAAAACCAGACACTGATTTTATGCTAGCATAATCGATTATTGCCTTGTGCATAATCGATTATCTTTCAGCGTTTAAAAATACTTTGGCAACGGTCTTAACATAATCGATTACCAAAAAGGCATAATCGATTATTTTGCTGTTTAGAAAATTCCGGTTATACACTGTCTTAACATAATCAATTATCAGAAAAGACATAACCGATTATTGTGCTGTTTTGTAAATTTCGGTTTACACTGTCTTAACATAATCGATTATCAAACAAGACATAATCGATTATTTTGCTGTTTTGTAAATTCCGGTTTACACTGTCTTAACATAATCGATTATCAGCAAAACATAATCGATTATTGCTGTCCAGATTTGAAAGACATGTTTAAAAATCATTTTGGCTAAAATGAGACTGTTTGAAAATCATTTTGTTTTAAATCAAAGATGCATGGTTTGATGAAAATGATTTTACGAGAGAAGTCAAGTCTTGAATCTATTGTCGGATCAAGATGACAATATAAAACGACTCATGTATAACTTTGTTGCTCTACTTGATCTTGTTCTTTGTTTCTCTTGTGCTTGGACTTCGGCATATGTCAATGTTCCATGCGCGTCGGTTTGTCATTTATCAAAATCTACAAAGATGAACACACGTTTAGTTTTAACGACTTGAGAACGTGTTTCAATAACACTGACATGACAGCCATATAATTATGAGTTGTTCTACTCACTTGTGCTTAATCTCAGCATTAATTTGCTCAAAGTTGACCAGAAAATGAGATTTAATGCAGTCTTTTTCTCCTATCATTTTTGTCCCTCAAAGACATTATTTTTTCCTAGTGCTTAATCAATCTAGAAAACTTAAAACATCTCAAGAATTTGACTTTTAAAATCCGAGTTTCTTTAGCCAATCACAAGACATTTTGCCTCACACAATAATCATATAGTGCATGTATTTTGTATACTTCACAAGGCAAAAGTTAGGCATAAATAATGTGCTCGGACATGTTTGATCTAAAAAAATGTTTGTTTAATCTGGTTTAAGTAGAGAAGGAAACAGAAAATTGCTGTTACCTCGTAATTTATAACAACTTGCCCTAGCTATGTGCTACAACTTTGTTAAAGGGCAGTTCAATATATTAAATTTTTGTTATGTGTGAAGTTCGGAAAAGAATTAAACTACAAAGTTTTTTATCTGTAGTTTTACTTATTATTATATATTTTGCAAAAAATTATTTCTACGACTCAAATCTATAATCTTTTAATCACATAATATCAACTTTATTAATTACGCTAATACTTCCTTCGCGTTACAAATTTTGTTAGCGAAAAGGAAATCCCAAACAGACAATTTTACGGCTGCACAATTGTGCCACGGTTGCCGACTTATAAAACAGGCATAAAAGATGAACAACTTTCATTACCTACCTTCCTATAAAGTGATTAATATCCTTATATATAATTAGATATTAAACTTGTGATTAGTGATATGATCATAGCAGGCTGTAACCAAGACAGGCCGGCAATTTTCAATTTTGGATGAAACTAAAAATAGTCAGATTTACAAATGGTAATAAAAGATAATAAAATATTATTTAAAATTCAAAAATATTCTGGCATAATATACTAAAATTTGAAATTTTTATATATGAACTTCCAACATAGTATATTAGAACTTCGGTATACTATGACGGAGTTCGGATATATTTATATTGGAACTCCATCATAATATACTGGAGTTCCAGCATAGTATATTGGTCCAGCATAACACTAGAAGTTCATACACAAGTGCTCCAATCTCCAGTATATTATGCTTGAATTTCTATATTACAGTAAAATAATGACTATTTTTCAATGACATTGCAAACGTTCACTATTTTTCAATTTCCAATTCAAAAACTGACTAGCCCTTATCATTTTCGTTTCAAATTTGCACTATCAGCGAAAACAATACAGTAGACTATCGCTGTATAAGTCTATTTTTCAAGCTACCTTATAAGGATCACTAAAAAATTACATGTTATAGTAAGTTAACTTAACCTAATAAAAAATGATGTCTAAGTTATTATAACAATACAATGTAAATCTTTTATCATTATGTAAATAAATAAAGTAAGAGCTTTTTTTTTCTTCTTGCTAATAAGAGTAAGAGCTTGATTTATACTATATATACCGAATGACTAAGTGAAGCAACAGCAAAGGAAAGGAGCTGGCAGGACCTACAAGTCTTTGGAAAAATAGATCATAATTAGGAAATAAACCAGATGACCACAGAGTGGAATTTTTATTTATTTCTTCTATAGCTTAGAAGGAAAGTTTTGGAGTTCTCCGTATAACCTATAGGTTATGGGTTTGAGATATGAAAGCAGCCTACTAATAATTACGTTAGAAACGGATTTAATTAAATTTATAATTTTCGACGCGAATTAAAAATTTATATATAAAAATTCATTAAAATCGTAAAAAAAATGAATATGAAACCATAACTCAAAAATATAATCTATGAATTCAATACTAAAAATATTAAAAATTAAACTCATAAAATTTAAATTTTAAATTCATCTTAATATTACACTTCTTAAAATATAACCCTTTTCTGTAACCATTGTCTGAAGTTTGAGCATGATGCTATGGATTGCTGGTACAATACCAAACCAGAGACTGAGAATGAGCAAACTGAAGGGGGACTGAAAAAGAGACAAGAGCCTCGAAGGAAAAGATATCCTAAAAAGCAAGAATGGCATGTTAAGAATGCACAAGTTGCTGCTCCACAGGATATGATCTCAGAGGAAGCTGAACCTAACAGGCCACCTGCTACACTGGTGGTCAATACCAACCAGATGGTGCCTTCCCAGCATGAGAATCAACAGAACACTAACAGCTAGGTGAGGAGTCTAGATACTGACATTGAACAACTTTGCAGGGAGATTGATGAATGCAATAAGGGTAAGGCTGCTGTTGATGTGTTACACTCTGGTAGAAAAGGTCAACAGAGTGACCCAGGGCCCTCTTATGTCCTTAAATGATCTTAGTCACTTGGAATATAAGAGGGCTAAATCTAGCCCATAAGCAGAAAGAACTGAAAAAATTTCTTGCTGCTAATAAAGTTGATGTTATGGGATGTTTAGAAACAAGAGAAAAAGAACATAAAGCTAAGAAAATCCAAGACAGAATTTTAAAGGGTTGGAATGTTTATTGCAACCATACAAAGGCTGTGAATGGTAGAATATGGCTGATTTAGAAACCTCACATTCAGGTACAAATTTCTTTTGTAACTGATCAGATTATTCATTGCTACATAGAAGATTCCTTCAGCCATGTCAAGATGCATGCCAGCATCATCTATGCTCAAAATGATGCTAGCCTTAGAGAGCTTCTGTGGATAGATTTGAGGAGTATTCCTATTACCAGCCAGGATATCTGGTTATTGAGTGGTGACTTCAACAATGTTATAATTCCTGATGACAGATTTGGATCACCTATCACAGAAGCTGTAATTAAAGGATTTAAGACAGTTATAAATGACCGGCAGCTTTCTCCCCTCAGAGCTACCGGATGGCAGTTTACTTGGTCTAACAAACATGGTATTGCAACTAGGGTGTACAGCAAAATTGACTGGGCATTTGGTAACTTTCAATGGTTACAACAATATGGTCATGTAGAAGGTGATTTCATGAATCCCTCTGTGTCAGACCACTCCCCTATTCTCATCAAATGTGGAGGCTTTAAGCTGATACACCCAAAGCCATTCAGACTGCATACTCACATCATGGAATTTCCCCAGTTTCAATGCATTGTGCAGAATGCCTGGAGTCTAGAATACAATGGATCTCCCTTACAGCAGATCTGGAGGAAACTAAAATGCTTAAAGCAGCAACTAAAAGATTTAAATGCTTACATGGCAACATACAAGCAGAAACTGGTACGGGCTAGAGAATCACTGGACATCATCCAAAGTCAGCTGTAGACTTGTCTTTTATCACAGGTTCTTTTTGATGCAGTGAAAACAGCCCTACAAGACATTGCCTACTGGAGTTCTGTGGAGGAGCGAGTCATGAGACAGAAGTCCAAAGCATGTTGGATTACTTGTGGTGATGCCAATACCAAGTATTTTCATGCCCAGTGGAAGATCAGATCCTCCCAAATCAATATTTCTTCTATCTATACAGACACAGGACTAAAGCTAACAGAACCAGAAGATGTCGAACAAGAGTTCATTACTGTCTTTCAGTCACTGATGGGAGATTGTGAAAGAGAATTACCACTTGCTAACACTGCTATTATAAGGGAAGGTAAATGCTTATCAAGACTTCAACAAACATTGCTGATCCAAGAGATTACTATGGAGGAGATTGTTGAAGCTATCAAGGAGATGCCTAAGGACAAAGCACCTGGAGTGGATGGGTTTCCTGTTGAATTTCTTACCAAGCACTGGGACATAGTTAAGGAGGACATCTTTGCTGCTGTTAAGGAATTCTTCAATACTTGCAGATTACCTCCTATGCTCAATACTACTGCCATAGCTCTAATTCCCAAGGACAAAACACCAACAACTGTGAAGGACTACAGACCTATAGCCTGTTGCACCACACTGTACAAGATCATTTCCAAAGTCATCACCAGAAGGATGAAAGCTGTGATAGGTGACTTGGTAGGGCAAGCCCAATCTGCATTTATTGAGGGCAGAAGTATACTGGACAACATCATACTCAGTCATGAAATCTTCAAAGGCTATTCTAGGAAGGCTGTTTCCCCTAGATGTGTCTTGAAGGTGGATCTGAGGAAAGCATATGACACATTGGATTGGAGGTATCTTAAGCAAATGCTAGTTGACCTGGGATTTCCTGCTATCTTTGTGCAATGGGTAATGGAGTGTGTCAGAACTGTTTCTTACTCCCTCATGCTTAATGGTGGCCTCACAAAGCCTTTCAAAGCTAAAAGGGGTATTAGACAAGATGACTCTATGTCACCCTACCTATTTCTACTAGCTATGGTATACCTCAACAGGATACTGGGGACACTGCACAGAAATGGTGACTTCAATTTTCACCCAAAATGTAGGAAACTAAACTGTACACATGTTTGCTTTGCTGATGATCTGCTGATGTTTTGTTGAGCTGATCTGGTGTCTGTCCAAATAAGGGAAGCCTTCCTCAAGTTCTCTAATGCTACAGGATTGCAAGCAAATCTGTCAAAAAGTGCATTGTATATAGCTGGAGTTACACAGGATAACAAGGCTCAGATTCTGGAAGCTTTGGGATTCATTGAAGGAAAATTTCCTTTCAGATATCTGGGGATCCCCCTTGATTCCAAAAAACTATCTATTGGCCATTATCTACCAATTATTGAGAAGATCACAGCTAAAGTAACATGATGGTCTTCTAAGATGCTTTCCTATGCTGGAAGATGTCAGCTCATTAAATCAGTCATATTTGGCATTCAAACTTATTGGGCTCAAGTGTTTATCCTTCCTAAGAAAGTTTTGAAAGCCATTAAAACTATTTGCAGAACATTTCTTTGGACTGGGCGTGTGAAGCTGTTCAGAAAGTCATTAGTGGCTTGGGACAGTGTTTGTAGGCCTCTCTTTGCAGGTGGCCTAAATATTATAGATATGACTGTCTGGAATAAGGCTGCAATCAGCAAACACCTCTGGAACTTGGCTAAAAAGAAGGATTGCTTATGGATTAGATGGGTGCACAGCTACTACATCAAGCAGAGGGACTTAGAAACAATGCATTCACCCAAGACAGCTTCTTGGGTGGTAAAGAAGATACCGGATAGAAGGGATGACCTAATGGGAGCTCAACTAAGTCAAGGCAACCTCTTAAGCAGATTGCAAGGCTTCTGCAGACTGGATCAATTCCTTATTCACAAGTTATACCTGGCATTGACTCCTGCTTATAGTAAAGTTGCTTGGAAGAACCTGGTTTTACTTGCTCAAGCTCAACCAAGGTACAAATTTACAGTCTGATTAGCTGCCCAAGGAAGACTACCTACAGTTGACAGACTACAGAAGATTGGAATCCAAGTCCCTTGAAATTGTGTATTCTGTGATCAAAGCAGTGAGACGTTTAGCCACCTGTTCTTTGACTGGCCAGTCAATAAGAACTTGTGGTACAGACTGTGCTCCTGGCTGGGACACCATAGGAATGTGGGAAACTGGGAAACAGAAATGATGTGGGTGTGCAGCAAGGCCAGGAGTAGAGTGGCACTTAATAGTATTACAGCATGTGCCTTCATAAATATTGTGGCTCTTATCTGGAGAGAAAGAAACAACATCAGATTTAATAGGACAACTTTTGATGCATCTCTACTGTGCAGAGAAATAGCCTTATCAATTCATATCCGAGGCAGAAACTACAGGAAATGGCAAGCTGGACTGGACAAACTCAACAAATATCCTTAGCCTCTAGTTTACTAGGAAATCCTATATTATAATGTACTTAGAGCAAATTAGAATTTAGTATAGAAGAATGATGTAAATGAGTAGGAGTAGTCCAATCTCTTACTGAAATTCCAACTGTAAATATTTTTTGGGATATCAATGAATAGAAATATTAAACCAAAAAAAAATAACCTTTTCGAAGCCAACAAAAATATAAAATAATTTATGCATTGAGATGTCCTTTTTTAAATCACTTGAAGTGGTGGGGTTCCTCAATAGAAAGACAAAGGAAAAAATTAGTTATAAACAGTTGCTAAGGTCAGCTCAGCCATAGAGATGCTCAAATTAATGTCAACCGTTGGATTTAGGTTAGCGTAGTATTCTCAGTTAGGTACACGTGTTACTACCATCTTTCCCTTTACCTCTTCTTTTTATCTTTTGCTTCCATGCATGGTTTTCTCCTCCTAATTCCAAATATAGCATAGTAATTTCTAAAAATGAGAAACTGGAGAGAGACAGTAAACTTCTAGCTACTATAATATCTTTTAAATTTTCTTCTCTCCTTTTAGTAGCTTGTTTATCCACCAGCTTTTTCAGCTCTCTTTTCTTCCCTAGTAAATCTTGTTATTGATCAAAAATTCATTTTTTTGAGCTAAAAGTTCAGAATTCTGAAACCCCATTTCATATTTCAGCTTCTTATCTGTTTTATAAATTGGTTCTGTCCTTTCTTCGTTGACTCTATATCATTAGCTTGTTGGTTTAGTAGAATGGTATTCAGAGTTGAAGCATATTTTTGAGCTTGTGAGAAATACTAGTTATAAGTTTGGATTTTTTTCTAGACTTGATCCAATTCTTGTTTCTTGAATTTTCATTAAATTCAATGAAAAAAGATCAAGAACTGAAGTATATATGCAAATTTTGCAACGAAAGTTTCCCTAGTGGTAGATCCTTAGGGGGTCATATGAGGTCTCATTTGATCAATTCTTCCATTGATCAGACTAAAAAAAAGCTTCCAGTTATTGAATCAAGTTCTCCAATTGCTGATTATGGTCTAAGAGAAAATCCAAAAAAGACTTCAAAATTTGCTGAGTCAAGTGAAGATATTGATTTGGTTCCAAATCAGAATAAGGTATGTAAAGAATGTGGCAAAAGTTTCCAATCTTGGAAAGGATTATTTGGACATATGAAGTGTCATTCAGAGAAGATAATATCATCTTTGAACAGTACTTTAGAAGAAGATTCTTGGAAAAATAATGCTAATTATGCAGTTCAAAATCAGGTCATGGATGTTCAATCTGATACTGAAAAAGCAACTCCTAATAAGAAGAAGAGATCATCAAGAAAAATCAAAAGGTACATAACAACTACAACTTCCTCTACTGTAACTGAGATTGAACAAGAACAAGAGGAGGTGGCAATGAGTTTGATTATTCTATCAAGGGATTCAGGATATGGGGTTGGCCTAAATCTTTTTACTGATGAAAATGGGAGTAAGATCTCCAAATTTAAGGATGGTGAGAGGTCAAAGTCAAATGCTAGAGCTCTTAGGATTTCAAGAAATGGTTACAAAATGGACAAATCAGATGATGAGCAAAAGAAGATTAAAGAGGATAAAGAAAATAGATTTGAGGAGTCTGAAATTGAAGTTCAGTACAAATTAGTCAAAGAGAGCTATAGCAAGAAAAGAAACATTGAAATGAATGAGTGTGATATTAGTGTGGATAGCAACATAAAAAAACTAAGAGATCAAGATTCTCATTCTGAGAAAAAGATCAAATTTGAGTGTACTACTTGTAACAAGAGTTTTCACTCTTACCAAGCTCTTGGTGGTCATAGAGCAAGCCACAAAAGGACTAAAGAATGTGAAAAAATTACTATTGAGATTGAGCATATGCAAAATCTAGCTGCTGATGACCAGCTCACAAACACAAAGAATAGCAGCAATGACAGTACAATTGAGACAAGTTCTGTGTCCAAGAAACTAAAGGGGTATGAGTGTCCAATTTGCTTCAAGATTTTCCAATCAGGTCAAGCTTTAGGTGGTCATAAGAGATCTCATTTGATTGCTGAGGCCAAAAGCAACAATCAAGCTGTTATATTACAGAAAGCAACTCCAGAAATGAGAGACTTTTTGGATCTTAACTTGCCTGCTCCAGTTGAAGAAGAGAGCAGTAGTGAACATCTTGGGTTTCAAAAATGGTGGATAGGAAGCAGCCACAAACATGAGCAACTAGTGAGCCTAATTTCTAACTGACTCTGGTTCCACCGTTGGAATCCGCCACTAATGCTTGCATCAAGATAGGTTGCCTATAGCACACCCTTGAGGTGCGACCCTTCCCCAGATCCTGTGTGGATGCGGGATCTTTATATTCCGGGCTCAATATTTAAATTCATCGGTCTGACTAATCTGGATTAACGTCGAGCTACTGAAGGACGGACGTGAGACCTCGTTACTTCATTCTTAGAGTACGAACATGAGACCTCTCATTAAAGAGTGGAGGGATCTCATTCATCTCGTGGTTCACGCTGGGTTTCAATCTTTCATCCAAGGTTTACAAGTGTACAGATTCATTTAATTATTTACATAATTGAAATGTTCTATTCAGACTACAAGAGGGGTTGCTCTGATCGTAAGTAATCCCCACTTCCAACAGAGAGGTTCTGAGTTCGAGTCTCCCCAAGAGCAAGGTGGGGAGTTCTTGGAGGGAAGGATGCCGGGGGTCTATTTGGAAACAGTCTCTCTACCCAAGGGTAGGGTTAAGGTCTGCGTACACACTACCCTCCCCAGACCCCACTAAGTGAGATTATACTGGGTTGTTATTGTTGTTGTTGAAGTGTTCTATTCAGAGTAGTAACATTCTGCATTTTGCTCCTTGAGCCACTAGTCACTCTTTTACATTTGCTTAAGGAAATGAATCTTATTTCTAAACTTGATTTCTATTTTGGTTGATAGTTTAACACACTTTAGCTCCTAGTTGAGCTAGACTTGGTATGAAAAGTAATACTTTTCTGGTGTAGTTATATTTTTTTCTTGACATTGAAGGGAGATGAATTATGAGGTCTTGAAGATTGGGTTAAAGTATGAAGTCATGAATGAGAAAATGCATTTTTATGTAGCAAACAATTAAAGAAAGTGAGCTCAAAAGGTACCTACAATAAAACATGACAACACATCTCATTATATTTCTTTATCTTAATCCACACTAAATGAAAAGTCATCATACAACAGAGAAATGTAGACTCAGTAGACAGGACCACCAATACTGATTCTCACAAAAAGAGAAATAAAGAAAACACAAAAGAAGCTAACTCTTATTAGAGTCTACTTAGATTATAGAGCATGACGTGCAAGGCGGAGCTGACTAGTCTTTCGGCTCCGGGTTTGATCAAACAGTAGCTTTAATCCAAATATTGTATTTGTCTTACGAATTTCATTGAATAAATATAAATTATTAATTTAGAAATAATAACTAAAAGGACTAAAATTTCGAACTCAAATAACAACAGACGCAATAAATTTTCACAAATATGATCTTAAAAAAATAGCGTATTACCCCAATCCTGAAAGGACGAAGAGACTATTTGCCTGTCTAATTGATCCAAAGGTGGACTTCTTAATAAAACATTAAAAGAATCTCCTAATTCGTTTTCTAACAAGTTAATCCTAACACACAACTTTTCTGCAATACAATTTTCTAATTTTTTTAAGTACCTAATTTTCATAGCTTATGCGAAAACCAACTCGGGCGATAGCTACTTTCTCCTCATATGCATTATTTTGAGCAGAAGTCCAACTTTAATTTTTAAGTCCAGAACTTCATTATGCAAAATGATAACTTTACTATTGACTTTAAACTCTAAACTTAAATGATGCAAAATGATGATTTTTCCTTGTATAACAGTGTCGTGGGCCTTTCTAGACCAACTATTCATAACATCATTAAAAGGCCCAATAAGCTTGGAGGCATTAAATTGTAAAAATAGCATGGGCTAGTTAGTTTTTAGATCGGTCATTTAAAAATAATCAGTATTTGTCAAGTTATTGAAAAATAATCATTATTTTACTGCAGTAGAAATCGATCTAGCATAATATACTGGAGTTATGTGCACATGTGTATGAACTTCCAGCATATTATACTGGAACTCCAACACGAGGAAAGTTCCAGCATAATGTACTGGAGATTCGAGCACCTGTGTATGAACTTCCAGCATATTATACTGGACCGGTATACTTTGCTAGAACTCTAGCATATTATGTTGGAGTTTCAGTATACTTATGCCGGAACTCTAGTATAATATGTTGGAGTTTCAGTATACTTATATTGGTACTCCAGTATAATATACTGGAGTATTTTCCTTATTTTGAACAATATTTTTGTTCATATTTATCTTTACATAAAAAATAGCTAAATTTTGATTACTTTTGAAAATGTGACTATTTTTAAATAACCACCTATAAAAATGGATATTTTTAAATTTCTCCCCATTAAATTCAAGGGAGAATGACAAAAATAGGATATTTTGGTATCACTATTGATTTTTTGCAAATTTATTTAAAAACACATATCATACCTCTATCGATTGGTATAAATATTTGATGTGGGTAATTTTATTTTATTTTTTCTAAAATGTGCAATGGATCGTTTGGACTTCAATAAAATTATGTTAAAGGAGTAAAGTTACTGAGATCGCAACATATTGTTTTCTTGTTACTTGAAAGTTTTGGTATGGGAAAATGAAAAGAAATTTAAAAATAGTCAAATTTATAAGTAGTAATTAAAAAAAAATTATGATTCTAAAAGTAATTGAAATTTAGTCACTTTTTATGTAAAGATAAATTTGAATGAAAATATTATTTAAAATCCGGATAATATTCCGCATAATATACTGGAGTTTAGATTTTTATATATGAACTTCTAACATAATATATTGGAGTTTTAACCTAATATGCTTGAAGTTCATACACGTATGTTCCAATTTCCAAATATTATGCTGGAATTTTTCGTGTACTAGAGTTCCAATATAATATGCTGAAAGTTCATGCACAAGCGCACAAATTCCCAGTATATTATGTTGGAACTTTCGTGTTGCAGTAAAATAGTGACTATTTTCAATAACGATACAATTACTAGCTATTTTTCAATTATCAGTGCAAAAAACTAACTAGTCCATTTTATTTTGAGGTTTTGACACAGTTACCTACAAAAAATAAAACTATTTACCTTTGTCTACCCATTTTTTTCTACCCATAAACTAATTATATTTCCTACACATAGTAATTTTCATAAGGAATTTTTTCTTTATTCTCCAATTCTTTTTTATTTCTATGCTTCTTTTCTTCTTCTTTTTCTTTTTTTCTTTTCTACTTTTCTTTTTTCTCGTTTTCTTCCTTTTTTTTCTTTTTCTAATTTCATTTAATTTCTTTTTTATGTTCTTTTTCTCTTCATAATCTAATTTCATTTACTGTTTCACTATTTTTTATCATTCTTTTTTTATACAATAAAAAAATAAAATAATTACTATAGTAAATATTTGTTCACTTTTTTAATATAATTAGTACAATATAAATTTTATTTTATTTTTAAATCTCATTTTTAAATTCAATTATTAAACTGATATAATATATGTTGTCACTTGATCTAATATACTGAATATTACATTGACTACTGTTGAGCATCATAAATTACATAATCAGATTCTAAGAATCAATATGTGATTGTCATGAAAACCTTGATCTCCTTCCCTATAAATATCAATACAAACTCTACCATTACCAGTTATACAACCAGTTATAGAACAAGAAAACATAATCTACGACAACCAAATTTTCATATATACTAGTTAGAATAAAAATGATAATAAAATATTAGAAAATAGAACAAAAGTATAAGCAGCGAGAAAGACTTTCAGTACCATGTGATACTAATATGGTATACATGTATACTAGCAGAGCATATGATTTCTCTAGAATATTGCTACAACTATCTGCGACTATACTACTCTACCAAAACATTAAAAGACACAATAAATGTATGAGAAAATTACATATTCGTATTGCAAGTTAAATATTCGAAAAATAACTTGCTCATTTCGTATACTAAGAGGGTATATAGTTGTATGGGGTCGTTCCAACAATTGTCTATAACTATAAAAACTATTAATACACATAATTTATGTCCACCAGCACACAAAAATTCCAGCATTATTGCAACTCATGTTGATATAAATAATTTTATGATAGAATTCACTTAAAATGTAGCTAAAACAACCAAGAAAATGTTCAAACTACCATATGATACCAATATAGCATATAACTATACCAACATGGTATATAGTTTTACTAGTTAATTTCCGCCAACTATATGACTATACTACTATTACATAACACATATGCATAAATAGAAAGTTAAAAAAATAGAGTACCACATATTAATATAATAAGGTATTTCAAGATATTGTGCTATATTATTATTATTAAAAAAATCAACTATTATACCAATTAAATACAGCTAATACAACAAAAAAATAATCCAACTAGCATATAATACCGATATAGTATATATCTATGCTAATAGGGTATATAGTCATTTTATACTAAAATGGTATATTTGTACACTATTTGGGTATCCAATACAAATTCGTCTTCATCTCTAGTTCAACTATTTTCAACCCAAACCAACAAATTGACTAAAACTTTAGCTACAACCTCCAATCAACTTTCCGAACTAACCTATACAGAATCGCATCAAAACAATAAATTTTCAAAATACATAACCTCACAAATTTGTAGCAAACTGAAATCTTACAAAAAAAATTATCCTTTTTTATTAGATTTCCATTTTTTGCCTTTTTTCTGCTGGGGCAAATGATAAAGATAGGAGACAAAGGTAGATAGATCCTATACCTTGTTAAAAATTACAAGAATATTGGCAAAAGAAAAGAAAGAGAAAGAGAAGAGAAAATGATAAGAGACAAAAGCAAAAAGAAGAAAAAAATTAGCTTTAACAAAAATAAAATAGAAAGAAGAATTAACGAGAAATTACTTTTGATTGCATAAGTATATATTGTAATTATTTTCAAAATAGATAAAGACGAATAATTATTTTGAATAAAATAAGTATATAACATAATTTGCTCTTTTATTTTTATTTTCCCGCGGTAATGTGATACTGATCCATTATACCATGTCAATATTGATTTACAATTGTTGTCGTCAGATATAAAGTACTAAAAATAGTAAGATATTGGCTTTAATGCACAACTTGCTAATTTGGCAAGCTTTGAGGCTGATATTTTTATTTTTAGGAAATAAAAGTACTAGAATTTCTAGACTAATTCAATGCTAATAATTCTAAGTTAAGCAAATGGCAGTGAAGTTCTTACGCGTCAATACACACAATGACATTAGCACCTCTTTACTTATAATTCCTTTGGTCAAAATGTAAAAATTAATTTATTTTAAAAAGTATTCTTTCAAAAATATTTTTTTCAAAAATACTTTTGGTAAGAAGCAATTTCTGTTTGGCTAGTGGCAAGGGATTTCAATGTTGTCCTGTATGCAAATGACAGACAATCGTGTAATCAAGTGAAGCAAGCTGAGATCTTAGACTTCACTCAATGTATACTGGCTGGACTTTCTGAACTTCCCTGACAGGGGGAATATTTCACCTGGACAAACAAGCAAACATGCAGGGACAGAGTTTGTAGCAGACTGGACAGAATCTTTAGCAATTATGAATGGATGATTAATTGGAGTCATGTCCAAACTGTATATGGCTATCACTTAATCTCTGATCATAACCCTATGGTGATTACATTGGCTGAACCTATTAGGCAAAGGAAGACTCTTTCCAGATTTTTTAATGCATGGGCCAATCATTTCGACTTTCATCAACTGGTAAAGGAGAACTGGCATAGCACTACTCAGTGGTCTATGAAAGCTGTGTGGATCAATCTCAAGTCACTTAAACCAGCCTTAAAATCTTTAAACACTAGAGATTTTAAGAACATTACCCAGAGAATTGATTGTAGTAGACAGGAACTGAAGGACATCCAAAACCAAATGGTACTGGCTTATACTGATGAATTGCAACTTAAAGAGAAGGAGACAATACTGAAGCTGGAAAAGTGGTCATTGATTGAAGAAGGTATGCTACAACAGAAGTTCAGGGCAAAATGGATCCAACTGGGGGATTCAAACAACAAATATTTCTCTGCTGTCTTGAAGGAAAGGAATCAACACAAGAGTATTACTGAACTGGTTACAGCATGAGGATCCAAGATTACCAATCATATGCTATCAAAAAGGAGGTCAATGATTTTTATAAGTCCTTATTGGGTACAGCAGCTATCTCTCTCCCAGCTATAAATCGACTGTATATGACCAATGGCCCCATGCTAACACATCAACAGAAGAAAGATCTAGTTGCTGATATCACTGATTCTGAGATTCTGGAAGTCTGAAGGAAATTGGTGATGACAAAGCCCCGGGAATTGATAGATATAATATACTGTTCTTCAAGCAGACTTGGAGCATCACTAGCAAACAGATAATTGGTGCAGTCAAGAATTTTTTCCAGACCAACAGGATGTACAAACCAGTCAACTGTGCCTCCCTTACCCTGATACCTAAAGTTCCTAATCCAACAGTCAAAGACTTCAGACCAATAGCTTGCTGTTCAGTGTTATATAAACTGATTGCCAAGATATTAGCCAACAAAATGCAGAAAATCATGGCTAGCATCATCTGTGATGCTCAAGCAGGATTCATCCCAGGCAAAAAGATTACAGACAATGTTATATTGGCCCATGAATTAATCAAAAATTACTCTAGATCTCATGTAACTCCTAGATGCATGATCAAAATTGACCTGTAGAAGGCATATGATTCTGTCGAATGGATTTTCTTGCAACAGGTAATGGAGGCAATGGGATTTCCAGTCAGATTCACTAGTTGGATTATGGAATGTGTCCAAACATTCAGCTATACAGTGATGATTAATGGGGAAACAACTGAACCATTCAAAGCAGCTAAAGCCCTTAGACAAGGTGATCCAATCTCTCCATTTCTCTTTGCTATAGTAATGGAGTACCTAAGCAGATCTTTGGCTGAATTGAAGAAAGACCAAGATTATTCCATCTAGGCTGTAACAAACTGGGTATCACTCATATCAGCTTTGCTGATGACCTGCTGTTGTTTGCTAAAGGTGATAAACAATCTGTAATTGCCATGTTCAAGTACTTCTCTCAATTCACTGAAGTTCTGGGCTGAAAGCCAATCTGACAAAAAGTTCAGTTTACTTTGGAGGGGTAAATACTGAAGTCCAGCAACAAATTACTAACCATCTAGGCTATGTATATGGAGATTTGCCTTTCAAATATTTGGGCAAACCTTTATCTACAAAGAAGATGGCTCTGATCCAGTGGCAGCCACTGGTTGATAGAATCACTGCTAGGATCACATCTTGGACTGCCAGGAAATTATCCTATGCTGGAAGATTTCAGCTGGTCCAATCAGTGGTTTTTGGTATACAAGCTTACTGGGCTCAACTTTTCCTCATACCTTCAAAAATCCTAAAGCTTATTGAAGCAGTTTGTAGAAGTTATATATGGTCTGGGTCTGTGGGTATCACTAAGAAAGCATACATTGCCTGGGATAAAATGTGCCTGCCAAAGTCAGCTGGTGGGCTGAACCTCACAAACCTACTGTTGTGGAACAAAGCAGCCATTGCTAAGCTATGCTGGGACTTGGCTCACAAGAAAGATACAATGTGGGTCAGATGGATCCACACAATGTATATGAAACAATAGCAACTGGAGACCATGTCTATACCCAAACAAGCTAGTTGGATGGTTCGAAAGATAATTGCATCAAGTGGACTACTGCAGCAATATCAGAGTTTGCACAGGCCAGTGTGCTCTATTAGATTATTATATCTGCTTCAGATTGGTCAACTCCCTAGAGTTACATGGAAGAACTTAACTGCTCAAAACTATGCTAGGCCTAAGGCTGTTTTCAATATGTGGCTGGTGCTTCAGGATAGATTGCCAACCAGGGATAGGCTGCTACAGTGGAGTATGAATGTAGATAGCATCTGTGTGCTGTGCCAGCAAGCTCCGGAGACCAGAGATCACCTCTTCCATAGATGTTCCTTTGCTACTCAGCTAAGGCACCAGACACTGTCCTGGATTAAGGAAACTCACCCCAGTTTCCTGAATTGGGAACAGTTTGTTCAATGGACTATTGGTAATGCTAAAGGGAAATCGAGCCGGGCTCATATTTTCAAAATGGTTGTAGCAGAATTGTTCTATGCTCTGTGGTTAGAAAGAAAGGCGATGATCTTTGAAAATGTCTTCTGTACCAGTGATAAACTGCTTAGGACCATTGCTTATACTTGTAATATTAGAGGAACCCCCAAAATTAGGTTACAGCTTCAGCAATATCTTCTGTAAATAGGGGAATAGGTATAGCGATAGTTGATATAGCGTCAAGATATGATAGTCAGCTGTGTAGTAGCTGTACTATGGTTTTGTACTGAAATCTCTTTGGTGATTAATATAACCTTTAATTACCAAAAAAAAATTGTGTTTGGCTAATTAGCTTGAAAAGCATTACTGAGCAACAATTAGTATTTGGGCAAACTTTAAATAACTGCTTCTAAGTGTATTTTTTTTAAAAGTATTTCTCAAAAAAATATTTGTGGAGAGAAGCTACTTTTTTCTGCTTCTCCAAAATTGTTTCTGCTTCTTCTCAAAAATATTTTTTTTCCTTCTAGAAGCTTGGCCAAACACTTCAATTTTTGGTCAAAAATGCTTTTGACAAAAAAAAAATACTTTTGATAAAAACTAAGCTTGATTAAACAGGCTATGATTCTGCAATCTAGTACCACATCCTTTTTTTTTCCTGATTTACATTTTTACTACTCAAAAGTAAAAAAAGAAAAAAAAACGATCTTCGATGTTCGGTGTTTTACTCCCATATATTTAAAGATACTAGTTTTTGGATATATGCGTATCTCAATAAATATAACTTTTTAAAAATTTCGATAATATTATATTATGATATATATTTAAGTTATAAAATAAAAGTTAAAAAAAGTGTCAGTTCCTAAAAATAATTATTTATTAATTTTATTTAACTACTCACTAAAAAAATTTATTTCATAAAAATCCTCAATCATCTCAGCCAACTAACAGAAGACGTTCTTATCTTTTCTCATGAGCGAAATGCATATTCTTTTTTAATATATAGAAAATACATAAGAATTGTTTCCAACATATTAGAAATCACTTTGCAAAAGTAGAATTCAATTGTTACATTTTCATTAATTTATTTTTCTTCCCTTTTGAAGTGAGATCTTATATATTCACTATCTGAAGCACATGACGATGCATCCAGATATTGTCACTTTTGTTGGGCATATACTATTAATTATGCATTTGAATATAGTATATTTTAATAATTATTATGGTTACAAGTCTAAGTGGGAGATTGTTAGAATATATACTATCAACCATGGGTTTGGTTTAGATATAGTATTTATTATGAAATAATTGTTTATTCAGTTTTAATAAAGTTTTAAATAGATCATATAATAGTTTGTGTCCTTTGCTTATATAGTAGATGATTTAGTGTATAGAGTTTAGCTTATACACGGAAGATTAAATCATCGGTCCTTATAAGTATAAAGTTTGAGTTCACAATCTAATGATGGAATTGGACAAACCATCAGGAATGATTGTAGCACAAGATTAAATATAATTTATCTTGATTATGGAAATGGTTTAATTTCAGCTTCTTGTGCTAGTACATTTTGTATGTATTGAACGGACAACGTAGAGATAAGTATTTTATACTGACTTAATAAAATAAACTCTCTAGCTATTAAATGTACTTATATTAATCTTGATATAATTATTATTAGCTGTGTATAGTATTATTGTTTTGATTTATTAAAAGGCGAAATTCTTTCTTGGGTCAATATGACTGGTAAATTGGATAATAATAACGTACATTGGCGAAGTAATAGTTAGTTGATGGAATCCATGTCTCGGTTTAGAGATTGATGATACGCATATATGAAAGCTTATAAGTTTACATGTGTAATCCCGGCCGGTGAATTTTGTATCCGACACATGAAATAAGTTAAGCGAAAGTCTAAAGGAAATAATCAATAAATTAAATCATCAGTAATTTAATTTAATTAATTCGTATCTGAATCTTAACATGGGGAGTTAAATAAGATTTAATGGATGAATTTCGAAATTGAATAAGGAGTGCAATTATGAATTTTTAGTGGAATAATTCGTAATTAATTATGGTAGATATTAATTTTGAAAATTATAAACTAATTCCATAATTGGAAGCCTTGTTAATTAAATTATGTTGTGCCTACTGTGCCTAAATCATAGGAAATAAAGGAATCCTTTTTCTGGTGGAAAAGAAAACCCAACAGGTTTTGAAAAATGGTCTTAACCCTTAAAACTTGTGCTATAAATACATAAGGTTTTCCACCTAGAAGGAGTAGTTCGTGGTGCTTGAAATTTTCAGTGAAGTTTTCCTAGAAATTTCGCCCATACAGTAGAAGAGATATGTTCGAGGAATTTCGCCCATACAGATATTATTTGGATAACACAGTAGAAGACCGTGGAACGTTCGAGGATCACGATTGTGCGGGTGATGGAGATTCCTTTGAGAAGTTATGGAACTGAAGGCTCACGTGGTAGAAGAGATATGTTTACGCTTCAAGAGGTAACCCGTGAAATCTCGTTTATGCTAGTTGTCTAGATTATATGTGATTTTGATACTGGATTGCTTCCCATGTTTATTATAATTCATCAATTAGTATTAGAGCCCACTAACATCTAATTAGATAACTAAGTTTTTCATGAAACACGAAAATAGTATTTATGTGCGTTTTTTGAATTACATATATATGTGATTTTTTGAAAAATTGCACTACTGTTTTGTGAATTAACTATGCAAAATTTTTGGGTTATTCTTGTAATCATGAGATATCTTTTTCTTATTGATATTTGATTGAGATTATCTGAATTTTTTGGGGTAACCCCTAGAAAAACTCAAAACCTGTTTTTTGACTGAATAGCCGGTATTTTCGGAGGTCGGCGAACTTGACGGACTCCGATTGAGCTGAAATTTAGTGGGTCCATCAGAAATGACGTGGTGAGAAAAACTCATTGCTTGAGCAGTGAACCATGATATTTTTAGGCGTTTTGAGGTCGTTTGGACCGTGTTTTGGACATTTTTCTATTTTTTTGAAATTATTTCTTAATAATTTTAATTTCTTTTTAATTCAATGGTGGTGGGGGTGACTCCCCGTGGTCCCCATGATTAAATACTAGTCATATAATAGGTATACACATTGACTATTAGCAAATAGACATGTTGTATTAAATTCAATAATAATTGTGTAGGATTTTATTGACTAGATCTTACAAGGTATAATTGATATTGCGTGATGATATAATTATTTTGTAAGAAAGTAAAATTCTCTATTTGATATCCTGGATGACAAATGAATGGAGTGTTTGGCATATTTGTGCATAAAGCAAAATCTCATATTTAAGTTTATGTTTTCATGCCCTACGTGATTACTAGTTTGGATTTTCGATGAAGAATTTTGTTCTCTGATTGGAGGTTTTAATTAAGTGAAATATAACGGTCTTTTGTATAAATTGTATATTTTTAGTATAGCTTTTAAGCTATGGTCTGCCATAAAATAATTTTATGAGCTAAATATATATTCACTTGTAAATTGAAAATTTTATGAGTAATAAATCATTACCACTGAAGTGGTTTGTTTATTTGAACTCATGAAAAATACTTAGTAAATTTGTACATGTGAAATTATATCTATTCATGGATTGAACATTATGATTAATAAGTAGGAACCACAAAATGATCTATTTATTTGAGTCATTGAAATATGTTTAATATACCATGTGAAAATTATCCTTGAAAATCTACATTAATGGTGGAAGTTCTTAACTAGAAAAGAAGTTTATCTTTTGGTACTAGTGAAACTAACTCCACCCATGAGAAGAGATATTGGGGTTTTCATTGAATGAGAGAAAATATTATATCTCAGGTTCTTATGTGTTTAATAAAAGGATAATTTATTGCAACAGGAGATATTATATATCCTAGAAATAGGAAGAGCATAATATATGCATTGAACTCATAGTGTAATTGTAAGGAGAATGAAAATCAATATCATATTTATTTTAATTCATGAGACTACTTAAAACGGTTATTCTCCTAGTTTGGTTACGGGCTGGTGGTCATGAATTTGACGGACTTCGATTGACCTGAAACTTGTTAGTTCATCGAAAACGATCTAGTGAAAAAAATACGCTGCTATGCAGTGAAACATGTTATTTTTTAGCATTTTGAGGTCGTTTAGATGAGTTTTCGAGCAGTTTATTAGAATGAATTTGTTATAAATATGAAAAATTATTCTTTATAAATAGGTTATATTTGTGTTAAATCTGAAACATGTGATATATATGAAGAACGTAAATCACATGTATTTAATCCTAACTATGCCAAAAATAATTTATTCGAATTTGGTCCAGTTTTGGCGATCATGAATTTCACGATCTCCAAATGACCTGAAATTCAGTAGGACCATAGGAATGATCATTTAAGAAGAACTCACTGCTATGCAGTGAATTACATCGTATTTTGGCAATTCGGGATCGTTTAGATGAGTTTTTTGGAGATTTGACGGATTAAAATATGATTTGCATACGAAAAGTCATTCTTTCTATCATTTTATTTATGTCTAATCTGGAACATGATAACATGTTGATTTGACATGAATTGATATATGATTAAAAAAATACATGTCATATTTTAAATTCTTAAAAAATTCTTAAAATGATAATTTTCCAAATTTGGCCGCAACTTTTGGAGATTGTAACTTTCACGATCTTAGATTAATATGAAATTTGGTAGATTTATCAGAAACATTTCAATGACAATAATCACAGATATGCAGTGTAAAATATTGATTTTATTATTTTAAGACTGTTGAAATGGGATATTGAGAATTTTTTTTTAATTGTGGAACTTAATACTCAAAGAAAAGTTTGTGGTTGTGATAAAGTGATGGTAGGAATTAATCCCTATAGTATCTATTTTTTTATTTATAGTGAGATAGTAAATTTACGCGTTGACATTAGGTCTTACTCCATATCGGATAAATTTATTATGAACTCACTGGATATAGTTACTAGTTATTGATAACCTATGTTAGCTCTCCATCTGAGTTTAAGGGTTAAATTAATTTTGTAACTAAAATACAATCATGATTAAATGGAGATAGAATTACATTTATATGGTCTTTCACTATTAATTTCAAGTGAGTAATAAATTTACGCGTTGACTTTACGTCTTCCTCCATATCGGATAAATTTATTATAAGCTCACTAGGTGAATAGGAAATGATATCGTGTATTTACTCTCCATCTGAGTATACTTGTTGGACCAATGGAACTAGAGCTATTAAAAATGATGTTAACTTGACTTAAATTAACAGTATACTCTCCATCTGAGTTGGGTCTGTTTTAATTATTAGAGTGAATAGTCTGGCATTGCATATGTATGTAGCATGAGTGGTTTTTTTCCCATCGAAATTGCTATTCAAGATACATGACATATATGTGTAGTGTGTTTAAAATTTTTGTATTAAAAAGTTATATACAATTGATTGAAAATAATAGTATGCTCTCCATCTGAGTTGGTTCTATTTATTTTTGGATTGTATAATTCTTGCACTATGTAATATACTTTGCATGAATGATTATTTTCCCATCGAAATTTATTATTCCAGATGCATGTATGTATATAATATTGAATGCAGTCTGAATTTTACTATTCAGTGTTTTGACTTATTATGATCTATTTAATATTTTTATCTCAACTCCACAATGATTTTATGCAACTGATCATATTACTTGTTAAATTTTTTTTTTTTGTGATAAGACATTAATTTTAAGGACGAAATATATGTACTTTTGTTTGAAGGAATTTAATTTCGGTTTCTGAGCAAGATAAAAGATGGATATTTATTTTATTTTTTGAATAACTCTTGAGTTATTGAGCTTAATAAAATTTTATCTCTTGTGGTACATGAATGCATGACCTTGTTATTGTATATTGATGTCTCTCCTGAACAGAACAATATTAGTCTACCTCATAAGAGAATATGTTCTTCAAAATTGAGTAAAACTTATCTGTACACTTTTGTCTAAGTCATATTAATCTGGATATGATTTCAAGTTGGTCAAGGATGGACCTTAAGGTTCATTAAAAGTAGAGACACTATCAACTTGTGGATCCTATTTGGAAGGAAATTTTCCTTTTAAAAGGAAATAAAACTAGTGATAAGTTAGAATGTATCCTTTCTGATTTGTATGGTTAAATGAACATACTCGTAAGAGATAGATTTTGAGTATATTGTGACGTTCATAAATGATTACTCAAAATATTAATATATTTATTTGATGCACTGTAAGTCTTAATGAATTAAGTAATTTAAGATTTTTAAGACTTGAAGCGGAGAAGCATCAAAGAAATATATTCAGTTACTATAATTTAATTGTAGTGGCGAGTAAATCTCTAAAAAGTTCTTTTGTTACATATCAGAATAAGAGATTACATCTCGATTTACTACACTGTAAACTTCATAATATAGTGGTGTAGTAGGAAGAAGAAATAAGTCTCTTTCGGATATGGATTGACTAATGACGTGTTATTCAAATTTTCCTTATTTGTTTTTAGAATATTTCCTGAAAACTGCAAATTATATTCTGAATTTAGTTTCTTCTAAGTTAGTACCTGAGACATCTATAGAACTGTGGATTGAATGTAAGCTCGGTCTGTGACATGTTCAGGTATAGGATTGTCCCATATATGTGCTGAAAGGGAAAGCAGATATGTAAGTTGGAACTAAGAATGGATAGGTGCATGTTTATCGAATATCCAAGAAAACGAATGGAGCTTTATTTTATTGTCCTAAAGAAAATAAGGCAATTGTTAAAATAATTGTATTTTCTAGATAAGGATTGTTTAATAAAATATGTTCCTAGAAGTAAACAATTTTTACAGGAACTGGGCAAAGAAATAACTAGATGTTCAAGAACTTCAAAACCCACATGTCAGAATTGACGTTCTATTGCATTTAAATAGTGGGAGAACGTTAATAGACATGATATGCCTTTATCGAGTGGGAGTGATGTTTGAACATTAAACACTACAGTAAGAAGTTACAAATATTTCCATGTTGTGAGGTAATGAAGGTAATATTAGTAGTACTTCGTAGTAGTGGGAGAATGCTAAATAAAATCATAGTTCAGTGTACATTCTTGGGATAGTTTCGATAACAGGATTCCTGAAAAGTTTAATACCAAACTACATAGTTACGACAAAGCACTACTGGACAAATATTTCATCAGATATAACTTGGCAAGATTCTTTAACAAAACCTTATTTGGTGAAGACTTTTAATAGTCATGTAAAAGAATGCCTGAGAAAGTTGTAGATGCATGGTTATGAGTCTAAGTGGGAGATTGTTGGGGCATATACTATTAACCATGCATTTGGATATAATATATACTAATAATTATTATTGTTACAAGTCTAAGTGAAATTGTTGGGATATATACTTCTAACCATGGGTTTGTATTAGATATAGTATTTATTATGAAATAATTGCTTATTTAGTTTTAATAAAGTTTTAAATAGATCATATAATAGTCTGTGTCATTTGCTTATATAGTAGATGATTTAGTAGTATAGAGTTTAGCTTATACAGGGAAGATTAAATCATCGGTTCTTATAATTATAAAGTTTGAGTTCACAATCTAATGATGGAATTGGACAAACCATTAGGAATGATTGTAGCACAAGATTAAATATAATTTATCTTGATTATATGAATGGTTTAATTCCGACTTCTTGTCCTAGTACATTTTGTATGTATTGAACGGACCAGGTAGAGATAAGTATTTCATACTGACTTAATAAAATAAACTCTCTAGCCATTAAATGTACTTATACTCTTAATCTTGATATAATTATTATTAGATGTGTATAGTATTATTGTTTTTGATTTATTAAAGGGCAAGATTCTTTTGTGGGTCAATATGACTGGTAAATTAGATAATAATAACGTACATTGGCGAAGTAATAGTCAGTTGATGGAATCCATGTCTCTGTTTAGAGATTGATGATACACCTATATGAAAGCTTATAAGTTTACATGTGTAAACCCGGCCTGTGAATTTTGTATCCGACACATGAAATAAGTTAAGCG
Source organism: Nicotiana benthamiana (assembly GCA_034376525.1). Classification (NCBI taxonomy): domain Eukaryota; kingdom Viridiplantae; phylum Streptophyta; class Magnoliopsida; order Solanales; family Solanaceae; genus Nicotiana; species Nicotiana benthamiana. The sequence continues at coordinate 64,114,958 of CM067331.1, read as the reverse complement.
AAAGTCTAAAGGAAATAATCAATAAATTAAATCGTCAGTAATTTAATTTAATCGATTTGTATCTGAATCATAACATGGGGAGTTAAAATGAGATTTAATGGATGAATTTCGAAATTGAATAAAGAGTGCAATTATGAATTTTTAGGGGAATAATTCGTAATTAATTATGGTAGATATTAATTTTGAAAATTATAAATTAATTCCATAATAGTAAGCCTTGTTAATTAAATTATGTGGTTCCTACTGTGCCTAAATAATAGGAAATAAAGAAATTCTTTTTCTGGTGGAAAAGAAAACCCAACAGGTTTTGAAAAATGGTATTAACCCTTAAAACTTGCGCTATAAATACATAAGAGTTTCCACCTAGAAGGAGTAGTACATGGTGGATATTTTCAGCCAAGTTTTCCTAGAAATTTCGCCCACACGAAATTGCTAGTTCCGGTATTATTTGGGGTGACACAGTAGAAGACCGTGGAACGTTCGAGGATCACGATTGCGCGGGTGATGGAGATTCCATTGAGAAGTTATGGAACTGAAGGCTCACGTGGTAGAAGAGATATGTTCACGCTTCAAGAGATAACCCGTAAAATCTCATTTATGCTAGTTGTCTAGATTACATGTGATTTTGATACTGGAATTGCTTCCGCTGCTTATTATAATCCATCAACTTTATGGTAGGAAAAGACTAAGATTGTAACAAAATTATTTATAATTGATGGGTTTTAAAGAATTGTGTTAATAATATTCTAGAAGGAGTGAAATTATAAAATTCATATTAAAATCAAAATTAAATTTATGCTTTCAATTGCAACTCTCATGTATATGCAGTGTTTTCTTCTGTATCTGTAACAGTTTTTATTTTTGAGACTTTAAGAAGTAAGATAGTTTGATTCAAAAAGATTTTATGCTTTCAACTGCAAATCTCACATACATGTAGTGTTTTAGTTTTCTTCTGTGTCTATAATCAATTTTTATTTTGATTGATACTTTTTAAAAGTAAGATAGCTTGATATAAAAAAATATTCTGATTCTTTACATTTCTAAACATACTTTTTTTGTAATTATGTTAAACAGTTCAACCATATAAGATAAAACCATAATTGATTTTCAAGTCTTAAATATTAGGAATTGCAACAGAGTTCAAAAAGAAAATGATTTGATAAGAAAATAGTTATCCGATTTCAAGGTTATAAATATTAAGAAAATAATTAAATAAAATTTCTATTTAATGTGATATCCACTTTTAAAGAATAAATTTTTTAAATTAAAATTTTGTGTTGAGCTCGTGCATTTATAATAGAACATACAAATTACATCTACCTTTCACATATTTCCGTCAAATTCGAATATCTTCTATGCCAATTCGATTAAACTCTAATTTATTTTAAGTCTAAGCGCAAATTTGGATTGGCTTAAAAAAATAACTTTTCAGCATAAATAATTTTTAAGTCAAAAAAATAATAAGTTAGAATTGCGTAGCTTATTATTTTTAGCTTATTTTAAGTAATGTTTAACTTATTTTAAGTAATTTTTTGATTTTGTTAAATACTAAAAAAAACTAAAAAAACTTAATTTTTTGATTTTTTGCACGTTTATATTAGGTATAGGAGATTGAAACTTAAATGCATAGGACAACATGTAAATTTCATATATTTATAGTTCAAAATGGTATTAAAACTTTTATCTTATAGAATTATTCCAAATCTACTCTAGTCTAAAATAATTATTTTAAGTAACAAAAAAAGGAAATAAATAAGAACTTGGGAAGAAGCAATATTTTTCACTACAATCGTGTTCAATAAAGTCTCCAGCAAGAAATACAAATATGTTATATTACAAACTTTAAATAAGGAAGAACTTAATACACCAAATTTAGTTATTTTCGAATACCTAAATAGTAGGAAAATAATTAATTGTCTATTTCTAAATATTAGGTAAATAATAAAATAACTTTTACACAAGTCTATTTTAAAAAGGTAAAAAAGACGAATAATATTTTGTAAATGGCCTTTATATTTTTAGTATAGTATAAATATTTATTTCAATTTTTTACTAGAATAATGAGGAGTCAAATATGATTGTCAATAGGAAATGAATGAGTATATAGTTTTTTTCTTCGAGTAATTGTTAGGAATTTGTCCCGATTTTCTTATCTTATTAAAATTTATTCTTTCACTTGAAGGAAGGATAGAATATTAATCATAATTATTTTATTTTTCCTAAAAGAAAGTATAGATTCTCTTTTATATTTAACATATCTTTTTCTCGTAGGAAAATGTTTAAAAATTGTACGGTGCGCCATATTTGGTCACCCTCATTTAACATATACCCATTTTTTTAAAAAGTTTTAACTTGTACCCACTTTTCAAATAACTTCAGCCCCATTTCTCATCATCCTTCTACTCCTTCGTCTCCTTTCTCATCCTCCTTCTCCTTCATCTTCTTCTCCTTCTTCTCATCCTTGTTCTTATCCTCCTCCCCCCTCCCCCCCCTCTTCCTCATCTCCTCCTCATTCTTATCCCTTTACTGCTGTTGGTGCTGCTATAAAACTTCAGTTCATGGGATGATTGACATAAGTAGGTTTATCAGATTATATAAAAATAAATTATAAATAATTATGTAATTTAGTAGACAATAATTTGTAAATATTTTTACATATGAGAAGTTTAAGGTCACACATAGTGATTCTTTTCATGATAATTCTACTATTTTCACGTGTATTATCTTATAAATTTATGATTTAGATACGGTTTATAATCTAATTCTTTCGTCTCCTTTCTCATCCTCCTCCTCCTCCTCCTCCTCCTCCTCCTCCTCTTCTTCTTCGTCGTCGTCAGTCTTCTTCTTCTTCTTTCCCTCCTCCTCTTTCCTCCTCCTCCTCCCCCTCCTCCTCATTCTTCTTCTTCTTCTTCTTCTTTTTCTTTTGTTATTGGTGTTGCTCCGAAACTTCAGTTCATGGGATGATTGCCATAAGTATGTTTATTAGATTATTTAAAATAAATTATAAATAATTACTTAATTTAGTAGACAATAATTTATGAATATTTCCACGTACGAAAAGTTTAAGGTCACACTTAGTGATTCTTTTCATGATAATTCTATTTTTTACGTTTATTGTTTCATAAATTTATGATTTAGATACTGTTGGCAATCTGATTATTTTATAATAGCAATACACTATGAAAGAATAAGGTGATTATTTATCTAGTATATTAGAAAGCTTTTTCAATAACTTCAGCTTATTTAATGCTGAAGTTTTTACAAATAAACTAAATAACTTTACCATCTTCTGCTGAAGTTTTTGAAAAAACTTTATGACAAAACTAATGAATCCAGAACAAAAAAATTTCAACTTATTTAGTGCTGAAGTTTTTACAAATGAACTAAATAATTTCAGTATCTTCTGCTGAAATTTTTGAAAAAGTTTTATAACAAAACTAATGAATCTAGGACAAAAAAAAACTTCAGCTTATTTAGTGTTGAAGTATTTACAAATGAACTAAATAACTTCAGCAACTTCTGCTGAAGTTTTTGAAAAAATTTTATGACAAAACTAATGAATCCAGGACAAAAAATTTCAGCTTATTTAATGCTGAAGTTTGTACAAATGAATTCTGTTCTTTTCACATTTATTATTTTATAAATTTATGATTTAGATACGGTTTGTAATATGATTCTTTCATCTCCTTTCTCATCCCCATCCTCCTTCTCCTCTTCTTCTTCTTTTTCTCCTCCTCCTCCTCCTTATCATCATCATCGTCATCGTCATCATCCTCCTCCTCCTTCTTCTTCTTCTTCTGCTGCTGTTGCTGCTGTTGGTGCTGCTATTGGTGCTGCTATGAAACTTCACTTCATGGGATGATCTCCATAAGTATGTTTATTAGATTATTTAAAAATAAATTATAAATAATTATTTAATTTAGTAGACAATAATTTATGAATATTTCCACCTACGAAAAGTTTAAGGCCACACTTAGTGATTCTTTTCAAGATAATTATGTTATTTTCACGTTTATTGTTTCATAAATTTATGATATTGATACTATTGGCAATCTGATTATTTTATAGTAGTAATACACTATGAAAAAAATAAGGTGATTATTTATCTAGTATATTAGAAAGTTTTTTCAATAACTTCAGCTTATTTATTCTGAAATTTTTACAAATGAATGAAATAACTTCATCATCTTCTGCTGAAGTTTTTGAAAAAGCTTTATGACAAAACTAATGAATCCAGAACAAAAAAACTTCAACTTATTTAGTGCTGAAGTTTTTACAAATGAACTAAATAACTTCAACATCTTCAGCTGAAGTTTTTGAAAAAGTTTTATAATTAAACTAATGAATCCAGGACAAAAAAAAACTTCAGCTTATTTAGCGGTGAAATTTTTACAAATGAACTAAATAACTTCAGCAACTTCTGCTGAAGTTTTTGAAAAAGCTTTATGACAAAACTAATGAATCCAGGACAAAAAATTTCAGCTTATTTAATGCTGAAGTTTTTACAAATGAATTAAATAACTTCAGCATCTTCGGCAGAAGTTTTTGAAAAAGCTTCTTGACAAAACTAATGAATGGAGGACAAAAAAACTTCAACTTATTTAGTGCTGATGTTTTTATAAATGAACTGAATAACTTCAGAATCTTCTGCTGAAGTTCGTATTGCCTTTGCTACTTCAGGCCCGTCTACTAGAATGCTGAAATTTTTGTGTGATTACCTTTGCTACTTCAGTCTTGTATGCTGAAGTTACGGAAAAACTGGGGTCGTTTGCATTTTTTTTTAAAACATGCACAAATTAAAACGTGACCCAAAAAACGGGTATAGATTCAAATATTGTGGACCTCTATAAATTGAGGGCCCCTCCTTCATACATAACACAATAGAATCTACAATGTAGTAATTACGAAAGTTTTATTTAGGGAGAATTATTCTCTCATAAGTTGGTTTCTATTTTATATATATATATATATATATATATATATATATATATATATATAGGTCACTTAATCGAACTATATTAATTATATGCTTATTTAGTATATTTTCTTTTTTGTCTAATTTATCGTCACCAAAGTTATTTTATTAACTTCTACATAACATCTCGATCCCCACATTAATATAGTACCTTAGAAAACCATTTTGAAAGGGTTAATTTTCTTGAACTTCTTAAGGGATACTCTAGTACTAAATCACTTCTAGAATCGAGTATATTAAATAGTTTCAGCATATTTACTGATATAGGTCAAAACTCAATTCTCCAGCACTTCGAAAAATGCAAAAGGTTCAAAATATCATAAATTATTGGAAAAGGTTTAAAAATATCTTTTATCTATCTATTGAGTTAAAAATATCCAGCTATTCTTTTTTTTTATTCACTTATACCCTTTAACTGTTAGGTCAATGCTAAATTAAAAAATTATTATTATTCTTTTTGTAAAACTTAAAAAATATTTTTGATTTTTAAAATAATGCTCTAACAATCCACTGATTTAGTAAAGTCTTCTTAGTATTTGTTTTTCAGTTTTTACATACAAAAAAAAATCATTTTTTCAAAGCATTTTTTTTTTGTAAAAACTGAAAAAAATGTTTTTAATAAAATGTTTCGTGTATTTAAAATTTTAAAAATATTTTCAACCAAATATTTTCATTTTTGAAATTTCTTTTTCCAGTTTTTAAAGCATTTCGTTTTATTTCGTTTTTCAGCTTTTTTTTTAAAGAAAAAATATTTTCGTTTTTTAAAAAGAACTGAAAGAATGAAAAGAAAAAATTCAGAACCGAAAACATTTTGTTGAAAATATTTTTTCAAGTTTTAAAAAATGAAAAATATTTTATCGAAAACATTTTTCTTTCTATTTTTACGGGGGAAAAAATCAGTTTTACAAAAATAATTCTTTAAAAACTGAAAAGAAAGTATTTTTTTGTAAAAACTGAAAAGAATAATAATAATAATTTACTAAATTAGTGGGCTACTTGTGTATTAGATTAAACAAACGAAAATATTTTGTAAAATATATATTTTCTTATTTTACAAAAAAATTAACAATTATATTTTAATTTAACAGTGATCTAATGGTCAAAGGGCATAAGTGAACCAAAAAGGTGGATAAACGAATATTTTTAGCCTAATAAGTGTATGCAATGTATTTTTAAATCATTTCTAATCTTTTCTATATCTTCTTAATATTATTAAAAGCCAAAAAAAAAAGGCACCACATTAATTTAAGTTGTAGCCTAGAAAAAGCCACATCGTATAATTAGTTAATAATAAAGAATTATTTATTTTAAATTAACAAAAAAATTAAATATTCAAACATGGGTGAGGGTTGGTTTAGGTTAGTAATTTTTTTATTTCATTTTTTAAAATATTTTTTTTCAAAAAAAAGTGTAATTATTCATTAAAATTCAAATAATATTAATAAGAAAAATATAATAAAATTTAAAAAAAAATGATAAAAAAGTTAACTACTCAAACATGGGTAATATAATAAAACAAACCGCGTAACAAAAAAGTTATTCGATGACAATATGAGTCCCTTTAATTTAATCTAGATATTGTTCATTAAATTCAAACAGTACTATTAAGAACAATAAAATAAAATTTAAAATAATTTTTTTTAAGAGTAATAAAATATATATCTTTTATTATATTATAAAAAATAACAAAAAAATATTAAATAAAGTAATATGCTAATAAAAATTTCTATTAACAATGTAATACTATTAAAAACTGGGTGATATAATAAAAAATACATAACAAAGAAGCGATTAGATGCCTCTATAAGTCACTGGAGACTTTATTCATTAAATTAGAAAATATTATGAAGAACAACAAAATAAAATTGAATATAAAAAAATATTTCAATGGTAGTAAATTATATATCTTCTCTTATATTACAAAAAGAAAGCGAGCAAAAAAATTTACTAATAAAAAAATTCTATTAATAATATAATAATATTACACATTGGATAATATAATAAAAAATATATAGAACGAAAAAGTTATTCAATGACTATATAAGTATCTTTAATATAATAAAAAATTTATTATTGGGTATATCGTATCGACAAATAAGATAATAAATTAAAATTTATTAAAAGCAATACAATTTAATATGTTCAAAAAACCCGATCACAGTTTAATTAATTAATAGTATTTTTAATATTACTACTAGTAAAATTTTTTTTAGAAGAAATTTTGTTTATTTCAACTATTTGGCAAATTTACATCATATGTTCTTTTGGACTCTAGAGCAGATATCAAAAGTACAATCAATTAGAAACTCTACAACTGTTATTGTTAAGCTAATATCCTATCACAGACTGAGTGTTATTACAATTGTGAAAATTCACACGAAGGATAACAATTAATATTTTGCAAAATGGATGATCATTTAGGTAGCTTTATTCCAGTAAAGTGCACTTGAAATGTAATCTCCTTTGCTCGATCTTTGGCGTCTCTGCTCGATTGTTGAAACCTTCTGTTGTTCCTTTCCATCCAGATGTTGTACACTACTGCTGCAAACACCACACCTAGAATGTTTTTCCTGGGGTTTCTGCTGTTAACATTAGCAGTTAACCATTGCACTTTTCTCATGTGCCTGTCGTTCTTTGATACTTCAACTATTGTAACATACCTTGCCATAGTACTTGGGAGTATAAGAAGTCAAAGTATAAATGGTCGCGTGTTTCTTCAGTGTCTCTTCCACACGAAATGCTGGATTGATTAACTTGAATTTTCCATTTAGCTAATCTGTCAACTGTTGCCAAGCGTCTATGCAATGCCGTCCATAAGATGTATTTATGTTCGAGAGCATGCCAGTCACCATCAATAATTTTTTCCATCGAATCTTGAGGTATTATGGAGTGGTATGAATATATACCTTCGTGATGCTAAATTGTTCATTTTTAGTACATGTTTGTATTCCTGTTCCATCAGTAGTACTAGTAAATTGAAAGAGAGGCAATAACTGATATTAAGAAAAGCAACAAAAGAAAAAGGAAAAAGAAGGAAAGGAAATAAAAGCAGTTGACAAGAGAAGGTCAAGTCTACGTAGGTATACGGAGAGGAAACGGTCCAATTTGTAACTCTTGTTGGCTTAATTCAAAAAGTCTTAACCATCCCTGCTTCTTCACAAAAGTCATCCCCGATATATATATAGAGACCAAACCAAACTTTTTGCAATTCTATTCAATCTTTCTCTCTAGATTTTCTGCATACTTTTATCTTCTTTGGATTTTCAGGTAACTGCACATCACCCTTTTTTTTTCTGTGTTTGAGTTCTGATATTCCAATTTCAACATCTGAATATACTGAGTTTGTGTAATAAAATATCTTTTTTATTCATATGGGTTAACTCTAACTTAAAACTTCATTACAGTGATATGTTTTTGCTCATTTCTTGCTATCCTTTTCTTTTAGTGTATTTATTTTTGAAATTATGATTTGGAATTATCATTTCTAATATTTAGGGAAAACCCCTTATGCTTCTAGCTATCAATCTTGGTTTTTGTTCCGGTTTTCTTATATGATTTGTGGGTCTTTGAGAAATCAGCATGAAAGCAGTTAGGAATATGAGTATATGTTTAGTTAAAGGATGGTTGCTGTAATTTACTTCTACAGAAGAAATTTTCAATTCCACGTTTTGTTATTATGGAGATATAAATAGAACTCCTATACGCCGAGGGTCGATTGGAAACTGCCTCTCTGCCCTTTCGGGCAGGGGTAAGGCTCGTCTACATATTACTCTCCCTAGACCCCACCTGGTGGGAATATACTGGGTAGTTGTTGTTGTTGTTGTTGTTGTTGGAGATATAAATAGAACCAGATAATGCACCTTAATTTTCGATATTATTCTAGTAGAAATTGGTCCTTGTTGTCTGGGCCGGATTTTGGCTATTTTTACCGTGTACGTGAACTCATGGTCTTCCCGCTAAACTAGGTATTTAATTGCTCTAATATTATTTGTTTGCCCCCATACTCCAAAAAGTTTGAATAGTACACCTGATTGAATGATGAGTTAATCCAAAGGAACATGAATTGGTCACTTAGTACTTCTTTTGTCTCCCTTATTCAGTGGTGCACTCATGTTCTCAATATCCTAAATTCGCCTCTGCTTTTGTTGTGAGATTTTTCTTTCTTTCTTTCTTTCTTTTCTCGAATTTTCCTTGGAGAACAGTGTTCCAACTTAGGTCAGCCCGTAGGTTGGAGGTAGAAGCTACCAACAAGCTATCCTCGCTTGTCTGTGTAATTTGTATTTCATTGGTCCAAATAGAGCTAAACAGATATTGAGGATTCAGATATCCAACCACAACTAGTTTTGAATTAAGGCGTATTAGTTTTATTACATTAGAATTGCATACTTGATTTTTGGCTTTTCCCTTACTTATTAGTGCTATTTCTCTGTATTCCTGAATATTTGTGTTTTTCCTATCTGAACAAAGCATAGTTTGAGTCTTTTAGTTGAGATTTATTCTCTCTTAATGTTTTAGCTCCTTGCCAATCGGTGTGTTCAATACCATTAACTTTCATTTATTTAGTTGATATAAGCTGGGTCTTTAACTGAATTTCCTCCTTGTACGTGTCTCACAGAGATAAACTAACTACTTTTTTTGTGAACGTGCTCTTAATTTGATGTTGTGTCTTTCTGCAGATAGTTCCTTAATCTGTAGCAGGTCCCACTCCCTTGCGGTTGCTTCATATCCATAAAAAATGCATGGTTTAAAGAAGTCTCCTTTACATTGGAATGCTAGAAAAAACTCTGCAGATCCTGCATTCCATGGTAAATCTGGGTCAAATCCCTTTGATTCTGATGATGAATCTGACAAGAGGCAAACAGTCAAACCATCAAGGAGAACATCATCAGAGCCTTCTGTAATAGCGACCCCAAATTTGAGTGCAAATCCTTTTGATGATGAAGAAATTAAAGAGACTCCTTCACGTGCTTACTCAACTTCGACAGCAAGAAATAAATACAAGAATGATTTCCGGGAGTCTGGAGGATTTGAAAACCAAACTGTAGAGGAATTGGAAGACTATGCTGTATACAAGGCTGAAGAGACTACAAAATCTGTTAACGGCTGTATGAAGATTGCAGAAGAGATGCGTGAGGATGCAACGAAAACGTTGATCACCTTACATCAACAGGGAGAACAAATTACTAGAACCCATATGACTGCAGCCGACATTGACCATGATCTTAGCAGGGTATTTAGTCCACTGATATCTTTTTTGGTTTTCTGCAAAAGAAGAGACTATTGGGACCAACGTTATCATCTATGTTATTGGCTTTAATTAACTGCCCATATCTATTATGAGTTTTATATTTCTGATAATTTTGTTAATTATTTCTTGAAGCAACTATCCTCTCTTATTTTTTTCTTTGTTTGTTGGGTTCAAGTGATAGTTTCTACTTTCTATTTCATTTGAAGATGAAACTTGTTCGTTTGTCCAATATGCGTCTTTTAGAAGGAAATAGATTTTGGTAAGGGTTTTATTAGATGATAAAGAATCTACCTTACCCTTTACCTAGACGTCCTCGTGCCTTTAAAGATGTCTCACGAGCTGTAAATTCTTCATTACATGTTTCTTGATTAGGTAGATTTTGCATTTAATTGCTTTCTGCAGCTGTTTTGCTATTGTTGCTTGTTATCTTGGGTGACTTAAGTTTGAAATTTTATTTCAGGGTGAAAAACTCGTGGGAAGTCTTGGGGGCATCTTTTCTAAGACTTGGAAGCCAAAGAAGAATCGCGCAATTAGAGGACCCGTTATCACAAAAGGTGACTCATTTAATTTGTTCTTCTTATTCATTTAATATGATTTGATATCTGGATTAAATGTGCACAAGATGCTTAGTAACGGAAAGGTCGTGTCACCTGACAATGATAGCTAGGCTGACACTGTGTTAATGTGGCAGATGATCCAGTTCAAAGAAGGGGGAATCACTTGGAGCTGAGGGAGAAATTAGGATTGAGCTCTGCACCTAAGGCAAGGTCAAGTTCACGAACACCACCCCCAGAACCTGCGAATGCACTGCAGAAAGTTGAGGTATGTGCATGTGACTTGATACAGGATAGATAATACTGATTTACAAGATCTCTTTTATAAAGTCATTGAGTGAGTTATGGAATTGGCGTTGCATGGAGTAGAAAAGTCAAAGTTGCTCCCTATAGCATTGAAAAAGTTAAGATTAAGATAATATGTGAACTTTCCTTTGCCAAAAGGCTTTTTCCTTATTCGTTTTGCTGTGTTTTCATCAGCATGGAGTTATAAGAGTTGTCATCTAAACTTTCAAGGATATCATCTTGCAAGCTATTGTCTTTGATTTGTGATACTTTGTCCTTGAAAGTCATTTTCTAGCTAAAATGGGCTTGGAAATGAGGATTTGTGACTCATGGTGATTTTAGGAAGAGCAAAGAGAGAAATAAAAAAGCATAAAAGAAAACAGACCAGAAATATGCCGTTGTCATTTGTTCGCTTTCCGTGTCTACCAATTCCGTTCTGAAATCATTAAAAACCATGTAAAGTGTAAATAAGATTTGTGGCAGCAGTTATTATAGTCTGCTTCGAGTTATTGTGCTTTCACATCCCGTTTTGTAGATGTGTCTCTTGGATGTAAGAGAGTCAGATCCACGTATCCAAGTGTATGTATTGCATGAATTTTGATTTAAAGCATATTTGTCCAAAGCGGGGGTTGGATGTGTGTAATTATGCAGGATCAACCGTACCCGTGATTGCACAATAACAACCCTGACCGATTAAAAGAATTATGTAGAAGTGACAATGTGTTTACGTGTCTGAATCTTTCTTGCATTTCTTTAATTCTATTTTATGATATTTTTGTTTTGGTATTTAGACGAGAGGGGTTGCTCTGATGGTAAGCAACCCCCATTTCCAACCGAGAGGTTGTGAGTTCGAGTCTCCCCAAGAGCAAGGTGGGAAGTTCTTGGAGGGAAGGATGTCGGGGGTCTATTTGAAAACAGCCTCTCTACCTCAGGGTAGAGGTAAGGTCTGCGTACACACTACCCTCCCCAGACCCCACTAAGTGGGATTATACTGGGTTGTTGTTGTTGTTGTTGTTGTTGTTGTTGTTGTTATTTAGATAATAAAATTTTCTTTCTGCAAAGTTAAATGAGGAAATACTAACTAATTTGTTATATACTCTTAATCATCAATGTTTCAACTGGTAAATTGCAACTTCAAATGAAAAGGCGAAAATGCTGGAAAAGTGGATGGCAAAGTGAGGAAAAATGCAGAAAGCCACAGACCTGAGTGTGACCAAAACTAATCAATAGGGTATCCTGCATATTGGGTAGTTGTTGTTTTAGTGTGTATGTGGATCTTGGGAACTTCCTCATTTAATTTTTGGTTCTTTATTTCTAACCTGGATATTCACCGAAAACTTGTTTGATGAGATAGAAATATAATTCTAGAGACCCAACTTCTCCGAACTTCATTTAAATGATGAGTAAAGAAATGTGAATGGAGGCAAAAGAATAGTGGATCTAACTGGAGGAAACATCCACCTGCTTTTGGAAGAGTGACTTCTATTTGTATTCACGAAGGGAGGAAATATAAGAAAATAGTTGCATTGATCTGAGTGAAAGACTGAGAGACAACCTTGTTCCATTTTCAATGTAGCTTGTTTATTTTATTTATTTTTTATGACGGTGGTGGCCGGACAAAGCTTGCGCGCACCTCAATTATTCCACCGAATACCTACTACCCCCACTAGCATAAGTACCAGGTACCGGGTAATGTTGCCCATCAAGGCTCCAAGTGTGGCTTTAAATTTGAGAGAAATTTCATTTAGGAACCCCAAAGCTAAACAACAAAAGTAGTAAAACATTGTGATCTTTGCAGTAACTTAGGTTTCTTGAAAAGGTTGCCCTTGTAATGCTTTGGCGTGTTGGACCATGAGATGATTCTAATTAGTTCTGGAAGAAATTTTAAGTCCTAGTAACAAAAAAAAATGTTTGTTCTTGGCGACCAGATTGAAGATGGCTCCGCTTCTCCTTGGTTTTCCTCTTTTTTCTTTCTTTGCCTTTTGCATGAATATGAATAGTAATAGCATTTAGCTAAGTTACTTCATTTGAAATTTTGACAGCTTGAGAAAGCAAAGCAAGATGATGGCCTATCAGATCTCAGCAACCTGTTGGGGGAGCTCAAGCATATGGCTATGGACATGGGATCTGAAATTGAGAGGTCAATCTTCCTTTATCTCTCCCTTTCCACTTTCTCCTTATTGTATCATGACATGTTAAAGTACTGTGTTAGTCACTTCTGTGCAATAACTACACCTCAATTCCATGTGGACTCTATGAATCCTCTCTTTCCATATCATTTTATTTAAACCTTTCTCAATCCAACATTTCTTTTAAAAGAACAGCCTCTCTGTCTTTATAGGATAGGGGTAAGGCTGCTCATCCGCTACCCTCCTCAGACCTCATGTATGGATTAAACTGGGTTTGTTGTTGTTGTCTCTTGTACTAGAGTTCTCCACAATTTCTAAGAATTTCTGTGTATGCTTGTTGTATCATTACAGGCAGAACAAGGCATTGGATCATGTTGAAGATGATGTTGATGAGATTGCTGTCAGAGTTAAAGGTGCCAACCAGAGGATTCACTATTTGCTTCGAAAGTAAACCAGTAGACGTCTGTTAGACCTGCTAATGAGCTTTCGGATGCCAACTTGCTTCAGTTCTTTATCCTTTCAACTCTTCTGAGTTCTTCACAAATCCCCCTTTCTGTTAATAGTTTGTTATTGTAAATTTCAATTATACTTTGAATTATGCACTTACACAACTCTATTACAGTAAACCAAATTTATCGCCTGATATTTGGAAAGAAGTTCAACAAATCGCTGCCCGCATGATGCATCTTTTTTCTTCTTTCGGATAATTTTATGTCCTAATAATGTTAAACACAAATGTACAGTTTATGAAACACCGATAGAAACCACAATTACATTTTATTCTTCAAAACCTTTCTAACCAATATTGGCTGGAACAAAAATCATTTCCCATCCACTTAACATGATTTGATACCTGCTTGTGGCAAATGTTTAACTACAACTGTTTGTCTCCTTAAAATACTATGCTAGTTGATAACAAACTTGCACAACATGACGCATGTTCCTGGGAAACACTATTAGTAGGGAAAGGGATATATCTAGCTATATAATACATAATTGATAAACAATTGGCTGCTCATATTTTTGTCGCTAGTGTACACTTACTAAGGTATGAATCCAGAGTGCTACATTATAGCTCTATTTCCTAATCCTATCTACAACCTGGAGAGTTATAGTTCGGGAATACAATGAATTTGATGGACAAGGGGGCAACTGATATTGGAGAGTGTATGTCTACAAGGACTGGAGACAAACTTGGAATGTCTCCATCTTCTGTGAGTTGTAATGGTTTTCCATTCAGGAGCATAGTTATGCTTTGAAGGTTCTCATCTAGTGGAGTCAGATGGTATTCTTCGCGTGATAATGTAACGTCTGATGATTTACTTCCAACCCATGAAAAAGTTTTCTTAAGACCGTGAATAAACGATTTCTTGTGATTTGATTTCTCATTGGCATGCGAGGTGGTGGTTGCACTAGATTCAATGCTGACCCCGTACTGAGTTTGCTCGCTTAAATTGATCAAAAGTAATGTCACACCTGCCTGCACAAAGGAAACAGAAGGAAATTGAAAGGTTAAGTTTTAAACACATGCAAATCATCACATGTTAATTTGAAACCAGTATACATTAATGAACAACAACAACAAACACAGTGTAATCCCACAAGTGGGATCTGGGGAGGATAGTGTGTGCGCAGACCTTACTCCTACATTTAAAAAGGCAAATAGGTTGTTTTCGATAGACCCGCGGCTCATAAAAGATAAAAGGAAGTATACATTAATAAGAAAACAAAATTACTGCAGTATGGCTAGGATAAAATGGGAACATTAGCTACCAGAAGCTGGCTTTACTAATATGCCACAAAATGGTTCTGTAGAAGCGCATTCTATCCTATATCTGATTGACATTCAGGTACAAACCTATCCAAGAGTAGTAAGTTCTAACTACCCACCAGTAGTAAGTTCGCCTACGAAACTAAGCACAAGGGAGAACCAGCATCTCTTAGGAAAGAAAAAACTAGTTTAGACTGAATTGCATCAACTCTGATGCACTCAAAGCATCCCTCTGCAGCGTTATAGCATATTGTCTTTACAAGTTACAATTTTGAAATGGTCTTCAAGATAATAATCACGAAAAAACAACTTGCTTTGCTATCAATTAAGCAATTAACTAAACCTCAATGCTAAAATAGTTGGCGGATACTTGAATCCTCTATATCCATTCCCCTCTATTAGAACTATTTCCTGCATATCTATTTTGCTATATTCAAACCATTTCATTCCTGTGCAAATACTTTCAGGTCCTAGGCCTTTCATGATATTGGAACTTAGCATAAACTCTCTCACACCAACACAACGAGATGGAACACCTTGCCCATTTAACAGTAATACGGATGCCACGTTCCAGTTCAATATTTAGATGTTTCAACATATTATGGCTATTTTTACGCTGACAACCATCCTAGCAAACCCTCCTCCTTAATCCGGGTTGGGCGCACTATGCAAAGCTCATATAGTTGAAGTCTCACTGCATCTTTGCTGCCTAACTAAAAGTAGGTGTGATGCTTTAGCCTCTACTAACAAACAGATTGACCAGAAGCTTGAATGGACTTGATGCAACAGTAGTAGTAATTATCACTATTGATGATAGACAAGGATTATTGACCACCAATTACGTGTGAAATTTTAAAACTTTATCTCAGGTAACCATCAAATTACTTCCTGTATAGGTTAATGTATCGCCAGCCAAATGATGCATCTAAATTCTGTAAGTGAGTGATTAAAAAATCCACGGAGCTCTTACTCTATCTCTTGTACAGTGAGCATAAGAGCGCAGATATGATGATGAATTGCTGATAACAGCAAGAACTCCTTTTCCCATCAGCCGATGCCAAAGAAGTGCACTGCGTTAGTTGAAAGAGGAGGATAACGATTTCAGATCAGATTGTTAGGGACTTAATAATAAGAATTAAGGAAAACGTTCTTTTTAGTAGCAGAGAGAATCAACCTTGAATTGGTAAGCCAATCACCTCACCTGTAATAATCAGGATTTGGGATAAATGTGCTTGAGTCAAGGAGCCCATAATTTCCACCAACAAAAGTCTGCCTACAATATACTTTAGTGTGGTACTTGGCTGCCATCCCAAGCTGATCCAAGTACCTAAATTCCACGACAAGATAGGGCATAACACAAACAATTAACTGATTACAGAATGATAAAAATTAAATTGTGGGGCAAGAAATTTACCAAAAACTGTTCACGAATGTGTTAGACACGTTATGACCTCCATTATTGAAGGCCCCACCAGATTCTCCAACCCAAGCTGAAGTCCAAGGACCATTCATTTCAATGGTTTGGCTAAGGTTACTGAACGTGTCAGCAATTTTATTTAAGTGCAGGGGATTTAAAATTTTGTTGACGAGATTGTGGTCTGATCCTGAAACAGAAAATTTCTGGTTTTATTCAATTGAGAAACATGAGCAAATCGACTTACAAATCTAGATAACACAAGTAATTAACGTAACTTTGCACACTAAAAACACATATGAGAAAATGAGTAGATAATAAAGTAAAATACCCAACTACCTAAGCAGTCGTCCATAATTCGACTTTTACAGAAATAAATACCAATCTTTATTTTTATGAAATGTGCTGCCAATGGTAACATAGATTTGCGAATAATTTCACCTACCCACTCTCTTCTAAGGCTGTCAACCGGGCCGGGTCGGACCGGTTCCAGACCGGTGTAAACCGGGACCGGACCGGCCCGGTTACTAAGGGGCCGGGTGGGCTGGGTTCGAGGGGGGAGGGGGTTGGTCCGTTTGGGATTTTTGGTGTTGGAACCGGACCGGCCCTGTTTTACTAAACATCGCCCTGAACCGGTTAGACCGGCCCAGTTTAACGATAATTTTTTTTTGAATTTTTTGAATTTTTGGGGCCCACAAGACCGTTGGCAACGGTCCAGATCCGTTGGCCAACGGATATTTTTGCAAAATTGGTCATTTTTTGGTTATTTTTGTATTTATTAATTTACAATATTAACCCTTCTTAAAATCCATAAATACCCTCCCCTCTTCTTCATTTCTTCACTCAAAATTCTTATCTCAATCTCAATTCTCAAATTATCAATCTCTCTCTTCCCTTCAATTTGCAAGATTTCATATTCTAATTTTATAATTTTATTTGTCTCTCTTTTCCCGAATTTAATTTATCGCAATTTGTCATTCGAAATTTGAAGCTTGAAGTTCAAAATTGAAGTACTTGCTTGACGTTTGTTCGTGGTAACAACGGATATCAAGTGCTCAATTTATTGTCGAATTCGGTGCACTCCCTCCAACCCTTTCTCTTATTTAATATTTTAATTGCATATTTAATTTTAGCTTATACTTTAATTTTTACAATATGTTTAGTGCTGCGAAAAGAGCATGTAGAAAAGTTACTGCTAGGAGTGGAAATATAAAAAGAGGTAGTCCTGTAGCTTCCGGTAGTAATAGTGATGACCCAATAACACATGTTTCTGAATCATCGCCTAATGATAATGTAGAGATAGATTATGAACAATTACAAGAAGATTTTGGAATAGAAGATAATGAAATTGGAATAGAAGATGAGATACCACCTACACCTACTAGTGGAAATGTTGGTAGTATTGAAGTTGGAGTTGCTAGTACTACAAGGGGTAGTAGACCACCAGTGGCTCCGACTTCTAATCGTAAAAAAAAAAATGAACGGTATGGAAATTTTTTGAAATAATAGAAGGTACTAATAGAGTTAAGTGCAAACTTTGTAACGAAACTTTTAAACATTTGACCGGAGGAAATTTAGGGGGGACTGGAACACTTACAAGACATATGAGAGCTGACCATCCCATAGAATGGGGCAATAATGGGGATGGAAGTCAAACAACTATTAACCCTACTACTGGAGGTCTAGTAAAATATGATAAAATGAGGGATCGTGAGGAATTAGCAAAAATGATTGCTTTGGGTTGTCTACCTTTTTCTTTTGCTTCTTCATCGTATCTTATTATGTATATTCAAAGGATTTACAATCCTTTATTTAAAGTATCCCTAGAAGTACTTGTAGAGCAGATATCTTTAGACTTCATGGACAATATCAAACATACATACGTTATTTGTTTAGCCACCTTCCTTCTAGAGATGTCTAACTTCTGCTATTAATGGAAATGATTATTTGACAATTACATGCCATTGGATAGATGATAATACTTGTATGCAAAATATTATCGCTTTTAAATATGATGAATATCAGAGTCATACTGCTACGTTTATAAGTAATACAATTGTTGAAGTTATTGAATTTTATAATCTAAACCAAAAAGTTTTGTGTATGTCTTTTGATAATGCTTCAAACAATAATGCCGCAGTTTCAATTTTAAAATTGCATTTGCAACCACCTCTTGATGATATTTTTCATGTTAGGTGTGCATGTCATGTTTATAATTTAATTGTTAAAAATGGCCTTGATTTATTTTCAGTTGAGATTACTCATGTTAGAAGAGCTGTTGGTGTTATTCAGGGAAATAATAGACAATCTAGAATAAAAGAATTTAAGACTAAGTGTATCCAGTATAACCTTACACCTAGATTCATGCCAGACGAAATTGTTACTAGATGGAATTATACATATATATTTTTAAAATGTTGCTACAAATATAGATTTCCTATAACTGAAGTTGCTAATGCACATTGTACTGATCCTAGGTGTATGTTAACAAGTGATACTTGGGAGATCATTAATGGTGTTGTTAAATTTTTACATAAATTTTATACTGCTACTGTTGTGTTTTCTGCCGCATATTACCCCACTGTTACTATTGATTTAGTACATATAGCTGAAATTTCTTTTCTACTATCTGAATTTAAGAAGAAAGAAAAATATAAGGATGTTGTTGAAAAAATGCAAGCAAAATTCAAAAAATATTTCTTTCCAATTCCTCCGATTTACGTAATTGGTGCAGTTTTAAATCCTTCCATTAAAATGTTTGATTGTCACCAATTAATGAATGCTTTATATACTTATATGGAGATTGGAGAAACTGAAACCCCAAATTTATATGATTCTATGAACAAGATAAATGAATATTTACAACAACTATATAATTATTATGCAAATGAATGTGATAATACTGCTCGTGCTTCTGGCAATGTTAATCCTGCTATGCAATGTAGCACTTCTGCTAATGTGGATGATGAAGGCCTTTTAATATTTTTTCTACATTTTCTAACACTCAAACCAATAGCAGGAATATTGATGAGCTTCAATTCTACTTGCAGAAGCAAAAGGAGCCTCGCACAAAGGAATTTTCACCGTTGGGATGGTGGCATGAAAATGAAAAGCAATTTTCTGTTCTTTTCGTTATGGCTCGGGACGTGCTGAATGTGCCAATTTCCACTGTTGCATCGAAGAGTGCATTTAGCCAAGCAAGACAACAACTTGGAGACACCCGCCACTCACTCGGAAGCAATGCTTTGGAAGTTTTAGTATGTTTCAGAGATTGGGTTAGATCGGAACGAGGAAATCAAGGAAAGGAAGATGTTGATAGCCCAGAAGACGAGGAACTTGGAGATATATTAACCCATGGAAACCCATCTGAATTTAACTCCCCAGAAGAAGGTCAATCGGTTCATATTGATTATGATGAACTTGTTAGGGTGATGCAAAACATTTGAAATTACCACTTTACTAGTTTACTTGTTAGAAAAAATGTAAACATTTCATTTTCTACTTTTTCAATTTGAAATTAAGAAATAAAGTAGCACTTGCAATAATGC
The DNA here is from genome assembly GCA_034376525.1 of Nicotiana benthamiana. Lineage (NCBI taxonomy): Eukaryota > Viridiplantae > Streptophyta > Magnoliopsida > Solanales > Solanaceae > Nicotiana > Nicotiana benthamiana. The sequence goes on along the minus strand of CM067331.1, from coordinate 64,095,034 downwards.
AATTTTTCCCATTTTACTTGTATTCATTCAACTATTACAAAGTATTAATATAACTTAATAGTTATACTACACATAATTCCAAAAAAAAAGGTGAAAATATACTAAACCCGGCCCGGCCCGGCCCCCTCAACCCGTAATCCGTATGGTTCAATTTTAACCCGAACTAACACAGCCTGCTACGAACCCGTCACTGTGCAACCCGGCCCGGAACCCGGACGGGCCAAATTTTTTTTTTGACCCGGACCGGCCCGATTGGCCCGTTAGACAGGTTTACTCTTTTCTATAACTTTTTGACTTTTGTGAAAAAGGATAATATACTTTTCTTTTAAGTAACCGTGATTCACATCAATATAAAATAAATAGTAAAAGAGAAAAAGATCTTCAGACACCATTTTGGAATCTTAAATGACATCAACAAAGTAAGTGAAATGATAGAATGAGACCTAAGCTCAATATCGTATTGCAAGATGCACTGCAGATATGAATTTATCTAATTTTGTTCTACCAACAAGTCTCTCTTACTATATGTTTCCCAACCTCCTAATGATGTCCAAGGTCTTACAATAAAGGTGACAAAGAAATTTTCATAGAAGCCTTGAAAAACGTTTTATAAACTGAAACACATAATGAGGCAGGAAAAAGTGGCCAACGCTTAAATTTGACATAATCATTGAAGCTTTCATACAGCGCCAAGCTACCCGTAAAAACATTTATGCTAGCTTACCTGGACCAAGATTATATATATGATGAGTCAAGGCATCGACAGTGCCTGGCCCTGACACCTCAAGGAGCTTCTCATACCACTCTTTATCGTAGAATCCTCCCGGTGCTAAGAGAAGTGGTCGGGGTTGGAAATTCTTATACAATTGGTCTATGAGATTGTTAAGATGGATAACGTCTTTTCCGTATTGCTCAGCATCAACATTTGCACCAATACCCTTACCACTCAACTCATTTCCTGCAAACCAAGGGCAATAATTGTTCAAGGAAATCCACCCTCTATTAAAGAAAAGTGATTTACCATAAAAAGAAAAAAGAGAGAAGGAAATTGTCAACAGTTATACCAAATTCCCATGAGTGTATCTGGTAGCCCTTGGAAATAGTGTAATTTATGAAATCATGAGCGTTGCTGGAATCCCAATTCCCTCCCCACACATGCTTACCTGCCCGCTGCCTCCCATGCAATGCATTCAGGCCAAAGGTCACAAGTGCTCTGCAGCATAAGCAGTGAAACTGGGATGAACTTTGTCGAATTGAGTGGCCACCTCATCTAAAAGTTGAGCTATTAAAAGGGTAGACGTTTATTATCTCATTACGCCTTAACACACCCTTCACATGCAAGCCTAATGCTTCTTTTTTTTTTCCTCTTTGCAAGCACGTGGAAATACTTTCTGTGTCAAGTGTCAATAGAGGGTGGTGAGACTTGAAACTAGGACCCTTGTTTGGCTGCGATACCATGTTGAAGTGAGTTAACGCCTCGTTTAAAAGTTTAAGCTATTAGAGAGAGTACATGTATTTACTCATACTATGTCTTAACAAATTTCAAAGAATTTTAAGTAAGTTTCGACATACTCCTTAGTATCATAAGACATTCAAATCAATATCAAATTTTCAGGTGGAACTGTTATGCCAGAAAGAACGGGAAGCATTTAAAAAAGGTAACAACTTTCAGAGCTTAAATTCTTGATTTCTAGGTTGCAGGACTCTCAAACATACATGTTGAAATGTACAAGAGTCTGGTTACTAAATGCTAATCCAGGATTCCTGTCAGCATTCACAATCTTGATTTCTCAAATGCATATCTTGAAGAAACATGAATTGTAGAAGAATTTGGTTGTGTAAGCTTAGTATACTTATTGGTAATTAAGCAGTGGAATACTCAAAATACCCATCTATTTAGATTCACTGATCCGTTTTGAAAAACTTACACAGGGCTAAAATTGGTATAACCAATTTAGGGCCAATTTTACTCAATAAATAAATAAGTAAAGAAAGAAGGAAGGAAAGAAAGAAAGAAAGAAAGAAAGAAAGAAAAAGGAAGGAGGGAGGGAGGGAGGGAGAAAGGAAGGAATTACAACATGTCAAGTCTACAAAGCAAAGCAGATTATTGTGAGATTCAGAGATAAAAACTTTAGGGTACTTTAAATGCAACGTGAACAAAATTGGAACGAGAAAGCAGCACAAAAGTTAATAACTCACCCTGTCTTCTTGAAAAAGCTATTTAGCTCATCCCATCTATTCATATGTAAGCATCCCTTTGAAAATCCAAACAACCCATCCCCCTGCTTGGTAAATGCATGGCAACGAGACTCCAAATTGCCTACATCATATATTACTCGGTTTTGCAAAGAACCTCCAAGTCGTAATCTCAAAGGGTTGAAAGCTGTACCACCAATTAAGTAGCAGCAACCAGAACTGAGAGAATATATAACAGCCCAAACAAGCTAATGTCTAATTTGCTCACTATTGCAAGTAGATGGATGCTTTTGATGTTAAGGTAAAGTTATCGAGTTAACCAATCAAAGTTTGTTAATTAGAGTAAGAACAACAAGATCTCAAATGTTATGGTAAGGTTATAACACGACAGAAACATGCAAACCTTGAATAGAATTTGCCAGAAAGGGGTGAGACAAATCCTGAGAAAAGCAAAAGAAAATCATAAATATTAAATGCCCGTTCCATCATCTGAAACTGCATGAGAGATGTGTACTGACTATTAGAAATAGCAATATGACAATAACAACTAGTAGGATTTTACCAGATTCATCAAAGATGTGTAGCCCCAAGGGCACTCATTGTAGTTACACTTTTCTTTAGGCCACCAGTCGAAGGTAGCGCATACATAATTAGCATCAGTCTCAGCAATTTTTACAGTTCCATCAATCACAAGTGTTGTATCTTCAACTATTTGTGCCAAAAGTGCAGGACACAGCGCCAGAAAGATTAACAAGAAGGGTGGGAAGTCCATTTTCTGTTAACCTCCTCAGCTTCTTCCCTTTTTCAACAAGGTCATCAGCTGCAACGGGTAACGAATTAAGTGTTAAGAGAAGTTCACCAAAACTAAATGAACTTGTATATGAATGACATTGAGGAAAAATATCAAACAGAAAGCTCATACTTCTGTTTTTAAGCAGCTTAACAAAATAACTTCTTCTTGCCATTCCGTATTAAAAGCTCTTTCAGTATCTTGAGGATTCTAATAACTATTTACAAAAACACTTCTGAAAACTATGAATTCCATCATTTTCTATTGGTTAGGTTCTAAACATACAGTGGCGGATGCGTGTAAACAATAGGTTCAACCGACTCAGTATTCTCGTCATGGAGTATATGTAAAAAGTCACTAAAATTCTAAAAACACTTCTAACTCACAATTTCTAAAGTATAATGGGTTTAGTGGTAAAAAAGAAGAAGGTTGAACCGGTCAAATTGAAATCCTAGATCCACCTTTGCCAACATAATGTCAAAAAGTATTAGACTAACAAAATATGAGCAGGAAATAAGGGTACAAACCAAATTGCTTATCTTGGTCAGATGTTAGCAGCTCAAAATTAGAGCTGGTCAATGCACATCATTAGACTTTGGAAGTAATAAAAAGACACAAATCATGGAGTATAGACAGAAAAAATCAAATTTGAAATAATAAGTTTGAACATTTGTCCCCAGATCCTATTGAAGAAACAAATACTACAATACAAGCATTCATATCTATTAGCCACATATACCAGCAGTATAAGCAAAGTTTCCATTAGCATACCATATTTATTAAGATAAACATGCAAATTAACCAATAAGAATCAACCAACCAGAACTAGATCCAACTATTACTGAAAAGCCCCTAATACTAACTCCGAACAATTGAATGCAAAACAACAAAAAGGTAAGACCTTTCACATTCAGCTAATCACATATAATAAATTGAGCTAAACCCAGATGAGAAATTACCTCAAGACACTACAAGATTTTGAATGAAAATACTGGAGCACAAGTTCCAAAAGAAAGCACAATAATAATGTGCAGCCTCAGTGCTAAAAGGACAAGAAATTTATATAACAGTACATTGTGGTTGGAGAAAAGAATGCACAGGTGAAGGACGAGAAAAATGTGTTAAATAAATTTTTTTTTAAAAAGATAAGTGTCAGATTTCAAAGTGTATCAGCAAAAGTTGGAGTTGTTTAATGAGATTGCTAAATGGCAATAGCTATTTTGTTTATTTTTTGGGCTAATAAATTAACAGTTAACATTCATTCAAGAATCAAGGGTTTTGGTACAAAACAGTTGGCGTTCTTGAATTTTAGACAGTAATCTGAGAAAGAGGAAAGACAAAATTTATAGAGTGAGGTGGCATTACCAGAGTCCAATATGATATGTTGGATTTCCAGTTGTGGGTTGTCTAAACATGCCGTCACTTTGTCGTTAGCTGTAGCTAACTGTCAAAAACGAGATTAACACTGGCTGAGTAATTGAAGTGCTACTTCTTTGTGTTTTTTTTAGAAATGTATTTTATAGTATGAAATTTTGATAATTAACTAAGATTTGGTTCAATTCGATCAACATCAGTCAATCCAATGAATAGACAATTACTATAAAATAAAACCTAAGTGAATTCTACTATTGGAAGTTTGCAAATAAATAATTGAAATTAAAAAAAATGTGGGACATGGTTATAGTGTAAATTGTAAAGTAATCTCCAATAACCCTATATGACTTTTGTGCTTAAAACTTATAGGTGGGTGCATTTTGTAGACTTCAACTTCATTGTTTAAATCCAAGAGGGACAGTGTCCGATATCTTGGGTCTATAATTCAGGGGGACGGAGAGATTGACGGGGACGTCACCCATCGGATAGGAGCGGGGCGGTCGAAGTGGAGGCTTGCTTCAGGGGTCCTGTGTGACAAGAAAATTCCACACAAACTTAAGGGAAAATTCTACAGAGCCGTGGTTAGACCTGCGCTGTTGTATGGGGCGGAGTGCTGGCCCGTGAAGAACTCTCATGTTCAGAGAATGAAGGTTGCGGAGATGAGGATGCTTAGGTGGATGTGTGGGCACACCAGGCTAGATAAGATTAAGAATGAAGTTATTCGACAGAAGGTAGGGGTGGCCCCGGTGGACGAGAAGATGCGGGAAGCGAGGCTGATGTGGTTCGGGCATGTACGGAGGAGGGGTCCCGATGCCCCGGTGAGGAGCTGCGAGCGGCTGGAGATTGTTGGAGGTCGGCGAGGTAGAGGGAGGCCTAAGAAGCATTGGGGAGAGGTGATTAGGCAGGACGTGGCTAGAATGCAGGTTACCGAGGACATGACCCTTGTTAGGGGAGTCTGGAGGTCTAGAATCAGGGTTGTAGGCTAGGGGCCCATAGAGTCTTCGTACACCTCACCCGGGGTTGGGTGTGGGATAGTAGGGTTACCCATAGTTGACTAGTGTTTTAGCTTATGTCCCCTTATGGTGTTAGTATGGTAGTTACTGCTTGTTACTATTGCATGCGACTGTATTTATGTTTCTTATGTTTACATAATTATTTACGTTATCTCTGCGGGATTACTTATGCTTTATTATTTCGTTTTGTCTTGCTTTGGTTTCTAATTTTGTCTTTATTTTAATGCAGCTTTTCATTTTATCCTATGCGCCGAGGGTCGATTGGAAACAGCCTCTCTGCCCCTTCGGGTAGGGGTAAGGCTCGTCTACATATTACCCTCCCCAGACCCCACCTGGTGGGAATATACTGGGTAGTTGTAGTTGTTGTTGGCTTCAATTCATATCCAGGTTATTTTTCTAACTTCATTAACTCACAATTTGAATCGGGGCAATATGTCTTGAGTTTAGAATTTAGTTCTAACTCTTGTACCTAATTGTTCTAACTTATATGTTGACTACAATTAAATGCATTGATCTTTGAAACGGAAGAAGTAATATTTGGAAAACCTACATAGCAAAATAAGTAAAAATAGCGGATGGCAGTCACTACATAAAGTGATATTTGTTTTTTATTTATAAATTGTAGTGTTGAAAAAATTAGTCATCACTTTATTAAAATTATTTTGAAAAGATAATTTTACCGTTTCTTTTATTCTTTTATTCCCAAATCCTTCTTTTATACGGCTCTGTGGATTTAATTTGAGAGTCAAAATTTCAGAGGCAAATTTCACTCCCTCAGCAACAATATGTTCCTTGCATGCAAATCTTTGTTAGATTTTGTTCCTGCCAAGCAATTCTCTGCATGTAGTTTGTTCCACTTAATTTCTTCTCCTTTGTCATCTTCTCTGTTTCGAACCAGCGAACTGGTATGTTTTTTATTTTACTTTTATGCATTTTTCTTTTTGTATATCTCTAATCATGATCAATGATGTGTTTGTCATCAAGTATGTGTGATATATCAAAAATAATGATTATAACTTGATTCAGTGTAGAATAAGGAGCAGATTTTTGTGAGGAAGTTGATTAGAACTTTTTGATATTGAAATGTGTTTGTGGTTCAATCAATATATTTGATTATGTAAGAATATTTCATAAAAATAGTCTTAAGAATTTGTAAGCTAACTGTGTTTATGAATTTTTAGTTAACTGTGCTTCTAAAAAAGAAGAATCTATAAAAGCTGGATTTTAGTTTTTTAGTTTGAATATTAAGAACATTTTGAAAAAATAGTCCTAAGAATTTGTAAGCTAATTTTAGTTAATTGTGCTTCTATTAAAGATGCATCTAATTAGGTCTTGGATTTTAATTTTTAGTTTAAATATTTAGGATATGTCAGAAAAATAGTCCTAGGAATCTGTAAGCTAATTTTAGTTAACTGTTCTTCTATTTAAGATGCATCTACTTAGGTCCTGGATTTTGTAATGACATGGTCAGTCGTTTTGAAAATTTAAACTCCATTACGTGGCACACGATCTTGAACAGCTTCATAATATGAGTTTCGGCTTGCGTGCATGGTTGAATTTAGTTAATGAACTATTCAGGGTCAAATTGGAAGAATGAATCTAGTTTAGAAAGTTTGAAAGATGAGATTTTGACCAGACTAGGACTTTTGAGTAAACGGTCCTGGAATGGATTTTGGATGACCTCAACAATTTCGTATGGTGATTTTGGACGTAGGCGTGCGTTTGGATTGTGTTTTGGAGGTTTGCAGCTAAATTAGGCTTGAAATGTCGAAAGTTGAATTTGTTGAAGTTTTTGGTTCGATAGTGAGATTTTGATATTGAGGTTGAAATGGAGTTCCGAAAGTTGGAGTAGCTCCGTAGTGTTAAATTTGATGTGTATGTAAAATTTTAGGTTATTCGGACGAGGTTTGATAGATTTTTTTGTGGAAAGCGTAATTAGAGAGTTTTTGGAATTTTTAGGTTTGAATCCGATGAAAAATTAGTATTTTGATGTTGTTTTGAGTATTCCGAAGGTTGAAACAAGTTTGAATGATATTTTAGGATTGGTTGGTATATTTGATTGAGATCCCAGGGGCCTCGGGTGTATTCCGGGTGGGCCACATGTCATTTTTCCCTATGTTTGAACTGTTGTTCTGCGATTTGGTGTTTCCTTATTGATATGTATAGACTCGTGAGAGTACGATAGTTCTGAAAACATAAATTTTACCCGATGTCGAGGCATGGGTCCAAGGGGAATTATGGTAATTTTACCTAATTTCACGTATTAGCTTAGAAGTTTTTTGTAGAACCAGCTACATAAAGTGTTATTATATTATGTAATTGAATGTGATAGATTTGGGTCATTTGGAGTTGAGTACTCGTGGAAAGAACGTGGTTTCGGGTTGATTTTGAGGCAGTTCGCGGTAAGTATCTTGCCTAACCTTGTGTGGGGACTTTCTTTTAGGATTTAAGTCTGCTATATTGATTGTAATTCATGTACGCGGTCTGTGCTCAGACTTATTTATGAAAGTTGGCCTTTTAGGGTTCTTAATTCCTTATATTCAATGTGTATGAATATGTACTTGATATGCTTGAGTTTTCTACTTACTAGTTTCACCTCTACATGCTCATTATTCATTCTTATTGCCTACTTGATGTTTATTTTGCTTAACTGAATATTTTTACCTCTTCTATTGTCATACTATCCTTCATAACTGCTCGTCTTTATTAAAAATCATTATTATCTCTCCTGTAATTGTTTAGTCTGGATTGAGGAGATGATTATCTTCTCGTTGCTCATCCTTAATGGAAATTATTGTATATTCTTCATAAATTGCTTTACTTTAAAAGAAGTTTAGATATTCTATACTTAGTGGACATTTTCTTATTTAGAATTATTTGATTTGTGTTAGCTTCCTTGTTGTTGAATTACATATTGCGGGATCATTGTTTCATATTATTTTCTCCCTTGTTCAGTTGTTCTTATCACGCTTAGTAGTCTCTATTATGGTTATTCCTTGAGCTAGTTTTACCGTCTCCTTGTGATCAAAAGTTCTTGAATTAATTTACTTGTCGTGTTATTGTCAATATTGTCATTGTTGCTGTTGTACTTGTTGTGGTGGTGCACGAGGCTTCTGCCGTGCAGTTGTTGATATTGTGATACACGAGGTTTCTGCCGTGCTATTGGTACTATTGATATATTGCAAATGCGTCTTGATAAGGCGGGATATGTGTGTGTGTGTGTGTGTGTGTATATATATATATATATGCTTATATGTGGGTTGCGCATGTAGAGAGACAAGGTGGCAACATCATGATGCACGTGTAGCAAAACATGGCGGGCACTCATTATGTTGTTATTTGCACATGTGGCGAGACAAGGTGGGCTATGTCAGGGATTGATTGTGATGATTTGTGATGGCCTGGGGGAATTCTTGTTGTTTAATATTATGTTGTGGTACGCTTACCTGTACGAGCTTTATCTCATTGGAAATTGCAAGGAAACATCTTTTGTCCTCTTTTCCTTACGCTTATTGGCTGGTAGGAACTATGTTAATGCACTTGCACAAACATACACAAACATACACGTAATTAAGCACTCCTATTGGATGTTAAGTCCTCCTGATTTTGCTGAGTATAGACGCACCCCCTTGTTTACTTGTTATGTATATGAGAGTGGCTCTAGTTAGCAAGTGAGTCGTCAACATGACCATGAGGTTGATGGGGGCACAAGATGCCAAGTGTTAGATTTCAGGTACATGGGACATCGTGAGCTGTAATTTGTCTGAGATTCAACACTTTGTGGAAATTGGTGGATAGGGCCTCATGTGAACGATATCGTAGGACCTGAGTTATTACTTACCTTTACTGTAGTGTGAATTTAGGATTTGGGTTTGTGTTTTTGCTCGCTCTTCTCTATCATTATTTTGGTATTTTTGCTGTTACTTACTGTTTTCTTCCATTATTGTGATTGAAGTATTGTTAGTCATTCTGTGTAGTCTTTATATATACATCATGTTCTGCTGTTCCTATATTTGTATAGCTTATTGGACCGGTAGGTGTCTTGACAGTTCCTTGTCACTACTCTACCGAGGTTAGTCTTGATACATACTGGGCACCACTATGGTGTGCTCATGCTACTCTTCTGCACATTTTTGTTGTGCAGATCTAGGTATATGGGTGTTCATGGTTCAGTTTGGATCGGTTTTTCCTTAAAAAGAAACCAAACCAAGTAAGTCGATTTTTGAAATATTAGAATCAAACTAAACCAATTAAGTTGGTTTTCTCGATTTGTTTTATCTTGATTCTATGGTTTTTTTCGGTTATTTGTCGGATTTTTTCTTAAATATAAGACATACACTACCAATCACATATTCCAGCGACCACATTTTCAATGTAACACTTTCAAATCAATTGCCATTTGAGAAATCTATTATTCACCAAAATATATTGATGATAATTGAATCAAATAGTGATGAATAATTTAAGAATTGAATTAAAAATATATTATTTTTAACACAAAATGGATTCTTACACTAAATAAAAGAAAACTACTAATCAAACTAGAATGCAAAGGTAAAGAACTATATTAAAAGTACAAACTATTAACATTTACCATAAATTTTGTGAAACGTGTGTGTGTGTGTGTGTGTGTGTGTGTGTGTGTAATAATAAATTAGAAATATCTACTCCTATAGTCGGTTTGGTTTGGTTTTTTCCTAATTAAAACCAAAACCAAACCAAACCAAACAAAAAAGTATCGGTTTTTTGGTTGGTTTGGTTTGGTTTTTGGTTTGGTTCGGTTTTTGGGGTTTTTATGAACACCCCTATCTAGGTACTTCGACTCAGTCTTATCATCCTTGAAGTGAGGCGCTTCTATAGAGACTTCGAGGTATATTTGTCGCGCCAGCAGACGGAGGAGTCCCTTTCTATCTTTCTGTAATAGTACAACCCTTCAGTAGTTTTCCTTTTGTTAGACGTTTCTAGAGTTAGAGCTTCTTATGTATCTCTTAGCTTGTGATTCATGGGGTTCCAGATTTTGGGAGTGTTAGGTTGAGATGTTTGTACTGTTATGTGCCATGCAACATCTTAAACACTGTTTTACTATTTTGATTTTTTAAATTATTTCTTCAGCAATTATTATTTATATTCCACATTGATAGGCTTACCTAGTCGTAGAGACTAGGTGCCATCGCGATGGTTCACGGAGGGCAAACCGGTACCATAACAAGTTAGTATCAGAGCTTTAGGTTTATAAGAGCCATGAATCACAAGCCTGTTTATTAAAATCTCGCGAATCGGTATTGAGACGTCTGTACTTATCTACGAGAGGCTATGTAATCATTAGGAAATTCCATTTCATTTGACTTCCCTGTAGTGCGAGATTTTGACACCACAACCCTAAACCTCTATTTTCCATTCTCTCACAGATGGTGAGGACACGTGCTATCAGCGATGATCAGGCACCCGCGCCCCCTACTGGAGCCGTCAGATGTTGTGGTAGAGGTCGAGGATGCGCATGGGGTGCAACTAGAACTCTCGCATGAGCTCGAGGTACCACTAACAGTTCAAGCCGGTGTCCAAGCACCTAATATGCCTACTGCTACTACTACTACTCCAACTCTTCAGGAGACCCTTGCACAATTCATGAGCATGTACAACTTTGGCTCAGGCATGGTTGCTTCCCCTTGTTGCAGCCACATCTCAAGTCGAGGGAGGAGCATAGACTCGCGTTGCCCGCACTCCTAAGAAGTGAGTGCATGTTGATCAGGTCCTAGAGATTATTCCTGTATAGCCTAGTGGTCAGCCCGGGGACGGGTCATCGGCTTCAGAGGATGAGCAACAGATACTTGAGAGGTTCAAAAAGTACGATCCTCATGTATTCAGTGGGTTAGCAGCAGATGATGCCTTAGGATTTCTGGAGGATAGTCACCATATCCTCCGCATTATGCGTATATCAGGATTGAGAGGGGTTTCTTTTACTGCCTTCCATCTTCGAGGAGCCTTCTATAAGTGGTGGTACACCTATGAGTTAGACAGTCTGGATGAGGCATCTTCACTGACTTGGACCCAGTTTTCAGATATGTTCATAAGAGAGTTTGTCCCTTAGATCCTCAAGGATGCATGTCATGCAGAGTTTGAGCATTTGTGCCAGAGTACTATGACTTTCTTGTAGTATGTTGTCCGTTACACCAGCTTGGCTAGACATGCCCCAACCTTGATTTCTACTGTTCACAAAAGGGTTCACCGGTTTATTGAGGGGCTTATTCTCAGCATCACGTTTAGCATGGCTCGTGAGTTATGGATATTTCTTATTAGCAAGTGGTGAGCATTACTAGAAGGATATAGGGTATGCATGCTAAGGAGAGAGAGGACAAGTAGGGCCACAAAAGAGGGCAGACAAGATCATGAGAGTGTTTGAGGAGGCGAGGAGGCCTCATAGATGGGGGAGATCTGTTGGTCCTTATTTTGGAGGCAGGGTGCAATATGGCAGAGGTTTTGTGGGTCGTCCAGTTCAGTTCGTGATTCAGGATTTGTATGGTGACTCAAGTTTTTATGGGTCTGGGGGTACCCGTACCGCACAGTTCCCACATCCTCATCAGTAGAGAGGGTGCTTTGAGTATGGAGATACTAGCCACATGTGAGAGATTGTCCTAGACTTCGGGGAAATATGTCACATCGAGGTATTTAGGCGAGTAGAGGGCGCTCAAGAGGGGGAGGCCCAACTCGTTGATGTATTTTATATAGTAGGCTTAAGGACTCTACGCCAGCTAAATGTCATTCAGGTATGATTTCGGTTTGTTATAGAGTAGCACCATCCATCGTTCATTACAGTTCTGCTTATCGGGGCGAGTTCCCCTATTTGTTGCTGCATTTATGGGTGTGTTTCATGAATTAGCACTCTGTTTATGTGATTACCCAGTTGGGAGGTTCTATGAGTGATAGCCATGTCTATCGTCTATTTTTAGCCATTATCGGGAGTTATGAGACTAGTAGTAAATTCATATTGTCCATTTAGGTAGGTTTGATGCGATATCTGAGTATTTTTGGCTACGAGCTATGATTTCGTTTTATGTTCCACCAATGTAGGAGCGAGTACGTGTTGTAATCTTGTTGACGGAACTGATCTAGTGAAAGGTTTTTGCCGGTTTGATGTTCACCCTATTTGTGATTTAGAGTTGAGGGTAAGACCCTCGTGATTTCATATGATTTGATGTGTTGAGACCGGATTGTGTTCCGTGATGAGAGTTATATCAGTATGAGATCCTTGTGATTCTTTTATATGCATAATTCTTTCTTGTTAGATTGTTTTGTAGATTACTGTTGATAGAAAATTTGTGCTTGTCGGGCTTTTTTGATAGTTCCCTTATGTGTTTCCCTTTTCATATTCAGTCATTTTTGTTATGTGCTTCTTGAGTTTTAGCTTGTGGGGTGTGTGCCCATTGGTATTAGCTGAGATTTGGTGATTTGACTGTTCAGTTATGTGGCTTTCGTGGTTATTATATCATCGCTAGTGTTGTGGAGGTTTGAAACGGGTTCCTATTGAATATGAGGCTTATGGACGATGCTAAATTTGATTTCGGGCGAATATTGTGATCAGAAATATTACTGTGGGCCTATATGTAATGTGTCATGTTGTAAGGTTGTACTATATAGGCATTGGTATGAATTGATATAGCTGGTTGAGATTGATACCGGGTATGGATTTAGAATCAGGCCTTTTGGAAATGGATGGAAGCTAAGAATTCTGGTTATACGGCTTATTGGTGTGAGCATGTGATTTTTTCCATGTACGAATTACTCCTACAAAATCCAAGATAATAGATTTGTTTCTTAATTATTTGCCATTTATAGGACTTTTCATAGAATTTTATTAATTGTTTGTATTTTGTGCACATTTAATTTTTATTAATATCATAAAAAATATCAAAAATACCATGCATTGTATTTAGAGATTTTTTTTTTATATTTTTAGGATTAGATAGTTAATTATTTATTTTATTAAAATAAAAATCACAAAAAATAGTCCATTTTACATTTTTACCTTTTTTAGTTCTTAAATTTTTTGATTTTTTCATTGTTAATTTAGGATTGAGTAATTTTTGTAATTATTGTGATTAGGTAATTAGTTTAATTTTTCAATTTAGATTAATTTAGGATTTTTAATTTAAAAATCCTGATGGTAAGCAACTCCCACTTCCAACCGAGAGGTTGTGAGTTCGAGTCTCCCCAAGAGCAAGGTGAGAAGTTCTTGGAGGGAAGGATGCCGGGGGTCTATTTAGAAACAGCCTCTCTACCCCAGGCTAGGGGTAAGGTCTGCTTACATACTACCCTTCCCAGACCCCACTAAGTGGGATTATACTGGGTTGTTGTTGTTGTTGTTAATTTAAAAAAAGAGAAAAAGAAAAAGAAAAAAAGGGATAATTGAGAAAGAGGTTTTTCTTTTAAATAAAATTGGGCTGCCCCACCCAAAATCCATCCCAAATTTGCTCCAAAAAAAGGCCCAAAACAGCTACCCGGTCAAGGTATGTCTCATCCCCAAAATGATCCCCTTTTTGCACTGATTGATCACAATTGTTGGACCTTGGTAATCCAATGGTTCGGAACTGAGGAGTCCATTTGTATATAACCGTCCGAACGGGACCAACCCCTGATGTTCCAAACGTAAATAACACGCAAGAGGGGGAGGGGAGTGATTTGTATGGTGCCCAATTTTCGCACTAGAAGAATCTGGTTCTTCTAGGTGTACTAACTATAACTGTTTGCGAAATTAAGAGTGCATAAACTACAGAACACATGTATTTTTACGTGGAAAACACCTAGCTCAAAGGTGAAAAAATTACGACCTACTTCTCAGTAGAATTTTACCAAACATCCACTAAACTCAATGAGCCAAAATAGCATTTACAAAACTCTTGTAAACCCAAGGATTAACTCTAATCCCAGTGTGGCATACAACCTCAACTGCTGCGACACTTTCAAGTTAACTCTAACTTGAATTCTCAACGTACCTAATACAATTTGCTTCTATGAAAGCTGGAAAGTTACAATTTTAAATCACCTACTAGAATAAAACTAGGATAAGAAAAACATAATGGAACTGGTTCCTCAATCTCGTTCAAGTAGCTACAGGCGTGCACACTTGATCTCACATAAATTGCTTGCAAAATAATCTTGCACTTTTGCTCTCAATTTAACTCTAACTTCTTTATGTATGCGCGTGCCTGCACAAGAGAACAATATTACTTTTATAGAGTTAGTAATCAGAGTTTGACAAAAACTCGAATTGTTGATCCTTTATCAAGTTCGAGTCCTAAAACAATTCAAACTCCAATTCCTTATCCTAGATCCAGACATAGTTCTCTTCATATAAGGAGACCTCTTCTCCTTATCTCCTATGCAATCTTTTCGATCAGTTTAGAATATATTTATAAGATATTGCTGGCCGATTCCAAAGGCTTATCTTTTTCACGTGCATTTCATGTGCATAGGCAGTAACAACTGTGTCTCCTAAGATGGACCTGGTCCTTCACTGAGTTCATTTGTCATTCTTCAAAACTTCAACTGAACTTGGGCCAACAAATTCCCCCTTTTTGATGATGAAAAACTCGGTGCCTTTACTACTCAGAGAACCTGTGGAACTTAGCTTAATTTTCACATAGTCACACACTTTAGGTTAACTTATCATTAGGGACCAGGTTAAATCAGGTTATAAATATCACTTTTTATCAGAGTACAAAAACTAAACTAACTAAAGCACAATTCTTCCCCCTTTTGGCATCATCAGAAAGTTGCATATTATATGACTTCAAGATATTAATTAGTACTCGTGGCCGTTGGGGCAACTGCAAGTGAAAATTAGTTTCAGTTAACCAACAATCATTAAAACAAAGAATGTAACTATTAAGATCAGAAGTTCCATAGAACAAGAGAAACAGAGCACATTGTCATTGATTGGGAGATGTTTCTACAATACAAACCACAAAAAGAAATTAACATCCCACCATAAGCAAAAGCATAACAAAAACTATCCCGAATCTGGGTCACTAAGGGGGTAGGATAATTTGGCTTTAGGGCTTGGAGGTACGAGAGGGCAAGGTTTGGAGAAGGTTCAACATATCTTGAAGCATTCGATCACTCTTCTCCTTTTCCTTTTCTAGTTCAGATCTAACTCCATCTCGTTTAGTTTCTAATTCAACAACACGAGCCTTTAGCTTGGCAATCTCAGCATCTTTCGTTCCACACTCCTGGACCAAAGCCCTGACCTTGCTATTTACACGAGTCTTTTAAGATGAACCTGGTTTAACTGGGTTGGCGTTCACTAGATAGTCGCAGGCCATGAGAGTTTTTACACCAAAGTACTCTTTGCTAGATGCAATCTCCCATTTTTTCAATGGTACATGTAGCTTTTCCAGAACATCAGTTAATAGGAACTCTTAGGGTATGGCATGAGCATTAGAGCCATTGATGACTCTATCCAGTAGTTTTACAGTGAATGCAGGCTAGTTAATCTGCTTTCTTCTCACAAGAAACTCTAGAAGAACCAGGTCCATGTAGTTGGTTGTGTGCCTTCTCTCCTGTCTGGACAGCAAACATTTGTTCACAAACTCAAAAAGCACCTTGTGCTCAGCCCTCATCTCACTTTTATGAACAAATCGAGCTTCAGGAACATCTTCAAGAGTTGCGGAATCATAGAAATTTCTGGTGATTTGGAGTGCATTAGGAAGAGAGTCCAGACAAGGCCACCTTTTCCTTGTATAATCATCATATCCTGCACAGGGAATCTCCAGAATCTCACCTAATTTAGGAGCATCAAACTGTACCTTGACTTCTCTCACCAGACTAGTAACAACCCCATTCACCACTGTGGCATTTTCCATAAACTCGATAAACTCTTTTCTTGCTAGTTTTCCATCTAGTTGAAGAACCATGTTCTTCCACTCTTGTACATTCAGAGCATCAACCAATCCTTTCATACCTGGCTCCTCCAGGCCTTTTAGAATTCTCCCTTTCAAGATCTTTCTACTGCCAAAGATGACAAATCTATCATGTTCATTTTCAGATTCCTCCTCTTTTTCTTCTCCACTCCATTCTTCCTCTTCTTCTTCTTCACTAATCTTCTTTTGTTTCTTTTCCCAGTTGACCTAGTTCTTTTAGCCAACGAGGATTCGACAGATATGGGTTCAGAGGAAGTCTTTTTGGTCAAAGTCTTGGAACCTTTTGGTTTAGGTGATGGTACCTTTTCAGTTGTTTCTCTTTCTTGATGGACCAGGTCCATTTCCTCTTATTTTTCCTCTTCTACCTCAATACTCTCTACAAATTTCGCCTTCCCTTTTCTCTCTTTTTCCTCCTTTCCTCCAGTGCTTTCTGCAATTGTTCCTCACTTTGTTTGGATCTGCTTCTAGTTGCCCTTGAGGGGACATTAGACTAAGAGGTTGATGTCTTGGTTTTCTTTGTTGGCTTGGAAGAAATTGGATCTTTTAAGGAAGAAGCCTTACGCTTCTTTGGATCATAACTGGCTCCAATTTTCTTTAGAAGATCAGCAAAGGTTTCCTCACTAGATGAACCACTTCTAACTTATTGTTTACTTAGATGAACAGGACCTTCCGCAACACCCCCAAAGCTATTTCCCCCTGACTTGTTGCCACTTCCCTCAATATTTCCACAAATCGCAAGAATCTCGTCTTTCTTTTTCCTTCCTCTTCGACTAGATTCATCCCCCTTCACATCTCTTAATGGACCCACTAGAACAAATCTATTTTCCATATTTTTGACTGCATCAGAAGAACTATGGCAAGTATTTACTTTCCTAGGGTTTTCTTGATTTTTATCTGTGTCAGAAGACCCCCGTTCTTCTCCGTCACTTGCAAAAACGAAGATGTCAGACTCAGAACTTGAGTCAGATGCTTCCTTTTTAGAGTCCTCCCCCTTTTGATTGGCTCTCAATTTTTTGCTTAAGGCCGTTCTCAAAGCACCAGTGGCTACAGTTTTCCTATCCAACATCTTTTGCCGGCGGGATCTGGGTTTAGGGTTGTCACTAAGGGGTGCAGATGAAGACATATTGGTAGATTCCGGTAAAAGTGTCCTTGGATTTTCTTGAGGGTTAGACATGGTAAACGATTTCTGAAGATTTTGGGGATTTTTTTGGTAATTCAGGAGAAGAAGGATGATAAGAACTCAAAGATGGGTATTGATCAAATTAGGAGTGAAGTGTTCTAATATGGGCATAATTAGTAACTGCAGCCTTTTGTAGTGGTCAATAAGGAGTCTAATCTTATTAAAGCTTTAGTTTTTAATTTGTACTACTTTTTAGGGAAACGTCCCGTTATTATTTAGAGTTCTAGAAGAGGAAAATTGTTCTAATGCTTCGCGGTTATATTTTGGGAGTTTCGTTAGAATGGGACTTCTGCTCATAATTAGAATATTAAATTTTCATTGTGCAAAATATAGAAACATACCTGACCATTTTTTATGAGCATAGATTTGATGAACCAAATTCTTCAAGTAGAACCTCTCTTGAGTATGCCTCATGTATCAAAATAGAAAACAACTTTGTAAGAGATCAATGAATTAAAAGAAACATTCACAGGAGTATACTGATTAAAGTACGAGACTGAGTAAGAATAAGTCTAGATATTCACATAAAATCAGAACTTCTAACCAATCAAAACAAGAACTCCTTTTTTTCATTGCATTCTGAACTGGATCTGATTAGGTGATCTTAATCATCCCTAATTCTAACATGTTCCTTTCAAAATTTTCTCTACTTAGTTCTTTAGTGAAGATGTTAGCTATTTGTTTATCAGTAGCACAAAATTCTATGGAGATTAATCCTTTCTCATAGTTATATCTCAAGAAGTGGTGTCTAACATCTATGTGCTTAGTCCTTTTATGATGAACATGGTTCTTTGTCATACTTATAGCACTAGTGTTATCACAAAATATTGGAATACATTCCACTTCAATTCCAAAGTCTACCAGCTGTTGTTTGATCATAGCAATTGAGCACAACGAGAAGCAGCCGCAACATATTTAGCTTCAGCAGTAGATGGGGCTACTGTGTTTTTCTTTTTGGTATCCCACGACAGTAGACATGACCCCAGGAAATGTGCCGCACCTCAAATACTCTTCCTTTCCACCAAGTAACCTGCATAATCAGCATCATCAAATCCTACTAGATCAAAGTTACTACATTTGGGATACTAAAGACACAAATCAATGGTGCCTTTCAGATATCTCAAAATCCTCTTGACAACTGTCAAATGTGACTCCTTTGGACTTCCCGGAAATGAGCACAAAGCCCTACACTGAAAATAATGTCAGGTCTGCTGGCAGTAAGATACAAGAGTGAACCAATCATAACCCTATTCAACTTTTGATCAACTGATGAACCAGGTTCATCAATATCTAATTTAGTAGAATCCTCCATTTAAAACCTTTTGATTAGTTCTCTTGTGTACTTCTGTTGGTGGATCATGGCCCCATGTGGACTTTGTTTGATCTGCAGGCCTAGGAAGAAGTTTAATTCACCCATCATACTCATTTCAAACTCACTCCCCATTAGTTTTGCAAAGTCCTTACTCAACTTATCAGTAGTAGCCCCAAATATTATGTCATCAACATATATTTGTACAACAAGAAGATCTTTACCTTTTTCCTTAGGAACAACGTGCTGTCAATTTTACCTCTTTTGTACCCATGCTTCAGTAGGAATTTTGATAGTTGCTCATACCACGCTCTTGGGGCCTGTTTTAGCCCATATAGAGCCTTGTTCAGCTTGTACACATGCTCAGGACATTCCTTGCTTTCAAATCCTAGAGGATGTTTTACAAACACTTCTTCCTTAAGGTAGCCATTTAAGAAGGCATTTTTTGACATCCATCTGATGGAGAGTGATTCCATATGTGCTACAAATGAAATGAGGAGTCTGATTGCTTCTAATCTAGCAACTGGAGCAAAGGTCTCATCTTAGTCAATGCCTCCCTCTTGGCTGTAGCCTTGAACCACCAGCCTTGCATTGTTTCTTGTGTCAGTTCCATCCTCGTCAAGTTTGTTTCTGAAGACTCATTTGGTACCAATGACTGATCTGTCCTTGGGTCTTGGAATTAGATGCCAGACTTGACTTTATTCAAATTAGTTGAGTTCCTCCTGCATAGCATTGATCCAATCTGCATCCTGCAAAGCCTCAGCAACATTTTTAGGTTCAATAAGAGATAGAAAGGCATCAAATGCACACAGATTCTTTAGTTGTAATCTGGTTTTGACTCTAGATGTTGGATCAGTGAGAATGTTCTCGATGGGATGAGAACTTTGATACTTGTGAGGTTTCACATCCAACTTGTTTCTGCTGAATGTTTCAGCCATTTGCTGAGAGTCAGGTTCATGAACAGGTTCTTTCAAGGGGTTTATTTCATTTCCTCTTTGATTTCTTCCCCCCCCGTCAGGTTGCGATGTAAGGAAGAACTAGTTCCATCAATCGTTCCTTGTGTAGGTGCTGCTTCGACTTGAGCTGATGCTTCACCCAAGTCCTTGACCAATCCAATGGGTTCATTTTCATATTCCTGTCCTTCAGAAAGAAAGTTAGTTTCATCAAACACAACATGCACATTTTCTTCTACACACAAAGTTCTTTTATTAAACACTTTATATGCTTTTCTATGTGAAGAATATCCAAGAATACTCCCTCATAACTTCTGGGATCAAACTTACCTAGGGAGTCTTTTCAATTATTGTGCACATAGCACTTGCAACCAAATGCCCTAAGATGGGATATGTTTGGTTTTCTCACATTAAGTAACTCATAGGGAGTCTTCTCAACAAGAGGTATAGTCATGCATCTATTTATTATGTAACATGCAGTATTTACAGCCTCTGCCCGGAAGTTGTGGGGTAATTTACTAGAGAAAAGCATGGTCCTTGCCATATCCTCAAGAGTACTATTCTTTCTTTCAACTACTCCATTTTGCTAAGGAGTCCTAGGGGAAAAGAAGTTGTGATCTATACCATTTTCATCACAATACTCAGCAAATTTTGCATTTTAAAATTCAGTTCCATGATCAGACCTAATAGATGCAAGTTGATTTCCTAATTGTTTCTGAGTTTTTCTAACAAAA
Organism: Nicotiana benthamiana; assembly: GCA_034376525.1. Taxonomy (NCBI): domain Eukaryota; kingdom Viridiplantae; phylum Streptophyta; class Magnoliopsida; order Solanales; family Solanaceae; genus Nicotiana; species Nicotiana benthamiana. Next base: position 64,074,569 of record CM067331.1, on the reverse strand, counting down.
GCAGTAGACATTTCAAAGGCCTCATCTTTAGATGTCAGAAACAGTACCTAGGTAAATCTAGAGTAATCATCAATAAGCACCAACGCATATTTCTTTCCTCATCTGCTCATGGTTCTCATTGGACCGCAGAGATGCATATGAACCAGTTCCAACGTCTTGGACATACTTACCATTTTCTTGGATTTGAATGATGATCTTACCTACTTCCCCCTTTTACATGCCTCACAAACTTTGTCTTCATTGAACTTGATATTAGATAATCCTATTACCAAGTCCTTGGAGACTAATTTGTTTAGGTGATTTAGACTGGCATGGTCAAGTCTTTTGTGCCACATGAGGGGATCATTGTCTCACACACTTAAGAAAGTGAGTTCATTTTTTGAAAGAGTTGACAAATCTATGATGTAAAAATTGTTAATTCTTTTTCCCTGCAAAACAACTTTGTTAGTGACAAGTTTAATCACAAAACATTTGGTAGAGGTAAAGGCCACAAGGTTGCCTCTGTCACACAATTGTGACACACTTATTAAGCTGTATTTTAAACCAACTATTAGGTAGAAATTCTCTATGGAGTGAGAATCAATCTTGCTTACCTTTCCAACCCCAATGATCTCACCTTTCTTTCTATTACCAAAGGAGACATTACCTTCTTTTAGGTTCTCAAGTGAAAGGAACTGGTCCTTGTCCCCAGTCATGCTTCGACCAGCCACTATCCATATGCCATATTTGGCTCCCCCTTTCACTTGGACCTGCAAAATGGAAATTAGGGGTTAGTCTTATGAACCCAAACTAGTTCGGGTCCCTTTCTATAAGAAAAAGGATGTATCAAATTCCTTTTTGCCCATCCACGCAACTTATTCTTTTCTTTAACAAAGATTTTGTTCCTTTGACTGGCCATTTCTTTTGCATTACGTTCATATTTGTAATGACCAGTCTTTCCGCAGTGTGTGCAGATTTTGTTTTCAATAAGAGTGAGGTACTTGCTTTTTGGGTCCCATAGCCAAGTCCTCTTTTGTTACTGTTGTGATGTCCTTGCAACCATGAGAGAGCATCTGAGGCTTGGTTCCACTTGCAAGTTCTTTCTAGTTCATGTTTACCTTTCCTAGATCTTCTTTTAACACTTTGATGAATTCATCTTTTATGTACAATTCATCTTTCATTTTCCCACATTTTCTTCTAGAGTGAGATGTGAGTGTTTAGCTATCATTTTTCCTGTTCCTAATTTTAATTTCAGATTCTCAGACCTAAATTCTAAGACACTGTTGTCAAGTTGAAGAACTTGGTTCTTCAACTCAACATTTTTATTATCACTCTCATTTTCTCTAGACTCTAGACTTTTACATTTTGCTTTTAGGATCACACATTCCTTAGACAGAACTTCCTTCTCATTGTTGATTATATCAGACTCATCAATGAAGTCTATTAATAGCTCAGCCAATTTTTCTTTAGAAAATAATTTAGTCTGGTCTTTGAGATGAAGAATACTTACGTCTTGTTCATCGTCTGATTCTCCGATGGCCATTAAAGCTTGCTCCTCCTCAGTTTCATCTTCTGAGTCTTCATATGAGGTTTCTCCCCAAGCAGCAACTATAGATTTAGTTGAACCATTGTTTCTCCTTGGTTAAACCTGTTCCTTCTTCCTGTTTCTTCGTTCAACTCTTTCCTTTTTCCGCTCAATTTCCCGTTGAGGACTGTTTTTGATCATGTGGTCAGTCTTGCCACACCTGTAGCATCCCTCATTTGCCTATTTCTCTAGATCTCTTGTTTTATTCAAGCTTATTATTCTATAAAAACCCTTTCCTCTCATCAGATTCCTTTTGAAATCCTTGGTGATCATAGCCATTTCATCATCTTCCAGTTCTGCACCTTCAACAATTCTGAGAGCTAAGCTTCTCTCCCTTTTTGGGGTATCCATCTTCATAGTTTGTCTCCTTATTTCATAGGCAGTTAAATTTCCAATCAGTTTATCCAGTCTGAGAGTGGCAATGTTCTTGGAATCTTGAATGCCAGTAATTTTGCTTTCCCATGTGACTGGCAGAACTCTTGTCAGAATCTTCTCAGCCTTTTCTTCTTCAAGGATAGTCCTACTAAGAGATCCCAGTTTATTTGTCAAGGTGGTGAATCTAGTGTACATATCCTGGATAGTTTCTCCTTCCTTCATAGTAAATTCTCATATTGAGAGTACAGAAGTGTTCCTCTTGATCTTTTCACTTGAGGTTTCCCTTCATGAGCCACTTGTAGAGTGTCCCATATTTCTTCAGCAGTTGTGTAGCCTTGGATGCTGCTGTACTCGTCTAGCCCTAGGCCACATACAAGCCACTTCTTAACTTTGGCATTTTTCTCTCATTTTTTCAAGTGTTTAGCAGTGCAGTCAGCCCTTGTTTTTGGTACTTCAATTCCTTCAGCATTCTTCTTGGTGGTCGCAAGAGGGCCATCAGTAATTATGTCCTAGATTTCATAATCTTCCCCTATGATGTGATCTCTCATTCTAATCTTCCACCAAGAATAGTACTGGCCATTGAAAAGTGGAGGTCTAGCAGTGGATTGCCCTTCCCAGTTTCTAGGTGGTGTACTCATTGTTGATCTTCTCCTAAGGTGTTAGGCTCTTCAAGGATAACCTGATCTGATACCAATTGATGTTCCGAAGGTATATACCACACAAGAGGGAGGGGGAGGGGGTGATTTGTGTGGTGCCCAATTTTTGCACTAGAAGAACCTGGTTCTTCTAGGTGTACTAACTATAACTGTTTGTGGAATTAAGAGTGCATAAAATAAAGAACACAAGGATTTTTATGTGGAAAACATCTGACTTAAAGGTGAAAAAACCACGACCTACTTCTCAGTAGGAGTTTCCCAAACATTCACTAGACTCAATGAGCCAAAACAACATTTACAAAACTCTTGTAAACCTAAGGGTTAATTCTAATCCCAGTGTGGCATACAACCTCAACTGCTGCGACACTTTCAAGTTATCTCTAACTTCAATACTCAATGTACCTGATACAATTTGCTTCTATGAAAGCTAGAAAGGTACAATTTTAAATCACCTACTATAATAGAACTAGAATAAGAAAAAGACAATGGAATAGGTTCTTCAATCTCGTTCAAGTAGCTACAGGCGTGCACACTTGATCTCACATAAAATTCTTGCAAAATAGTCTTGATCTTTTGCTCTCAATTTAGCTCTAACTTCTTTGTATATGTGCTTGCCTGTACAAGAGAAAAATATTACTTTTATAGAGTAAGTAGTCAGAGTTTGACAAAAACTCAAATTGCTGATCCTTTATCAAGTTAGAGTCCTAAAACAATTCAAACTCCAATTCCTGATCCTAGATCCGGACATAGTTTTCTTCATATAAGGAGACCTCTTCTCCTTGTCTCCTATGCAATCTTTTCGATAAGTTCAGAAGATATTTATAAGATATTTCTGGTCGATTCCAAAGGCTTATCTTCTTGACATGCATTTCATGTGCATAGGAAGAAACAACTGTGTCTCCTAAGATGGACCTGGTCCTTCACTGAGTTCATTTGTCATTCTTCAAAACTTCAACTGAACTTGGGCAAACTGCCCCTATTTCCCCTCTTATTCTGTCTCTTCTCTCTCTCAGAACAAACCCAAGCCGCCCTAAAAATCCCTCGCTATCTCCGCCATGGTCCACCGGCTGGAAATCATCTCACGAAGGCAGACCACCTTCAATCCACCCAATCCCCATCACCTTCTATTTCAGAATCTCCAAACCCTTTCCCTGAAATCTTCACCCAATTACTTGAATCTTAGATTGAAATCAGAACTCTCATAACCTTAAGTGTTCCAAATGGCGCAAAATTCACATCCCATAACCTGGCAACTCTCTGAACCCTAAACCACCATTAGCCCCTTTCGAATCAGCCCCAACCTCGTTAAATTTTACATCTAAGATTACGGAACCCTAATTTTCTTTCACCTTCAATTTATTGTCAATTTACTTTGGGGCTTGTGAAACTAATACTTCCATGAGTCCATTTCTCTTAATAATAGTAGTGGATTGACGGTTGTCTAAAGTTCATTTGTACTCCGAAATTTGGGGTCATAATTCGAAGTTGGTTAAATGTTCGTCTTTGAAAGAACTAAAGCATTAGGTACCTTCGTGTAACATTTTAGTTTGTTCTTTAATTTCCTATTAGGTTTTGGTTATTTTCCCCTTTACTATTAATTGCTTGATTTAGTCGAATAAATTAGGTCTTCTTTTCTGTCCATTAGCTTCCTTAATTGTTTGTTCTAGGATTTCAATGTTGCATAAGTCTAGATTGTTGGATCAAAGGATTAGATTTAGTTTTCCTATAATCCACCTATCCTTGTTTCTCCTTTTATTTTTAATTCTTGCTGATTATTTTGTTTATGTTGGTGGTTCTTGCAAGTTCTATTAAGGATGATGTTAAAAGTTTAATCAATAGCCTATTTTGGCCAATTCCTTCTTTCCTTAGTTTTGGCCATATTCATTTTTATTCTTTTTCGTTATTCTGAGTTTAGCTTAGTTCTGGTTTGTGGTTTCCTTGGCCTAAGCATGCTACATTTTAGCAGCTTTTGAGTTAAAATTTGATTGCCTACATATTTGGATTGCCTAGGTTTAATTGATGTTAAACTTAAGATTGCGCCTCTGAAAATCCATTTAAACCTTAGTTTAATTTTTGAAATTGAAATGCAATACCATTAGGCAATTTAATAACCTGGCTAAAAACCTAAAATGGTTGTAATTGATTTAAAACCAGAACCTAGGGTAAAGTTGAAACATGCAATAATTTAAAGAGTAAAAATGGACTTTTACATAGGCTGAAGTCAAAAGGTTCTAGTATTTAGGACAACTATCCCAATCCTTAGTAAAAATGTTGGTAAATTGGATAAGGAAAAAGGACAGACAAATATATGAAAAATGCTGTACCATTCTGCAGTTTCGAAATTAGGTTAGAATATGCCTTTTTGATACCTTTTTTGCGCATTCATAAAAGGGAACGTCTCATTCATTCAACAGATTTCAGCATCATTCTTACTGCAAAAAAGTTTTCTCTTCATTCTTAAAAGACTAGATTTCAGAAATCTTAGAAAATTTTAAAACTTTTTTCCTTTTGGTTCTAACAAGCTAAAAATGGTTTGAAATAGAGGATTTTCTGGGGTTATTTAGCTGGGATTCTGGTTTGAAAGCTTATTGAATTTTCAGATTCTGAGATTTATTTGATTTGCTGTAGCTGTGTTGGTTTACTGCTACTTCTTCCTTTCTTCTCGAGTTTTCAGCAGTTTTCTTTCATCTTGTTTGCTGTTTTTCTATTGTTCTTCAAGGTACACATGTTCTTCCATGTTTAATAAATGGAATTTAAAGACAAATACAAGCTGTTCTTTCCTACCAATGTTATATATCTATATTTTCTTGCTATGATTTGTCACAATATTGAAGATCTTTTGTTGAACAAGTGATTCTTTGTCTATTTGGTCCATATCATGAAAATCTCTTTCCTTATATGAGTATAACATTGGTCAACTGTTTACTCCAGCTAGTATACACTTTTCTTTTGTTGCATAAGTCCTGTAGCAAGTTAGATCCTTATATTTGAAGTTTTATTTATTCATTGAGTCTAACCCTTACACGGTCAGATTCATGAATTAAACTACCTCTCCTCCTTTTTAATTCATTCTGGTAACATATCAGGCTTTAGGGTCTGAAGCCCTTGTTGGTTCATGAGTTTAACCTTTAAAATGGTCAAACCCATAAATCACACTATTTTTATTTTTATTTTGTCTTTGCATTATTTGTTGAGTTTGATTTGGATAGTTTCACTAGGTTTATAATCTGAAGACTTTTTCGTGAACCTAACCTTTAAACATGGTCAGATTCATGAAAGTCTAAATTGGAATCAAGGCTGGTTTGGTAGAATGAAGCCTCTCAAAATTGGAGCTAAGTTTTATCTTGTGAGAAAAAACTCCATAGCTGATTTGACTATTTTTAATTCTTAGTTTAATAGCATATAATTTTTATTGAGTATAATCCAACATGCAAATTGGGCCAGACTTGCAACAGGGCCCAAATCTGGAAATCACCTAAACAAGTCCGAGCCCAGGAAAGTAGGTCCGGGCATGAATCCCAATGATTTGATCCTTAGTTCTAAAATTTCTCTTGTAAACTCCAACATAAATGTATGTTTTACGAATCAGGTTAGTGTGTTTAATTTTAGACTCAAAATTGTATTGTTTCAATTCTTATGGTCTTCTTTTAAAAAATGATGTGAATTATAGCTTTTTTAAAACATGTTTTGTTTAAGGTTGGGTTGAAATGTGGAGGTAGATAGGCCAAGTCGGTAGATATTCACAACTAGGTCCACCTGAAGCACAATGTGGGAAGATACCCTTTTAAAATTCCAACAGGGACAAGGGCCCTTGCATCCTTCTCTGATGGGCCAAACATTGAGCCCAAATGCAGCCATTTTCAAAGCTGAACTCTCTTTAGATTTAACCCCGTAATGAGTGCCTAGGTCTAACTCCTTTTCAATAGAATTTTTTTAAATTTAGCTCTTTTAAATCAAGTATAATTTTCCCCTAAAAAAGGGTAATAAGTTGAGGTGTGTCATTCTACATAAAACCTATAATCCATGGCCCTCACAAATTTTGTAATTTAGCTATTAGAAATTGAATCTTTGTAGTTGCTTTAGACGCGTTACATTAAATTGTCATGGCTACCGGTATGGTTCCTGTGATATAGTTGTGATTTGTAATTGCTAAAATTCGGGTGTACATTTCATGTGACCCGACATCAATTTCCAACAATGTTAAATAAAACGTATCACGAACGGGGGGTGAATTTCATCTAGCGTGGTTTAAGATGTGTTTTAAATAATATTGAATTTTTCTAAAAAATCATAAATGCGGTTAAAAAGTTTTAAAATTCACAATAGAATTAAAACATATAGTAATCAGATAATAGGCCAATTATTAATAGTTTAAGCGACCACTCTAGAGCCATGAAACTCGGAAAAGCCTAACTGCTTCTCCTAGGTTAACATAATTCCTTGCTTAGAATTTCTAGTGTTGGAGACTTTTCAATAAAGTCAAAATTTTCTCGATTTGTGATTTAAAATAAACCGGTGACTTCGGACACCAAATAATTTATTCCAAGTGACGAATATGATAAATTAAATAAAAATACTATCATTTTAATTTATGTCACTTTAATGGAAAATACTCTCTTATACCCCCGATGGGGTAGGAAAAAGGAGGTGTGACAACTCTGGTGACTCTGCTAGGGATAAAAACGCAGACCTTTTGGTTCAAAGTTCAAGAATTCGAGCTTAGAATAACTGTTTTTCTTGGATTTTTTTATTACCTGATTATTACATGTCTGAGCCTAATGTGCTAAATGCTGCTTTTTACCTCTTTAATACCGATCGAACTGTATATATGAACTATTACGAAACTCTATTCTCTCTAAGTCTTCTAAATCATCTGGGAAGTGTGCACTTCGTGTAACTTCTTTTCTGTTAGAGACATATCCAATTTTAGAACGGGTTTGAATAAGTTTCAAAGTCGGTGAAGCTTCTACATTCCCGGTACACTGCCTCCCTCCAGCTCGAGCTGTCCGCTCGGGTAAGCCAGGTCTAGAACTGTCACACCTCCTTTTTACCACTACACCCCACAAAGGGCGTAGGTAAGGGAGTTTTTCCAATCAAAGGACAATCGAAACGAGATTTATTGATTTAGAGATTTCAGAGTTGCCACTTGGGAAAATTAATGGTGTCCTAAATCACAGGCTTAAAATCCTGAATGGAGGAAGGTTTGACTCATTAATACAGTCTGCGAGCCAGAAATCCAGGTAAGGAATTCTGTTAACCTAGGAAAAGGTGTTAGACATTCCCCAAGTTTGTAGTTCTAGCACGGTCGCTCAACTGTTATATTCGACTTGATTATATGATTTTAATTCATTTTGAACCTATGTGCAAATTTTCACTTTTAACCCTTTTATTTAATTTTAAGAAGATTGCAACGTTGTTAAAATGCGTCTTGAACCACCTCACATAAATGCACTGATAGCTCGCAACACATTTTACTTAACTTCGATATTTGGATTTGGGTCACATAAATGCGCACCTGTATTTTGTAAAGTGCATTTTTTGACTTGCGCGCCTAAGGTAATTGCATGTTTTTAAATTTTTGAGGGCCACGGAAAGTTTGCTAAGTGACACACCTCGAATTCTAAGGATAAGACAAAATTAATTAAAATGAAGGCCGTGCAATTGTTAATTTTGTTTTGCATGACGTACCTCAATTCAAATCGAGACTAATTAAATGAGGGCCTCTGATTATCTAATTTATGTGGTGGTGCACCTCAAATCAATTACAAAGGTGTATTAATGAAATAAGGCTAAAAAAGTCACAACTACTTTTGAACCATGTTGAACTCAAGTGTGAACTAAAGATTGAGTCTAAGTGAAGTCTATTTTATTTCACTTATTTCAGAATTTGGGCTTGGCCAAGCGTGAGGCCTAATAGCCCATACACTTGAAGACTACTCTAGATGGCAGTTTTAGCACCATTTTATGCTAGGCCTAATAAGTAGCCCAATTCAACATCCCATGAAGTCCTGATGCCTATTGCTAGCGTTTGAGATTACAACTCAAATTGTTTTAAGAAAAATCTAACAGTCAATGATTGAAAATTCACATTCAAACTATACTTAATACTAACATGTTATTGTTCAAGTTGCATGCTAACTAAATAAACACAAATACTTGGAGAACCTGCTAATTGGTCAGCCATATACCATACTTAACATTTGAATGACTTAAATATACCATGCCCATTTAACATACAAACGCAGAACCAAGCCAGAAAACTCGATCAACGCAATCATGCTTACAACAATAGCATTGGCATGGTCAGTACACCAACAAACCAACATTCAATCTTTCAAAATTAAGAACTGAGTAGTTCTCAGTAGAGTAATAACAGAGACATGACTCCAGACTACAACATTAACCATAATCATGCATGATGAAAGTCCATTGCTACACTACACTAAGTCACTTTCACATGTTCAAATTTAGGGAAAGAAAAAGGTCTTAATTAGTATCTATAACTTGAAATATGATTACAAAACATATAAATAGAAGAGGACAACGAGAAATCAACTTCGAATATGGTCTTCATTTAACAATATTTCAACTCCTTTACATGTTCACAATCATTCTTCAATCACGAGTTATGGGAGTACTTGGATATTTGAAAGGAAAACAGAGGTTTTAGATATTTTAGTTCCTTTTCAATCTTCTGATTTCAGGATCCCTTTTTTTTTCTTTTTTTTTTGTAAGGTAAGAATGAATGCCTTTATAGACAAAGAATTAGGGTAAGGTTCAGACTTTTTATTTGGTTTTTAATCCTTCTTAATTTTCAGTTTTTGCTTAAAAGGAATCCCGACTTGCTGCCCAAGTTATACTATCTATATCCTGAAATTCAAATTGACACCCAACCTAGAAGCTTATAGGGACTTCTATTTTCTGTTACTGCAAGATTCCTTAAGGCTAAGTATCTAAACAACCCTTGAGTAGTATTGTTAATTGCTTTTTACCCCTTCCCTTGGATCCCTATTAATTTTAGACTAACAAATAAATTCTGGAGCTTTGTTTTTAAATATAACAAACAAGTTTAAACCATTAAATATTCAAACGGATCCCATATGAAAAATACAAAAAATTAAAAGAGGAAAACAAATTGGCACATGAATCAAACATGCAACACTTACAAGATTTATCATGATTAAGTTAAGCATTAATTAAACCATTTTAGAACCTAGATTAACCAACTAATACAACTTGATTATCATGAACAAAATTTAATTCAAACTTAGGAACTAAGCATGAAATCCAAATCAACTAAAAGACTTAATACAACTCAAATTAAACCTAACTAAACTCAGGAATTTAAAGTGATGAAATTCAAACCAATAGGAAGACTCAAACAAATCGACTTAAAATAATTAAACTCAGGGATGTAACATGAAATTTCGCTCAACAGAAAAAGAAATTAAACTCATGAAATTTAAACCAACAGACTAAAATAAATTCGACTAAAACTAATTAAACTCAGGGATTTAACATGAAATTCAGCTCAACAGAAAAGACTAAAAACTCAAGAATTTAATATGAAATTAAAACCAACAGACACAAACTAATCCTAATTTTGAATTCGGGTAGTAAACAAATAAGACTGATACAACCTCATAATAAAACAAATTAACAGAAAAGAGATGAGGCGGAGGGAAATTAAGAAGAGGAGGCTAGAAAATTTAGCTAATTCTTCGAATCGAATCTTGAACTTTGAGTGGAACTCTTCATGCACTATTTTTGGAAAATTTTGGAAACCCTAGATATGGTACTTTAGCATTTGTGGAGATATTTGAGTGAAACAGATTATGGATTCATCATGAGGTTGTTATGGTGGTTTTGTGGTGTTCATTTTGTTGAAGATTGGTGGTGGTAGGGTTTTTTCGGGATTTTTTATTCAAGATTTGAGACGTTCGGCATGGATTCGAGGGAAACTACGTGGGTATTGATGATGAGGAGGTCTAGGAGGACCTATTGTGTTACTACCCATATCCGCACGCGTTAGTTCATGCCATACGTTAGTTAACGTAAATCCAAGAAGGAATTATCCTTGAGATGATAAGAAGTTAATCCTATTGATCTTAAGTGGTACAAGAGTGTGTATGGGTGATTAAAAAGTATTATAACTTAAACAAATCAAGGATGTTGTAACTCGTATTTTCGGGTAAACCTATGGGTCCTTTATACACTCAAGAGGTCATGTTTTAAGGTATTTGAATCATATAATATCTGTTTTATAGTCTTGAAGTCAAACGAGTTATGAAATAAAAGTCGACAAAAGTTATTGCAACTTAGGTTCACCATTTTACTTAAACTTTAGGTCAAAATTTAAGATATATGAGTCTAGTTTCCAAGGAATTAAACATTTTATCAATATGACATTAGAGTCGAGAGATATAGTCATTTTTGTGAGACTGCGCCCAAGCTGCTAGGTGACAAGTAGGTGTTTCACCTACTTGGTTAAATGATAGTCCAAAAAAGAAAATTTCGGGTAAGCTATTGATCCCATTTAAAGGGTTATATCCTGAAATATAACCCTTAATATATCTCACAAATAATCAGACCTAAACCGCTGCAAACCTCCTCCCAAAAATCCCACACAAGCCGAGCCTTATGATGGCCGGGCACATTTTTTTACCAAGCCTATTACGGCCGGGTACGATATGATGATGATGATGCCCACCGGGTCGTATGTATTAAAAGTTTATGTATTTATACATATGTATCGTGCATTTCATGTCAGTAGCCATAGAGGTACTCAGATGTTACAGGTTTTATATTCTCTATCCTTGCTTATATTACTGTTCGTATTTATGGTTCCTTGCCTTACATACTCAGTACTATATTTGTACTTATGTCCTTTTGTTTGTAGACGCTGCATATCGTGCTATAGGTCCTGATAGACAGGCAGGTGCAGCTCCCCCACCATAGTAGGCTATCGAGTTCAACGGTAATTGGCAAGATCCCTTCTCCGGAATTGCCGTGGTCTTGGTATGAATTTTTGTTATAGATATTATGGGTATGTCGGGGCCCTGCCGGCTATGTTGCAGCACGTATGTTCTTTTAGAGGCTCATGGACAGGTGTCGACTCATGTATAGTTTGGTATGCCTTGTCAGCTTGTTTTTGTTGTATAGTCTTTCATGGTAGGGTGGTAGCTCGTACCTTATATGTAGTTTCTTGATTATCTGGTCACCCCGTGTTATGTATGTTTCTTCCATCATCTTTTATGGTTGGTTGTCCATGATCCATGTATATAATTTATACTGATCTCGTTGGCCCTGAAAGATAATAAAGAAGGTTTGGTAAAATATACGTTGGTGCGCGATAAGTATGGCCTGGTGCTAGTCATGGCCCTCTAGTTTGGGTCGTGACAAACTTGGTATCAGAGATGGTCTCTCCTAAGGATTGTCTATGAGTCGTGTCTAGTAGAGTCCTTATTATGGATGTGTAGCGCACCGCATTTATAATCAGGAGGCTACAGGACATCTAGGTCTGTTACCTTCTTCCTGAATCTAGATCGTGCTTAGAGTTGAGTTGTAAGTGTTCATCTCTAATATTTACCTTGTTTTCTTTCAGCGATGCCCTCGACTAGGAAACAAACAATTAGTAGACAGCTTGATACAACTGTGGGAGAGGGTACCAGTCAGGTGCCACAAGCCAGAGTAGGCCAAAGTGAGGCTCAGAGTGAGATGCCATCTCATAACTCATCTACTCCGTCTCTTCCAGAGGATATTAGGAGGAACCCAGCACCTCCAGTTCCTCCGTCTAGCATACAGATCGGGATATGCAGAGTGCTTTGCAGTTATTGACTAGCTTGGTAGATGCTCAGGCTTAGAGGCAGAATACAGGTGCTACTGATAAACCAGTTAGTACGAGAGTTCGTGATTTTATTAATTTAGACCCTCCAGTGTTTACCAGATCACACCCCAAGGAGGACCCATAGTCTTTTATTGACCAGGTTCATTGTACACTACGGGTTATGCATGTTAGTGATATAGAGGCAGTAGAGTTGGCTTCTTATCGGCTACAGGATTTAGCAGTTCTCTGGCATGATAAATAGGAGAGATCCAGGGGTCCGAACGCTCCTCCAGCTGTGTGGAAGGATTTTTCTGAGGCCTTTCTTCGTCACTACTTTCCAGTTGAGATACAACGAGTTGGAGCTGATAAGTTTTTGAACCTTAGACAAGGTAATATGAGTGTGCGAGAGTATAGTATGCAGTTTGATTCCTTAGAAAGTATGCTCCCCATATGGTGGCCGAGATGGGTGATAGGGTGCATTTCCTGTATTGAGGCATATGCCCAAACCCTAGAGGATCGTAACCGCCAACAGTGGGCAGCTAGGGAGCAGGATAGGGGCCATCATAAGAGGGTAAGATTTGCACGGTATTCTAATGACTTCAGAGGCAATCTCAGGCCCCATTCTTGGAGGAGTTCAGTGCCATATGTAGCTAGTATTCCTTCACAATTTTAGAGGCCTCAATATGATCGATTTTTACCTATTCTGGTTTAGGAGAGAGTTCGTGGGCATCAGGCTCGAAACATCATAGAGATACTAGTCAGATGAGACTCAAAACACCACACTGTGATCAGTGCGGCAAGGTTGTGCCGTTGAGATTTTGATGCATGTTATTCTTGCGGACAACCTGGCCATATGATGCGGGATTGTCCTAACATGGGAGGTTATGGTATGGCTCAGCTGAATGGATCTGTGTCTGGTTCTTCCTCATCAGTTCGACCTCCAGCACAGGGTTTTCAGTAGTCAACAGGTCGTGGTAGAGGCAAAGGTGTAGTGCTGAGTTCAAGTGGTGGTCAAAATCGAACCTATGCTCTAGTAGGTCGACATGATCTTGAGTCATCTCCAGATGTTGTTACATGTGTATTCTCTGTGTTTTCTTATGATGTATATGCACTGATTGATCCGGGATCTACATTATCATATGTTACACCCTTTGTGGCTAATGAGTTTGGCATTGAACCTAAATTGATAAGTAAACCCCTTGCGGTATCTACTCCAATAGGAGATTCTGTGATTTCTAGAAGGGTATATAGAGGTTGCACTGTGATGATTTGTAGTCATCAAACCTCATAAAATTTATTTGATTTAGAAATGGTTGATTTTGATTTGGTAATGGGAATAGACTGGTTAGCCTCATGCTATGCTAATGTTGACTGTCGTATGAAGATGGTTAGGTTTCAGTTTCTTGGTGAACAGGTCATTGAATGGAAGGGAATATTGCTACGCCGAAAGGTAGGTTTATTTCCTATCTTAAGGAAAGGAAAATGATCTCAAAAGGTTACTTTTATCATCTTGTTCGCGTTAGGGATACAGAGGCGAAGCCGCCTACTCTACAATTAATCCCCATGGTCAATGAATTTCCAGATGTTTTCCCAGATGAACTCCCAGTCCTTCCTCCTGAAAGGGAGATTGAGTTTAGCATTGATGTGTTTCTTGAAACTCAACCTATCTCTATCCCTCATTACAGAATGGTCCCGGCACAGTTGCGAGAGTTGAAGGCGCAATTGAAGGACTTGCTGGATAAGGGCTTCATTAGGCCTATCACTTCACCTTGGGGTGCACCAGTCCTATCCGTGCGAAAGAAATACGGGTCGTTACATATGTGTATCGACTATCGACAGTTAACTAAGTTTACTATAAAGAACAAGTATCCACTTCCAAGAATTGACGACTTGTTTGACCAACTCCAGGGTGCCAAGTATTTCTCGAAGATTGACTTAGGTTAAGGGTATCATCGGGTGGGGGTTAAGGAGAAAGATATTCCAAAGATGGCCTTCCGGACAAGATATGGGCACTTTATGTTCTTGGTGATGTCGTTCCCCGGCAGCTTTTACGTATCTCATGAATACAATATTCAGGACCTATCTTGATGTGTTCGTGATTGTATTCATAGACGACATTCTGGTGTATTCTCGTTCGGAGGCAGAACATGCGGGCCACTTGCGAATAGTATTACAGACGCTTTAGGATTGTAAGTTATATGCTAATCATTACAGATGTGAATTCTGGCTGAATGTAGTAGCATTCCTTGGCAATGTGATATCTGACGAGTGTATTAGTGTCGACACTCAGAAGATCGATGCAGTAAAGAATTGGTCGATACCTACAACACCATCAGAAGTCTGTAGATTCCTAGGGCTAGCAGGATATTATAGGCGATTTGTAGAAGGGTTTTCCTCCATATCAACACCATTGACTAAGTTAACACAAAAAGCTACCAAGTTCCAATGGTCTGACACTTGTGAGCGTAGTTTTCAGGAATTGAAGAATTGATTGACATCCGCACCAGTGATCACTCTCCCTGAAGGAACAGAAGGATATTTGGTATATTGTGATGCCTCAGGTATAGGTTTCGGATGCGTATTAATGCAACGTGGAAAGGTGATTGCTTATGCATCAAGACAATCGAAGAAGCATGAAAATAATTACCCGACCCATGATTTGGAATTGGCTGCAGTAATATATGCTTTAAAGATATGGCGACACTACTTATACGGTGTCCGTATTGACATCAACATAGATCATAAGAGATTACAATACATTTCAAGTAGAAAGAGTTGAATTTGAGGCAACGTAGGTGGCTTGAATTACTGAAAGACTACGACGTCGAGATATTGTATCATCCCTATAAAGCCAATGTTGTGGCAGACGCTCTCAGTCTTAAGTCAATGGGAAGCTTAGTACACATTGAGGCTGGTAGATGGGGGTTGACTAAAGAGCTTCATCAGCTAGCCAATATGAGAATCAGATTATTAGACTCTGATGACGGAGGTGTTACTGTACATAATACATTCGAATCATCTTTGGTAGCCGAGGTAAAAACACGACAATATGAAGATCCTATCTTAGTACGATTGAGAGATAGCATTCAATAGTGTAAAATTACATCTTTTGAGATTGGAAGAGATGGGGCACTGAGATACCAGGGCCGAATATGTGTGCCTAATGTGTCAGGGTTGCGAGAAAAGATTATGAATGAGATTCATCAATCCCGATATTCTATCCATCTCGGCTCGACAAAGATGTATCATGATGTCAAGGAGCAGTATTGGTGGGATAACATGAAGAAGTATATTGAAGAATTTGCAGCCTAGTATCCCAATAGTCAACAAGAAAAGATAGAACATCAGAAACCCGGTGGATTGCTTCAGAATATAGAGATTCCGACATGGAAATGGGAGGTGATTAATATGGACTTTGTTATTGGATTACCTCGCTCTTATCATAAGTTTGACTCTATCTGGGTGATAGTTGATCGATTTACAAAATGTGCCCATTTTCTACCAGTTAAGACTACTTACACGGCTGAAGATTATGCGAAGTTATATATCAAGGAGATTGTTAGGCTTCATGGTGTGCCGATATCTATTATATCAGACCGAGGAGCTCAATTTTGCGGCAAACTTTTGGAGGACTTTTCAGAAGGTTTTAGGCACACAAGTGAATCTCAGCACTACATTTCATTCGCAATCCAACGGACAGGCTGAACATACCATTCAGACACTAGAAGATATGCTGCGAGCATGTGTTCTAGATTTTAAGGGAAATTGGGATGACCATCTTCCACTTATAGAATTCGCCTACAATAACAGCTACCATTCCAGTATTAAAATGGCCCCATATGAGGCACTATACGAGTGAAGATGTAGATCACCAGTTGGATGATTCAAAGTCGGTGAAACAGAATTATATGGGCCAAATTTGATGAACCAAGCCATTGGGAAGGTGAAGGTGATACAAGAATGATTGAAGACGGCACAAAGCAGGCAAAAGTCTTATTCCGATGTCGACTTCGTGATTTGGAGTTTGAGGTTGGTCATTGGGTTTTCCTGAGGATCTCACCATTGAGGGGTGTTATTCATTTTGGTAAAAAAGGTAAGCTGAGTCCAAGGTATCTCGGTCCCAATAAAAGTTTTCAACGAATTGGACAAGTTGCTTATGAGTTGGAATTACCATTCGAATTGGAATTTGTCCACCCGGTATTCCATGTATCTATGTTGAGAAAATGTGTTGGAGACCCTTCTCGAGTTGTCCCTATCAAAGATGTACAAGTTATAGAGGATCTATCATATGAAGAAGTGCTAGTGGCTATAATAGATCGACAAGTCCGCAAGCTGAGAACGAAATATGTAGCTTCCGTCAAAGTATTGTGGAGGAACAAGAATATGGAAGAAATGACATGGGAAGTGGAAGAAGAGATGAAGTCTAAATACCCTTACCTATTCTAGAATGATGGTAACAAGGATGCTCGTGGAACGCAGGATACATTAGAAATGTGAAACGGCTTTATGAGGTAAGCAATAACTTGAGAACACTCTTCCTTAATTCAAAATTGTGATATACAAATAATGTACATGTCCATAATGCTTTGTGTAGCCTTGTGAGGCCATACGTTGGGCTTAATTACTAGTGACCATTTTATAGGGGAAAATTGACCAGAAATTTTCGTTGGAATCCACGATGATTTGGACTCCCCATAAACACTTAAATTCGAGGACGAATGTTCTTTGGGGGGGGGGGGTGTTACAACCCATATCCACACGTGTTAGTTTATTCCAAATGTTAGTTAAATCCAAGAAGGAATTATCCTTGGGTGCTTAATACACTTAATAGGTCATGTTTTAAGGTATTTGAATCATATAATATCCATTTCATAGTCTTGATGCCAAGCGAGTTATGAAACAAAAGTCGACAAAAGTTGTCGCAACTTAGGTTCATGGTTTTACTTAAACTTTAGGTGAAATGTCATTAAGCTTTTCTCCCAATCTACTTGGTATTAAGGGGTGATCTACCAACCAAATTTAATATTTTTGAGTTTAGTTTCCAAGGCATTAAACCGTTTATCAATACGACATCAGAGTAGAGAGATATAGGCATTTTTGTGAGACTGCGCAAGTGGCTAGGTGACAAGTAGGTGTGTCACCTACTTGGTTAAATGATAGCCCAAAAAAAAGGAAATTTCGGGTTGGATATTGAGCACATTTAAAGGGTTATCTCCTGCAATATAACCCTCAATATGTCTAAAAAATAATTAGACCTAAACCCCTGCAAACCTCCTCCCAAAAATATCACACAAACCCTAATCGATTTCCGTCTCTTTCAAGTTCTAATTGAGGGTAAAATAAGAGTTTGAAGAACCAAGGGAAGAGCTGAGATATCCAATTAGTAAGGTAAGTGTACAACTCTATTTCATACTTTTTTTTCTGCTGTGAACTCATGGTAATTCGTTCTATACATGTAAGAACTCACGGGACGGTGATCGGAAGCCGTGAGTTTGAGTTATTCACTTGTAGCAGATTGTTTTGCGGACTGTTTTGTGTTGCTGTTGGGCTGCGTATTTTACTTCTGTGTTGTGGAGTTTTGGAGGAGGAAGGGTGTGGAGAAACACCATTTAGATGTAGGTATGTGGGCTGATTGTTCTTCATAACATTTCCGGGTTGTTTGACACGACAACGATGTCTGTCGTATGTAGGAAGTGATTAGGTTGTGCATGAACTGTTTCGGAAGGCTCAATATGATTATTATTGATGTTGTTTGGTCTGTTTGGTGATTTTTTAGAATTGTGTGAAGTCATATACATAGTGGAGGTTCTGTCCATTTCATCGTAAAATATGTTGTTGTCGATACATAATAGTTATGACGCATAAATGATAATGATAGTATCGTTTCTCTTATTATTGACTAAGGAGTTTTGACAATTGCGTAGCTTGAGATTGGGGTAGTATATACAAGGTATGTGAAGCTATCCCTTTCTTTCTTTTGCACGACTCCAGTTGTACATAATGTGATGAACTAGCTTCCAAAGATACTCTTCTCTTAGAAGCTAGCAGTACTTACATTGTTTCCTATCTTATGGAATGATTGATGTGATGTTGCTTCTTTTATTCTTATGTTATCGAAGTTTTCGGTACTTCCTGATTCTTATGAGGTTCATAGTGAAGAGTTAGTCCTAATAACGTGTATAGAGGATACCGATCTTAGGTCACTTCGAAAGGTCTAGAATGTGTTTCTATGAGTCGAGCATGCATTATATATACGTATATATTTTACTCTACCGAGCCACGCTATAGTTGGTCGGGTGCGATAATTATTATCCAACCACTGATCAGTTGGGCTTTACCGAGCTCCACGTGGGTGGGTACAATTATACCGAGTCTTATGATGGCCGGGCATATTTTTTTTTACCTAGCCTATTACAGTCGGGTACGATATGATGATGATGATGCCCACAGAGGCGTATATTTTAAAAGTTTATCTATTTATACAAATGTATCATGCATTTTATGTCCGTAGCCCTTAGAGGTACTTAGATTTTATAGGTTTTATATTCTTTATCCGTGCTTATATTACTGTTTGTATTTATGGTTCCTTGACTTACATACTCAGTACTTTATTTTTACTGAAATCCTTTTGTTTGTGGACGCTGCATGTCGTGCTACAGGTCTTGATAGACAGGCAGGTGCAGCTCCCCCACCACAGTAGGCTATCCAGTTTAGCGGTGATTGGCGAGATCCCTTCTCCGGGCTTGCCGTGGTCTTGGTATGAATTTTTGTTATTGATATTATGGGTATGTCGGGGCCCTATTCTAGCTATGTTGCAGCACTTATGTTTCTTTAGAGGCTCATAGACAGGTGTCGACTCATGTATAGTTTTGTATGCCTTGTCGGTTGGTTTTTGTTGTATAGTCTTTCATGGTAGCGTAGTAGCTCGTACCTTTTGCATAGTTTCTTGAATGTCTGGTCACCCCATGTTATGTATGTTTATGCCATCATCTTTTATGGTTGGTTGTCCGTGATCCATGAATATCATTTATATCGATCTCGTTGGCCCAATAAGATAATAAAGAATGTTAGGTAAAATGTACGTTGGTGCGCGACAAGTATGGCTGGGTGCTAGTCATGGACCTCTAGTTTGGGTCGCGACATATTGTGTGATTTTGGTAGGAAACGGAGGTGGCGCCGGCGGACACGGTGGAAGAGTCAAAGTTTCTGGGTGATATTCGAGAAGCTCAGGCGGGATTCGAGGGATGGGGTATGTAGGTTTGGAAGGAGGAGAAGGAGAGGAACAAATGGTGTTAATTTGGTGGCCATCGGAGCTCCACCGCCGGCGGAGGCGATTTCTGGCCGGTGGTTCGGGGAGATGAAATGAGGAGACGTCGGAGTTCTCTAGGGTTACGGGGTGATGATGAGAGACGGGGTTAAGGGGGTGGGGGTGGGGGTACTCAAAGCTCTTCATTTCTCAGCTGTTGGATCTTGAATCCAAGACGGCTGAGATTAAGTCCAATGAAATGGCGTTGTTTAATTTTAGAGGTTGTTGGACCGGGTATGGGTGTATAATTGGCTAGTCTATTTGGTTTGGGGGGGGGGGGGATCCATTTGGGCTGAAATTTAACAGAGATTGGCCCAAATGTTTTTGTTCTTCTTCATTATTTTTCATCTGTTTTAGATTTCCTTTTCTTTTTTTTCATTTTCAAAATTAAAACTGAAAATCCTAAATTAAATTAAAAACAAAACTAAATCATTAAAAATACTAACTAATCCTAAATATTTAACATTATTAGAAAAACTACTCAAAAATCAAAGATTAAAACTAACAGATGCAAAATGACATTTTTTGTGATTTTTCCTTCTATAAAACAACTTAATTACTAAACAATTCTTAAAATGCAAAATTAATCTTAAATTCACATGCAACACTTTTTTTGTTCTTTTTACTAATTAAAATGCACAAACAAAATGCAAACAAATAACGGAAAATGTCATAAAATCCACAAAATTGCAAATGAATAAAAAATTATTTTATTTTGAATTTATGGGAGTAATTCGTGTAGGGAAAAAATCACATGCTCGCAGCTGCCTCTATTTGTTCGGAAACACGAAGAGTTTTCGTGCAAAGATAGTGAGCGCACATGAGCAATTTTTTCCCGTTTGAATACTCCATGAGAAGCATTTTTGAAAAGCTTGACCACACCCTGCTTCGGAGGTTGCCTACATATCATCGACTAAAAAGGAATCAAGTCAGTGTAGTTCAAGAGTGTATGGTAGCTGGGACTACTGAAGCTGTGATCTCGATGTTGTTGCTGCTGCTACTGCTTGCTAGATCCCCTTATTACACCGAGCCAAAAAAAATAAAAGAAGCTAGATTAAGCTATGACCTATGGATTACAAATGAACCTACCTATGTCTTCAAACTTGCTCTCGATCCTCATTGCTTGTTGACTTGTATTTATTTTGTGAAACTCTTTGTTGCCTTGTTGACTTGCATTCTCCCAGTGAAACTCCTTGTTGCCTTGTTGACTACTATTCTCCCGGTGAAACTCCTTTGTTGTCGCTTTGAATTATAATTTGAGATGTTTTCCCTTGATCTCCAGGTGGGCGCCTGATTACCAAAACTTGAATTGTATTCCCTTGTTCTTCAGGTGGGCGCCTTATTGCCAAAAAACTGAAATGTATTCCCTTGTTCTCCAAGTGGCACCTGATTACCAAAACTTCAAATGTATTCCCTTGTGTTCCAGGTGGGCACCTGATTGCCAAAACTTGAAATGTATTACCTTGTTATCCAGGTGGGCGCCTGATTACCAAAACTTGAATAAAAATTGAAATGTATTCCCTTGTTCTCCAGGTAGGCACCTGATTGTCGAAACTTGAATGTAATCCCTTGTTATCCAGGTGGGTGCCTGATTACCAAAACTCGAATAAAAATTGAAATGTATTCCCTTATTCTCCAGGTGGGCGTCTGATTGCCGAAACTTGAAATGTATTCCCTTGTTATCCAGGTGGGCAACTGATTACCAAAACTTGAATAAAATTGAATGCATTCCCTTGTTCTCCAGGTGAGCGCCTGATTACCAAAACTTGAAATGTATTCCCTTGTTATCCATGTGGGTGCTTGATTACCAAAACTTGAATAAACATTAAAATGTATTCCCTTTTTCTCCAGGTGAGTGTCTGATTACCAAAATTTGAAATGAATTCCCTTGTTATCTAGGTGGGCGCGCCTGATTACCACAACTTGAAATTTTTTCCTTTGTTTTCCAGGTGGATGCCTGATTACCAAAACTTGAAATGTATTCCCTTGTTCTCCAGGTGGGCGCCTGATTACCAAAACGCAAATAAAAAGTGAAATGTATTCCCTTGTTCTCCAGGTGGGCGCCTAATTGCCGAAACTTGAAATGTATCCCTTGTTATCCAGGTGGGTGCCTGATTACCAAAACTTGAACAAAATTGAAATGTATTCCCTTGTTCTCTAGGTGGGCGCCTGATTACTAAAACTCAAATAAAAATTAAAATGTATTATCAAACCTTGACATTGCCTATCCTATGGTGTTCTGAATAGATTTCCACCAACAACCCTTTTCCCAATTATTCATTTCTCGACTTACCTTTGCCCTAATGTGCCTGTGAGGGTTTTCACCAATAAGACTCTCTCATTTTTATTTCTCGGCTCCCATCGTCTTATGGTGCCCGTGAGGGTTTTCACCGATAAGACTCTTTCTTTTTCATTTCTCTCAGCTCCCGTCTCCTTACGGTGCCCGTGAGGATTTTCACCAATAAGACTCTCTTATTTTCATCTTTTCTTGCTTGGACTAGAGTGTTTCCCCGTGTATGAACCACTTCTTCTTGCTTGACTTGGCATTTCGTAAACACTGATCGGAAGGTCTTTCTTTGGACTGTAATGTAGGCTTTTGGATAGGGTTAGAAAGAAAGGATATTAAAAGCTCAAAACAATTTAAATGGGTTCAATATTACAACTTTCGGAATCAGATATCTTACAACGACCACAACTTCCATCCCGGTTTCTTTGCTTGGGGACTTCTGGATTTTATTTTAATGAGACCGAACCGTGAGGCTGGCAACGTATCCTTAAAACGAGTCAGGACAAACTAAATCAATTTAACGGGTGGGCCGGTCTGGTCCGGGTCAAATTTTTTTAACCCGTCGGGGTTCCGGGTCGGGCTTGGCCGGGCCGGGTTGCCCAGTAACGGGTTCGTAACGGGCCGGGTTAGTTCGGGTAAAAATTGAACCAAAGGGTTACGGGTTGAGGGGGCCGGGCCGGGTTTAGTATATTTTCATTTTTTTTGGAATTATGTATAGTATAACTATTAATTTATATTAATACTTTGTAATAATTGAATGAATACAAGTAAGATGTGACAAAATTGCACTTATTGCAAGTGCTACTTTATTTCTTAATTTCAAATTGAAAAAGTAGAAAATGAAATGTTTACATTTTTTCTAACAAGCAAACTAGTAAAGTAGTAATTTCAAATGTTTTGCATCGCCCTAGCAAGTTTATCATAATCAATATTAACCGATTGACCTTCTTTTGGCGTGTTAAATTTATATGGGTTTCCATGTGTTAATATATCTCCAAGTTCCTCGTCTTCTAGGCTATCAACATCTTCCTTTCCTTGATTTCTTCGTTCCGATCTAATCCAATCTCTGAAACATACTAATCTTCCAAAGCGTTGCTTCCCAATGAGTGGCGGGTGTCTCCAAGTTGTTGTCTTGCTTGGCTAAATGCACTCTCCGATGCAACAGTAGAAATTGGCACATTCAGCACGTTCCGAGCCATAGAGAAAAGAACAGGAAATTGCTTTTCATTTTCATGCCACCATCCCAACGGTGAAAATTCCTTTGTGCGAGGCTTCTTTTGCTTCTGCAAGTAGAATTGGAGTTCATCAATATTTCTGCTACTGGTTTGTGCGTTATAAAATGTAGAAAAAATATTAAAACTATCAAGGCCTTATTCATCATCCACAGTAGTAGAACTGCTACATTGCATAGCGAGATTAACATTGCCAGAAGCACGAGCAACATTATCACATTCATTTGCATAATAATTATATAGTTGTTGTAAATATTCATTTAGCTTTTTCATAGAAACATATAAATTTGGGGTTTCAGTTTCTCTAATCTCCATATAAGTATATAAGGCATTCATTAATTGGTGACAATCAGACATTTTAATAGACTGATTTAAAACTGCACCAATTAAGTAAATCGGAGGATTTGGAAAGAAATATTTTTTGTATTTTGCTTGCATTTTTTCAACAACATCCTTATATTTTTTTTCTTCTTAAATTCAGATAGTAGAAAAGAGTTTTCAGCTATATGTACTAAAGCCATAGTAACAGTGGGGTAATATGCGCCAGAAAATACAACACTAGCAGTATAAAATTTATGTAAAAATTTAACAACATCATTAATGAACTCCTAAGTATCACTTGTTAACATACGCCTAGGATCAGTACAATGTGCATTTGCAACTTCATTTATTGGAAATCCATATTTGTTGCAACATTTTAAAAATATATATGTATAATTCTATCTAGTAACAATTTCGTCTGGCATGAATCTAGGTTTAAGGTTATACTGGATACACTTAGTCTTAAATTCTTTTATTCTAGATTGTCTATTATTTCCTTGAATAACACCAATTGCTCATCAAAGATGAGTAATCTTAACTGAAAATAAATCAAGGCCACTTTTAACATTTAAATTATAAACATGATATGCACATCTAACATGAAAAATATCATCAAGAGATGGTTGCAAATGCAATTTTAATATTAAAATTGAGCCATTATTGTTTGAAGCATTATCAAAACACATACACAAAACTTTTTGGTTTAGGTTATAAAATTCAACAACTTCAACAATAGCACTACTTATAAACGTAGCAATATGACTCTCATCTTCATCATATTTAAAAGCGATAATACGTTTTTGAATACAAGTATTATCATTTATCCAATGACATGTAATTGTCAAATAATCATTTGCATTAACAGTATGGCCAATATCAGAAGTTAGACATACTCTAGAAGGAAGGTGGCTAAACAAATAATGTATGTATGTTTGATATTGTCCATTAAGTCTAAAGATATCTGCTCTATAAGCACTTCTAGTGATTCCTTTAAATAAAGGATTGTAAATCCTTTGAATATACATAATAAGATACGATGAAAAAGCAAAAGAAAAAGGTAGACAAACAAAGCAATCATTTTTTCTAATTCCTCACGATCCCTCATTTTATCATATTTTACTAGACCTCCACTAGTAGGGTTAATAGTTGTTTGACTTCCATCCCCATTATTACCCCATTCTATGGGATGGTCAGATCTCATATGTCTACTAAGTGTCCCAGTCCCCCTTAAATTTCCTCTGGTCAAATGTTTAAAAGTTCCGTTACAAAGTTTGCACTTAACTCTATCAGTACCTTCTATTATTTCAAAAAATTTCCATACCGGACTTCTTCTTCTACGATTAAAAGTCAGAGCCACTGGTGGTCTACCCCTTGTAGCACTAGCAACTCCAACTCCAACAATACCAACATTTCCGTTAGTAGGTGTAGGTGGCATCTCATCTTCTATTCCAATTTCATTATCTTCTATTCCAAAATTTTCTTGTAATTGTTCATAATCTATCTCTACATTATCATTAGGCGATGATTCAGAAACATGTGTTATTGTGTCATTACTATTACTACCGGAAGCTCCAGGACTACCTCTTTTTTTTTATTTCCTACCCTACCAATAACTTTTCTACACACTCTTTTAGCAGCACTAAACATACTTTAAAAATTGAAGTATAAGCTAAAACTAAATATGCAATTAAAATATTAAATAAGAGAAAGAGTTGGAGGGAGTGCACCGAATTCGACAATAAATTGAGCACTTGATTACGCAATTCCGGTGTTACCACGAACAAACATCAAGCAAGTATATTAACTTTGAATTTCAAACTTCGAATATCAATTTCCAAATGACAATTTTCGGTAAATTAAACTCTAGAAAAGAGAGCGAAATAAAAATTATAAAATTAGAATATGAAATCTTGCAAATTGAAGGGAAGAGAGATATTGAGAATTTGAGAATTGAGATTGAGATAAGAATTTCGAGTGAAGAAATAAAGAAGAGAGCGAGGGTATTTGTAGATTTTAAGAAGGGTTATTATTGTAAATTAATAAATACAAGAAAATAAACAAAAATGGCTAATTTTGCAAATAATTCCGTTGGCCAACGGATCTGAATGAAATCTTCCCGTTGCCAACTTTATTGTGGTCCGGTCCGGTTTAACCGGTATGGGCGACTGTTCATCCGGACCGGGCCGGTCCGCTCCGGTTACACCATCAAAAAAATTAAACAGACACAACCCCTTTCCCCCACGAACCCAACCCACCCGACCCCTTGGTAACCGGGCCGGTCTGGTCCCAGTTTAAACCGGTCCGTACCGGTCCGGAACGTAGTTCATTTCTCAGAGTTTACTTTGTTATTGTGGTTTTCTCTTTTTTCTTTCTTATTTTCCTTATTTTTGTTTCTTCCCTTTTCTTTTGTTGTTTTGCTGTTTTGTGTTTTTTTTTCTTTTCTTTTCTTTTTCTTCTCTTCTTTTTTTTTTCTTCTCTTTCTTTTCTTCTTCTTTTTCTTGTCTCTTTTTTCTTTTTTTTCTTTTCATTCTTTTCTTTTCTTTTCCTTTACTCGTTTCTCATGCTTGTGTTTCTGATTTTATTACTGATTCCGAAAGAGGGGTATGAAAGAAAACAATTAAAGCTTAAAAAGGTTTAACAAAGGATAAAGTGTTAAGATAGTAAAATAAACTGCCTTCGTCATTCCAATCTCCAAAACATGCCAAGTACAAACAAAATATGATTTAATCAAAGAAAATCATACATAGTATCTCTTAACTGCATCAGAATTGATGGCCAATCCTACGCACTTGCCTTCCACATATGTTAGATACAATGCCTTGTTGGATAACATTCTTGACACGATGAATGGCCCTTGCCAATTCGAGGTGAACTTGCCTTTTGCCTCTGCCTGGTGAGAGAGTATGCGCTTGAATACCAACTGACCCACCTTCTTGGATGCACTTTCTTGTTATATGCTCTGGCCATTCTTCGTTAATACAACTGGCCGTGACATACTGCTGCTAATCTTTTTTCATCAATCAAACCCAATTGCTCTAGGCGGGTTTTGACCCACTCATCATCATCAGTTTTTTGCCTGGGCGATAATCCGAAGGGATGGGATTTCAATTTTTACCGGTATTACTGTTTCTATGCCATACACCAACAAGTACGGAGTTGCTCCTACTAAGGTACAAACAGTAGTGCGATAGCCTAATAATGCGAAGGGTAGCTTCTTATTCCATTGACTTGGCCCTTCCACTATTCGGAGTATCTTCTTTATGTTCTTATTGGCTGCCTCAACTGCTCCATTCGCCTTGGGGCGGTATGGGGTGGAATTGCAATGTGTAATCTTAAACTGCTAACATACCTCTTTCATCCAATGACTATTGACATTTGCTCCATTGTCAGTGATGATTATCTTTGGGATTCCAAAACGACAAATGATATTTGAATGCACAACATCGACTACGGCTTTCTTGGTTAGCATCTTGAATGTTTTAGCTTCGACCCACTTGGTGAAATAATAAATAGCAACCAGGATGAACCTGTGTCCATTGGAAGCTGCTGGCTCGATGGGCCCGATGACATACATGCCCCAAGGTACGAAGGGCCATGGTCTAGACATTGTATGTAATCAGATGGCGGGGAGTGGATCAAATCTCCATGCACCTGACATTGACGACATTTGCACACGAAATCGATACAATCTCGCTCCATGGTGATCCAATAATAATTTGCCAGGATAATCTTCTTTGCCAAAACATACCCACTCATATGAGGCTCGCAAACTCCATAATGCACCTCGGTCATGATGGTTATGGCCTGTTTAGCATCTATGCATCTAACCAACATAAGATCTGGCGTTCTTTTGTATAGTATCTCTCGACTGAAGAAAAACCTGCTTGATAAGCGACGAAATGTTCTCTTTTGGTCACTTGTGGCTTGTACTGGGTACACACCCATTATGATATACTGGTTGACGTTGTGAAACCAAGGCTCACTATCAAGCTTCTCTTCCACCATGTTACAGTAAGCATGTTGGTCATGGACTTGGATATGTAGCGGGTCAACATACGCCTTATTTGGATGATGTAACATTTACGTAAAGTAGCTAAGGCATCAAAAACCTTGTTGTGAATTCTTGGAATATGCTTGAACTCTACTGACCAGAATCGTTGACAAAGGTCATGCAGACATTGCCGGTATGGTATGAGCTTCAAATCTCGTGTTTCCCATTCCCCTTGAATTTGGTGTACCAGAAGGTCTGAGTCCCCCAAGACCAAGACTTCCTGGACACCCATGTCTGCAGCTAACCTCAGACCCAAAATGCATATCTCATATTCTTCCATATTGTTAGTGCAATAGAATCAGAGCTGAGGTGTAACAGGGTAATGGTGCCCTATTTCAGAAATAAGTACTGCTCCTATCCCGATTCTTTGCATGTTGGCGGCCCCATCAAAGACTAATTTCCATCCTAGCTTCTTTCCTTGCTACACTTCATCAATGTGCATCACTTCATCATCCGGGAAGTATGTCTTTAATGCTTCGTATTCTTCGTCCACCAGATTCTCGGCCAATGCGTGTGCTTTCATTATAGTCTTAGTCACGTAGACAATGTCGAACTCGGTGAACAGGATTTGCCATTTTGCAAGCCTGCCCGTGGGCATAGGCTTCTGGAAGATGTATTTCAAGGAGTCCAAGCATGAGATAAGGTAAGTGGTATATGATGAAAGGTAGTGTTTCAACCTTTGTGCTACCCAAGTTAGGGCACATCACGTCCTTTCAAGATGAGTATACTTAACCTCATAAGCTGTGAATCTCTTGCTGAGGTAGTATATGTCTTGCTCCTTCCTCCCGGTGACATCGTGCTAACCCAACACATATACAAATGAGTTGTCCCAGACTGTCAGATATAGGATCAAGGGCCTCCTTGGTTCCGGTGGGACCAATACTAGTGGGTTCGACAAGTATCCTTTTATTATATCTAAAGCCTCCTGGCATTCCTCCATCCATATGACCGCATCATCCTTTTCAACAGCTTAATAATAGGCTCATAAGTTGTTGTGAGCTGAGCAATAAATCTACTAATGAAATTCAATCTCCCCAACAGACTTATCACCTCTGTTTTATTCCTTGGAGGCAGCAATTCTTGTATGGCTTTGATCTTTGATGGATCTAGCTCAATGCCTTGGCGGCTGAGTATGGATCCTAGGAACTTCACTGTTGGTACACCAAATGTGCATTTCACAGGATTGAGCTTGAGATTGGATCTGCGGAGCCTTTGGAAGAACTTTCTCAGATCTCTGTGGTCGGATTGCTTTTCCTGGATTTCACAATTACATCATCCACATAGACCTCAATTTCCTTATGTATCATATCATGGAATATGGTTGTCATTGCCCTCATATAGGTTGCCCCAGCGTTCTTCAGACCGAAGGGCATGACCCTATAGTAATATGTTCTCTACGGTGTGATGAATGCTTTCTTCTCTACATCCTCTTCATCCATAAAACATTTGGTGACAACCTGCGTAACAATCTACGAAAGAACTAATCTCTGGTTTTGCACAATTGTCAATCAATATGTGGATGTTTGGCAGTGGGAAGTTGTCTTTGGACTTGCTTTGTTGAGGTCACGGTATTTGATGCACACCCTAGTTTTAGTGTCCTTCTTTGGCACATGCACGACATTGGCTAACTAGGTGGGGTACCGTGCGACTCGAATGATTTTTGCCTCAAATTTCTTGGTAGCTTCCTCTTCGATCTTTACGCTCACATTAGTTTTAAACTTCCTTAACTTTGTTTGACAAGAGGGCAGACTGGGTCAGTGGGTAATTAGTGAACCACCAAGTCAATGCTCAACCCTGGCATATCGTCGTAAGACCATGCAAAAATATCTTTTTATTCAAGCAGCACTTCAATTATTTCTTCCCTAAGCCGCGGCTCAAGATGGGCACTTATTTTAGTTTTGCTGATATTATTTGGGTCTCCTAGATAGAGTGCTTTTGTATCGCTCAGGTTGGGCATAGGTTTTTCCTCAAAATGACTTAATTCTTTACTAATTTCCTTGAACGCCCTTTCCTCATAATATTCTGGTTCATCCTCACATTCTAGCTCTTGAATTATTACTTCTGAACTAGATCGACTTTCAAGACTGGGTTGAAGAGTCCTTATGCATGTCACATCATTGGAGTTAGCATAAAAATAACTGTACAAGAAGGAAAAGAAACGTAAAGAAAAATAAAAACTATCAGCATTCACGAAAAAGGAAATTGCATTTCATTGAAACTGAAAGAAAACAAGGTTTACACATCCCAACGGACGGAACATAGACTTCGAATTACAACTTTAGAATATTCCAGACAAATTGAAAGAAAAATAAAAGCAAACTACCGCAACTCTTTCCTGGTCGGGAGATGAGTAGCTTCTCAATTGTTGATTTTTGCACGGGGCCCAACAAATTGCACATCTGCCTTGCTAGAGCCCTCTCTAGCCTCCACCACATTTACATCTTCAAACAACTTCTCAAACCTTTCAAGTAATTCCTTATCAGGATCAACCACAAAACTGTAACTTATCATTGTCGGGCGCTTTTAAGGGCCAGACTTCAAAAATGATTTGAATAGACGCGGCACGGGCATGGGGATGACCCATGCTCTCTGCTTCATCTTTCTGGCTCTCTTTATCTATGCAATTGTAGGATTGAACCCTAAACCAAAGGTTTTTATGTTTTAGGGGAGAGATACCGGTTGTATGATACCCTGAAGTGACGTCCCCAAACTCTTTCCTAGACAAACCCGTTCTTCAACATTTCAATAGCCACCATGACTGACGCAACGTCTAGCTTTGGCGTTGGAACATACTCTCCTTCTTAAACTTTTCTCACTGATACCGTATTATGAACCTGATACACCTAGGGGCCTTGTCGTCATCTATCTCGATGAGTGGCACAATAGCATCATAGTAGGCATACAGATGGTCCTCGCCGTGCACAACGATTTCTTGTCGATCCTATTCAAATTTCACTATTTGATGCAAAGTAGAGGGGACTGCTTTAGCAGCATGGATCCAGGGTCATCCCAACACCAGGTTGTAGGAAATAGCCACATCCAATACTTGGAATTTCGTGGTAAAATCAACCGGTCCGATTGTCAGTTCAAGCACTATGTCACCGATTGAATATTTTCTGCCGCCTATCAGACCCTCTCACACAAATGTTGTTCTTGTGAATTCTTCCATCATCCACCGTAAACTTGTTCAATATGGAAAGAGGGTAAATATTTGCTCTTTAACCATTATCAACCAACACTCGAGTGATCACAGAATATTCGCACTTTACTGTGAGATAGAGTGCTCTATTATGCTCAATTCCTTCTACGGGAAATTCATATTCGGAAAACGTGACTCTGTTCACCTCAAAGATCTTATTGGCTATCCTCTCAAAAGGATTGAATGTGATTTTATCAGGAACGTGGGCCTCATTCAGGATCTTCATCAACACCTGACGGTGCTCGTCCAAATGAATCAACAATGATAACAATGACATTTAAGCAGGCGTCTTTCTCAGTTGTTCCAAAATAGAATAATCTTGCATTTTCATCTTCTTTAGAAACTCTTCTGCTTCCTCTTCATTTACAGTTTTCTTTACCAGCACTGAGTTATCCTTGGTCAGTTTGGTCTTCCTCAATTCCTCGGGGGCAAAACACCTCCCCGATCGGGTCAATCTGTGGGTCTCACAAGCTTCTTCCCTAAACTTTCCTTTTATGAGTCACTATTACTCGGTCATAATTCCCAGGTAAGGCCTTGCTGCTGACCATTGGTAGCTGAACTACATGTTTGATAATGACAGGCTCTGCGCGAATGCCTTCCACAACAACCACATGCTTGCTAGCCACCCCTGGTACAACCACTTCCGCATTTTCTTGTCTCACCATCCCGTCTCTTGTGGATTCCTTCTTGACTACGACGAAAGGCTAAATGCTTCCTCCACTCAACTTAAATGTCAACGTCTCGCTTGTTAAATTCTCAACCGTCTTTCGCTTACTGGCTCGGATCATCATGACAGTTTACGAGGGCTTTTTGGGCTCTCCCTCTTGTGCACTATCTCAATCATATTTGTCTCCTGATGAGCAGGCAATGGGTTTTGATTAATATTGGGTGCTTCTGGAGCTTGTACCTCAATCCGATGTGAGATGAGTTCTTGAATAACACACATCAAATGCCAACATTTCTCTATGTTATACCCTAGGGCGCCAGAACAATACTCACAACTGACATAATAGTCTAGATTTCTCGAAGGAGGATTTTTCAGTTTCGCTTCAATCGACCTCAAAATACCTAATTGTCCAACCTGTGGAATAAGTTGGTATATGATTCACCTAATGGAGTGAAAGTTTTCTTCTTCTGCATTCTCTCATTTTTTAAAACTTGGTTGGCCCGAAAAGATGGTCTCGGGGTGTGTTGGTAGGCTCTTGGAGGTGGATAGGTATTTTGTGGAGCTGGGTAGTTATTATGTGGGGTTGGCACATGCCATTGCGCGTGGGCGGGAGGTTAAGTATATGTTTGTGCGTGATGGACGGAAAAACAGGGATCAGGAGATGGGTAGTAGTGTTGTGGTGGGCTATATGGAGTGTGTGGATAGGTTTGATGATAAGGTCGGTGCTGATTGTAATGGGATGGACCCTAGTGCCTGGACCATGTCCCTGAGTCAATTGTTGCTACTTCCTCATTCTTCTTCTTTCGGATTGCTCCCCTGGTTTCGCTTTGGATATCATGGGTAGTTGCTTTGATTGCTGAATAACTCATAATCTTGTTAGATTTGAGTCCCTTGTCTACCATACTCCCCATTTTCACGACCTCATTAAAGGATTTACCCACTGCCGAAACCAGGTAACCAAAATATGTAGGCTCCAAAGCTTGCAAGAAGCAATCTGTCATTCACTTTCCTTCATTGGTGGGTCGACCCTTGCTACCTTCTCCCTCCAACAGAATCTATACTCTCTGAAACTCCCATTGTGCTTCTTTTCGAGTTTCGTCAGAGCACCTCCTCATTGCGTTAACATCCAACTCTTATACCTCTTTTGAGGGATCAATGATACTTGCTTCAGTTTCTTCGTTGGCCATAGCCAGCTTGCTTTTGGACTGAGTGTAATAGGGCTGGGTTTCCAGAATGCTGCAAAAACTAACCACCTGTCTGAGAATAGACAACACCAACACTTGTTAGCGGTTATTCTTTAACACATAAGTATCCACATATTCGGGGATGAATGCACCTAAGCATTCATCGGTTTATATTATGCACATGGATTGGCTGCTTGCATCGTCCCAGCTTTTGTCCTATGCCACTTTTCTTTTCTCTCTTGTTTTTTCTTTTTGCTCAGCTTGTTTTTGCGTACCTTCTTTATTTTATTCTTCTCTCCTTTATTTTACCATCGTTTCTCTCATGATTTTCTCTTTTATAATAATTTTTTCTTTCTTTTCCTTATTTTTGTTATGGTCGAATCCTATGGAGATTCCCTATATATCATGACCCCGCATGAATTAGACCGAGCGTAGTTCTGGAAAATAAATACAGAATGTCAAGATTGTTCTCGCAGAGAAAAGCCTACTTACTTGCTCTTGCTGCTTTTAATTTAAGAGCAAGTCGGTGTAGCTTCTTACTCTTTCACCTTTCAAAGAAGTAAATATTTTTCAGAAATTTTTAATTTCATAAAATAAAACACTTGATTACAACTACTAAAAGAAATCAACAGACTTCGACTCAAACGAAACCAAAAAATTAACTTGACAACCTGTTACAAACTCAAAAATAGAAGAAAATACAAATTTTGCAAATGGACTAACTGACTTGAGGGAAAATCATGAATACATTAAGGCTTCTAATGCTTCTGGGGCCTGCGGGACATCATTCGATCTCGCCGCAGGCCTGTGTGCTAAGTCCTCTTGGAGGTGGTGGAGGTCTTCCATCACTTGACGAACGAAGGTCACTACGGTGGCAAAAAACACGGATCTTGTCATTTCTTCACAGTGGCTACACTTTACTATGATGTAATCAGCAATCATCCGTACTCTCTCTCTTATAGAACCCTTTTCTTGCAACAATCACCCAATCCGCTGGGCCCTAGCCTCCATAGTTTGTTCGGCTACGCGATTTAGTTCTTGAAATTATTGCAAATCTCTCTCCAGCCGTGATTTTGTTGTGTAACAAGCTCTCTTTCATCCTTGAAGTCTTTTGCTTGTTTAACCATTTTGTTTTCAACCATGATGACGCTCTTCTTCAACCCCGCAACCTCGTTGTCATACCTTTCTTTCAGTTGTTCGATCATGCATGCTCGTTCCTCTGCATTTTTGGCCAATTGGCTACAGGCCTTGGCTAGCTCACCCTCTGCTTTGTTCAAGTCAAAACCATGTTCGCCTACCTTCCGCCTTAGATTGTCTATGAGCTTTTCATCCTTCACACCTCTGGTGGGATTCTTGCAGCTATTTTCATTTTCTGAATTTAGGCTCACAAAGCTTCATTTTCTTTGGCTAGTCTTTTCTTTTTCCTCTCGTCTGCCGCAACTTGCAAACCATTCTCAAATTGAAGGTCTTTGACTTGCTTTTCCAATTTCCCTATTGTGGCTCTGTATTCGTTTTCCTTGGCCAACCAATTCTATTGTTCTTGTGACGCCTCAGCAAATTCTTGAAGATGTGGTCTTTTGGTCGGTTTTACAAACTCCATTTCCCTTTTATACCAAGCCATGTACCCTGGTGCAACCTCTCATTTAGACAAGTCTCGTACTCAAGTGTCCGCCGTCAAGTACTGACATTCGCTCCAAATTTGGCGGGCTGCTGCTTCGTGAAACTAACCATTAGGACCAATTTTGAGCATATGGCGACTAATATGTTCTTCTATGGAAACCATTTGGAACCTCCCTAACTGTCTTAGCACCCTATACGAAGCATAAGGTTGGATACTCCAGAGACCCATCAGAGGAAAATGAGGCTCGGTAGCTGGCATATATATAATTTCATCAGTTGGGAGCCACCCGAACGTCCACTCTATTTGACTTGCACTTATGGTACGGAAATATGAAACCCATATTTTAACCCTCTCTGGTAATTCGAATCCATCAAATCTGGTATAAAATACCTCTATGCAGCTCTTTCCGATGGCCAATAACTCATGAATTGAGGCCGATGGCGTAGGTGTTCAATCATCCACATCTGTAACAACAAGTTGCATCCTTCGAAAAAATCTCCTCTGGCTTTACCGGCGGTGAGGGCATGGAAGATTTCAGATAATATCATGGGGGTGAGGGTACTCTTGGCCTTTCCGTGGAAACACCAAGAGGCCCAAGAAAAATACCATAAATGCAAAACACCGGTGTTCTTCCCATTTGAGTCGGTTTCCCTTGCTACAAATTTAATTTTCTAGGTCGTTAAACCCCCTTATAAACATATATCTTTGGTATATAAACTGTGGAGTACAAAAACCGGCTGACAGATTTGGATTGTGAACACCCCTGCTTATTTTCAATGAGTCCAAGAATTTGTGCAAATCGACGGCCCTTGGAGCAATCAAATACTAGTATCTTAGAGGGATTTTGGGACCCCTGATATATAAGGCTATTTCCTCCAAGGTTGGGGTGAGTTCAAAGTCCAGGAAATGAAATACGTTGTGGGTTGGGTACTAGAATGTAACCAACGCCTTTATGATATCTCCTCTAGGATTAATTTTCAACAACCCGGTGAGTCCTTTCAAGTGCGCATTGACCTTGTTTTTCCCAGATTCACCTAAATCATTCCACCACATGTGCAACTCCAAAGGGATCTTGCTTATGACTGTTATTGGCAAATTTTGATGCGTGCCAATTCTGCACATTTGTTAGGGTGATTACACAAAAATACTAATTTATTGGCCTAAAAAACAAAGTTAATTTTTTTCAAATATTCATTTCAAAAATAAAATTCTGGCTTCGCAAATACGGCCTTTCAGCACTTCCGAGGAAAGATTTTAGGGTTGTTCCTGCTACCGGCCAAAACTTGGAAAATAATCGAGGGCGCTGTTCTTGCAAAAACATCCTTCTGGCGACCTTTTGGAGATACATCGCTAATTTTGACAAGACCTGCCTTATATATTTCTCACAAACAAAATTTGATTTTCTGAGGCTATTTTTGCAAAAATAAAGTTGGGCCTGATGGGAGTTGTCTACGTATCTCACGCCCTGCGAGAATCAAACCCGCGTAGTTCGGGCTATTTTGATAGAATTAAAAACAAGTTTCTTTTTCTTTAATTTTTTCTTCGAAAATAAAATACCTTTCTCTTTTTTTTCTATTTTTTGAAAACAAACTCCTTTTTCTTTTATTTTCAAAATTTCGGCTGCATTTCAGTTGCGGTATTTGAAACATGTAAATTCCTACCTCATCCCACACACAATCACATTTTCCTCTCTTTTTATTTTTCTCTTTTTTTCTTCTTTTTTATCAAAAGCCGGCCGCCGTGCAAATTTAGAATAAATGCACAAATAACACGCAAGATGCATCAAGATGGTCTGCTATGTTGGATGCACATGTCCTAGATGGACCCAACCCCTGTGTTGATTCCCCTAAGTCAAATGCATGATGCAAATACGCGTTCCTACTAGGGATCCATCATGAGGTTAAGTTATTTTAGGTTCAAAACCTAGGCATATGTTCTAAACCGTGTACACGAGCGGACAACTCGAGTCGAGGAGGGAGATACGTACCGGGAACCAAAAGGCCATCTGGCTTTATAACATGTTTGAGCCTTTTTCTTATTCCAAGGTATGACACTAAGGGAATAGGGAGTCTCGACCAGTAAGCACATCCCCGAAGATGAGAAGAGAAGAGTTTCGCGATAGTTTATACATAGTTCAAATAATATTAAAGCGGTAAAAAAGCAACATTTAGTACTTTGGGCGCAATCATGTAATAAAATCAGATAATAACAAAGCCAAATACAACAATTATTCTAAGCTCGAATTCTTGAACCCTGAACTAGAGATTCTGGGTTATTCCCTAGAGTCGTCAGAGTTATCACACCTCCTTTTTATCACTACACTCCGCGAAGGGCGTAGATAAGGAGGTTTTTCCAATCAAAGGACAATCGAAACGGGATTTATTTATTTACAGATTTCAGAGTCGCCACTTGGGATAATTAATGATTTCCCAAGTCACTGGTTTAAAATCCCGAATCGAGGAAGGATTGACTCTGTAATACAGTCTGCGAGCCAGAAATTCAGGTAAGGAATTCTGTTAACCTGGGAAAAGCTGTTAGGAATTCCCGAATTCCGCGGTTCTAGCATGGTCGCTCAACTGTTATATTCGGCTTGATTATCTGATTTTAATACATTTTGAACCTATGTGCAAATTTTAAATTTTAACCGCTTTTATTTAATTTTAAGAAGATTGCAACGTTGTTAAAATGCGACTTGTACCATGTCATATAAATGCACCCGTAGCTCGCAACACATTTTACTTAACGTTATGATTTGAATTTGGGTCACATAAATGCGCACCCGTATTGATTTGAATTTGGGTCACATAAATGCGCACCTAAGGTAATTGCGTGTTTTTAAATTTGCGAGTGCCACGAAAATTTTGCTAAGTGGTACACATCGAATTCTAAGGAAAAGATAAAACTAATTAAAATGAGAGTCGTGCAATTGTCATTTTGGTTTGCATGGCGTACCTCAATTCAAATCGAGACTAATTAAATGAGGGCCTCTGATTATCTAATTTATTTGGTGGTGCACCTCAAATCAATTACAAAGGTCTAGTAATGAAATAAGGATAAAGAAGTCACAACTACTTTTGAACCACGCTGAACTCAAATGTGAACTAAAGATTGAGTGTAAGTGATGTCTATTTTATTTCACTTCTTTTCAGAATTTGGGCTTGGCCAAGCGTGAGGCCCAATAGCCCATACACTTGAAGCTACTCTAGATGGCAATTTTAGCACCATCTTATGCCAGGCCCAATAAGGAGCCCAATTCAACATCCCATGAAGTCATGATGCCTATTGCTAGCGTTTGAGATTACAATTAAAATTGTTTTAAGAAAAATCTAACAGTCAATGATTGAAAATTCACATTCGAACTATGCTTCATACGAACATGTTATTGTTCAAATTGCATGCTGACTAAATAAACCCAAATACATGGAGAACCTGCTAATTGGTCAGCCTTATACCACACTCAATATTTGAATGACTTGAATATACCATGCCCATTTGACATACAAACGCAGAACCAAGCCAGAAAACTCAAGTCAACACAATCATGCTTACAACACTAGCATTTGCATAGTCAGTACACCAACAGACCAACATTCAGTCTTTCAATATTAAAATCTAAGTAGTTCTCAGCAGAGTACTAACAGAGATAGGACTCCAGACTACAACATTAACCATAATCATGCATGATCAAAGTCCATTTCTACACTACACTAAGTCACTTTCACATGCTCAAATTCAGGGAAAGAAAAAGGTCTTAATTAACATATATAACTTGAATTATGATTACAACACATATAAATAGAATAGGACAAAGAGAAATCAACTTCGAATATGGTCTTCATTTAACAATATTTCAACTCCTTTACATGTTCACAATCATTCTTCAATCATGAGTTATGGAAGTACTTGGATATTTGAAAGGAAAACAGAGGTAGATGATTAGCATATACATCGAAGGGATCAACAACAAACAACTAACCAAACAAAGCTTATAATCCAAGAAATGTGATATTCTAACGGCTTGAACCAAAAAACTTTCAAAAAAACAACCAATACCTATTCATACTTAGTCTCTAATGAATCAGAAAATACTTCAGGACTTAAAAAAATACTCACTAAAAGATCAATGAAATAGTAATCGATTTTTTTCATCTGAAGTTTTAGATATTTTTGTTCCTTTTCAATCTTCTGATTTCAAGATCCCTCTTTTTTCTCTTTGTTTTTGAAAGGCGAGAATGAAGGCCTTTATAGGCAAAGAATTAGGGTAAGCTTCAGACTTTATTTGGTTTTTAGCCCTTTTTAATTTTCAGTTTTTGCTTAAAAATCTTTAGAATCCTGACTTGTTGCCCAAGTTATACTATTTACATCCGGAAATTCAAATTGACACCTAAACTAGAAGCTTTTAGGGACTTCTAGTTTCTGTTACTTCAATATTCCCTAAGGCTAAGTACCTAAACTACCCTTGAGTAGTATTGTTAATTACTTTCTACCCTTTTCCTTGGATCCCTTTTAATTTTAGACTGACAAATAAACTCTGGACCATTGTTTTGAAATATAACAAACAAGTTTAAACCATTAAAAATCCAAACGGACCCTATTATGAAAAATGTAGAAAATTAAAAGTGGAAAATAAATTAGCATATGAATAAAACATGCAACACTTACAAGACCTATCATGATTAAGCTAAGCATTAATTAAACCAGTTTAGAACCTAGATTAACCAACTACTACAGCTTGATTATCATGAACAAAATCTAATTCAAACTCAGGAACCAAACATGAAATCAAAATCAACAAAAAGACTTATACAACTCAAGTTAAACCTAACTAAACTCAGGAATTTAAAGAGATGAAATTCAAACCAACAGCAAGACTCAAACAACTCGTCTTAAACTAATTAAACTCAAGGATTTAACAGGAAATTCAACTCAACAGAAAAGACTAAAAACTCATGAATTTAACATGAAATTCAAACCAACAGACACAAACTAATCCTAATTTTGAATTCGGGTAGTAAACAAATAAGACTAATACAGCCTTAGATTAAATAAATTAACAGAAAAGAGATGAGGCGGAGGGAAATTTAGAAGAGGAGGCTCGAAAACTTAGCTTAATTCTTCGAATCGAACCCTGAAATTTGAGTGGAACTCTTCAGCTATTTTTTGGAAAATTCCGAAAACCCCAGTGGGTTTCGAGCATTTGTGGAGATATTTGAGGGAAATGGATTGTGGATTCATCATGAGGGTGTTATGGCAGTTCTGTGGTGTTTATTTAGTGAGGATTGGTGGTGGTAGGGTTTAGTTGGGATTTTTGGTTCAAGATTTGATATGTTCGGCATGGATTCGAGGGAAACTACGTGGGAATTGATGATGGGGAGGTCTAGGAGGACCTATGTTGTATTTTTGGTGGGAAATGGAGGTGGTGCCGCAGGACACGACGGGGGAGTCAAAGTTTCTGGGTGATATTCGAGAAGCTTAGGGATATTCAAGGGATGGGGTTTATAGATTTAGAAGGAGGAGAAGGAGAGGAACACATGGTGTTAATTTGGGTGCCATCGGAGCTCCGCCGGCAGAGGCGATATTTGACCGGCGGTGGAAGGCAGAGGTCTCTAGGGTTACAGGGTGATGGTGAGAGACGAGGTTTGGGGAGTGGGGGAGCGTTTGGACATATATATATACTCAATGTTCCTCAGTTCGCAACCGTTGGATCTTGAATCCTAGACGACTGAGATTTAGTCCAATGAAATGGCGTCGTTCATTTTTGAGGTTACTGGACCAGGTTTGGGTGTATAGCTAGGATGGCCTGTTTAGTTGTTTTTTGGGTGGGGGGGGGGGGGGGATCCATTTGGGTTGGAATTTAACAGAGATTGGCCCAAATGTCTTTTTCTTCTTCTTTATTTTTCCTTTTTTTAGATTTTTTTTTTAATTTTAGTGTTCATTTTCAAAATTAAAACTAAAAATCTTAAATTAAATTATAAACCAAACTAACTCATTAAAAATACTAAATAATCCTAAATATTTAACATGATTAGAAAAACTACTCGAAAATCAAAAAGTTAAAATTAACGGATGCACAATGACTATTTTTTGTGATTTTCCCTTCTATAAAACAACTTAATTACTAAACAATTATTAAAATGTAAAATTAACTCTTAAATACATATGCAATACTTTTTTGTATTTTTCACTAATTAAAATGCCTAAACAAAATGCAAATAATTAACGAAAAATGCCACAAAATTGCAAATAAATAAAAGAAATTATTTTATTTTGAATTTATGGAGGTAATTCATGTAGGAAAAAATTAAAATACTCACAAGAACAATACACCCAGGTTTTAAACCTAGTATAACATAGCCTCATGCCGGATCCCTAGTAGGAATACATATTTGTATCACGTGCATTTGACTTTGGGGACTCAACACAAGGGCCTGGGTCTTTCTAGGATAGGTGTACCCAAAATTAAAGAGACCATCATGATGCATTCTACTTGCTACTTGTACATTTATTTGCTCTAGATTGCATGTTGACCGGCTTCTAGATTAAGGGAGAAAAATTGGAAAAAATCAAAATTAAGGTGAGAGAGATAATTAACCATCCTCAGAGAATCTAGTGTCCAAGAAGAAATGGAACTCTGCCAAAATTTTTTGAAAAAAAATAAAAACAAAAGGAAAAAAGAAATTTGTTCAAAAAAAAAAGAAAACAAAAAAAGATATTTGGTGTTGTTTTCTATTCCGTCAAAACTGCCTGAAGTATGCAAGTTTAATTCTCATCGGATATGGGATACATAGTCAACCCTCACTGGGTTCAACTCCATTTTTGCAAAAATAACCCAAAAATTATGATGAAAATTGTGGTTTTCGTAAATAAAATCGGCAATGCCGTTGTTATCTAAATAGCCAAATGTCCCCAAAAGGACATACGAAGGCTGCTTTTACAAGACTGGCCACCTATGATCCTTTTCCAAATTTTGGCAGATTAGCAAACACAACCTTAAAATCTTCTTTCCTGAGGTGTTGTAGGGCCATATTTGCAAAGGCTCTTTGGTTTTGAATTGCAATTTTGAAAAATTGATAATTTTCTCTTGAGTCAAAATTAGTTATGGTCTTTTAACGGATCACCTTCAATAAATGTGCACGAAGAGCACTACTGAAAATGAACCTTTCACAGTCCTCGAGGAAATCCTGTTAGACTCCATACGTGGTGGAATGACTTAGGAAAGTCAGCAGAGATACTGTGGTAAAAGCTTTGGGCGGTCTCATTGTTCTTTTGAAAATTAAACGGATGTTGGATATAGTTGAGGCTTTAATACCTTTTTGGGACCCGACACATAAAGTGTTCCATTTTTTTGATTTTGAGCTAACCCCTATGCTTGAGGAAATAGCAGGCTATGCCGGTATTAGTTGGAATCTCAGAAGTCGGTACGTAGTGGCACCAAGAGAGGTGACTCCTCATAAGTTTTTGGACCTTCTAGTACCAGTCGGGAAGCTAAAGATGGAAATTTATCCGAGGGATTTTGCACATTCTACTTCTTGTACCGGCGTTATGGGGATCCCTATGATTTTGAGGCTCCCGATACTAGTCTAACTCATTCAGGGAACAAAGATAAATGGGAAGCACGTAAGGGACTGGATTTTATAGTGGTATTCTTGGGTATCCGAATCTACCCAAGAAAGGATGAAAATATAGAGTTGGGCCTCGTGGGAATGGCAGACATTGTGACTTAAAAGGCTAATGGCACCCTTGTTCCAATGATCCTAGTAAAGATTTATCGAGCTCTAACTGTTTGCCGAGAAGGAGGAAACTTTTTTGAGGGCTGCAACATGCTTCTACAACTTTCTACGGAAGAACACTTTTGCCATCACCAGGGATACATGAACTATGGTATGACCGGTCTTAACTACATTGAAGAACATGAAAACTGGGTGATGGGTCATGAGTTTCTGGAAGGTACGGAGTCATGGGTTGCACATTTGAGTTCCTTGCTTTCAAGCAAAATTGAGTGAACATTCGGTTGGCTCCTGGTCCCTGAAGTCATTTATATGTCAGCCGAAGTTTGCTTTTTTCTATTAATGGGTCTCCAAAGCATCCGGCCATATGCTCCACATAGGGTTCTGTGCTAGATATGCAGGTAACAAACTATCCCACGTTATGAAGATATGAGCCAACAAGTCATCGAACTAGATCCAAACGCTATGTTCCCGAAAGGAAAGGTTCGTCAAATTTTGAATCAGTGTAGATTTCTAGAGCCAAAGACTCGGGTAGGAGATCTATCCAAAGGAGAGTTGGAGCCTAGTTACACGGCCTGATATGGTAAAAGGTTTCAAATCCATCAAGATCCTGAATGGCCTGCTAAAAGACACCATGTCCAACAATTCACTGATGGGGTACATGAGCAATGAGATTGGTTGGCAAAAGTGACAAGTTCGAGAGCCATAATAAGCAAATTAGAGGGGTAGATCCGGGATCTTGAATTTGACAATAGTGTACAAGCTGCTACTGATGAAGGGGAAAGAAGAAGTTGGCTCAAGAAAACAAAGCCCTTCTAGCCTATTTCCAAAAAACGAAGATAGCTTCTGAGAATCTGGAAAAGAGCCGAACAGATGAAAGACTCATAAATGGTGTTGGGAGGAACATATATAAGTATAAGGATGATTTGGATAAATCCGAAGGTAGTCTGGTAATAACCCATGCGCAGTTGGTAAAGAACACAAAGGGATGAACGGAGTTTGTACGGAAATTAAAAATTAAAATATGAGGAAACATTCACAAACTTGAAGAAAAAGGTAACTATCCTTGAGAATGAGATGGCCAAACAAGGGAAGAGCTTTAAGGCAGAGAAGTTACATTTATGCATTAATGTCTCAGCTAGAAGAAGATATGCAACATCTGGAGGGTCAAATCCATCATGACACCCAAGTGCTAGAAGCTAGGTCTTAACAAATTGGACGTTTGCTCCAAGAGAATGGTATCATCAGGAAAAGGGTTAGAGTAATTGCGGACCACATTGTCATGAAATGCCATGAATGTGAAGACATGACTCAAACCACTTTTTTCTCCACAGTGATGACCTTTGTTTGACAAATAATGAATGATCTGGATCGTCTCCAAGGAGATCTTGCACATAGGACTGTAGAAAGACCGACTAATGTCCCATGGTCCCCTGGATCAGTTTTGGAAGCACTTATGTACTCTTGATTTTTATTTTGAGTATGTATTTTAGTTTCTAGTTCTAGAGTCTGTATCAAGTCGGTTTTTAGTTTTTTTTATTCCTAGAATAGTATGATGGAGTCTTTTGTAATTCGAGAAAATTAGAAGTTTTTATTAATGAAACTTTGGAAAACCCCAAAAAATTGCTTCTTTATTTTTTTTGCATTTATTCCTTGAACTACGTGATGATTTGATTCACTCGGTGTTGTAATACGTAGGCAATCCTAATCGGATCTGGCCATGGTTTGAAATAATTCGAATAAAGGAAAGAGAGAAAAACAAGAAAAAGAGAGAAAAAC
The DNA here is from genome assembly GCA_034376525.1 of Nicotiana benthamiana. Lineage (NCBI taxonomy): Eukaryota > Viridiplantae > Streptophyta > Magnoliopsida > Solanales > Solanaceae > Nicotiana > Nicotiana benthamiana. The sequence continues at coordinate 64,030,774 of CM067331.1, read as the reverse complement.
GAGAATAAGAGAGAAAAACAGTGATAAAGAGCAAAAGAGAACAAAAGGTGAAAAGTGCCGAAAGAAATGAAAGACTGGAGAGATAAATAAAAAGCTGGGATGAGACACGCAACTGTTGCAAAACATATAGAAACACATTTAACTGTATAGGTGCATCATACCCTGATGTACGATTCCCTGTATGTTAATTGTCTCAAACTAATCAGTTTGTTGTCTTTGCTATTGAGTGGGTTCTATATTAAGGTAGTTGTTTTTGTGGTAATCTGGATTTGCACCCTTACTTTACAAGATCCAAGGGAAGTGTTGAAATGTCATCAGAAAGTCATCTACCAACAATTTATATCCTAGAGGATAGCCCAATATCGGCCACTCCAACATTAGATTCAGCGGCTGCTGAGGAAAATAGGGTATTGCACTCCGCATGTTGGAAATATGGGACGCCTGGTCCAATGAAAGAGAACCGCCAAGTGCAATACCTAGTATCCCTAAGCTGCTTCCCAGGCCAAGTGGAACTTCCAACATCCCAATAAATTACCCAAACATCCCACTTGGATATCCTACCATCTCAGCTCACTTTACCAGAACACCTTCTGAGGTTCTCCACATGAATTGATTTTGGGAGTGGCCTCCAACATATTCACTGCACCACCATCCTCGGCCACGACACAACCCATTTTGCCCAGGCCAAGCTTAGATCCATTGTCTTTTACTTTCCAGCTGCCATCCTTTTCACCAGACACTGCCCATTTCACCACCAATTCTTACCCTCAACAACCCCGGTATGAGTTTACTGCGGAACAGAAGAAAACTACAAAGAACCCCGAGCAAGAGGAAATCACTCGGAAGATGAGGAGCATGGAGCAGAGCCTGAAGAATATACAAGGCTTAAGTGGCGAGAAGAGCGTATCCTACCTGATTTGTGTATGTTCCCACATGTTCACCTGCCCCTTGGGTTTAAGACTCGCAAGTTTGAAAAGTATGACGGGCACACGGATTCCATAGCTCACCTCAACATGTATTGCAATCAACTGAGAGGGGCAGGTGGAAAAGAAGAGCTTCTAATGGATTTTTTTCAAAAGCTTCTATTTGGAATTTCATCCGAGTGGTACATAGATTAGGAGATATCTCGGTGGCACATCTGAGATGATCTGGAAAGCCGAAATGGTAAGTGTTTTTTTACAAGCCCAAGAGGCTGACTACTTTCAGAATATGATGTCTGCAACGGAAAAGTTGTTTGCTGAGGCTATCAAGATTGGTGAGATGGCCGAGAACGGTTTGAAAACATGTGACATATTGAACAAATATGGCATAAGAGCTACGTCCCAAGCAATCTAAAGTGGGTCGGGAGGTGTAGCAAATAGAAAGAAGAAGAAGAAGTGGCAATGGTGGCTTCAAGTTTGAGAAACCCCCGTCTACCTAGGGTTACTTCCCTCCAAACACCCCCACACCAATTATTTTCCTCACCAAGATGTGGCCTATGTTATGGATCCTCAGCCTTACGCGATGATGAATGCAGCCATACGCTCGACCATAACAACAATTTAACCAAAACTGAGCTCCACTTCCTAGAAGTAACCCTCCTCACCAAGCTCCATATAATCCCTGACCCCCACAAAATAATTTCCCATACAATCCGTGCCCAGGAGCCACCCAGAAGAAATAATTTCATGCCTATTGGTGAGTCATACTCTAGCCTTTTTGCTAAACTGGTCCAAGTGGGTTTGTCACAACCTGTACCCTAAACCAGGCAAAACCCGCAATCTCCCTCTTACCGCCATGGTGCTCGATGTGCTTACTATTCTGGGGCGGAAGGGCATGACACTGAAGACTGTTGGACTCTCTAAAGGATAGTTGAAAATATAATAGAGCAAAAATGGATAATAGTGAAAGATAAAGAGATAGCTAATATGACTAATAACCCATTGTCGGCTCACAACAATGGGCCATCTAGTGGGATGATTTGCAAAGATAAGGAGTTTGACCTCGCCCTGAAGGCCACCATTGCCATCACTGATGTTGAAAAGGAGCCAAAGGCTGGTGTAAAGCAAGACAAAGGGGAGAAGAAGAGTAAATCCACCCCTTGAAGTGTAGAAAAGACAGTGGAAACCAAACAGGGGCAATACCCCATAAAGAAGCCATTTCTTATGCTCCCGGGTCACAGGAAAGAAAAAATGACATTGAGTCCGCCAAAAAAGGTTCGAGATGAACATGCAACCTAAGATATATGTGCCCAAAGGGGCCTATGTGGCACGAGGGCTGGTAATTTCACCAAGGCTGAATGAGTGTGTGGTTAGCGGCCCCGCACCACAGAAGCCCATGACAGAACCCATTGTCGTCCCATAGAATTACAACAAAGCGATAGTGACATACAAAGGAAAAGAGGTCGTAGGGGAAACACATGAAACTAACCCAAGAGAAAAATACTTCAACTTATAGGATTTGAACAAAGCCAAAAAGAAGCGTTTCCTACTCAAGAATACGGTCAATGCTGTAGAGACCGAGGAATTCTTTTGAAAAATAAAAACTGTGGACTATGAGGTAATTGACCAACTCTGGAAGTCCCCCTCTTAGGTTTCACTCTTGTCTTTACTGGTAAGCTCAACTGAGCATCAGAAAGTGTTGATAAAGAACCTCAAAGAAGCTTATGTTCCAATTGAAACCACTGTTGAACAACTGGAAAGGATGGCAGAAAGATTCTTTGAAGTCAAGCAGGTTTCATTTAGCAAGAATGATTTGCCCCCGGAAGGGGCTGCCCACAACAAATCCCTTCATTTGACAGTTAAGTGTGAGGGGTACTACATGAAAAGAGTCATGCTGGATGGTGGATCTGGAGTTGATATCTGCCCTCTTTTGACTTTGTAAAGAATAGAGATTGAGACTAAGAGAATCAGGCCTAACAATGTTTGCGTGCATGCCTTTGATAGAATAAAGAGAGACACAATAGACGATATCAATTTGATTTTGACTATTGGTCTTGAGGATTTCAAAGTGACATTTTAGGTCCTAGACATGGACACCTCTTATAATTTCCTTTTGGGAAGTCCTTGGATTCATGCGGTAGGGGCCATACCTTCTACTCTCTACCAAATGGTTAAATTTGAACACGAAGATCAAGAGATTGCGGTCCATAGAGAAGACGAGCAAACTATTTATACAGCCCCATCAGTCCCATGTCTTAAAGCTAGGGAAGGTAGCGAGCACATAGTCTATCAGGCTTTTGAGGTTATGGTCACAAATCAATGTGAAGAAGGAATCCCGTGTTCTCAACCCTTTCTCTAGAATGCATCAATCATGGTCGCTAATGAAATGATCAAGCATGTTCATAAGCCCGGGAAGGGGCTCGGGACATCATTTCAAGGTATCACAGGAACTATCACTCTAGCTACTAGCGAGAAGTTCTTCGGTGTAGGTTTTCACACCACGCCAGCTGATACGATATGGGAAAATGAGCGAAAGAGCAATGGTTGGATCTTGTCAAAACATTAGTCAAGCCCAAATACATAGAAAAGGAAGATGAGGCCTACACGACCGAGGAAATTGAAGACATATGTGGAGCCATGAGGCAAAATTGTATGAAACTCATATGGTCCAGCCGCGAGAAGGCTCGGGTACCACTGAGGTGCAATATATGGGGCCCAATGCCAAGCTGAAAGCTGGAAGTCTACTCCGTTCCCAGTCAGGCGGGAATCCCGATAGTCTAGTCTTTCCACCTTTCCTACATGTCTAGTTATTATAGGGTGTAACTAGGATGTTTCTTTTAGTTTATTGTCTTCAAAATTCCAATGTAAACCCAGGTATCTTCAAATTCAATGAAATGAAATCAATATTTCATCTTTTATGAATCTCTTTCTTTATTCTTTCTGATTTTTGTTACTTTTTCTTATTTCTTCTTTCATTTATAATAATGCGACTTAAATAACACGACATGCTTGCGGACTTGATGGCCGGATCCTAACACGTTGTCTAATTGTGAAATAATGAATCAAAAACCCGAATATGATCAAGGCGAGGCTTGTTAGGAAATAAACCAAGAATTGGAGCAATTTGAGAATAAGCTAAGACAAATCTAAATAAAGATGAGCCAGTTAATTTGGCTAGTTCAGAAAAGGTCCAAGAAACCATGATAAGCATTCACGCATATGAAGAAACTAGGGATGCACTGATCCAACTTCTTTTTCGAATTCAAAGATGTTATTTCTTGGTCCTACGATGATATGCCATGATTAAGTGTTGATCTAGTGCTGCAGAAATTGCCTACTTACCCTGATTTTCCTCCCGTCTAGCAAAAATAGAGAAAGTTCAAAACTGACGTCAGTTACAAAATCAAAGAAGAGGTCACCAAAGAGTTAAAAGCAGGAGTGGTTCGATATACCAGCTAATGTGGTCCTAGTGCCAAAGAAAGACGGGAAGACCCCGAGTTTGACTATGTTGTCACCTAGTTTTTCTCTATATATTATAAATATGCATAAATACCTTCAAAATAGCATATGTATGCGTATATAAGCATACACAAGGATTTTGTTATTTTTTCTCATAATTTTATGGGTTGAAGTTGACTTTTTTTCTCTCCTTTTATCCATAAAATCCCCACTAACTAATTCCAAGATTATTCTTTTGATAATTCATTTATTTAATTTCTATACTTATACAAAAATATGGCTAATGTGATTTTTATGTATTTTTACAATTACATTTAGTATTTTAAGGTAAATTGCATGTAATTGCGTTATTAGTCCCTTTTAATATAAAATTACATTTTATATATGTAAAATTGACCCATATATTTTTAATATATTAATTATGTATTTTAAATCATATTGGCACCTTGAATTATTTTCCAGAAATTACTTATTACTTATTAAAATTAAAATAGGGAAAAACTGGCTATTTAAATAACAGCTAAATTTGGCTTTCAACAATAGCCAAATCAGACCTCAATTCAAGCCTAATTTTATAATTAATACCCCAGCCCAGATCCAGTTACCCACTATCCGACCCAAGCTATTTTAAATGCCGACCGTTGATCTTTTAGATCAACGACCCTCATTCTTCTTTTCATTTTTAATTCTAAACGACACCTAACTTTACTCACATTCCAAATCCCCGCTTCCCTCAGATGCTCTCATCTTCTCTCTTCTCTCAAACCAAATCCTAGACTCCGTCAAACTCCTCTTTCTCCGGTCATCTCCTGCGACCATCCTTTCAACACAAGCCTCAAATGAGTCTCTCATCGCCTTGCTCATCCTCTCTAACACCTTCAAGGGTTCTGGGCCATGACAATTTGGACCTAGGGTTTCTATTTATGTTATTTATGGCTCCTCCAGCATGATTTTGGGAAAAATCACACCTTATATATTACGATCAGTGAAGTCTACAACAGGTTCGTTCGATTTTTTATTTGGGTTTCCCTTTGAAACCCTAACTCTCTTCTGAATCTCTCATATCTGTGTTATTTTTTACACTTTCAACCTGTTTCCTTCTATGATTTGCTTATTCTCGAGCTTCTTCTAAAGGATCCTCCACATTAAACCGTCTTTACTTTCTTTAAAAACTAGGGTTTCTCGGAGATCCTTCTACGCTTGTTTTAAACAATTTTCTTATGTTTAAACCTTTTTTCTTGCATATTTATGACAAATTTTATGCTCCTACTATTTTTTAACTCGACTCTCTTAAAGCCTTAATTTTTAAGATTATCTTTGCTTTGGTTCTATGTGTTATCATGATTTTCTTTGCCGTGGTTATGTGAGTTAGCATGATTTTCATTGCTTTGGTTCTGTGAGTTAACATGATTTTCTTTGCTTTGTGTGTCAGCATGATTCTCTTTGCCTTGGTTCTGTATATTATCCTGTTTATTTGATTCTTGTTGATCTCTCTTGGTCACCAGGCTTCAAATGTGTTTACCAAATTCCTAGCCTACTTATGTCACTTATGTGTGACAATGCTCACTTTGTTTGTTTATCTCTTACTTCTTGCTGTCAATATGTCTAACCTTTCCCTTTGATACGTTTGTTGAGCTCCTCTATTTATATATTGTTGATTCCGATTTCTTTAATTGATGGTAACTGAAAGATTTTCTTTTAAAGCACAAGCTTTACCCCGTCTATTTAAGCTGACTGATTTCCTTTCAATATTTGCTATGATACTTATTTCTACTGGGTTGTATCCTTAATTAAGGCTTGATGAATTTGGTCCTAATCGGCTACTCTATGCTTATTGAACCTTGACTCCTTCCTTATTTAGTCATGCACTGATGTTTCTTCTTTCCTTATCATAATCAAATCTAAGTAACTAACTATTTGCAACTTGAAAATTTAAAATAGACTTTTCAAGTGTTTAAATTTAAATATTATTTAATGGATGAAAATGGAAATTTTTTTAATCCTTATCCGAGTCGTAACATTATTTTAAATCCATTCAATTTGAATTGGTAATTTCTTCATCACAATTATTGTGAAGAGTGATATTGAATCTCCCCGTTTGATTTGATTACCTTAACTTGAGGGAGTACTTCCTTGATTCTCTAATTGATTGATTCTGAGTTCTTAAATTAGTATACTACTATGATTTTTACCTTATTTTACTACCTACTTTTAACTATAAATAGCATAAGTCTTTCATTAACATGGATAGTGGTCTTCAAAACTACCTCTCTTACTTAAAACCTCTGCTCTCCTTCTCTATTATGCTGCTTGCTACTGTTAGCCGGCTGAAAGCCAAGGCTAATCATCTGTCCTCTTTGGTTCTTTCATTCTTCTTACTTCTACCTTCACTTGTATGTTCTAGTTTAGATTTAAAGCTCTAACAACAATATGCTTCTCTTATTATTTCAATTTTTTTATTACTAGTTTGCTTCTACTTGTGGTTCAATAGTGGAACTTGTAGGTAAGTTGCCTTACTGTATGTTTTTATGTCTCCCTTTACCTTTAGATTAATGTATCCCCTTATGTGTGTTTCAAAGCATGCTTTATCAATTGTCTTTTATTTATTGTGTGCTTACCATCCTATGAATCCCCAAATCCTTATCACCATTCTATATGTTTGTATTTCTCCTGACTGGTGTGTGATTAGGCTAGAGTCAACTATCTCTAAGCATGTCCAAACCAGTCTTATGATCTTTGCTGGGTTGTGCAGCTAAAATGTCTATGAATCCCCAACGCCTTGACCCTTGTATGACTACTGAATTCTATGAACTAGTTATGTGTGATCTTTTCTTAAGTTGTTTGAGATTTTTCACTACTCCAACCTCTTTTCAAACAATCTTTGTTGCTTTACTAATTGCTGTCAAAACAGAATTTCCAATATAGTCTTTAATAACCCCTTTTGAACTTGTATCCTGCACTTCCACTTTACTCTTATTCAATAAGTTCTGTCCTCTATAGTATGTGTACTACCTTGGGATTCTCTTGACACCCCTGTGAACTCTGGAATACTGAGGCTTGCCTTTCCACACTGCACTAGTTCAATTCTAGGTTGCTAAGAGTAGGTGTAAGCATTTCCTAGGGTTTTTGAGGCCCTTAGGGACCTTTGATGCACCTAGACTCTGATTTGTCTATGGAATTGAGGCTCATGAGACCATTAGAGGCTTTGGGAAACTTGGGCCTAATTTTAGGATCCCTATAGAATAACTTCTTGATTTTTTATAGCATTTATGTAATTCATTCACCAACTTGTAATAACTTGTAAGAAGACACTTTGGGATATTTAGTAATGGGTAGATGTATACTTTATGGGGTAGTATGGGTAGAAATCCTGCTCTTAGGATTTTACTCTTTTTTTTTTCAAATCTGCATGCTTTACTCAATAGAAAGCATGTTCATAGGGTTTTTGATTGATCTGATTGCTTTCGCATAATCGAGATCATGCCTATAGGATCTCATTTCTATTTTCATTTGCATCAAATAGAAATCACGCCTATAAGGTTTCACTTCCAATGTCGTTTGCATCAGATAGAATTCATGTCCATAAGATTCTCCATTTGTCATATTAGAGACCATGTTTCTAGGTTCCAAACCATCATGTCTTGAATTAATCCAAGTAAAGATATCATGTGTATATGACTTAATTACGATTTAGTTCTAATGAGTCTTTCCTCATGTTACTGCAAATTGACCAAAACCAGTAATACGCCTAGGTCTAAGTGTCAATATTTCCTGAACCTATTCCCTTGGTAATTGCTTTAATCTCATTAGATATTCTACCTATATGTAAAGGTCTATTTCGAAAACCTTTTTGTTTTTGCATTAATATAAACACAGTATTCTATTAAGCACACTTTAGGGCATTTTTCAAAGACCGCATTCCCCTGAAGCTCTTTCTCATGTTTCTGATTCTAATAACTTTTAAAAGAATCCATAGGCAGCTTCTAGGCTATAACTTCTAGGTATAAAGTTAGGTATGTTTCTGCACATTCACTTAGAGATCCTGCTTTAGGACTTTAAAGAACTTAATTGTGCTTGAGACGTGCTACTTGTATGTATGTTTGAGGAGGAAACTATGAGCCTCTTATTTCTCCCACTATGTGAAAGTCCTAAATATTTTGATTGTCGCCTTAGAATTTTTGCCTTTTAAAACCTTAGGGGTATGTCTAGAACCACCTATAGGTAGAGGTCCTAACTCCCTCCAGGACTATTAAGAAGGTATGGATAGCAGCACAGTAGAGATTGCTGACCAACACTTGCTTTGCATGACCGATAAGGGGATGAGAAGGATAGACATGTATATGATGACCTGTGCGCTAATTTCACACGTAGCCCCTTTTAAGGAGTGATTACAGGGCATTGTACTAATGTGATCCTATAGGCTAACCAACCTAGGACTTTCCTCTACCCCCAAACCCTCTTTGCTTGAAACTTTATTTTTCCCTTTTTTAAAACCTGTTTAAATTCTTCTTTTATACAATGCCCAACATGCTATATTTGCAATCATTTGCTTCAATTGTTTGTTTATGCCGGGACCCATATTTGTGGACCAAGAAGGGTGCCTAACACCTTCCCCTCGAGGTTACTTCAAGCCCTTACCCTAATATCTGGTAATGCAAACCATCCCAAGGGTTAATTACTCTAGGTGCCCTACCGCACCTTAAATCGTTAGGGGGCGACTCTTCAAATACCCAATTCCCAAAAGGAAATGAGTCATTACACCTCGTGAATGTCAAGACACGGACTTTTCCCCGTGGAGGAAAAAGGGGCCACAAATGCATTGTGACTCTGCTGAGGATATCGTTATGCTCTTATCTTAACGAAACTTATGAATTAGTCCAAGCATGCCTTATCACGTACCCTTCCCCCTTGTTTGAATTTGGCTATCTATTTTGAGCATTCATGATTCCTTTATTACCCGAAAAGCTGACTTGTCTCTTTGTTTTTCTTTCTTTGTAATTGTCTTTTCAATTGTTTAAATGTTGTATTAATTTCTTCCTACGTGAAAATACTTGCCTACATGTCATTAACTACTGCATAAATCATGCTCCGCATGATATTCCACTCATGCCTATCAAATCCTATAGCAGTACTTTAATGAGTGGTTGCGCTCTTCCTAATTACTACCCTTATTTTTGGAAAGGCTTATTTGCGGTAAAATTAGTCGATCAGTGGTGTATTCAACGGTTCCGTACCTTCCCCCTCAAGGTGTCCGCTTGAGGGTACCAATCTAAAACCGCATAGAAACCTAACTCTGTTTAAATTGTGCATGCATCATGGTCAAACCTAGTCGGGTCAGTTATGTTGTCCATATAATGATCCTTTAAGTTAAGCCTTATCCAAAATCCATCGTGTTTTCCATAATCCCAAGGGACGCAACCACGTTCTAGGTATTAATTTAGAGAACTAAATGCCGATATTGTCACGCTCCAACCCCGGGAGGTGCGACTGGTGCTCAATCAAGTGAACCCAACTAAGCAAGCCTTATCAAGCACTTCGTACCTGACTCAATATGAACAGGGTAACCATGCTTTCATTTATTTAGACAAGTTAGGACAGTACATTCAACAGTGATAGTTCATTCTAAATTACAAACTTAAACAATAGTTAAAGTTAGTTTCATAAATTCCCATAAATTTACAATTATAGATAGCATGCGTTTATAATTACAACAAAGTTCTGGACCCCTCAACAACCATGCATAATCTACAAATGTAGCTACGGAGCTTCTAAGGACACAAAAGATAAGTATGACGACGCCAGCAACAAGGCCCCGGCTATACCTGGGAAGTCCACAACAACAAAAGATATACAACACAACCCCTTATAGGAGAAAAGGGCTCACCAAGACTCGAGAAGAAGGTGATCCACTACGGGCGATCGACACTATCTGCAATGGAGCAACCTACATTCATTTAAAAATGTAGCGCCCCTAACAAAAATAACGTTAGTACCATGAAATAGTACTAGTATGTATAACTAAATACCATTTTACTAGAAAGAACTATCAAGCATGAACAAGGAAATCACAACAGTAAATCAAAGGTTTTAACCGGATACCACATCATCAAATAAATGAACCATATAATCTTTCACATAATTTCCATAACTAGGTTTGGAGCATTTCTTTCATACGTTCATCACTGTCCTCAATACCACCACTATCTTGAGCGGAGTCCGATCACGACCCCATTAGCTACGTTACCTCATTTGAGGCATATATATGTCATTCACCATTTCATCTCTTTTTCCCGAATTCAATGTTAGCATATTACCACCATGTGTGTGGTATGGTGTCTGATCACGGCCCGATCGGCTAGGTCACCTTACCTAGGCGTTGTTCCTTTCTCATTGATCATCTCCTTTGAATCTTTGTTTCATATAGCTCATATAAATTCATTGGAACTTAGGTCCACAGTTATTACATCATTCCACTTTCAATATCAATCTTGCAATTTCATAGTCATAGGCACAAACAAGCAATTCAAGTTGCAAGCACAGGTAAGTTTCAACATAGTTAGCATGGCAATTTCGGTTTTAATCTTTGCTTATAGCCTAAACATTTCACACATGGCTCGTATTCTTTACACTTCTCTAAATATTAAGAATAGTATATTATTCACATTGAGGCACATCCTTCATGCATATATGAATATAATTGCAAATCAATTAATGTGAAATAACAATCAATACATCAACCAATTCTAGTCGTACCACACCTGCGAAAATGCCAACAGAGTCCAATTTCTGATAAAAAGGGGATTTTAGCCAAACATACCTCAATATAGCTCTCCTTAATCTTTACCAAATTTCGGAACTTTTAGCACTTTGATCTATTGTCTAAGAATTACAAACTGAATCGAGAATTAGAGACGAGATTGAGATTCTAGCTTGTTTGAGCATATTATCAAACACAATGGGTGCATTGTGATCTTAGGTCCTTCTTTAGAGAAATTTCTATTGTACCTTAACAGCTTTCTTGTTAGTTCACTACCTCCTAATACTCCATGATTTGATATGCATGCAATAGATCCATTCTTATGCCCATGAATTACCTCACTAATGACCCCTTTTAGCTAAATATAAAAATAAGAGCGGAGGTGATGAAGTCTTACCTTTTGGGATGAAGATTTAGGTGCCTTCACTTGATTACCTTCAATGTTTTAGTAATGTTTTGGAGTAATTTTGATGAGAAGCACTTTTTTCTCTCTTATACCCCTCTCTCTTACTATTGAAGTATCAAGAAATATGCTCAAAATGAGCTATTATAGCGAATATAACGATAGGGGGTCGGGTTTAAAATATAGAAAGTTGGAGCCTCGAGTCAGATCTGCGATCCCATTTGCGATCGCAAAGTCGACATGCGATCCACGGAATGGACCGCAAATGCTCCCTAAAAGCTAGACATACTGACTGATTTTGCGGCAAATACGATCCACATTCACGTTATGCGGTCGTAGAATGTACCGCTGAACTGCCATTCACAAAATCCCAATGAAATTATGCCATGACTATAAGGTCCGATTTCGGTTATGCGATCACATAGTTGACTACAAGTTTGGCCAACACACTGACTCGCTTTGCAGCGACTATGCGGTTCGCATACCTGATATGTGACCTCATTCTCGACCACAGAATCACACTTTTCTGGAAAATATTATTTCTTGACTTCAATGCAGTGATCAACTCAAAAGGTCTGAACCGCGGCTCGTAAATTTTTTTTTTAATTTCTAACGCTTGACCCTAACTTGGCACTATGAGATTCTGGTTCTGAGTGGAAATTTTCACGGGGCCTCACATCCGCCCCCACTTAAGATCATTTGTCCTCTAATGAGGATCAAGGCTAAATTATTAGGAACATTTGTGCAATCTTATCTTTTCACATCCCGAAACATAGTCACAGCCCTAAATTTGGTTTACTCCTCAAATCTCCAGAAATTTTGCCAGAGTCTCCTTTGTATCTAGACCTTATCCACATATCAGAGAGCCCTAGAAACATATTCTAACAGCATAAACATATTCCACATACATAATATAACTTGTACAACATCAACCAGGGCCGTATAGGCAACATGTTACCAAAAGAGGACAGTTTTACATAGATCAAGCCAAAAGATAAGAGTTCATAAGAGCTAATTGCATAAAAGCTATTACATGACTATTCAAACAAATGTGGATTCATCATATGCTCAGCTTCCCTAGTGGCTTCCTCAACTTGCTCGTTGCGCCGTAACACTTTCACGAATGCAATTTCCTTATTTCTCAATATATGAACTTGTCTATCAAGAATGGAAACTAGAACTTGTTCATATGACAGCTCTTCATAAAGCTTTAGTCTCAACTGGCACAATAATGGATGTATCTCCCACTACATTTCTCAACATAGACACATGAAAGAACGGGTGTACCAATAACATCTCAGGTGGCAGCTCGAGCTTATAGGCCAACTGACCAGTTCTCTGAATGATTATGTATGATCCGACGTACCTCAGACTCAATTTTCCTTTCCTTCCAAATTGCATGATACCCTTAATAGGGGAAACCTTCAAAAATACCCAATCATCTTCGTTGAACTCTAAATCTCTACGACGAACATCCTAGTAAGATTTTTGGAGACTCCGAGCAGTTTTCAACCTTTCTTTAATAATCTTGACTTTATCCATGGCCTGATGCACGAGTTCCGGCCCTATCAATTTTGTTTCTCAAACCTCAAACCACCAAATGGGAGACCTACATCTCTTGTCGTACAGTGCCTCAAATGGTGCCATCTAGATACTAGCATGAAAGCTATTGTTGTAAGCAAATTCTATGAGTGGTAAATGGTCATCCCAAATACCCGTGAAATCAAGAGTACAAGAATGCAACATATCCTAAAGCGTCTAAATAGTTCGCTCTGCTTGCCCATCGGTTTGAGTATGAAAACCTGAGCTAAGATTTACCTATGTACCCAAACCTTGCTGAAACTTCTTCCAAAAGATGGCTGTGAACTGAGCCCCTCGATTTGAAATGATGGAGACTAGAGAGCCATGCAACTTGACTATTTATCTGATATATGACTAAGCATATTGATCTGTTGTGTCGGTAGATTTAACTGGCAAGAAATGTGATAATTTTGTGAGTCGGTCCACGATCACCCAAATTGAGTCGAACTTGCACGGAGTGCACGGAAACCCTACCACAAAATCCATGTTAATCATCTCCCATTTCCACATTGGGATTTCTATGCTTTGAGCCAATCCACCTGGCATTTGATGTTTGGCCTTCACTTGCTGGCCATTCATACATTTTGCCTCAGAGTCTGCCACGCCCTTCTTCATGTTGATCCACCAATAAATTTCCTTGAGATCATGATACTTTTTTCATAGAACCTGGGCACGGAATACCTGAAAGTGTGAGCTTCTTCCATGATCCTTTCTCAAAGACTGTCAATATTGGGAAGACATAGGTGGTCTTGGTACCGTAGGGTACCATCATTTATGCCAAAGGAAAAATCTATGGTCTTGTGTTTATGAATCCCCGCCTTCAGTTGTGCTAAGAATGGATCATTGAATTGCTTCTCTTTCACCTCAGGCACAAGTGATGATAGCCTTATTCTGTACAATTACCCCTCCTTCATTAGAGTTCGTAATGCGAACTACCAAACGAGCTAACTGGTAATCCTCCCTGGCTAACAGCCTCTGATATGACTCTAAATAAGCCAAACTCCCTATAGATTTTTGACAAAGTGCATCTTCCACGACATTAGCCTTTCCTAGGTGATAGAGAATATTAATGTCATAGTCCTTGAGTAACTCTAGCCATCTTCCTTCTGCTTGAAAATATATTGAAAGCTCTTATGATCCATGGATACATCCACCTGGACTCCATAAAAATAATGTCGTCAAATCTTTAGTGCAAATACCACTACCGCCAGCTCTAGGTCATGGGTTGGATAGTTCTTCTCATGATTCTTGCGTTTCCAAGAAACATAGGTATAACCTTGCGGTGTTGAATTAACAGAAACCCAAGCCCACTTCTCGAAGCATAGTAATACACCATAAATCTTGTTGTACCCTCTGGCAGGGCTAACACCAGTGACGTTATCAACCTTGATTTCAATTCTTGGAAACACTTTTCACAAGCATCAGACCATTTGAATTTTAAATGCTTACTGTGTCAACTTAGTCAATGGAGAGGCAAGAGTAGAGAGCCTCTCCAAAAACCTTATGTAGTACCCAACCAAACCCAAGAAGCTGCGAATCTCTGTTGGAGTGGTAGGTCTAGGCCAATTCTTTACTACTGAAATCTTTTAAGGATCAACCATGATTCATTCCCTGGAAATGACATGATCAAAGAACGCGACAGATTCAAGCTAAAGTTCACATTTCGAAAATTTTGCATACAATTGATGTTTCCGAAGGGTCTGCAGAACTGCCCTGAGATGGTCAACATGGTCCGACTTTGGAAATACACGAGAATATTGTCAATGAACACTATCACAAAGGAGTCTAGAAACTGTTTGAAGACTCGATTCATATGATCCATGAAGGTCGCCGGGGCATTTGTTAGCCCAAAAGACATTACCATAAATTCAAAAAGCCCAAACCGAGTTCTAAAAGCTATTTTTAGAATATCCTGCTCCCTTATCTTCAATTGATGATACCCGTACCTCAAGTCAATCTTTGAGAAACATATAGCACCCTGAAATTGATCAAACAAGTCATCTACTCTTTGTAGAGGGTATTTGTTTTTGATTGTAACCTTGTTGAGTTGTCGGTAGTCAATACACATCCACAACAATCCATCTTTGTTTCTTACAAACAAGACATGTGCGCCCATAATGTCACACTCAGCCGGATGAAAACCTTCTCTAGCAAATCCGTCAATTGCTCCTTTAGCTCTTTCAATTTTGCCGGTGCCATTTTGTAAGGTGGAATTGATAAAGGCTGCGTGCCGGGCATCATATCGATCCCTAAATCAATCTCCCTGTCTGGTGGAATCCCAAGGAGCTCATCTAGAAATACATCCGAAAATTCGTTCACAACTGGTACAGACTATAGTCTAAGCACCTTGGCATTGGTGTCCGTAACCCGAACTAAATGATAGATTCACACCTTCTTTATCATCTTCGCGGCCTTAAGGTAGGAAATAAACTGACCTCTAGGCACTACATTATCTCCCTTCCACTTAACAATGGGCTCTTTGGGAAATTCAAGCCTCGCGATTCTAGTCCGACAATCAAGGTTGGCAAAACATGAATAAAGCCAATCCATTCCCATTATTACATCAAAGTCGACAATCCCTAACTCAATAAGATCGGCCGTGGTATCCCTACCTTGCACCATAACAACACAACCTCTATAAACACGAGCAGCCGTAATAGACTCACCAACTGAGGTAGATACCTAGAACGGCTCATGAAGCTGATTCGTTTCTATCCCGAATCTTATGGCAACAAAAGGGGTAACATAGGAAAAAGTGGAACCAGGGTTAATTACTGCATACACATCATGAGATTGGACAGTCAGAATACCTATAACAATATCTGGAGAAGCCTCTACAGTCTGGCAGCCACTCATAGCATGGAACCGGCTAAGTCCTCCTAAACTCTAAGCACCACGCCCTGGAGGTGCTGGGGTACCTCGAGTTGGAGAGGGGGCCTAAGATGTAGCGGCTGATGGACTGGATAGCTAAGATGTGCACCTACCCGCTCCCTGGCAGGATACACGACAATGTCTCTGGATATGACCCCTCCCACATCCATTGAACATCGGTAACTCCATATAGCAAATCCTCGAGTGCATATTTCTGCACCTGGGGCGCGGGGACCTCTGCTGCTTCTAGAATATTTCTCCTAACTGGCCGTGCTTATGGGATCCCCTGTTGCCCTGACTGGACCAGAAAGACTCCATTGTTGCTTGCTAGGCCCTGATGGCGGTGAACTGGCTGAATACTGGGAAATAAACTTGGAAGGCCCAGATGGTCCTCCACTGAAAGTTGATCTTCCCCCGCCCATTGAATCCTCCATGCTGCCCGTAGACTGGGCCTTGCTGTTACCTTCTCTCTCCATTCTGATCTTCAATTTACGACTCTCTATGGCCTGAGCAAATGCAACCATCTTCCCATAATTCATGTCAAAATTCAATGCAGCCATAGAAGCCTCATTAATGGTCAAAACATTAAGGCCCTAAACAAACCAACGCACCCTGGCCTCTATAGTGGGCAATATATGAATGGCATAATTGAAAAAATGAGCAAACTCTATATAGTACTCCCACACACTTCTATTACTTTGTCTCAAATTTTCAAACTCTGTTACACAAGTTGCCCTTGTCTCAGCGGGTAGACAATGGTTGATAAAGGCATTAGCGAACTCGCTCCACCTCTCCGGAGGGCGCCCCTTGCTCACGAGAAGCCTCCCATAACTTAAACCATGAATAGGCCACCCCTTTCAGACGGTAGGTAGCCAACTCTACTCCCTCTGTCTCAGATGCACGCATAGCCTTGAGGATCTTGTACATCTCATCAATAAAATCCTGGGGGTCTTCTTTTGAATTGGCACCCGCAAACACTGGAGGGTCTACCTGAAGGAATCTGTTCACCTTGGAACTAGCAGAATCTCCTTGTTGGCTGGAGGAACTGGGCACAACATTTCACCTTTGAGCCTGAGAAGCCACTAGCTGGGTTAACATCTGAATAGCTTCCCCTAAGATCCTCATAAAAAATGCTAGAACCGGAAGTTGGGGCTAGAGGCATGACAGAAGTATCAATGGGAGGGATAGTGGTACCCTCCATAGGTGTAGGAACTAGGGTAGTATTCTCTGGAATAGAAGAATCATGCAAAGTAATAGCATGGCGACTACCCTCACTTACAGCATTAAGCAGTGAATCATTAGCCACTCCTAAGGTGGCATTGGCTTTATGTCCAATTCTCCCTTTCTTCTTAGGTGTCATTTACTAAAAAACAGAACAACAAACTTCATTAGAGATGGAAGAGTTTCACCACATGATCTAGAATATCAAAGAAGGGTGTTATTCCTAAATGCCCAAGTAGCCTCCAACTTATAGATGTGGTCGAATACACACCGATAAGAAAGACTCTACTAGACATGGCTCCGAGAAATCCTAGGATACTTCAAAACCTTAGGCTCTGATAACAAGTTTGTCATGCCCCAACCTTGGGAGGTGCGACCAGCCCTCAATCGAGTGAACCCAACTGAGCAAGTCTTATCAAACACTTCCTACCTGACACAATATGAACAGGGAAACCATGCTTTCATTTATTTAGTCGAGTGAAGATAGTGCATTCAACAGTGATATTTCATTCTCAGTTACAAACTTAAACCATAGTTAAAATTAGTTTCCAGAATTCTCATAAAGTTACAGTTATAGATAACATGAGTTTATAATTACAACATAGCTCTTGGACCCCTCAAAACCCGTACATAACCCATACATGTGTGTACGGAGCCTTTAAGGATACAAAATATAAGTATGACGACGCCGACAACAAGGCCCTGGCTATACCTCAAAATTTGAAGTCCACAACAACAAAAGATATACAATACAACCCCTTGAAGGAGAAAGCGTCTCACCAAACTCGAGAAAAAGGTGATCTACTACACGCGATCGGCACTATCTACAATGGATCCACCTACATTCATTTAAAAATACAGTTTCCCATAAAAAGGGACGTTAGTACCATGGAATAGTACTAGTATGTATAACTAAATAGCGTTTTACTAGAAAGAGCTATCAAACATGAAGAAGGAAATCACTAGAGTAAATTAAAGGTTTTAACCGGACACCACATCATCAAATAAACGAACCATATAATCTTTCACATAATTTCCATAACTAGGTTTGGGGCATTTCTTTCATTTGTTCATCATTGTCCTTAATACCACCGCTATCTTGAGCGGAGTCTGATCACGACCCAATCGTCATTTGAGGCATATATCTCAATCACCATTTTATTTCCTTTTTTTCCAAAATTCAGTGTTAGCCCATTACCACCATTTGTGCGTTATGGTGTCCGATCACAGCCCGATTGGCTAGGCCACCTTACCTAGAGTATTCCTTTCTCATTGATCATCTCTTTTGAATCTTAGTTTCACATAGCTCATATCAATTCATTGGCACTTAGGGCCACAATTATCACATCATTCCATTTTTAATATCCAACTTGCAATTTTATGGTCATAGGCACAAAGAAGCAATTCAAGGTGCAAGCACAGGTAAGTTTCCACATAGTTAGCATCACAATCTCAGTTTGAATCTTTGCTTATAGCGTAAGCATTTCAACACATGATTCGTATTCTTCACACTTATCTAAATATCAGGAATATTATATTACTCACATTGACGCACATCTTCATGCATATATGTATATAATTGCAAATCAATTAATGTGAAATAATAACCAATACATCAACCAATTCTAGTCTTACCACACCTGCAAAAATGCCAATGGAGCTCAATTTCTAATAAAAGGGGGTTTTAGCCATACATACCTCAATGTAGCTCTCCTTATTCTTTACAAAATTTTGAAACTCTTAGCACTTTGATATATTTTGTAAGAATAACAAATTGAATTGAGAATTAGTGACGAGATTGAGATTCTAGCTTGTTTGAGCATATTATCAAACAATGTAGGCGCATTGTGATCTTAGGTCCTTTTTGAGAGAAATTTCTATCATTCTATACCCCAATAGTTTTCTTGTTTGTTCAATACCTCCCAATACTCCATGGTTTGATATACATGCAAGAAATCCATTCTTCTACCTATGAATTACCTCACTAATGACGCCTTATAGCTAAGTATAAAAATAAGAGCTGAGGTGATGAATTCTTACCTTTTGGGATGAAGATTTAGGTCCCTTCACTTTATTACCTTAAATGTTTTAGCATGTTATTGGAGTAATTTTGAAGAGAAGCACTTTCCCTATCTTATACCCCTCTCTCTTACTGTGGAAGCATCGGGAAATATGCTCAAAATAAGCTATTCACACCGAATATAACGATACGGGTTTAAAATTTACGAAATTGGAGTCCCGAGTTAGATCTGCGATCCCATTTGTGATCGCAAAGTCAACATGCGGTACGCAGAATGGACCGCAAAATGCTTCCCAAAAACTGGACACACTAACTGAGTTTGCGGCAGAAATGCAGTTTGCATTCATATTCTATGGTCGCAGAATGTACCACAGAACTGGCCTTCACAAAATCTCAAGAAAATTAAGTGATGACTACGCGGTCCGCATATTAGTTATATGCTCGCATTACTGACCGCATTGTTGACTTTAAATTTGCCAACACACTAACTCACTTTGCAACGACTATGCGGTCCACCTGAAATTTGGACCGCATTGTCAACTGCAGAATCACACTTTTCTAGAAAACATTATTTCTTGACTTCTTAATGCAGTGATATGTTGATCATAAATGTATAAATAGTCGAGTTTGGTAGGGGTAAGGCCTAACCCTTTTGTTATGTAGGAAATAAGGTACGAGGTCTCCAGATTCAGTATGGTTAGTAATATCCCCTCCATTGTTGCTAGATTGGTGGGAAGATCTCTCCTCAAAGGACAAAAAGCATATGAAAGAATACCCAGGTAACTTTCCATCCCTGCTATATTTCGAGTCAAACAACAAACTGATTGAGGCTGCTACTCTATTCTGGGATAGTGAAAGAGCAGTGTTCCATTTCGGTGGTATAGAAATGACGTTGCTTCTAGAGGAAATAAGAGGACTTGCAGGGTTAACTTAGGACAATCCTGGGCTTTTGGTGCCAGAAAACAATACAGGCAAGGGATTTCTGAAGATGACGGGGTTGAAAAAGAATGTCGACCTAATGTGCCTGAAAGACTCGTACATACCTTTCGAATATATATATAAAAGATGAGGCCACAACAAGTCTTTGTGCATTTACCATGATGAGATCACCCACACTTCACTAGGTTACATCCACCACAAATTGTTCGTGTTCATCGTGTGCTTTCTGGGGAGGATAGTATTCTCGATGAAAAAGTGAGGGATACACACCAGGTTGGCCATGGTTGCCAACACTCTGATAGAGGGGATTAATGGACAGACCTATTCCATAGTCCCCATGATCATAGCTAATATCTACAGGGCCTTAGAGCATTCTCAAAATGGGGAAAATCATTTCGAAGGCTGTAACTTATTGCTGCAGTTATGGTTATTAGAGCATCTCCAAAAGGGTTGTTATCATCAAGAATTTTCACGAAGGGCTTGGAACGACCACATTACTTTCCATAACCGAGAAAGTGACCTAAATTTTAGATAGATGTGCTCAGCCAAAAAGTTCCAGTGAGTAGGTGGAGTTCTTTGACAGCCTGACCGATGAACAAGTGCAATGGATGGTTGGATTGTTTCCAACAAACGAGTTTATTATCAGGTCCATAGATGCTCCACATTTGGTATTGATTGGGTTGAGAAGGGTATATCCATATGTCCATCTATCAGTTATGAGGCAAGCAGGTAGAAAGCAGGTTGTACCAAGGGTTGTCAAGATGAGACAACTCAAGGCAGACTTTCAAGACGACGATGTTCCTTACAAGTGCCAATCTCAACATATGTGGCACTGCAAGATCATCGTGGAGAATAACACTGTCGAGGCGGACATGTATCACGCATGGTATGTGCCTCTTTTCCCAGCATGGTTAGAGGATAATTTGAAAGGAACAGCAATGCCAAGGACTGGTCGAGGAAACAGAATCATAGATGAGGAAGTTGAAACCCAAGTCAAGTATAATAGGATGCAAAAGGGTTCACGACTCTAAAAATGAGCACCGAGAAATACATGAGAAGAACACAAGGTTGATTGAGGAATAAAAGGCGATGGCAGTCACTTCTAATAGGAAACTAGAATACCTGGAGCGAGGAATAGTAGAGATAGATGGCAAAGTCATAAAAGAGTATCTAAAACTGTCAGAATGCTAATGGAGCTGAAACAGGACACTTGGCCAGAGCCTACTTGCTGCTAGGGCTGAGCGAGCTGGGAGATCTCTATGAGGGAATTCAGAAAATCGAATCCCGTGAAGGTCCTTCTGGGACCAAATAGGCTAGATTTATTTTTGCTTTTTCTTAAGATGTAATAAGGCCAAGTGCCAACAGTAACACATTTTTTATCAATTTTTCAATATCGTTTTGTGATTTGTCTATTCTTATATTATGAAATAAAGCATTTATTAGCATTAAATGTTCTCCATATGTATTTGTCGATAGGCTTACCTCGAGCACAATAAGACTCTCAAATTAGGACACAAATTTATACTTCCACAATATGTGTTTAAATACCGCAAATATTTTAGAATCCCCACTAACTTGTTACCTTTTTGTTTTGTTATTTATTATTATTCTCATCCCCTTAGGTTGGATCAATCATACTGGCCCAATCGGCATATCACACCAGATCTAGAGGCCCTCCACCTCCTCCTTGTCGAAGCAACACAAAAAGCAGAGGGAAAGCAAAGATGGACGATTTAAGTGGAATGTGAAAGGAAACATTAAGAATGCAGAGATCTCGTAGTACCCGGGCCCCAAATGACTTGGTTTTAGACTTGAACAAATGATACTAGAACTACAAGGAGAACTTGAGCAGGTCCATAATAATTTGTCACTTACCCTCAATGTCCCTGATATCCACCAACAGAATGCAAAGAACCAACACCTCATCAAGTTAGCGGGGATTCTAAAATGTTTGCGGTGTTTAAACACATATTACGGAAATATAAATTTGTCACTTATCCTTAGTGTCCTTGATATCCACCAACAGAATGCAAAGAACCCAACACCTCCTCAAGATACACAAAATCTATAACCATAAGATCCTACCATACCAAATCACTAATCCACTCCACCACAAAATATCAACCCATTGCCGATGCCAACTCCACCATAACAACGTCAACCAATTCAATACCCGCCAGTCACCACTTACCACACTCCCCAAAGTACACCACTAATCATTACTGATCCACAAAGCTCCACCAATGACCACCACTATACCCAAGTTCCTGAAACCCATCAAAGCTACCCCGTATTGGTGGAAACTATACCACAATCTGCCCAACGAACTTCATGTACTCCAGAAACTACTAAAAAGGACATGCTCATTAAGAACATGGTTGAAGAACTTAGAAAGTTAACATGCCCACGTCAAGGTGTTGAAGGCGATAGAGGGTTTAAACTTTGAGAATCTGTGCATACAGCCTGATGTGGAAATTCCAGAAGGATACAGGCCTCCCAAGTTTGAAATGTTTGATGGCATAGGTGATCCCAGGGTTCATCTCAGAACTTATTTTGACAAACTTGTCGGGGTGGGGAAAGATGAAAAGATCCGAATGAAGCTCTTTATGAGTAGCCTTACCGGGGATGCGCTATCTTGGAATATCATCCAAAATCCCAAGAAATGGTCAAATTGGGTAAGCATGGCATCAAATTTCATCGATCGGTTCAGGTTCAACACAGAGAATGAACCTGATATCTTCTACATTTAGAATCTCAAGAAGAAACCCACTAAGACCTTCCAAGAATATGCAACTCGTTGGAGGTCGGAAGCCGCCGAGGTCAAGCCCGCTTTGGATGAATAGTAGATGAATAAATTTTTCGCTAGGGCACATGACTTGCAATATTACGAGAGACTAATGGTTATCAAAAATCACAAGTTCTCTAACATTATCAAACTCAGACAAAGGATTGAAGAAGTGATCAAGAGAGGAATGGTAACCAATTTTTTGGATTTACAAGCCATAAATACAGCATTACATTCAGGTGGCATATCGAAGAAGAGAGATATTGTGCAATAATGGTAGCCCAGGGTTTCCAAAATCCCAACTTGTCTATCAAACACCACCACCCACATATCAAACACCTCAACCCACGTATCATCAACCACCACCCACATATCAACCTTTACCCCCAGATACTCTTAACCAGCCTCTATCTATCACACATATAACTACCAACCATCCCATTTCCAATCACCACCAACTCGTCAAAACTATCTAAGACAGCAGACAAACTTTGATTGCAAGCCACCCAGACAGTATACCGCTATTGCTGAGCCCATTCACCAACTATATTAATGGTTAAAAGCCGTAGGTTATGTCACTCTTATTCCCACTATGGCATTAGAAAACCTATCCCAGTGGGTTTATCTGAACAATACTTGTGCGAACCATTCCGGCATGAAGGGACACACCGCAGCTGAGTGCCGGACATTGAAGGATAAGATTATAACATTAATTGACAACAAGGTCATACAAGCAAAAGAGGCCTCACCTAATGACGAAAATAATCCCCTCCTTGATTGTAGAGGTGACGGTGTATATACAATAGAAACAAATGAAGAATGGGACCCTGAGGGTCGATCATGCTTATTTGGGAGGGCGAGAAATCTAAGGTTGCAGTCACACTTACTCCTATAGTGGTTCGGACTCAGGCACTGATCCAGGTTGAGGTAACTACATCAGATCCATTCGAGGTAGAAGTGGCTCCGCCTGCAGCCACCCGCACTCCATTTGAAGTAGAAGTGGTCACAATTTTTACCATGATGGTGTCCATCACACCCAGATTCAACTTAAAAGCAAAACCTTGGGATTATGTCGCTGAGGCTCGATTGAAATGGAAGGCTAAGGTAGAGGAATCTAACATAGCACAAGGAATGACTAGGACCGGAAGAGTCTATGCACCTGAACACCTAGGAGGTTCAAGTAAGGAAGCCACTGCTAGGCAACCTATCATTGAGACCAGGCCAGATGACTTATGGTGAAAACTACAGGCAAAAGAGTACTCTGTTGTTGACCACATGAACAAAGTCCCTACTCAGATATCTATTCTGTCACTGCTGCAGAGTTTTGAGTCACACAAGAATGCCTTGATGAAAGTACTGAGCGAGGCTTATGTACCCAATAATATAACTGGTGGAGAAATTTCCAACATGGTCGGTCAAGTACTAGAAAGCCATAACATCATCTTCCACGAGGATGAGCTACCGCCCGAGGATGAAATCACAATCGAGCATTACATATTATGGTATAGCTTGAAGACAAGTTCATTTCCAGGGTCTTGTTGATGGAGGTTCTAGTCTGAATATTTATCCACTGGACAACCTAAAAATGTTGGACAAAGGTTTCCATGAAATACGAGCCAAAAGCATGAATGTGAAGGCTTTTGATTGGTCCTCGAGGGCCACAATCGGGGAAATCAATCTTTGTTTGCAAATGGGACCAACTTGTTTCAACATTGAGTTCCAAGTGCTTGACATACCAGCCTCATATTATCTTTGTTGGGCGGCCCATGGATCCATGTTGCTGTAGCTGTGCCTTCCACACTACATCAAGCTATAAAATTCAAATGGAACCGTTAGGAGGTAATCATTCATGGAGACAAGAGTAACCCCATCTACACCAGTCAAACCATTCCGGCCATTGGACATTAAAGAAGGCTAGGAGGGGAGACCTACCATCAAATTGAACGTGTCAATGCCATCTAAAAAGAAAAATAGTGGAGTAACAAGATAGAAAGCATATTATCATGGTTCGGATCTGAACCCGACAAAGGATTGGAAAAGAACTTCCAAGGCATCACAAAATCAATATAGCTAAAGCATATAGTACTAACTTTGGAATCGGATACCAGTACACGTGGCAAGAATACAGGAATTGGTCGCCTCCATAGTGCGGACCATATTACCCTCTTGAGCAGCGGGGTACTCTGTTTCGAATAAGCTTTCAATCGGGCAGACATAATATGGGGAGCTATTGAAAAAGAAGCACTAACTGGACTGAAGGATTTGTTCTTGGAAGATAAGGATATGGATTGCAGTGCCATGATTGAAGAGGAGAAGGAAGAAGGCCTCACCATTCAGACTGTGGCAAAGGGACCTATTCTCGAAAACTTGACCGCCATACCATCATGAGCCCCCGAGTCCCAGGGTAGCTAGAATTTATAGTTGTTCTAGGCATTTAAATTTTCCAGCAATTCGGTTTTAAGATTTCTTTTGTTTTAAATAAATGCCCGATCCACCGAGCCAAGCATTTGTTTGAAACATTTTCTCAATTTTATTCAAGCGTATCTATCATTTATCAATGTTCATTACTATTTTATTACTTTCATCATCTACAGTGTCATTATTATTTTCCTGATGAACTCGTGACTGTGACATGTAATGAGGCAACGCAATATGAGAATAGTGACTCAGAGGAAGAAGATGAGATACCCAAGGAAATTGTCAGGGAAGTTGAGAATTTTGAGAACAAGCCTAAGTCCAACCTGGATGAAATAGAAGCAGTAAATTTGGGAGACACCGAGACCGTCAGAGAGACCCGCATCAATATCATTTGTCGCCATCAAAGAAGTAAGAATAAACCCATTTTCTAATGGAATATGAGGATATTTTTGCATTGTCATATGTGGATATGACCAGTTTGAGCACATCTATAGTAGCTCACAGGTTGTCTACCAATCCTATGTGCCCACCAGTCAAGCAGAAACTCAAAAAATTCAAACCAGGCATGAGTCTAAAGATCAAGGAGGAAGTTACCAAGAAGATTAAAGATCAAGGAGGGAATTCTTCGATAGGCTTAGAGAGGTACAATTTGAAGTTGAACCTCGCAAATTGTGCATTCGAGGTTCCTGCAGGAAATTTACTGGGATTCATTGTCAGTCGCCGAGGGATCGAGCTAGATCCGACTAAAGTCAAAGCTATTTAGGAGTTACCATCGGCCAAAAGAAAAAAGGACGTAATGAGCTTCTTGGGACGACTCAAGTACATCAATCAATTCATAGCACAATCCACCATAATATGTGAACCCATCTTCAAGATGCTGAGGAAGGATGCTGAGACGAGTTGGACCGAGGATTGTTAGAAAGTTTTTGACAAAATTAAGGAATACCTATCCACACCTTTAGTGTTGGTCCTGCCAGAATCGGGGCAACCTTTGATACTCTACCAATATGTATTAGATGGAGCCTTCGGATGTGTTTTAGGACAACATGACGAGATAGGAAGGAAGGAGAAAGCCATATTTTATTCAAGTAAGAAATTCACACCTTATAAAGCACGGTATTCTCTTCTTGAATGAACCAGTTTTGCTTTAACCTGGACAACCCAGAAGTTCATGCATTATTTCTGTGCCAACACTACGTACCTCATATCTAGGATGGATCCTCTGAAGTATAAATTTCAAAGTCCATGCCTAAGGGGAAGTTGGCTAAATGGAAAATACTACTGAGTGAGTTCGACATCGTCTATGTATCTCTTAAGGCAGTAAAGGGATAGGCATTGGCAGATCACCTTGCTGAAAATCTAGTGGAAGGAGAATACGAACCTTTGAAAATGTATTTTCCTGATGAAAAAGTATCATTCATAGGAGAAGATATTACTGAAGCCTATGACGGTTGGAGGATGTTCTTTGACGGAGCCACGAATTTCAAAGGAGTAGGCATTGTAGCACTTTTTGTATTAGAAATAGGTCAACATTATCCCATATCTTCTAAACTCAGATTTCCCTTGACAAACAACATAGCAGAATATGAATCTTGCATACTAGGGCTCAACATGGCAGTCGACATGAACATTCAGGAGTTGTTGGTGATCGGTGATTCAGATTTGCTTGTGAACCAGGTACAAGGAGAATGGGCTACCAAAAATTTCAAGATATTGACATATCTGCACCATGTGCAGGAATCGAAAAGGAGGTTCATGAAGATAGAATTTCGACATGTGCCCATAATTCAGAATGAGTTTGACGACGCATTAGCCACTTTGTCATCAATGGTACAACACCTAGATAAGAAATGTATTGATCCCACTCCGATGAGGATCCATTATCAGCCATTATATTGTGCTCATGTCGATGAAGAAGCAGATGGAAAACCTTAGTTCCATGACACCAAGGAGAACTTATCAGATGGAGAATACCCAGAGCACGCAAATCACATTCAGAAACGCACGCTCTGGAGATTGTCAAATCACTTCTTCCACGACGAGGGAACTTGTACAGAAGAACTCCATATTTAGGTTTGCTAAGGTGTGTCGACGTAAAGGAAGCTTCTAAGCCACTTGAGAATGTTGATGCTAGGATATGTGGTCGCAGATGAATGATTTTGTTCTGGCCAAGAAGATACGCATGGAAGGTTACTTTTGGATGACCATGTAAACATTTGTATTTAGTATGTCCGCAAATGATTTCAATGTCAAGTGCATGCCAACATGATAAAGATGCTGCCAAACAAGCTCAATACAGTAAGTTCACCTTAATCATTCACCACTTGGGGAATTGATGTTATTGGTCCAATTGAGCAACTTCTTAGAATGGACAGAGGTTTATTCTGGTCGCCATTGATTACTTTACAAAATGGGTAGAAGATGCATATTACTAAGCTGTAACCAAGAAAGTCGTCATAGATTATGTCGAGGATCGCATTGTCTGCCGATTCAGTGTTCCGGAGTCCATTATTACTGACAATTCCGCCAACCTCAACAGTGACCTGATGAAAGCTATATGTGAAACATTCAAAATCAAGCACAAGAATTCCACCGTCTATAGACCTTAGATGAATGGAGCTGTAGAAGCCGCCAAACAAAAACATTAAGAAAATATATGGAAAATGGTATAGAATCACAAGCAGTGGCATGAGAAGTTACCCTTTTCTCTGTTAGGGTAACGCACCACAGTTTGCACGTCAGGGCAACTCCCTACATGGTGGTTTATAGTACCGAGGTAGTCATCCCAACCGAGGTAGAGATTCCTTCCTTAAGAGTCACACAGGAAGCTGAACTCAGCGATGCAGATGGATAAGGAACCGCTATGAGCAATTATCCCTTATCGATGAAAAGAGAATGAACACAGTATGCCACATCCAACTCTATCAACACAGAATGTCCAAAGCTTTCAACAAAAGGGTCAAACAAAGGCAGTTCGCACTAGGGCAGTTGGTATTAAAGAAAATCTTCCCGCACCAAGATGAAGGGAAAGGGAAATTCTCTCCTAACTGGCAAGGTCCATACATGTTTCACAGGATCCTAATAGAAGGAGCACTCATACTTGCAGAAATGGATGGAGAAATCTGGCCAAAACCAATCAATTCAAATGCAGTCAAGAGATACTATTCCTAGATTATTTCCCATTTCTTTTCTGATGTAATTGAACTACGCTTGACCTAATTTTTGTTTAAGAGGGGATACGAAGGCAGCCTTATGGGTTCGGTCATATCATAATAAAATTTTTCATTTCCCCCCCAAAATCGAAAACTGGGACAGAATTTTGAGGAAGGTCCTCAAAATTCCGGGACAAGTCCAGCCAACACTATCACATCACAGGAAGTCAGTCATTAGTCAAGAACTAGGGCAGAATTTTGAGAAAGATTCTCGAAATTCCGAGGAAGATTGAGCAAGGTCCACCATCCGCAAACGGTTAGAGACCATCTACCAAACTGGGGTAGAATATTGAGGAGGACCCTCAAAATTCCAACATAAGAGATCTACAATGCCTTTGAAATGTGTCACAGTCGCTAGTTCATCAAAGTTACTTTATATATCAATACACTTCCAAAACAATTCTATTTTTATCAATGAATGCATCTCATTCAAAAATTATATTTTTATAACAGCCAGGTGCTACCTAGGGGAATTTGAAGGGGGCTTCCAGAACGGAGCAAAGCAAGGCTGTCAGGCGAAGCAGGAACCAACCTCCCCCATGAAAATTATGATTTTTCTTTGAACGCAAGCACATTTGATGATAGTATTCGTACACAAAGCAAATTGACCATCCATCCGGCCATTAGACACAAAAATGTCCTAGCTAAGATACATACTCCATCCTTATTTGTTATTTTCTCTTTGCATGAGTCTAATCCTTGACTCCACATTTGTATGAGTCTAAACCTTGACTCCTTATTTAAATGATACTGAGCTCTGTCACCATACTTGCATGAGTTTAATCCTTGACTCCATATTTGCATAAGTCTAATCCTTGACTCAATATTTGCATAAGTCTAGTCCTTGACTCCATATTTGCATGAGACTAAGCATTGTCTCAATATTTGCATAAGACTAAGCTTTGTCTCCATATTTTCATAAGACTAAGCTCTGTCTCCATACTTTTATGAGTCTAAGCCTTGACTCTGCATTTGCATGAGTCTAAGCCTTGACTCCATATTTGCATGGGATTAAGCCCTGTCCTGCATCTTGCATGAGGTTAAGCTCTACCTCCATATTTGCCTTCTATTCGCATGATTCTAAGCCCTGACTCCATATGTGCATGAGGCTAATCATTGCCTCCACATTTGTATCATGATAATCCTCGCCTCCCCACTTGCACGTGACTAAACATTGTCCCTCTTTACACCAATGCTGCTCTATTTTTTACTGCCATCTACTTGCTTCTCGATCGGGCTAAGCTTTGCCCTTCATTTCACAACACTAAGCCTTGTTTAGTTACATCATATTGTTGTATCTCATGGGTTGAAATATCGCCAATCGTTCCAAAAGCGTCAGTCTAAAGGCACCATCCTCATAGTCGAAAGGCACCATGCCATGTCCTAAGGATCTCTTGAGTTTGCACATCATTATTCAAATGAGTCATGGTTCGGAGGCACCATTTTCATGGCCCTTAAAACACCATTTCATGGAGTACACATCCCTTATTAAACAATTCATAGCTCTGGATGTCATCTTTAACCGTTCGAAGACAACCTTCATGGTCCAAATGGAATCTGCATCATGTTTAAATTTTAACAAATACATTGTAGCATCTTTTATTTGCAGGTAATTAGCAGACAACTACTATCCTAGCAGGAGCAGTCTCGCTCCAGTGCCCTTCAACCTTCCCGAACCTTAATTGTTCACCGTAACCACTTCTGCATCTCGCGTCCATCCTCACAATAATTTTATTGGCATAATCTGTAGCTGAGTCCAGAACTACACATGGACTGATTCCTGAAAAATCATAGATATATAGGCAACTCAAAAACCGAAGTTCGGCCTCCGTCTTCTGAAGCATCGCATTCGGTCAAAATGGACCATTATTTCTTTACCAGAAATCTCTTTCATCCTTTCCGGGTAAAGACGGGCAACTGTTGATAACCAATATTTTCCTATATATTTTAAATATGCATAAATACCTTCAAAATAGCATATGTATGCATATACAAGCATACACAAGACTTTTGTTATTTTCGCCCCAATAATTTTAAGGGTTTAAGTTGACTTATTTTCTCCCTTTTTACCCGTAAAATTCCCAATAACTATTTCCAAAATTATTGTTTTGATAATTTATTTATTTAATTTGTATACTTATGACAAAATATGTCTAATGTGATTTTTATGTATTCTTACCATTACATTTAGTATTTTTAGCTAAATTGCATGTAATTACGTTATTAGCCCCTTTTAAGATATAATTATATTTTATATGTGTACAATTGACCCCTGTATTTTTAAAATGTTAATTATATATTTTAAATCATTTTGGCACCTTGAATTATTTTCCAGAAATTACTTATTATTTATTAAAATTAAAATAGGGAAAAGCTGGCTATTTAAATAACAACCAAATTTGGCTTTAAATTACAGCCAAATCGAACCTCAATCCCAGCCCAATTTTATACTTCATACCCCGACCCAGATCCAATTATCCACAACCCGACCCAAGCTATTTTAAATCCTGGCCGTTGATCTTTTAGATCAACGACCCTCATTTCTCCTTTCCTTTTTAATTTCCAAACGACCCCTAACCCCACTCACTTTCCAAATCCCATGCCCGTAGATGCTCTCATCTTCTCTTTTCTTCCAAACCTAACCCTAGACTCCGTCAAACCCCTCCTTCTACAGTCATCTCCGGTGACCATCCTTTCAACCCAAGCCTCCAATGAGTCTCTCATCGCCTTGTTCATCATCTCTAAGTTCTTCAAGGATCCTGGGCCATGCCGATTTGAAGCTAGGATTTCTGTTTCTATTATTTGTGGCTTCTCCAGTGTAATTTTGGGCAAAATCACACTTTATATGTTACGATCAAAGAAGTCTACAACATGTTCTTTCAATTTCTATTTGGGATTCCCTTTGAAGTCCTAACTCTTTTTTGAATCTCTCAGATCTGTGTTATTTTTTACACTTTAAGCCTGTTTCCTTCTATGATTTGCTTATTCTTGAGCTTCTTCTAAAAGATCCTCCACTTTAAACCGTCTTTACTTTCTTGAAAAACTAGGGTTTCGGAGATTCTTCTACGCTTGTTTTAATCGATTTCCTTAGGATTAAACCTTTTTCCTTGTTTAGTTTTGACCAATTTTATGCTCTTACTATGTTTTGACTCGACTCTGTTAAACCCCTAATTTTTAAAACTTCTTTTCTTTGGTTCTATGTGTTAGCATAATTTTCTTTGCCATGGTTCTGTGACTTAGCATGATTTACCTTGCTTTGATTCTTTGAGTTAGCATGGTTTTCTTTGCTTTGTGTGTCAGCATGATTCTCTTTGCCTTGGTTCAGTAAGTTAGCCTGTTTATTTGATTCTTGTTGATCACTCGTGGTAATCAGGCTTCGAATATGTTTACTAAATTCCTAGCCTACTTATGTCACTTCTGTGTGACTATGCCCACTTTGTTTGTTTATCTTTTGCTTCTTGTTGTCAATATGGCTAGCCTTGATCTTTGCTATGTCTTTTGAGCTGCTCTATTTATATTTTGAACATACAGAATCATGACTCCCACTTGATTGATTCTTATTTTCTTAATTGATGGTGATCGAAATATTTTCTTTTAAAGCCTTACAAGCTTTACCTCGTCTGTTTAAGCTGACTGATTTCCTTTCCATATTTGCTATGATACTTATTTCTACTGGGTTGTGTCCTTAATTAAGGCTTTATTAATTTAGTCCTGATCAAATACTATATACATATTGAACTTTGAATCCTTCCTTATTTAGTCATGCACTGATTATTTTCTTACATTATATGATATTGAATCTCCCCGTTTGATTTGATTCCCTTAACTTAAGGGAGTACTTTCTTGATACTCTAATTGGTTGATCCTGAGTTCTTAAATGAGTATACTACTAAGATTTTTACCTTATTTCACTACCTACTTCCAACTGTAAATACTGTAAGTCTTTCATTAACACGTAAACTAGTCCTTAAAACTACCTCTCTTACAAAAAACCTCTGCTCTCATTCTATCGTGTGTTACTTGCTACTGTTAGCCGGCTGGAAGCCAAGACTAATCATCTATGCTCTTTGGTTCTTTTATTCTACTTACTTCTACCTTCACTAGTATGTCCTAGTTTGTATTTAAAGCTCCAACAATAATATGTTTCTCTTATAGTTTCAGTTTCTTTTCTTCCTAGTTTGCTTCTACTTATGGTTCTATTGTTGAACTTGTAGTTAAGTTGCCTTATCAGCATGTTATTATGTCTCCATTTCCCTTTAGATTAATGTATCCCCTTATGTGTGTTTCAAATCATGCTTTGTCAATTGCCTTTTATTTCTTGTGTTCTTACCATCCCATGAATCCCTAAATCCTTATCACCCTTCTACGCGCTTGTATTTCTCCTTAGTGTTGTGTGATTATCCAGAGTCAACTATCTCTCAGCATGTCCAAACCAGTCTTAAGATCTTTGCTGGGTTGTGCAGCCAAAATGTCTATATATACCCAATCCCTTGACCCCTCTATGACTACTGAATTCTGTAAAGTATCTGTATGTGATCTTTTCTTAAGGTGTCTAAGCTTGTTTACTACTCCAACCTCTTTTCAAACAATCTTTGTTGCTTTACAAATTGCTTTCAAAATAGACTTTTCAATATAGTCTTTAATAACCCTTTTTTAACTTGTGTCATGCATTTTCACTTTACTCTTTGTCAATAAGTCATGCCCCCTCTAATATGTGTACTGCCTTGGGATACTCTTGAGAGCCCTCTGAACTCTAGCACACTGAGGCTGGCCTTGCCACACTCTACTGGTTCAATCCTTGGTTGCTAAGTCTTGGTGTAAGCATTTTCCGAGATTCTTGAGGCCCTTATAGAACTTTGATGCACCTAGACTCTGATTTTTCTATGGAATTGAGGCTTATGAGACCATTGGAGGCTTTGGAAAACTTGGGCCTAATTATAGGCTCCCTATAGAATAGTTTCTTGATTTTCTATTTCATTTACGTAATTCATTTGTTAGCTTATAATAATTTATAAATAGACACTTCGGGATCTTTAGTAATGGGGTGGGTAGATGTCACTACTAGAGAATAGTTCTATTGCAACGGTTCGAATTACGTTGCAATACGTATCAAAACCGTTGCAATAGCTCTACTATAACGGTTAAGTGCTTGTTACATTAGGTCGCGGCCAATAGTCTACGTCAATGGTTTCTTTCAACATTTGAAATGACGTCGCAATTGGTGTATGTATAGCCCACTGTTTGGAACCGTTGCCATAAACCTATTTATTGCAATGCTTATCTTAGCAAATGGAACGGTCCAAAACCGTTGCAAATATCATTATTGCAACCGCTATTGAGGAGATTGTAACGCTTTTTATTGTATCACAATAATTATTAGTAGCTATTGCAACGGATGTTTTAGCTATTGCAACGGATGTTTTAGCTATTGCAACAGTCTAGCGGTCTGTTATTACATGTATAATAAAGTATTACACTGATTTTGATACAAATCACTGAAGAAACTATTAAATAACAAAGTCACAAATCAAATTATCCAAATAGTACTATTCATAGAGTATAAAGCAAAAAAGAGAATATTATTTGATAAATTCAAGAGTTAATATACATATGTTTGCAAACACAACCATATGAATATGTGTAGTAAACACAACCATTATATTTGAATATCAATGAACTTTAACATACTACTAAATTAAGCCCAGAGAAAAGAGAGTAGTCCCTCAAATTATATTATGACGGTATGGATCCACACCAAACATACTCCAAATGATTACTACCACGAAACTTGTCTAGGAAAAAATCTTACAAAGTAATTTGGACATGATTATTTTATAATCCTTTTATAAAACGCAAAATTACTAGTGGAATTTATTCTAAGAGGATGGATCATATATATAGTATTTAAAATGGTATTAACTAACCTGTCAATCAAGTCTTGTGCCTCAAAGGACATATTTTCATGGATGGATAGCCGAGGGAGCTGCTTTATTGATAATATTACCAAAGCTAATCTGTCAAGCAAGAAATAGTAATGCGTTAATGAGATGACATCCAATACCTACTGCAAAACTATAGAGTCCATCTAGTATCTGTCAATTCTATCCCTCACAGAATCACACGTATATACTGCAAAGCGTGAACGATTCAATTATGACCAAGAACAAAATTAGGGATATTTATTAATTATTTAGATGATGTCCGACACTAAATAATAAAATTAGGTGTCGCTAACTAAATTGAAAAACAAAAGTTTTGGATAGTCTAGCATATGTATTTTATTCCACTTCGAACACACTCAATAGAAAGAGTTATTTGAAAGTTCACCATCAGAGCACTTGAAAGAGATATTTGTTCTTTCCTGAAGAGTACGTAGTTGCTGATAATTTTCTTGAGTTCAGCATTAAGTAGTTGCTTAAACTGATCATAGAAGACTCTTTCTTATTAGCAATAACATTTAAATACTTCTTGATCAACAAAAAGAGAGAATATATAAAATGATTTTGAGTCAAGAAGAGCTACTGTTTTAGAAAATGTAGAACATATACTATATTAATTATATAATTTGAGGTTCACTATTTAAAATGAGCAAAGAAATTCCAGAGTTAGAGATCCCTTGCTCCAGGATGGCTGTCTTTTTAACTAATAATTTTCTAGTACTCTTGATATGCAACTGCTTGGCCTGGTCCCATATTAATTTCAACAAATCAGATATCAAACCTATGTTAAAGCAAAAGCAAAAAGTAACATTCAGCTCAAAAAGTTTGAAAACAACTGAGAAGCATTTTATGAATTGCCATATAATCGTAGAGCAACAAATAAAATACGATAGAGCAAGCATATGTCCCTTCATGACTATTTTGTCCATAATAAATCACTCTTTCACCTACTTCACAGTTCAATACTAGTGCTAGAATTAACAATAGTGGAATATGAGCTTGCAAAAGAGGTGTATTGGTTCCATATTTCTAGTTTTCTGTTAGCATCCGATTCTTATTTTTTCTAAACATAGCAAATGATGCATGAATTATATAGGAGAAGTTGACATGAATTAAAATAACCGAAAGAAATTGGCTATTTTTGTGATGACCTTTGGGTCATCACTTGCTTTTAAATTAAATTTTATATTCGGAGGTCATAAAAATCTCTTTTAGCATCATATTAATTTGCGAAGGCAGTTTGAGCGTGTAGCCGAAAAACTAAAATGAGAAAATCCGTAAAAAATGATAAATTTTGACTATAAAAATGAATTAATTTGTCTTCGGTCAATATTTTGGATAAGCAACCCAGACCCGTGATGTGACGATCTCGGAGGATCCGTAGAAAAATATAGGACTCGGGTGTATGCTCGGAATCGAATTTCGAGGTCCCAAGCCCGAGAAATTAATTTTTAAAGAAAAATATTTTCTGAATTTGTTTAAAGGATTTGGAAATGAATTTTGATTAGAACATGCTGATATCAGGCCCGTATTTTGGTTTCGGAATCCAGTATAGGTCTTATATGTGGCTTAAAATAATTCTCTGAAGTTTGGTAAAAAACGAAATCCGTTTGACGTGATTCGAGCCTTCATTGCAAAATTTGATGTTTTAAGAAGTTTGAAACAATTCATTGATTTTGAGGTTTAATTCGACGTTAGTGATATTAATTTGGCGATTTGATCGCACAGATAAGTTCATATGGTATTTTTGAGTTAGTACGTATGTTTGGTTTGGAGCCACGAGGACTCAAGTAAGTTTCAGAAGGTTTTAAACTCTTAAAAAGTTGCAGGTCTTCAATTGTTGGTATTGTAGTTTTTTTTTTCGCCGCGTTTGCGGGAGGACCCTCGCGAACGCGAAGAGTTAATTGTGCTGAACGAAAATTCCTTCTACGCGAACACAAGACCAGGTCACTAACGCGAAGCTTTGGGGGGTCTATCCTTTGCGAACGCGGTCCTGGTAATGCGAACGCGAAGGCTTGTGGCCTGGTTAAGGGGGGGGGGGGGATATTATGCCTACGCGAACGCGACCACCTGGACGCGAACACGATGGCTCAAGGAGTTTGTGCTCCACGAAAGTGAGCCCACTTACGTGAACGTGAAGGTCTCCCAGGCCCGACTCATTGCTAACGCGATGGGCCTGTCGCAAACACGAAGACCAATTTTGTCCAGTTATTTTAAGTTTCAAAAACAAAACACATTACGGAATTTTCATTATTTTTCACAACCTTCATCTTCTCCACACCTCTTGGACAATTTTTAAAGAACTCCTTCACCATAACCTCTTGGGTACATAATTTTTTACTTATTTTCTTCTATTTTTATCAACATCCACTAGATTTCTAGGCCTAAAATATGAAACTAAGGATAGAAAATTAGGGACTTGAGTAAAGTTAGGGCTTTTTGATTATTTGGGATTTTGACCTCGTTTCGGGGTTGGATTTAAAAATAAATTATATATTCGGGCTCGTGGGTGAATGGGTGATCAGGTTTTGGTCCGACCCTCGTGTTTCAACAAAGCGAGTCCGGGGTTAATTTTTGACTTTTTTGGGAAGAATGATTAGAAAGCTATAATTAAGCATTGGAATTGGGTTGTTTAGCATTTATTGATGTTATTAAGCTGATTATTTATATATACAATTGATTTGGAGCTATTTGAGGATTGAGTTGGCCATGAAAGTTCGAGGCTTGTGTTTGGTCTAACCTTAGCTTGAGGGACTAGGAGTCATGTCTATTTGCTACGTGCAAATTGTGGAGTACGGCGTATAGGTATGGTGATGAGTATCTATACATCGGTGTCAAGTATGTCCGCGAGTCTTCTTTTGTAATTGCTATGACTTTGTTATGGTTTATTGCACCTCATATGCTATTATCATCATTGTTCCCATACCGGGATGTTTGTTTGATAGTATTGTTCCTGTGAGAAAACACGGGAGAAAAATATAACTGAGATTAAACATGATACAATGAGACCTATATATACACACATAATCTATCCTACTCCTAATAAACATTGGATTAGGCTACTCCTAATACACATTGGATTAGGGTTCTACTATTACATATTCTAACACTCCCCCTCAAGCTGGTGCATATAAATCATATGTACCGAGCTTGTTACATATGTAGTTAACATCGAACCCGGGTTTCTAGACCCGAAAGCATCGAGTCCCAAAGACATAGTTGAAAGCTTGCTGAAACAGATGAAGGAAATACTGTTTTTGCTGGAAAATTACTATAGATGCCGGAAAAAATCACTGTAGATGCAGGAAAAACTTCAAAGTGGTCGGAATTGAAAAGTAAAAATATGGGTAGGCTCGGATTTGAGGGCGATCTAACTGCCCTGAAGGACCTTCTTCAAAATCTCACCGGAACAGTGCTCACGCGCCGGCGCGTGGGGCGCGTAAGTCGGATCTACCTTGATAAATCTGGCGCGTGAAGGGCAGTTTTCCAGTGGGGTTTGCTGGGGTTTGGTCAGATCTCTCTTGGGAACCTTGTGGTGGTGTTGGTTTTTGCACAACACTGATAATTAGTGACTTTGACGCAATTAGTCACTTTGGTCACCGGAAAATTGCACGATCACCGAGTTATTTCTTCCCGGATATCGTTGGAATGACGCACAACGATAATTATCTCACCAAAGCTCTGAAGGACCTTCGTCAAAATCTCACTGGAACAGTGCTCACGCGCCGGCGCGTGGGGCGCGTGAGTCGGATCTGCCTTGATAAATCTGGCGCGTGAGGGCGCGTGAAGGGCAGTTTTCCGGTGGGGTTTGCTGGGGTTTGGTCGGATCTCTCTTGGGAACCTTGTGGTGGTGTTGGTTTTTGCACAACACTGATAATTAGTGACTTTGACGCAATTAGTCACTTTGGTCACCGGAAAATTGCACGGTGACCGAGTTATTTCTTCCCGGATGTCGTTGGAATGACGCACAACGATAATTATCTCACCAAAGCTACCATGTGAGAAAGCACGGGAGAAAAATATAACTGAGATGAAACATGATACAATTAGCCCTATATATACACACATAATCTATCCTACTCCTAATAAATATTGGATTAGGCTACTCCTAATACACATTGGATTAGGGTTCTACTATTACATATTCTAACAGTTCCCTTGCCGGAATATTATAGAAATATCATTGTTCCCTTATCGGGAAGATTATTATGTTGCTTTTGTTCCCTTGCCGGAATATTTGTGTTTATTGTCGGCTTGTAAATGGGAGCGGGTGGTACGCCTGCCATAATGTTTAATGAAATGGGAGCGGGTGGTACGCCTACCACAAGATTTCATGAAATGGGAGCGGGTGATACGCCTACCACAAGATTTAATAAAATGGAAGCAGGTGGTACACCTACCATGAGATTTAATAAAATGGGAGCATGTGGTACGTCTACCACAAGATTTAATGAAATAGGAGGGAGTGGTACGCCTACCACAAGATACATGAAATGGGAGCGGGTGGTATACCTACCATGACATACATGAGCAGGTGGCACACTTGCCACGGGATAAATGAATTGGGAGCAGGTAGCACGCCTGCCACAAGATATGAGAAATGGCGTCGAGTTGCACGCCTGCAACAAGGTGTGAACTGAAATTAAAATCTAACTTTGTTTTACTTACCCTTGTTAGTAGTTGAAATTTGGTTCCCGATAATTCTCTGGATGCTCTGATGATAAGCAACCCCCACTTCCAACCGAGATGTTGTGAGTTCGAGTCTCCCCAAGAGCAAGGTGGAAAGTTCTTGGAGGGAAGCATGCCGGGGGTCTATTTGGAAACAACCTCTCTACCCTAGGATAGAGGTAAGGTCTGCATACACACTACCCTCCCCAGACCCCACTAAGTGGGATTATGCTGGATTGTTGTTGTTGTTGTTGTTGTTGTTGTTGTTGTTGTTGTTTTTGTTATATATTTTATAACTGCACAAGTTTATATGGTAGTCTGGTCCTAACCTCGTCACTACTTCGCCGAGGTTAGGCTAGGCACTTACCAGCACATGGGATTGATTGTGCTGATACTACACTCTACACTCTTTTGTGCAGACCACGGTGTTCCTTTTGTGCAGACCACGGTGTTGTAGGCTTCGAACCACGGTGGAATTGCTGATCCACCTTCATCAGGCAACCTGAGGTAGTCCTGCAGGCGTCCGCATGCCGTAGCGTCTCCTTCTGTCTACTATTCCTGCTTCTTTCATGAATTTCCAGAGGCACTGTTGTATTTATTTCTTTAGACCTTTATTTGTAGTGTTCTTAGACCGTCTGTGAAACTGTGACACCAGTTGTTGGTAATCGAGACTGAAACAGTTGTATTAGATGTTCATATTCAGATAGCTTATTATTTTTCTTCCGCTTATGTTAAATTTCACTGTTTAAATATTATTACTTCACAATTGTTAGTGAATATAAAATGGGTAAAAAGGTAAATTGTGCAATTAATTGGATTGCCTAGCTCATATTAATAGGCGCCATCACGACTCCCGATGATGAAAAATTCGGGTAGTGACAATTTTACCATTAGAAATCTAGAAGTCTTATTATCTTTTTCCTATACAAAATATGTATGACTGACAATTCAATCTTAACTGCGACACAAAGTTAAATAAACAATAAAGTTGCTTGTGCATGTAAACAGATACTTTACGCTTAGAAGTTTGAGAGTTTGAGATATTTAAGGGGTCTTTTGTCTACTTGACTTAAATCAATTCCTATATCATCTCGTGTTTTTGTACCATAAATTACTTGAGGTGCCTCTTCTACTAAAGGGAATCTGAAACAACAAGAATGAGAAATGAAGATAAAAAGTAAATCTTTAGCAAAAATAAAAACAAACAGGACATATATTCAATTAGTTCTCTTTAGAAAAAATAATTTACTGAATTTGATATTTGTTCTTGATGCTATGCTATTGAGGTCCTTGCCCAATATTCTGTCATTAGACTCAAAAATATTGTTCGAATAAAATGGTACGAGATATGAAACATAAGCATTTAATTCCGCAATATCTCTGCCCTCCAACCAAAAAGAATAAAACAAACAAATCATAAAGCACATATATATATCATAAATTGAAGATTTCACTTAAAAAAAGTTTCCAACAAAGGTTATCAATAATCGAAGAAACACAAAATACCTTAGACAATGGAAAATCTAAACACCAAGCACAAGATACAAAGATCTACAAAGTCAAAAATGACGTAGAGAAAATAACAATGAACAATAGAGAAAATACCTTGGTACCCTAAGTCCAAGCGACGAGGTTCATAGACAATCTAAGAAGCAATTCCTACTGAATTTTCTCCATTCGTCCGGCTCTAACCAGATCCCATTGCTATGCGTGAGGAGGAAGTTTTAGAGAAGTGGCAAGGGTGTTTTTTTGACTCAGCATCTTCTCTATTTGCCGGATTCAGTGACTTCGGTTAGGGTTTGTGGCCAACATCAACGAAAGGAAGCTTTGCCAGAGATGTGGCCTTGCGCCCTTGCAGGAGATGTCGCCATCGTTGGAGCTATTGGGACTAGTTCTCCGAATCTTTTGGACAGTACTTTTAGGAATAGAGAACTAGGGGTTCGATGTCTTTTAGGCAAGAATGGCTTTGGAAAATTCGAGGAGGTTTTATTGTTCTGTACTTTTTTAAAAGTTTGGATGGACCTAGGCTGGGGATAAGAAAATTATAAGAGGGGAAATCGGGAGGGAAATGAAAAGCATCCCAATATACTAATTTTTTCAGGGAAAGCGTCGCTACAAAGAGATATATTACAACGGTTACCGCAACCGTCGTAATAGACACATATGTGGCAATGGTTTATCAACTATCCAAAGGCTCTTATTTAGAAGTGTTTCAATAGGGCCTAAAGTATATTGTAACACATATAACCGTTGCAATAGATACACTATTGCAACAGTTGAAAAACCGTTGGGGAAAAAAAGTATTGCCATAGGCTTATTTTTGGTAGTGTGTACATGTTATGGGGTAATATGAGTAGAAATCCCGCTCTTAGGATTTTAGTTTATTTTAAATCGGCATGTTTTACTCAATAGAAAGCATGTTTATAGGGTTTTTGATTGAATATGATCGCTTTCGCATAATAGAGATCATACCTATAGGATCTCATTTCTAATTTTGTTTGCATCAAATAGAAATCATGCCTATAAGGTTTAACTTCCAATGATGTTTGCATTAGATAGAAACCATGTCCATAAGATTCTGCATTTTCCATGTTAGAGACCATGTTTCTAGGTTCCAAACCATCATATCTTAAATCAATCCATGTATAGATATCATGCATATATGACTTAATTATGATTCAGTTCTAATGAATTTTTCCTCATGTTACTGCAAATTAACCAAAACCAGTAATACACCTAGGTACCATGCCTATAGGGATTTCTATCCGCAACTATGTCTGATAATCTAATTATCCTAATAAATCAATTTCATTTTGCCTAGTTTATTTCTTAAAGCTGGTCTTATTAAGTGTCAATATTTCCTGAAACTAGTTCCTTAATAATTGCTTTAATCTCATTAGATATCCTGCCTATAGGTATTAAACGGGTCTATTTCGAAAACCTGTTTGTTTCTGCATTAATATACACACAGTACTACATATAGGCAAGCTTTAGGGTGTAAAGATCGTATTCCCCTGAAACTCTTTCTCTGTCGTTTAATGTTTCTGATTCTAATAACTTTGAAAGAATCCCTAGGTAGCTACTAGGTTACAACTTCTTGGGTATAAAGTTTGGTCTGTTTCTGCACATTCACTCAGAGATCCTGCTTTAGGACTTTAAAGACCCTAATTGTTCTTGAGACGTGCTACTTGTATGTATGTTTGAGGAGGAAACTATGAGCCTCTTAATTGCTCCCATTATGTGAAAGTCCTAAATATTTTGACTTTCGCCTTAGAATTTTCACCTTTTAAACCTTAGGGGTACTTCTAGAACCACCAATAGGTAGAGGTCCTAACTCCCTCTAGGACTATTGAGAAATGATTAGTAGCAGCACATAATAGAGATCGCTGACCAACACTCGTTTTGCATGACCAATAATGGGATGGGAAGAGTAGACATGGATATGATGATCGGTGTACTAATGCCATGCGTAGCCCCTTTTATAAGGAGTGATTACCGGGCATTATGCTGATGTGAT
This sequence comes from Nicotiana benthamiana, assembly GCA_034376525.1. Classification (NCBI taxonomy): domain Eukaryota; kingdom Viridiplantae; phylum Streptophyta; class Magnoliopsida; order Solanales; family Solanaceae; genus Nicotiana; species Nicotiana benthamiana. The sequence goes on along the minus strand of CM067331.1, from coordinate 63,988,064 downwards.
CTTATAGGCTAACCAATCTTGGACTTCCCTCTCCCCCAAAACCCTCTTTGCCTGAAATTTTATTTTTCCTTTTTTTTTACAGCCTATTTAAATTCTTATTTTATTTAATGCCCAACATGCTCTATTTGCAATTATTTGCTTCAATTGTTTGTTTATGGACTAATTTGTGAATATAAGTTCGGCCGGGACCCGCAATTATGGACCAAGAGGGGTGCCTAACACCTTCCCCTCGAGGTTACTTCGAGCCGTTACCTTAATCTCTGGCAATGCAAACCAGCCCCAAGTGTTAACTACTCTAGGTGCCCTAATGTACCTTAAATCATTAGTGGCGACTCTTCAAATATGCAGTTCCCAAAAGGAAATAAGTCATTACACCCCATGAATGTCGAAACTCGGACTTCTCCCCGCAAAGGAATAACGGGGCACAATAGACCATCGAGATTTGGACAAAGTAAGTCCCAAGGACAACTTCCCTTATCCAAACACCCACATCCTCGTCGACAATTGTGCCAAACATGAGATATACAATCTTTTATAGATTGTTATGCTGGAAATCATCAAGTCTTGATGGATGAAGAAGATGCGGAAAACACTGCCTTCATCACACCTTGGGGCACCTATTATTACAGGGTCATGCCTTTTGGTTTGAAGAACACTGGGCAACATACATGAGGGCTATGACAGCCATCTTTGATGGCATGATGCACCAAGAAATTGACGTGCACGTGGACGATGTGATCATTAAGTCCATAATGCAAGATGACCATGTTTGGGATCTGAGAAAGTTCTTTAAGTGTCTGTGTAGGTATGACTTGAAGCTAAATCCAGCTAAATGTGCATTTGGAGTTCTGTCTGGGAAACTCTTGGGATTTATAGTCAGTTGGAGGGGCATCGAGCTAGATCTAATGAAGATAAAGTCTATTCGGGATTTTCCTCCTCCGAGAACCAAGAAAGAGTTTATGAATCTGTTGGAAAGGTTGAATTACATCAACTGGTTCATTGGTCAGTTGACTTCCACATGTGAGCCCATATTCAAGTTGTTGAAGAAAGATGCAGCAATTAATGGACAGATGAGTATCAAGAAGCCATTGACAAAATCAAAGAATATCTGTCCAATCCGCAGCCTTGGTCCCACCCAAACCTGTGAGGCCTTTGTTTTTGTATTTGACAGTCTTGGAGAATTCATTCGAATGTGTCCTCGGGCAACATGATGTGGCCGGGAAGAAAGAATAGGCAATATACTATTTGAGCAATAAATTTACTAGTTACGAAACCAAATACACTATGTTGGAAAGGACTTGCTATGCCCTAACTTGGGTGGCTCATAAGCTTAGGCATTAATTGTTGGCTTACACCACATACCTTATCACTAGGTTGGATCTTTTAAAGAACATATTCCAGAAGACGATGACCATACGGAGGTTGGCAAAATGGCAAATCCTGCTCACCAAGTTCGACATAGACTATGTCACCCACACAGCAATGAAAGCTCAAGCTCTAGCAGATCACTTAGCTGAAAATCCTACTGATAATAAATATCAGCCTTTGAATACTTAATTCCCGGATGAGAAAGTGAATTCAGTTGAGATAATTTTAGAAGACGCCAATTCTTGGAAAATGTTCTTGGATGGAGCGGTGAACATAAAGGGTATCAGTATTAGGGAAATCTTGATTTCACCCACTGGTCAGCATTATCCAGCCACAACCCGACTTCGGTTTTTCTGCACAAACAACATTGCCGAATATGAAGGCTACATTATGGGTATGAACATGGCAATCGAACAAAATGTGGAATAATTGTTAATCATAGGATATTCAGATCTGATTATCCCATAAGCTCAGAGAGAATGGAAACTCGGGATGTCAATCATATACCATACATGCAACATATGGAAGATCTTAGCAAACGGTTCAAATCCGTCGAGTTCAGGTACGTCCCTCGGTTTCACAGTGAGTTATCCGATGCACTCGCTACTTTGGCCTCGATGTTGCCATATTCAAGCAATGTCCATATTGACCCGTTGGAAATCCAAATTTGCGAAAGGCATTGTCATTGCAATACGGTTAAGGGGGAACCAAATGTCCTTCCATGATACCATGATATCAAGAGGTTTCTGAAAACAAAGGAATATCCTGAGCAAGCCAGTGGAGACCATAAGAGAACCATTAGAAGGCTTGCCGGTGGCTTTATCTTGAGCGGAGAATTTTTGTACAAAAAGACTCCAGATCCAAACATTTTTAGATGTGTGGATACCCAAGAGGCCGGAAGAATCATGATAAAGTACACATAGGGGTGTGTGGACCTCATATGAATGGATACGTCCTTGCAAAGAAGATCCTTCGAGTAGGTTATTACGAGATCACCATGGAAAAGGATTCCTTCAGCTTCGGCCAAAGGTGTCATCAGTGTCAGGTATACGGTGACCTAATTCATGCACCACCCTCAGAACTACATCCTATGTCAGCACCATGTCCATTTGTTTCTTAGGTCATGGATGTCATTGGGCCAATCGAGCCAAAAGCTTCAAGTGGGCATCGATTCATATTGGTTGCCATCGACTACTTCACAAAATGGGTTAAAGCAGTCACTCTCAAAGATGTCACTAATAAAGTAGTGGTAGACTTCATACACTCCAACTTCATTTGCCATTTTGGTATCCTTACAACTATCATTACGGACAATGTTGCAAACTTGAATAGTCACTTGATGAGGGAGATATGTGAACAATTTAAGATCACGCAACAGAATTCCACCCCTTATCGGCCCAAAGCTATGGCGCTATTGAAGCAACAAACAAGAACATTAAGAAGAGTTTTATAAAGATGATCCATATTTCCAAGCAATGGCATGAAAAGTTGCCACTTGCTCTATTAGGGTATCGCACGACTGTGTGCACATCAATCGGGGAAACACCCTATCTATTGGTCTATGGCACTGAAGTTGTAATACCTGTAGAATTTGAAATCCCTTCTCTCCAAATCATTATTGAAGATGACATTGAGGATTGTGAGTGGGTTAGACCCCGTCTAGAACAGTTAACCCTGATTGATGAAAAGCGGATGGTCGTGGTTTGCCATGTGTAGTTATATCAACAAAAAATGGCATGTGCCTACAACAAGAAATTGAGGTCCAGGAACTTTAAAGTAGGAAAACTTGTTTTGAGACGTATTCTCCCTAACCATAAGGAAGAAAAAGGAAATCTCACTCCAAACTGGAAAGGTCCATACATTATAAGAAAATTGTTGCCGAAAATGGCGTTGTATTTGGGAGACATTAAAGGAAATGATCCTGAAATAGCTATCAATGCAGATGCAGTCAAAGGGTATTATGTTTAACCCTTCTGTGGCATCGACATTATCCGATTGGTATGACAAAAGCTTTCATTCTCGCTACCCCAAACACTTCAATCCTTGCTAACCCTTTGAGCGACTTACCTTATATATTTGATTACCCTCTTTGGAACCCAGAAATGTTTGTAAAAAAATTCAAAAAAAAATAAAATAAATTCCCTTGAACTACGTTCGACTTGATTCCGAAAGGATATGTAGGCAGCCTCTTTGGGTTTCACTCACACTAAAATAAAAATCCAAATTTCCCCAAAAGTTAAACTGGGACAGACATTATAATGGTTCGGCGATGATCCTGCCTGAATGGTTCCAAAGTTGTAATTCAATCCATATTCTTTCACCCCAAATCCTAATCAAGTCCTTCCAATCAATCAGTGAGAATGTTCAAGGGTGGAAGAATGCAGTTACTTGGATCTGTGCAATGAAATGAGAGAAATAAAATGAGAGAGTCTTATTGGTGAAAACCCATACTAGGCACCAAAAGGCGATGGGGAGTAGAGAAACTGAGAATGAGAGAGTCTTGTTAGTGTAAACTCGCAAAACTTACTATAAGGCGATGGTAAAAAGATAAATGAGAGAGTTCAATTGGCAAAAATCCGCAAAGGGTGCCATTGATCGAAAAGAAAGTATCCTATACAACCACCGACATTGGTAGAGTTCGGGCAAGATTTTATCAGTTTTAAGACACGAGTTATGATGAGTTTATGAGAAATTGGATGGTTATGTAGATCAAGCATCTGGTCCAAGAAGCGTGTCATGTCTATTGAAGTCTGCATGTACTCCAAATAAGTCCTTCTTTCACTTCTTGTTAAATTCATTATCCTATCCTTTATTTACTTTTCTTTGAATCCCTATTGGTTTAGTCCTTATGCAAAAATAATACAAAAAAAGATGGCAAGATTGGTTTTACAAGGTTCTGCTGCTTAACAAAAGTCAAATTCAAGGAAAAGCACCCAGCCTCAGCAGGTGCATCAAGTCGATCTCGACTTGCCATGATGTCTGGTGCTTCAAACATAAAACTAGTGAAAAGGAAAGGCATCCAGAGTCAAGTGCCTATAAAGGCAAAATAAGATTAAAAGGCTAAATCCCCATACGGGTATACCCCCGTATGAAATTTTAGAAAGTCAAAATCCCAGGGTTCAGAAGAGAGATTGATCTCGAAAAAGCCACCGAGCAGCAGAGGTGTTCATCAAAAGAGTTGTGTCGAGATCAAAACAATCAAGGCCACAAAACCAACCACCATTTCAAACTAACAATTGTTCTTTGTTTAAAAGCTAGAAACACGTGTAATTCAAAGCAACCTTGCATGAATCATGAATAAAGTACACGTAGGGGTGCGTGGACCTCATATGAATGGATACGTCCTTGCAAGAAGATCCTTCAAGCAGGTTATTACAAGATCACCATGGAAAAGGATTTCTTCAGATTCGGCTTAAGGTGTGATCAGTGTCATGTACACGGTGACCTAATTCATGCACCACCCTCAGAACTACATCCTATGTCAGCATCATGTCCGTTCATTTCTTAGGTCATGGATGTCATTGGGCCAATCGAGCCAAAAGCTTCAAGTGGGAATCGATTCATATTGGTTGCCATCGACTACTTCACAAAATGGGTTGAAGAAGTCACTCTCAAAGCTGTCACTGAGAAAGTAGTGGTAGACTTCGTACACTTCAACATCATTTGCCATTTTGGTATCCTTACAACTATCATTAGACACAATGCTGCAACCTTGAATAGTCACTTGTTGAGGGAGATACGCGAACAATTTAAGATCACGCATCAGAATTCCACCCCTTATCGGCCCAAAACTATGGTGCTATTGAAGCAACAAACAAGAACATTAAGAAGATTTTTATAAAGATGATCCACATTTCCAAGCAATGGCATGAAAAGTTGCCACTTGCACTGTTGGGGTATCGCACGACTGTGTGCACATCAATCGGGGCAACACCCTATCTATTGGTCTATGGCAGTGAAGTTGTAATACCTGCAAAAGTTGAAATCCCCTCTCTCCAAATCATTATTGAAGATGAGATTGAGGACAGTGAGTGGGTTGGATCCCGTCTAGAACAGTTGACCCTGATTGATGAAAAGCGGATGGTCGTGGTTTGCCTTAGGTAGTTATACCAACAAAAAATGGCTTCTGCCTACAACAAGAAATTGATGTCCAGGAACTATGAAGTAGGAAAACTTGTTTTGAGAGCAAGGAAGAAAAAGGAAATTTCGACTTGCCATGATGGCTGGTGCCTCAGGCCATAATATGGTGTTCATGGGCTATGAAAATGGTGCCTCCGAACAATAATGCCCTCAGATAATTTGTTGTCTTTCAACCCGTGAAATGCAATAGGTGGCGATCTTTCATCCTATGAAATGCAATAACTGGCGATCTTTCAGCCATGCAAGCATAAATAAAGTGGTGATCTTTCAGCCATGCAAGCGCAAATAAAGTGGCAATCTTTTATCCATTCAAGCGTAAATAAAGTGGCGATCTTTCAGCCGCTCAAGTGTAAATGAAGTGGCGATATTTCAGCACATGAGATGCAGTAAGTGGCGATCTTTCAACCATACAGAATGTAAATAGGTGGCAATCTTTCAGCCATGCAGAATGTAAATAGATGGCGATCTTTCAGCTATGCTAGCGCAAGCAAAATGGCGATGTTTCAACATAGAAACATAAAAAATAAAGCGGCGATCTTTCATCCATGCAAGAGTAAATGAAATGGTGTTCTTTCAGCAATGCAAATGTAAATAAGGTGACAATCTTTCAGCCGTACAAGTGTAAATAAAGTTGTGATATTTTAGCCATGTAATGTGCAGTTGGAGACAGTGTTTAGTTGCAAAAGGCAGAATGGTAGCCTTATGCAATGCAAAAAAATGCAGATAGAGATAGAGTTTAGTCTCGAAAGGCAGAATGGTAGCCTTATACAATGCAAAAATGCAGATGGCGGCATAACTTAGCCCCATACGGTAGAATGGCAGCCTTATGCAAGAAGTAAAAAGGGCAAATAATAATAGAATTTTCTTAGCTGATAGCAGATTGCGATATTGTGACTGTTAGGGATATTGTATCTGCTGGGAACACTACAGGCAGATAGCAGCTGTGAGTTAGTGATACGATTCGAAGAGTTGTACTCCTAAACAATGTTTGTCTTGTGAGTATATTTGATGATTTTTCAACTCGAGTGCCTGCATCCAAAGAAAAATTATGAGTTTTGTAGAGGGGGAGGCTAGTTCGTATCCCCGCTTTCTCCGCCTTATCTGCTTGATTATGATCTTGTGATATCGTGCGTATCATTGGGGTAGCGTTGCTAGACAAAGGGATTTTGGTAAGACAATACATAATTCAGTAAAAATATAACATAAATGCATAATTAAGAACATTTTTCTTTGAATAAAACGACGACTGCGACGTGGTTAATGACATTGTGACCTTTCTTGATCAAACTTTTGAGGGTCCTCCTCAAAATTCTGCCCCAGTTTACTGGGTTGATGCTTCCAACTGTTTCTTGCGGCAATTGGTTGAGATTACTTCGAAATTTGGAGGGTCCTCCTCAAAATTGTGCCCTAGTTTCCAATTGCGGGGGAAATGAAAATTTTATTGACTTGTGATCGAACCCATAGGGATGCCTACATATCCCCTCTTAAATGGGAATCAGGTCAGGCATAGTTCAAGTTATATCATATATGAAAGCATAAAGATTACACATAGTATTGCTTGACTGCATCTGAATTGATCGGCTTTGGCCAAACTTCTCCGTCCATTTATGCAAGTATGAGGGCTCCTTCTGTCAGAACCCATTGAACCATGTACGGACCCTGCTAGTTGGGAGAGAATTTCCTTTAGATTCATCTTTATGCAGAAAATGTTTTATTAGCACAAGCTGCCCCGGTGTGAATTGTCTCGGCTTGACTCTTTTGTTGAAGGCTCTTAACATTCTGTTCTGACAAAGGAGATCCTGGGAAACTACATTCATTCTCTTTCCGTCTATAAGAGCTAGCTGCTCGTAACGACTCTTCACCCATTCTGCATCGTCGAGCTCAGCTTCTTGTATGATCCTCAGGGAAGGGATTTCTACTTCGGTGGGAATGATTGCTTCTGTACCATATACCAGCATATAGGGGGTTGCCTCGATTGAGGTGCGAATTGTGGTGCGATACCCAAATAAAGTAAATGATAACTTTTTGTGCCACTGCTTATGCTTATCTATCATTTTCCTTAGTATCTTCTTGATATTTTTATTGGAGGCTTTTACGGCCCCGTTCATCTGAGGACTGTAGGCTGTAGAATTCTTGTGTTTGATCTTGAAGGTTTCACACATGGATTTCATTAGGTTACTGTTGAGATTAGAACCGTTGTCAATAACGATTGACTCTGGAACTTTGAACTGGCAAACGATATGGTCGTGGACGAAATCTGCCATGACTTTATTAGTCACTGCTCTGTAAGCTGCTGCTTCAACCCATTTGATGAAATAATCAATTTCTACTAGGATAAACCTTTGCCAATTTGATTCGACAGGTTCAATTGGTCTGATAACAACCATTCCCCATGCAGTGAACGACCATGGTGAGCTTGTTGCATTAAGCTTGTTTGGGGTAACCTTGATCATGTCTGCAAGTATCTGACAATGGTGGCACTTTTGGATATACTACATGCAGTCAATTTCCATAGTCATCCAAAAATAGCCTACCCGGAGTATCTTCTTAGATAAGACAAAACCGCTCATGTGTGGACCGCAGGTCTCGACATGGATTTCTTCTAGTAGTTTGGATGCTTTATTTGCATCGACACACCTTAGTAGTCCCAGATCCTGAGACCTCCTATATAGGATTCCTCCGTTGGGAAAGAAACTATTAGACAACCTTCAAATTGTGTGCTTCTAAGTGGGATTTGCAAGTTTCGGGTATTCTCCTTTTGCCAAGTATTCCTTGATATCATGAAACCAAGGCTTTCTGTTTGCTTCATCTTCGACATGAGCACAATATGTCGGCTGATCATGGATCTTCACCGAAATGGGATCAATGAAGTTCTTGTCTTGATGTTGTATCATGGATGATTGGGCAGTCAATGCATCGGCGAACTCATTCTGGAATTTAGGAACATGCTGTAATTCTGTCTTTGTGAACCTTTTTCTTAACTCTTGTATATGGTGCAAATAAGGGAGTATCTTGGAGTTGTTGGTTGCCCATTCTTCTAGGACCCGATGTATAAGCAAGTCTAAATCCCCAATTACTAGCAACTCTTGAATGTTCATATCAATGGCAATCTTAAGCCCTAAGATGCAAGCTTCGTACTCAGTCATGTTATTGGTGCACAAGATCCTGAGTTTGGCAGATACCGGATAATGTTGATCAATTTCTAGTACTAGGACTGCTCCTATGCCAACTCTTTTGAAATTTGCTGCTCCATCGACAAACATCTTCCAACCATTATAGGATTCAGCAATATCTCCTCGTATAAATGATACCTCGTCGTCAATAAAATACATCTTTAGGGTACCGTATTCTCCCTCCGCGGGATTCTCGACAAGGTGATTTGCCAATGTTTGTCCTTTGATTGCTTTCCGAGTTATGTAGACAATGTCAAATTCACTCAACAGGATTTGCCACTTGGATAGCTTGCCAGTGGGCATAGACTTTGGAAAGATATACTTTAAAGGATACATCCTTGATATGAGATGTGTAGCATAGGCACAGAACGTGCCTCAACTTCTGAGCTACCCAAGTCAAAGCACAGTTGGTGCGCTCTTATGGAGAATACCGAGCCTCGGACACGGTGAAATTCTTGCTAAGATAATAGATGGCATGTTCCTTTCTTCCTGTTTCAAATTTTCCCCAGAACACAACCGAATTCTCCATCCAATACTACGAGGTAGAGTATTTGAGGTCTACCCAGCTGGGGCGGGACCAAAACTAGTGGTGTTGATAGTTACACGTTGATTCTATCAAAAGGCTTTTTGGCAGTCATCAGTCCATTTGGTAGCATCATCCTTCCTCAACATCTTAAAGATTGGCTCGCAGATTAATGTAGATTGTGCTATGAACCGGCTGATATAGTTAAGTGTCCCCAAGAAACTCATCACGTCTTTCTTGTTCTTTGGCGGTGGTAATTCTTGAATGGATTTGACCTTTGATGGATCCAGTTCTATTCCTCGGCGACTCACAATAAACCAAGTAGTTTTCTGGTAGGAACTCCAAACACACATTTTGGGGGATTCGGTTTCAGGTTGTACCTTCTCAATCTATTGAAGAACTTCCTCAAATCTTCCATGTGATCAGTGGCTTTCTTGGACTTGATGATAACATCGTCTACATATACTTCGATCTCCTTATGTATCATGTCATGGAAGTTGGTAGTCATGGCCCTCATGTAGGTGGCCCCAATATTCTTTAACCCAAATGACATCATCTTGTAGCAGTACATTCCCCATGGTGTAATGAAAGCCGTTCTCTCAGCATCTTCTTCATCCATCCAGATCTGATGACACCCATAAAAAAATATATGAATGACTGTATCTCAAGATTGGCGCAATTGCCGATTAGGATATGTATGTTCTGTAAAGGGAAGTCATATTTTGGACTGGCCCGGTTGAGATCCCGGTAGTCGATACAGACTCTGACCTTCCCATCCTTCTTCGGTACTGGCACAATGTGGCTAACCATATTGGATATTCTACTACCCTGAGAACCTTATCTTTGACCTACTTAGCGACTTCTTCCTTGATTTCCAGACTCATATCAGGCTTGAACTTTCTAAGCTTATGCTTTACGGGTGGACATGTCAGATCAGTTGGCAGTTTGTGTGCTACAATAGATGTACTGAGACCAGTCATGTCATCGTACGACTGGGTGAATATGTCCTCATATTCCCCTAGAAATTCTATGTATCCTTCTTTTTTTTGATAGTGACAAATGAACGTTGATTCATTTTTCTTTTACATTTTTGGTATCTCCCAGGTTAGCAATCATGGTCTCGTCCAGGTTGGACATAGGTCTGTTCTCAAAATTCTCAACTTCTTTAACAATCTCTTCCAGTATATCATCTTCCCCTAAATCTATGTCCGCTTGTCACGGTGTCTCATTGCATGTCACATTCATTGGTTCATCAAGACAAGTAATAGTAATGTTGTATAAACAAAGTAATGAGAGAAAATAATAGTAATAACTGTTTATTCGTAATAAAAGTAAAAAACGCTTTGATAAACTGTATAATTGTTTTGAACATTGTAGATCTTATTGCGAAATATAAAAGTGCGAAAGGAAAGTCAACTAATAAAAGATAGTGCACGATGCTTGTTCACCCTTGCTACCCAAAGGCTCGTCGGGCTCTGGTAGTTCTGATAATCCAGTTATTGGGGCGTGCTCCTCGACTTATGGCCTGTTTGGAAGGGCCTTCCTCCCCATCCTCTTAAGTAATGACACAACAATCTATGTCATCATCTTCTAGGAACAAATTGCTCACTGCTGCCAGTGCTTCCTCTTCTTCTGACCCATAAATAACATCGAGTGGCTGGAATGTCTGCTCCAAATGTAGTATTGGCTGCTCTAGTGGGTAGTAATGACCGTTCCATGGTGATGGCTAGTTGTTGAATTGCTCCTAAGTATACTCATATCCCAAACCAAACGTGCTACCATGATTCTTAAATTTGATAGGCTTAGCGATTCCTTGGAGATTCTTGCCAAGTACCTTGCTAGGTTCATATCTGCTCCTGTTCAATATTTTAATTTTGTTGTCTCATCACTTGTCCTTTTCAATGGTGTTGACTCGATTGATGTGGTGATGAATCTCCCCACCTATATTTCTTCTACCTCCGATTGTTGGGATGGTCTGGTGACTGTATATGGGATTTCTACCACCACCGTGAATGATCACCTCTTGGTAGTTCCACTCAAACTTCACTGACTGGTGTAGTGTTAACGCCATGACCCCCAGTGATATGAATCTACGACTATCCCAACAACAAATTGTAAGATGTCGACACGTCTATTACTTAAAAATTAACATCAAACCAAGTAGGCCCTATCTGCAAACTTAAGCTAATTTCCCAAATAGTGGACCTCTGGGAACCGTCGAAAGCTTTGACATTGATGACCCCTCCTTGATTACCCAATGTTCTGAGTGTTACTAACGGACAAATATTGAGGTTGGACCCTCCATCAATCAGGATTCTAGTGATAAAATAATCTTTGCATTGCACGGTGATGTGCAACGCCTTGTTGTGACTCAAACCTTCTGGTGGCAACTCATCTTTGTGAAAAGTGATGACTTTCAAACACCTTCCATATTATATTTTCTATCTTTTCTCCAGTGATGTTGCTCGGTACATATGCCTCAGTCAGCACCTTTAACAAGGCATTCTTATGTGCATCAGAATTTTGTAGCAAAGCTAGGATATAGATTTGTGCCGACGTTCTATTAAGCTGATCAATTACTGAGTATTCCTTGGCTTGTATTTTTCTCTAGAAATCATCGAATCTAGTTTCAGTGATGGTCGGCTGACTAAAGGTCTACTTACTCGACTAAGCTAAATGTTCCGGGGTATAAACCTTACCAGTCCTTGTCATACCCTGTACCGCGACTACTTCCCCGAACATGACCTTCCTTTTTCTTCTTGCCTCTACTGTGTAGTCCCAAGGTATGACATTTGTATGGAATGGTGTTAAGGCCGACATTGCCACCAGAATTGGTGTAGCTATCTTGACTCTGAATTGAGCATGTACCTTAGGCGGTAAAACTGCAACTTTAAAGGGTGTAAGTGCATTTGCTGGTGACATAAATTTGACCTCAATTGGCGGTGGTGTCTTTGCAGAGCATGGTGCTTCACACTCAAGTGGCATGGACATGTTTACCTTGGCGTCGCCAGAAGATTGAATCTGGACTACAATCGGATTAAGGGTGACTATTGGCTTCTTTGGATCGTTGTTTTCTGTGATCAAACTGATCGATCCTTTGGGGTTCCAATAATCCTCTATTTCAATCATGTGAACGCCTCCACCCTTGTGGTCTGGTAGATGGTTATTGAGGACATTCAGAGAAGGCTTCTTTGCCACAATGATTTTGTTATCAATAAAAGTTTGGATCTTATCTTTCAAAGAGCGACATTCGTGAATGGTATGCCCTTTCATGCCGGAATGGTATGCACATGATTTATTTAGATTGACCCATTGAGAAGGGTCCTCATGGGTTATTTCAGGGATAGGGGTGACATAACCAGCAGCTTTGAGCCTTTCGTATAGCTGGTCAATTGGTTCAGCAATGGAGGTATACTGTTTAGGAACGTTTTGGCGTGTGGGAGGTGATTGGTAGTTGGTTGGTTGAGCATTGTAGGCTTTCTAGACGTGCATGTTGGGAATATTTGGGTATAGTAGGTTGATATGTGAGAGGTGGAGGTGATCGATAAGTTGGTGGTGGGGTTTGGTATGAGGGTAAGGGTGCTTGGTAGTTCTGAGTAGGCTAATATGTGAGTGAAGGCATTGGATAGGTTTGGTATTTCACAAGGGATTTGGTTCTCTGTGCAACCATTACGACACCTAAATCCCTTTTCTTGGACGTACCACCAGACTGTAGAGTCTTATTGGTAGCTTGCAAGGCTTTGAAGTTCATAACCATACCACTTTTGATGCCTTCCGCTATCCTTTCACCCAACTTGATGATGTCAAAAAATTTGTGGTTTTCAATCAACATCAACCTTTCATAATACTGTGGGTCCTAAGCTCGGAATAAAAGCTTATTCATTTATTATTCCTCTAAGGCGGGTCTAACCTTAGTAGCTTCTGATCTCCAGCAAGTGGCATACTCGAGGAATGTTTCTGTAGGCTTCTTCTTTAGGTTCTGAATGTAGAACACATTTGGTGCATTGTGTTGAATCTGAACCTATCCATAAAGTCGAACGCCAGACTCACCCAATTCGACCATTTCTTTGGGTCTTGGCTAATGTATCAAGCCAAAGCATCTCCTTTCGGACTCTTCATGAAAAGTTTCATGCGGATCCTCTCGCCCTTCCCTACTCCGACCAGCGTTTCGCAGTAAGTTCTCAAGTGGACTCCCGGATCCCCTGTACCATCAAATATCTTGAACTTAGGAGGTTTGTACCCCCCGGATAGTTCGACATCCGATTGTATGCAAAGGTCTTCGTGGTTCAACCTTTCGATCCCCTTACTTCCTTCGATGCCCTAAATTTGGCTAGTCGATTTCTTGAGTTCTTTAGCGAGGTTTTTGATGAGGGAGTCTTTATCATCAGAATCGGGTGTGCTTCAGATGGGTTGGGTGGAGTATGGCATGGTCTCCACGTAGATGAGGGTGTTATGATGAGTGTGGGAATGGTCATTTGTGGAGTTCAAAAGTTCTAGATGAGCAGTAGAGTACTGTTGGAAGTGTGGCAAGTATTGCAGTGATGGTGAGGAGCGAGATGGTTTTGTGACTTTGGGATGTTCTGTGGAGGTGCAGGGTTCTGAGTGTTTATAAATTATTGCCTAGAATGGTGAGGGAAAATGACAAATTCGCTAGGTTCTGAACCTGATCAAGCTCTTCTTGGAACTTCAGCATGTTTTATTCAAGTTGGGATGCATTTTCCGTAAGAACCAGAGTACCATGACCATGGGTGACCTCTGCCCGTTCAGTTAATTTCTCCTTTTTGGTGTTGTTTAAATCTTCCATCTTTCCTTTATTCCTATTTTTGATAGGACTAGGAGGAGGAGTGGGTGGAGGGCCCTTGGATCTTGTGGAGTAGGATGATGATGTCAGAGTGCACGAACTAATATTTGGGGAGGGGAATAAAACAAAAATAAAATGAAAAAATGTAACAAGTTAGTGAGGATTATAAGAAAAATGTTGTGATATTTAAACACATAGTGCAAGAATATAAATCATGTCCTAATTTGGGGAACCTCTTTGTGCCCGAGGTAGGCCTAGCAACAAATGGATACGGAGAACTTAGAATGCTTAATGCCTTATTTTATTGATAAAAATAGACGAATCCCAAAACTACACAAAATAACAGGAAATAAAATATCACTAGTGGCCATTGGTGTTATTACATTTCTCAAAGCGAAAAGAAAAAAACTTCTATCTATTTGGTCCTAGAAGGACCTTCCCCAGACTCAGAATCTTTGGTTACATAGAGCAGCTTCAGCAACTCGCGAAGTCCCGGCAACAGGTAAGCTCTGGCTAGGTGTACTCCTTTGTTTCCTTCAGCATTCTGGCAGTCCTCAATTCTTTTGAGGAATTTCCTTTCTAGCTCTACTCCCAGTCGCTTGTTGGCACTGATAGCCATGTCCTCCCACTCTTTAATAAGCTTTTGGTTGGCTTCTTGTATCTCACGGTGCTCTCTTTCACATTCCCAAATCCTCTTGTGTAGTTGATTGTATTTGACCTGTGCGTCAACCCTTTCATCTATGATCCTGTGACCTTGAACAAACTCGGGCTGACAGACTGTTATTGTTATCCTCCAGCCATCCTGAATAGCATGGAGTACTACCTGCGTGGTATCTATCTGGCTCAATGGTATCTCATCCTATAATGATTTTGCAATGCCACATATGCTAAGCTTGGCACTTGTGGGAGCTATCATCATCCTGAAAATTGGCCCGGAAGTGACTTATTTTATCGACCCCTGGTATAACTTGCTTCCTACCAGCCTATCCCATAACTCGGAGAGGGACATAGAGGTACGTCTCCCTCATACCGATCAGAATCAGAAATAGTGCGTCCCTTGATGGGCAATGAACTCCTCGGTAGAGAACCACTCGAACATCCATTTTATTTGATCCTCAGTTAGATTTTCAAACAGCTCTAACCACTCCTTGGTATCTTCCGGTTGTGCAAACATGTTGGGCACGCAGTTCATTCGCCTTGGTTGATGGAAGGTTATATGATCGTCCCAGTCTTTATGTTGAATCTTTTGTCGATATTTACCCCTTTTGGAGATGTTCCATGAGCCAGAGTTGGAGTAGAAAATTTCAGCCCTCGAAGTATTTGGCTTTTTGTTGACACTTCTCCAAGGCTCGGTATATCTCTACAATGATCATGGGAACTATGCTAAATGGTTGCCCACCAATTCCCTAAATTAAAGTTTTGGTTACTATAGATAGCCTAGTATAGATCCTTGATTTCTTCATTGGAAACACTATCATCCCCAAGAAGCAGAACATGAAGACAAAGACCCTTCGGTGAATATGCCCCAATGATGTAAGGGCGAACACTTCATGATAAGTACGGTGGGATTTGCTGTGATCGTACCTCTCCTACATGTAGTCGAAGGGAATATAAGACTCTTTCAAGCATGTTAAGTCTGGATTTTTCTTTAGTCCCATCATCTTAAGGAAACCTCTATCCTTGCAGATTTTCGGCATTAACAAACTCGGAGTTTCCTATGGTATTCTAGCCAATCCTCCTATTTCCTCTAGTAGAGGTGTCATCTCAATGTCTCTGAAGTGGAACACAAACCTATCATAATCTTAGAACTGAGTAGCAGCTTCTATGATTTTGTTGTTGGGTTGGATTTCCTGGAGAGAAGGTAGTTTTCCCAGGTATTTCCAGACAAGGGCCTGATCCCTGGAATGAAGATCTCCCACCAGCTCAGTAGTTTTGGGTGGATGCTGGTGACTATGTTGAATCTGGGGACTTTATGCCTCATATTTTTGCAAGACAAAAGGGTTAGGCCCTTACTCTCACCAGACTCGACTATTAAACATCAATAATTGGAATAAGACATTTAGTTCTCCAAATAAATGTACAGAACATGGTGTATTCGTTTGGGTTTTGGGGAAACCCAGTGGACTTTGGACAAAGCTATCTTAAAGAATCATTATGCGGATAACATAACTAACTCGGCTAAGTTTGACCATGATGCATGCACAATTAAATAGAGTAGGGTTTCTATGGGGTTTTAGACTGGTACCCTTACTCAAGAAGGAAAGGCATGGAACCTCGGATACACCGTTGATCGACTGGTTTTACCATAAATATGTCTTTTCCGGATTTAAGGGTGATAATATTGGAAGAGCGCAACCACTCATTATAAGCGTTGCTATATTATTTGGCACGAGTGGAATATGATGTTGAAAACATGTTTATGCAATAATTAAAAAAATTGACACGTATTTGCACGTTATATATCAATTATTACAGCAATTCTTCATAATTTAATGCAGTAATAAAGGAAAGCAGTAAAAGACAAAAAGGAAAGAAACAAACGATAAGTCAGTTTTGTAATAGGCGAGGGAATTAAATACTTTAAGGCATTAAGCAAATAAAAACATATAAAGAAGCGTAGAGTCACAATAATAGACTAAAATTGTAAAAGCCTAAGAGATATCCCCAGCAGAGTCGCCATGCTGTCGCACCCCCTTTTTCTCGCAAAATCGAGTTTATGACATTTGGGAGGTTAACTCATTTCCTTTGGGATTTGGGTTTGAATTGAAGAGCTGCTTCCTAATAATTTAAGTGCATTAGGACACTAAGAAGAGTTTGATTTGAGTAACCAGAGATTGGGTAGCTTGAAATTATCCCAAGAGGAAGGTGTTAGGCACTCCTCAGAATCCACTAGTGTGATTCTCGGCCAAAATAATGTTATGACTTTATGTACAAATAACACGTAGGCAAGTGGAACATAAAATAAAAGGGATTTTTACTTAATGGTTTCAAATAAGCAAAGTAAAAAAAAGGACTAAAAAGAGTGGACTTTTCTCTTAAAAGAAACAGTTTGAAATTCTTTAGAAAAGAGAAACAATTAAAGGAAAGGGGGTCCTAGGTTTATTAATAATATGGATCGCCCCATACAATGCGCGATAATTCCTCCTCGATGAGGGGTTACACGTGGTATTATTGCATGGTCATCATATCCATATCTACCCTTTTCCCATCCCGTTTAAGGCATTAAAGCGGGGAATGATCTCATTTACTTATTTCATTCTATTACCCGCCCTAATCCTATTAGTCCCGGAGGCGTTAAGACTACTAATCCTAATATGGTGAGAGTTTAGGTTTGGTTGTAGTTTCAAAGGAAAAATTAAGGCGACATACAAAAACATGTTTAACAAGTTGGGGAAGAATACATAACAAGTAAAAAGGGCTTAGATATACCTCCTTCAATCAAAGAAGCATATAGTTACCATGACTTGTACGTACTATTTAGGGTCTGATTTAATGCTGAACGTGAAAGAACTTAAAGGTTGGGGCAGACTGATTTATTACATTTGAGTAAAATATCTCAATCAATCCTACCTACTGGTTGTAGTTAATAAACAGATTCAGTTTATAACCTAAGGCTTTCCTAAGTGTTGAACGAAGATCCAATAGGCATGTTATCTACCGATTTTGGAGAACAGTGAAGTAAACTGAATACGTACTAGTTAAAAGGTTACCAGATTATTAAAGAAGAGGGAAGTTTTGGTAAAATATTACATGTTCTGCAAAATAAAGATACATTGTTATTACTGGTTTAGCCTTATTCGTGAATGAAGCGATTCGGATTCGATTGATTGCTCTTACAGACATGCTTTCAATGCGTTGTTAATTTTAACACCTTTGATAGACATGGTAACAATGCAGAAACCCTACAAATATGATATCTAGGTGCTGAATTGTGTTTAAGCCTATGAACATGATATCTAATTGCAGTTGATGGTTTAATACCTATGAGCATGATTGCTAGATGAAAATAGATATACAAGATACAGAGGACCTATTGGAATATTCTCTATACGCATACACAGCATTAAAAAATACCTATAGACATGGTATCTATGTAAGAAATGTAGAATTTCAGAAATACTTATCTGACAACCCGACCCATCATCTCATGGGTTACCACCTCGTTTCCCCCATTTTCTGCTTCTCTATGCTTCGTTATCCGTGTCTTACGTGATCGAGTTTGTTTGGGGTTGTTCTGATAAGAAGTGAGACAGTCTCTTTTAAGAATGCTTTAGTTGGAAAACTCAATCAGACATTGACTTATGAGTTATAGGGCTCGGATGTGAATTTCGATGGTTCGATTATCTTTGAGGGATGATTTGTGACTTAGAATTGTGATCAGAAGTGATTTTGGAGGTCTGGAGTAGAATTACGCTTGAATTGGTGAAGTTAGTATTTTGGAGAATTATGATTAGTAGGTGAGATTTTGATCCGAGGGTCATAATAGAATTCGAGAGTTGTTGTAGCTTCGTTATGTGATTTGGGATGTGTGTGTAAATTTTGGGTCATGCGGAGGTGATTTGGTTGGATTTTTTATCAAATGCGTGTTTCGGAAGTTTTAGAAAAACTTAGGCTTGAATTCAATAAGTTTTGGGTAATTTGATATAGTTTGAGGTGTTTTAAAGATTGTAACAAGTTATAATGACGTATTGGGATATGTTGGTACTTTTGGTTGAGGTCTCGGGGGTCTCGGGGTGATTTTGGATGGCTAACAGGAAGTTTTGAGACTTTGGAAATTGCAGAAAATGAGTAGCAGTTGCAGTAGATTTTAAGCCTTCGCGATCGCCTGCGGTTCCTCCGATCGCGTAGAAGAAAATTGGAAGGCAGGTGTTTTATCCTTCGTATTTGCGATTGAGGGTCCGCATTCGCGAAAGGTTATTTTCTGGTGCTTCGTGTGCGTATCAGGTAAGTAGCATTCGCGTAGGTCTGGGGCGTAAGGTTAAGTTTGGCCAAAGAAAAAAATGTGCTCCGCTTTCGCAAGGCTTAGGTAGCGAACACGACGAAGGGTTTTTAGGCTTGGACATAAGGGCTATAAACATTTCATCCGCGGGTTGGAGCTTATTTTCACTCCATTGTTGGCAATATTTGAGAGCTTTAGAAGGAAATTGAAGAGGGATTCGAGGGCAATCGATTGGAGGTAAGATTTATGAACCTAAAACTCAATTATATTGTGAAACCAACCTAGAAAATCATTGAGTTATTGCTAAAAATGGAAGAATAGGTCTTGGAATTTTGAAATTCTAAATGAGGATTTGGAGGACCATTTGAGGCCTGATTTGAGAACTTTTGGTATGTATGAACTCGTAGGAAGATAAGGAACCCGTTGATGTAAAAATTTCAAAATTTCGAGAAGCGGGCCTGTGGCTCGGGTTTTGCCAATTTTGGGATTTTTGATATTTTTCGATTGGATATTGTTTCCTTGGCATATTATGACATATTCATTGTGATTTTGGATAGATTCGATGCGTATGGAGGCCAACTTGAGGGGCAAAGGCCTCGCGAGTAAGAGTTGTAGCCGGTTCGAGATAAGTAGTGATTGTAAATGATGTCTTGAGGGTTTGAAACCCCGAACTGCACAACGTAGTGCTATGTTGAGGTGAGACACACACTTGAGTATGAGTGTGGGGTCATTTACTATAGGGGATTGTGACTTGGTCCTTCCCGATGTAATGATTTTTATCGTATATTTAATTGAAGCTTATTTGTTATCATCATGATTTGGGCTGGTTGCCATATTTGGGCTTCGTGCTGATTATTTGAACCCTTCAGTGGTTTTTATCACTAATTCCTCACTGTTTTGATTTATTACTTGAACTCAGTCCTGTTATTATTTACTATTTTACAAACTCAGCCACTTTTACTCGGATTTAAAACTTAATGACATTTCTAAATGATGTTTTCGGCTGAGAACTACTATTTTACTAATGACCGAGGGTCTTGTGATGATTTTTCGGACCGAGTGGTCGAGGGCCATATGTGAGGATATGCTGACTGATGAGAGGCCGAGGGACTGAGATACATTTATATGCCATGAGGTGGCTTGAGTGATGTGAGGCCGAGTGTCGAGCGATGATTCCATGAGGTGGCATGATATAGCGCTTGGGCAGTAAGGGGCCCCTCCGGATCTGCACACCCACAGTGAGCGCGAGTACCCATCATGTTCTGAGTAATTGATACTGAGCCCGAGGGGCTAATACCTCTGAGTGCCTGATACTACATCCGAGTGGGTGATACTATATTGAGAGTAAGCTCGAGTGGCTGATACTTTTTGAGTGATTGATATTGTGCCCGAGGGGCTGATACTGTATAAAGAGCGAGCTCGAGGAGCTGATACTACTGAGTGATTGATACTATGCCCGAGGGGTGATTCCTACTTGTTACTTACCTGCTAAATTACCTGTTTTACTTGCTTTAAAGGAATTTCATTTGACTTCTTCATTGATTTACCTTTTTAAGTGATTTTCCACTTGATATAGAATTGCTTTGTGACTTTGCACGTTTTTCTTGCTTTTAGTCATTATTTATAATTATTACCCACTGGGTCGGAGTACTCACATTACTTCCTGCACTGTGTGTACAAATTCAGGCATAGCAAACATTGCTCCTAAGTGCTGATCCTCCCAGCCCAGGTAGTGTCTAAGAGACTACGAGGTAGCTATTGGCGTCCGCAGCCCCGTGCCTCCCTTATCTTATTACTCTATCTCTTTCAGACTTTTGTATCAGATTTCGTATTTAGTATACTTGTTTCAGGATTCATTTGTTGCTCATGACTTGTGACACATCGTCTTGGGATGTGTCGGAATGTTCCTCCTATTTTGTTATCACTATATTTAATAAATTTGGCTATTATATCATGTTTAGAACTGTTATTTATCACTTAAATACTTACTAGAGGTGTTCGTTTTGGTCTGGCTGGCCTCATCTTCACGAGAGGCGCCATCACGACCGGGTTCGGGAAGTGAGTCGTGACAACTTATAGGCAGGATATCTATGTGATAATGTAGAAATTCAGAAGACCTATAGGCAGGATATCTATGGGAGAATGTAGAATTTCAGAAATACCTATAGGCAGGATATCTATTTGAGAATGCAGAATTTCAGAAATACCTATAGGCAGGATATCTATTTGAGAATGCAGAATTTCAGAAATACCTATAGGCATGATATCTACCCTTTACATATATAGTTACCAACCATTTTCATTAGCTATCCCCAAGAATTTAATACAAAATTATTGCAGCCTAGAATAAATATAAAAGAATACATTAGAAATTAAAAGTACAACCAAGGAAAGCCTGATTCAGACTTCATGTCTGAAATATGAGGTAAACCAACTCCAAAGATTATGATCCAAAACCTTTCTCCCATTTGGATGTGTCAAAGTTCCCTAAATGCCTCAAAGAGGACTCGTGTCAACGCTCACACCCAAATACATTATCAAATTGAGACAAGTGCAGTATGGAAGGGCCAGGCCTCAAGTGTCCAAGTTCAAAGGAAACTCAAGGTCCCAAGGCAAGGCTCAAAAGAAGGGGGCACAACTTAAAGACCAAGATAGAAAGCAAGTGCAGAAACAAAATTCTGAAAGGGGGAAAGGGAAAGGGAAAGGGAAATAAATACACATAGGGGTACAGGGGAAATAGGGGAACTTCAAGAGGCAAGAGCAAGTTGTGGGCATACCCAGCAATAGGGAGTACTAGCACACCCATAAGCCTGTTAGAACACACTATTTAGAGGCTGGGATCTCGATGGATCAAGTTTAATTCATGGACAATAACTTACATATTTCTATGTCTTAAACTATAGCTCAAACACATAAGGGGGTGGGGAGTAGGGATTCATAGCAGAAATAGGCACAAAGAAATCGACATGCTAATTTAAATATTGAACTCTACAGAACCAGTAAGTAGACATAGACACATAAGCTATTAATAAACACATTGTTGTGGTGTTGAAGCTTAAATCAGGACATACCAGTTTCAAAGAAACAAATAGAGAAAAGCAGTAGGTCTTGTAAATAGGCCACAGTGCAGACAATAAGGGAGAATACTATTGTGTGTGAGTATAAGTCTAGAAGGATCGTGAATGTGTGATGAGTTTGTGAAAGAGTCGTGCCTTTATAGTGTGAAAATCAAGCGAAAATAAGGTAAGAAAACAGTGAAAGAACTGAATATCAATTAAGAATCAATCACACAAGACTTCCTCTAATTAAGGAATTCATATTCAAACGGTAAAAGTTATTTAAGGAAAGAAATCAAACAAGCTTCTTTTGTGCAAAGTAGGCAATTAGGGTAAATACATAAAAGTTACTTAAGGACAGAATTTTAAAATACATGGTTGGACAAATAAGGTAAGAAAATCAATCAGTAGCCGATAAATAAAGGGTCAAATATTCTGTAATTATTGGTCCATGAATGAACCAAGTCAAAAAATCTAAGAAAGGTTTTGACTTAAATCGAATCACAAGGAAAATCAGTAAACAATGAAAGAAAATCAATCATTCCTACTCAGAAGGAAGTCTGAACAAATCACACATTTGAAAGCCATTTTAGAGGGAAGTTCATAACATATAAAGAGCATACAAACAGATAAAGCATGAAAGAAGATGTTGTGTCATTGTAAAATTAGTAGAAAATAGACAACAGAAGCACGATTGTCAAATAGGTTAGTATTGTAGAAGAGAAGTAACATCTAATAGCATACAAAAGATCCAGTGTAAAAGTGTTTAGAAAAAATAGAATTGTATGAGGATTCCAAAACTCAATTCAGAGACTCGAAGTAGGTCTGAAAGAGTTAGGGTTTTGAAAAACTAGTTCAAACAAATCAAATAGCCAATGGTTTCCAAACATGGAAGGACCCCTTATATTCTAGGGTTTCTACCATCAATCGAGTGCAGAGATGAGAGGACAAGTAATCAAGGCAAAAAAAAAACTAAAGAAATAACTTCCGAAATCTTAGAAAGAAATTGAAAATTTGACATGCATCTTTCACTATAAGAATCAAAGTAGGAGAAACAACATAAAAATGCAGTAGGAGACACTACATAAGAAATACAGCAACATAATAGAAGGACACATAGAAAAAACACACTAGAAAAAATACCATAGGAAATACAGTAGAAGATACACATAGGAAATACACATAAGAAATACAATAAAACATGCTAAAATAAGAGAAGTTTTAAAGGACAACCGGATTAAACCCTAGATTGGAAAAAGATGAAGATTCGGAAGGTGTATTTTTGAAAGGACTTTGAGAAAAATTCTTAGGAGGTTAGAGAAAACACAAATATACAACGGTTCTAATGGAATCGGAGAAACCTCGAATGGGTTATGGTTTCAAAAGAACCCCAGTAGTGAGAAAGGCTTGGAAAAGTCACTGATCTAAGCTAGAGAAGTCAAAATCATGCTCGAACAGTCATGGCACGACGGAGCAAGGCCAGAGATGGCCGTATAACTCGAATAAGACGAATTCTGGACCAAACTTCCTCGTGGTCAGGCCTTGAATCTTCAAAAACCAGGTGTGTAGGAGTTACAAGAGGCTGGTGTTGGACTCCGATAGCCTTAGAAGCCATGGATTCCGGTGGCTTTCAAGGTTGAAGTGGTGGGAGGCGGCTAGGGTTTGAGAAGCTTAGAGAGAATTTAAGAGAATGGGGGGTTCAGAGGTGGCTGGTGATGCCAAATGAGTAGGGTTTGGGGGGTAATGGGTAATTAAAAATGGTAAGGTTGAAATGTGGCTGTTGATCATTTTGATCAACGGCCTGGATTAAATGGGGAGCAGGGTAGGTTATTTAAACGGGCTGGGGGTCGGGTAAATTAGGATTGGGCTTGGGTATTGGGTTGGATTAGGGGTGCCAAATCAAGCCAAAATAAAAGTAAAAATAAGCTACCATTTAAATAGCTATTTTCCCTTATTAAAATAGTAAATAATTTCTAGAAACAAATTATAGGTACTAAAATAATTAATAATATTTAAATGTTAAATTAAAAATACTGAAAATAATTTTGTAATTATAAACGTTATTAAATCTTAAATAGACTAATATTGTAATTATATGCAATTTAGCTCTAAAAATACTGAATATATTTGTAAAAATGTGCAAAATCATACTAGTTATATTTTAGTATAAATATGAGAATCAAATAAATGAATTACCAAAATACCACATTTGGGAATACGTATTGGGATTTTCTTGATAAAATAGGTTAATAAATTGATTTAAAAATCTTTGAAAAATTTAAAAAAAATGTAGCCTTGGAAGAAACTTATATATGCATATATACATGCTATTTCGAAGGGTATGTTACATATAAAAAATATAGGCAAAAATTAGGTATCAACAGTCCCGCCTTGATCCGTAAAGATGAAGAAGAATGAACCAAATGTTGCAACTTACAAGTATCAAGATTCAGATCAGAGTTGCCAGGAAGAACCATCCAAGACTCAAATCAAACTTTAAAATGTTTATATATAGGAATTTTGTAAGTCGTAGTTGATAGGTTTATGGTTTATGTATACTTATATATGTATATATACATGCTATTTTTTGGTTTATGTGTTTTACTTCTGAAAACTTACGTTTTCCTTTTCTTATATAGTATGCGTATCAGTTGATCGAGGTGGTACCATTTCTTTCTTGTGAAAGAGGATGCGGATCCCGTTAGTGTGCATCAGCCATTTTATCAAGATCAAAGTTCAATGGCTTCCACACAATTTCATGAAGTCTTGCTTAAGGAAATTGTTACCGTAGGTTTTCTGTCTTTTAATAACATTAGTTTTTTATTTGGTTATTTTTTCTCAAGAGGCTTTTTTGTTTTCATGGTTTTTGATTCATAGATTATCGGAGAAGTTCAAAAGGATATGCAGGCAGAAGTTACTAGAATAAAAAAAATGGCTATATCAGAAAAAAAGAGAATAAAAATAACACAAAGATAATATCATTAATTTCACTACTTGTAACTCTAAGTTAAGGACACCATATCCTTAATTTTTGAGCTTGTAATTCTATGTTTAGGACTACTTGTCCTTAACTTTTGAACTTGGAACTCAAAGTTCAGGACTACCTGTCCTTAATTTCTATTCTTGTAACTCTAAGTTAAGGACTACTTGTCATTAATTTATGTGCTTGTAACTCTAAGTTAAGGACCAAGTGTCCTTAATTTATGAGCTTGTAACTTGAAGCTTAGGACTACTTGTCCTTAACTTTTTAACTTGGAACTCTAAGTTCAGGACTACATGTTCTTATTTTTTGAACTTGGAACTCTAAGTTCAGGACTACATATCCTTAAATTCTGTGCTTGTAACTCTAAGTTAAGGACTACCTGTCTTTAATTTTTGTGCTTGTAACTCTAAGTTCATGATGTTCTGTCCTTAACTTTTTAAATTTTAACTCTAAGTTCAGGACTACATGTCCTTAATTTTGTTCTTGTAACTCTAACTTAAGGAACACTTGTCCTTAATTTCTGTGCTAGTACCTCTATGCTAATATTTTGATTCTTATTTTAAATTCTGTCTCACAGGATTTAAAGAAAAATCAACGATCAAAGATTCATACTCTATTGAAGCTTTTTGTCAAACCTCATGAAAAGACCATAGAGAGAGAACCTAGTATTCTAATTAGCAAATGTGCAACTGATGATCAATGCAATGATACAGAACGTAGTGTTCCCATTAACAAACATGCATCTGACGATCAATGTGATGATATAGATGTGCATGTAGAAGATCATTATGAAAGCGATTATAGAGATGCGCATATAGAAGATGAAACTGATATTGGCATTGAAACAGGGAAATGTTAGATATAGATTTTGAATTTGTTGTAATTCAAATTTATATTCAATAGCGTAATACATATAAACTTTTTTATGATTACAAATATGTATAGAATCTATTGGTGGAGTGGAAGTTCAAGATGGAGTGAAATGTCAACACCGGGAAAATCCAAAAGAGACAGGAGTAACAGAAATAATTTGTAAATATGGAGTGCAATCTTAGGATTTAGAAAATCCATTGAGAACAAGTATAAGTGAGATTGTATGCAAATATGTTGAAGGAATATATTATCTCTATACACCTCTCTCACTTGAAGAGAAATTTGGAAATCAAAATGATGCGAATCAAGGTTAGATGGAATTTTCATAATATGTTGAATGTTAGTTTTAGCAAACTATTAGTAACAAGTATTAATTGTAAATGTTATAAAATATTTTGAAGTTGCAAGGAAAGAAAATGGAGTGGACTATCAAGAGAGAAGTGGAGGACAATCTCAAGGATTAGAAAATACCCAAAGAACAAGCATAAGTGAGATTATTTACAAATGTATAGAAGGAACATATGATCTCTCTACACCTCGCTCTCTTACTGACAATATTGGAATCCAAGAAAATTCTAGTCAAGATAATGATTTAAATGAAATGATCTTGACAGTTGCAAAAGGTTAGATGGAGTTTTTGTTTAAATCTTATACATATTTATTTTATTCAAAGATTAGTAACAAGTAATAATTGTGTTAGCTCTTGTAAATATTTTGTAGAATCTTGGGAACTTGCAATCGAAGAACATAGAGAACAGTTTCAAATTAAAAAAATGCATAGTTGCAAGATAAAGAAATTGCAACCAACATGTTAGCTCAATTGTTTGTTGAAAAAATACAAGAAATCAGTGTGGCCAACACAGGTATTGATTGTGTCCTTATAATGTATTCATAATTCAAATCGCCAGGACATTTCAAAAATTATGTCCTTAGTTTTTGTCTCTTTATTTGACGATTTGTCGTATAATTGATGACTTGCGGCAAACTAATGTATATATAGTGTTATTTGCAGACCAAAACAAAGATGTAGTTGTTAACCAATATACTAGGAAAAGGAAGAGAGATAGCATTGGTTTTGATGGTCTATCATTTGCTATTCTTACCCCTACTCCTCCAACTACACAAATGAGCATTGATGAGGATTTGTCTATGGAGGTTGAAGGATATATTGAAGAAGATATTGGTCGAGGAAAAAGGAATAAAAATCCTAGTTGGAAATTGAAATCTCCTTTTGAATAGAAAAGAAAATAGAAACAATGATGGCGCACAATGAAAATACTCCCAAGTATACGAGCTGGATAAATCAAAATATACTCGCACATGTATTTTTCCTTAAGCCAAAGATGATGAAAACTTATAGAAGAAATTCATTGGGTGGTTAAGAAAGGAGAAAAGAAAAAGTTCGAAAAAAAAGCGTAACTCCCTAAATGTATTTATTATTTCTTCATTACTTACATTCGTGTTTGAACATGTAATTTTAAATTTACGACTAAGTGTATTAAGCTTGAAAGTCCTAAAGTTAATCGACCTTAAATTTTGAGATAGCAAGTCTAAGTTCAGGAATAAGTGTCCTTAACTTTTGAACTTGTAACTGTAAGTTAAGGACTATCTGTCCTTAATTTTTGAACTTGCTACTCTAACTTCAGGACCAATGGCCCTTAATTTTTGAACTTGCTATTGTAACTTCAGGACTAATTGCCCTTTAATTTATGAGCTTGTAAGTCTATGTTCAGGACCAAGCATCCTTAACTTTTGAACTTGGAACTCGAAGTTCAGGACCAAGTGTCCTTATCTTTTAAACTTGTAATTGTAAGTTCAAGACCAAGCGCCCTTAACTTTTTGAACTTGTAACTATAAGTTCAGAACCTATTGTACTTAAATTTTGAACTTCTTAGTTAAAGTTCAGGGCTAATTGTCCTTAACTTTTGAACTTGGAACAGTAAGTTCATGCCAAGTATCCTTAACTTTTGAATTTGTAGCTGTAAGTTAAGGACTACCTGTTCTTAATTTTTGAACTTGTATCTGTAAGTTCAGGACCAATGGTCCTTAACTTTTGAACTTGTAACTGCAAGTTTCCTTAATATTTGAACTTGTTACTGTAAGTTCAGGACTAGCTGTCCTTAATTGGAAATTGAGGACTAACTTCTAGCTTTAATATTTTCAAAATTTTTAGGGGAGAAACTGACATTTATGCTGACGATAATGGTGTGAGAAAGAATCCATATAAATTGTACCACCAAAAAATTAGTTGCAAAATGTTCTTCCTTGAGCTTCCAGATAGTAGCTTTGTACTTAATGATAATGTTTGATAATTCACAAGGCATTTTTTTCTTTATTTTTATTTTATTATTTTTTAATTATTTATGAATGATGGTTTTTTTATTTTTTACCTTTTTATGAAGTATATTAACATTGCCATGTATTATTTGAGAAAGAAGTAATGCTACCACCCTTACACCCATCCTTTTCGTTGCACAACTATAGATATACTTTTTGATAACTATATGCTACTTGTGTATAAGGATTTCAATGAATATGCTACAAATGAGTTTTGGTGTGGTGATAATTAATTGGTTCTGACACCATATGTGTGGGGTGACAATCGTAGATGTGGAGTTGCTTGGATAGAGGTTGACAAAATTTTTTTCCACGTCGGCTTCCTTCAGAAGATAATAATATTATGACATATTTTTTTGGGGTTAATGGACTTGAATGAGAGAAATATTGATGTGTATGGTTCCATATATATTGAGACATATGAGCAAGGAATGAATCACATTGAAATATATGCACGCATGATCCCCTACTTGCTAAAGTTCCGACAGTTTGAGAAAAATCACAAGTCTTTTTGAAATGCATTCAACAAATTTGATATTTAGTGGCAAAGATCACTACACAAAACTGGATCATATGTGTTGTCATTTGCTATATAATTTATATGTACTTTAGATTTATTTTATTAAATATACTATTTAATTGACTCCATATCTAACATTTTTCTTAGGACTGATTGTAGTGTATTCCTAACCAAGTATGTCGAGTTGTTGATGATGGGAAAAAATATGGAGAAATTTCAACTTGAAGACATAACAAACTTTTAAAAAGAACTTGCAACAAATATTTAGGCACATGAAGAGTGGAAAAGAAATTCTGGTAATGATACACCACCAGAAAATGTCGGTGACGACTATGATAGTGAAGACGAAACTTCCTACCCAAAGGAGCCGTAATTGAGTTGTAAAGAAAGTCAGATGTTGTTGAATTTGGTATAAAATTGCTTTAAAGAATCCATATGAATTCTGAAATATTCTGTAAGTTGTTTACAAGACACTTCTCATATGTAACGACCCGACCGATCCTTTTGAGCTTTGGCACTTCGATCATCAGTTCTCGGGCATGAAAAGCACTGTGTGATATATTATGACTTATTTAAATC
Source organism: Nicotiana benthamiana (assembly GCA_034376525.1). Classification (NCBI taxonomy): domain Eukaryota; kingdom Viridiplantae; phylum Streptophyta; class Magnoliopsida; order Solanales; family Solanaceae; genus Nicotiana; species Nicotiana benthamiana. The sequence goes on along the minus strand of CM067331.1, from coordinate 63,958,772 downwards.
GTTTGTTTTGGTTTTCAGGGCAATCGAAATTAATTTGGAAGAACATTTCTCAGTTTGAAGTTTGAAATTTGAATGGTTTGATCAAGATTTGACTTGTTTGTATATGATCTTGGATTGGAATTTTTTTTATGATTTGGTTAGCTCCGTTAGGTTATTTGGGACATAGGAAAGTGATCGGAATTCATTTTGGAAGCCCGTGGAAGGTTTAGGCTTGAATTGGTGAAATCACGATTTTTTACATTTTCCAGTTGATAGGTGAGATTTTGATACAGGTGTCGGGATGGTACTCCGGAAGTTGCAGTAGCTCTGTTGTGTCATTTGTGATGTGTGTGATAAAGTTTAGGCCATTCAGACATGGTTTGGTTGGGTTTTTTATCAAAAGCATAATTTCGAAATTCTTGAAATTCTTAGGCTTGAATACAATGTGATTTTGGCATTTTGATGTTGTTTTGAGCATTCTAAAGGTTGGAATAAGTTTGAATGAGTTATGGGGTATGTTGGCATGTTTGGTTGAGGTCCTAAGAGCCTCGTGTGAGTTTCGGGTGGTTAAACGGACAATTCCGTATTGTTTGGAGTTTTAGGTTTTGAGGTTCAGATATTGCAGAGATTTCCTCTTCGCAATTGTGTAGGGGGTCTCGCGATTACATAGAAGCTTTTGAAGGGCAGTCCAGTTTGTTCTTCGTTTTTGTGAAGGTTGAGTAGCGATTGCATAGTGTTGGAAGCTCGAACATCTCGTTCGCATGAGTGCTTGCGCATTCACATAGAGTAAAAGTTGGGTTCTAAGAAAATGTGCTGCGCGATCGCGAAGGATGTCCCGCGATCGCAAAGAAGGATTTTAAGGCCTGGGCATAATGTTCTAAAAAGGCTATTCCATGAACATTAAACCCTTTTACACCATTTTTGAACGGGAAAAGAGCTTTGAGGTGATTTTGAGGAGAGGAAATCATTGTTCTTCATTGAGGTAAGAATTTTGGACCCTGAAACTTGATTATTTGTGATTAAAGAACAAAATATAAGTGTTTACTAAAAATTAGTAGAAAAATGTCGAGTTAGGGCTTGAGATTATAAGACCTTCTAGGGATGATTTGAGGGGTCGAATGAACTCCGATTTTTGAGTTCTTTATATGTACGGACTCATGAGATGATGAAGAATATTTTGGTATAAAGTTTGTTCAGTTCTGGGGTGCAAGCCCGGAGGTCGGGGTTTGACTGATTTCTGGTTTTGTGCTTAAAATCGATATATTTCACTTGTAATTCATTCATTTAGCATAATGAGATGATAAAAATCTAAACTTAGTAGATTGGAGCACTTGGAAAGGCTGACTCCCTAACTACTGTTGCACACCGTAAGGTACTCCGACACATGGATCTATGCGAAAGAGCACAGAGTGTGGCATCGGCACAATCGACCCCATGTGTTGGTAAGTGTCTAGCCTAACCTCGGTGAAGTAGTGATGAGGCTAGGACCAGACTATCAACTAAACCTGTGCTGTTCAAATACATACATATATATATATATATATATATATATATATATATATATATATATATATATATACATATATATATATATACATATATATATATATATATACATATATATATATATATATACATATATATATATATATATATATATATATATTGCGGAAAAGAAATATAGGAATTAACCAGTCAATATGGGCGGGGAAGGATGCCGTGGGGAAAATAACAACTCCGAATAAAATCATCAATTAACAAAGAAAGCAACATAATTTAGACATCAATGAAGAATCAGAAGTCAATAAGTGCATGGCATCACCCTTCGTGCTTTTACTCTCATCCTCACCAAGCAATGATATAATAAAATATGCACGGCATCACCCTTCATGTTTTTACTCTCATCCATACCAAGTAGTGGTATAAATAAAAATGTGCACGGCATCACCCTTAGTGCTTTTACTCTCTTTCTCACATATAATCAATAGAATTGGAATGGAATGGTACATCATGTGGCATGGCATCACTCTTTGCTTTTACACTCTTCCTCACAATATCAAACAATACACATCATCACCATTTGTACTTTAACACTCTTCCTCATCCAAGATCCAGTCAGAAACAAGGGGTAAGGGAGTAAACAAAAAATAATAGAAATCCCAGCAAGGGAACACAATTAAAAAATTAAATTCCGGTAAGGGTACAACATCAATAATCTCAATGTCTCGGCAAGGGAAAATAATCAATAAATAATAATATCCCGGCAAAGGAAAAATTTATATTCTCTTTCTCTTTCTTTCACTTTTACTTCATATTTCACTTTACCACTTGAGCCAATGCTCCAAAGGGTCCAACAATTTCATATAATTTCACAATTGTAATATAACTTGATCCAATGCCCCTCGACGTTCATAGGTCACAATTTTCTTTCACAAGCTATTCACAACAACTAGAAATTTTCACCCAGGAAAGAGAAATACAACCAAATTAAGATATTCACAATTTAAAGACTCGCGGTCATGCTAGACATCAATGTATAGATACTCATCACCATGCCTATAAGTCGTACTCGACAGTTACCGCATAACAAATGGGACTTAACTCCTAATCCCTCAAGCTAAGGTTAGACCAAACACTTACCTCAAACTTCCACGATCAATTCAATCCTCAATAACCACCTTGCCTCTCGAATTCGTCTCGAAATCAATTCTATCTATACAACAATGACTTCAATACATCAATAAATGCTAAACAATGCGAACCAAATGCCTAATCATAGCTTTTCCATCATTTTCCCAAAAACTCAAAATTCGACCGTAGGACCGCTTCGTCAAAAACGAGGTTTGGACGAAAATCAAATCACACATTCACCCATGAGCCCGAATATATAATTTGTTTTCAAATTCGACCCCAAAACGAGGTCTAAATTAAGAAAAATCAAAAAGCCCTAACTCTACCCAAATACCCAATATTCTACCTTAAATCACATGTTTAGGCCTAGAAGTTCATTAGATGTTGATGAAAATGGAAAAAACGAGTTGGAGATTACTTACCCAAGAAGTTATGAAGTGAAAATGCTTCACAAATCGCTCTAGTGATTTGGAGAACAAGGAACTTTCGAAATTTTGTAAAAATCCCGTTTCCATTCCGTTTTTGGAAGTTAAAAAATCTGGGCGAATTTGTTCTACATGATTGCGGGCAATAGGTTGCGATTGCATAGGGTAAAGTTTTTTGTGCACTGCAATCGCGAACATAAGGTTGCAATCGCATAGAGTTGGGTCTCTGAGCATTGCGATTGAGGATGATAACACACAATCACAAAGAAGAAGAAAATGAAAGCTGGGCTTTATGCAACATATTCTTGGAGAGGAGAATGCGATCGCATAGAAGGATTTGTAAACCCCTGAAGTTTTCTCTATGTGATCATGACCGTTCTTATGTTATAACATAGAGGAAATCACTGGACAACAGACAACATCTATTTCTGCAACATTTCTAAGGCTAAAACAACCCCGAAACTCATCCGAAACACACCCGAGCCCTCAGGACTCCTAGCCAAACACATGAACTAACTCAACAATACCATAAGAACTTATCCATGCGATCATCGCCAAAATAACATTAAAACAATGAATCAAACCTCAAAATCAAGAGTTTTCCCTCAAACTTCAATAAGTTCAAAATTTAGGATTTCAAGTCCAAAACACGTTAGAAAACGTCCGATTTGAACCAAATTTTATAGAAATATCGTAAATAATATATATGACCTGTACCGGGAGCCGGAACCAAAGTACGGGCCGGATACCAACACATTTCAATCAAGTTTCATTTAAATATTCCTTAAATTTTTCAGAAAATCAATTTGCTTTAAAATTTTATTTCTCGGTCTCGGGACCTCGAAATTTGATTCTCGGCATATGTGTGAGTCCCTTATTTTCCTACAAACCCTCCGAGACCGTCAAAATACGTGTCCGGGTCTGTTTACACAAAAAGTTAATCAAAGTCAAATTTATTCATTTTAATATCAATACTTGGCATTTTTCAGAGAATTTCATATTTAATCTTTCCGGCTACGTGCTCGGACTGCACACACAAATTGAGGTGACTCTAAATAAGGTTTTAAGGCCTCAGAAGTGCAAAATTAATTAAAACAGGTGATGACCCTTTGGGTCGTCAAATTCTCCACCTCTAAAACAATCGTTTGTCCTCAAACCGACAGAAGAAGAAAGTACCTAAGTCAGGGAAAAGATAAGGATAACGGCTTCGTATATCGGACTCAGACTCCCAGGTCGATGCCTCATGAGGCTGACCTCTCCACTGAACACGAACAGAAGAGAAACTTTTGGATCTCAACTGACGACCCTGCCGGTCTAGAATAGCCACCGGCTCCTCCTTATTAGACAAGTCCTTATCCAACTGGACAGTGCTGAAATATAACACGTGGACTGGATCGCCGTGATACCTCTAAATCATGGACACATGAAACACTGGATGTACGGCTGATATGCTCGGTGGAAAAGCAAGTCTATAAACCACCTCCCACATTTGATCAAGAATCTCAAACGAACCAATGAACCTAGGGCTAAGTTTTCCCTTCTTCTCAGACCTCATTACGTTCTTCAGAGGCAACACTCGGAGCAATAGCTGCTCACCAACCACAAAACCCACATCTCGAAACTTGTGGTCTGCATAGTTCTTTTGCCTGGACTGAGCTGAATGAAGCATTTATCATTAATAATTCTAACTTTGTTCAAGGGCTCCTGAACCAGATCCGTACCCAGCCTCGAAGACACTCCCAGCTCAAACCATCCCACCGGAGGCCGACACTGCCTACCATATAAAGCCTCATAAGGAGCCATCTGGATGCTCGACTGGTAGCTATTTCTGTAGGCAAACTCTGCTAAATGCAAAAACTAATCGCACGAACCTCCAAAGTTAATAACACAAGCTCGGAGCATATCCTCCAAAATCTGAATAGTCAACTCAGACTGATTGTCCTTCTGGGGATGAAATGCTATGCTCAACTCAACCTGTGTGCCCAACTCTCCCTGAACTGCTCTCCAGAAGTGCGAGGTAAACAGTGTACACCGGTCCGAAAGGATAGATACAGGCACACCATGAAGGCAAACAATCTCCCGAATATAGATCTCATCTAACCTCTATGGGAAAAAAGAGACTGCCACAGGAATGAAATGCGCTGATAACCAATCAACAATGACCCATACTGCGTCGTACTTCTTTTGAGTCAGCGAAAGTTCAGTAAAAAAGTCCATAGTGATCCGCTCCCACTTCCACTCGGGAAATTCATCCTCTGAAATAAGCTACCGGTCTCTGATACTCATACTTAACATGCAGACAATTCAAACAATGAGCAACATATGCTACAATATCCTTCTTTATTATATGCCACCAATAATGTTACCGCAACTCCTGATACATCTTTGAGGTGCCTGGATGAATAGAGTAGCGGGAGCTATGGGCCTCCTCCAAAATTAACTCTCGGAGTCCATCCACATTAGGCACACATACTCGACCTTGCAATCTCAAGACTCCATCATCATCTAAGGTAACCAGCCTGGCACCTCTATGCTGCACCGTGTCTCTAAGGACACACAAATGGGGATCATTATATTGCCGATCACGGATACACTCCAATAATGAATAATGGGCAATGGCGCAAGCTAACACATGACTGGGCTCAAAACATCCAGCCTCACAAACTGATTGGATAAAGATTGAACATCCAAAGCAAGTGGCCTCTCACCGACCTGAATATAATCAAGACAACTTATATAGGGTGGCTTCCTACTCAAAGAATCGGCCACCACATTGGCCTTTCTAGGGTGATATAAGATAGTGATATCATAATCTTTCAGAAACTCCAACCACCTTCTCTGCCTCAAAGTCAACTCCTTTTTCTTGAACAAGTACTGAAGACTCTTATGACCTGTAAACACCTAACATGACATGCCATACAAATAATGCCTCCAAATCTTCAATGCGTGAACTATGGCTTCCAACTCCAAATCGTGAAGTGTGTTTCTCGTGAATCTTCAATTGCCTCGAAGCATAGGCAATAACTTTGCCTCCTGCATTAACACTGCTCCAAGCCCTACATAGGAAGCATCACAATAGACTGTATAAGACCCTGAACCTATGGGAAAAACTAACACCAATGCCTTAGTCAGTGCTGCCTTGCGCTTCTAAAAGCTCGCCTCACACTCATCCGACCATCTGAACTGGGCACCCGTCTGGGTCAATCTGTTATCGGGGCTGCAATAGATTAAAACCCCTCCACGAACCGTCGATAGTAGCCTGCCAACCCCAAGAAACTCCAAATCTCTGTAGCTGATGATGGTCTATGCCAGTTATTGACTGCCTCAATCTTCTTTGGGTCCACTTGAATACCCTCTGCTGATACAACATGACCCAGAAATGCAACTGAACCTAACCAGAATTCACACATTGAGAACTTAGCAAATAACCGACTATCCCTCAGAGTCAGAAGAACCACTCTACAGTGATGCTCGTGCTCCTCCCGAGTGCAGGAATATATCAATTTATCATCAATGAAAACTATCACGAATGAGTCCAAATAAGGCCTGAACACTCTGTTCATCAAGTTCATAAAAGCTTCTGGGGCATTTGTCAACTCGAATGACATAACCAAGAACTAATAATGCCCGTACCGAGTGTGGAAAGCTGTCTTAGGGACATCGTATTCCCTAATCCTCGACTGATGGTAGCCAGATCGCAAGTCAGTCTGGGAAAATACCCTAGCACCCTGAAGTTGGTCGAACAGATCATCAATCTTTGATAGCGGATACTTATTCTTGATCATTACCTTGTTCAGTTACTGATAATCAATACAGATTCTCATTGACTCATCCTTCTTCTTGAAGAATAACACAAGCGCACCCCAAGGTGATAAACTAGGTCTAATGAAACCTTTCTCAAGCAAATCCTGCAACAGTTCCTTTAACTCTTTCAACTCTAGCGGGGCCATATGATATGGTGGGATAGAAATGGGTTGATGCCCGAACCCAGATCAATGCATAAGTCAATATCCCTATCTGGTAGCATACCCAGCAGGTCTGAAGGGAAAACATCAGGAAATTCATGAACAACGGGCACTGAATCAATGGAGGGAACCTCAGCATTGGAATCACGAACATAGGCTAAATAGGCCAAACACCCCTTCTCAACCATACGCCGAGCCTTCACATATGATATAACACTGTGAGTAGAATGACCAAGAGTCCCTCTCCACTCTAAACGAGGCATACCCAGTAAATCGAAGGTTACGTTATTGGCATGGCAGTCCGAGATATCGTGATAAGGTGATAACCAGTCCATCCCCAATATAATGTGGAAACCAACCATGTTTCAAAGAAACAAATCTACATGAGTCTTAAGACCCCTAATAACAACAACAAAAGAACGATGGACTCGATCGACCACAATAGAGTCACCCACTGGTGTAGACACATAAACAAGAATACCCAATGCATCACTAGGCATCACCAAGTATAGAGCAAAATAAGATGACACATGCGAATACGTAGACTGCGGATCAAACAACACTGAAGCATCCCGATCATAAACCGGAATCGTACATGTAATAGTCGCATTTAAAGCCTCTGCCTTGGGCCTATCTTGAAGAGCATAGCATTGAGGTTGGGCCCCATCACTCTGGTCTACCTCTCTGGGATGGTCTACTGCTAGCTGACCTCTGCCTCTGACAGTCTGAGCTCCACCTCTATGACCTCTACCTCCACCTCTGGCACCTCTACACCCAACTCTAGGTGGCTGGGAGGTTGTGGGACATATGGTGCCTAAACCATGGCACGAGAACCTTGGTGCTGAGAACTGCTCGGTGCTCGAGGGAAAATTTTGGCAATATGACATGTATCACCACAACTGTATCAAGCCCTCGGCTGCTGTCTGATGGCCTTGTCAACCTGAATGACCACTATAGAAACTCTAAAGTGGCGGTGCACCGATAGGAGTTGGCGGTGCACTGAAGGGCTGCTGATAAGAATAGTGCGCATGAGAACCATGGCCACCTGAGGCTTCGTGAGAAACCTGGAGGGCTGACTGGAAAGGCAGAGAAAGATGACCCCTATCATACAAATCTCTACCTCCAGACGAGGCACTACTAAATTTGCATGACTGACGGGGTCTCTTGTCTACCCTATGACCATTCCCCTGTGACACTACCATCTCACTCCTCTAGGCCACATTGGTCGCCTCCTAGAAAGATATCTCACTCCCAGCCTCTCCGGCCATCTGGAGATGAATCGACTGGATGAGTCCATCAATAAACTGTCTAACTCTCCCTCATTGTGGAAAGTATAATAAGAGCATGGTGAGCCAAATCAATAAACATGGTCTCGTACTAGGTGACTGTCATGGATCCCTGCTGGAGACGCTCAAACCTCCGATAGGCCTCTTGCTGTGTAATAGGGAGAAACTTCTCTATAAATAGTTGTGTGAACTGCTCTCAGGTCAAGGATATCGATCCTGCTGGTCTAGCTAAACGATAATCCTTCCACCAAATCTTGGCATATCCACACAAGCGAAATGTAGCGAAATCAACCCCATTGGTCTCAACAATGACCATGTTCTGAAGAACATCGTGGCAGCTGTCTAAATAATCCTGAGGGTCCTCAGTAAATGCATCGCTGAAGGTAGTAATAAAGAGCTTGGTGAACCTATACAATATCCATAAAGCATCGACAAACATAGCTACCCCATCACCGGCCTGGGCTACCACACCCGGGTGAGCTGCTCCAACTGGCTGAACTGCTGGAGTCTGAATCTGGGGAGCTACCTACTCTGGAGTATAAGTAGCAAGAGTTTGGGCCCATCTTCCTGCCTGAGAGACGGCTAGTGCTACAGGAAGCAAACTGCTCGGGTGACACTCTCCATAAGACCCACCAATCCGACCAGAGTGAAGAACTGGGGTGGCAATAAACCCCTCTAGGACCTGAGCTGGGCCTACAAGAACTGCTGGCGCTAGGGCCAGAACCTCCTCATCAAAGTCAATTTGAGGCTCTACCACTGGTGCTACTGCTTGGGGGCTGAGATCTGCCCCTACCTTGGTCTCTAGCACGGCCTCGGCCTCACCCTCTGCCCCTATTGGGAGCTGCCTGTGGCTCAGACTATTTTCAATATGTGAGGAAGAACGTGTCCTCGTCATCTGTGAAAGAACAGAGAAGAAATGCAATTATTATTTTGAAACCAAACCCCACAACAAACAAATATGAAACTTTTTCTAACTCTGTACACTCTAGGGATAAATACAGATGTCTCTGTACCGATCCCTCAGACTCTACTAAGCTTGTCTGTGAGTTGTGAGACATATGCAACCTAGAGCTCTGATACCAACTTGTCACGACCTGGATTTCCCTTCCTCGGGTTTGTAATGGCACCTACGCGTGGAAGCTAGGCAAGCCAAGAACCTTTGCAAACATTAACCCATCTCATTTTATGCAAGATTAAACAATTAAGTTATCAATGAGTAAGCAACTTAAAAGACCACGACAAGTAGAATTCAATGGATGTCTGAACTAAATATATAACAGTGTCTAGAAAGCCAATACAAGTTTCTCCCCTACACCTGGTGTCACAACAATAAACAGAGTGTCTAAGATTACTACAAATAAGAATTTGAAATAAAGGACATAGTCTATCTCGAATACAAAAGTCAAAAGAACATGAAATTTGATAGAAGAGACATTGGGCCTGCGGATGCCGCCAAGACTATCTCGGAGTCTCGTGGACTGAAGATTGGCTCCCTGACTACTGCTTCGTACCGTAAGCTACTCTAACACCTGGATCTCTGCAAAAGAGCACAAAGTGTAGCATTAGCACAACAGACCCAATGTGTTGGTAAGTGTCTAACCTAACGTCGGAAAAGTAGTGACGAGGCTTGGACAAGATTACCAAATAAACATGTGCAGTTCAAATACACACACACACACACACATATATATATACACATACATATATATATATATATATATATATATACATATATATACATATATATAACGGAAAATAGATACAGGATCTAACCAGTCAATGTGGGAGGGGGAGCATACTGTGGGAAAAATAACAACTCCGAATAAAATCATCAATTAACGAAGAAAGCAACATAATTCAGACATCAATGAAGAATCAGAAGTCAATACGTGCACGGTACCACCCTTCGTGCTTTTAATCTCATTCTCACCAAGCAATGATATAATAAAATGTGTATGGCATCACTCTTCGTGATTTTGCTCTAGTCCTTACCAAGCAGTGATATAAATAAAAATGTGCACGGCATCACCCTTCGTGCATTTACTCTCTTTCCTCACATATAGTCAATAGTATTGGCAGGGAATGGTACATCCTGCGGAACAACATCACCCTTTATGCTTTAACACTCTTTCCTCACAATACCAAACAATACACGGCATCACCCTTCGTGCTTTAACACTCTTCCTCACCCAAGTAACAATCATAAACAAGGTATAAGAGAGTAAACAAACAATAATAGAAAAATCACAAGGGAACACAATTAAGCAATTAAATCCCCGAAAAGATACAACATTAATAATCTCAACGTCTCGGCAAGGAAAAATAATCAATAAGTAACAATATCCCGGCAAGGGAAAAATTAAAATTCTCTTTCTCTTTCTTTCATTTTTACTTCATATCTCACTTTATCACTTGAGCCAATGCTCCAATGGGTCCAACAATTTAATATACATTCACAATTATAATATAACTTAAGCCAATGCCCCTCGACATTCATAGGTAACAATTTTCTTTCGCAAGCTTTTCACAACAATTTGGAATTTTCACCAAGGCAAGAAAAATACAATGAAAAGACTCATGGTTATGCTGGACACCAACGTGTAGATACTTGTCACCATGCCTATACATCATACTCGATAGTTACCACATAGCAAATAGGACTCAACTCCTAATCACTCAAGCTAAGGTTAGACCAAACACTTATCTCAAACTTTCATGGTCAATTCAATCCTCAATAACCGCCTTGCCTCTCGAATTTGGCTCCAAATCAATTGTATCTATACAATAATGACTTTAATACATCAACTAATGCTAAACAACACGAACCCAAAGCCTAATCATAGCTTTTCCATCATTTTTCCTAAAAACTAAAAATATGACCCCGGGTCTGCTTTGTCAAAATATAAGGTTCGGACCAAAATCAAGTCACCCATTCACCCACGAGCCCGAATATATCATTTGTTTTCAAATTCGACCCCACAACGAGGTCTAAATTAAGAAATATAAAAAAAGCCCTAACTCTACCCAAGTACCAAATTTTCTACCTTAAATCACATGTTTTAGGCCTATAAGTTCATTAGATGTTGATGAAAAGAGAAGAAAACGAATTGGAGATTACCTACCCAAGAAGTTATTGAGAGAAAATGCTTCACAAATCGCTCTAGAGCTTTGGAGAAGAAGAAACTTTGGAATTTTGTAAAAATACCGTTTGTTTCGTTTTTAGAACTTAAAATAACTAGGCGAATTTGTTCTGCGCGATCGGGGGCAATATGTTGCGATCGCATACGATAAAGTTTGTTGTGCACTGCGATCGCGGACATAAGGTTGTGATCGCGTAGAGTTGAGTTTCTGAGCACTGCGATCGCGAACGGTAACACGCGATCGCATAGACGAAGAAAATGAAAGTTGGTCTTTATACAACGCGATCGCGGAGAGGAGAATGCGATCGCATAGAAGGATTTGTGAATTCCTGTAGTTTGCTATATCCGATCGCGACCCTTCTTATGCGATCGCATAATGGAAATCATTGAACAACAGACAACATCTATTTCTGCAATATTTCTAAGGCTAAAACAACCCCAAAACTCATCTGAATCACACCCGAGCCCTTGAGGCTCATAGCCAAGCATATGAACTAACTCAACAACACCATACAAACTTATGTGTGCGATCAAAGTGCCAAAATAACATCGAAGACAATGAATCAAACCTCAAAATAAAGAGTTTTGAACCAAACTTTACAAAAATATCTTAAATCATATATATGACATGTACCTGGCGCCGAAGCCAAAATACGGGCCCGATAACAACACATTCTAATCAAATTTCATTGAAATTTTCCTTAAATATTTCAGAAAAATAATTTCCTTTAAAAATTCATTTCTCGTGTGCGGGACCTCAAAATTTGATTTCGGGTATACGCTTGAGTTTCATAATGTTGTACAAACCCTCCAGGACCATCAAATCACGAGTCCGGGTCCATTTACCCAAAAAGTTGATCAAAAGTCAAATTTATTCATTTTAATATCAAAACTTGGCATTTTTCACAGAATTTCATATCTAAGCTTTACAACTACGTGCCCGGATTGCACAGACAAATTAAGGCAACTCTAAATGAGGTTTTCAAGTCTTCGGAAGTATAGAATTAATTAAAATAGGTGATGACCCTTTTGGTCGTCACAATAGGTGTGTGAGAATTCATGGAATGTCTTGAGTTGTTGTTTATAAGGAATGCTCGGTGCATAGAGCAGGAAGTTGCTTGGTTGTATTGGGATGAGGTTATATTCAGCAGTGTTGGATTTCTATAGGCACGGGTTGTTCGTTACATTTGATCAGGCTAATTGTAGTTTGAGTAGAGTGGATGACTCTAGAGAATGATTCTAATACGTTCAAGGTTTTACCTGAAATAATTGGAGATTTTCAGGTGTATAATTTTTCTAGAAAATAAGGTTTGCATTAGAGGGTGCCAAGACTTATGTCAATTCTATGTCAATTATGGGATTCTATATATCAGCATTATAAGGGTAATGGTTCCAGATTCGCAAGAAGTCTCATCGGGGTAGGTATTTTGAAACTGGTGCTTTTATAAACATTTAAGAGAGTACTCAGTTTCTTGTGAGCCTTAGACGGTGAGGTTTATGCTTAGGTCTCGTGTGGTAAGTCTGGGTTGAGAAATTGTGGTGCTACAACAAGAGGGAGTATCAAGTCGATTGTAAATAAGAAGAAAACTCGGATAGATGGGGTAGCTTGGTAGTTGGTTGAATCGTTATGGTAAGGATATGATTAGTTCTTTGGGTGCTTACGAGGTAATGAGTTTCTACAAGTGTTTCTCGGCAATGCTGTGTAGTTTGGCCGAGTTAGAAGGTAGGAATCAAGAGAGTTTTTGATGGTTCCTACCATGGTTAGAGAGGTATATTTTCTTCTAGCGTGAAGAGCATGGGATGTGTAATGATTTTATTCTAGGTAGGATCAATGGAAAGTTCTTGACTTGTTGATTATGTAAATATTTGTGGCTCGGAAGGGAGATGAAGTTCTTATGTTATCCTAGGATGGTATGGGTATGTTGTGGAGGATTGAGATTTGCGTCTGCAAGGTTACGGTTCAGTTCTAAAAGGAAGGTCATAAAACTCTTAGGCAGCAGACATCTTTAGATAAATAGAGAAATGGGCTTCAACTGATTAGGGAAATCATCTTCAGATGATTAAGGAAATCGTATTGCTAATTGGGTTGATTTGACGAGGGTATATGTGTAAAAAAAGGAAATGTGATTAAGTTGAGGGTACTTTGGTAGTATTGCGGCACTTTCTTATTGGATTGACTATTGATATTTGGGTTTGCTGGGTTGCACAGAGGAATCCTAAGAGTATATTTTGTAGGAATTATTGGGTATTAGAGGTGTATTGTATACTCGGACACTGGAATTGGGATTAGATATGTTGATTCATGTGCCATATTAGTTGTAGACCAAGAGTTCTCACAAATAGGTTATGTTGTGGTTGTGGGTCACGTGTATTGGTACTATGTAGTGACTATCGGGGTTTGGAGTCCCCAGTGGATCTTTTGGTGCTTGGTAAGTTAGGATTTGAGAGATATTAGGTATAGACTAGTTGTCACAGTGTTGTGTCATTCTGAGCTATGCGATAAGGCGACGATGTTGGCTATGCTGCGAATACCACGAACTGAGTGCCGAAGTTCGATGGATTATGGTATAGTATGGCGGTTTTATATTTTGAAGACCCATCGGGGCTGGGAAGGGTTTTCTTTCTTACTTAGGCTTTCGTGATGGATGTCACTGTAGAGACACCTACCATTGATTCAGTTCCGATGGTGGGGGACTTTTCGGATGTGTTCTTGTGGTTGGGCATGCCACCTGGCAAGGTTTTTGACTTCGACATTGATTTGATGTCGGGCACCGTGTCGTATGGCACCGTCAAAGTTAAAGGAGTTCAGGGAGCAGCTTCAAGGTTTCCTCTATAAGGGGTCCGTTGGCAGGCCAATGTGGATGTGTGTTCTAACTTGAGTCGGCTTGGTTGGCTCCAAGTTCTGTTGTTGAGGGATATGTTGATTCAATGTTATTGAGCTTATCAGTAATATGGGGAGATCTATGAGTTACCTTTCTATGTTGCGAGGTGTTATGATTTGTTGGTTATAGGTAAGGTTCTACTGGGTTTCATAGTGGAAGTCGAGCGAGAAGAGTAATTGGATATTGCTCGGCGGATGGCGTATCAGTTATGTCCATTTATGGTTATGTAGTGTTATGTATTTCATTCACTGTGATTATGATGATTCGATTTGGCTCTAGACATCAATCACACGTGGTCGTCAATTTTGAGCAGAGTGACTTGACATGTTTCATATGGACCGGTGTTTGGATAGGGTTGCATATTGCAGTGAAGTTATATGGAGGTATGACCTTGCAGGTTAGATTCGTGTATTCTGTTTCTATAAGGTGAGATGGGTTTTCAACCTTGTGTTGTGATAGTACTGGTGAGCTTGCGGTACAACTCTTTCATTTAAGGCATATTCATGATTTGAGTATGCTTGGATTGTTTTTTATTAAAGCCCGGATTGCGCAAGTTGCAGCTTTAGTCTGTATTGAAGTGTCATGTCACCAGAGTGGTTGTGTTGGATTAGATATGATCATTTGGGATCTTTAATGAATACGAACGCATCGATTTTAGCATGTTGGAAGGATAAATATCGAGGTTTGGCTCAGAAATTTGCTATGGTCCTTACCAAAGGAGAAATGGCCTCATGAATGGTTGATCTGAGAATGGTTATGGTTTATTGAGTGTTTCATTTATCATTGGTAGTATATGAAAGTGTTAGAATGAGACTTTAGTTGATAAGAGGTTTTTTGTCGGTACTCAGTTATTGTGTGCAGTTGCTGTGATTAGAAGTGATCGCTGCAAGCGTTTGAGTTATGTGGTATAATATGTAATTGCATCGGAGGTTGCAAGTATGGGTTATTATAGCTTGTTGAGG
The DNA here is from genome assembly GCA_034376525.1 of Nicotiana benthamiana. Classification (NCBI taxonomy): domain Eukaryota; kingdom Viridiplantae; phylum Streptophyta; class Magnoliopsida; order Solanales; family Solanaceae; genus Nicotiana; species Nicotiana benthamiana. The sequence goes on along the minus strand of CM067331.1, from coordinate 63,943,502 downwards.
CTTACTCAGAGTATAGATGTGTGATTCTTATCTTGTGGATAGTTTCGGGAGAGGAAATGTGGTTCTAAGGTTATGGGCTAGGTTGGATTGTGAAATTTCAGTTACATCATATTATCAGACCTATATGAGATAGGGTGATGTGGGATCACCCATGGGTATATTCATGGTAAGATTATTCAGTGATTGGCTGGCTTTTGGAACAAATTTGAGAACGTTCGAGGACGAACGTATGTTTATGTGGGGGAGGATGTAGTGACCCGATCGGCCGTCTTGAGGTTTGCACTTTGGTCACCAGTTCTCGGGCGTGACTAGCCCCGTGTGATGTATTATAACTTATGTAAATCATTGGTTTTGGTTTTTAGGATAATCGAAATAAATTTGGAAGAACGGCTCTTAGTTTGAAGCTTGAAATTTGAAAGGTTTGATCAAGATTTGACTTGTATGTATATGATCTCAGATCGGAATTTTTTTAATGATTTGGGTAGCTTTGTTAGGTGATTTGGGACATAGGAGTATGATCAGAATGCATTTTGGAGGTACGTGGGAGGTTTAGGCTTGAATTGGCGAAATCGAGAGTTTTAGCATTTTTTGGTTGATTTGTGAGATTTTGATATAGAGGTTGGAACAGAATTTCAAAAGTTGCAATAGCTCTGTTCTGTCATTTGTGACGTGTGTGCAAAATTTCAAGTCATTAGGACGTGGTTCAGTTGGGTTTTTTATCAAAAGTATAATTTGGAAGTTCTTGAAATTCTTAGGCTTGAATCTGATGTGATTTTGTTTTGAGCATTCCGAAGGTTGGAACAAGTTTGATTGAGTTTATGGGGTATGTTGGCATGTTTGGTTGAGGTCCCAAGGGCCTCGGGTGAGTTTCGGGTGGTTAAACGGACCATTCTCTATTGTTTGGAGTTGTAGGTTTTGAGGTTCAGCTGTTGTAGAGACTTCATCTCCGCGATCATGTAGGGGGTCTCGCGATCGCAGAGAAGGGCAGTCCAGTTTTCTCTTCACTTTCGCGAAGGTTGAGTTGCGATTGCATAGTGTTGGAAACTTGAACATCGCATTTGCATGAGTGCTTACGCGTTCGCATAGAGTAAAAGTTGGGTTCTTAGAAAATGTGCTTCACGATCGCAAAGGATGTCCCACGATCGCGAAGAAGGATTTTAAGGCCTGGGCAGGATGTTTTAAAAAGGTTATTCCACGACCATTAAACCGTTTACACCATTTTTGAATGGGAAAAGAGCTTTGAGGCGATTTTGAAGAGAGAAAATCATTGTTCTTCATTGAGGTAAGGATTTTGGACCCTAAACTCAATTATTTGTGATAAAGGAACAAAATATCTGTGTTAAATTCATAAAAATCAGTAGAAAAGGTGGAGTTTGGGATTGCGATTATGATACCTTCTAGGAATGATTTGAGGGGTCAAACGAACTCCGATTTTCGAGTTTTTATATATAGGGACTCGTGAGATGATGAAGAACATTTTGGTATAAAGTTTGTCCAGTTCCAAGACGCAAGCTCAGAGGTCGGGTTTTGTGCTTAAAATCAATATATTTCAATTGGAATTCATTCGTTTAGCTTAATTTGATGATAAAAATCTGAAATTGGTAGATTTGGATCACTCAAAAGTTGGTATTTGAGAGGCAAGTGCGTTGAAGAGTAGTGTTTCGGGCTAGTTCGAGGTGAGTAATGATTTTAAATACTATCCTGAAGGTACGAAACCTAGGAATTTCATAGCGTTCAGCTATGTTGAGGTGAGACACACGCTAGATGAAGAGCGTGGGGTCTAACATCGTTGGGGATTGTGATTTAGTCCATACTGAATAACTATTTTATTGCGTATTTGAGAGTTAATTGTTTGATATTATTATATTTTTGGACCAAATGTCATGTGTGGGCTTCATGCCATTTGGTTTGACCCTTAGGGGATTATAAATGATATTTTTCTCACTATTTGATTTCATACTGGTGCTCAATCATGCTATATTTTTACTATTTTCAAAACTCGGCTATATTATTCTATTTTAAACTCATTAAATGATACTTTTAAAGATATTTTAACTAAGATTCATGTTCTACTGATGCTCGAAGGGCTTATGAGATTCTGACTGAGTAAGGCCGAGGGCCTATATTGTGAGGATACTTTTGGTTCTGGCTGCATGCTGCAGCAGTGATACATTGATTATGATAATGAGGTCGGGAGCCTGAGATTGTATGCCATGAGGTGACTTGATATTGATAGAGGCCGAGAGCTTGTTTATGATACCATGAGATGGCTTGATATTGTGTTTGGGCAATAAGGGGCCCCTCACAGAGTCTGTACACCTCCAATAAGTGCGGGTACCCATTGTTATATGAGATATAGCCCAAGGGGCTGGTATTGTTCTATGACATTGCTCGAGAGGCTGATTCTGTTGTTACTGTGCACGAGGGGCAGTTATTGTGTGTTTACTTTTTAGTTGTTTTCCATGTATATTATTTAACTGTTTAAAGGATGCTTATGAAATTTCACTGGTTAATTATATTTACTGATTTTGCTATGCCTTTTTTAGCTTAATATTGTGCCTTACGTGGTTTTATATTACTCAGTCTTTATTTATTTTTATTACTCATTGAGTAGAAAGTACTCACTTTACTCCCTACACCTTGTGTACTGATTCAGGTATTTCTGAACCCGGTAGCGGGTATTGGTTTCTCAGAGGCAATGTCATCAAAGTTTAGCAAGGTAGCTGCCCGACGTTGGCAACACTACTTTTCTCCCCCTCAGTTTTATTAGACTGTATTTAGTACTTTTTCTACTCTACTTGTATTCAGACCTCAGTAGATACTCATGACTAGTGAACCTTCGGTATCGGGATGTGTTGGGTTTGTTTTTCTACAAATTATACTATTAATTGCTTATTTTTGAGATTGTTTTTCGTTTTACGACTTAATACTTATTATTGCATTGCTTAAGATTGGAACAGAAATGTGTCGGTTGGCTTTGTCTTCACGGGAGGCGCCACCACGAACGGGTCCGGGTTTAGGATCGTGACATCATAGCATAATATTTTGGTCACAGCTATGCCAAATGATAAAATCAGCAGTAATATGAAAGCATAATGATATTAATTTCTTTCTTTATGTAAACTATTGATTTGTCCATTTGCAATTCCTAAATTAAGTGTATTGAGCTTGTAAGCCTAAGTTCAGGACCAAATGTCCTTAACTTTTGAACTTGTAACTGTAAGTTAAGGACTACTTGTCCTTAACTTTTGAACTTGGAATTGTAAGTTCTGGACAAGGTGTCCTTGACTTTTGAACTTGTAATTGTAAGTTAAAGACTACGTGTCTTAACTTTTAAACTTGTAATTGTAAGTTCAAGACCAAGTGTCCTTAACTTTTGAACTTGTAACTGTAAGTTCAGGACCAAGTAGCCTCAACTTTTGAACTTGTAACTGTAAGTTAAGGACTACATGTCCTTTAATTTTTGATTTTGCAACTCTAACTCCAAGACCAACTGTTCTTAATTTTTGAACTTCCAGTCTAAGTTCTAGACCAACTGTCCTTAACTTATTAGCTTGTTAGTCTAAGTTAATGACAAGTATCCTTTAAATTATGAGGTTGTAAGTCTAAGTTAATACCTAAGTGTCTTTGACTTTTGAACTTGTAACTATACATTCAGGACTATTTTTCTGCAAACTTTGCAAATCTAGACAATAATCCTAGATTTCCAGAAGTTAAGGACATTATAAAAATATATGTCCTTAATATTAGATTCATAATTCAAATTTTCAGGACTTTTGGAAATCTATGTCTTTATCTTTTCCTTGTACCAATGTGATTTTCAAAATAAAGATGTCTCAAGCTGCAGACGTCAAATTCTATTAAGAAAGGAATTTCTTATTTACTTACAGCAAGAGGAAAATCCCAAAAATAATAAATGGTTTGACAAAGGTAAATTGAACGCCCAAAAAAAGAAAAATAAACGAAGAGCATGTAAGCGCAAAGAAATTTTGAAAATTTAGGACATCTTTTATATAAACATCTGCTCAAATAAAAACAATCTAATTGAATTCAATTTATAGCAAAAACACAAAAGAGAAGACAAACATAAGTGGATATATCTATTGTTCTCTATTCTTCCTTGAAAATGGATGGACTGTCGGAAAATATATACAAGATGTTCTATTATGTCCAATTCTTCTGCAACAACCACATTTGAATGTTATTTTTTGATTTCTCGGTAACTGAAAAATTTATTTTCTTTTGCCTTCTACCTGGCGGCATTTTAAAATCTGGAGGTTTAATAATTTATGACTTAACACTCCCTGATACAATCCAAGAATAAGTATGTCCTACAGGATGTATTTGTCTTTCATATGTTTTCAACCAAGATTTCTTTAAGTACTAGTGCGAGCAAAAATTTGACTTCTTGATGTTTCTCTTCTTGATAGCTGCAATTGCATGTATACATGGTATAATCAAATTTAAACTAATAACAATCACATGTTATTTTGTTTAAGTACACCAAGAAAGTAATTCCTTCTTCCTCAACTCTAGAACGCTATGAATCAAAAGGGAAGACCTTCAATGTTGAAAAATTATACATTATGTTAAATTATCATTAAAATAATAAGCTAAATAAAGAACATAATACTTACATTTAAAGTAACAGATAAATCTTACTTTTTCTTTAATTCCTCTTCTACCCAACAAGAAACGTCATAAAAGGTTCCTTCTGCTTCATTTCTTCTTTCATAAAACCAACGTTGTAGCTTCACTTGGATAAAATTCATCACTCTTAATATAGGCATCTCCCTTGATTCTAATAGCACATAATTCATTGACTAAACTATGTTTGTTGTGAGCATGCCATATCTTCGTCGTGGACTACAAGAACGTGCCCACACTTCCGGTGGTTTTTCCATCAAGTAGTCAAAAGTCTTCTTATCAACTTTTGCTATATCTAACATGTATAGATCAAAATTTTTATGCCTATATACTATTTCAACACTTTGGAAGAGTTTTATGACCTCACTTTTCACTTTCCTTCGCTTTAGGTTCTGCTCCAAATGATAGATACAAATCCTATGGTGGCTTTCAGGATATACCTTTGCAATTCCATGTGCAATAGATTGATGCTGTCTGATAAAAAAATTAAATTGTCACAACTCCGAATCGCATTGCGAAGCTCACTAAAGTACCACTCATTGGAATTGTTATTTTCAAATTCTGCAATTCCAAAGGCTAGTGGAAATATTTTGTTATTTGCATACTTCGAAACTGAAATCATTAAAACATCATGAAATTTTGACTTCAAAAAAGTTGCATCAACAGCAATCATTGGTCTACAATGATTCCAACCAGCTATTGGTGATCCATATGCATAAAACATATAAAGAAACCTGAAAATACAGTACAACAAGAAGGTTAAAAATACAGGACACTAAATTAAGGACAGGTAGTCCTTAACTTATAGTTACAAGCTCAAAATTTAATGATATGTATTCATGAACTTAGAGTTAAGAGTTGAAAAGGTAACAACACAAAGTCCTAAACTTAGAGTTACAAGCACATAAATTAAGGACATGCAGTCATTAACTTAGAGTTACAAACACAAAATTTAAGGACATGTATTGCTGAATTTAGAGTTTCAAGTTCAAAAAATAAGGACATGTAGTCCTGAAATTAAAGTTACAAGTTTAAAAAATAAGGACATTTAGTCCTGAACTTAGAGTTTCAAGTTCAAAAGTTAAGGACGAGTAGTCTTAAAGTTCAAGGTACAAGCTCACAAATTAAGGATACTTGGTCCTTAACTTAGAGATACAAGCACATAAATTAAGGACAAGTATTATGTAACTTAAAGTTATAAGAACATAAATTACGAACACCTTATCCTTAACTTTTTCACTGCACACATCAAAAATAAGGACACTATGCCGTTAACTTTCTAACTGCACACATCAAATTTAAGGACACCATGTTCTAATGTTTATAAAATAAACTAATAAACTCTTTTTAATTGTTTACCTGCTATTGTCGTCTATCTTTATGTTAGTATATGTTCCGGATTTTTTACTTTACATCATATACACGTATGAAGATAATAATTCATAATTCTCTTTAGGATGTCCTCTTATTAAAGCTAAAACACGTTGAATAACACGTCTATGTCTAGCTCATGCAATTTTTGTATTTCTACCATGACAAAGGCTGGTGTATCTTCAAACCTTGGGTCTCAGAGATTGTCGATAATATAACTATTACTCAACTTTGAAGTTGCATGCATTTGATCAGCTTTCATATGGTTAACTGAGCAGTCATGATTTTCTCAATCTTGAACAGTGTTAAATCTTTAATTCTGAAAGCACGCACACACCTCCCACACTTATCATCATTGCATTTCAATGAATATCTTATCGAACTTGATCTAACAACTTTGAATTCAAAATGTCTTTTAATTGCTGTATTCGAAAAATAGTTAATAATACTCTTATCAAATATTTATCCCAATTTTATTTCATCCAACAAAGAGTTTTCTCTTAACTTTGGGAATTCTTTTTGTTTCGAATTTGAGCTTCATCTAGTTAGTTGAGTAGAGGTTTTTTTCAGCAACTTCTTCTATTACCGGTGCACTCGCAAAGACTTGAATACCCAAAGCTTGTTCGTTGTCATTTTCTATAATGCTTTGTCCTTCCACTTGAATAGAATCAAATGTTTGAAGCACCTCTTCGGTTGTTGGTTAAGCTTCAACCACATCTATTTCCATTATCTGGTGGCATTTGTCTTGATTGTTATGTTGAGTTTCTCTATTGACATGTTCAAAGGTGCTTGTAGAACCAAAAGCTCTTTCCGAAATATCAATAATAAAATAACAGCCCTTGAAGAGTGAATGGCTTTTTAGTAACTCTATACATGCGTGAAGATCTAAATCTTTGGAATATAAGCATTCCTTTGCTTGTTCCCAGGTTGATATAAAACAGTATCATTGCTTCAAACTTGTCTCTATCCAATTCAATAACTTCAAATAGTTGTTTAATAAAATCTTCAAATCGAATTGCCTCACGTACTAGAACAAGCTTTGTTTGATGATCAAGATACTTATAATTTGCAGTCCATCTACCATTAAAAAAAAACTATAATATATATATATTTTCCATCATGCAAATTAAGAAAATGAAAAATCCAGGACATATTTATATAACAATGGTGAAGTTAAGGATATGATACCATAAACTTTATCAATACAACTTGCAAAACACAGGACACTATGTCCCTAATATTTAGAACAATAATGAAATTACGGTACTCTATGTCCTGAATATTTACACAGTAGTCATGAAGTTAATGACACTATCTCCTTAATATTTAGAACAACTGCAAAAAAATTTAAAAAACAACTTTTTCAATACAATTTGCAAATAGAGGACACTATTGTTGGAAATCATTGATACCTTTGATATGTGTTCTTTGGTTGTATTAGCATGATTTCCAATTATAGGCTTTGATGAATGACAAACAATGAAGTCAACTGTCAAACAATGATATTATATGACAAACAATGAAGATGCATTAGCAAACAATCAAGATGGTTGACAAATCAATGATGATGAATCAAACAATCAAGATTAAATGCCAAGAAGCATATTGATGAAAGATTTCATAGACAAGCCAAGACGAGCTAAAAGTTCAAGACCGAAGACCCAAGGCGTAGATCGTTAGGTAGAACCAATGTAAGAGCAACGTATAAGTTATCTCGTCTTTTGGCTCAACATAGGTCATCATTAATATGCATAAAATCATTTTATCAAATCATAACTATCATAAACATTTTTGATATACTTCAAACAAAATGATTTTTAACGTTTTCATTTTAACCAAAATGGTTTTTGAAGCAAGTCTTCTCTTCTGGACAGAATGGCCACATAATCGATTATCTAAATGTGATAATCGATTATCTTGAGTTTCCAGCCAAAACTGGAAATTCCAGAATGGCCACATAATCGATTATCAAATTTAGATAATCGATTATCTTTAATTCCAGCTTAAAACTAGAAGTCCAGAAAGGTAAGATAATCGATTATGCTATTGTGATAATCGATTATTCTACTATCCGTTGCCATCCAATGACTAGTTTTTTGACCGTTAAAAAGATAATCGATTATGTACTCAAAATAATCAATTATGCTTCCTTAAAATCAGCATTAGTGATTGACTATTAAGCAACGGACATATAACCTCCACACCCTATAAATAGAGGTCTTTGGAGCTTATTTTATAAGAACAACATCTCTCATTATTCATTAACATATTGATAATATTTGTGCATCACATTTAGAGCTTTTGTTGAGCCATTTGAGAGACAACTTTGTGTTGTTCATAGAGCTTATATTGTATCTCTTTATCTACTCTTCCTAGAGAGTTCTTGTTGTAAAAGAGAAAGGTTCTTGAGAAGACCATATCTTCTCATTGAGCATTGGGTTTGCTAAGTACCCTCAATCTTAGTGTGAGAAGTGTTGAGGTGAGGAATCCTTGAGCGGAAGTCTCGTGGTGCGGTATCCACGAGCAAGGTGAAGTCTTGTAGAGCGTACATCTACGAGCAAGTGTAACGGTTTGTTGAGCACCCGTAAGCTTAACGGAATTAGTTGAAACTCGAGTGAGTCTCTCGAGAGACTGGACGTAACCACACGTTGTGGCGAACCAGTATATATCGGTGTGTCCTCTCCTTACGCTTTTACTTTCTGCACTTACTTTACTCCTGCAATTTTAATTCCGCAAAATTTACCGACATTCTCGTGCCTCACTATTCACCCTCCCCCCCCCCTCTAGTGAAGGGCATAAATTCTAGCAATTGGTATCAGAGCCTAACTCTCTAAAAGCCTTAACCGGTTGAGAGAACGTTCCATATATTTGTTGAGAATGTTGAACGCAGGAATGATGAACGAAGGACACTCCACCATTAGGCCTCCACTATTTGATGGAACAAATTACACATATTGGAAAGAGCGGATGAGAATCTTCATCCAATCAAATAACTTTCGCTTGTGGCAAATCATCAAGGACGGTGAACAAATGCCGACAAAGAAAGTTGGGGAAACCACGGTTCCAAAGGAGGAAGATGAATATAATGCCGAGGACATCAAGAAGGTTGAAAATAACGCAAAGGCCATCAATATGTTGTATTGTGCGGTGAATCCGGATGACTATCGGATGATTTCTTGCTGCACAACCGCCAAGGAGATGTGGGATAAGCTTGAGGTCACTTATGAAGGTACGCCTCAAGTCCGAGAAGCAAGAGTTGATTTTCTAACACATGAATATGAACTCTTTAGAATGAAGGAGCCTGAAAGCATCGATGATATGTTTGATCGATTATCAATGATCATCAACGATCTCCATGCTCTTGGGAAAGTATATTCGAACAAAGATCTTGTTCGAAAAATCCTGCGGAGTCTCACTCCCGAATGGCGTTCCAATGCCAATGCCATCCAAGAGTCGATAGGAATCACGGACGTCACAATTGATAGACTAAGAGGTACTCAAAACTTATGAAAGCACAATTCTTAAACCTTCATTTGGTGATGAGAAAAGTCCAGGTATTGCCTTCAAAGCCTCATCTTCTAAAAGAGTAGAAGTAAGTGATTCGGAAAGCGATGACGATACTCTTTTTATTACTTAATCGAAAAATTTTATAAGTTCATGAAGAAGGAAATTAAGAAGGAAGAACCAAGTCCTTCATGCCATAATTGTGAAAAACTTGGCCACACCAAGTCACATTGTCCAAAACCCAAGGACAAGAAGAAGAACAAACACCAAAGGCGTGTGACATGGGACAGCTCGGACAGCTCGGGTGATGAAACCGCCGCCCTATGCCTCATGGCCAACGAGGAAGAAGAGGTAAATAATTCTAACTCTTACTCTTTTGAAGAATTACAAGAAGCTTTTCAAGAATTATATGGAGAATTGAAAAAGACTTCAAAAATCTCCAAAGAGGATTAAAATTATTAGAAGAGGAAAATAAATTTTTGGAAAATGACAATGTTGATCTTAAGAATAAAATTAAGGAGATGAATGAAACTTCTTCAATTGATCAAAGCTTTAATTGTTCTTCTTATGATTCTTTGAAAATAGAGAACATAGAACTTAGGAACACACTAGAAAAACGTAGTGTAGAAGAACCTAAAACAGTTGAAGAAATTAAGAAGAAAAAGCCCAGGAAAAATAAAAGGCCTAAAAAGAATAAGAATCATGATAGAAATGGTGTTGCACAACCTAGAAATAATTCTAGGAATTTTGTTAATGAGTCTAGAACTAATTATTTCAGACCACCTAGAAATGACTCTAGGAATTTCAACACTTCTAGGAAAAATGACTTTAGATCACCTAGAACGTTTTTGGCTCAACCGAGACATATGCACAACCCGAACGTAGTATGTCATTATTGCAACCGGGTAGGACACATAGCACCCGTATGTTTCACAAACATAGGGATTTGTCTTTTGGCTATGATTATTATTTGCCTAACCCCCAAGGACCCAAAAGTGTTTGGGTACCTAAAAAACTATTTTTAGGTGCATTTGCAGGTGTGCTTGAAGACTACAATATTGTAGTAGATGCATCAAGCACGAAACCTTATTGCATCAAGGGGGAAGTTCGGTTAGTTATCTTTTTTTATAAAAAAAAAAACTGATAGTTGATATATGTTAACAGTTGGTATGGTTTTGTTCTTGTTTTGATGATACAACTCTTGGTCTGTTAAATTAACAGTTGATATGGAAATACGTTTTGCTAAAAACAACAATTGGTATCTTTCTGATAAAAATAACACTTGATATGTTTGTTATGTTTTTCTAACAATTGGAATGGTTTTAAAATTATTCGGCAATCTTCATCATGCATATTCCTCAATGTCTTTCCTATTTATTTTGACATTCGTATGACCAAAAGGGGGAAGTGTCAAAAGGGGGAAGTAGCCTTTGTATACTCTTTTTGCTAATGCCAAAAGGGGGAAGGTCTTAGGCGATATGCATCAAATAAGGGGGAATGTCTCTACATTCTAGCATGCCTTATTTGAGGGAGAATTATCATTAAGGGGGAATAGTTTGCATGACTTGTATGAATTTAGGGGGAATCCTATATGTATATCTCCTATTGTTTGTCATTATCAAAAAGGGAGAAATTGTTGGAAATCATTGATACCTTTGATATGTGTTCTTTAGTTGTATTAGCATGATTTCCAAGTATAGGTTTTGATGAATGACAAACAATGAAGTCAACTGTCAAACAATGATATTGTATGACAAACAATGAAGATGCATTAGCAAACAATCAAGATGGTTGACAAATCAATGATGATGAATCAAACGATCAAGATTGAATGCCAAGAAGCATATTGATGAAGGGATTGCATAGACAAGCCAAGACGAGCTAAAAGTTCAAGACCGAAGACCCAAGGCGTAGGTCGTTAGGTAGAACCAATGTAAGAGCAACGTTTAAGTTATATCGTCTTTTGGCTCAACATAGGTCATCATTAATATGCATAAAATTATTTTATCAAATCATAACTATCATAAATATTTTTGATATACTTCAAACAAAATGATTTTTAATGTTTTCATTTTAACCAAAATGGTTTTTGAAGCAAGTCTTCTCTTCTGGACAGAATGGCCACATAATCGATTATCTAAATGTGATAATCGATTATCTTGAGTTTCCAGCCAAAACTGGAAATTCCAGAATGGCCACATAATCGATTATCAAATTTAGATAATCGATTATCTTTAATTCCAGCTTAAAACTGGAAGTCCAGAAAGGTAAGATAATTGATTATGCTATTGTGATAATCGATTATTCTACTATCCGTTTCCATCAAACGACTAGTTTTTTGACCATTAAAAAGATAATCGATTATGTACTTAAAATAATCGATTATGCTTCCTTATAATCAGCATTAGTGATTGACTATTAAGCAACGGACATATAACCTCCACACCCTATAAATAGAGGTCTTTGGAGCTTATTTTGTAAGAACAACATCTCTCATTATTCATTAACATATTGATAATATTTGTGCATCACATTTAGAGCTTTGTTGAGCCATTTGAGAGACAACTTTGTGTTGTTCATAGAGCTTATATTGTATCTCTTTATCTACTCTTCCTAGAGAGTTCTTGTTGTAAAAGAGAAAGGTTCGTGAGAAGACCATATCTTCTTATTGAGCATTGGGTTTGCTAAGTACCCTAAATCTTAGTGTGTGAAGTCTTGAGGTGAGGAATCCTTGAGCGGAAGTCTCGTGGTGCGGTATCCACGAGCAAGGTGATGTCTTGTAGAGCGTACATCTACGAGCAAGTGTAACGGTTTGTTGAGCACCCGTAAGCTTAACGGAATTAGTTGAAACTCGAGAGAGTCTCTCGAGAGACTGGACGTAACCACACATTGTGGCGAACCAGTATATATCGGTGTGTCCTCTCCTTACACTTTTACTTTCTGCACTTACTTTACTCCTGCAATTTTAATTCCGCAAAATTTACCGACATTCTCGTGCCTCACTATTCACCTCCCCTCCCCCTCTAGTGAAGGGCATAAATCCTAACAACTATATCCTTAATTTCAGAACAACAGCAAAAAAGTTAAGTTAAGTTAACTTTTTCAATACAATTTGCAAAAACAGGACACTATGTCCTTAATATTGAGAATAACAACAAAAAAGTTAATGACATCGTGTCCTTAACGTTTTCAATACTATTTGTAAAAACAAGACACTATGTCCTTAATATTCAAAATAACAGGCAAAACATTAAGGACATCGTGTCTTTAACTTCTTCAATATAATTTGCAAAAACAAGACAACATGTCCTTAAAATTCAGAACTACAACAAAAAAATTAATGACATTGTGTCCTTAAATTTTTGAATATAATTTGCAAAACAAGCACTATGTCCTTAATATTTAGAACAATAGCAAAAAAGTTAATAACATCATGTCCTTAACTTTTTCAATATAATTTGCAAAAATAGGACATTGTGACCTTAATATTCAGAACAACAGTCATGTTAAGGACACCAAATCATTAACATTATGTCCTCTATATTTATAGAATAATCACATAGCTAAGGACGCGATAGTCCTTAGCATTATCAATCCAAAAAGGAAAAAAATTAAATTTCTAACATCAAATTCCTAGTAACAAAATAAACATCCACACTAACACACAAAAGCATAAAGAGATATCTCAACCATTAGAACTTACTGTAATTTTTTGGTGAATTTGGATGAGAAAGTTGAATTTTCTAGTTTGAAATCAAAAGAGAAGCTTCTGCAATTTTGGACGATCATAGCATCTGCAAGTTAGTTACGTAAGTTTGAGCTGCTGGTGCTGATCGTTAATAAGGAGCGTAGGTATAAGCCAAATCCTTATAACAGAAGGGTATTTTCGTTCGGGCGGGTAAAAGTTAATTAAAGCATAGACTAAAGACATTTAAAGCAATGGCTTAAAAGTAAAGACATGTGTTGTTAATGGCTATCTGTGCACATCGCCCTTAAAATAATATATGGTAATTATTTTTTTCTTGTATATTAATACTATATACATATATTATACATAATTAGAGAATATAATTTTTTTCGGTCAAGCGGCCAAATGTTTAAAAGCCCTAATATTTTTGGTTTTGTGAACCATGCATTCGCTTTAGAAGAAGTAACCCAAATAGCGCCAATCCAATCAGTTAAACTAAAAATAGCCCGTGAAAGTATAATATATGCATAATTTATGTATTATATGTGTACAATTACGTATAGTTAATGTATAATCAATATATATGACTAGAAAAAGTAAATAATGAATATGACGGCTATTTGGGTAAAGATCCTGCTTTATTATTAAACGGGTTGGGCCACAAAATATTTTACGAAGAATACGACTTTCAGGTCTGGGTCCAGTAAAATTGTAGTTGGGCCATATAATTTACAAGAGGCCCAAATACCTATCCATTGGCCGCTTGGGCTGACTGAAGAAAAGCTTTAAACAGATACCTTCCCAGCATGACATGCAACAAAAACAAGACATACCTTTCCTGCGAGACTAACTTTGATCTTACACTGTAGAAAGAAAAGGTTTGTCAATTTGGTTAAAGCTTGCCTTTTCATTTTTTGCTTGTCTCTCTCATTTTGGCCCCATGGGGTATGGCTTGGGAAAAGATTGATAGGAAAATAAGATGAAGAAGTCCATTGCTTTTGCAAGAAGATATTCCAAACATAGTTGCAAAGATTCCGCACATTATATTGGTCATATATATAGTCCTGTTTTCTGTTCATGAACCAAATATTAAAGCTGGCTTTACAAGAGTTTCTTATAGGAAAAAATAAAAAGCAGCTTCTGATAATTAAAAAGTCTTCATAGAATTTGAGGTAGTGACAATATTGGAAACAGCAAATGAAACATCTGGTTTAAGTAAAAAAAAAAAGGGTAGCAGTACCTTTCTCAAAAATAGAAACAAAATGAGGGCATATTACTCCTGTTTGGTTCTTGATTTTCAATATTTTTCAATCAATTGTTTCTAATCTGTAGCTGGTACAATTGACATCAACGCCGACTTTGCTTTGGACGCAACAACTAGTCCAGAGTTTAGAGTCATTCGACATTATCGGGCTACTGTGTCTTGGAAGGGGATAAGTCAAGAGTATTACTGCTGGATCATTGAAGATTCCACCACATTGAGCTTGAATATCCTTAAAGAAAGTAAGCTATACAAGGTTTTGATCCAGGCTATTGAATATAAGGGGGAAGTCAGAAAGCTTTAATAGCCATATTATTGTTAGGAAAGCACCAGAACAGGTTTCAGCTATATAGATGAGAAGAGACTATTTTGATTTGGGAGATGGAGAAATTGCAGCAGCAATTGCAGCTTCTGCATTTGCTATACATTCCCTTGAAGAAAATACAGGCTCTCAATATCAGATAAAAACAAGAGGACCCGTTCGGCCTGCAGAAGAAGGTAAATCTCAACACATTATACATAACTTCCCCTGGATTTAAGTTACAACTAACATTGTAAAGATTTTTTTGCATTATCAATGTAATTTAACCTATTATAGCAGGTAAGTTTGCTTACCAATTAACGCATATCATTGAGATTTACTTGTAGTTATCTTATACGTAACCTAATAGTCTAAGAGATAGTTAATCTCGTTTTTCATTATCAAGAAATCACATGGATAAATTGCTTAATATGTTTTGATTTAAAGCTCCGACGAGAAGCCTATCGGCGCCAAATGGTAAAACGTCACCAGCAATAAAGACCATATCTCCTGCTGCTAACGGTAAAATTCAAAATGAAATTTCAAGAGGAAGCAGAAAGGCTGAAAACAATGCTGATGCTTGGGAGAAAGCTCAGACTGCGAAAATAAGGAAGCGGTACACTTTTGTTGCATGTTTTTTCTTAAATGTTATTGAGGTTGACGATTGTAAATTCAAATATAACACACATTTTTAATCTTTTGTTGCAACATATATTGTAATTTAGTGATATTTTAATGCAAAGAATATTCACTAATTTCAGGCATGATGAACTGCTTTCTGCACTTCTTGCTTGGGAGAATGAAAAGAAGATGATAGCAAAGCAACAAATGGAAAGAAGAAAGGTCATTATTCTCCAAGTTTATGAGATGTTATAGTGCAAAATGGTTTTAAAGCTTAAAATGACTGTTGTTGGAAAATTGCAGAATCAATTGGAGCTTGCTATGAAAAGGAATTTGCAGCATTACAAAAATAAACTAGCAAGGATTGATCATATTGCTAAAGCAGCAAGAAAACAAGCTGAAGAGAAAAGAAGAAATGAAGAATCTATTGTGAAAGAGAAATCAAATAAGATTAGATCAACAGGAAACGTCTCTGTTAAATGTTTCTGCTTCTAAGTGTAAAAAAGTATGAGGTCTGGATATGAAAATTGAAATCCACTGAAATTCTATTTCCACAAAATTGTACTGGCTTCAATATTAAAATCCATCTTAATAAATTGGAAGGGAACCTTGGAGCAACGGTCAAGTTGTCTCCACGTAATATATACGTCACCGGTCACGGGTTCGAGCATCAGGATATATAGGCTGCGTGAATGCGGGATGCTTTGTGCACCGAACTGCCTTTTCTTAATCTTAAAAAGTTGTTGTTCCAGTATGCAATGATTGGTAAATAACAAATGAAATGCATTAATTCTGTTGTACTGCATTTCATTACAAGAAGTGGATGTAATCTAAAGAAAAACCAAGGTTCATGCCAATTCAAGTGTTTAAGTGACAACTGTTAAAGCTAGTTAATGATTGTTAAAGCTAGCTAAGTTGGTGTGAATGAGAAATGGAGGGAAGAAGACAATAGAAGGAAAATGAAGTTTCAAAGCAAAGTTCCTTTGAAAAGGAGCTTTGTACCACATTGGTGGTAGAAAGGGAAAGTTATGTGCTTATATTAGAAAGCACTTCTTCTAGCTCTTAAAGGGTTAAGAAGAGGGACTCCCCTCGCGCCGTCGTCGTCGCTCGGCTCGGCTTCGGATTCGGTCAAATGATTTGATTGATAATCTTTTTGGACCAAATTTATTTAAAATTCAATCTTCATTTTTTGAAATTATTTTTAATTCCCGCGGGAAAAATATTAATTTGTTAACTGTAAACTTCCCAACGTTCTTATTTTTCAGAAAAAGGCATGGCCTTTCCCGAACAGGCACCAAGCCTTTCCGAACAGTCACAATTCGAGGCTATATAAACTGAGGCAATGCCTCATTTTCGAGTACTGGAAAAAAAAAATATATATATATATATTCGTGCATTAAAAAATTCTGCATTCTTTTCTGCAAACTGAAACATATCGAGTCATAATGTGATTTCGTTCCCGAATTTGAGTTCGTCGAAGTCGTAGGCGTTTGAGGTACCGCCACTCCTACGACAGGTATATCCGTTATATCCTGGGAGGAAATAATCCACAACCTCGGGTACAGTGAGGGGGTTAAATTCCTTAAGGACACACAGTGAATTCTGTGGTCTCGGATTTCTTCATTTCTGTGAATTTTTTTTTTTTTTTTTTTTTTTTTTTTTTTTTAACGTTACATACGTTCTGTTTTTTTTTTTTTTGTGTCTCTTCTTCTTACTGGTTTCCAGTTTCTCGTTGCTTTGAACACGGACAATCGATAACAACAACTGCTTCTATTGTGCTGCGGTTTGACATGGTTTACGCGTGACTGGTTCCAGCACGAGTAAATATTCCGTAGGCTAAACCCTTTCTTAGTTGAGTCGAGGATCTATTGGAAACATCCTCTCTATCTTTATAGGTAGGGGGTAAGGTCTGCGTACACTCTACTCTCCCGAGACCCTATTTATGGGATTGTTGTTGTTGTTGTAAACCGTTTCTTACACTTGGATTCGTATTTTGTTCATGCACAACCAACAGAGCGTTGCCGACATGTTGCAACCTCTCCAGCAGCATGTTGTCTCCTCTTTTCTATTGATATTCGTAAACTTCAAATGAGGAACTACACTCACTGTTGCTCAAAAATAAAACTGCCATTTTCATTTGATAATCTATGTATGCTAATGAGCAAGCAGAATTCAAAGGTGGCCCTTTTCTTGCCTGATGATGGACCAATACAGTAACATGTGACAGACCGGCTGATTCAAAGAAAATGCCATCCTGTCATTATAACTAACACAGGGATAGTTAGAACCATGAATTTTGCTTCTCAGAAACCAAAAGAGCCGGCCTAGCTAGAGACTAGGACTTCTATCTCAATCAGTAGGCGGACCCTAGTGCCAGAAGTCTCCTGCCTAGGCTCGCTCGGAGTCGGGGGAAGGAGAGGAAGAGCCTGGTTCCTAACCTGTACAAACCGTTTCTTCGTTGCTCCAACGTGCATCTTTTTCAATCTCAATCATTAAGAGAAATAATCCATTTACAAAAAGTTTGAATGGTTCAACAGATTGTGAACTGTCTCTATTTGGTTATTTGGACATTCCATTTCCGTATCTAAGTCTGGACTTGCAGTTTTCAGATTTTTGTATCAATTAATAAGGATCACATGGAAACAAGAAATACAACGAAATTATTTCTGATACGGGTTTAGGTAAATCCATTTCTGGAATTGATTATTGGTGCCCACCTGACTCCTTTCATGAGACCATATATAAACACTTAAAATCGAGTGCAATATACGTTGAAATGTTTGATGTTGTAGCAAAGAACATTCAAATATGTCTATCAAGAATCAACCGTGACCTGATATATGTCTTCAGAACCAGAGGCATAATTTGCAAGAGTAACTCAAACGGGTTAAATCCACAGTCATACACATCAAATCCTGGCTCCGCCTCTCTGCGTGGGACCTTGCACAGTATCACATAAATGATATCTGTTCATTTCTCGCCCCAATCTTCCACGTGATGACAAGGTGTTGCGGAAGTACTTGACATGTTTGAGTCAGAACAAAGCAGTACTAACTTAGAGAAAACCTGTTGTCCCTTTGCCTAAGCTAGCAAAGTGTTTTGACACAGGACTTCAGCATCTTTGTCTCTTGAGATGATAAATGCTACTAAGAAAATAGCCCTTTGATTCTTCATCTGTTAATTGCATTCAAAATATATGTAAACTAAAATCGGTAAAGAGTCCTGCACTACACTGATGTTTTAACTTCCATGTTATCCACAAATTTTATTTTGAGACTTAATCTGTCGTGTGGTGGTTGGGGTTTTATGAGGACCTCGACCCTAGGTGTGTCAATGGTTTGGTTCTGCCGATTATTTTATAAAATTTGTACTATATTTTTTGATTATTCTATTATGTATAATTAAAATTAGATTTTTCGAATTGGTACGGTTCAGTCACTAGTAAAAGCAAAATGCAATAACATATGAACATGACTTTTGTAGGACTTTAGCAAACATGAAAAATGACTAGAGTATAGATCCAGTGTAAAGATATTAATCAAAATGGGACTAAAGAAAAAGCTTGTAGAAGAATAAATATACGAAAAGAAACATATTTAATATATTGTAATTTGCAACTCATAATCACTAGAATATCCTATGTCTTGCTAGTGAATATGCTGAAAATAATTTAGTCTCAATACGAGTAACATAATAGTTTTAAGAATTAGGATTTTAAGTATAATTACTTGTTGGCTGGTAATTTTCATAATTCCAAGGTCCAAGGAAAAATTTAATGATTTATTTTTTAAAACTTATAATATATTAATGTACGGTATGATTTGTTATGTTCTCGGTTTATTTTTATAAAATTAAAAACCTACCCTAATTATTGGTATAATTATAAATTTATATAAAAACCTATAATTTTATTTTAAAAAGAAACCTAAAAATTAATTCGATGATTTAATCGATATTTAAATATTTATTGACACTACTACCCTACCCTGTATATTACTATTAGATTTACAAAAGGTAATAAGAAATGAAAGAGGGTATTGATTATGAGAATTCTTGGTTCTCTTAAAGCAGCATAATTTCTGTTTCGTGGTAGCTTATAGTGGTAGTACTCAATATGCAACGACTAAGCTGGAGCAAAGTACTAGTTATAAGAAAATTAATTACTAATTACTTTTTAACTAATAAATCTTAGAATACATTTACATTGATGTTGAGATCTCCAAGGATTCTAATTTTAATTTAAGGGTGCTTAGAACTATATAATGTTTTTAGGAAATCAGGGATGAGAGTGACAAGAGATAAACTATGAAGGACCAGTGAGGTGGGACACAAATTAATATTGCTGAATCACAAGTTATATTATATAGAGAAACCAAAGTCCAGATATAGATCGCGACAAATTGAATCGAATTGAATGCTTTTGACCCCATCTAAGTGGAAAATTTCTTTGTTGGAAGGTGAGAAGAGAATAGTTCCATATTGGAGATCTTTAGTTGGAAAAACAGTCTTAAACTCCCACAAGAGTCTATGAAGGAAAAGAAGAAATATAGACACAATAAGAAATATACAAATTACTATTTCTCCACTCTTAAAAAAATTGCCTTAGTTTAACTTGGCATATACGGAGGAAAAGCCTAAATATTCCAATTAGGAGATGTGAACGGTTAGCTTTGACAAGTACAAGGAGAAATAAAGGACCGACCTAAGAAGTATTTTGACGAAGTGATCAGGCAAGATATGATTCATCTTCAGATTTTCAAAAACATGGCCCTAGATAGAAAGGTGTGGAGGTTGAGCATTAGAGTTGTACGTTAGGGATAGTTGAGCATTTTTTCTCGTTGTTCTAACTAGTCTGATAGTGTTTTATATAGGACTACTAGTGATTTTTGTTCCATCACACTTTTTTGTTTTACTTTTATTTTTAATTTTTATTATTACCATAATTATTATCCTTTCACTTATTTTATTGTTTCTTACGGTGTTGGTATTATTCGTATAGTTTCTGTTATTGTTACAGATCTTTTGTCTTTGAGCCGGGGGTCTTCCGGAAATAGTCTTTCTACCTTCTGTTTGATTTTGCATCTGTTACTGCTATTATTTTCTAGAATTATTATTTGTTTAGTTTTAGGAGGAGTCTGCTAGAAGATTCAGAATTTTAATTATAATAAGAGTTTAGTAATTTAGTTGTAAGAGGAGTCTACTTCTTTATCTATTTGGCTATTTAAAACCCTATGAATAATAAAATTTTGAGAAACAATTTTTCAATTATATTGTCAATCTTCTTGTTGTTTGCATATTTTTCTAAAATCCATAATAGTGGTATTAGAGCCTCTATTGATCTTGACGGATATCTGAATTCGCTGAAAAATAACCAATTTCAACCACTTTTAAACCATACGTATTTTTACCCATACCAATTTTTAACCATATTTTTAACAATGGCAAGTAGCAGTCTCTCTTTGAATACCCTATAAACTTTCACTGGTGAAAACTATCAGATTTGGTTAGTGAAGATGAAATCTTATCTTGAAACTTATGATCTTTGGGAAGTTGTAATGAAGACAGACTTATACAACTACTTCCTGCAAATCCTACCCTTGCCCAAATCAAAGCTCATTCAGATGAGAAAACCAAAAAATACAAAGCCAAAACTATAATTCAAAATTCAATTGCAGATTCAATCTTCCCTAAAATTATTGCATGAGAGACACCAAAAGAAGCTTCTGAAACACTCAAACGGGAGTATCAAGGAAGTGAACGAGACCAAAAAAATCAGATTTTAAATTTGAAAAGAGATTTTTAATCCCTTAGAATGCAAGATGATGAGACCATCGCTAAGTATTCTGACCGAATTTCTTTAATTGTCAATAAAATCAGTTTGCTTGGCGAGGATTTCAAAGATGACAGGATAGTTGAAAAAAATTCTTGTGACAATTCACGAGAGATTTGAATCCAAAATTTTCTCTGTGGAAGAGTCTAAAGATCTCTTTACCATTTCTATTGCAGAATTAATAAGTGTTCTTCAAGCACAAGAGCAAAGAAGGGCCTTTAGACAAGACAAAGTTACAGACAATATTTATTATGCGAAACACCAAAAAGAAAAATTCGATTATCCTTATTTGTAAATATTGCAAAAAGAAAACACACTTAGAAAAATTTTCTTGGTGGAGGCCTGATGCATTATGTGAAAATTGCAAACAAAAAAGGTTATGTTACAAAAGTGTGCAAGTTCAAAGATGCCCATGTACAAGCACATGCACTAATAGCAGAAGAATGGATTGAGGATGACCTTCTTTAGACTGCAACAACAAAAGCAAGGAGGAGTGTTGGATTTTACATATGTTAGTGCTACTGTTTTCTAGAGTAATTAGTTGTTTAGTTTTAGGAGGAGTTTACTAGAAGATTCAGAATTTTAATTATAGTAAGAGTTCAGTAATTTAGTTGTAAGAGGAGTCTACTACTTTATTTATTTGGCTATTTAAACTCTTATAGTTAATAAAATTTGAAAGATTGTTATTCAATCCTATTTTCTATCTTCTTGTTGATTGCATATTTTTCTAAAATTCATAACACTTCCCGGGGTAGGGACATGGCCTGCATATACTTTATCCTCCAAAAATTCCACTAGTGGGATTATCTTAGCACAAACTTTAATAAAGAAGGAAAAACTTTTAAGATATGTGGTGTTAAATAAACTATAGCATTTGTATGCGTCTAAAACTTTTGAAATTGATGAATACCCCTATGTTCCAAGTGACTAGCGAGTGATATCACCGCTCTTTTTGGGCAACGAATGGAAGTGGGAAAGAATTTACACCAGAATGAAGTCCAATAGAGTGTATGAAATCTATCATAATATTTGTAGCTATAAATGCTTCTCATAAAGGAAATATTGAAAGATATCAATTTTTTTGGACAAAATAATAAGGAATAGTGTCAACCTTTTTGAAATAGACTGATTGACAGATATGAACAGTAGAGAGGAGGAAGCCAAAACTTATCCATTCGGAAATCCAGGTTTTACTTGCTACTTGCTACACTATACATGGTGTGTATACTGTATATAGTCAGCTGAATATGACAACTCCTAAAGGGGACCAAAATGACATTAAGTACATTTAGTATAAAAGAGAGAGTAAGCCAATGTATTCATTATTAGGAGTGGCAGTCTGGCACTGAGAAGAGTTAGACTCTGTCAAAAGGCATTACAATGAGTCATAATTGGAATCATAGGCAACAAAGACAAGAACAAACAGTAGAATTTCCAGAAGAGGAAAACAGATACCCACACGTGCATAACCAGCAACCTCAGAATCATCTTGTCCCCATGTATGTTCTCTTATACTACTTGTAGTCCATGCTGTTACGGACTCTCCAAAATATTATCGCACTCATGTTAGATTTTTTAAAAATGCACTATTTTTGAAGGATACGACACGCACTCGTCAATATCTTTGGAGAGTACAAGCACATAGCTAGCCGTAATATTATTCTTGAAACTTAATTTGTTGCTTTCTACTTATGTGATTATTCTCTTTGCTCAAATAATCAAAGTTTCATGCTCAGTAAATAAGGAAAACCAGAAGTTTTCTTTTTGTGCGAAATCATAAACCTGTTAATGATTTCGTAGGCGTGTACTAAGCTCCCGGTATATGCGGAGTCAGGGGAAGGGCCTGACCAAAATGGTCTATCGTATGCAACATATATTGCATGCATGGCAACAACTTTATAAGTTATGCTAGGCTCTTCATCAATAACTCCATATTCATTTAATATTTCAGGTCAAATTGTGAAGTTGCAGAGCTAACATGGGAAAATGGGCAACTAGCTATGCACAGACTTGGAAACAATCTCCCCACTGAGCAAACAAAACACACGTGGGAAAGGGCCAATGACACATTAGAGTCTGTTGTGCATCAAGCCACTAATTGCCAAAAGCAAAATCTTGATCTAAAGGGAAGTGACAAAAATAAGGCAAACATCAATACTGAGAATATTGTGAAGCAAGAAACGATAGGTGGAGTGGCGAAAAAGAGGATGAGATCAGATTCTGACCCCCAATTATATGGGACTAGTGGAAGATTAGTAGGAGAATTTCATAAGAATATTTTTCATCAGAATGCTGAACCTAGTGCTTCTGCAAGTGTTAGGGATACTATTATGACATGGCCTAATTATCATTCCCTTGACGAGTCTTCTCGCAGCTTTAAGTCCAAAGCCACTTTTAATGAGGATTCTGCCTGTCATATTGCTGGCTTGGTAATTTTCTATATGCAAATATACTAGTACTGCTTGCTAGGATTAATTATAATCTCCTTCTCTTTTTTTGGATTTAACTTTTAAAATTAAATCTCTCTATAATAATCTCATTTATTCCGATATTCTTTTTACTGCTATAAGAAAGATTTGACTTTTATACTCTTTATGTAGATTTAACTTATTAGTAAGTTAGTTATTATCATTATTATTATGTTGTCGATTAAAATTTATCATAAAGATTTACCTATGTTTACCTTCTACTGTGATTAAAGCATACCTACAACCCCTTTAATTTATACGTGACAACATTACATGCTTCTATGAAATATAATTCGTTCTTCTGTATATACATGTAAGTAAACATATACTCCATTCGCATGATTCCAAAAGAATGACATAAAACATTCTTTAGATATGGTTAAGTGTAAACAATTGTGATCAGTCAAATAACTCTTCACATGGTTCATAAATATATATTTCAAATTTATATCCGTCTCAACACAAAAATTGTTTAGATCCTTCCAATATGCACCCCTATTTCTTTGTACGTAATCCGTGAAACTAAAAAATATATATTTGTAGCCAGCATCATGATATAATGATATAGACCCTGTAGCCCGGTCCTGAACCCCGCTCATAGCAAGAACTTAGTGTATCGGATTACTCTTTTTTTCTTGTACTATAGTACTTTTGAATATTTTGTAGTGGTATATCTAGCTACCTCGAGAATATATATATATCATCAAACTCTCAGTTTATATTGTTTCATGACTTGTGACAGGAAAATAAGGAGGAAGAGCGTGAAACAAAAGGCTCCAACACGTTAAGACGCAGCCGAACAGCTGCTGTTCATAATCAGTCAGAGAGGGTATGTTGGATTTAATACACCTTAATTATAGGGATGAATACCTTAATATAATATCAGAAAATTAGGTAATGAAACAGTACTATCTCCTGTCCCATATAAACTCAATTTATTAAAAACTATTTGACATTTGAGGACAAAATAAAAAAGATACTACTTTTTTCGGGTGCACCAATTAGTTATTCCCTCCGTTACATATATGAGATAGTTTGACTCGACGCGAAATTTTAAACTTTTTTTTTGAAACTTGTGGTCTTAAAAGTTTAAGGGATAAAAAGTTTATGGGGTCATGACATTTGTGTGACTATAAAAGCTTCTTATTAAGGGTAAATGGGTAAAATGAAAGAGTTTAAAATTAAATTATTTCTAAATCCAAAAATGTGTCATTTATTTTTGGAATAGACTAAAAAAAAGTACATTATTTAATATGAAACGGAGAAAGTAAATGTTAACTAGGTCAGATGTTTAAGATAGAAATAGAGCAACTTTTAGAAAAACTAATAATACTCTTACACTCGGGGTTATTATTATCTTTCTTAGGTTGTATACAAAAATCTTAAAAGATGGATATGGACCAAATATAGTTAATTATGCGGAGGTGTTATAATATTATGTACTAATTCACATTTTTCTTTGGGTTTAGAGACGCCGAGATAGAATCAACGAAAAGATGAAAGCTCTGCAGAAGTTGGTGCCAAATGCGAGTAAGGTGAGTTAGCTACCCCCACACACATATATATATATATATATATATATATCAATTAAGCTAATAACTTGAGGGTTGTATATTGTGGATTATACAGACAGATAAAGCATCAATGTTGGACGAAGTCATAAAATACTTAAAGCAACTTCAAGCACAAATTCAGTTAATAAGCAATGCTAGAAACATGGAGTCTCAAATGATGATGCAATTACCTCTAGGAATGCAATTACCACATATTCAGATGCCTTTACTGGCAAGAACGGGTATGGGTGTCAATCTTGGCATGACACCAGGAATGCTTAACAATATGACTGCTAATTTAGCTCGAGCTGCAGCAGCTCCTCATCAGTCTCTTACTGCGCCCTTCATTTATCCAACCTCAATTGCTACTTCCTGTCCTCCCTTCATGTCACCGGCCTTCGCCATGGCCCCGACCATACCTACTCCGCCACAAGCTAATGCCGATGCGAATGCAAGCAGAGCTGCAGTCGCCCCCAGTCTCACCAATTCATTCCCTTTTAACGACCCCCGCATTGCATTTGTAGCGCAAGTAAGTAATCCTATGTTCTTAACTAATTTCACTTATATATTAGTAAAAAAGTTACCGGATCAATGCATCTTAATCTGTTGTAGCAAGTAATTTGTCTTAGCTTTCGGATTACTAATATGATTGAGATTACTTGTAGGTTGTAGTTTATCTTTCAGATGACCTGATATGTATATACCTTTTTTGCATCTAATCAACAATATGTTATTTAAATTAACCTTTTCTTTACAGCTAGTGTTTGATCAAGGTTATATTTCACCTCAAAACTTTTAAATTTTCCACATTTTGATTAGAAGGTAAAAATATATATTATATATACAGGTACTTACTGGAAAAAAAAGAAAAGTTGGTTTTGTTATCTTTATGTTATTTCCTTAAAAGATTGAAAACAAAAGATAAACTTTCACTTTGGCCTATCCCTCCGTCTCAGATCTACTGTAGAAAGCTAACATTGAACCTACATATATATATATATATATATATATATATATGTATATATATATACACACATATATATATATATATATGTATATTATTTTTGTGTTTTGGTAATTTTGAGTTTCTTTATTTTGTGATTTCCTACAGTCAATGAACTCAATGAATTGAACATGGAGTTCAATAACCAGTTGACAGCCCAGTATGCGCAGCAGGCCAATAATCAGTCTATGCAGACAAGAAACAAGAACTTGAACCAGGGAAATCTCAACCAAAGGCAAACGGAATGATCATAATATATAGAATATACCCCATTTTTCTTACTTAGTTTCGTGCATTTGATGCATTTTTGTGCACGAGTCTTGCAAACTTTAAGATATTATCCAAGGTTTACTTTGCAACATCCTAGCACTGAACTTCTTTTTACTCCTTTTCTTGTAAAATAAGTTTTCTGGAACAATATTTTAAACAAATTATTTCTATATTATTATTTAATTGATTTAATTAATTCACAAATAAGATTAAGATGGATGTCATTAGAAGTGTACATGGACCGGGGCGAAATTATAAAATAAACATATTTATAAGTTGTCATTTAAAAATATCGTAATTTCAAAAGTAATCGAAATTATGCCACTTTTGATATAAAAATAAATTTGAACAAAAAACACTATTCAAAATTTGAAAAATACTCCAGTATAATATACTTAAATTCCAGTACACTAGTCCAGCATAATACGATAGAAGTTTATACACATGTGCTCCAATTTCCAATATATTATGCTGGAACTTTCCGCGTGTTGGTGTTCCAGCATAATATGCTGAAAGTTCATACATAGGTGCACCGATCTCCAGTATATTACGCTGGAACTTTCCGTGTTGCGGTAAAATAATATTATTTTCAATGACTTTGCAAGTGCTG
This sequence comes from Nicotiana benthamiana, assembly GCA_034376525.1. NCBI lineage: Eukaryota > Viridiplantae > Streptophyta > Magnoliopsida > Solanales > Solanaceae > Nicotiana > Nicotiana benthamiana. Next base: position 63,916,375 of record CM067331.1, on the reverse strand, counting down.
GCTATTTTAAATGATCAATTAGAATATTGACTAGCATGTGTTGATTCGATTTTTATCAAAATTAAATCAAACCAATTATATTGCTTGGATTGGTTTTGATTTTGTCGGTTTTTTAAGATTTCTCAGTTTTCTTAGATAAATATTTAAACCATACCCTAAAATTAGATTCACAACTCTGATTTTTGGTCACCACTGGCGAAGTGGTCATCTTCCTGCGAGATACAATATAAAAGGAAAAGAGAAAACAAAAACAAGGACCAATGGATGATCTTGAAAAGATTTCGTGTGGGTTCTACATGAAGCAATCTCTTGATAACACGACCTTGGTATTATGAAAAGGGCAGGGTATCCATGGAATTTTGAAAGACTACTAAATTGGCCTAATCGAATCACACCGAATCAATTATTAAATTTTTTTAATAAAATATTAAGTTTTTATATAAATCTATAATCATATCGATAATTAGGATATGTTCAGGTGCAGAAGGGGATTCGCTCGAATCTCATTTGCTAAAAAATTATACTTTATATATAAGCAAAATTTATTTTTTATATTTATATATTATATTTTGAATTCCCTTAATACAACCCAAAAGCATAGCCTAGTAGTCAACAAGATTCAAAACTTTTTTAAGGTCATTGGTTCAATTCTAACTAGTTACAATCTTATTTAACTCTTTTTTTAACCCCATTAACAGAAATCCTGCCTCCGCCATTGGTTTTTAATTTGATAAAAATAAATTGAAAAGATATTGAACCGTCTTGAATAAAATTTATATAGAGAAAAGATAGTACGTTATATATTAAGTTTAATAATAACAAAAACTTATTTTTTTTCTTTGCCCTCGGGGTTATGGAAATATTTACAAGCGAACAACTAATTAAAGCCCAAAGTCTAACTCTCAAACATGGTATGCTATTCCTATTTAAATTAGTTCTAGCTATCATCTTGAGTAGTAAGTCACAAGTGTTCCAGCGTTCTTAAGTAGTAAACTATAAGGTATTGAATATGTTTCCTCTTGTATGATTTAAATTTTTCTTTGTAACTTTAATCTTTAATAGATTCTATTCTTGAGTCCAATCTTGATTAATATATTTCTACTCGTTGATTTGTATTTTTTTTTTGTTTTTGCTCAATTTCTCTTATGTAGAATAGTGGGATAATCTCTATTCTGGCTATCTTCCATTCCCTTGATTCATCGTCTTTTAAATTGTAAAAATGCTTAGAGAGTTTTATCAAAGTTCTAAGTAACTACGTATTTTATCGTATTCTAACTTCTATTAGCGACTCTTATGTGACATTTAGAAAAAATACCAGAAACCAATCGAACTGTACCGATACGGAAAAAAAATAAGCGAGATGATTGAACGATTTTGAAAAATTTAATTTTAATTATACAAAATAAAATAATCGAAAAATTAATAAAATACATAATTTTGAATAATAAACGGTTGGATCGAGCCATTGACACCCCTACAATCAAATGTAAAATATTTCGTAATTATGCAAGATACGAAAAAAAAATGGCATCCGAAAGATGTGGTGTATACCTTTGTATTATAAATGAGGAAAATTCTAGAAATGACAGATCGATGGTGAAAGAGTTGAATATTGCAAACAAATTAAAGTTTACTACCCCCAATGCATTAAAGAAGAAGCAGGATTTAAGGCGTTTGATGAGGTTACATTGGACCATTTGCATCTTTGTCATAGGCTGGACCTAACAGAAATGGTTGGAGTCATTTGTATACTTGAAAAGGAAGGACAATGTTTTCCTTGACATTCTATATGTCCCATATTACTAAGTGGAGGGAAAATCTCTTTCACAAATTTTAGACTTTTCCAAGATGTATGATATCACTGGTACACGCTTTACTAGACAGTCCAAGTTGCCGAGCTATATTCACACGGATTAAGTAAGGGTTCCGAGGGCTTACAAAGATCTTCGGTCACTCTGTTATTAAGATTTTGAGTTAGGTATCTACAATTTTTCCACATAGTATCAAATCTTTGACAAGTACGTTTTGGCACTCGTAAGCTAGCATTAAAGTTCACATAATGAACACTCAATTGGGTTAATACGAGCTGTAGGGTGTTGAATTATATTGTTGTGTTAGATTCAGAGATTGAAGGAAAATGAAAGACATACTGTTAGGGTTCTAAGATACTAAAAGAGAGAGAGAGAAAAAGTCTGATTTCTATATTCAATCAATTACTAAATGAATATGTTTTTTTTTGTTTTGGTGTATAGCCCGTTTGGTCAAGCTGCAAAAATCAGCTTATTTTGAAAAATATTTTTTTTCAAAAGTATTTTTTGTGAGAAGCAGTTTGTGTTTGGCGGAGTAGTTTGAAAAGCATTTCTAAGCAGCAATTAGTGTTTGACCAAGCTTTAACAAACTGCTTCTAAGTGTATTTTTCTCAAAAGTGGTTCTCAAAAAAGTGATTTTGGAGAGAAGCTACTTTTTTCTAATTCTCTAATATTGTTTCTGCTTCTCCTCAAAAGCACTTTTTTTCCTTCCAAAAGCTTGGCCAAACACAATTTTTGGTCAAAAATAAGCTTGGCGAAATAGGCTAGTAGTATGAGAAGTTGTCCTATGTGTAGGACCCGAAAGCCCATATACAATAAATACAAAATTGACGCCCAAATACTAAAAATACTAAATACAGCTTGGACAACACATATTAGCTAATACCAAAATCTAAGCTATTTTCTAAAGTATGAGTCCCAACACCCCTCCTCAAGTTGGAGGATGGGACAATACCCAACTTGCCAAGATGAATTCAAGGCGGAAATTTGGTGAAGATGTCATCCACTTGAGATGCACTTGAGGCATGGCGCAAAGTGATTAACCCATCAGTGAGCTTGCTCCGGACAAAATGACAATCCAACTCAATATGCTTGGTCCGTTCATGGAAGATACCATGTAACTTCAGCAACTGCTTTGCTCAATGAATGATATTCATCCTCAGCTAAAGAAAAAGATACCACAGGTTGTTTCTTAGATTTCTAGTACACCAAACTACCCCCAACAAAATGCAAAACATGTAACTGATCTTCTACTATCAGGTCAAGAGCCCCAATCACTGTCACAAAAAAAACTGAAGAGAAAGATCAGAGGAATTGTTGAAGAAAACATCATAATCTGAAGTACCATTAAGGTATCTTAATAGGTGAAAGGCAGCCTTCATATGAAGAGCACGGGGGTGCTGCATAAACTGGCTTACATGTTGAACAGCAAAAGATAAATCAGGACTAGTATGTGTTAAAAAAATTCAGCTTTCCAACAAGGCTTCTATAAACCTCAGGATTAGGCAAAGGATCTCCTACTTTGGCTTTAAGTTTCTCATGCAACTCAAGGGGAGAAATAATAGAGAGTAGGTATCACAATGAAACTCCTTTAAAAGATCATGAATAAGCTTCCTTTGATGCAATAGAACCCAGAAGAAGAATATAACACATTAACAAGACCCAAATCTTTAATTTTAAACTGATCATGAAGAAAGGATTTTAAGGCAGAAACTCCTTCCAAATCAGTCCCAGTAAGTACAATATCATCTATAGTACACAGCCAAGATGACAATAGAATCCCCAAAACCTTTTGTAAACAAAGAATAATTATTGAGAGTATGAGAATACCCTCTTTACTGTAAGGCTTGTGACAACTTAGGATACCACTGTCTAGAGGCATGTCTCAGCCTATATAGAGATTTTTTCAGCTTACAGACAAGTGGGGAAGAGAAGGATATAGAAGGAACAAATAAACCAGGAGGTAGTTTCATGTAAACTTTCTCATCCAATTCACCATGAAAGAAAGCATTATTAACATTAAGTTGGAAAAGGGGCCAATTTTTCTTAACTGCTACAACAACAAGAGTTTTAATGGTGGACATCTTTACAAGAGGGGAAAAAGTCTCATGAAAATCAATTCCCTCAACTTGGGTATCACCCCTAACTACTAACATTGTATCTTTCAATTGAACCATCAGCTATGTATTTAACCTTATAAACCCAGTTGCATCCAATTAGTTTCATACCAAATTGTAACTCAACTATATCCCAGGTTTTATTAGTCTACAAAGCTTCAAATTCCTGTCTTATAGCAGCCTGCCATTCAGGAAAACTACTGCCTGAGAATAGGTAGAAGGTTCAAAAACTTGATACTTAACTAGACTAGAAGAGGACTCCGAAGTGGAGCTAATAGACTGACATACTTAGATTTTAAGATATTCAGGTTGCTTGTGAACTCTATAGGACCTCCTGAGAGCAGGAGGAGAAGAAAAGTTGGAAGAGAAAAGATCAAGAGGGGGAGAAATGGATGCAGAAGGCTGTGAGAGTAGAGGAAGAGATTCAGATAAAGGAGCAGGAGGAGAAGAGTTAGGACTAGTAGGAGTAGGAGTGGAAGAAGTGGAAGTAGGGGAAATAGGAGCAGAAGGACTAGTAGTAGGAAAGAAATCATCAAAGCATACTGAAAAAGGAAAGAGACATAAGCTGGAGGAACTTGTGGGTGATTTAAGAAATGAAAAATAAATAGGTAGCAGTGAGAATACAATCTCCCAAGAATTTAAGGTGACTGAGATTGAAATAGTAGTGCCCTGGCAGTTTCAAGTAAATGTCTATGTTTCCTTTCCACCATGTCATTCTATTAAGCGTTACGAGGGAAAGAAATCTGATGTACAATACCTTTTTCAGCGAAAAATTGACATCCAACATTGTCACTTCTAATAGTTTGGACTTTAGTGTGGAATTGAGTTTTAGCCATAGCAATAAAAGTTATTAGAATGTCAAAAGCATTGCTCTTGGCTCCTAAAATGTGAGTGTATGGTCATCAACAATAGCTAAAAATATTTGGAACCAGAATATGTAGTGGGTGATAAGGTCCCCATGTGTTAATGTAAAGTAATTCGAATAGCGTGGTTAGCTGTATAGAACTATGAGGGAAAGTTAATCCGATTTGTTTAGCCAATGGATAAATAGGGCAAATGAAAGATTGCTTAGATGGCAATTTGGTTCCAAAATCAGACACCCCAACAAAACTAAGAGATAATCTTGTACTACTACCGGAAACACTAGAATAACTAGTAGAAAGAACAACATTTGGTACATTGCGAGGAGAAGTAGAAAGTAAAAGTGAATAAGAAAACAGAGAACTTGAGACCATTAGGAGTGAAAGAGCTTGTAAAATCCACTGTCAGGTATGTTGATACTCAACTTTTCCCTATATATTTTAAATATGCATAAATACCTTCAAAATAGCGTATATATAAGCATGCACAAGGTTTGTATAATTTTTTCCATAATTTTAGGGATTTAAATTGATTTATTTCCTTCCATTTTAGTCATAAAAAATCCCCAATAATTATTCCCCAAATTATTGTTATGGTTATTTAGTCCTTTAATTTTTATGCTTATTCCAAAATATGGTTAATATATTTTTATGCATTTTTATAATTGCATTTAGTATTTTTAAGATAAATTCATATAACCGCAATATTAGCCTATTTAATGTATAATTATATTTTATATGCATAAAATTGGTCTCGTATATTTTAAAATATTAAATATTTATTTTAAATCATTTGGTACTTAAAATTATTTATTTATTTATTATGAATTATATAGGGAAAATGTAGCTATTTAAAATATAGCCAGATTTGCTTTCAATTGTAGCCCAAATTAAACCTTAACCCCAACCCAATTTACATTAAACCACCCAACCCAAACCCTATGCCTGCCTACCCAACCCAAGACCCATCGAATCCTGTCCGTAGATCTTTTAGATCAATGACCCTCATCCTTTCTTTCCATTTTTTTTAATCTTAAACGACCCCTAACCCTAACCCATAACTCAGAGACCGCCACCTCTGTATTCTCTCATCTTTTCTCTCAACCTAACCCTAGATCATCTCAACAGCCGACCTCCTTCTCCGATCTTCTTCGGTGACCACTCTTCAACCCCTAAGCCTCCAACGACTCCTCTATTACCATGCTCATCTTCTCTGAGGCCTTCAAGAGCCCTGGTCCATAGCGACTTGCATCTAGGGCTTTCTATTTGGCTGTTCCTGGATGCTCTGGTGTGATTTTAAGCAAAATCATAGTGTATTGTTACGATCTTTGAGTTTCTGAACATGTTCTTTCATTTCTACTTGGGTTTCTTTTGAAACCCTAATTTTTGCTTACATCTCCTAGATCTATATGATTTTAAAACAATTTTAGTCTATTTTTTTTTATGTTTTACAGTATTCTTGAATCTCTTTTATATGAATCATCGATTTCAAGTTTTTTTTCACCTTCTTCTAAAGTTAGGCTTTTCATAACCTCTTCTAAAACTTTGTTTAAACCAATTCTTTATGTTTATACTTCTATCCTTACATATTTCGACTAATTCTATGAATTTACTGCTTTTTCAACTCGCTTATATGGAAAACCCTAATTTCTTAGTTCCAGTCATGGGTTTTTGAGTTTTGTTTTGATAATGTGTTCAATTAATCTGTATGTTTCTATGATTTTGTAATCTTTGCCCTATGTTTGATTGTTTGGTTTCCTAATTATGGTTATCCCTAATTAATGTGTGATTTAGCCTTATTCTGTTAACCAATGTTCTGATTCTTCATGTCTCCTACCTGTATCATGCTTAGCCTACTAATTCAAACTATGCTCTACATAAATCCCTAATTTTATATATGATTCTTGTCCTACTCGACCTCTTAGGGTTCTGGTTTTGCTTACCATGTGCTTGTTCTTATAAAGTGGTGCTAAATTTGTGATATATTCTATTCTTGAATTCTTGAATCTTTGTGACTGATTTTTCACATATTCCGTGTGATATCTATACTGAATTTACCTTGTAGAATGTTTTTGGCCTTATTCTATGGTCAATTATGCTATTAGTTGATTTCATAAGTCTTTCCTTGATTAAAATATGCTGAACCTAGCTTTTATTACATATTATGTACTTGTAGTGTGCAGAAAATATTTCCTTATTTGTCATATTCAGCCTTATACGATTTCCTTCCTTATTTTCCATATGTCTATTACCGTTTGAATTTAACTTCTTAATTAAAGGGAGTACTTAACTTGATTTCATGACTGATTGATTCTCAGTCCCCATAATCACTGATGAACTTTGATTTTTTAACCTTATTTGCTACATGCTTTCAAACTATAAATATCTTAGTCTTATTAACCCACACACGAACACTCTTGGGTTAAAAAAAACTCTCTCTCTCATACTTAAAACTTTCTTCTATCTTTTTTTGCTACTTGGTACTACTCTAAGTTAGCCGGCTGCAAGCCAAGGCTAACCATTGTGTTCTCCTACTTTTTCACTTTGCTTACTGTCTTCTTTACTGGTATGTTCTAGTTTCAATCCAATGTTCCAACAACAATATGACCCTTTTATTGTTTCAGTTCATCATGTTTCTAGTGTGCTTTTATTTATGGTTTTGTTGTGAAATTTGTAGTTGGTGTTTACATTATTTGCATATTATGGACTCCCCTTCCTTAAGATCAGTATATTACCCCTCTGTGTTGTTTCTGAACATGTCTACACCAATTATCTCTACATATTATGTGTTTACCACTATGTGCTCCATGTCCCTATCACCAATGTATGTAAGTTTGTTCTTTATGTCTGGTTCTATGACTATGTTTGGTCAGATATTTCTGAGCATGTCTATGCCAATTCCCTGACCTTTTCTTGATTATATGTTCACAATTATATGTTCTATGTATCTCCAAATCCCATAACCCCTGACTATTGAACTTTTGCTTTGGTTCTGTGACTCCTGGCTGAGTATGAACCTATTTACCATGCTGGAAACCATAGGTTTCAGATAATTCCGTAATAGAAATCACGTCTCCAATGTCTTAAAATCATTGTAACAAATAGATGACATGCCTATATGATGTAATTTAACCCAAATTCTGCCATAACAAGTGTTTGTGTATGTTTCCATGCCTGCATGTCTTTAAAGTCAGTATTAAACTTAGATATCATGCTTATAGGAAACAATATCAAATCCTTCCTATGGATCTTGCCTAGGTTTAGTTTAAATAACTCAATTCGGGTAACGTTTAGTTCACTTTTGAATTTGTTTAATTAAGTAGTTTGTATTTTCTGAAACAAGTTATTTCAAAAAACTGCCTCAATCTATCACTAGACAACATGCCAATAGGTATTAAAGAAGTCCGTTCCTGTAGGGCGTTTCCAAACCTTGCAACTCTCAGCTGTTTCTATGCCTTTATATTTTCTGATCCTAACAAGCATTAAAACCCCAATAGACAACTGCTAGGGTCATTACTCCCGAGTTTATAAAAATAAACCGCTTATCTTATGCATATTCACCTAGATATCCCACCTTAGGATACTGTTTAGTAAGAGCCCTTGATTGTGCTTGAGTCATGTTGTTTATGTGCCTTGTTTGAGGAGGAAACTTTGAGCCTCTAATTGCTCCCTTTATCTTATGTGCTAAAAGTCCAAATTGTTTTGCATGTCGCCTTAGAATTTTTACCTTTTAAAATCTTTGAGGTCCATCTAAACCCACGTATAGTTAGAGGTCATAATTTCCTCCTGGATCATTAATTATGGGATGGGTAACAACATGCAATAGAGATCGCTGACAAAACACTCGCTTTGCATGACCACTAATGTGATGTGAAGGATAGATATGGGATATGATGACTATGCGCTAATGTCACGTGCAGCCCTTCATCGAGGAGTATTTACCGGACATTGTGTGGGGTGACCTATAGGCTAACCAAACTAGGAACCCTCATTTACCAAAGTTCCTTTTTCTTTTTTTAAATCTTTGTTTTACAATTTGTTTAAATCTTTATCATATTATTTGAGTTATCCAACGTGCCTTACTTGCAACCTATCTGATTCAACTATTTATTTATATGAACTAATTTGGAATATAAGTTCGGGCGGGACCCACAGTTGTGGACCAAAAAGGGTTCCTAACATCGTCCCTTTGAGGTTATTTCGAGCCCTTACCCTAATTATTGGTAATGCAAACTAATTCAAGAGTCAATCACTCTAGGTACCCTAATGCACCTTAAACTCGTTAGGTGGCGACTCTTCAAATACCCAAATCTTAAAACGAAATGAGTTATCACACCCCATGGAATGCCGAAACCCGGTACTCTCTCTCTCTGTGAGGAGGGAAAAAAAGGGGGACGCAACAAGGTCTACCAAGTACCACTGGCTTCTTCAGAGAAGGGCCCTAAAAAGTGCATTCAGTGTTGGTAAACTGAACCATGTGACCAGGTTTAGCAACAAGCTTGTATACAGAAATAAGATTGTATTTAAAACTAGGAAATGTGAAGAATAATATCAGGAAACAAGGCTAAAGAACTTACATTGTGAACTTTAACTTTGTAACTACTTGGGAGAGATACTAGGTAAAGAACATATAATGTTTGTATGCTGAAAAGAAGAGATTTATCAGATGTCATGTGATATGAGGCTCCAAAATCTATAATCCAAATAATATTGTTTATTTTAGTAAGCAAGAGCGTTCTAACTGAACCATTCTCATGCAAAAGCATACCAGCAAAATTGGCAGATGCCATGAGTGTATGAGGAGAAGATGGAGTGGAAATATGAGACTACTGCAGCAACATCATAAGTTGAGAGTACTAATCTTTAGTTAAACCAGGGACTGCATAAGCTTGGAGAGACTCAGGCTATCTAATAGTCCCACTATGAGTCTGAACATTACCAGAATGATCAAACTCAACACGTGCAACAACTTTTCTAGGACCCGGTCCCTTAGTGAACTTGAAATTGGGAGGGAAGTCATGCAATTTGTAGCACTTGTTAATAGCATGCCCTGATTTCTTACAATACTTGTAGATTAAAGATGACTTTTGAGACTCAGAGTTAAATCTTGAATGAGAATTTTGTTGTCTTGGAGAGTCAAAATTGACCTTGGATGGGAAATTCTGTTTGGAAACTCAGTATTAAAAGAGGTAGAATTGTTGTTGAATTGAGATGCAGAGGATAGTTGTCTCTGTCTCATCAGCCAAGGGGATGTTGTACACAGTGTTTATTGAGGGCAAGGGTTTCGTCATGATTATGTTGCTCCTTACTTGAAGATATGTATCATTGAGTCCCATCAAGAACTGATAAACTCTCTGTCCTTCCTCAGCTTTCTTGTTACCTCCACATGTACAAACAGACAAATAATTGGCAGAAATGGAAGATATCTCATCCCAAAGTTATTTTATGGTATTAACGTAAGATGCTATATCTAGTGAGACATGAGATATGTGTGACAATTCCTTCTTAAGTTCAAATAATCTAGCTCCATTAGCCTTTCCATATCCGTCCTCAAGTTCACTCCAAATATCATTAGCTAACTCAGAGTACTCAACACTACGAGATATTTCTTTGGTAAGAGAGTTTGTCAGCTAGGAGATGACCAAATCATTGCATCTCTGCCATTTCGTTGCCAATAGGGACTCAACAGGTGCCTTGACAGATAAACCATTAATGAAATCCAATTTATTACGAACAGATAAAGCTACTAGAATAGTCCTACGCCAGCTAGAATAACTTAGAAGTATCAAAAGGAACAGAAACTAGAGAAGCACCAAAACATCAGAGGGATGAACATAAAGTAGGTGACATGGATGATGTAATCATCCGGATGAAAAATAATATAGGGTGAAGTCCCTATATTATCGACTGGAGTCTTAGAATTATTTGTCATATTGACAACCAATCACAAAAAAAAATTGGACCATACTACTAACAATAGTGGGGAATTCATGACTTAAAATTTCTAAAAACAAACAAAATTATACATGCAGAACAAAGAATAATAACAATGAGCTAACAAAGAGCTATGGAGATGAGACGATATTACCAAAGAAAAAGCATTATTCCCTATCGAAAGGGGACAGTCTTGAAAAAATGAAGAAACAGATGGAAATTTTTAGAGAAGATGAGCTGAAATAAGATCGACTCAGTCCAAATCAAAAGATCACAATGGCAATTTGAAAGAAAAACTCCTTTTTCACCAAGAATTTCTTCTTCGCAATAACCTAGATTTCGATATCCGGCGAACACCAGAATCGAAATGAAATTTGGAAGAGAAACTTCAATATCATCACACATTGATGGAGGAACAGATCTTAAACACCATCACTCTGATACCATGTTACATTCAGAGATTGAAGGAAAATGAAAGACACTCAGTCAGGGTTCTAAGATACGAAGAGAGAGAGAGAGAGAGAGAGAGAGAGAGAGAGAGAGAGAGAGAGAGAGAGAGAGAGAGAGAGAGGGAGAGAGAGAGAGAGAGGGGGGGGGGGGAGAGAGAGTATGATTTATATATTCAATCAATTACCAAATGAATCTAGGTTTTTTTGTTGTTCCGTTGTAGTCTTAGAAGTTGGGCCTACATGTATGACCCGAAAGTCCAAATATAATAAATACAAAATTGAGGCCTAAATATTAAAAATACTAAATACAACTTGGACAACACATACTAGCTAATACCAAAATCTAAGCTATGAATCCCAAAATGTTCTCCGGTTCGACGGACTTTGTGAGGATTTCTAAAGGGATTTATAAAATTCTTAGGCCACGGACATCGCGCATAGCGAAAGCTTAGTATGCCGGGGTATTTTTTTCATGCCACTCTACTCGATACAAAACTTTTTGGATTGAATCAATGCTAAGATTCTTGCAATCAAGTACTCATTCCGATTCACTTTAGTTAATTTTTTAGTCTTTTCTTGTGGTCCACAATATTTGATTTTTTTAGAATATCAAGAAGGAATTAACCTTTTTTTCAATGTTGTCCGTGGAGTAAAAAGCCCAGGAGTAATTGCGATATTTTAAATAAATAAATTAACGTTAATATAGTCATTTTATTATTAATTAATTTTAAAAGGAAAATCCTTAATATGTGAAGTGGACCAGAGGAAATAATTGTAAAAGAAAATTTTCATTCATCAAGATTTAGGATGATATTGCACCTACACTGCATTTTCTTGAGAAATGGGCATGTACAAAATTTGAAGAAGATTTAGAGTTATATTATGGATGTGGAAATATTTCTATGATATGTATATATCACGTAGTATATTATGTATGCCAATGTATATCACACCAATTTTCATGAATATATATAGATATTTCTAATATTAATAAGGGAGAAAGAGAGGTACCTACAACTCGGATCAGAGGGTATTTTCGTAATTACTTAAAATAAAACAATTTTATTGACCCTTTTGAAAGTGACGCGTGTTATAAAATTTTAACCTTTTGAAGTTTCGCTATTACCCCGTTTTCGTTCTTTATTGTATAGCTGCCTATATATTTTTGGGTAAATTTCTCAAACTTTGAACTCAACTTTATAACGAAAAGCAACAAGGATGGTGCCATAGAGACACCTAGCAACTTTCTTTCAAATCTTCTATTAATTTTAACGTTAAAGCTTACATTACTTAAACTAAAGTATTACATAATTTTCATTTAGTCCCGAAGGACATTATTATTTATATAGCAACTAGGCCATTACAAATATTAACAATTTAGTACCTAAACATACTCCTTGCTTATCCTTTTTTAATGCAGCTTCAACAAAAAAGGTGGACGATCAAGGTACACACATCTTGTGGGCTTGAACTTGTTTATGGCTTCCTTTGCTAATTTATGTGCTATTTGATTTCCTTTCTTGAAGTTATGCCTTATCGTTGGTAGTTTCAATTCGTGCATTAATGACCTGCAATTGAGCAACGTATTGTTAGTTAGGGCATTTTCCTCATTTAACAACTTTATTATTTTCAAGGACTCTGATTCTATTTCCAGATGGGGGAACATCATATTCCAATCCAATTTTAAGACCTTGTTACAGTGTTTGTAGTTTTGCCTGCAAAGAAGATGATGCACAACAAGATTTATAAAAGCCCATGATCCTATCGCCGTTTTTATTTCTAAAGGCTCCTTCTATCCCTACATACGAGTTTTATTTTAAAAAAAACACCATCTATATTAAGTTTGACTGTGTTGTGAAGTGTCTTAGACCAATCAATCTCTATTTTGATTTTGGTTTGTTGGAGAGATTTCTTTCCGTGAAAAAATTATCTTCCCATGCTTGATGGAGAACATGTGTTACACAAAGATCTAGGTCTAGGTTATTAAAATTATTATTATTTCTTTTTTTTTTCAAAGGCTCCAAATAGAAAACAAGAGAATATTTTTCCATTGGTAATGTTGGTTTCTCCCTTACAAAGAAGATTTTTTAATGACAATAAGCCAATGAGAGCTATTAGTAATTGAATCCAGAGTTAATCCAAGATTTCTCTAGAAGCGAGTTGCTGTAAGACATTCAAGGAAGTTTGTGAGGAGCATCTTCTGACCCTTGTTTACAATGGGGCATTTGGCCTCAATATTGATTCTGATATGATGAAGGAAAGATCTACATATGGTATTTCATTATTCATGCATTAGGAGATAAAGAATTTTATTAAGGCAATGAAATTCCCATATCCAAGTGAAATCAGGCTTTGGGGTAGGATTAGCAGAGTTGTTATTGTTAAGAAGCATGTAACAAGACTTAGTTGTAAAAATTCTACTACTACTATGATCCCAAGTCGCATGATTCCTCCCAATAAATTTATTAGGAATAGGGCTGGCTTTAATATTACTAATTAAAGAATTTGGCAGCACAAATAAAAGTTTAGATATATCCCAGCTATCACCATTCATAAGTTCTTGTAAAGAGAGATTATAATCCAGTTGATGCAGGGGACCTTCAATACTGCTTCTAAGACTAGGATTATTATGGATCCATCCAGAGTTCCAACTATATACTATAGGTTTTGCAAGGGTGACACATAATACCTTGATTACAGATTTTCCAATCCTTTATAAGAGCGGACCAAATAAAGAAAGTATTACTAAAATATATTTTGAGGCATACGTACTGGTAATTAGTTGAGCCCATGGGTTTTTGGGATAATTAAGGAGTCTCCATGTTAGACTTGTGAGCATCACTAGGTTTTTTTGGTAGGCTCTGTGAACACCTACTCCCCCTTCTACTTTATCTTGTGTAAGTGTCTTCCAGTTTACCAGATGTAGTTTTTTTCTCGAATTAGTAGTGCCCCACATAAAGTCTATTTGAATCTTGTCTATTTGGGTTAATGTCTTGGTTGGGAGCATATTATATTGCATGAGATGAGTCAGGATAGAACTTAGGTTAAAAATTGCCAATGTTGTTCTACCCACTATATTTAGAAGGTTTGATTTCCAATGAGATAGTCTCAATAGCATTTTGTCAATGACAAACTAGAAATCTTTGGGCTTTGGTTTATGGTTTAAAATGGGAAAGCCAAGGTACTTATCAAATTTAAAACTTAATGTCATGTTGAACAAATTGGAAAAATAGGAAGTAATACCTTGAGGGAGTTTCTAAAGAAAATTAGCCTAGATTTCACATAGTTTATGGATAAGCCAGCTTCTTCTGAAAATAGGTTTAAGCAATTCTTAATATACTCTCTCGTTTTATGGTTAGCCTTTCCAATTAAATTAAGATCATTAGCAAAGAAAATATTGGAGAAACTAAGACCTTTCAGATTAATTTTAACATGATCCCAGAGCATGGTATCAATTTGATTGTCAATAAGACCCGAGAGGAGTTCCATATATAAGATAAATATGTATGGAGATATAGGATCTCCTTGACGAATTACTCTACTAGGATTGAAATAATTTATCTTAGTGCCATTAACAAGAATACTAATATTGCTAGTACTTATGTAATGCATAATGAGTTTGGAAATATTAGGAGGGAAGTTAAAGAAATTAAGGGTGAATAAAATCACATTCCAATTTATCTAATATTTGTTCAAGATCTATTTTTAATAGCATATCAAACATAGAAATGTTGGAGGTGCGCATATTGTTAAGAAGTTCTTGTATAATAATAGCATTAACACCAGCTCTTCTTTTTTTTTTTATAAAACTAGTTTGGGTAGGTCTAACTAGGTTAGGAAGCAAAGACTTAATTCTATTGGCTATAATTTTAGTAATGATTTTATAAGCGTTGTTACAAAGGCCAATAGATCTAAAGTAAATTAGGTTATTGGCATTATTAATTTTGGGAATGAGGCATAGATATATATCATTAGTATCCACTGGAAGGGACTGGGTTTCAAAGACTTTGTAGCACCAGTTAATGAGTTGCCAACTATATTTTAATATTTTTGGTAAAAGAAAGGATGAATCCCATCTGGACCAGAAACCTTAAAGGATTTAAAAGAGAAGATAGCATTAGTGGTTTCCTCATATTCTAGAGGTCTATCAAAAACTCCTAAATCAACCATTGGTAAATTAGTGACATGATTCTTAAAGTCTGCCCTCATTGTAACACTCTTAGACATTGTGTAGGCTTTTTCAAAGTAATTAAAAGTGTGTTCAAAAATAGATTTGGCATCAGTGATCTAGTTTCCATTGTTATTTTTGAAATATATTATTAAGTTGTGATTTTTTCTATTGAAAGCCATAATATAGAAGAATCTTGTGTTGGCGTTCCCTTCATTACACCAACTAATATGTGAACGAAATTTTCATAAGTCTTCTTCCATATTAAGAATAGCATTGTACTCTTGTTGGAGTTGCATTTCAAGGTTCATTAAAAAGAAATTATTACGATAGTTAGAAAAGGTTTGGATACCATCTAAGCGAGCTAGAATTTTTTTTCTTTTTAAAATGTCTCCAAAAGTATTATACTTCCAAGAAATGATATTTTCCTTAACTTTATGAGCCCTATTTAGCTCATTCATCCTCCAACTGTCCCGCAAAATATTGATGAAATCAAAATATTTATTCCAAATTATTTCTAATCTAAAGGGTTACCACTATAGCAAATATTTTTAGGGGTTAATTAGAGTAGAAAAGGGTTATGTTCCGAGTGAGTTTGGGGAGGATGGACCACAAGTGTTATAGGAAAAATATTAATCCAATCATTATTTACAAAAACTATATCGAGTGTTTCCAAGATTAGCTTGTTCATTGAGCTACGATGATTTGACCAGATATATTTACATCCTTTAAATCCAAATTCTAAAAAAAATACAGTTATTAATACTAGTCTATAATCGAGAGCTACATTTACGATTAATAGAGTTATCTCCAAATTTATCATTTTTACTAAAAATATCATTAAAATCTCTTCCAAGCAGCCATGGTACTTTGTAATTTTTATGAAATTTTTAATATTACCCCAAAGGGTATTTCTGTTACCTTTTTTTGTACTAGCATATATAGAGGAAAATAATCAAGAAGTATTTATGGGGCATACCTCGTTGGCATGGATTTCTTGATTTAGTCTAACAAAGTTGTTCACATTAACCACTTTGGAGTTCCACAGAATAACCATTCCTCCTGATTGACCCTATGATGGGACTTCAATCATTTAAGAGAATGAAAAATCATTAAGCAAAGAGATATGAGTTTCCATTCGAGTTTCGAGCAAAGTTACCTTGCATGGGTTGTGGGTATCAATCATTTCCTTAAAATTCCTCCTAAATATATCATTGTTACCTCCTAACTTATGTTCCAAATGATAATGTTAGTAAGACGATACATCATTTCTACTTGATTAAGGTTGGGGTTAAGCCATTCTCCATCACTCTATACAGTAGAGACAGTGAATTCCTCCGTAATGAGGGTACCAATATCATTACATGACTTCTCACTGTTGTGGAATTCTGACAATCATTGAGCACTTGTAAAGTGTCGGGGCAGTTGAGAATATATCTCTTCTCTTGCCTCTCCCTGAATAAATAAATTTTACCTCGTTTAGGCTTGAAAATTTCACTGTTTGTTTTGACCCTAACAAATTAATTTGCTCTGCATTCTCTATTTGTTGGTCTTCTTGTTATGGAGAATTAGGAGGTGATTGCTTTTAGGTGCATTAGGGCATTTGGTGGTGCATGAGGTGGAGCATGGGGTTGAGCATTTTTATGAGATAGAGCATAGTTGATTGGTGTGATCTATGGCAAGAAAATTGGATTCATGTTTGAGACCTTTCCTGAGGGAAAGAATGGAAGGTCCACTATCATGTTTTGAGTTTGGAGTGAGTTGAAGTGAGGTGGTAGACTCGATTGAGTCCTTATTGACTATGCTAGGTTCATGTTCATTGACGGAGCCAATAGGTGCAGTATGTTATTCAACCAAACATGGTTGAGATAATTGCTCATGGACATGTGCATTCTCTCAAATACAAGTTGAGTAAGGAAGTGAGAGTTTTAGAATACTCTCACAGTCTCTTGCCCGTCCAGTATCATATTGAACGATGTTGCATACCCCATCAGATCTTGTTCTATCCAAAAAAGAGGTTGATGACCTTATGGTAGTAGGGGTTGTACAAAGAATATTTGGTTGTCCTTAGTGAAGTCTGTGATAGGATTATAAATCCGACTAAAACATAATAGCCTTCATATCAAATTACTTGGAATAACAACATAAGCGGAAGCGTACCTGAATCCATAAGTGAAAATCCTTAGTCCTTCTTGATGATTGTCCAAATGTTTGGCTTTGAAAGCTCCTTGATCCTTCTTGAAGTATTGGCTTTCACAAGAATTTATCTAAGACCAAAAATGGAGAATGGTTTTCCACTTGATATGCAAGACAACAGTGGTTCTCTCTCTCAAAATGGGTGGAAGAAGAAGAGAATGTCTTGCATTCTTATGGGAACCATAACCCCCACTTATAACACATGAGTTATGAAACTCAAAAGTCATATGCATGTAACCATGGTTACATATATGTAACCTTAGTTAGCCCATCATTAACTAAGGTTACCCTTTTGGGTATCTACACATTAGTCCTACACTTTATATGACAATATATTGGCCCCCTTAACAATATCCATAAGACCACCAATTTAGGCCAAACCAAAAGATAGCACATAACATATAATTAATCCAAATATTGTTCATATGTATGTAGATATAAGTCCATATATCAAACAATCTCCCACTTGGGCGATATACTCATACATATGTACAAACCTTAGCATTATATGTTACAATATAACCTTATGAGCTCAAAATTGCTATCATAATAAAATTGTCATGAACAATCCGGTCCATCAATCATACCAACATAGGAACTAAGAGCTCTTAGTTACTCTTTCGTAACTAGAACCAACATAGATCACGTATATCAATATAACCAACAACATGGATCAAGTATAGGTGTGTATCATGGAAATAACATAAAGTGTGTTCTAAAATAGAATGTCTATTTCCAACTGGTTCTCTTTATTGAGATCAATCATAAACTTTAATAGTACAAAAACTTTAAAACTGAATATCTGCAGATATAACTTTAAAACTGAATTACTGAATGTAATGGACAATACATAATTGTATAATACAAACTCCCACTAAAATTCATAATCCTTAACTGATTTGACACTCATGCAAGCAATATGCTCATGAAATACTTTTGGTGTCAATCCCTTAGTGAGCGGATCCGCAATCATGGAGTTTGTACTTATGTGCTCTATGCACAATTGTCCATTCTGTACTCTTTCTTTAACAAAATCGGAGTCGGTGTACCCGATGATCTCAAGCTGGTCCGACCTCCGATATGTAAGCATGTAATCATTTGTTATCTATAAGTACCTCATGACCCTTTTGGCTGACTTCCAATGGTCCATTCCCGGATTGCTTAGATATCTGCCTAGCATCCCAACAATGTATGCTATATCAGGTCGTGTACATACCTGAGCATACATCAGACTACCTACAGCCGAAGCATAAGGCGTCTTCTGCATTTCCGAAGTTTTATAATTATTATTTGGGCACTGTTTGAGACTAAACTTGTCTCCCTTAGCAACAGGGTGTTGCCTGGTTTACAATCCTGCATGCCAAATCTTTTAAGAACCTTATCGATATAGTTCTTTTGTGACAGACCGAGAACACCTTTGGAGCGATCTCGTTGTATCTAAATTCCTAATACAAAAGAGGCTTCACCAAGATCTTTCATTTCAAATTTCTTTGAAAGAAATTTCTTAGTTTCATGCAATAATGCTATGTCGTTACAGGCAAGCAGTATGTCATCGACATATAAAACCAGAAAAATATACTTACTCCCACTGAACTTATGGTATATACAGTCATCAGCAACATTCGGTTCAAAACCAAAAGATATAATGACTGCATGAAACATATAATACCATTGACGGGAAGCCTGCTTGAGCCCATAGATGGATTTCTTTAATTTGCAAACCCTTTTCTTTGATTCATCCGAAACAAAGTGTTCAGGTTGCACCATATAAATTGTTTCCTCAATGTCACCATTGAGAAACACTGTCTTAACATCCATTTGATGAAGTTCAAAATCAAAATGTGCTACTAGTGCCATTATAGTCCTGAAAGAGTCTTTCGATAAAACTGGAGAGAAAGTCTCTTTATAATCAATGCCTTCCTTTTGAGTGTAGCCTTTTGCGACAAGACGAGCTTTATACTTAATGACATTGCCCCCTGAATCCCTCTTGGTTTTAAATATCCATTTTCAACCAATCGGTTTAATACCTTTGGGCAATGTAACAAGCTCCCAAACGTCATTATCGCTCATAGACTTCATCTCATCATTCATGGCATCAATCCACTTTTGAGAGTTAGAACCCTTAATGACTTGACGGAAGTTGATTGGATCATCTTCCTCAAGTCCAATATCACTTTCTTGTTCTTGGAGAAATACAACATAATCATCCGGAATTGCATTTCTCCTCTCTCTAGTGGATCTCCTTAATGACACTTCAGTTTCTTGAGGTTGTTGAGTTTGATTTTCATTAGTAATATCAGGAACTTGATTGGGGATATTTTCGAGATTTTCTTGAACTAGAGTTGTGTGATCCGTGTCAGGAATGAGAACACCCTGACCAAGATCAACAACTTGAGGGAAAGACACATGTTCTTCCTCAAAGACAAAATCTCTAACAACTTTATCTCCCCACCCCCAAACTCAATATCCTCAAAAAACCTAGCATTACCCGTCTCAAAAATAGTTCTAGAAGTGGGATCATAAAACTTAAACCCCATGGATCTTTCAGAGTATCCAACAAAATAGCTACTAAACGTTTTAGCATCCAATTTCTTTTCATTCGGCCTATAAGGCCTTGCCTCACTGGACAACCCCAAATGTGTAAGTTCTTAATACTGGGTTTATGCCCAGTCCAAAGTTCATATGGGTTTTTGATTGTAGCTTTAGTTAGAACTCTATTAACAATATAAGCTGCGGTTTTTAATGCTTCTCCCCAGAGTGAGTCTGCCAAAGTAGTATGACAAATCATACTTCTTACCATATCCTTAAGGGTCCGATTTCGTTTCTCAGCTACACCATTCATCGTAGGACTGCCTGGCATAATATACTGCGGGACGATCCCACACTCATCTAGGAATTTAGCAAATGGTCCTGGACGTTGTTCACCTGAACCATCATATCTGCCATAGTATTCACCACCACGGTCAGATCTAACGGATTTAATCCTTTGCTTAGTTGATTTTCAACTTCAGCCGTATATGATTTGAACACGCCTATGGATTGGGACTTTTCATGAATAAGATATAGGTACCCTTAACGAGAGTAATCATCTATGAATGTGATAAAGTATTGTTGACCATTCCTACAAGGAGTAGGGAATGGCCCACAAATATCCGTATGTATCAATTCTAAGACGTCCGAAGCTCTCTTAGCACCTAATCTCGTCTTGTTTGTTTGTTTACCCTTGATACACTCAACAAAAATATCCGAATTTGAGGAATCAAGAGAATCAAGAATTCCATCAGACACGAGTTTCTGAATTCTTTGAATGGATATGTGACCCAAACATTTGTGCCAAAGTGATATAGAATTCTCATTAGTTAATTTTCTTTTGGTACTACTTGAACTTGTATGCAAAGTTTCATTATGTGAGGTTATTATATCAACCAAATATAGGCTATCATATGTTGATAAAAGACCAGTACCGATAAGATTTGAATTTTGAAAGAGACTAACTTTATTGTCACCAAATGAACATGAATAACCGGATATGTCCAATTTGGGAACAGAAATTAAATTTCGTCTAAAAGACGGTACAACAAAAGTCTCATCCAAATCTAAATAAAAACCGGTCTTAAACAACAGCCTAAATTTTCCAATAGCCTCAACTTGCACCTTTTTGCCGTCACCCACATAGATGTATCTTTCACCATCATTTGGTTTTCGACAGTTCAGGCAACCATGCATAGATATACTTATGTGAGTAGTAGCAGCCGAATCTACCCACCAAGTATCCTTAGGTACCGAAATTAAATTAACTTCATAACAAACAAGAGAAAGAGATGTACCCTTTTTCGCATGCCAAGCGTGGTACTTGGTACAATCTTTCTTCATTTGATTAGTCCCCTTACAGAAGAAGAAACCTGATTCTGTAGTTTCAACCTTAGGTTCCTTATTTTGCTTCTTCTGGGGCCTTGCAACCGCAATTTCCTTACCTTTCCTCTTCTTATTATCTTTAGAAGAGGATGCCAAATGAGCACTTTCAGTTTTATCTTTCTTTATCCTTTCCTCCTCTTGCACACAATGTGAAATGAGCTCATTAAGAGTCCATTTCTCCTTCAGGCAGTTGTAACTGACCTTAAACTGATTAAAGTGTGCAGGAAGAGAGATCAAAACTAAGTGCACAAGCAGTTCCTCAGGTAATTCCAACTTGAGTGACTTAAGTTTCGAAGCAAGATGAGACATTTCCAAAATGTACTCCCTTATGTTTCCCTTGCCTTTATACCTCATGGAAACAAGTTACTCAAAAGAGTACTTGTTTCCGCCTTTTCGTTTTGTGCAAAACGCTTTTCAAGGTTTTCAAGGAAAACTTTGGCATTACTTTCATCATTCATAGTGCCCCTGAATGATTCTGGAATTGCACGTTTCATGATCATTAGACTCATGCGATTTGAGCGTTCCCACTTCTCCATCTTCATATTTTCATAAGAAGAAGATGTATCCTCAAGAGCAGCAGGTTGCTTAATTCGAAGTGCAAGGTCTAGATCCATGCAACCGAGAACGATCATAATGTTCTCTTTCCATTCCTTAAAGTTTGTGCCGTGAAGCACAGGGATGCTGTTTATATTAGCAGATATCGAAGCAGCTGAAGAATTCACTGAAAATAGAACAAGGATAACTTAATACATGCTTACAATTACTTAAACTTTAACTTTAGTTTACAGATTCAACATAGGCAAATCCCATTACAAGATACCTAGCACAACATTGATTTTAGTCTTTGGACAGAAAATCAACTTGTAAGTGGTACTCTTGGTGTAGTGATCAAATATTGACAATAAACTCCTATCAAATATCAAGCCTTCCTTTGGGCCGACTTAATATTCACATGGAAAACCGAATAATTGTCACATATTTATCACCACAAGCATGTTCGAATTCCTGCCAAATAACAACCTTCCTTTGGGCCGGTGTTAAACGCATAGAATACTAACATCCAGAGTCATCTTATATTTCAAGATTAATCAATCTACACAAAAGAGGTTACTTTGGCAACATAATGCTTCAGTTGACTAATTTAAAATATTAAATGCTAAATCATATAGTTCCTTAAGCCATATATTGAATCTTAACTGAAAATTTACATGTTTTGACATGTAATATCTGAATATTAATTGTTTTAATCTTATTTGGATAATACCAAAATCTGAAGCCATGATGGACTAAAAACAATTGATCTTCAAAATTGAATATTAATGTATAAAACATTAATAATAAAAAAAACTTAATATTAATTGACATATAATTAATGTACAATTAAAATCTGAAGACTTAATACTTAAAACATTTCTTTAATTATGAAAAACGTTTCTTACATTATGTCCTCATTAAACAGCCAGAAAACAAAACGTTTCTACAATTTATGGCCAGATAATCGATTATCTGGGCCTTCTGGAATCTCAAATTTTTGCTGAAAAAATCAGATAATCGATTATTCCAGGAGAATAATCGATTATTCTGCTGTTCTGCTTCAAAAAATTTTGATGAACAAAATTACATAATCGATTATTTCAACAGAATAATCGATTATGTGAGGCTTCTGTTTTACAAAAAATTGGTGAACTTTTTAAGATAGTCGATTATCTTCAGACAATAATCGATTATTCTACTATTCTGTCCAACGACTTAATATGATTTTCAACAAGAAACTTAAACAAGAAATCATGTTGTTCATCGACCAAAATCATGCAAATTTCAATATTTCATTTCATCTACTGATAACAAGATATTGAAACACCAAAGTTCATCAATGACATATCATTCATGAAATCATGCTATATCATGGTACTAGAATTTCATAATCAAAATTCTATCTTAATTTAAACATGAACTTTATATAACATGAATTTCATGAACTTTCAAATAATCTAAATATGAAGGAGGCTTTGATACCAATTGATAGGATTATAAATCCGACTAAAACATAATAGCCTTCATATCGAATTACTTGGAATAACAACATAAGCGGAAGCGTACCTGAATCCATAAGTGGAAATCCTTAGTCCTTCTTGATGATTGTCCAAATGTTCGGCTTTGAAAGCTCCTTGATCCTTCTTGAAGATTGTCCTTCTTGAAGTATTGGCTTTCACAAGAATTTATCTAAGACCAAAAAAGGAGAATGGTTTTCTACTTGATATGCAAGACAACAATGGTTCTCTCTCTCAAAATGGGTGGAAGAAGAAGAGAATGTCTTGCATTCTTATGGGAACCATAACCCCACTTATAACACATGAGTTATGAAACTCAAAAGTCATAAGCATGTAGCCATGGTTACATATATGTAACCTTAGTTAGCCCATTATTAACTAAGGTTATCCTTTTGGGTATCTACACATTAGTCCTACACTTTATATGATAATATATTGGCCCCCTTAACAATGTCCAGAAGACCACCAATTTAGGCCAAACCAAAAGATAGCACATAACATGTAATTAATCCATATATTGTTCATATATATGTAGATATAAGTCCATATATCTAACAATCTGAAGAGGCGGTGGATTTGACATTGTGTGGACTTTTTCGTGTCTTAGGATTTGAATTATGCGATATCTCCTTCGTTGACTTACTGGGATTCTTGGCACTGTTGATGGAGATGTGTTGATTTATATTGGAACCATTAAGGTTATTTTCTGGGGTACACGATGGATTACTAGTGTTTATAGGTAGCTCCCTAATTATTAACTCTATCTGCAGGTCTTCTGAATTGCTTGGGGAGATGGTTTTAAAGGGATTTTGGAAAGATTTCTCCCTTAGCACGTGGTTATCCTCATTGGCCATTTGTGGAGTAATGGGATTTTCTTGGGACATATATTGAGGTTGATTATGGATATTCAAGTAAGGAAAAATATCATTAGTGGAAATATTTTGGGTAGCATAAGTATTTAGGGAGTCTTTGAAATTGGTATTAGGCGTGTAGGTAGAGTTAATTAGGTAATTATTATTGCTAAGTAGGGGATAATTGTATTCCATGTAAGTTAATTGGTCATTGTTTTGTTTGCCACGTGCTCATCCGGGGTAGCATGTGGGGCCACGTCTAATGGCATGCATTTTATCTCATTAGCAATAGGAATTATGTTTTCAATTTCTTTTATTGAACAATATTTTGCCAACTGATTTAGAAGAAAAAGAAAGGGATGGAAAGTTACGTGGCGTGCTTGTACTAGGATTTTGGAACTTACCTGGTTATTGGGGTGGCTCCTTAATCCTATGGTTTGAATTCTTCTTTTTGGAGAAGTTAACTGTCTGCCAAACATCTTTAATGTCTAGGAGTTTGTTTTGTTCCTTTAACTGGTCAACATCCGATTCCATGTGTGTGGGTGTTGGATTATTGATTGTAACCTTATATGGACATTTGAACTGTGCATGGCCTAACTCTCCCTCATAAATAATGTACTGTATTTGTCAATGAACATAAATGGAATGACTGGTACTTCCAGTGAAAGTTCAATGCATATTCATGTGTACCTTTATCTTAGGGTTGAGGATGTACAATCATCATTTTTTAATAGTCTACCACACTTTTTTCACTATTAAGCCATCATAAAATTTAGTTGGTAGTTGAGATAAACGCACTCAAACTGATGTTGGCGAGACTATTATTTCTGATGCTACAAAATTTTGGTTTTCATTTTTGAATGAAAAGGAAATGATCAAATATGAACCGAAGACCATACTGCAAGGCTCTCACCATGCTTTCTTCATTGTTGAATTTAGTGATGTAGTTGTCAGACCCTAAGTCAATTAGAGGGAAATATTCTGTCACGATTTGGAATTCCCACCTTCGTGATCGTGATGGCGCCTAACATTTCACTTGCTAGGAAAGTCGAAGTTAGAGAATTCACAAGATCAAATTCAACTAACTTTTAATAATAAAAATTAATTAAGCTAAACAAAAGCTAAAAAGTTTGTAGAATATCATAAAACCCAAAATAATTGAAACACTTAGGACCTGGAGTCACAACTCACGAGATACTATGATTTACTACAAACAGAGTCCGAAAGGTAATACATTGTTCTGAAGAAAAAAAAAGAAACAGTAAAATTACAAGTCTAAGAAGCGACTCCATGGTATGTGAACACCAGTAGATCTACCTTGGTCTCCTTTCCGATCAACTCAGCTTCTAAACTCGGGGTTAAGTGCTGAGCCTAATCTCGGCAAAGTAGTGACGAGGATAGGACAAGACACATACATAATAACCCTGTGTAGTTTAACAGAATATATATACAAAATAACAGCAAATAAAAGATAGATAGGTAGTATCGGGAGGGGGAACATGCTGAGGGGACTACAAGAGAAAGAATCACTGCAGTAAAGAAATTTGAGCAGCTAATACACCTTGAACCTGCAATAATAAATAAATGCAGTAATAAAAAATGCACGGCATCACCTTTCATGCTTTACAATTCATATCCTTGAGTCTTCGCATTCCAATCTTATACACTAACTTCTTGAAGGTTGTTGTCGGTAGAGACTTGGTGAACAAATTAGTCATATTATCACTTGAACTAATCATTTGCACGTTGATATTGCTATTCTTTTGAAGATCATGTGTAAGAAATAACTTTGGTGAAATGTGTTTTGTCCTATATTCTTTTATGAACCCTCCATTCAATTGGGCTATGCATGCTGCATTGTCTTCATACAAAATTGTGGGTAGTTTGTCATATTCCAAACAATTTATCTCGAATAAGACGTATTATAGACCTCAACAACACACTCTCTCATCTTGCTTTATGGATAGCAATTATCTCAGCATGATTAGATGAAGTATCCATAACTGATTGCTTAGTCGATTGCCAAGATATGACAGTGCCTCCACAGGTAAACACATAACCTATTTGAGACCAGCCTTGTCAGATAAATACCTAGCATCGGCATAACAACCTGGATCGGGACTGCAATTATTGTGATAAAATAAACCCATATCGGTAGTTCCTTTTAGATACTGCAATATGTGTTTGATTCCATTATAATATTTTCTTATAAAAGAAGAGCTATATCATGCTAAGATATTAACTAAAAAAGTTATGTCAGGCCTTATAGTATTAGCAAGATACATTAGTGCACCAATTGCACTAAGATAAGGTACTTCAGGACCAAGAAGCTCTTTATTCTTTTCTAGAGGTTGGAATGGATCCTTATTCACATCAAGTGATCGAACAACCATCAAATTACTTAGTTGATATACTATGATGACATCCAAATCCACTACTAAAATATAAATGGACACGATTGCTTGCAATATGTACATAACTCTATATTAGCTTCTCCCAAATATTAAAAAGACTTTGTAATTGAATTATCCCTAAAACAATTAAGAGATTAAGAACTTCCAGATATGGATAGAAATAGTTCGATCCTATCCTTAGGTAGAATCAATAAAATGAGGGTTAACGCCTCAAGTTCTTGTTAATTAATCTTTTTCAATCCCAAGATTAATCGGAGTTAATGGGTTAGTCCTAAGATTAGATAATACCTTTGGAAACATTAAAGAATAAGAATAATTAAAAAAATAATAAACCACATCATAAATGAATAAAAATCATTCAATTCATAAGTAAAAAAAGATATTTAATCCACAGTTTAAATATGGATATTTCCATAAACAAGATTCAAGTGTTGACTAAAATACTACACACTTAGATATACAATACAAAGCAAAGAAATGAAGAAATAAACATAAATGAGTAAGAAATCCTTAACCATAAGCTTCAAATCTTCAAGACCAAAGTGTGTGTGCAAACTCTAGCTTCCAAAACTTGTTCTTCTCTAGTCTATTAAATTGAAAATAAGCCAAAGATCCCAAAAATATCTGCTTGGACGAGTATAAAAATGGTTTGGAAATGAGAACACGTGAAATGCCTTATTTTGCCCAGGTCTGATGTCCCTTGACCGCACCTGTAAAAGAATTCACGCACGTGCAGCTATGCAGATGTGGAGATTCTATCACAGAAGTGAAATTCCAAATAAAGCTTTATAATCACAGATGCAGTTACACAGGCGCAGATGCGCCACCTCAAAAGCGGTTATTTAACTGCATATGCAAGATTCCAAATAATCTTTTCAACCGCAGATGTGGTCTTCCTAGCGCAGATGCGCAACCGGAAACGCGGTAAACCAAGCACGTATGCGGTATCTTACAAGATCTCCTATTATTGCAGATGTAGGACTTCTTTCGTAGAAGCGAAGTCGCTTTTGCGACAAACCTTCCGCAGATGCGGAATCACATGGGAGTTTTGCATGGTTTTCATCCTTTTTTGCTCAATTCTACTCCAGTTGAATTCAAATCACTTTCATGGTATCATTTACCTAAAAATATAATAATACACACCATAAATGACCTCATATTATAGGTAAAGAACATAAAAGCTAAAGAAAGGAGACTAACATGAGTGATAAAATCACCACTCACCAACACCCCCAACTTAAAGCTTTTGCTTGTCCTCAAGCAATTCAAAACCAATACTTCAATGAGGATTTAAAACACAAGTGGTATTGCTATTATTTACAAATCACGTTCTCCAATTAAGAACCATACTTATGGATTTTGATGGTACTAATAATTAGGTTCAAGTATGTCTATTTTTCCGAATGATTCTCTCATTTAAAAACAACTTCTAGAATATGCAAGGGATTTTCAAAATAATCAAGTCACAAGAATAAGCCTCAAGAAGTGACTCGAAAGTACTAGTCCACTACATACGCTCAACTTACTCAATTTTACCAATCCTTCCTAATTCATATGCCCTCACAAGAAAGAAAGTCCCAAAATTATTATAGTTACAATACAACATATGGGATAAACTTACAAAGACACTCACTCTCACAAAGAGTTTTAAGTGTTACAACATCTCATACCATAAGTTTGCCCTTATTTTAATTCATCGTCTATTCAAGAGCCTCATTAATATCTAGTTACCGATATAAAACCACCTTAACTACCTCTCTAATTTTCTTCAAGACTTTATAATTTATAAACATACATTTGTCTTTATTTTTTCACTTTGTTTCTCTTTAAACCACATAGCCTCATTAGCATATAGTTACCAACATAAAACCACCTTAACTACCTCTCTAATTTTCTTCAAGGCTTTATAATTTATAAACATACATATATTTCTTTTTTTTTATACACATATTTTTCTTTTGGAGCTTGAATAATTTGATATGAACACTTAGGTATATGCTCCTACACTCAATGTACAATCTTAACAATTTTCACTTTGACACCACACTCCCAACTTAGGTTTTTAACCTCATTCTCAATTTTCAAGGAGGGACGGGTTCAAAAGAGGGAATTATTTTACAAAAAAGGAAAGGTTTGTGATGAGGTGGCCAAAGAAAAGGTTAAAGGCTCAAATAGGGTACTAGTGATATTATTTATGTAATGGTAGGCTTGAAAAGCTAGAGAGGTTTTACAAATAAAACAAAGAATGCCTAAGATCATCCCTCCAACCAAACATACTATCATTAGCGAGTAAAATACCAACCGGGCAAGTTCTACATGATAGAAGTAAACACAAGATTTATTAGTACAAATACCAACACACATGGAACAAGAATTAATCAAGATGGATCAATTTTATTTTCTAATAAGAGCTTCTAGAGCAATATTATTCAAACTAGTTGTCAAAGAGTCACTAAAAGAGCCAAATTTATCACAAAATTATTCTTCACCATGCAAATTACTTGTTTTAGTTCAAGACCAAAATGCGGAAGGGTATTCTTAATTCACATTTCACATATAAGAGACTAATTTTATTAGTACCAAATAATCCAAAAGTCTCCTCTGAACAAAATAAGACTAATTCCCTTAAGAAAGTTATCACACCATCTATCATAGGGAAAAGTCACCTGGTTCACGTCAAAAAGGTTCCTTGGGAATGAACCGTAGCATGAAAAAAACCCAAGAAAATACTACTAAGAAAATAAACTAAAAGAACAAAACTACTAAAAAGGATACTAAAAATAAAAACGACTAATACAAATAACAACACGCTACTACAGAAAATAAATAATGAAAGAAGCCAAAATTTGGTCTAATCACACAAGCTCAGCAAGAGCACCATACATAAAATAGCCCGACAAGGGCACACAATATCGAAAACAACAAAATAAGCCAGGCAAGGGAACACAATATCCATAGCAACAAAATAATCCTGGCAAGGACACACAATATCACAACATGAATACAATATACTTTTACAGCCACCCCAACTAAAATATTGCAGTGTCCTCACTACACAATATCAAATATAAAGCACAAATAGTTTGAGGGTCTCCCTAAGGTCTGCATCATACTAGTAGACTATGGGAGGATGGATGATCAATGTTGTGCTAAATTCGTGGCCTCATAATCATCAATCTCCTTCTCCTTCTCCTCCTCATCATCACCACCATCACTAGTAGCTTCTAACATGAAGGAATACTCTTCACTATCATCTTTGTCCGCCGCTGCTATCTTCTTGACTGGGTTTCCCAATTTGAAGATAGCCTTTATGGCTCTCCCATTTTTATCATGAACTTGCTTTTCTCCTTCTCCTTCACGAACTCTGACTGGAGATCAGTATGGGCCTTGGCTAAATTTCCGTATGCTGACTCAAATTTGGTCATTGATGCTGCCATCTTCTAATGAGACTCTTTTTGACTTTTATGCGCATCTAAGTAACTCTTCGTTTCTTCCCTGGAGAAGCACAAGGGCCCTGGCTGGAAGGATGAAGGCCCACTAGGAAGCTCTGATACAAACTTCTGTATGGATGCAAGCTCGGAGTTTAGCACCCCAAATGGTCCCTCAGGTGCAGCTGCCTATGATGAAGATTCTGGACCGGTAGCAGAAGTGGTGACCTTTCTTTTCTTGCTTTTGACTGCACTACACTCTTCTGTCACTCTCTGTAGGTGAAAGGTTTATCAGCTGGTAGCCATCGATCAGTGCTACGCACCTCAACCTCTGATCTCATTCATAGCTGTGTGATCAATGAAGGGAACATCATCCCTTCATTCTTATCCCGCAAATACATCCTCATCTCCCACAGGATATAGTAACCGACATTCACAAAAATGC
Source organism: Nicotiana benthamiana (assembly GCA_034376525.1). Classification (NCBI taxonomy): domain Eukaryota; kingdom Viridiplantae; phylum Streptophyta; class Magnoliopsida; order Solanales; family Solanaceae; genus Nicotiana; species Nicotiana benthamiana. The sequence continues at coordinate 63,885,739 of CM067331.1, read as the reverse complement.
GTCCAGGAGGCATGCAATAATCAAAGCCCTGGTGTAGGAGACATCTGAGACGTCTCCACAAGGAGACACACTATTGCAGATGATGTAAAACCACATTTTGCCTCAGCTATAAAGTCAATTGACCGCAAACCTTTTCTCCCATTTCCCTATTTGGCTCTCAAGCTTGGAGGGTAGAGCTTAGAGACAAGCCATTCTCCGTTATCACACTGTTCTTTCTCTTGCACATGCTCCATTGGATAGTTGTGAACCCCAAAAGTGTCATTTATCTATTCTATCCCAAACCTTACTAATTTTCCTTTGATAATGATTTGTGGGTTGGAAAAATTTGTCCAATTAAGGTTGGCATAGAATTCGCGTATCCACCCCACATTAGCTTTGCATGAAGTGGGAATTAAGCATGACCATCCAGATATAAAGAGACGGGCATAGAATATGGGAGCTTCTCTGCCAATTTTTCTTTATTGATCTGCTTTTCAAGTAATATCCTTTTGTTAACGAGGTTGTCAAAATATCTACGCTGACAGTCTACAGACATGAAGCATGATTCATCAAACGGTTCCTCAACCTATTCCTCAATTTCATGTTGTTGGCTAATTTTCGGGTCCATTTTAGCTTAGTGTACCTTCATAAAATAATAACAAACTTAGTTGGGCAATAGAATCATGTTAAGAAAGTCAAAACACTGCAATTAGGCCCAAGAATCAACTTGAACGGGCCCGTGAATGTGCCGTTGAAAGATATTGGAATTTGGTATTCTGTACAATCTTTGAATCTGCGGAACATTAACCGCATGAGTGGTTCCGCTTCTGCAGAATTTCTACTGCATAGGTTCTACTCATATGGGCTAAAATCACACCCGCGGACAAATTATCGTAGGTTCTCGTGCAAGGGTTCAATTTCCCCAATTTTCTGTGCACTTTTTCAATTGTTACACCCGATTTTGACACCTAGTTTATACTCAAGACTTCTAAATTAGTGCACTACATGAAATCTGATTCTATTGAGACCGATTTGTGTTACTTAGTAAGAAATTTTCTTTTAATCATTTTGTCGAACACCTCACAGCAGTTTAAAATGGCCTCTCCTTCACATAATTTAGTTACTCAGATTTTCCACAAATTTGTTTCAACAATAGCAACACACACACATTAATCTCTCAACCAATTTCCCTCACTTCTTAAAACTAACAGCAATTAAATCGAAAATAGAAACATCAAATAAAATAAAAAATAAAAAATGTGGGGTTGTTGGCAATGAAGAAGAATAGAGAAGGAAAGAAAATAAAAGCAAAGAGAAATAGAAAGGAGGAGTAGACGGGAGATACCTGTGGTGCTGTCACGGTCCCAATTCGCCCTCCGTGAATATGTCGTGATGGCACCTAGTTCTTAATACTAGGTAAGCCTAACAATGCGGAGAACAACACAACTTGCGGAATAATTAATTAAAAGTAAACAACTAATAGAAATTTGTATATAACTACCGCTCGGCATATACAACTCAAAAAAAATGCGAAAATCTACTGTAGCACCCCAAAACCCGGAAACTCACAGGAACACAAGCTAACAAAAAGTGATACATGGCTCTACTCTAGAATATCTAGAGCAAAAGTACGGAAGAAGGCTAAACACTATAGATAGAGTAATGAAGGAGACTCTTCGGTCTGCGGATGCTGCAGATGTACCTCGAAGTATACGTAGCTCTCCATGCCTTAAGGGTAGTATGACTAATATGAAGTACCTGGATCTGCAGATGAAAAAACATGCGCAAGAGTAGCATGAGTACGTAACAGCGGTACTCAATAAGTACCAAGCCTAGCCTCGGTTGGGTAGTGACGAGGAAAGGTCAGAGGCCTACTGAGATATAACATAATAAATAATAAAATGAGGGAAAAACATGATAGATAAAGTGTACGGAGAGAATCTAAACAAGATAAATATGAAAAATGCAATGGAAAGCAGAAAAACAGGACAATACTAGTAAATACTTCTCACAATGGAAACCACAACTGGGGATCTCTTGGTATCCCTAGGATCTCTTGGTATCCTCACAACTTACAATTTCATGTGACATGGATCTCTTGGTGTCCGGAGGATCTCTTGGTATCCTCAAAATTTGCAATTTCATGTGTCAGGGATCTCTTGGTATCCTCAAAACTTACAATTTTATGTGCCAGGGATCTCTTGGTATCCCGAGGATCTCTTGGTATCCTCAAAACTTACAATTTCATGTTACATGGATCTCTTGGTATCCCGCACCCTCAGTTCAGAACATATCAAGTGCACAGGGATCTCCCGGAAGGCCAACCCGTAGTACCAATTTAAAAACACACAATAGCAACCCAAACATTTAAAATAGATACTAAACTCAGGACAAGAAATAGAAAATCATGGCCTAACATACTACACGGAGCACAACCAAGACAGTTTAAGTACTTAGGCAAGTAAGTCAAATAAACATGCTTCTCTAAACTAGCATAGAATAAATTTACAATTTAAAATAAACACGTAAGCAAGAAACTCAATATACATACTTCAAGTAAAAATGAATTTCCAACAATTTGCTCTAGCACGCGCTCCTCACCTCACGTACGAGGCATTCAAATACCAAAAATCATGTCCTAAGGGGAAGAAGTCCCTCACACAAGGTTAGACAAGCCACTCACCTCGGACCGACTCCAAATTCAACTTGAAACCACACTTTTGCTAGGAGTATCCGACTCTAAATGGCCCAAATATATTCATTTCAATTACATATTGTAAATAACATCTCAAACAACTAATTTCACTATTTAATTTAAAGCTAAGACACAAATTTAGGTAAAATGACCAAAATGCCCTCAAGTAAACGTGGTAAAAAACCGTGGTTCGAACCAAAATCGGATTACTCATTCCCCCACGAACCCAAATATATGATTTATTTTGAAATCGGACCTCAAATTGAGGTCCAAATCCCTAATTTTAGAAAAACCTAGGTTTTATCCAAAACCCCCAATTTCACCCATGAAAATCCTTGATTTTTAAGTGGAAAACATGTTAAATGATGTTAAAGATTGAAAGAAATGAGTAAAAACCAACTTACAAATAATTTGAAAGAAGTCTTGTTCTTGGAAAATTGCGCAAAGGAGTTGTGTTTTGAAAATGGGGTGAAAAATGTCTTAAAATCGACTAAGTATAAAAAATGCAGGTTGCAGATATCGCCATTGCGAACTAGGGTTCGCAATTGCGAACCCCGACCTCTGCTAACATGGAAAATGCGAAATAGGGTTCGCATTTGCGAACCTTTCCTGTTTTTCGGACCTTTACATTTGCGAAGTGAGGTTTATATTTGCGATGGTCGCATTTGCGAAATAACGATCGCATTTGCGAAATAACAATCGCATTTGCGAAATAATGATGGCATTTGCAATCACTGGCAGCCTGGGCATTTTTTGAATTTGTGAAGAAATGCTTGCATTTGCGAGAAGGGATGGCTTGGGCTCACTTCGCAATTGCAAAGGGCCACTCGTATTTGTGATATCGCATTTGCGAGATTTGCGAAGCCTGCAGGCCATTTCATACCAGCAACTGTCAAGGTTAAAAATGCACTCAGACGCCTATCCAAAAGTCACTCAAGCCCTTGGGGCTCTAAACCAACCATGCACAAAACCTTAAAAAAATCCTATAGAGTTATTCGGGCGGTCAAATCGCCAAAATAACATCATATACATCGAATTAACCTCAAAATTCATAATTTCTTCCAAGTTTTCATAAAACATCAAATTTCATTTTAAGTCGAAACACGTCAAACGACATCCGTTTTAACCAAACTTTACAGAAAGTACTTAAACCACATATAAGACATGTACCGCGCACCAGAACCAAAATACGGGCCTGATACCAATACGTTCTAATTGAATTTCATTTCAAATTTCCTTAAATATTTTTAGAAAATAATTTCACAGAAAAATTCATTTCTCGGGCTTGGGACCTCGAAATTCAATTCCAGACATACGCCCAAGTCCTATATTTTCCTGCGGATGCTCGGGGACCGTCAAATCACGGGTTCATATCTGTTTACTCAAAATATTGACCAAAGTCAAATTTATTCAATTTAATATCAAAATTTAGCAGTTTTCTCACAGAATTCATATCTAAGCTTTCCGACTACGCGTCCATGATGCACATGCAAATCGAGGCAACCCCATATAAAGCTTTCAAGGCATCAGAAGTACAAAATAGGTAAGAAAACAAGTGAGATCAGTTTAGTAGTTTGAGATATAGGGGAGTTTGGGGTTTTGGGAGAGGGGCAATATACAAAGAAATGAGGCTTCTCATTTTTTATCACCTGCTTGATTTTCGCATCTGCGGCACTGCTTATGCGGCTAGCTGGCCTCTTCCGTGAGATTGACTGCACATGCGGTTGGAAACTCGCCTCTGCAATTCCGCATTTGCGGTAAAAAATCCGCAGATGCGGTTACACCAGAAGATTGATGTACATATTTTCTAGCTACTGGTTTTGTTCATTTCCAACATCCCAAACTCCTTAATTCAACTCGAAAAAATCTAAAACTTGGCATATTAGTAAAAAATAATATAGTAAGCTATTCTAAAAAAAAATTTCAAAAATGACCAAAATTTTTAAAAATGATGGGTTGCCACCCAATAAGCGCCGCATTTAATATCATGGCACGACGCCAGTCAACTTTACCACTTTTCTCACTACTTGGGTGATATGAACTGGGCACTAAACTTGGAATCAAGCTTGTGACCGCGAGCAATGGAGGGTGGCAAGTTGATGATAACGCCAAGCCTTAAATTCTTCAGTTTGCACTTCATGGATTTAATGTGAGGAATGTCATTTTGCCTTCTTGTTCCCTCAAATTGTAAAATGTATGGCCTTTTTCTTTCCTCCTCGCAATCTCTCATTGATTCGCGTAGTTAAAATTCCATATCACCACACAATTCCAATACTGAAAAATGCTTGGAATGTGACTTCAAACCTTCAACTTTCAATTTTTTTCAGATTTTGACATCCTCTTTACACCAGATGACTCTAATTCTATATTTTTCTCGGCATCATTAACACTCATGCAGTCGGTTGGTGGATGTTCAATTCTTGAATCCTCAAAGTAAAGTTCACTTTCTTCCTCGGAATTGGACTCTTTGGCTTCCTTCCACACTCTCAAGTTGGTGGGCATAATTATCCTTAACCAATATTTTCATTTGATTTTTGAAAGTGCAGATTTGTTCATCATTGTAAGTCAGCCTTGTTTCAAGTCCTAGAGTGCAAAGTTGTGCTCCTCCCCGCTTTCAAGAATGGTCTTCAACATGAGCGTCATCTTTTCATTTTGAGCATTTGAGATTTCTTCTTGGTTTTGATCAAGTTCCAAGGAAGGATATTTGGCTTCCACATCTAAGGAAAATTCGTGGCTATCATTAACTTCCGAGGATTTTTGGACCTCTAAAGCTTCAAGCATTTCTCCAATTTGTTAGTGCAACCTAACAAATGCCAAGTCATTTTGGAGACTATTTTCCAAAAGCTCTTCCAAGGCACTTTGTTCCTTGTTTCCTCCTTCAAGTAGGCATTCTAACACGAGCTTGAACTCTCCATTACGGCCATGCTCCACTTTCCCTATATCCCTATCATTTTCATCAAAGAAAGTAGAATCATTATAGAGGGGGCCTAGGTAAGAGAAGGACAAATAAGCACAATCATCCCAATGACCATTTTGAAAACCCCACTTATCACAAATACTCCACTCATGGGTTTGAGATTGTGCACACAATCCACCCCCAGGAGAATTTAAATAATTTTGCCACGAGTGTGGTCCTCCACAATAAGGACAAGGGTCATCAAAGTATGAATAACTACCATCGAACAAATTTTCAATATATGAAGCCATTTTTCAAAATAAGAAAAAATAAGCAAGAAACAAACAGGAAAATTAATTTGTAAACAAATAAGAGAAGGATCTAAAGTTGTGATTTCCCATATTGATGGAGGCCTTTCCTGTTATGTTTCACATAGAATTGCCTAATCGTCTCTATCGATCATGAGCACTCTTATTAATGTAAATGTCTCCCGAGTAATCGTGATAATTTACTAGAAGTACTCTCCCAAGTTACGCTAGCTGGCTTTTGATACAACTCACATTAGATCGCACCCAAGGCTTCGTTTTCTCTTATTCTGTCTTTAAGCCCTCGGTTATTGATCCCTCATATACTCTGGGAGTGGTGTTGTTCAGCAATTATCTAAATATGCACTCTCTTCTGAGTAATACATACTAAATAGGCATAGCTATTTGAGGGTCCTATCAATTAACTACAACAAGAACGTAGTTGAACAAATAAAGATTAAATCGGGCAAACTTTATTAATATAACAAGAAGTTCATCCTCTATTAGGTTCCATCAAAACCTTAGACAAAATATTTAGCCACTCATGCTAGTATTCATCATAAAACCCAAGGTAAAAAAAAATTACACAAATATTCACAAGTTTGAATCAAAGCATTTACGCTTATTTCTCAAACAACCTAAATTACGCCAAATTGTTCCCCGACAATGGCGCCAATTTTGATGACGTCCAAATCCACTACTAAAAAGTAAATGGACACGGTCACTTGTAATATAATTTACTTATATGAGTCAGGGTCGAATCTCACAGAAAATAATATGTAGGCGATTAGGAATGTAAGAGATATATCACTTATCACACAATGCCAAACACTAAGAATTGATTTGAGAAAATGTTTATGCCTAAATGCAAAAATATAAACTAAATTAGAAAACAAGTAACATGATCAACGGCTACAAGTATGGATGCATCGGGAATTACACTCAAGTAACGATCCAACGTATTTCATTATTTTACAAATATGAACGCGTTTATGTTAATTAGCCATGAGTAATAATTCTATATTAGCTTCTTCCGAAGAATAACAAGACTTCCTGATTGAATTATCTCTAAAACAATTAAGAGATTAAGCACCCGTGGATATAACTACAAGTAGTTCAATCCTATCCTTAGGTAGAATCTATTAGATGTGGTTAATGCCTCAAATTCTTGTTAATTAATATTTCCCAACCCCAAATCATCTTTTCCAAGATTAAGTCGGAGTTAATGGGTGAGTCCTAGGGTTAGCTAATCCCTTGGAAACATTAATAAATAAGAATAATTAAGGAAATAATAACTCACTTCATAAATAAATAATCATTCGATACATAAGCACAACAAGGTATTTAATCCACACTATAAACATGAATAATTCCATAAATAAGATTCAAGCTAAGTGTTGAATAAAATACAATACACGTAGATATACAATACAAATCAACGAAATAAAGAAATAAAAATGGGTATGAAATCCTTCACCACAAGCTTCAATATTCAAGACCAAAGTATGTGGGCAAACCCTAGCTTCCAAAACTTGTTCTTCTCTAGTCTATGAAAATGAAAATAAGCCAAAGATGCCGAAAATATCTACTTGGTCGTGTATAAAAAAGTTTGGAAATGAGAACATGTGAAATGCCTAATTTGTCCAAGTCTGATGCCCGTTGACCGCACTTGCGGAAGAACTCACGCAGGTGCGGCTCCACAGATGCGGAGATTCCATTGCAGAAGAGAAATGCCAAATAAAACTTTGTAATCACTGATGCGGTTCACCAAGCACAGATGCTCCACCGTAGAAGCGGTTGTTTAACTACAGATGCGAGATTCCAAATAATCTTTTCAACCGCAGATGCGGTATTCCCAGCATAGATGCACAAGCGCAAAAGCGGTAAACCATGTGCAGATGTGGTATCTTACAAGGTCACCCATTTTAGATGCGGGACTTCTCTCACAGAAGCAGAGTCACTTCGCAACCAACCTTCCGCAGATGCAGAATCACATGTTAGTTTTGCATGGTTTTTACCCCTTTTTTGCTCAATCCGCTCCAATTGAATTCAAATCACTTCATGACATCATTTATCTGAAAATTTAACAATGCACACCATAAACGACCTCATATTATAGGTAAAGAGCATAAAAGCTAAAGAAAAGAGACTAAAATAAGTAGTATAATCACCACTCATCATGCTACATCCATGTAAAATCGTTTCAATACCTTTTCTATGTAGGCAGATTGATGAACAAAAACTCTGTTTCCAAATGTTCAATTTGCAAACCAAGACATAATTTTGTCTTTCCAAGATATTTCATCTCAAATTCCTTCTTTAAATAATAAATTGCCTTTTGGAGTTCTATAGGAGTTCCAATAAGGTTTATGTTATCAAGATATACGGCAAGTACAATAAATTCCGATGTTATGTTCTTTATAAAAACACATGGACAATCATTATATAACTTTTCTTTAATAAATACTCACTAAGACGATTATGCCACATTCGTCGTGATTGCTTTAGTCATACAAAGATCTTTGCAATTTGATTGAAAATAGTTTTCGGGACTTAGAATTTTATGAGTTAGGCATTTATATCCTCCCGGGAATTTTCATGTTTATCTTATTATCAATTGAGACACAAAGGTGGGCAATAACCACATCCATTAAATGCATGTCAATCTTTTCATGTATAGAAAAACTAATGAGATAGCAGAACGTTATAGCATCCATAACGGGTGAATATGTCTCTTCATAATCGATGCGAGGCCTTTGTAAAATACTTGTGCAACAAGGCATTCCTTATCTCTTTGTACCTTATTTTTCTCATTCCTTTTGCGTACAAAGACCTATTTATAGCCAACAGGTTAACATAATTAGTTGTTTGGGCTACATGCCCAAAAACTTCACATTTCCCAAGCAAATTCAACTCTGATTGGACTAATCAAGTCTTTGTCGATATTCTCCAACAAATTGAGGTTCAAGATCCTTACTTTCATGCATAATGCTAGATGTAACATTATATGCAAAGACGTAATCCACCATTATATCCATTCGATTCAAATTTGTCTCAATATCAACTGGATTTATTGATAGTTTCTTTTTTTCTTGAGTCTCAGTCTTAGTGATTTGTTTCATGAATCTAAGGATTGGTTAAATCGTATATTTCTTCATGAGACTCTTTTGTAGTGTCAACTTGATAATTTATTTTCCTTTTTTAGGATTTCGATCCTTAAAACCTAATGCATGCCACATTTTAGGCGTGCTTTTGACTCATTGCTATGACACTAGAAGATTGTCTAATAGGGACATCATTACGGATTGGAATATTCTCTGTAGGGATATGTGATTTTATTATTCTTATCAGATTTGTAAATGCATCTAGCATTTGATTCACTATTTTTTGCAAATGAATAATCTTTTGCACCTTTTATTTCACAAATGGAGGTACGTGGATCAAGATGAAACAATGATCGATTTTTTCATAAAATTTCCTTTTTGTTTTAACCATTTTATCCCCCTAATTTTGGGGATAATGCGTCATCAAATTGATAATCTGCAAATCGATCATTGAACAAATTGCATGTTAATGTTTTGAGGTAGCGAATAATGGAGGGTGATTCAAACCCAACATATATTCCTAACCTTCTTTGGGGACCCATTTCGGTGTGATATGGCGGTCTACAGGCACATATACTGTGCATCCAAATATTTTTAAATTTGATATATTAGGTTCATGGCCCAAAATAGTTGCAACGAGGAATATTTATGATAATTTGTCGGTCTGAGATGAACTAGTATTGCTGCATGCAAAATGACATGACCCCAAACAGAAGTCAACGACCTCGTTTCATGTTATAACGGTCTTGCTATCAATTGAAGACGTTTATTTGAAGACTCTTCAAGGAAATTTTGAGTATGAACATGAGCTATAGGATGTTCCACTTGTACCCCAATTGATAAGTAATAACATTTAAATGTTTGGGACGAAAACTCAGCAACATTATCAAGTCTAACAGACTTATTTAGATTTTCGGGGCGTTGCAACCGTATTCAGACTATTTGTGCCACTAATTTTGCAGACGCGAGTTTGCGAGATGACAATAGGCACACACGAGACCATCTAGAAAATGCATCTATTAAGACCATAAAATATCTAAACGACCCACTAGGTGGGTGAATAGGTCCACAAATGTACCCTTGTATACGTTTCAAAAATGTAGGGGACTCAATCCCAACATTTTTTGGTGATGATCTAACAATTAACTTGACTTGATAACAAAAGTGTAAGAAAATTCATTATTTAAAAGTATCTTTAAATTCTTTAATGGATAGCCATTTGAGTTTTTCATAATCCGTATCATCATAATTGATCTAACCCAATCGATCATGCCAAAGTACTAAAGTATTAGAATTACTAACCTTTTCGTTTAAAATAAAATGTGACTCAATTGCACTAATTCTTGTCCAATACATGCCACAAGAGAAAGATGGGAACTTCTCAATAACCCTCTTTTGGCCAGAGACTATTGATAATGATGAGATATTCAAGATTATTCTTATCTATTATCTCAATATGATATCCATTTCGACGGATATCTTTAAAACTCAACAAGTTTCTCTTGTACCTGGAGGAGAACATTGCATTCTCTATGATAGGTATTGTTCCCTTAGACAAAGTAATAATAGCTCTTCCAGAGCCTTCGATTAGATTACTACTACTAGAAATTGTACTAACATCTACCTTAAACATACTTAAATAAGAGGGATATTTCTTCTCTTTGAATATTGTATTTGTCGTAGATGATTCAATTAAGTAAATATTTTATAATTGAACTTTGGTCCAAGTTTGCTTTGTGAGATATATATATTTTCTTCCCATGGTTAAACATATAAAAGAAATATACAAATAAACTTTAATATTTTTAGAGAAAAAGGAAAGAAATAAAGTTGAACCAATGATTCAATAATGACTTTTATATGCAATTTCGAGCAAACTCAGATTATGATACAAACAATTATTAAATTCATTTTTAGGTCGTTAACTCTAATTACATCCTTCGGGAGTTGTGATGGCCCCTACTAGTGAAAGCTAGGCAAGGCAACCATTTGATTAATTTAAATTTTTCCGTATTTTTAATCCTTTAACCATTGAGAACTAACAATTTATCAACAACAAAATTTAGACAAGTGGAAGAAATAAATAAAACTATTTAAATATTTCCATTACAATTTCATAAACAACGACTACCCAGAACTGGTGTCACAACTTCGCAGACTGTATAGGAATATTCCAAACAAGGATCGAAAAATAAATGCAACACTATTTCTGAAATACATAAATGATACATGATGAAATGATAGAGAGAGACACCAGGGCATGCGGACGCCTGTAGGACTACCTTGGATCTTCAAACTGGACTGAAGGCAGCAACCCAAAGCTCGGTCTGTATGCTCTAGTAACATGATCTGCACACTGTGTAGAGTGTAGTAATCAGCACAACCGACGCCATGTGCTGGTAAGTTCCTAGACTAAACTAGGGGAAGTAGTGATGAGGCTAGGACCGGACTACCAAATAACCTACACAGTTAAATCTTATACAGCGGAAAATAAAAGCACGAATGTAGAGTTAAGGATGGGAGGGGGAAACATGCTGCGGGGAACCATCAAATGATAACAGAAGTACACCATGAAAATATAACGAACACCATAACTCATTTATCAACAAGAATCAAAAATAAAATAAGTGCACGACATCACCCTTCGTGCTTTTACTCTTGCCCTCACCATAAGAATCAATATAATCTGCACGGCATCAACCTTCGTGCTTTTACTCTCGTCCTAACCATAAAATCAATATAATCGGCACATAATGGTACATCGTGCATCACAACATCATCCTTAGTGCTTTTACACTCTTCCTCACAAAATCATACACGACATCACACTTCGTGCTATAACACTCTCTCACCAAAATATACATGACACCACCCTTCATCCATTAACACTCTTTCGTCCAAACAACAATCACAAGAAATAAGGGCAAGGAAATAAATGAAATCATAATAAAATTGCAGCAAGGGAACAGTAGTACAACAATCAAATACCGTCAAGGAAACAATATCAAAACATCAACATCCCGGAAATGGAGATAGACTTAAAAGCAACAATATCCCGGCAAGTGACACAATATAATAGTCCTCTTCTCTTATTCAGATTTACTTCACAACTCACTACACAACTTGAGCCAATTCTCTATGAGGTTCAATTACTTATTTCACTTACACAATTCGTTTTACAACTAGAGGCAGCACTCTTCAATATTCAGCTACCAATATTACTTCCAAAAACTCTGCTCAATAATAGAAATCATCACATTAAGGCATGGACAATACAAACAGAGTCATAATAATCATACTATAAGACTCACGGGTATACTTGACACCAATGTATAGATACTCATCACCATGCTTATATGTTGTACTCAACTAATAACACGTAGCAAATAGGACACAACTCCTAATCTCTCAAGTTAAGGTTGGATCGAACACTTATCTCAGACTTCTACAGCCAACTCAATCTCAAACACTGTTTTCCTTTAGAATTCGCCTCCAAATTTCTTGTATCTAGTCCAAATTAATTTAAAAATATCAATAAATGCTAAATAATTCAAACACAATGCTGAATTATAGGTTTTCTATCATTTTCCCAAAAAAGTCAAAAATTGACCCCGAGCTTTGTTGGTCAAAACACGAGGTCCGGACAAAAACTCGATAAGCCATTCACCGATGAGCCCGAATATGTAATTAATTTTGGAATCCGACCCCAAAACGATGTCTAAATTCCAATTATTCAAAAATTCCTAACTCCACCAAAATTCCCAATTTTCTACTCTTAAGAACATGATTTACGGCTAAAAATCTAATGCGTAGTAATGAAAATAGAAGAAAATGTGTCTAAGAACACATACCTATGGTCGCGGCGGAATCCCTCTTCAAAATTCGCCCAAGTTTGAGTTTAAGTGAAAAAGTAATGAAGTTTTGAAGAAATCCCGTTTTGCTACTATTTTAAAATAACTGGGCAAGGAACCTTTACGTTCGCACACAATTGGATGTGTTCGCATAGGGTAGGGGGATGGGCATTGTGATTGGCAGGGAGTGCGACCGTATAGGGAAAAATAGGTTTCCATTCCCCAAGCCTAGTTAACTTAGTTCGATAGCGTCAGAAGCCCTGCATTCGCATAGAACAAATGGTGACCCGCTAGAATTAACTCTATACTATCGGGGTAGTTACTATGCGATTGCATAGCACAAAAAGGGCCCCCCTGAGACTACACTATGCGATCGCGAACCTACATATGCGATCGTATATCACAAAATAGGGCCCCCTCAGACTACACTATGTGATCGCGAACCTACCTACGCGATTGCACAACAAAAAAACCTAAACACCAGCAAACAACAAAAATACAAAATTTTCTAAGTCCAAAACACTCCGACGCCTATCCAAAACTCATCCAAGCCCTCGAGGATCTAAACAAAACATGCACGCAAGTCTAAAAGTAGCGTACAGACTTGCTCGTTCGATCAAATTGTCAAAATAACATCTTAAACAATGACTTTAGCATAGAAATCTAAGTAAAATCTCAAAACTTTCAAAGTATCAAATTTCACAACCACGGGTCTGAATCACATCAAACGACTTCCGTTTCTTACCAAATTTTACATACGCATCTTAAATATTGCATTGAACCTGTATTAGGCTCCAAAACTAAAATACGGGTCCGATACCATAAATTTCAAATATAATTCAAATTTCCAAAAACTCTTTTATTTTTAGTAAAATAATTTCTTTCAAAAATTCATTTCTCGGGCTTTGGACGTCGGAATTCAATTCCGGACATAAGCCCAAGTCTCATATTTTTCTACGGACCCTTTGGGAACGTCAAATCATAGAATGTTGAACGAAGTCAACTTAAATTCAATTTTAAAGGCCAAATTAACATTTTCATCACATTTCCACATAAAAGCATTTCGCATATACGCCTGGACCATACACGCAAATTGATGTAAGGAAAAATGAGGCTTCTAAGGCCTCGAAACACAGAATTTACTCGTAATTCAATTGATGGCCTTTTGGGTCATCACATCCTCCACCTCTAAAACAACTGTTTGTCCTCAAATAGACATAAGAAGGAAGTACTTGAGTTGGAGAAAAAATGATAATAATGGCTCCGCATATTGGACTCGGATTCCGAGGTCGATGCCTTAGCAGGATGACCTCTCTACTGAACATGAATAGAAGGGAATATCTTTGATGTCAACTAAGAAACCTACCGATGTAGAATAGCTACCGGCTCCTCCTCATATAACAAGTCCTTGTCCAACTAGACAGTTCTGAAGTCTAACATATGGGATGGATCGCCATGACACTTTTGAAGCATGAACACATGAAATAGTGGATACACAACAGATAAACTCGGTGGCAATACAACTCTGTAAGCCACCTCTCCCACTTGATCAAGAATCTCAATTGGGCCAATGAACCTAGAGCTAAGCTTGCCCTTCTTTCTAAATCTCATCACGCCTTTCATTGGCGACACTCGAAGAAACACTCGCTCACCAACCATGAATGCCATATCATGAACCTTATGGTTGACTTAACTCTTGTGCCTGGACTGAGCTGTAAGAAGCCTATCCTGAATGATCCTAACCTTGTCTAAGGCATCCTGTACTAGATCTGTACCCCATAAACAAGCCTCTCCTGGCTCAAACCATCCAACCGGCGAGCGACACCGCCTACCATACAAAACCTCAAAAGGAGCCATCTGGATTCTCGACTGGTAGCTGTTGTTGTAGACAGACTCCGCTAAGGCAAAAACGGATCACAGGAGCCTCCAAAGTCAATGACACCAACTAAAAGCATATCCTTCAAAATCTAAATAGTCCGCTCGGACTGATCCTCAGTCTAAGGATGAAATGATGTGCTCAACTCAACCTGCGTGCCCAACTCATGCTAAACTGCTCTTTAGTAATGCGAGGTAAACTGCATACCTTGATCAAAAATGATAGGCACAGGCACACCATGAAGACGAACAAACTCCCAGATATAGATCTTAGCTAACCTCTCACAAGAGTAGTAGAGTACAACAGGAATGAAATGTGCTGACTTAGTAAGCCTATCAACAATAACCCACACCACATCGAACTTCCTCTGAGTCTATGGGAGTCCAACAAAAAAGTCCATAGTGATAGGCTCCCACTTCCACTCGGGAAGCTCAACCCTCTAAAACAAACCGCCAGGTCTATGATGCTCGTACTTTACCTACTAACAATTCAAACACCGAGCCACATATGCAACAATATCCTTCGTCATTCTACTCTACAATTAATACTGCCGTAAATCCTGGGAATCTTAGCGGCCCCCGGATGAATAGATTACTGGGAACTATGGTTCTCCTTTAAAATCAACTCTCGGAGTCCATCCATATTAGGCACACAAAATCGGCCCTGATGCCTCAAAACCCCCTCATATCTTAATGTAACCTGCTTGACACCATTGTGCTGCACCTTGTCTCTAAGGACACACAAATGAGGATCATCATACTGCCAATCTCGGATACGCTCCAATAAATAAGAACGATTGATTGTGCATAATAATATACGGTTGCGCACCAATATATCTAACCTCACAAACTTATTGGCCAAAGCCTGAACATCCATAGTAAGCGGTCTTTCACTGACCGGAATATACTCAAGACTGGCCATACTAGCTGACTTCCTACTGAAAGCATCTGGCACCATATTGGCCTTACTCAGATGATAGTAGATGGTGATATCATGGACTTTCAATAGCTCCAACCACCTCATCTGACTCAAATTTAAATCCTTCTGCTTGAACAAGTATTACAAACTCTTGTGATCCGTGAACACCTCACATGACACGCCATATAGATAATACCTCCAAATCTTCAACACGTGAATAATGGCTGCTAACTCCAAATCATGAACTGGATAATTCCTCTCATGAATCTTCAACTGACACAAAATATATGCAATAACCTTGCCATCCTGCATCAACACTGCACCAAGTCTAATAAAAATGCATCACAATAAACTGTATATGACCCTGAACCTGTGGACGAAACCAACATCGACACCGTCGTCAAAGCTATCTTGAGCTTCTAAAAGCTCGCCTCATACTCGTACGGCCACCTAAATTGGGCACCTTTTTGTGTCAACCTGGTCACCGGGGCTGCAATAGACGAAAACCCCTCCATAAACCGACATTAATAGCCAGTCAAACCTAAGAAAATCTGAATCATTGTAGCTGATACGAGTCTAGGCTAGACCTTGATTTCCTCTATCTTCTTTGGATCTACCTGAATACTCTTTGCTGAAACAATATGACCCAAGAAAGCAACTGACCCCTACCAAAACTTGCACTTCAGAAACATAGCATACAACTGATTATCTCTTCAATTCTGAAGAACAACTCTCAGAGGCTGCTTATGCTCCTCCCGACTATGGCAATAAATCAAATATCATCAATGAAGACTATCGCAAATGAATCCAAGTAGGGCCTAAACACTCGGTTCATCAAATCCATCAAAGATGCTGGGGCATTTGTCAACCCAAATGACATCACCGAGGACTAATAATGCCCATACCGAGTGCGGAAAGGTGTCTTGGGGACATCAGATGCTCTAATCCTCAACTGATGGTAGCCAGATCTTAAGTCAATCTTCGAAAATACCTTGGCACCTTGAAGCTGATCAAATAAATCAGCAATACTCTACAATGGATACTTATTCTTGACTGTAACCTTATCCGACTTCTGGTAATCTATTCAAATTCGCATCAAACCATTCTTCTTCTTAACAAACAATATCGGCGCACCCAAAGGCAAGACACTAGGTCTCATGAAGCTTTTTTTCAAGCAAGTCTTGCAACTACTCCTTCAGCTCAGGTAGGGCCATATGATACGACATGATAGAAATGGGCTGAGTGCCCAGAGCCAAATCAATTTTGATGTCAATATCCCTATCGGATGGCATACTCGACAGGTCTGAGGGAAATACCTCAGGAAACTGACGATGAACAGGCACAGAATCAATAGAAGGAACCTCGGCACTAGAATCACGAACATATGCCAAATAAGCCAAACACCCCTACTCGACCATACGCCGAGCCTTTATGTATAAGATAACACTACATGTAGAATGACCCGAAGTCTCTCTCCACTCTAAAGCAGGCAAGCCCAGCAATGCTAAGGTCACAGTCTTGGCATGATAGTCCAAGATAGTGTGATATAATGATAACCAATCCATCCCCAATATGACGTCAAAATCGACCATGCTCAAAAGTAATAAATATACACGAGTCTCAAGACCCACAATCACAACTATAATTGAACGATGGATACAATTTACCATAACAGAATCACCCACCGGTGTAGACACATATACAAGGGCACTCAAGCAATCACTAGGCATGGCTAGATATGTTGCAAAATAAGATCACACATAGGAGCATGTAGATTCTGGATCAAATAGAACTAAAGCATCTCTACTACAAACTAAAACTGTACCTGTGATAACTGCATTGGAAGCCTCAGACATAGGCCTAGATGGAAGAGCATAACATCGGGCCTAGGCCCTAACACACTAAATTGTATTTATGGGACGACCTGCTACTGGCTGGCCTCCATCTTTAGCAACCTGACGTCCACCTCTAATACCTCTAACTCCACTGAAAATCTCATATGATGCCACTAATGCGCCAAAAAGCTACAACTCGAATAAGACCCATAAGGAAGAAAAAACTCTACCAAAAACTATCTAGTCCGCGTAATGAATAAAATGGACAAACATATATTATGAACCTACCTTGGAGAATGAGAAACAAGGCACACAAATAAGTATAATGGACTGTACTCAGCATCTCACTGTTGCGGTGTGTAACCCGATCCACATATGACACTATTGCGGCATGCAACCCGATCCAAACAACATACCCGTGGACGTGTGCCACCCATTCTTATACTATATACCAGTGGCGGCGCACCACCCGATCCAAACATAATAATCAATAAGGAAACACCCATCATGACAAAATGCTTATACTTACAAAATGCCCGAATATCGATCACAACCATGCCAAGTGCATAATACAACCCTGGGGAGGAGGATATTGCCATACGCTACAAAAACCCAAGACAGACTAAGGTGCAATAAATGACATGCATATCTAGATCCATCTTGCTCATATAACACCACAAGCTATAGGGATCACAACACATGTGCGAATAATCATGCCGCCTCACAGCCCACTGAGCAGGCTGTGGAACACTCGTTGGATGAACCATGGCACGTGATTCCTGATGCTGAGAGCTGCTCAATGCTCGAGAACAAAATCTATAAATGCAACCCAGATCACCAAAAATATAACAAGCCCTCGATTGTTGATATTATAGGCCCTGGCGACTAAAATAACCACCCCAAAAACTCTAGAGTTACGGTGCACAGATAGGAGCTTGTGGTACAGTGTAGGACTGCTGATCAGAATATTGCATATGAGAACTATGGCCGCCTGAATCCCTATGACAAACCTATAGTGCTGACTGAAACAGCCTAGGAGAATAGCCTCTACCATACAAATCCCTACCTCCAAGTAAGGCGCCACTAAATCTTTTTGAATGACGAGGCCTCTTATCAGACCCTTGACCACCTCCCTGCGATATAACCATCTCAACTCTCCTCGCCACATTGGCTACCTCTTGAAAAGAAATCTCACTTCCCACCACCTTATCCATCTGAAGACGAATAGTCTAATTAAATCCTCAATGAAGCTCCCCCCTTCTCTCTATCTCAGTTGGAAGTATAAGAACAGTATGGCAGGACAAATCAATAAACATGGTCTCGTACTAAATAACAGTTATATAACCTTGCTGGAGATGCTCAAATTGCCTCTGATAGATCTCTCTGAGTGATAGGAAGAAACTTATCCAGAAATAGCAGAAAAAACTGATCCCAAGTTAAAGATGGTGACCCAGCTGGTCTAGCAAAACAATAATCTCTCCACCAAGTCTTGGCGGTTACAAATAAGCAAAAAGTAGAAAAGTCGACCCATTGATATCCACTATCCCTATGTTCTTGAGAACCCCATGACAGTTGTCTAAATAATCCTTGGGGTCCTCAGAAGATGCACCAATGAAATGGTAGTGAAGAGCTTGGTAAACTTATCCAATCTCCACAAGGCATCAGCAGACATAGCTGCTCAATCACATGTCTGAGCTACCACACCCGACTAAATTGGTCCAATTGGTGGAGCTGCTGGAGTCTGAAACCGGGAAGCCATTTGCTCTGGAGTGAGAGTAGAAGGATTCAAGGCTCCTCTCCCAGCCTGAGAGATGGCTGGAGCTACATGAAGCAAGCTTGCCCGGGTGACACTCTCCATAAGGCTCACTAGATGGACAAGAGCATCCTGGAGTACTTGGTTAGCAATGAACCCCTCTAGAACCTGAGCCGGCCCCACCAGAATTGCCTGGACTGGAGCCTCATCATCAAACAAAACATGAGGCTTCACCACTGGTGTTGCTGCTCTAGGCTGAGCTCTGCCCCTACTGCGGCCTCTAGCACGACCTCAGCTTCACCCTCTTCCCCTTATGGGAGCTACTGTTGGGGGCTCGGGCTGCTGATTAGTGGATGAGGAAGTGCGTGTTCTCGCCATCTGCGAAAGAACAACGTATAAATTCAATTAGCATTGAAAAACCAAACCGCATGGAAAGAAAGAATAGATGTGAAATTTTTCCTAATTCTGTAGCCTCTGGGGGATAAATACAGATGTTTCTGTATCGATCCATGATTACAGCAAACTCCCCGCACTACTAAAGAGTAGCAAGAGAGGGTTGAAATAGCTATTGCCTGATTTTGGGTTCGGATCTAATCCACAGAGAGCTAGAATTTGAGTTAAGTATCTATCTATCATAGAATTGTGAGTGTGTTCTTAATTGATATTCTCATTATTTTTGGATTTTCTTAAACAATCTAATATTATCAACTGCTAATTATACTAATTATGCTAAGTGAAAATTGCAAAGAGTTGTATCTAATGTGTTAAAAGGCACTAGGGTAGTGACTTTCACCTAGGTGGATAATTGACCGGTAGTTGCTTCTAAGACATGCTTGACATGTTTGGGGAAATATGCTATTATCGTTGCACGATGTTACCTACTCTCACACCTCTCAGTAGAGGGAGTGATTTTTCCCAATTGAATTTTTCAAGACCAAACGGGTAGGCAAATCTGCTCAAGCAACTAGGGTTCAAGTCGGGTAATTACTCTCTCGAGGTTTAACCCTTTAGTTGGGACAATCAATCCTCTTGAGTCTATCAAATTCCTTGTTGGGTTAATTTTGGAGACCTAGGCTATCTTTCTCAAGAAGATCCAAGTTAGCTAAGCACAAACCAATGTTTGCAACCACAAATTCATAAATTACACCATAAAATTGACCCAAATAACAAACACTTATAGTTAATGTAGCCTTAAATTGTAACACCCATCAATTACCCACATTAGGGTTGAGCCACAACCCTAGCTAATGGGTTTAGCTACTCATGTTTGAAGAAGAAAATGGAGAAATAGATGAAGATAAAGACGTATTAATTACTCGCTAAGCGAATAAAATCTAAGTAAAAATACCAAAAATGGCTACATATGGTCTCCCCACGAGCACAACTGAAGTTCTAAAATGTCTGATACACTAAAAATGGCAAAATATTCAATTTATACTAAGCTGGAAAAACTTAAGCAAAATGCCCCTGTGGGGTCAGTGCGGGCCACACAAAATAGACTGTGGCCACACTAGGCTCTTGGACTTGAAATCTTAGCTCTCTGAACACAGGCTTCGCGGACAGTGCATAATGGACCCACGAAGGTCTCTGTTACAGACTGCACAATAATGACCGTGGACCGCGATGACTTGAACCTGGGCATATTTTATCTGAACTTCTGTTCCGCGGACCGCACATTATGGTAGTGCGGCCGTGAAACCTTCACCGTGGACTGCATATAATGGAGTGCGGTCGCATTGCTTGAAGCCTTAATTTTTGACTTTCTGAATCTCTCTAGTGCGGAACACACAAAGAGTAGTGCGGTTGCACTAGGCCTGTTCTCCCTAGTTTTGCATTGTCTTGGGTACATGAGCATGTTTCACTCCTTTTGAGCCAATCCTTGATATTTCATCACTTTTTCAGTCAAACCTGCAATCAAGCACCACTTATGAGCCTTTTGGGACTATTTTGTACAAATTTATAATCAAAGCATAAGCAAAAAGGAGCATAAAACACGCCAAAATCCCTAGTTATCAACTCCCCCAAACATAAGCTTTTGCTTGTCCTCAAGCAAACAAATTAAGTCCCACCCCTTAAGAGAAAATCCAAGAATTTTCAGCTATCCTAAAGTATCCTCAACAAGCATCAATTGAGACTAACAATTGCCCTCAATACGAATGAATAATTAATAACATTTATCCTTTAAAAACTATGGATCAAGTGTGACACAAGAGCATCAGAGTTGACTCATTACGTCAAAGAACTCTTTTAATTACTTTGGTCATTGTGAAATCCAAACTCACTTATCCTTAACTCTCCCTAAGAAAACCTCACCTTTTAGAGTATTAGCACACAAACCGAGGTCAATGGGATTTCACTCATCTCTCTCAAGGAAAGGTCACAAGTCCAGCTCTAAGTACCATGTGATTGCCCCTCATGTAAGTATCCACTAATGCAATCTTCTTTCAACTAAAGTTCATATAGGGATTTTGTGGAGTCATTATGAAGGCTTTTGATTCAGGGTAGGAAATGTTTTGGTCTAAGTGGGTTCCATCTTCCCTTAAGCACTTCTTTTGATTCACTTTGCACAATTCTCTTGACTCTTTGAGTTATTTCACCTCTTTTTATGGGGTTAGAGAGACACATTGTCACTCTTTCTTATGCATTTCAATTCTTTTCTCCTTTTTCAACTTTCCACAACTTTCTTTCTTTTGCTTTTCTTGAATCCCTTTTCATTCTTTCTCACATTGAGCATTCTTTTTATATTTTTTCTTTTATTTCCTTTCCTCTTCTTCATTTATGTGCCTTATACCAATTTGTTATCATCCTCGTCTCTCCCCCCAAACTTATATTTTTGTCATGTGCCCAAGGAAAGATCAGGTGCCAAGAGAGGGTATCTTTTTGAAGCGGTATAGGCTTGTAACATACTTTTTGAAAGAAAAAGGTTTAATGCTCAAAAGGGTTAAGTAGGGATTATATCATTGGCAGGCTATAGAATTGTTCAACTATTATTTGGATCAAGGAGAGACTATAATCACTTCTCAAGTCAAATACCATATAAGATTTTGCCTCAACAGACATTCAGGGCAAGTTCTAGACCATTGGCTTGGGACTTGGATTCGCATTTTGATTTCTCACCACACAAGTTAAAGGATTGCTAAAGACATAGAGTCAGGGGCCCACAATAACCTTAGATATGATTTGAGCGCACAATGGTCCCAAAACACCACTTGATGATTATCGGTCAACACAAGAGTCTCAAGACCATGACTTTCACCATCCTAAACACAACAATTTGTCTTTGACCATGCGATCAAAGTCAAATGTCATAGGCCCAAGTGGAGCTTTGCTTAAGGTACCCTTAAATACAACCTACCAAAAACAAAAACAAAAACCTAAGGCTTATTAAAAATGTCAAAAACGAAACAAAAAAAACTACAAACATACATAAGAAGTTAAAAATGAAATTTGTTTTTGCGAAAATAGAAAGAACATGCAATAGGGGATTTGAATATACAATGGGAAATGAATATATACATTGATGTAACTTTATATACATGCCAAATTGAAGATAAAAAGTGTGATAAAAATAATTAAAGATAATATTATATCCAGACCAAATGAAAATAAAAAAAAGCATAAACCAAATCAGTATATATGTAGAGTCATCCAAAGATAAATGGTGCACGCCCTCAAATAAAAATTGGTATTGTCCCCAATTCCAACTAAATAGACTAAATTGCAAAAATAAAAAAGAAAGGATATGAAGACTCCCTTAGCCATGTCCGTCTGCACAGGATCATGGGTGGTACCTGGGTCCTCTGTGTGCTCGAGAACCTTAGACTAGGTCCCAATATCCTGCTGCTTAGTTGCTGGGACCAGGGACTGGACCTATACTGGCTCTGGTACATCCTGTGGCTAACTGGAGGAAGCCTTCGGTGGGTCTGCCAACTGGATGATTGCATCATCTGCTGTAGGGATCTTCCTCCTCTTCTTCGGGGGCCTCTCTGTCTGCTCCGGTTCTGTGGCTGCTGCTGGAGCTGGGTCCTCAAATAATAAGTCTAAAGGCAGATGGTCTGCCTTCAGTCTATCCACGTTCTCCTGTAGCTCTTTTATGGACTCCCTGGAAGCCCTTGTCTTGCGCAGCTTCTTGTGCTCCTTCGAAAGCTTCTTTAGAGCCCTGCCATGTGAATCAACTGCATTTGCTAAATCAGCCTGGGTCCTGAGGATCTTCTCCTGGTTCTCAAGTAACTTCTTCAAGGTATCCCTATAGACTGTGGGACCTGTACTGGCTATGGTTTTGACTGAACCGCAATGGTAGAGGTCAAGGTAGACAACTTGGATGAAGCTATATACATCCAATTGTTCAGGCTCTAGAGCGTCTGGCTCAATCGGTGGACAGTGATAGGATAGTCTCGTGATGATGGGATCTCCGGGCCTGCTGATATGGAAGGGCTAGGAGGAATGGCTGATGATTTAGAAAGGAGGGAGGTAGGCCAACAGCAATGGAGAAAGTCTTAGTGGGGGCCTCTACTACAACCGGCTCTTCAGACTTTCTAGTTGGGGCAGAGGAAGGTGCATTGTAGTTCTTGTCTTTGGGGTTATCATTCCCCTTCAAATTGTACAAGGAGAATGGGGATATCACCTTACCTTTGACATCGTAGGACTTCCTCTACAACTCCAAATCCTGAAAATACATAGAGAGGGTGTTAGGGAAAGGGTAGTTTCTGTCAGTCTCTACTCCCACTAATGAGATAATTCAGGACATCACATTCCCCATATTTATGGGGTATCCCGCCATAATTGATGCAACTACTACAGACCAATGGAGAGGAAGTGTTTGTTCATGTGTAATAGGGTCCAACCGGCTACATACAAAAGTTACCTAACTAACCCCTTGCCTTGAAATTCAGGGTCCTTCATAGTATTTTGACCCCAGCTATCAACCAATCCGAAAGAGTAGCTGGGATTTCCAAGTACTGAGCTAACCATGGACGGACTTCCTCTCACATCTCCAGCTTTGCTAGATACAGATTCTCCTTCTCTTTATTGAAGCCCAAGTACTCATTAAGTGACTTCCCATTGAACAATACCTTCTTGTTACGAACCTTGGTCGATTTGGAGCCCTTGACAATGTGGGCTACATTATAGTAGAACTCTTTGACCAAGTGTTCATTTTCATCTATACATTCATCCATAAAGTGTTCCAAGCCCACTATAATTCTAAATTACCTCTGCACGTCAGGGTTGTGGGGTAGTAAGTCTTTGTCAATGAAACTCTGTTTTTGTTTTAAATGTCTCACCGGCCACCACTCCCTGAATTTGTGGTAGCCTACTTGACCTACAAATCTGTCCTCCCAGACTTCATGCTTCCTAGTATGGGCAATCACCCAACCTGAGGTTCACCCCCCTCAAATACTTCCTCTTCCCCTTGTACCTCCTCTTCACCTCCATCTGCACTATCTGCGGATACTGAAGCTATGGGGGAGGTGGAGTACTCACCGTTGTTGGATGCTGAGCCCTCAGACAACTTAGTGGGGACATGATCTGCTGCTTGGGCAGGGGGTGATGGAGATGGAGTGTCATAAGTCAATCTCATTTATCCGGGCCAATCAAGAATTAGTCCAGGAATAGAATCGGAGCAAACCTCCTGAGATGGCTCGTACTCACTCCTCCATTTGTCAACTGTCCTGTCAGCAAATTTAATCAACTTTCTTGTTCTTTTTATGCTCTCCCAAACTTGGGGAGTGAGCTTAATCATCTTTTCCTTTCCACCCCTGGAGGATTCATCTATCTCGAGTTGTTTTGATAATTTTCCCCCTCGTTGTTTAACCATTATATGCAAGCACACACATCTAACTTTGTTAGTATCAATAGAAGCAATGAAACATATATGCACAATGAATTGCAGAACAGAAGCAGACAACTGCAGACACAGTTGCAGAATATGGCATGTGTGGACCGCACAAAAAGAAGTGTGGACATACAAGGACCACCGTGGACAGCACTAACATGACTACCGTTAGCATATGTATGAAGCCCCAAAAGAAATCTTTGAAACTCATCACCGCGGCCCGCACAAACTAGCACCAGGGACGCGGTGGGCCAATCCGGACTGTACAAAATGTAGTGCGGCCGTGCTGGGCAAGAGGTCAATTTTCAGAATATCATCAATGCGGTCCGTATAAAGTGGTACTGGGGACCGCATCAGAGCACCGCAGACCACACAAAAAAGATCGTAGTCCACGGTGGGCACTTAGTCATGGCAGTGAGTTAGGGTTTGGAATATTACATTTTAGTTCAAATTTTTACCTAGTTGTGGCCCCTAGTCATTTACCCAATTCTTGTTACTCACCACGCACACGAAGATTAACATTTAAAATAAACTAACCTAAAAATTGAAGAAATTGGGAGGAGAAGAAATACAAAACTAAAAGAAATGAAAATAAAATTAAATTAAACAATTAAACTAAAAAAAGGTAGGTGAAATGTTACCAGATATTGAGAAGAAGTGAAGCAACACAATGCAAATAAGCTATTACAGTGAAGAGAGAAGATGAACAGTAGTTTTAAGGTCTCTAAATGTAAATTTTTCAAAAAGGGTTATAGGAGACCCTTGAGGTCTATTTATAGAGAAACATGTGGGACCTAGGCTCACCTACCAGCGCCATCGCACAAAATGGACGACCGCACTGAGTTTTCTTTTGCAAACCTTAGGAATCAGGCCACTGCGGTCCGCACAAAAGGGTCCGCGCCTGCAGAGCTCCACTGCGGACCGCACTAAATGCAATGCCCGCATGGTGTCTAACATCAGAGAGCCCTCACATTGGCTCACACCAGTGCGGACCGCACAAAGTGTAATGCGGCCGCATTGGCAACTTCAAAGACTTGTTCAATTTTTCCATCCTGTCTTACACTGCATAAACATAATCTTGCAACATCTCACAACCAATTAGCACAAAAATCAATCATACACTACAAAATTAATTAAAGAGAACAAGAAGAAAAACACTTGGGTTGCCTCCCAAGAAGCACTTGATTTAATGTCACGGCACGACGCATGTTATCATATCACTTGAGATGAATAAGCACCACCGCATGGTTGTCATCAATCTTTCCTAGATAATGCTTGACCCGATGCTTGTTAACTCTAAAAACTTTACCATTTTTGTTCTTGAGATCAATAGCACCAAACAGGGTTACAAACACAACTTCAAATGGCCCACTCCACTTTGATTTAAGCTTTCCCAGAAATAGACGTAATCGAGAATTGATCAAGAGAACTAAATCACCAACTTTGAACTCCTTTCCACGAGCATATTATCATGAAGTTACTTCATCTTGTCGTCATACAAGGATGAACTAGAGTATGCATGGAACCGAAATTCGTCAAGTTCATTGAATTGTTCAACACGAAGATTGGTCGCAACATCCACTCAAGATTAAGCGTCCTCAAGGACCACATGGCCTTATGCTCTAACTCCACTGGTAGATGACATGCTTTCCCAAACACAAACCGGTACAGTGACATACCAATTGGGGTCTTGTAATTGATCTGGTAAGCCCATAGAGCATCATCCAACTTTTTCGACCAATCGATCCTATTAGCATTGGCCGTCTTTGACAAGATACTCTGGATTTCCCTGTTGGAGACTTCCCCCTAGCCACTTTCTTGAGGATGATAGGGGTGGAAACTTTACGATTGACACCGTACTTGGAATGCAACATGTCTAAATCTTTGTTGCAAAAATGAGACTCCCCCATTACTAGTAATCGCACGAGGAGTGCCAAACCTTGTGAAAATGCTCTTCTTTAGAAATGCCACCACACTCCTAGCTTCATTGTTGAACAAGGCCATGGCCTCAACCCATTTTGACACATAATCAACTACTACAAGAATGTATGTGTTACCACACGAGCTAACAAAAGGGCCGATGAAATCGATACCCCATACATCAAAGATTTTAACTTCAAGAATTGTGTTTAGAGGTATCCCATCTTTCTTGGAAATCCTGCCCGCTCTTCATTATTTATCACATCTCTTCACAATATCACCCGCATCTTTGAACAAGGTTGGCCAATAGAATCCACAAATAAGAACTTTAGAAACCATCCTCGCGCCGCCATGATGGCAACCATAGGGAGAGGAATGACAAGCCTATAAGATACCCAATTAATCTTCCTCCAGGACACATCTACGAATGACACCATTCGTGTAAATCTTGAACAAATATGGCTCGTCCCAATAGAAATCCAAGCTATTCTGCTTGAGCTTCTTCCTTTGGTTAGAAGATAGCTCATACGGGATTATTCCGGTTACAAAGTAATTAGCAACATCAGCAAACCATGGCATATCATTCATTGACACCACGTCAGGAAATGATCATTGATCTCAAGGCCATTACAAGGCCTCCCCTCCTTCTCCAAACGAGAAAACTGGTTCGCCACTTGATTCTTACTACCTTTTCGATTAGCAATTTCTAGAACAAACTCTTGATGTAGTAATACCCATCTCATCAATCTTGCCTTTGAATCTTTCTTTGTCATCAAATTCCTAAGGTCCGCATGATCGGTGTGCACTATAATATTTTGTCCCATGAGACATGATCGAAACTTTTCCATAGCAAACACTATGGCCAACAACTCTTTCTCAGTGAACGGATAGTTCCTTTGAGCCTCATTCATGGTCTTGCTTGCGTAGTACACCTGATGAAACATCTTGTTCACACGTTGACCTAACACCGCTCCAATTTCAACATCGCTAGCATCACACATGAGCTTAAAGGGCAAGCTGCAATTAGGTATGGTAATGATAGGAGAGTGGTCAACTTCTGCTTGAGAAGTTCAAAGGCCTCCATGCATTTCTCATCAAACACAAACTTAGCATCTTTCTCTAGCAACTTGCACAAAGGGTGTACCACTTTGAAAAAATCTTGTATAAACCTCTAGTAAAAACCTGCATGCCCAACAAAATTCCTCACCCCTTTGACAGAAATAGGGAGTGGAAGCTTCGAGGTCACCTCTATTTTCACTTTATCCACTTGAATTCCTCGCTTTGAAATTTTGTGACCCAACACTACACCATATTCAACCATGAAATAGAATTTTTCCGAATTAAGTACAAGGTTTGTGTCTTCACACTAGGTCAACACTTTATCCAAAATACCCAAACACTCATCGAAGGAATCCCCAACCATACTGAAATCATATATGGATACCTCCAAGATATCTTCCACCATATCACTGAAAATAACCATTATGCATCGTTGGAAGGTTGTTGGAGCATTACACAATCCGAATGGCATCCAAGGAGAAAGAGAATGTGCCATACGAACAGGTAAAATTTGTCTTCTCTTGATCCTCTGAGGAAATTAAAATTTGGTTGTACCCCGAGTAACCATCCAGAAAGCAATAAAAAGCACGCCCCGCAAGATGATCTAGTATTTTGTCAAGTAATGGCAATAAGAAATGGTCCTTTTGGTCACCTTGTTTAGCTTCCGTTAATCCATATATACTCTCCATCTGGTGACCGTCCGAGTAGGAATAAGCTCATTGTTCTCATTGGGCACCATAGCTATACCACCCTTTTTCGGTATGCATTGTACCGGAGAAGTCCACGAGTTATCAGAAATGGGGTACACAACCCCGACATCTAACTATTTGATCACCTCTTTCTTCACTACCTCTTGCATAGCGTCATTCAATCTTCTTTGATGCTCCAATGAAGACCTTGCATCATCCTCTAAGATAATTTTGTGCATGCAAAATGCGGGGCTTATTCCTCGAAAGTCAGCTAGCCTCCATCCAATTGCCCTTTTCTGCTTTTGAAGCGTAGCCAAAGTGGCCTCCAATTGCATGTTAGTAAGGAAAGAAGAAAGAATAACCGGTAAAGTAGAATTTGAGCCCAAGAGTTCATACCTGAGGTGTGGAGGAAGTGGTTTCAACTCTAACATCGGTGGCTCCTCAATTGATGGCTTTGTTAGTGGAGTTTTTTGGTTTTCAAGATGCAAAGACTATTTTCTCGGCTCATAAGAATAAGAGCCCATCCCATGTAGGGAATTCATGCACTCCACTCTACTTGCATTATCATTGACATCCATATTTAACAGCACGGCCATAAGAGGATCCTCCAGGTTAATCATAGATCTTGTGGCATCCACTATCATAGTTGTATCAATGTCCACAAATGAACACATCTCGGTGCTATTGGGTTGTTACATGGATTTGCAAGCATGGAAAACGACCTTCTCATCACCCATTCGGAAAGTGAGCTCACCTAGTTCATCATCAACCAATGTCTTCCCCGTTGCAATGAAAGGTCTTCCTAGAATAATTGGGAATTTAAAGTCCACTTCACAATCCAAAATGGCAAAGTCGGCCAGCAAAATAAATTTGTCCACCCGGACAAGCACATTATCAATAATTCCCAAGGGTCGCTTCATCAATCAATCTGCCATTTGAAGCCTCACTGAAGTTGGTCTTGGTTGCCCAATATGAAGGTCTTGAAACTGAGTACGGCATAAAATTGAAACCAGCTCCCAAGTCATATAAATCTCTAGCAAAGTCTGCACTTCCAATAGTACAAGGGATGGTAAAAGCTCCGGGATCATCTAACTTCGGATCCGGTGAATGCACCATAGCACTAACTTGGTGAGTCATCTTTATTGTTTCATAATCCATATAACGCTTCTTTGTAACCAAGTCCTTCATGAATTTTGCATAGCCCGACATTTGTTCAAGTACCTCTACCAAAGACATATTTATGGACAAACTCTTCATCATATC
This sequence comes from Nicotiana benthamiana, assembly GCA_034376525.1. Classification (NCBI taxonomy): domain Eukaryota; kingdom Viridiplantae; phylum Streptophyta; class Magnoliopsida; order Solanales; family Solanaceae; genus Nicotiana; species Nicotiana benthamiana. The sequence continues at coordinate 63,855,763 of CM067331.1, read as the reverse complement.
AATGAACTTCTTAAATTGATTATCATTTCTTTCCTTTGAGAGCCTTTGAGGATATGGTGGAGGTGGCCTAGGCTAGAGTTCCTTGGCTTTTGGCACAACCGGCTCGGGCATGTCAATCATGTGCTCCCTAGACGTGTTCACGGCATCTTGAGTTTCTACCTCGGCTTCATCTATGTCAATCCTCACATCATTATTCACGTTTTATTCAACCACATCATTAACAATCAAAGATCCCTCGTCATCCCGTAACTCAACATCATCATCTACAAATTGATTTTCTCTTAACGCATTCATATCACTGCCTCTCCCACTTCTTGTTGTAACCACTATCACATGATTGTTGTTCCCGCCCTTCGGGTTCACTACCGTGTAACTTGGTAGAGAATCCTTGGGGTGAGCGTTCAAAGCTTGAGAGATTTGGCCTAATTTTCCTCTAAGTTTGGATGGAGGTATTGTGTGAAGCCAATTGAGCATCGGAATCTTGGTTCTTTTTCATCATTTACTCGAACGTACTTTCAATTCTACCCATATCACTTCCAAAAAAACTAGGACATTGATAAGGGAAAGGGGGTGAATTTCACGGTTGTTGGTACATTGGGGATCTTTGAAAGCCTTGCCCCCAGTTGCCTTGGTTGCCACTGTTGTTCCACCCGTCTTGATTGTTGTTATTTCTCTAATTATTGTAATTCCCATTCCAATTTCCTTGGTTGTTGTTTTGGCTACCCCAATTATTGTTTTGGTTGTTGTTGTTCCAATTGCCACCTCCTTGTTGTTGATTGTTGTTGTTCCAATTGCTACCACCTTGTTGATTTCCCCAATTTCTTTGGGCTCACCATTGCTGGTTTGAAGAGTTGCCTCTATAGCCTTGATAGTTGTTAACATATTGAACCTCCTCGCTCTGGTCATCATAACACTCATTTGAAAAACCACCACCATCATTGTCATATTGTTCACAATTCCCTTGAGATTGTTGTCCTCTTTGTCTTCTGTTAAGCACATTGACACCTTCCATGGAGTTGACTTGGCGCAGATTTTGGACTTGTTGCAACTGCGACTTTGCCAATTGGTTCATAGTAGTAGTGAGCTCAGCAATAGCTTGACCATGATCATGCAATTTCTTGTGCAAATGGATGACCGTAGGGTCACCTTGGAGCACATATTCTCTACTTTGCCATGCTAAAGAAGTGTCAGCCATCTAATCAAGTACACTACATGCCTCATCATAAGAAAGTTTTGTAAAATTACCACCGGCTGATTAGTTCAAAATGCATTGACTTGTGGTGTTGATGCCCTGATAAGAAGTTTGTTGAATCATTACCTCGGTCATGTCGTTATTCGGGCACTCTTTTACCATAGTCCTATACCATTCCTAAATTTCATGCAGTGGTTCTATTGGCCATCGCTTAAAGGCTAAAATTTCATCCCGAAGTGCCGCAATATCACTCCATGAGAAGAACTTGCCAATAACTTTATCCGCCAACTCATCCCAAGTTGTGATGAAATGGTTGGGGAGTCCTTCAAACCAATATAATGCCTTTCCCCGAAGTGAGAACGGGAAATGTCTCAATATCAGCGCATCCTCGGACACATAAATCTGCTTACTCCCCAGCATGTATCTACGAACCCCTTTAGATGTATGTAGATTATTTTGATCCGCAACACCCATGAAGTACCCACGCTACTCAAGTAAGGTCAACATCACATTGGTTATTTTAAAATTCCCCGCCCAGATTCGGGGGACAATAACACTCGCATAACCATGATTCGGCAATACTCTGGAACCGCTCTTGGAGGTGGCAGATGAGGGTATGGAATATAGCATTTGCATTGGCATTCCTGCCTCTCCATTGTCCTTGAGGTGCTAGAGGCACATCATATTAATCAAGATCATCTACCTCCTCCCCTGCTATCACGTTTCCAAGAGGGATTAGAATTTAAAGCCATTTGGTACCTGAGTAATTGACTCAAACAATAAGTAACAAAGAAGGAAAGAAGAACAACACACAAAACTAACTAAATAGATAGCTAAAAGCATTAGCTCCCTGGCAACAGCGCCAAAAAGTTATCACAGCCAACTCCGCACTACAAAAGAGTAGCAAGAGAGGGTCGCAATAGCTTTTACCCTATTTTGGGTCGGATTGAATCCAATGAAAGCTAGGATTGGAGTTAAGTATCTATCTAGCTTAGCATTGTGAGTATATTCTTAACTGATCTTCTCATCATTTTTTGGGTTTTCTTTAACAATCTAATATTATCAACTACTAATTATTCTAATTATGCTAAGTTAAAATTGCAATGAATTATATCTAATGGGTTAAAAGGCACTAGGGTTGTGACTTTCACCTAAGTGGCTAATTGACAGATAATTGCTTCTAAGGCATGCTTGACATGTTTGGGGAAATATGCTATAACCGTTGCATGATGTTACTTACTCTCACACCTCTCGGTAGAGAGAGTGATTTTGCCCAATTGATTTTTTCAAGACCAAATGGGTAGGCAAATCTGCTCAAACAACCAGGGTTCAAGTCGGCTAATTACTCTCTCGAGGTTTAACCCTTTAATTGGGACTATCAATCCTCTTGAGTCCATTCCAATTCCTTGTTGGGTCAATTTTAGAGACTTAGGCTCTCCTTCTTAAGTAGAGCCTAGTCAGCTAAGCACAAATTTGCAACCATCAATTCATAAATTAAACCATAAAATTGACCCAAATAACAAACACCCATAGTCAATCTAGCTTTAAATTGCAACACCCATCAATTACCCATACTAGTGTTGAGCCACAACCCTAACTAATTGATTTAGCTACACATGCTTAAAGAAGAAACTGGAGAAAAAGTTGAAGATAAAGACATATAAATTAATTGCAAAGATTAATATAAATATTTAATGATAAAATCTAAGTAAAAATGCCAAAAATGGCTCCAGATGGTCTTCTCACGAGCGCAGCTGAAGTTCTAAAATGTCTGATACCCTAAAAATGTCAAAATATTCTATTTATACTAAGCTGAAAAACTGGACAAAAATGCCCTGTGGGGTCACTGCGGGCCGCACAAAATGGACTGCGGCCACACTAGGCTCTTGGACTTGCAATCTTGGCTCTCTGAACTCAGGCTCCGTGGACTGTATAGAATGGACCCGTGATGGTCTCCAATACAACCCGCACAATAATGACCGCGGACCTCGATGACTTGAACCTGGGCATATTTCATCTCTCTGAACTTCTCTTCCGCGGACCGCACATTATGGTAGTTCAGCGATAGAGCCTTCACCGCGGATCGCATATAATGGAGTGCGCCCGCGATGCTTGAAGCATTAATTTCTGATTCTTTGAATCTCTCTAGTGTGGACCGCACAAGTAGTAGTGCGGCCACACTAGGCATGTTCTCCTGAGTTTTGCCTTGTCTTGGGTACTTGAGCACGTGTCACTCCTTTTTAACCGATCCTTGACATTTAGTCACTTTATTGATCAAACCTGCAATCAAGCACAACATATGAGCCTTTTGGGACTATTTTGTGAGAATTTATAATCAAATCATAAGCAAGAAGGAGCATAAAATACGTCAAAAACCCTAGTTATCAATCCCTCAGACTCTACTAAGCTTGTCCTTGAATTATGAGACCTATGCAACCTAGAGGTCTGATACTAACTTGTCATGACCCGAGTTTCCCACCCTAAGGAGTCATGATGGAGCCTACTAGTGAAAGATAGGCAAGCCAACCATTTGATCAATTTACTTTTTCCCCCATTTTTAATCCTTTAAAAATTATGAACCAACAGTTTATCAACACCGGAATTTAAACAAGTAGAAGAAACAAATAAAACCATTTAAATATTTCCAATACAATTTTTTAAATAATAACTACCTAGAACAGGTGTCACAACTTCACAGACGATCTAGAAATACTACAAACAATGTTCAAAAAATAAATGCAACATTGTTTCTAAAAAACCTAAAATGAAATAGGATGAAAGGATAGAGGGAGACGCCAGGGCCTGCGGACACCTGCATGACTACCTTGGATCTTCGAATGGACTGAAGGCAGCAACCCAAAGCTACAGTCCGTATGCTCCAATACCGGGATCTGCACTCAGTGCAGAGTGTAGTATTAGCACAACCGACCCAATGTGCTGGTAAGTGCCTAGAATAACCTCGTCGAAGTAGTGACAAGGCTAGGATCGGACTTCCAAATAACTTGTGCAGTTAAATCATTTACAGCAGAAAATAAAAGCAAGAACGTACAGTTAAACATGTTGCGAGGAAAACATGTTGCGGGGAAACCATAAAATGATAACAGAAGTACACCATGTAAATACAAGGAACAACATAACTTATTTATCAACAAGAATCAGAAATCAAACAAGTGCATGGCATCATCCTTCGTGATTTTACTCTTGTCCTCACCATAAGAATCAATATAATATGCATGGTATCACCCTTCATGCTTTTACTCTCGTCCTCACCTTAAAGTCAATATAATCATAGCATAATTATACATCGTGCGGCATGCCATCGCCCTTTGTGCTTTTATACTTTTCCTCAAATAATCATACATGGAATCACCCTTTGTGCTATAACACTCTCTCACCAAAACAATGCACGGCATCACCCTTCGTGCTTTAACACTCTTCCTCACACAAACAACAATCACAAGAAATAAGGGCAAAGAAATTAATGAAATCACAATAAAATCGCGGCGAGGGAACAATAGTACAATAATCAAATCCCGTTATGGGAACAACATAAAAGTATCAACATCTCGACAAGGGAGATAGCAGTAAAAGAAACTATATCCTGGCTAGTGAGACAATATAATAGTCCTCTTCTTTTATTCACACTTACTTCACAACTAACTACACAACTTGAGCCAATGCTCTATAAGGTTCATTTACAAATTTCACTTCCATAATTCATTTAATAACTTGAGCCAACACTCTTCAATATTCAATTACCAATATTACTTCCACAAACATTTCTCAACAATAAAAATCATCAAATAAGGCATGAACAATACAAACGGAATCATAGTAATCATACTAGAAGGCTCACGAGCATGCTTGACACCAACGTATAGATACCCATCACCATGCTTATACATCGTACTCAACAAATACCACATAGCAAATAGGACACACCTCCTAATCCCTCAAGCTAAGGTTTGATCGAACACTTACCTCAGACTTCAACGACAACTCAAACATCAAACACCATTTTCCTTTAGAATTTGCCTCCAAATTACTTGTATCTAGTCCAAATTAACTTAACAACATCAATCAATGCTAAATAATTCAAAGCCAATGATAAACTATTGGTTTTATATCATTTTCCCCAAAAAGTCAAAAATTGACCTAGGGCTCGCTTGGTCAAAACATGAAGTTTGGACCAAACCTCGTTCACCCATTCACCAACGAACCTGAATATGTAATTAGTTTAGGAATCCGACTTCAAAATGAAGGTATAAATTCTAATAATTTAAAAAGCCCTAACTCTACCAAAATACCCAATTTTCTAACCTTAAGAACATGATTTATGCCTAGAACTCTAATAGGTGTTAATGGAAATTAAAGAAAATGAGTCTAAGAACACATACCTATGGTTGTGGTGGAATCCCTCTTCAAAAATTGCCCAAGTTCGATTTTAAGTGAAAAAGTTATAAGGTTTTGAAGAAATCCCATTTTGCTACTATTTTAGAATAATTGAGTAAGAAACTTATGCATTCGCACACAATTGGATGCGTGCACATAGGGTAAGGGGGATGGACATTACGATGACGGGGCATGGAGTTGGATCGCATAGAGGAAAATAGGTTACCCTTCCTCTAGGCCTAGTTAACTCAGTGCGATAGCGTTAGAAGCCTTGCATAACAAATGGTGACCCCCCCCCCCCCCCCCGCAAAATTAACCATATGCTATCGCGGTATTTACTGTGATTGCATATCACATAATAGCCCCCCCATCGAGGCTACACTATGCGATCACGAACCTACCTATAAGATCTCATATCACAAAATAGAGCCCTCTGAGACTACACTATGCGATCGTGAACCTACCTATGCGATCGCATAGCCCAAAACCTGGACACTAGCAAACAGCAAAAACACCAGATTTTCTAAGTCCAAAATATTTCGATGACTATCTGAAACTCACCCGAGCCCTCGACGCTCCAAACCAAGCATGTACGCAAGTCTAGAGACATGATACAAGCTTGCTCGTATGATCAAATCGCCAAAATAATGTCTTGAACAACGAATTTAGCATAGAAATCTAAGAAAAAACTCAAAACTTTCAAAGTATCAAATTTATAACTACATGTCCGAATCACATCAAATGACTTTCGTTTCTTACCAAATTTCATCGACACATCTTAATTGTCACATTGAACCTGTACCGGACTCTGGAATCAAAATACAGGTTAATTCGATTTCGAGCATAAGCCCAAGTCCCATATTTTACTACGGACCCTCCGGGACGGTCAAATTACAAGTCGGGGTCTGTTTACCCAAAATGTTAACCGAAATCAACTTAAATTCAATTTTAAAGGCCAAACTAACATTTTCATCAAATTTCCACATAAAATAATTTCGGATATCCATCTGAACCATGCACGTAGATCTATTTGAAGAAAAAAGAGGCTTCTTAGGCCTCGAAAAGCATAATTTACTTGTAAATCAATTGATGAACTTTTGGGTCATCTCATTCTCTACCTCTAAAACAACCGTTCATCCTCGAACGGGCACAAGAAGGAAGTGCCTAAGTCGGAAAAAAATGGGGATAACGGCTCCGCATAACGGACTCCTAGGTCGATGCCTTAACAGGCTGACCACTCCATAGAACACGAACAGAAGGGAAACTCTTGGATCTCAATTGAAGAACCTGCCAGTCTAGAATAGTTGTTGGCCCCTCCTCATATGACAAGTCCTTGTCCAACTGAACAGTTCTAAAGTCTTACTCGTAGGATGGATCGCAACTTCATTGATGGTCTAGAAATACTACAAACAAGGTCTGAAAAATAAATGCAACATTATTTCTGAAATACAAAACAAAACATGATGAAAGGATAGAGGGAGACGCCAGGGCCTACAGACGCCTACAGTAATACCTTGGATCTCAAAATGGACTGAAGGCAGCAACCTAAAGCTACGGTTTGTATGCTCCAGTACAGTGATCTACACACAGCGCGGAGTGTAGTATCAGGATATCGACCCTATGTGCTTGTAAGTGTCTAGCCTAACCTCGGCAAAGTAATGACGAGGCTAGGACTGGACTACCAAATAACCTGTGCAGTTAACTCATATACAACGGCAAATAAAATCAGGAATGTTTAATTAATGATGGGAGAGGGAAACATGTTGCGGGGAACCATGAAATGATAATAGAAGTACAAGAAGTAAATATAAGGAACACCATAACTTATTTATCAACAAGAATCTGAAATTAAACAAGTGCACGGCGTCACCCTTTATGGTTTTACTCTCATCCTCACCATAAGAATCAATATAATTTGCATGGCATCACCCTTCGTGCTATTACTCTCATCCTCGCCATAAATTAATATAATCAAAACAAAATTGTATATCATGCGGCACGGCATTACCCTTCGTGCTTTTACACTCTTCCTCACAAAATCATACACGGCATCACCCTTCGTACTTTAACACTCTCTCACCACGACAATGCACGGCATCACCTTTCGTTCTTTAACACTTGTGAGCATGTGATTTTTTGCATAGCTTAAGTTACTCCTATAAATTCGTAAAATTAGGATTTTTTCTTTATTTATGAGATTTTTAGAATTTAATTGCATAATCGTGTGTTTGTTTGCATTTTTTGTGCATTTTCATTGATATAATTCATGAAACAAAAATACAATATCACCTTTGCATTTAGGATTCAACTTTATATTTTTAGTTTTATTAGTTAATATTACCAAAATCAAAAGAAAATAACAAAAATAGTATTTTACATTTTTATTCTCAGCTTTCTTTTAAATTGGGACTTGATTAATTTTAGGAAAGTTAATTAGTTTAAATTTAGGGCTAAATCATGGTCCTTGACATAATTTTAGGATAATTTTGTATTTGATAAACTCAAATTAGTAATTAAATAAATGAAAAAAAAAGAGAATGAATTTGAAAATGTGGTCTTGTTTAAAAAGACACCCATTGGGCCAATTTGAATTAAGATATCCCAGCCCAAACCTCTAACCAGCAGAACCCATCTGTCCTAGCCCAACTCATTCCCTAACCCGATCCAAATGGTCAGCTATAGATATGCATGAAATGACGTCGTCTAGGGTTGGAATTAGTCCTGACCGTCTAGGTTTTTTGATATGACGTCAGGAACAGAGGTGCCCTAATTATTTAAGTGTCTTGATAACCCCCCCTACTCCCATCTCACCATATCAGACCCCTCTCACCAGAAAACGTAACGCCACCACTCATCCGTCGTCCGCCGCCGGCGGCGAGTCTCCAAATAACCCCTAAAATACACTGTAACTTCCCCGTCACCTCCCCTTTCCAAATCCAAGCCTGCTTTCCTTCAAATCCTGCCCAAACGTGTCGAATAGTCGTTTGGAGCAGAGGCTGCTCCGCCCCCGCCGGTGGCGCCACCTCCAAAACTCCCCATATTTATACCACATAGCCTTCTCACCTCCCTTTTTACAAATCCATAGTCTATATCCTTTGAATGTAACTGAAGCTTCTCGAATTTCAAATTTCAGAAGCGGACGAACCCTAGAAGTTTGGTTGGCCCAAGTTCTTAGTTCAATGTTTTATACGGGGCACGAAATAATGTGCTTGTTTATTCTTGTTGAAGAATAAACATTTACTTCATTCCGGGGCTCGAATCAAAGTCTAGCTTTGTTCAACCTTCCATAATGTAAGTTTTCTTTTCTTTATTTGTGTGATTTCTTTGTTAGTTTAAGCCTAGTTTCCCTTAGCAATTCACCATCAGTGCTCTAGGATTTTGTTGATTGTTTTGAGTCTTTGATGACTCTCTGTCAATCCAAGCTTACGATTGATTAATTTTTTATCATTCTCTTTGATTCATTTTTAATCGATGTAGCCTTTAACTCTGTTGTTTTAGTTAAATATAGATTAAAATAGGTTGGTTGTTTTGTTAATCGAAGAGTTATTTGGTTGTAGCTGAATAAGCTAGATTTTTGTCTAACTATGATCACTTCTTGACGAAGCCATTGGGGTAAAAGGGGTTGGTTTTAGTGTAGTAATTTTCAAAATTTGAAAAGGGTAGTCTAGGTATTTTAGAATCAGGGAATCTTTAGTAATTGCAATTGAAAACCACTAGAAGCACCTAGAAAGGGTTCTAATTGGATTTTTAGTTGCACAGTGATATAGCTTGAGGAACAAGTCAGTGCCTTAAGGACCTTTTAAGTAAAAAATTGATACAAAATAGGGACTTAGGGTGTAAAGAAAAAATCTAAAAGAAGTCCTCAGTTTTGCATATATAAAGGCACATTCCTTCCTTATTTTACAAGTTAGAAAGTTTGGAGCTCTGGAAAAGGAGATCGCTAAAAGGATATATAAAAATCAGACGGCTAAAATACACAGAGAAATTACTGTTATATTGAAAATCTTTGGGAATTCTTGTGATATTGATTCTGAGTTAGTTTTGAGCAAGTGAGAGTGAAAATTACTATTCTATTTATGAGATTTCTTCAGTTTCTAATTTCTAAAATGATTTCTGGTTTCTCTGGGGTGAAAAATGATTTAATTTTGAGATTCAAAAGTTTGGTTTGAGTGGTTTGGGGTGCTGCTCTTTTGGTGTTTTAGCTGGGTTCATTGGAGCTAGTTTGTTGATCAATGATGTTACATTGTCATTCTGTTATTGCTGACTACTGTTTCCTCTCCTCTTTTGTTTCCTTTCAATTTCCAGGTATTCTCAAAACACCATGGACATCACCTAAATGTATTTGAAGTTTGGGTCAGAAATTTGAATAAGAAGTGATGAAATGCATGTTGAATCTTATTGTTCAACCTCATATACGCCTGTACTATTTAGCCTTAAGAATGTTTCAATTGGTATAATAATCTAAGTTTACTACTATGGCATGTATAAAGTAGGAGTATATGACTCATCTAATTTTTTATGCTCCTTTTGTTGCACCCGGCTTGAGCCGTAAAGCTCAGAAGGTTAGCTGATGGTTCAGCAGACTGCTGTACTGGAAATGTACAGTCGACCTAGAATGACTTTCATGGTTAGCCATGATGCTCTATTGAGGATTCAATGCAACCAGTCAATGGGTGCACTGATTTCAAAGTGATCCTCCCAAACCTCTTAATAGTAATCAGTTGCTGGAAGTTTTCCTTGTGCTGGTTATAAATTATAGTTTTGTACATGTTGAGCTCCACTTATAAACAACAAGAAGCTAATTTGAGTAAGATGAGCTAAAATCAGTGATAATATTTGGGATTATGTTCAACTTTCGAACCAAGTTATGTTGCGTTATTTGAGTTTTCTTGAAATTATGTTCACCCTTAATTGAATCTTTGGCATGAATATTTCCAGTATTGATTACGTTTCAAACCATACTTCAGTTAGTCTCTGTAGCTAATCGACCCTTCTACGTTTAGGCGATTAATTTCTTTCAAACAGAGAGGTGGGATATACTAGATAACAAATAATTTATGGCCTTCGCTTAATTAATCGTACAATCCTAAAAGTACGAGGTGCACCACTTAGCGAATTTTCGTGGCCCTCGCAAACTTAAGCATATGAAATTGAGTTAGGCGCATTAGTTAAATAATGCATCTTTCCTAAATTCGAGTGTGCATTTATGTGAACCAAATCCAAATCCCAACGATATTAAAATATGTCAAAAACCACGGGTGCATTTATGTGACATGGTTCGCGATGTGTTTTGATAGAATTGCAATTCTCTTCAAAATAATGAATAAAAGCAGTTAAGGTTAAAATGCACATAGGTTCAAAACTTGGATTAAAATCAGATAATTAAGCCAAATAAAACAGTTGAGCAACCGTGCTAGAATCATGGAATTCAGGAGTTCCTAACACCTTTTCCCGGATTAACAGAATTCCTTACCCGGATTTCTTGCTTGCAGACTGTGTACAGAGTCAACTTTCCTCAATTGGGGATTTAAACGGGTGACTTGGGACACCATTAATTATCCCAAGTGGCGACTCTAAAATCTCTTAAACAAATAAATCTCGTTTGGATTGTCCTTAAATTGGAAAACTGCCCTTACCTACGCCCTTCTCCGGGTTATTGTGTAGAAAAAGGAGATGTGACAACACTCTTCGTCACCCAAACAACAATCACAAGAAATAAGGCAAAGGAAATAAATTAAATTACAATAAAATCCGAACAAGGGAACAATAGTACAACAATCTAATCCCAACAAGGGAACAATATCAAAACATCAACATCCCGGCAAGAGAGATAGCATTAAAAGCAATAATATCCCGGTAAGGGAGACAATATAATAATCCTCTTTTCTTTTTCACATTTACTTCACAACTGACTACACAACTTGAGCCAATGCTCTATAAGGTTCAATTACCAATTTCACTTTCACAATTTAGTTTACAACTTGAGCCAAAATTCTTCAATATTCAGTTACCAATATTACTTCCACAAACTTTGCTCAACATTAAAAATCATCACATAAGGCATGAACAATACAAAATGAGTGATATTAATCATACTATAAGACTCACTGGCATGCTTGACACCACATATAGATACTCGTCTCCATTCCTATACGTCATACTCAACATATAAGACATAGCAAATAGGACACAACTCCTAATCCCTCAAGCTACGGTTAGATTGAACACTTACCCAAGCTTCCACGGTTAACTCAAAATTCAAATACTGTTTTACCTTTAGAATTCATCTCCAAATTAGTTGTATCTAGTCTAAATTAATTAAAGAACATCAATAAATACTAAATAATTCAATCCTAATGCTAAATTATAGGTTTTCTATCATTTCCCCCAAAAAGTTAAAACTCGACCCGGGGCCCGCTTAGTCAAAACATGAGGTTCAGACCAAAATCGGATCACCAATTCACCCACGAGCCCGAATATGTAATTAGTTTTGAAATCAAACCCAAAAATGAGGTCTAAATTCCAATTATTCAAAAATCCCTAACTCTACCCAAATCCTCAATTTTCTACCCTTAAGAACATGATTTAGGCCTGGAAATCTAGTGTGTGTTAATGGAAATTGAATTAAACGAGTCTTAAAATGCATACCTATGGTTTTGTGGTGGAATTCCTCTTCAAGAATCACCCAAGTTCGAGTTTAAGTGAAAACATTATGAAATTTGAAGAAATCCTGTTTTGCTACTCTTTTAAAATAACTGGGCAGGGAACCTATGCGTTCACGCACAATTGGATGTGTTCGCATAGGGTAAGAAGGATGGGCATTGCGATCGCGAGGCACGGAATGCGATCATATGGAGGAAAATAGGTTTCTTTTCCCCCAAGCCTAGTTAACTCAGTGTGATATCGTGAGAAGCCTTGTGTTCGCATAGAACAAATGGTGACCACCACCCCCCCCCCAGAATTAACTTTATGCTATCAGGGTAGTTACTATGCAATCACATAGCATAAAATAGCCCCCGGGACTATATTATGCGATCGGGAATCTACTTATGCAATCGCAGAGCATAAAATAGGTCCCCCTGAGACTACATTATGCGAGAGCGAACCTACCTATGCGATCGGTTAGCACAAAAACCTAGACACCAGCAAACATAAAAAAAACTATGTTTTTATCTCCAAAAACACTCCGACGCCTTTCTGAAACTCACCCAAGCCCTCGGGCTCTAAACAAAACATGCACGCAAGTCTAAAAATATCATACAGATTTGCTCATGCGATGAAATCGCCAAAATTATATCCTAAATAATGAATTTAGCATAGAAATCTAAGAAAAATATCAAAACTATCAAAGTATCAAATTTCACAACGACGGTTCGGAATCACATCAAATGACTTCTATTTCTTACCAAATTTAACAAATGCATCTTAAATGTCACATTGAACCTGTGGTTCCGGAACCAAAATATGGACCCGATACCATAAATTTCAAATATATTCAAATTTCCAAAAAACTCTTATATATTCACTAAAACCATTTCTTTCAAAAATTCATTTCTTGGGCTTGGGATCTCGGAATTTAATTACGAGCATACATTCAAGTTCTATATTTTTTACGGACCCTCCGGGACCAACAAATCACAAGTCCGGATCAGTTTACCCAAAATATTGATCGAAGTCAACTTAAATTCAATTTTAAAGTCAAAATTAACATTTTTATCACATTTACACATAAAAGCATTTCGGATATACGTCCGGACCGCGCATGCAAATCAAGGTGAGGAAAAAGGAGGCTTCTAAGGTCTTGTAATACATAATTTACTAGTAAATCAAGTGATGAACTTTTGAATCATCACAGGAACAAGTACCACAAAGATAGATACTAACGAAAGATTTAAAATTGGTACCAATATTTTGTCCTTAATTACTAGTCCAATCCTACTGTTTGCCACAAAATTAAATCCAGCTGGTCTTAACATTTTCTATAGAAACATTAAATTCAAAAGCCATTTGGATCTAGTATATATAAATACCCGGAGGGATGGAATTTATGTTAACCTTATATACGTGTATTGTCAACTGGATCAGAAATCGATTATGACGACCCAAAGGGTCATCACCTATTTTCTTATTAATTTATTGCTTTCGAGGCCTTCAAAATATCATTTATAGTCACCTCAGTATGCATGCACAGTCCGGACACGTAGCGGAAAAGCTTAAATATAAACTTTTGTGAAAAATGCTAAAATGTTTATACTAAAATGAATAAATTTGACTCCTGTCAGTATTTTTGGAAAACGGATCCGTACCCGTAATTGGAAGGTCCCGGAGAGTCAGTAGGAAAATATAGGACTCGCATAAGCCTAGAATTGATTTCCAAGGCCCCAAGTCCGAGAAATAATTTTTTGAGTAAAATTATTTTTCTGGAATTATTATGGAAAATTGATTAGAACGTGTTGGTATTGGGCCCATTTTTTGGTTCCGAAGTCTGGTACAGATCTCATATGTGATTTAGGATATTTCTGTAAAGTTTGATTGAAATCAGACGTCGTCTGGCGTGTTTCGGGCTTAAAGTTCTAAATTTGAAAGTTTATGAAGTTTGAAGAAAAAATATTGATTTTGAGGTTTGATTCATTCTTTTTGATGTTATTAGGCAATTTTATCTCACGGTTAAGTTCGTAGGATGCTGATGAGTTAGTACATGTGTTTGTTAGGAGCCCCGAGGGCTCGGGAGTGTGTTGGAGATGTTTCGAAGTGATTTCGAATTTACAAAAATAGCAGATTTGCATCAGTTGTTGCAGGTCCAATTTGTTCCTCGCGTTCGCGATGCTTCTTTCGCGTTTGCGAAGCTCTCAGTCCTTCCTTCATCGTGTTCGAACCCTTATCCTCGCGTTCGCATAGAGCTATCTAGCTCTGGGGGACTTAGCCTTCTTTCCTCTTCGCCGTTCGTGTTTGTACCCTCACGATCTTGTAGCTTAACGAAACCTCTTCATCGCATTCGCATGAAGTTCCATGCGTTCACATAAATAAATTCCTGGACCCCCAACCTTTTTCTCTCCGCGGTCACATTCTTCATATCGCGAACGCGATGGCCTGTTGAGTACTACCCTTCGTGAACGTGACCATCCTTCTACGAACGCGTAAGGAAATTTCCTCCTAGTTATTTAAAAGTTCCAAAATAGAACAGTGATGGGATTTCCATGAGCTCCTTTTTTGGGGTTGAATTTGAAAATAAATTATATATTCGGGCTCGTGGGTGAATGGGGGATTTGATATTGGTCCAAACCTCATGTTTTGACCAAGCGGGCCCGGGGTCGATTTTTGGGATTTTGGGAAGAATGATCGGAAAGTTGTAATTGAACATAGAAATTGATTTGTTTATCTCTTATTGATGGTATTGAGTCCTTTATGCATAGATTCAATTGGGTTGGAGCCAGATTCGAGAGGGAAAGCGGTGGTTGTGGATTGATTTAGCCGTGGAAGTTGAGGTAAGTGCTTGGTCTAACCTTAGCTTGAGGGAATAGGTGTTGAGTCTTACTTGATACTTGCTAATTGTCGAGTGTGATGTATAGGCATGATGATAAGTATCTATACATTGGTGGCTAGCATGACCGTGAGTCTTTATATTGCGAATATTTTAATTTTGTTTTAACTTCCATGCTTAATTGATGATTTCTATATGTTGTAAAGAGCATGTTAAAGAAATTATGATCCTTAAACATCGGGGCGCATTAGCTCGAGTTAAAATACAAGTTGTTAAGGTATATAAGATAACTAAATCCTTGGAACATTGGCTCGTGTGATAATATGAACTATGATATTAAAATGAAAGAAAGAGAAAGAATTATTGGTTTATTCCCTTGCCGAGACGTTTTGTTTTTTTGTTGATTTTCTCCCTTGCTGGGATATCGAAATTTATTGATGTTGTTCCTTTGCCAGGATTTAACTACTTAATTGCATTCCCTTGCCAAGATTTCTGTTTCTATTCTGTTTACTTCCTTGCCCCTTATTCGTAATCGGGATGCTTCAGTGTTGTTTGATCTGGGGTCTACGTATTTGTATGTGTCATATTATTTTACCCATATTTGATCATGCCTAGTGATGCATTAAGTATTCCTGTTTATGTGTCTACATCAATGGGTGACTCTATTATGGTTGATCGAGTCCATCGTTCTTTTGTTGTGGTGATTGGGGGTCTTGAGACTCGCATAGATTTGTTACTTTTAAACATGGTTGATTTCGATATTATATTAGGGATGGACTGGTTATCACCTTATCACTCTATCTTGGACTGCCATGCCAAGAGTGTGACCTTAGCTTTACCGGGTATGACTTGTTTAGAGTGGAGAGGGACTCCTGGTCATTCTACCCGCGTGTTACCTCGTATGTGAAGGCTCAGCGTATAGTCGAGAAGGGGGTTTTGGCCTATTTAGCGTATGTTCATGATTCTAGCTCTGAGGTTCTCTCTATTGATCATGTGCCCGTTGTTCGCGAGTTCCCTGATGTCTTTCCTTCAGACGTGCCGGGTATTCCTCCCGACAGGGATATTGACTTTTGCATCGATGTGGCTCTAGGCACTCATACCATTTCTACCCCACAATATTGTATGGCTCCGCCTGAATTGAAAGAGTTAAAGGATCAGTTGCAAGACTTGCTGGAGAAGGGTTTCATTAGGCCAAGTGTATCGCCTTGGGGTGCACCGGTGTTGTTCGTTAAAAAAGAAGGATGGTTCGATGAGAATCTTCATTGATTATCGGCAGTTGAACAAGGTAACAATCAAGAATAAATATCTGTTGCCTAGGATTGATGATTTGTTCGATCAAATTCAGGGTGCCAAAGTATTTTCCAAGATTGACTTGAGACCTGGCTACCATCAATTGAGGATTAGGGCTTCCGATGTCCCTAAGACATCTTTCCGCACTCGGTACGGGCATTATGAGTTCTTGATTATATCATTCAGGCTGACAAATGCCCCAACAACTTTTACGGACTTGATGAACCGCGTGTTCAGGACATATTTGGATGCATTTGTGATAGTTTTCATTTATCATATATTGATATATTCCTGTAGCTAGGAGGATCACGAGCAATACCTTGGAGTGGTTCTTCAAGCTCTAAGGGATACTCAGTTATATGCTAAGTTCTCGAACTATGAATTCTGGTTGGGTTTAGTTGCATTTCTAGGTCAAGTTGTATCGGCGTAGGATGTTCAGGTGGACCCAAAGAAGATCGAGGTAGTCAAGAACTGACCTAGACCAGCATCAGCTACAAAGCTTCGAAGTTTCTTGGGGTTGGCAGGCTATTATCGATGGTCCGTGGAGGGGTTTTCACCTATCGCATCCCCAATGACAAGATTGGCCTAGAAGGCTGCCCTGTTCAGATGGTAGGATAAGTGTGAAGCGAGCTTTCAGAAGCTCAAGATAGGTCTGATACCAACTTGTCATGACCCGAATTTCTCACCCTCTAGAGTCGTGACTAATGGGAGCTACACTAGCAAAACCTTAATCACTTTTTCATTACACTATACTCCATTTTAACAATTATTAGAAGTAGCATGAAACAACGAAAATAAATAAACAAATAAATAAGCGGATGTCTTTAATTAAAGTAACTGATTAAAATGCAAAAATCCAACACAATACTCTACACAAGACTGGTGTCACAATACTCACGAACTACTAAGAGTGCCAAATAAATTAGTCTGAAAGAAAATATAATTGTTTGTCTCGAATACAATGAGATAACATACTAAAATAAAGGATAGAGGAGACGTCGGGCCTGCAGACACCTGTAGGGCTACCTCTGTGCCTCGCTGGATTGAAGGATGGCTCCCGTGCTACTGCTGCTTCTGTCCAAGACCTGGATTTTTGCAAAAGAGCACACAGTGTAGCATCAGCACAACTGACCGCATGTGCTGGTAAATGTCTAGCCTAACCTCGGCGAAGTAGTGATGATGCTAGGACCCGACTACCAAATAAACCTTTTCAGTTCGAATATATATTGGAAAAGAATTATAGGAAGTGACTAGTCAATAAAGGAAGGAGAAAACATGTTGTGGGGAAATAACAGTTTCACATAGGAAATATCAAGTAAAGAAAGAAGTAACAAGACAAAAATATCAACAAGGATCAGAGATCACAAACTTAAACGGCATCACCCTTCATGCTTTTACTCCCGTCTTCACCAAATACAAATAATGCACGGAATCACCCTTTGTGCATCGTATCAATAGTCAAGTGCGCTAATGGTGATGCCATGAATTGTTTGTATTTGGTGAGGGCGAGAATGAAAGCATGAATGGTGATACCGTGCTAGTTTGTGATCTCTGATCCTTATTGATATTCTGGTCTTGTTGCTTCTTTCTTTACTTGAGATTTCCTATTTGAAACGCTTATTTCCCCATAACATGTTTTCCTATCCCTTTATTAACTGGTTACTTCCTGTATATATATATATATATATATATATATATATATATATATATATATATATATATATATATATATATATTCGAACTGCACAAGTTTATTTGGTAGTCTGGTCATGGCCGCATCACTACTTCGTCGAGGTTAGGCTAGATACCCACCAGCATATGAGGTTGGTTGTGCTGATGCTAGACTCTGTGCTCTTTTGCACAGATCTAGGTCTTAGACAGTAACAGCAGTAGTGCATGAGCCAGCCTTCAATCCAGCAAGACACCAAGGTAGCCCTACAGGCGTCCGCAGGCCTGATGTCTCCTCTGTCCTTTATTTTAGTCTGTTATCTCAATGTATTCGAGACAAACAGTTATATTTTCTTTCAGACGAATGTATTTAGCACTCTTAGTAGTTCATGAGTATTGTGTCACTAGTCTTGGGTAGAGGATTATGTTGGATTTCCGCATTTTAATTAGTTCCTTTAATTAAAGACTTCTGCTTATTTATTTATTTATTTATTTATTTTCGTTGTTTCATGTTACTTCTGATAACTGTTAAAAAGGAATATATTGTAATGAAAAGGTGATTAAGGTTTGGCTTGCCTAGCTCCTATTAGTAGGCGCCATCAAGACTCCCGAGGGTGGGAAATCTGGGTCATGAAAAGTTGGTATCGGATCTGTCTTGAGCTTTTGAAAGCTCGCCTCACACTTATCCGACCATCTGAATTGGGCATAGTTCTGGGTCAATCTGGTCATCGGGGCTGCAATAGGTTAAAACCCCTCCACGAACTGTCGATAATAGCCTGCCAACTCCAAGAAACTCCAAATCTCTGTAGCTGATGCTCGTCTAGGCCAGTTCTTGACTGCCTCAATCTTCTTGGGGTCCACCTGTACCCTCTGCTGATACAACATGACCCAGAAAAGCAACTAAATCCAACCAGAATTCACACTTCGAGAACTTAGCATATAATCGACTATCCATCGACTATCCCTCAATCTGAAGAACCACTCTAAGGTGTTGCTCGTGCTCCTCCTGGCTGCAGGAATATATCAATATATCATCAACGAAACTATCATAAATGAATCCTAATAAGGCCTGAACATTCGGTTCATTAAGACCATAAAAGTTGTTGGGGCAGTTGTCAGCCTGAATGACATAATCAAGAACTCATAATGCCCCTAGCGAGTGCAGAAAGTTGTCTTAGGGACATCGGAAGCCCTAATCATCAATTGATGGTAGCCAGATCTCAAGTCAATCTTGGAAAATACCTTGGCACCCTGAAGCTGATCAAACAAATCATCAATCCTAGGAAGCGGATATTTATTCTTGATTGTTACCTTGTTCAAATTCCGGTAATCAATGCACATTCTCATCGAATCATCCTTCTTTTTAACAAACAACACCTGCATACCCCATGGCGATACGCCGGGCCTAATGAAACCCTTCTCAGCAAGTCCTGCAATTGATCCTATTACTCTTTCAACTTAGGCGGGGCCATACAATATAGCAGGATAGAAATGGGCTGAGTGCCTAGAGCCACATCGATACAAAAGTCAATATCCCTGTCGGGCGGCATACTCGGCAGGTCTGAAGGAAAGACATCAAGAAACTCATGCACAACGGAAACAGAATCAATAGAGGGAACCTCAGCACTGGAATCACGAACATAGGCTAAATAAGCCAAACACCCCTTCTCGACCATATGATGAGCCTTCACATACAAGATAACACAACGGGTAGAATGACCAGGAGTCCGTCTCCACTCTAAACGAGGCATACCCGGTAAAGCTAAGGCCAGAGTCTTGGCATGGAAGTCCAAGATAGCGTGATAAGGTGATAACCACTCCATCCCCAATATAATGTCGAAATAAACCATGTCTAAAAGTAACAAATCTACGCGAGTCTCAAGACCCCCAATCACCACAACACAAGAATGATAGACTCGATCGACCACAACAGAGTCACCCACTGGTGTAAACAGGAATAATCAATGCATCACTAGGCATGATCAAGTACGAGACAAAATAAGATGATACATATGAATACGTAGACCCTAGATCAAACAACACTGAAGCATCCCGATCACAAATAAGGGGTAAGGAAGTAAACAGGATAAAAACAAAAATCCAGGCGAGGGAATACAATTAAACAGTTAAATCCTGGAAAGGGAACAATATCAATAAATTTCAATATCCCGGCGATGGAGAAAATCAACAAAACAACAAAACGTCATAGCAAGGGAATAAATCAATAACTCTTTCTCTTTCTTTCATTTTTCATCTCATAGTTCACATTATCATATAAGCCAATGCTCCAAGGATTTAATTATCTCATACACATTCACAACTTGTATTTCAACTCGAACAAAGGCTCCCCAAAGTTTAAAGATCACAATTCATTTCACATGCTCTTTACAATATATAGAAATCATCAATTAAGCATGGAAGTTACAACAAAATTAAAGTATTCGCAATATAAAGACTCACGATCAAGCTAGATACCAATGTATAGATACTCGTCACCATGCCTATACATTGCACTCGACAATAAGGAAGTAGCAAGTAAGACTCAACACCTATTCTCTCAAGTTAAGGTTATACCAAACACTTACCTCAACTTCCACGTACAAATCAATCCATAACCACAGCATTCCCTCTCGAATACGGCTCTAACCCAATCTAATCTATGCATAAAGGACTCAATACCATCAATAAGAGCTAAACAAATCAATTTTTATGTTCAATTATAACTTTTCGATCATTCTTCCCAAAATAACAAAAATCAACCCACGCTTGGTCAAAACACGAGGTTCGAACCAAAATCGAATCCCACATTTATTTTCAAATTTGACTCAAAAACAAGGTATAAATGAAGAAAATTCAAAAATCCCTAGTTCTACCAAAATCCCCTAATTTTGCCCTTATTTACATGTATTAGGAAATGAAAGAAACGAGTTAAGGATTAGTAACCCACGAAGTTTTGGTGAAAGATATATTCAATGGACGCCTAAGGACCTTGGAGAAGAAAGAGGTCGTGAAAACTTGTGAGAAATCCTGTCACTGTTCTGTTTTGGAACTTTTAAATAACTTGGCAAAAATTGTCCTTTGCATTCGCATAAGTATGGTCGCGTTCGCGAAGGGTAACACTCAACAGACCATCTTTTTCACGATACAAAGAATGCGAACACGGAGAGAAAAAGCCTGGGGGTCTGGGAAATGGTCTAAGCGAACACATGGAACTTCACGCAAACAAGATGAAGAGGTTTCTTTAAGCTACACAATCGTGAGGATACAAACGTGAACATGAAGAGGAAAGAAGGCTAAGTCCCCTAGAGCCAGATAGCTCTATGCGAACGTGAGCATAGGGGTGCGAACGTGATGAAGGAAGGATTCAGAGCTTAGCGAACACTGAAGAGGCGTCGCGAACGCGAAGAACGGACCGGACCTGCAATAGCTGAAGGAAATATGCTATTTTTCTAAGTTCGAAATCACTCTGAAACACCTCCGACACACTTCCGAGCCGTCGGGGCTCCAAACCAAACACATGCACTAACTCATCAGCTTCCTACAAACTTAACCGTGCGATCAAATTGCCAAATAACATAAAAAATAATGAATCAAACCTCAAAATCACTAGTTTTTCTTCAAACTTCATAAACTTTCAAATTTATAACTTTAAGCCTGAAATACGTCAAACGATGTCCGATTTCAACAAAACTCTACAGAATTATTTTATGTAACCTGTACCGGGCGCAGAAACCAAAATACTGGTCCGATACCAACACGTTCTAATCAATTTTTATTTTAATTTTCCATAATAAGTCCAGAAAAATAATTTTACTCAAAAATCATCTCTCAGACTTGGGACCTCAGAACTCAATTCTGAACATACGCCCGAATCCCATATTTTCCTACGGATCCTCCAGGATCGTCCAATCACGGGTCCGGGTCCGTTTGCCCAAAATGCTAACCGAAGTCAAATTTATTCATTTTAATATTAAAATTTTAGCATTTTTCATAAAATTTCACATTTAAGCTTTCCGGTAACGCGTTCGGACTGCGCATGCAAATAGAGGCAACTATGAATGAGGTTTTCAAGACCTCGAAAGCACGAAATAAAAAAAATAGGTGATGACCCTTTGGGTCGTCACATCGATGTACTAATACAAGTAATGCAACTAAGCACCTTAATGGTGAAAGAACGAAATCGTACAAAATATAGACAGCATTTCACATTAATATGAAATTGTTTCAGTTATCAAGGTTTCAATGAGAAGCAATTACGGATTATGCAAGAGATTGTAAACTAATTGTCAACTCGCATGAAGAAGAAGGCAAACTTAAACAAACAAATATTAGAACCGTATTTAATCAAAACGAACAAATATTATTTTATAAATAAATAAAACTAATTAATAATAATGACAATTACGTACATAAATAATTTTGATTACGTGATATTTATTCACTAGCTACTACGAATAGGATAAAATAAAAATCAAACTATTCAATTATTTTTTAATTACGGCACCAATCAAGTGGTCTATTTTATCATTAGGGTACTCAAAGAAGTCTATCACATCCAAGTGGGTGATGTCAAAATCATAGTCAGAGACCAAATTGGCTTCAAGGCCTTTATTCTTTGGAGATGCTTGATAAAGCTCAACCAAATGTCTTGGTGTACGATAAATATTTGCTCAATGCCCTTTTCCACCGTAATGATAACATCAGTTTCTGAACCATTTGCCTTTGGCTTCTCATCTTCCATTTGGACTTTTTGTGGTTATTTTTCTTTGGGAGGTGATTAGCATCAGAAAAATTTCTTTCTTTTCTACGGCCACGGCCACAACCACGACCACGAATAGAGCTACGGTCTTTTCCACACTTAGCATAACAAGAATACACCACATCCATTTCAGGCAATGGTGTAGACCCAGTGGGTCAATTTTTCGTGATTTCTCATGAGCAATTCATTATTTCGTTCAGCTACAAGGAGAAAAGAAATCAACTCGGAGTACTTTTTGAAACATTTCTCTCGTAATGCAATTGAAAGACCATATTGGAGGCATAAAATGTTGTAAACGTTTTTTCAAGCATATCATAGTTAGTGATAGTATCTCCATAAAGTTTCAATTTAGAAGCAATTCTGAACATTGCAGAATTATATTCAGAAATAGACTTAAAGTCTTGGAGCCTCAAATGAGCCCGATCATATTGTGCTTGTGGAAGACTGACCAACTTTAAGTTGTCATATCCTTTCTTTAAGCCATTCTACAAAACAAGCGGATCTTTGACGCGAGATATTCTATTTTCAACCCTTCATCAAGGTGATGGCGCAAGAAAATCAAGGCTTTAGCAGAGTCTTGGGTGTACGCTTTATTTTTGTCTTCAATGGCATCTCCAAGACCCATTGCATCTAAATGAATTTCAGCATCCAACACCCATGTCATATAGTTCTTGCTCGAAATTTCTAGGGCAACGAACTTTCTTTTCATAATATCAGTCATAATTAAAAAAGGAGAAAAGTTAACGTTAGTTTTCTCAAAGTACTTCTTGAAAGAGTAGAGTCTCATACTGATAACATGTAATAAAGCAATAAAGAAGAATACTGTAGAGAGAGAGAGAGAGAGAGAGAGAGAGAGAGAGAGAGAGAGAGAGAGAGAGAGGGAGAGAATTCTTATTGCTTTTGGGATGAATTACAATGAAATAGAACCTTTTATTTTTAAGAAAATGATAACTTAGTCACCAAGTAATAAATCCTAATATCTTTCTAAAATATAGACATTCACTATAAATAAAATTCTATTTACAACAAAATTTACTTGACTTCATGATGCACAATAATTGTTGCACGTAGTATTTATTCTTGCATAGAAATATAGTGTTGCTGCAAATAATGGGTTATGCAATATTTGATATTTAGTAAAAAGACAAGTATATTCTACAACTTTGAGATACTTTGGATGGTTTAATTGTACTATTTCAATTTTGATCCTCTGATTACCAAAAGTACTATAACCTGTAAATATACTCAAGCACAAAAGAAGAAAGCTCTGGCTGAAAGAGAACAAATTAAATAAAAAAATCCATGAAAATGGGAATGACTAAGATGAGTTGTGCAACTTTTCAGTTTTTGAACATTTTTATATTATTTTATAACATTTAAATTTATTAATACTTGATGGGAAACAAATTGCAATCGCAAAGCAAAGACGGCTAGAAAACAAACAAAAATGGAAGAAGTTGCACATCGTGGAACACAAAGCTGGCACATTTTAATACACGGAGGCAAAAAATTAAATTACAGAAGTAGATAGTTTCATTTAAATCGGATTAGTTATTTAAAACAAAACAAACAAAATCCGAAGGATAAATGAAGAAGAAAATCTCCATATTGTATTGGGCCCGTGTTAAGCACTGACCAAGTTTTAATAGTACATAATATATATAAGACAAACGGATATGTAGAGGACTATACACCGATACAGGTGGGATATACATGGATATAAAGGAAAATATACACGGATGAATGTACGGGTCAAAATTTCACCATACGTGAATTAGCACTAATAGGAATGGTAAGAGATTAAATAAGCCGTGGTCGTATCCACTAGATGTAATAACAACGAATACCTCGGCCACCACCGAGACCAAGCCATCAAAAAGCCTGTATGGCGAAGAAAATGTCATGGTAGCTGAGGAAGACGACGTGAAGTACAATCAAGGGATAAAGACACTCTGTTTAAGGATCGATGGACAAAAAAGAATACTAATAATATATATAGGAGGTGAGAAGATAAGAGAAACGGAGCTTTTTCTCTCCAAGACGGAGAAGAAAGAAGAAAACCATGAAAGGGTTTAGATAAGGAAAAATAAATCTCTCTAATCATGTTTGTTGAGTCAATAAAGTTAGATCTCGTCCTCATCTATGGCATTCCATCTTTTCTATAGTAATCGCTACATCATGAGATAATATGTCAAGAATGTATCATTACATTTGATATCTTATGAATTTTGTAAGCTTGATCATATCTTATTCTCTTGTTCAATGCGCTTAGATTTAGAATTAATTATCCTTGGTTAAGATTTACCTCTTATTTCATCATTAATTAATATAACAAAAGGTTTAACACTTTTCGGTTAAACAATTTGGCGCCTTCTATGAGGATTTCTCAGCCAAATTCTTAGTTTCCTTTAGATATGAAACTAGCCAAATGCCAAATATCACTTCCTGGCTGTAACAGCCACACCATCTCGGTGTAAACACTAAATCGAAAAAGTGATATATAAGCTTTGGGGTAAGCAAACCAATCTATGTCAGATCTCTATCTGAAATCGAAATTATGTTTCCATACCTATGTAAAACCCACGCCTCGCCTGTAGAGATGAGTTTGACACGTTATATGCATGTTCAAAGTAGGGCCACAATCATTACGCAATTAGCATGACCGCAATCCTATTTGATGCCACCTTATATACCTCATGATTCTTTTAAATTACAACGTATCCAATCTTACTTTCGTACCTACACGCACTATATGATCTATGACAAAGTATGACATGTCTACCTTATTGTTTGCGCATATCGGACGGGATCAGATTAGGACTCGACCCTGATATACCAACGAGCAAGGTAAGTCTAACCCACAAGAAGCCTAGACGCGACTAATAACGTAGCTAAACATGGCTGCCAAATCGGAAGCCGCCATTCGATCACGGGTCGAAGCGAATGACTCTACAGCGTCTTTACCCTTTTCACCAACTTGTCATGCCAAGGTAACATGCAATTCCGTTTAGGTTTAACTTGTCACTCTCTCTTTTTGGCTTATAACAGGAATACGAGTGTTCTCACTGGTACGCGAGCAAGGAGCGAGCACCACCAAACACACTAGGAAAAGGTTTTGTACCATACTACAAATGTCAGAAAGAGTTCAGAACAAGTCGACATTATTAAGAAACAATCTCCGAAATAAGGGACTGGCCGATGGGCCCATGAAATGGAGATTATTCTCCAATAAAAGCTAAATTAAGCGAACTGGGACTCACCCAAATGCACGATACTTTCCAATGAAGGAAAAAATAAGCAAACTGGGACTTACCCCGAAGCACGCATAAACAATATGACAACGAGTGATGATCTTCAATAAAAGTAATACAACGGGTTACAATTTCGACCTCGCTCGGATTAACACTCTTACGACCATCGGGCATTGCCAAATGGAAGGAAAGTTTGACCTCGCTCGAATTTACAGCGGGTTATAATTTTGATCTCGCTTGAATTAACACCCTTACATCCATCGACCATCACCAAATAGAAGGAAAGTTCAACCTCGCCCGAATTTACAACTAGTTACAATTTCGACCCCACTCGAATTAACACCCTTTCAGCTATCGGCCATCGCCAAATGGAAGGAAAGCTCGACCTCACTCTCTTACGACCAACGGACATTGCCAAATGAAAGGAAAGTTCGACCTTGCTCGAATTTACAACAGGTTACAATTTTGAACTTGCTCTAATTAACACCCTTTACGACCATTGACCATCTCCAAATGAAAGGAAAGTTCAACCTCGCTCGAATTTATAAATACCCATAGTGTAGGGGGATCTACCGAAATCCTTTAGTCCAACTCATAGTGCACGGGGATCTACCGAAATCCCAATCTGTACTCTAAAATATAAATATGCAGTACTGGGGGGAATCTACCGGGTGCATTCCCGTAGTTCCATATAACTGTGCAGGGGGGATCTACCGAAATCCCACATCCGTAGTCCCAAATAAAACAAACAATGGGGATCTATCGTAATCCCACATTCGTAGTCCCAAATAAAAAAACAAGGGGGATCTACTGGAATCCCACATCCATAGTCCCAATGTAAAAACACAACATAAGCATAAAGAATAGTCATAAATTGTCAATTTCGTATCAAGGGGAAACAGATATTTCTAACATAGCTTGCTGCACATAATTCAATTAAGGCAATCTAAGCAAATAGGTAACTAAGTCATTTAGACATGGTTTCCTAAGCTAACAACAAGCTTACATTCCAACTAATAATGACACAAGGAAAAGGAAATACAGCTTTAATTACTTAATGAAAATGGATTTTCAGAAATTCGAACAAGTACGCGCTCATCACCTTACATACAAGGTATTTCAAATATCACATTACCAAATCCTTAAGGAAAGTCCTCCCCCCTACCCCCCAAGGTTAGATAATCCACTTACCTCGAACCGGCTCAATAATCAACCTGAAACCACGTTCTTGCCATGATTATTCGACTCCAAATGGCCCAAATCTATACAATTAAATTGCATAACATCAATAACACTTCAAGTAACTGAATCTACAATTAAATTCTAAACTAGTATACGAAATCGGGTAAAATGACCAAAACGGTCCTCGGGCCCACGTTTTGGAATCAAGTAAAATTTACGTATCTAAAATCCTCACTCTCTCATGGGTTTATTATATCCAAATCCCATAGCATTTCGAGCCTAAATCCTCAAATCTATCCGAGAGGGTTTTTTCAAACTTCTCCAACTAAATTCACGGATTTAATGCCAAAACTAGTAATCGATTCAAGTAATCTGACCAAAATTAAGTTAAGAACGCTTACCCCATTGTTCTCGCTGAAAATCTCCCAAATATCGCCTCTCCCCGAGCTCCAAATTGTTAAAAATGGAAAATGGGAGGACGAAGTCCCATTTTCAGAACTGAAAACCTTCAAAACACCAATTTAAGCTCGGATTAAAGCCTAAGAACTCCAAAACTCTAGAAATATACTTTCGATCAAAAGGTCTATCAACCCTCGCCTCAATAGCCTGAAATTTTTCACACGCGTCACATTCAATATACAGAGCTACTGTAGCTTTCGAAATTTCATTTCGACCCTCAGATCAAAATCTCACTATCGAACCGGAAACTTCAAAATTTGACCTTTCAACATTCCAAGACTAAATTAGATACGGACCTCCAAAACACAATCCGAACATGCCCCTAAACCCGAAATCACCCAACAGAGCTAACAAAACCATTAGACTTTCATTCCGAGGCTGTCTCGCACTGTTCCAATGACGGTCAAATTTTCCAACACTTAAACCCTCATTTAGGAACTAAGTGTCCCAAACTTTCCGAACTTTAAATGGAACATCCCAACAAACCAAAATAGCATAAATAAACACTGAGAAAACATTTAATAGGGGATGAAGGCGTTAATTCTTAAAACGACCGGTCGAGTGGTCACAACATATAAGAAATTGCTCTTCTTCTAGCTCTTAAAGAGTCAAGAAGAAGGAAAACCTCGCATTGTCGCCGTCGTCTCTTGCTCGGCTCGGCTTTGGCTTCGGATTCGTATTCGAATTGGAATTGGGATTTGGATTTGGATTTGGATTTGGTCAAATAATCAACTGATTGATTAATTTTTGGACCAAATTTATTTGTTAATAGCAAAATATTAACAGAAATATTATTGAATATTTATTTTAATAACAAAATATTAATATCAAAATAAATATTAATATTAGTCCAATCTGTTTTTCAATTATTAAATCCAATCTATTTTTCAGTTGTGTAACTGAAAATTAAACTACCCTATTAAATTTCCCTATTTATTTTTACTCTTTATTGTTGAGTAAATATCCGTATATGTTATGGCATTTATGCTACGGTCGTTTTGCATAAACAACTATTTTGAAGAGTTGCACCTCTTCAGATTTCAGCTCAACTTTGCTATCAATACAAGTCTATTTTGCGAAGAATTTCTATAAGATTTTCTGAGTTTCTCATCCTTCTTCTGCATTGTTTTAACTTCAAAGCAACAATAAGTGTGATTTACTCCCGAATATTGTGTTCGCTAAAAAATTGGGGTTTAAAATACCACTACACTAATGTATAATTTGTTCTATCCTGGGAAGAAATAATCAACAACCTTGGATACTTGGTGGGGATTAAATTCCTTAAGAACACACTATAAATTCAGTGGGTTCATAATAAAATTCTATTTATACGTTATTTTTATATTCTCCAAAATTATTTTACAAATACAGTTTACTAACAAGCTTACGAAATTTCTATTTTATATTATGTATTTGTGTTGATTCACTATTATGGAGATTAAAATCTTTGTGGTTTTCTACTCCATTGGAGATTAAAATCTGCGTAATATTAGCATTTGTTTGTGTCATTAATTAATATAAATGACTAATAATAATGTGAACCAAGTTGTTCCAATAGTGATTGCCAATGCATAACAAGCCGAACACCGACGGAGAAGCCCGAAAAATTTTTTGGGTTAGATTTCAAGTGTTGGTAGCAGAAGATGTTCTTCTACTTTACTCCATTAAGTCTGCAGAAGTTCATCAAGGAAGATGTTCATGTCCTACCCAAAGAAACTCCAGAGAATGAACGCTTTCTCGTAATTGAGGCGTGGAAGCATTTTGATTTTTTGTGCAAAAATTATGTTCTTAGCGGATTGGAGGACAATCTGTATAATGTCCACAGTGGCGTGGAGATGTCAAAAGAATTGTGGAATGCGCTTCAAAAGAAATACAAAACTGAAGATACTGGGTTGAAGAAATTCGTTACCGCTAAGTTTTTGGACTACAAAATGGTAGATAACAAGTCTGTTATTAACCAAGTCCAAGAATTGCAAGTGATTATTCACGATCTCCTT
The DNA here is from genome assembly GCA_034376525.1 of Nicotiana benthamiana. Lineage (NCBI taxonomy): Eukaryota > Viridiplantae > Streptophyta > Magnoliopsida > Solanales > Solanaceae > Nicotiana > Nicotiana benthamiana. The sequence continues at coordinate 63,826,092 of CM067331.1, read as the reverse complement.
GCGGATGGTATAAATCAAATTATATATTGATGTTGAAAGTAGTATTCTTAGTATTTTTACTAACATATTTTTCATTGAAGGTCTTGTCATTAATGAGGCATTCCAAGTAGCAGCAGTGACTGAGAAGTTACCTCCTTTGTGGAAGGACTTCAAAAATTACATTAAACACAAGCGCAAGGAGATGTCCCTTAAAGCTCTCATTGTTCGGTTGAGAATCGAAGATGACAGCAAAGCTGCTGAAAAGAGAGGCCATGAAAACTCAACAATAATGGGAACAAACATTATTGAGGATACTTCTCAAAATAAGAGAAAGGGGAAGCAAGCTTCTAGAGCAAAAAGCAACCCAAGCAAGAAGCGGTTTAACGAAAATTGCCACAACTGTGAGAAAGCTGGGCACAAACTACAGAGTGTCGTGCTTCGAAGAAAGACAAGAAGAAGGGTCAAGCAAATATGGTTGAAAAACACGAAGATGTTGATGACTTGTTTGTCATGCTTTCTGAATGCAAACTGGTGGGAAATCCCAAGATGTAGTAGATTGATGTTGTATCCACTCGCCTTGTTTGTATTATTAGGGAAGCTTTTACAATATATGCTCCTGTTGGACCCGAAGGGACTCTTTCTATGAGAAATGCTAAAACCGCCAAGATTGAAGGATGTTGGAAGATCTTCCTGAAGATGACTTCTAGCAAGGTAGTGACTTTGAGCAACTTTTTCATGTTCTCGAGATTAGGAAAAATTTAGTCTCTACTGGACTTCTTGCTAAGAATAATTTTAAATGTGTTTTTGTTTCCGATAAGGTTGTAATAAGTAAGACATATGGGTTAAATGTGCAAACAAGTAACAAGAGAAAGGGCTCTATTTTGTGTCAATCCTTTACCCGGCTAGCATATATAAATGTCAATTTATCATTCTTTATAAAGGGAAAATTGAGTTAATCAACGAGGAACACTCCCTCTTGAGATACTCACCGATTTTCCAACAAGTATTACAGTTACACTAATAAATGTTCCACTATTCACTAGTCTTATAGCCAATTGTTTTCCCTAAGGATTTTTCATCAACGATTTCTTTTTGATGTTGGTGCATTTTTCTTTATTGTATAGTTTTCTTCCTTGCCATAAGTGTCAACACTTAGATCTTAAACTAGTGTGTAGTGTTTTCTGAACATAATATCATGATATACTGGGGAGAAGAGGTAGAGACCAATCTAAGAAGTATTGGGAATAGGTGATTAGACAGGATATGATGTAATTTCAGTTTATCGAAGACATTATCCTACACAAAAGGGTATGGAAGTTGAAGATTACGGTAAAAGACTAATAAATTATCGTGTATTTTTTTAATATGTTTCGAATTTATTAGAGCTATCTGACTAGTATATTGTCTTCGAATTCCGCTGAATTTTTGTTGTTGTTGACTTACCTTTCACAGAAGGTCATAGCATGTTAAATGACTTTAAGTTTTTGTCAACGGTTGGACTTACATTGTCCAGTTGAAGGTTAAATAAATTACTGTGTTTAATCAAGAATTTAAATTTCGATCAAAGCTTATTTTAAGAAAAATTCGGGTTACTAATAATTAAATAAAAGTATGAATAAATAATGTGGAAAAATAACTGAGTAAAAAGCAAAGTAACTCAATATATTCTAATAGAATTTTCGTGTCCTTACAAATGATCAGTTTTTTCCTTTTATAGCTATCTCTAGGTAATACGTTCTGTTTTTGTCATAATATAGTCATTATTGACGTTTAATGATATTTAATGCAACATTATAATTGGTAATCATATTTGATTCAATACAGATTTCCTAACGTTTTCCATAATTAATGCCTATTAATTACTGACAATACATATTTATACCCTTCTTTGCTATTAGGTTCATTCTCTTAATTTGACCTTCAAACATAAAGAGGTTCGAGCATCCATCTTTCTTGAACCTCTTCAATCACTGCCCGTGCCTCTTTAACTATCCATTGTCAGTTGTCATCCTTTAACTAGTCTACGTGTCGTGACATGTCACTTTTCAATCACTTCTATATATGAACTTAATTTTTTCCAATACAGATAATCCATCCACTTACCATTTATTCATCAATAGAATATCTGGGAAGTGGATTTTGTTAAAGGGAAAATATTTGCCGCCACTAATTCTTCTCTGGGACTGACGCTTCATTTGTCACTTCTAATAATATCCGCAACACGTTGCATATGCTGATTGGTTCTATTCTTTTCAGCATTTTTATGGCTTTTTACGGCTTCATAAATTACGAAGCGACAATTCTCATTATGACATTTTCATTATTGCACTTTTTCCTTTGACGGTTGCTTCTGAGTATAAATATAATTTCTCAGCTTTTGTCTTTCTCACAAAAAGTATTAGAACATTCAATTCTTGTTTTCTTCTTCCTCGTACTACTATGTTTTATTCAAACCCTAACCCTTGGAAAGTCCCCATCATTGATAATCTTCCTCTTGCTCCTGTTAGAAGTAGGAGAGGAGGTAGACTTCATAGTTTAGGATCTTCATCTTCCCGAGGCCCTTCTCTTCCTTCTACAAGTTTTACTCCACCTTCTAGAACTAGAGGTTCTCTTTCTCAAAGGTCTTTATCTAGAGGTAAGAACCCATTGGAGCTCTTCGTAAACCTTTGGTAGATGATATTGTTCCTGCTGAACTATCTTTCTACAATGATAGAGATCCTATCAAAAACCAAGTTTCTTATGTCTTCATTAGAGCATGCTGACATTTATCCAACACAGATCATTGAAGGTTTGATTTCTGTGGTTCGTGGAATCGTCATTGGAGTTATGATTTTCCCATTATAATCCCCAATGCCAATCAAAAAATCACTTCCTATTTGACTGGGTTTTCTTTCGTACATACATATCCTTTCACGTTAAATTTCAATCTTCCTATTGACCTTGTTATCATCGAATTCTGTCAATTTTTTTATTCCTGCTTAGGACAAATTGGCCCTATGGTATGGAGGGCTATTTCTTGTTTGAGGCATTTGGAAAACATGGCTGGCATGCTTTTTACTTTCTTTCATTTAATTCATCTTTATTCTCCCAAAATCTTCCGAAAAGGAATTTTTACTTTAGTTGCGAGAAGCAAAAAAGTTCTGGTTAGCCCAAAGGACAATAAGGACTGTGGCTGGTACAGCAGATTTGTTGCTGCCCCCACTGTTAGTTCAGTGGGTGAAGAAAATGTTAAATTCCCTGAGAAATTGAATTTTGCACGTGAATTTTCTTTGGTAACATTTCTGTACTCTTTTCTTTTTTAATTTTGATGGTTGCCATTTTAACTTTTCTCCTTGTCTTCTTTAGCAACCACAGGAACTTTTGATGAGATTTCTAATTTCCGTGGTTGGGTAGGAAAGTTGTTAAGTATTGCTTCGATGGAAGGTAGATCTTGGAAAAACCTTTCTCATCGGTTTGGTTGAAAAGTGAAAACTCGCGGTAAGTACCCCCTTTTTTATATCCTTTGTATTTCTATTTACTTCTGTCTTTAGAAATTATTTTGATCTTTTTTTGTCAATATTTTCCATTCGATGCATAAGTGTTGAGGCCATTGTAGCTTCTAAAATTTCTTTGGAGAGAGCCCAAGAAATAAATTTCGGGTTCTTCATAAAAAAGGAAAGCTTCCACTTAGCAGGACCCTGAAAAAGAGGAACAACAAGACATGGGTTCTTTGATAAGAAGGCCACGAGCTAGAAGACGCATTATTTCATATGATGAAGCATCTCCCCCTAATTTTGTTCCTCTAACCGAGCCTGTTGAAGCCGCCTTGGTAATTTCTGATTATGATACTCATGTGGCTTCTCGTGATTCTACTGCCAGCTTTTTGCTCGTGGTTTTGATAACGAAAATTTAGGTCCAATTTCTGATGAATTTTCCCTTGCCTCATTTTTCATGTCTGCTCCTATGAAACCTTTTTTGCTAGTCGTGACTGTTACCGTTGTTTCTCCTCCCCATGCTATATTAACTCCTTCTACAGTTCCTCATACAACTGTCCACCACACTGAGGTTGGTTCCTCAAGTGGAGCTGAAGCTATGAGGCAAGTTATCATAGATGTTCCTGTCGATAGTAACCTTTTGAGGAAATCAGGTCGGGCTGATGTGTGGTTGAAACCTATGATTAGTCCAGTTGAGAAATCCAAGCTTGAGAGTCATTACTCTTTGAATTGGATGAATGATATAGTGCAACTTCTTTAAAGCTATTTCTTTTTCAAATTTTACCTCACTATTTTTTGTTATTAAAGGTTCTTACCCTTTTTATTTCTTTCTTTTTTAGATCAATCTAGTAGGCATGGTAATGATGAGGAAGGTTTCCCATACAAATCAATTAATACACGCTATCAAGTTGAAGCGGATAACTGGAGGAAACAGTATGAAAGTCTCCAAATTGACATGGAAGTGTTAGAAGAGAATAAGTGTATCTCGGAGCAGCAACTGATGGTTTTAAGCTCAGAGTTAGCAGTCGTTAAGGCATCCTCAAGTCAAGATGATAAGGGCAAGAATCTCCTTGAAAAATTTTTCTCTAAGCAGCTTTCCAAAGCCAGTGAAGAAATCAGAGAACCGAAGGCTTTGCAAAGTAAGAAAGAAGCTTATGCTGGTGAACTCGTACAAATACTTTCTCAGACCCAGGAAGATCTCCGTGAATCTTCTTCTAAGGTCAATTTTTTAGAGAGTTCACTCGCTCCTTTGCAAGCTTATTATGATTCTTCCCTGGCTGAAAATGAAAAGCTTAAAGACGATATTGACCAATGGGAGAAAGATTACGAGATTCTTGAAGACAAGACTTCAATTGAAGTGAGTTGGGCAATTCTAAACACCCACCATGATACCCTGATGGAAGTTAGCCAAAAGGGTTTTAGTTTGGATGCTAAGTTAGCCAAAATAAAGGAGACTATCGAAAAAAACTCAGCAAGGCCAAGACTTTCCTTCTCCTATAGCTGATATTCCTGAGCACATTGAAGATGAAATGGGTACGGTGGATGCTCTAACTCCTTCAAGTCATCCCGAACCTTCTGCTGATCATGACCTTGTTTTAGATCCTTCTTTAGCCCCTCGGTGAAAAGTTGTCTATGACATGTTACTTCCCTTCTTTTGTGTAATTTGGTTGTAACCCCCAGTCCCATTTGAGGGTTGGTTTATTAGAAACGTTAAGTCCCCAAACCTTTTTCAGGGCGTTTTTTGTATAAATGACAAATAGTTTTTGACTAGGTTCATACTTAATCTAAACATTTTAATATTTAAGAAGTTTTCTATTTAAAGTTAGTTATTTTGAGCTTCTGTTTTGCTCGACTTTCCCTTTATACTTAGGACACGTTACCTAATTCTTGGGTTTGTGTTTTACCTTTTTTTGCATTTTTGTTTCATAAAATGCTTTATTAACTTCATGGATGTTTAAATCACACATGACTTTTATAAATGATGGCCTTATTATTTTCTATAATGAAGAAGACATCTGAACTTCATAATGGTGTAAATGTACGACTAAAAGAATAGGAACACACATGTTTCTTGAAATAACTTTGATAAAGTTTTCATTTGAACTTAGCCAATAGGATCTTTACATATGTTTAAATAATTCTATTCTTTTTTCGTATCTGTTTTCTTTACAACATATTTTCACAAAAGAAATAAAACACAAGGTTTTCATTTATAACATGTTTCTATACATTGCCTTTAACCTACATATGATAAGGTGTTTTACTTTGGCTTTATGTTATTTGCTCGTAACTTTGCTCTGCACTTGATTCGTTTAATTAGTAGACTTTTTCAGTCTTTGACGTTAAATTTTGAGTATTTCTCTTCAGCCTTGTTTGCCTCTTCTGTCTTCCTATTTATATTATACAGTCCACCAATTGTTTGAGCTTTGAAGTATGAAATCTCGAGCACTTGATTACTCTTCTCATTCGGTCCTACTCCTGAAAAGGAAAAAAACATACGAGACTTGGAGGTGTGATTAGAGATGAAGAGTGCTTAACCGTCGTTCGAATTTCTAATAGAATAAATTGTAACCCTAGGCCGGGAATTTATGTTTTTCTACGTGTCTTGCAGGCCGTGACACATCATTTAGCACGAGTTAGCTTTTTCTCTAACATCTAAATTCATTAGTAAAAAATGTAACAATTCAAAAAAAAAATTAAAATGAAGGTACTTGCCCGTGGATACTTCTTTTCCTTAGAAGTAATATCTCTTCAGATGAACGACATTCTAGTGTGAAGGTAAAACATTATCATCCATTATTTCTAGCTCGTATGATCCCTTTCCTACGATACCATGAATCTTATAAGACCCTTCCCAAGTAGGACTTAGTTTTCCCGCATTAGCTGCTCTCGTAGATTGAAAAACCTTTTTGAGTACTAAGTTCTCAATCTTGAAGTATCTTAGGCGAGCTTTCCGATTATAATATCATTCCATAACCATTTTTTATGTTGTCATTCTTATTAATACAGTGTCCCTTCTTTCTTCAAGTAAATCTAAGTTTATTTGCATTTTTTCTTCATTAGATTCATCAGCCGCGTGTGTATATCTAGTGTTTGGCTCTTCTATCTTGACTGGGATCAAGGCTTCAACTCCATATACAAGTGAAAATGATGTTTCTCCCGTACTTATTTTTGTTATTATGCGGTAAGCCCATAAGAAACCAGGTAACACCTCTGGCCAATTGCCTTTAGATTCCTTCAATAGTTTCTTCAAATTATTGATAATGACTTTGTTCGTCGATTCAGCTTGTCCATTACTCACCGGATGACAAGGCGTTGAGGTAATCCTTTTGATTTGCCAACTTTTAAAAAACTATGTGATCTATGTACCTATAAATTGCGGGCAGTTATCACATATAATTTCTGTTGGTACAGCGAACTGACATATGATATTTTGCCAAATGAAATCTCTTACCTCCTTTTTTCGTACCTCATTAAAAGCACCTGCTTCCACCCACTTAGTAAAGTAATCAGTGAGCACTAGCAAAAATTTTACCTTGCCTTTTTCTTGTGGTAATGGTCCGACGATGTCCATTTCCCACTTCATAAAAGGCCACAGTGCAATGACTACATGTAACAATTCCGTGGGTTTATGCATGTTGTTATCATATCTCTGGAACTTATCACATTTAGCTACAAAATATTCCGCTTCTTTCTCCATTTTGGGCCAATAATAGCCTGCCCTAAACATGGTTTTCACTAAAGATCTTCCTCCCGCATTTTTTTTTACATTGTCCCTCATGTATTTCTCTCATCATATAATCTGTTTGTGAAGGTCCTAGGCATCTTGCTAAAGGTTCGCCAAACTTTCTTTGATAGAGATCAACTTGCTTTAACCAGTATCGAGCAGCATTTTTGCGAAGCGCGTGAGCATTTTTCTTACCTTCAGGGACGGTTCCGTACTGCAGAAAAGTGACAATCTTGTTTCTCCAATCCCAAGTTAAATTATTGAAATTTACCTAATTTCTATCTTGATCGAGTACTAAATGAAACAGATATATGACAGAGGCATTTTTATCATTTGTTACTTCTGCCGCAAATGACAGATTAGCTAAGGCATCTGCTTCAACATTCTCTTCCCGTGGGATCAACAAAACCTTCCAGTTTTGGAACTACCTAACAAGATCTCGCTCCTTTTCCAGGTATTGTTGCATCCTTGCTTCCATGGATGTATAAGTCCCCAGCATCTGGTTAACTACGAGCTATGAATCTCTTTGATTAAAACTTGTTCAATGCCAAGTTCGCGTGCCAATTCTAAATCTGCAATCACGGCTTCATACACTGCCTCATTTTTAGTTAGAGGATGGAATTTTATATCTTACCCTATGGTTTCAACCATAAGTGGTACTAAAACAATTCGTAGACCTGTCCCTTTATACAGTCGATGAGCCATCAGTAAATAAGGTCCAGGTTCCTAGATTAGATCCATTGAATATTCGTAGTTCTTTTTCTGCTTCTAGTTACATCTCTTGACTAAAATTGGCTGAAAAGTCTGCTAACACCTGTGATTTTACTGCAGCTCTAGGTTGATATACGATGTCATATTCACTCGAATCTATAGCCCACTTAGCTAACCTGCCTGATAATTCCTGTTTATGTAATATATTACGCAAGGGATAAACAGTCACTATAGAGTTAGGGTGGCATTGAAAATAAGGTCTTAGTTTTCTAGATGTCATGATTAATGCAAGTGCAAGTTTTTCTAGTTGAGGATACCGCATTTCTACATCTAATAGTGATTTGCTAACATAATAAATTATAGAATGTTTACCTTGCTCTTCACGAACCAAAAAAAGCACTTACCACTACCTCTGAAACAACTAGATAGATAAGAAACCTTTTCCTATTTTTTTGTTGTGCGAGCAAAGGCAGATTTGATAGGTATGCCTTCATGTTTTCGAGTGCTTGTTGACACTCCTCAGACCATTCGAAGTGATCCTGCTTTTTAAGAGCTGAAAAGAATTTAATGCATTTTTTGATGACTTAGAAATAAATCTTCCCAAGGTTGCAATTCTTTTTGTTAGTCCATGCATATCTTTCTTACTTGTAAACACTTCAAGAATTTCTTCAACGGCTTTAATATGCGCAGGATTTACTTCAATAACACGATTAGAAACAAGAAAATCCAAAAACTTACCTGATGACACACCAAATACGCATTTCTCGGGATTTAGCTCCATATTGTATTTTTGTAAGATCTAAAATGTATCACACAAATGTGGTATATGGTCCCCTGATTGTTGAGATTTGACAAGTATATCATATATGTAGACTTCCATAGTTTTTCCTATATGTTCCTGAAACATCTTGGTCTTCAACATTTGATACATGGCACTAGTGTTTTTGAGGCCAAAATGCATTACTTTATAACAGTAAGTCCCTCTGTTGGTTATAAATGAATTTTTTTCCTCATCCGGGGGATCCATTTTAATCTGATTGTACCTTGAATATGCATCTAAGAAGCTTAACAATTCATGTCTTGCAGTAGCATCAATTAGTTAATCTATATGTGGTAACGGAAAAGAATCTTTAGGACAAGCTTTGCTAAGGTCGGTGTAGTCTACACAAACTCACCAATTTCCATTCTTTTTTGGCACCACTACAATATTAGCTAACTAATTAGGATACTTTACACCGCGGATATGGCCTATTTTTAAAAGTTTTAGGACCTCATCTTGAATCACCTGATTTTCTAAAGACCCATGCTTTCTCTTCTTTTGTTTGATAGCTGGATATGATGGATCTTTATTTAACTTGTGAGTCATTACCTATAGGGGTATCCCTGTCATATCATAATGGAACCAGGTAAGGCAATCCACGTCAGTTTTCAAGAATTCAATCAGCTTATCTTTCATTTCGTGGCTTAAGTTGGCCGCAGTGTAAACTTTCCTCTCAGGCCTTTGTTCGAATAATTTTACACCCTCCAATTCATCCATCGTTGTTTTGATATTTTCATTTTCTTCTGGTTCTTGGATGAAATTAGGTCGTGAGTCCACATCTGTTTTCCCATCTCCAGTTGAGTTTTGTGGTGTGGCATCCTCAACTGGATTATGTAATTGCTATTTTTCTTCATTTTTTGTGCTTGAATCTTCTACAGAGTTGATGCTCCTAGGTGTTTGTTGATCACCATGGATTTGATGGATTACCCATTAAGATGGGAATTTGATGATTTGATGTAAGGTAGATGGCACAGCATCGATTTCGTGAATACCATTGTCTCCCGAGAATCATATTGTAAGCCATATCCATCTCTACCACCTGAAATTTCATATCTTTGATAACTCCTTCTGTGAATGTTGTAAGTATTACTTCTCCCTTTGTCATAGCACTCGAATTATGAAAGCCAGATAAATTATGCACCTTGGGTACCAGCTTATCTTCAGCTTGCATCTCACTTAATACTCTTAGCAAAATAATGTTCACGGAGCTACCTGGGTAAATTAAAACTCATTTTACGTTAGTATTATGTACAAGTAGAGATATTACCAGTGCATTTTTGTGTGGAGTTGGAACGTCGTCTACGTCTACCTCATTAAATGTAATAGTTTCTTCATCCAAAGCATGTCGAACTCGTTAATCCTGTGTAACTATAACTTTAGAAATTTTCTTGGCCGCCATATAAGTCAAGCCGTTAATTTCTTCGCCCCCACTTATAACATTAACAGTTCTTTTCAGAGAAGGAGGTTTAGGGGGTTCCTGCATGTTCTTCATGTACGTTTTCTTACTTTTTTTACTAAATAATTCCGTAAGATACCTTTGCTTTAATAAATGATCTACTTCACCTTGTAGCAATCTGCAATCTGGCGTTTTATGACGATGGTCATTGTGAAACTCACACCAGTGATCAAGATTATGTCTATTTTGATTTGATCTCATTTCCTTTGGCCACTGCACCTTACCACCTATGTTTCTTAATAATGCTACTAACTCTGAAATGCGTAAATTGAAATTGTAACCGCTAATCATCGCCTTAGAGCTCCAATCATCATCGCGTATCTCCCACGTGTCCTGCTCTTTCTTGAACCTTGATGATGAACCTGATTCTTTATCTCTCGATCTATGATTCTACCTTGAGTTATCCTATTTTGATCGTGAGTCTTTTCCCATTGGTCCCATATAAGGATTGTATCTGTCTTTTCCTTGAGTCGTCTTGTGACCTCTGAACTCTTTTCATTTAGGTTGCTAATAAATGTTGTATCTGCCATGTTATCAGGTACAGGTGGCAACGTCATCCTTTCACGCTGGAATCTGTCTACAAATTCTCTAAGCAACTCTGACTCCCCTTGCTTTATTTTGAAAAGATCTTCCATTCTTTTTCGACTTTTTGAGCTCCTGAATATGCTTTGATAAATAAATATGCAAGCTCAGTAAAAGAATTAATAGAATTTTTGGGTAAAAGATAATACCATGTTAATGCTCCTTAGTGAGTATTTCACCAAATTTTCTTACCAATACTGATTCAATTTCCTGTTTGGTCAAGTCATTGCCCTTTACACCAGTTGTGTGCGCAGTCACATGGTCTCGTGGATCAGTTGTTCCATCGTATGTTGGAATATCCGGGAATCTTGAATTTCTTAGGAATTGGGAGATGAGCAGCACTTGGCTTCCAAGGTTGTTGCAAATATTTGTCCATATCTATTCCCTTGATTACATGCGGTACAATAGGTATTTGCTCTATGCAGTCACTTTACTCCTTGAGCTATTTCTGCAAAGTTAATGCTAAATTTTGCAAATCAAAATTGACTATGTTACCTGGTTCTCCATCTCGATACTCGCTGGGGGTTCCACCACTGCCCGAGTTAACAAGTCCAGAATGAGGGTTCTCCAAAGTGTTGTTAATTGGGGTTGGTGTTGGTGGTGCCACTAGAAATTGAATAGAAAAAGCCTCAAGAGCTGTGCTGACCTGTTGAGTGATTAACTTTTGCAAAGCTTCATTAATAGCCTCATTGTTTTTCAATTGAGCATTTGCATTTGATTGAGATCCATCAGGAGTTCCTTCCTGAGATTGTCGAGGAGAGCTTAGTGGGGAAGGAATCAAAGTACGATCATCTCGTGGATTCTCCTAGAGTTGATGGTCTCTTTCGTTGTATATGCATGTCATTTTCTTTTATTTTTGCAAGATTTCTCAGTGAAGCTTTTGGGCTATTTTGCTCTTAAGCCCATGGAACATTTGCCATGATACTCTGTAACATGCTGACAAAGTCAATTTCTTTCTAGTATTTCCTTACAAAAATAGCTGCTTCAAAATTATGCAAAAAAACTAGTGGGATAAAAATGTAAGGTTTACATCAAAGAAAATCAAAAGCAAAAATTAATTAACAAAAAAGATACATTTTGACTTTGTTTTTCTTCTCTTTTTTTTTATTAGACTGAACGAGTGTGCATAATTGAAATTGGTTGATAATACCTAAACGAAGCTATGTATGAAATTTGAGTAAGATTATAATACCTAAACGAGGCCATGTATATATCATGTTGTATTTTGTTTACATCAGTGTATATCACACACATGTTTTTAAGGATGTCTGTATATATCACTTTGTATATCATGTATAAAACATAATTTTGTTATGCTTATAATACAAAATTTCGTGGATATTCATAGATATTGTCACGATCCAGATTTCTCATCCCTGGGAGTCCTGATGCCGCCTACTCGTGAAAGCTACGCACGCCAACTATTAGGGTTCTACACAGTAACAATCAATCCCAAATAGTTATAAGCAGAAACTAAGTTAAACAAATGATAAAAACGGAAGAGATGTAACATAATCAATAATCCCATACAAGTCTACCCATAGATTTGGTGTCACAACTTTATGAACATCTATGAGTTACTACAAATACTTGTCAAAAAAGAAAGTACAACTGTTCTCGGATAAGAAAAGAGATAGCAGAAAGCTAAAGCAGGGAAGGAGGACTTCATGCTCTACGGACGCCAGCAAATCTACCTTGGTCTCCCTGAACTGAAGGCAGCTACCTCAACTACTCAACGGGTCCGATACAAAAATCTACACAAGAGAGTGTAGAGTGTAGTATCATTACAATCGACCCCATATACTGAGTAAGTATCCAGCCTAACCTTAGCAAGGTAATGACGAGGCTAGGACACGACAATCATATATACCTATGCAGTTAAATCATATACAGACATAATCATAATAACATGAATCAATAAAATAAAGTGGGAAGAGGACATGCTGTGGGGAATAACGTGTTCTAACAATAAGCCAATAAAGAAGCATCAATAAAGAAGCACACTGAGTATCATATCTACATCAAAAAGAATAATGAAACGCTAACATGTGCACGGCATCACCCTTTGTGCATTACCTAACATAATCATCGCACGACATCACCCTTTGTGCATCATTCCTCATAATATTGGCACGACATAACCCTTCGTGCATTAACTCTCAAATCATGGCACGGTATGACTCTTCGTTCATTAACACTCATAATATCGACATGGAATCACCCTTCGTGCTTTACACTCTCTCACAATATCATGCACGGCATCACCTTTCGTGCTTTACACTCTCTCGCAATATCATGCAAGACATCATCTTTCCTGTTTTATACTCTTACTCACCCAATCAATAGAAAATAATATGTCCCGACAAGGAAATCATCAATATCAACAAAAACATCCTGACAAGGGAATCAACTGTAACCAGTCTCGTTTCAACAATTACTTTACAAAATGAAACTCATCTTGAGCCAATACTCAACAATAGTCAATTACCAAGAAACTTTCATAAGCATTGTTCAACATAACAAATCATCAACTGAGCATGATTGGTACATAATAGGTTAAAAACTCATGATATAAGACTCACGTACATGCTTGACACTAATGTATAGATACTCATCACCACACATATACGTCGTACTCAATACAAAAACATAGCAAATAGAACACAACTCCTATTCCCTCAATCTAAGGTTAGGCCAAACACTTACCTCGATTCCACGAACAAATTAAGCCTTCACTATCGCATTAGCTCTCGGTTACACTTCAAATATTTTCTTGTAATAGTCACAATTTACTTAATAGCATCAATAAGTGCTAAATAAATCAAATTCTAATGCATGAAAATAGATTTCCCATTGATTTTCCCAAAAAGTCAAAAATGACCTCGGTCCCGCTTTCTCAAAACCCAAAATTCAAACCAAAACTCGATCACCCATTCATTCACGAACTCAAATATGTAATTAGTTTTAAAATCGGACCTCAATTAGAGATTCAAATCCCCAAATTTTGAAAGTCCTAATTTCTACACAAAAACACCCAATTTCCAATGAAAATCCCTAGATTTTGAAGTGAAATCATGTAAAAGGATGTTATGGATTGAAGAAAATAAGTTACAAATCGTTTACTTATAATTTGGGGAAGAAATATCTTCAAGAAATTGCGACTAGGAGTTCGCAATTGCGAACCCTTTGAGAATTTGTTGTCTTCGCATTTGCGAAGAAATTGTCGCATTTGTGAAAACTGGGGACTTACTGAGGAATTTGCATTTGCGAATAAAGGCTCGCAAATGCGAGCAAGCTGGCCAGGGCATATTTTGCAATTGCGATCAGCCCCTCGCAATTACCATGTTGACAGTCTTCGCACAATCCCTAATCTCGCAATTGCATGATCAGAAGCAATACCAAATTTGCAACTTGCAACAATTTTTCCTAAGTCTAAAACACCCCGTAAGCTATCCAAAACTCACCCGAGTCCTCGAGGCTCCAAACCAAACATGCATGCACGTCTAAAAATATCATACGGGCTTGCCCATACGATCAAATCATCAAAATAACATCAACAACTATGAATTTAACCTTGAATTCATGAAATTCCTTAAGAACATTGAGATTTCAATTTTCTCAACTAAAGGTTTGTTTTATAAAAAATCAATTCTCTTTCTTGCCAAATTACACAGATTCAACTAAATTATTATTTTAAACATGTACCGGGTTCCGAAACAAAACTAAGAGGGCTACACCATCAAGAACACGCATCATTTCATTTCAAAAAGCCTTTATATTTTCCAACAAATAATTTTCTTTAAAAAAAATTCTCATGCTAGGGACCTCGGAATTCGATTTCTGGCATACACTCAAGTCTCATTTTTTACTACAGACCCTATGGGACCGTCCAATCATGGGTCCGTTTACCAAGAATGTTGACCAAAGTCATCTTTAACAAATCTAAAGGCGAATTAATTATTTTTCAAAAATTTCACATAAAAGCTTTTCAGAAATGCGCCTGGATTGTGCGCACAAATCAAGGTAAAACAAAATGATGTTTTTAAGACCTCAAAAAAAACTTTTGACTTCTAAAACAAGAGATGGCCTTTATGGTCATCACATTTTCCACCTCTAAAAAAACTGTTGGTCCTCGAACGAACATAGAAAAGTATCTGAGTCGGTGAAAAGATAATGATAATGGCTTCACATATCAGATTCTGACTCCCGGTTCACTGCCTCGATAGGTACACGAACTGAAGGGAAATTCTTCGATCTCAACTGACAAACCTGCTGATCTAGAATAGCTACCAGCTCCTCCTCATAGGTCAAGTCCTTGTCCAACTGGACAAAGCTAAAGTCTAACACATGGGATAGATTTCCATGATACTTCGGAAGCATAGACACATGAAACACTAGGTACACAACTGATAAACTCGGTGGCAACACAAGTCTTGAAGCCACCTCTTCCACTCGATCAAGAATATCAAAAGGACCGATGAATATAAGGCTTAGCTTGCCTTCTTCCCAAATCTCATCACACCCTTTATGGGCGACATCCGAAGCAATACTCGCTCCTCAACCATGAATGTCACATTGCAAACTTTTCGGTCGGCATAAACCTTCTACCTGGGCTGAGCTGTATGAAGCCTATAATGAATGATCTTAACCTTATCCAAGGCATCCTGTACTAGATCTGTAAGCAATAACCGAGCCGTCTTTTACTCTAACCATCCAACCGGCGACCTGTGGATAATCATTCTATCCATGATATGTGCGCTTTGGTTGTATTAGCATGATTTTCAGGTATAGGTTTTGATGAATGACAAACAATGAAGTCAAGTGTCGAACAAAGTTATTATATGACAAAAAATCAAGATTGAATGCCGAGAAGCATATTGATGAACGGATTGCATGGAAAAGCCAAAGACGAGCTCAAAAGTTCAAGACTGAAGACCCAAGGCGTAGGTCGTTAGGTAGAACCAATGTAAGAGCAACGGTTAAGTTATCTCGTCTTTTGGCTCAACATAGGTCATCATAAATATGCATAAAATCATTTTATCAAATCATATTTATCATAAACATATTTCAAATACTTCAAACAAAATGATTTTAATGTTTTCATTTTAACTAAAATGGTTTTTGAAGTAAGTTGTCAATTCTGGACAGCATAATAGAATAATTGATTATGCAAAAGTGATAATCGATTATTCTGGGAAATTCCAATTATTGGAAATTTCCGCAAGAGTCAATAATCGATTATCCTCAAGAGCATAATCGATTATTCTCTATCCGTTGCCAGTTTTTGAACGTTGTAACAACATAATCGATTATGCATATCACAATAATCGATTATCCTGCATAAAATCAGCTTCTGATTTTGTAACGGTAAGCTGATAATCGATTATCCAAATCTGATAATCGATTATCCTTGCATAAAATCAGCATTATTGATTGTCAATTAAGCAACGGACATACAACTTCTACCACCTATAAATAGAGGTCTTTTGAGCTGATTTTATAGACACAACACCTCTCATTGTTCATATACATATTGATATCATTTGTGCATCATTATAGAGCTTTTGTTGAGCCATTTGAGAGACAACTTTGAGTTGTTCATTGAGCTAATATTGTATCACTTTATCTACTCTTTTGAGAGAGTTATTGTTGTAAAAGAGAAAGGTGTTTGAGAAGACCATATCTTCTCATTGATTGTCGGGTTTGCTAAGTACCCTCAATCTTAGTGTGTGAAGTCTTGTGGTGCGGTATCCACGAGCAAGGTGAAGTCTTGAGGTGCGGTATCCTCGAGCAAGTTGAAGTCTTGTAGAGTGTACATCTACGAGCAAGTGTAGCGGTTTGTTAGTCACCCGTAAGCTTAACGGAGTTAGTGGAATCTCGAGAGACTCTCTCGGGGACTGGACTAACCACACGTTGTGGTGAACTAGGATAAAGTCGGTGTGCTCTTTCCTTACTATTTTAATTACTTCATTTACTTTACTCCTGCAATTTTAATTACGCAATATTTATCAATATTCTCGTGCCGCACTATTCACCCCCCTCTAGTGACGGGCATAAATCCTAACAATTGGTATCAGAGCCTAACTCTCCGAAAGCCTTAACCGGTTGAGAGAACGATATATTTTTTTTTGTTGAGAATATTGAACGCAGGAATGATGAGCGAAGGACACTCCACCTATAGGCCTCCACTATTTGACGGAACAAATTACACATATTGGAAAGAGCGGATGAGAATCTTCATCCAATCAAATAACTTTCGCTTGTGGCAAATCATCAAGAACAGCGAATAAATGCCAACAAAGAAAGTTGGGGAAACCACGGTTCCAAAGGAGGAAGATGAATATGATGCCGAGGACGTCAAGAAAGTTGAAAATAATGCAAAGGCCGTCAACTTATTATATTGTGCGGTGAATCCGGATGACTATCGGAAGATTTCTTGCTGCACAACCGCCAAGGAGATGTGGGATAAACTCGAGATCACTTATGAAGGTACGTCTCAAGTCCGAGAATCTAAAGTTGATTTTCTAACACATGAATATGAACTCTATAAAATGAGGGAGAAAGAACCCATCGGTATTGTGTTCGAACGATTCTCAAAAATCGTCAACGATCTTCATGCTCTCGGGAAAGTGTACACGAACAAAGATCTTATTCGAAAAATCCTACGGGGTCTCACTCCCGAATGGCGTTCCAAAGCCAATGCCATCCAAGAGTCGAAAGGAATCACGGATGTCACAATTGATGGACTAAGAGGTAACCTCGAAACTTATGAAAGCACAATTCTTAATCCCTATCTTAGAAGTAAAAGTTCGAATATTGCCTTCAAAGCCTCATCCTCTAAAAGAGAAGAGGTAAGTGATTTGGATAGCGATGATGATATTATTTCCAATGATATAATTGAAAAGTTTTATAAGTTTATGAAAAAGGAAATAAAGAAGGAAGAACCAAGTCCTTCATGCCAAAATTGTGGAAAACTTGGCCACACCAAATCACATTGTCCAAAATCCAAGGACAAGAAGAAGAACAAACACCAAAGGCGTGTGACATGGGATTCGGATAACTCGGGCGATGAAACTGCTGCATTATGCCTCATGGCCAACGAGGAAGAAGAGGTAAGTAATTCTAACTCTTATTCTTTTGAAGAATTACAAGAAGCTTTTCAAGAATTATATGATGAATTGAAAAAGTCTTCAAAAATCTCCAAAGAGGCCAAGGCTAAAATTAAAGTTTTAGAAGAGAAAAATAAATTTTTGGAAAATGACAATATTGATCTTAGAAATAAAATTAAGGAGATGAATGAAACTTCTTCAATTGATCAAAATTCCAATTGTTC
The DNA here is from genome assembly GCA_034376525.1 of Nicotiana benthamiana. NCBI lineage: Eukaryota > Viridiplantae > Streptophyta > Magnoliopsida > Solanales > Solanaceae > Nicotiana > Nicotiana benthamiana. The sequence continues at coordinate 63,808,011 of CM067331.1, read as the reverse complement.
TTCTTGTAGTTCTTTGAAAATAGAGAACATAGAACTTAGGAACACACTAGAAAAACGTAGTGTTGATGATCCTAAAACAATTGAAGAAATTAAGAAGAATATTAGAAAGGATGATAGAAATGAAGTTAGACCACCTAGAAATAATTCTAGGAACTTCACTAATGAGTCTAAAATTAATCATTTTAGACCACCTAGAAACAACTCTAGGAATTTTGGTAATGAGTCTAAAATGAATCATTTTAGACCACCTAGAAATAACTCTAGGAATTGCAATACGTCTAGGAATAACGACTTTAGATCACCTAGAACGTTTTTGGCTCAACCAAGACATATGCACAACCCGAATGTTATATGTCATTATTGCAACCGGGTAGGACACATAGCACCCGTATATTTTGCAAAACATAGATATTTATCATTTGGCTATGATTATTATTTGCCTAACCCCCAAGGACCCAAAAGCAGTTGGGTACCGAAAACCTATTTTTAGGTACGTTTGTAGGTGTGCTTGAAGACTACAATATCGTAGTAGATGCACCAAGCACGAAACCTTATTGCATCGAGGGGGTACTTCGGTTAGTTATCACATTTTTGATAAAAACGTAATAGTTGATATGTGTTAACGATTAATATATCTTTGTTAACAATTGGTATTAATTATTTTTTTGATTCATGTTTTGATAACTTTTATTTTGAATAACAATTGGTATCAAAATTAATGATTGATTCATGTTTTGATAAATATTATTTTAATTTAATTAACAGTTGGTATATTCTGAAAAATAAATGATTCATGTTTTTTTAATACAACTATTAGTGTGTTAAAAATTAACAGTTGATATATGATTTGCTAAAAATAACCTTTATTATGGTTGGTATGTTTTTACTAACATTTGGTATTATTTTATGTTGGTATGATTTTTAATCGTCAATATATATTCCTCATTATATTTTCTATTTTTATTCTTGACACTAACAATGTGTATACCCAAAAGGGGGTATCGAAAGGGGAAAAGTAGCCTTTTTATACTCCTTTTTGCTAATGCCAAAAGGGGGAAGAAAATAGGCGATATGCATCAAATAAGGGGGAATGAATCGACGTTATAGCATGCCTTATTTGAGGGGAAATTATCATTGAGGGGAATTGTTTGCATGAATTGTATGTTGAGATATAGCATGAATTTAGGGGGAATCCAATATGCATATCTCCTGTTGTTTGTCATTATCAAAAAGGGGGAAATTGTACAAAATCATTCTATCCATGATATGTGCGCTTTGGTTGTATTAGCATGATTTTCAGGTATAGGTTTTGATGAATGACAAACAATGAAGTCAAGTGTCGAACAAAGTTATTATATGACAAACAATCAAGATTGAATGCCAAGAAGCATATTGATGAACGGATTGCATGAAAAATCCAAAGACGAGCTCAAAAGTTCAAGACCGAAGACCCAAGGCGTAGGTCATTAGGTAGAACCAATGTAAGAGCAACGCTTAAGTTATCTCGTCTTTTGGTGAAGCATATGCAATAAATCTTATTCTTATGAAGAATTACAAGAAGCTTTTCATGACTTATATGGTGAATTGAAAAAGACTTCAAAATCTCCAACGAGGCCAAGGATAAAATTAAAGTTTTAGAAGAGAAAAATAAATTTTTGGAAAATGACAATATTGATCGTAGAAATAAAATTAAGGAGATGAATGAAGCCTCTTCAATTATCAAAGTTCAAATTGTTCTTCTTGTAAGTCTTTGAAAATAGAGAACATAGAACTTAGGAACACACTAGAAAAACGTAGTGTTGATAATCCTAAAACAATTGAAGAAATTAAAAAGGATGATAGAAATGAAGTTAGACCACCTAGAAATAATTCTAGGAACTTCACTAATGAGTCTAAAATTAATCATTTTAGACCACCTAGAAACAACTCTAGGAATTTTGGTAATGAGTCTAAAATGAATCATTTTAGACCACCTAGAAATAACTCTATGAATCGCAATACGTCTAGGAATAACGATTTTAGATCACCTAGAACGTTTTTGGCTTAACCAAGACATATGCACAACCCGAATGTTATATGTCATTATTGCAACCGGGTAGGACACATAGCACCCGTATGTTTTGCAAAACATAGAGATTTATCTTTTGACTATGATTATTATTTGCCTAACCCCCAAGGACCCAAAAGTGCTTGGGGTACCGAAAACCTATTATTAGGTACGTTTGCAGGTGTGCTTGAAGACTACAATATCGTAGTAGATGCACGAAGCACGAAACCTTATTGCATCGAGGGGGAATTTCGGTTAGTTATCATATTTTCGATAAAAAACGTAATAGTTGATATGTGTTAACAATTAATATCTTTGTTAATAATTGATATTAATTATTTTTGTTGATTCATATTTTGATAACTTTTATCTTGAATAACAGTTGGTATCAATTATTTTTGTTAAAAATAATGATTGATGTTTTGATGAATATCTCTCTAGTTTGAATAACAGTTGGTATATTCGCTAAAAATAACCTTTGATATGGTTGTTATATTTTTACTAACTTTTGGTATTATTTCATGTTGGTATGATTTCTTAAATATCGTCAATGTATATTCCTCATTGTATTTCCTATCTTATATTTGACACTAACAATTGATATACCCAAAAGGGGGAAGTGTCGAAAGGGGATAATAGCCTTTTTATACTCTCTTTTTGCTAATGCCAAAAGGGGGAAGAATTTAGGCGATATGCATCAAATAAGGGGGAATGTATCTACGTTATAGTATGCCTTATTTGAGGGGGAATTATCATTAAGGGGAATTGTTTGCATGAATTGTATGTTGAGATATAGCATGAATTTAGGGGAAATCCGATATGCATATCTCCTGTTGTTTGTCATTATCAAAAAGGGGGAAATTGTAGAAAATCATTCTATCCATGATATGTGTGCTTTGGTTGTATTAGAATGATTTTCAGGTATAGGTTTTGATGAATGACAAACAATGAAGTCAAGTGTCGAACAAAGTTATTATATGACAAACAATCAAGATTGAATGCCGAGATGCATATTGATGACGGAATTGCATAGACAAGCCAAAGACGAGCTCAAAATTTCAAGACCGAAGACCCAAGGCGTAGGTCGTTAGGTAGAACAAATGTAAGAGCAACGTTTAAAGTTATCTCGTCTTTTGGCTCAACATAGGTCATCATAAATATGCATAAAATCATTTTATCAAATCATATTTCAAATACTTCAAACAAAATGATTTCAAACATTTTCATTTTAGCCAAAATGAATTTTGAACATGTCTTTCAAAGCTGGACAGAAATATTCGATTATGCTTATTGTGATAATCGATTATGTTAAGACAGTGTAAACCGGAATTTACAAAACAGCAAAATAATCGATTATCAGAATAAGCATAATCGATTATCTTGTATCCGTTGCCAAGTTTTTGAACACTGTAACAAAATAATCGATTATGCATATATGATAATCGATTATCCTGCATAAAATCAGCTTCTGATTTTTGAACGTTAGAGCAAATAATCAATTATCTAAATCCAATAATCGATTATCTTGGCATAAAATCAGCATAATTGATTGTCAATTAAGCAACGGACATACTACTTCTACCACCTATAAATAGAGGTCTTTTGAGCTGAATTAAAACACACAACACCTCTCATTGTTCATATACATATTGATATCATTTGTGCATCATTATAGAGCTTTTGTTGAGCCATTTGAGAGACAACTTTGAGTTGTTCATAGAGCTAATATTGTATCTCTTTATCTACTCTTTTGAGAGAGTTATTGTTGTAAAAGAGAAAGGTGTTTGAGAAGACCATATCTTCTCATTGATTGTCGTGTTTGCTAAGTACCCTCAATCTTAGTTTGTGAAGTCTTGTGGTGCGGTATCCACGAGCAAGGTGAAGTCTTGAGGTGCGGTATCCTCGAGCAAGTTGAAGTCTTGTAGAGTGTACATCTACAAGCAAGTAACGGTTTGTTAGGCACCCGTAAGCTTAACGGAGTTAGTGGAATCTCGAGAGACTCTCTCGGGGACTGGACTAACCACAAGTTGTGGTGAACCAGGATAAATTCGGTGTGTTCTTTCCTTATTATTTTAATTACCAAATTTATTTTATTCCTGCAATTTTAATTCCGCAATATTTATCAATATTCTTGTGCCGCACTATTCACCCCCCTCTAGTGACGGGCATAAATCCTAACACACCCCCACTCTAGTGACGGGCATAAATCCTAACACGACCGACAACGCCTACCATACAATGCCTTGTAAGGAGCCATCTGGATGCTCGACTGGTAACTATTGTTGTAGGCAAACTCTGCTAATGGCAAGAATTGACCCCACGAACCTCCAAAGTCAATAACACATGCTCAAAACATATCCTCAAAAATCTAAATAGTACGCTCGGACTGTCCATCCGTCTGAGGATGAAATGTTGTGCTCAACTCGACCCAAGTGCCCAACTCATGCAAAACTGCTCTTCAAAAATGCGAGGTAAACTGCGCACCTCGGACAGAAATAATAGACATGGGCACACCATAATGATGAATAATCTCCCGGATATAAATCTCTGCCAAATGCTCAGAAGAATAGAAAACTGACACAGGAATAAAATGCATTGACTTAGTCAGCCTATCAATACTAACCCACATAGCGTCGAACTTCCTCTGAGTCTGTAGGAATCCAGCAACGAAGTCCACAATGATATGCTCGCTCTTCCACTCAAGAATATGAATCTTCTGGAGAAATCACCATATCTCTGATGCTTGTACTTTACCTATTGACAATTCAAACACCAAGTTACATTCACAACAATATCTTTCTTCATCTGTCTCCACCAATAATGCTGCCGCAAGTCTTGATACATCTTAGCGGCGCCCAGATGAATATAAAACCGAGAACTATGGGCCTCCTCTAGAATCAACTCACAAAGTCCATCCACATTAGGCACACAAATACAACCATGTATGCTTAAAAATCCATCATCTCCAACTGTAACCTTCTTGGTACCCCATGCCGCGCTGTGTTCCTAAGGACAAGCAAATGAGGATCGTCATATTGGCGATCTCGGATACGCTCAAACAGTAAAGAGAGAGCAACTGTGAAAGCTAGTACACGATTGGGCTCAGAAACATCCAACCTCACGAACGGATTGGCTAAAGCCTAAACATCAAAAGCAAGCAATCTCTCACCTACCGGAATGTACGCAAGACTGCCCATACTAGCTGTCTTCATACTCAAAGCATCGGCCTCTACATTGGCCTTTTCGGATGATACAAGATGGTGATATCATAGTCTTTCAATAGCTCCAACCACCTCCTCTGCCTTAAATTTAGTTCCTTCTACTTGAACAAGTATTGAAAACTCTTCTGATTCGTGAACACCTCACATGACACGCCGAACAAATAATACCTCCAAATCTTCAGCGCGTGAATAATGGTTGCTAGATCCAAATCATGAACTGGATAATTCTTCTCGCGATTATTCAATTGTCGTGAAGCATATGCAATAACTTTACCGTTCTGCATCAACACTGCACCAGTTCCAATATGAAATGTGTTACAATATACTGTACATGGCCCTGAACTTGTAGGCAATACCAACACCGATGCCATAGTCAAAGCTGTCTTAAGCTTCTAAAAGCTCGTCTCACACTCATCCGACCACTTGAACTAGGAACCCTTCTAGGCCAACCTGGTCATCGAGGCTGCAATAGATGAAAACCCCACCACAAACCGATATAATAGCCCGCCAAACCCAAGAAACTCTAGATTTTTGTGGCTGATGCGGGTCTAGGCCGGTCCTTTTACTAATACAACATGTCTCAAGAATGCAACTGAACTCAGCCAAAACTCACATTTAACAAATTTAGCATATAATTGATTGTCCCTCAGAGTTTGGAGAACGACTCGGAGATGCAGCTCCTGCTTCTTCCGGCTGCAGGAATAGATCAAAATATCATCAATAAAGACAATCACGAAGGAATCCAAATAAGGCTCATCAAATCCATGAAAGATGCTGGGGCATTGGTCTACCCAAATGACATCACTAAGAACTCATAATGCCTATACCGAGTGCGAAAAGTTATCTTTAGGACATCGGATGCCCTAATCCTCAACCGATGGTAGCCAGACCTAAAATAAATCTTCAAAAACACTTTGAAACCTTGAAGCTGATCAAACAAATCATCAATCATCGGGAATGGATACTTATTCTTGATTGTGAACTTGTTCAACTGCCGATAATCTATGCAAATCCTCATCAATCTGTCCTTCTTCTTAGCAAACAATACCGGTACACCCCAAAGCGAATCAGTAGACTTAATAAAGCCTTTATCAAGCAAGTCATGCAATTGTTCTTCATTTCATTCAACTCTGGTGAGGCCATATAATATGGAGGAATAGAAATGGGCTGAGTTCTCGAAGCCAAATCAATATAAAAGTTAATATCCTTGTCGGGTGGAATCCTTGGCAGGTCTAAAGGGAATACCTTTGGAAACTCACTAACAACGGGCACAGAATCCATAGAAGGAACCTCAATACTAGAATCACGAACATACACCAAATAAGTTAAACACCCTTTTTTAACCATATGCCGAACCTTATATTAGAAACGACCCTACTGACAGAATGACTAGGATCTCTCTCTACTCTCATCGTGGAAAACCCGACAAAGCTAGGGTGACGATCTTGACGTGATAGTCCAATACATCATAATAAGTGGATAACCATTTCATCCCTTAAATGAGATCGAAGTCTACAATATCGGAAAGTAAGAGATCTACACAGGTCTCAAGACCCCTAATAATAACCACACACGAGTGATAGACTCGATCTACAATAATAGAATCACCTATCACTGTAGACACATATACAGTTACACTCGAAGAATCACGAGGCACAAGTAGATAAGGAGCAAAATAAGATGACACTTAGGACTATGTAGACCCCGAATCAAATAGGACTAAAGCATCTCTACTGCTAGCTGAAAACGTATTTGTGATAACTGCATCGGAGGCCTCAGTCTCAGGTCTGGTTGGAATAGTATAACATTGGGGCTGGGCCCCATCACTCCAAACTACATTCCGAGAATGGCCTCTTGTTGGCTGGCCCCCATCTCTAGTTGCCTGACCTCCACCTCTAACGGCATGACCTCCACCACTAACACCTCGCCCCTACCTCTAGCTGGCTGAACGGGTAGTGGAACACTCGATGCCTGAATCATGGCACGGGAACCCTAATGCTGAGAGCTGTTCAGTGCTCGAGGCCAAAATCTAGCAATATGCCTTATATTGCCACAAGTATAACAAGCCCTTGGCTGCTGAGACCGATGGCCCCAACGGCCTAATAACCACCCTGAAAACTCTGGAGCAACGATGCACTAATAGGAGTTGGTGGTACAGTGTAGGGCAACTTACCATAATACTGCATATGAGAACCATGGCCACCTCGAGCACCGTGAGAAGCCTGAAGTACTGAATTAAACGACCTGGGAGAATGGCCCCTACCAAATGAACCTCTACCTCCAGATGAGGCTACACTAAACCTGCCCGAATGACGGGGCCTCTTGTCAGACCCTTGACCACTCCCCTGTGATAGAACTATAGCACTTTTGTCAAGATACAAAAGAGAATATACAAATATTGTCTTGTTCACTGATTCCAGAGCTCCACATGCGTTATTCATTCTTTGTGAACAAGATCCAAAGATTACTTATCCATCTTCATTACTTTTGTCCCACATTTTTGTCAGAGAGGAGAATCACCCAAACCATCTAACATTTGGGTGATAAATTCCTCTTTATTATATTTGTTGCCATTGTCCAGATTTATTGCATGTTCTTAAACAACATTAATTGATAATCATTGAACACGTGACTAATCTTCATTACTCTTAAACATAATCTCATTCAACTGATCTGTCCATATTTTTTCTCTAGATTTTATTATATTTAACTAAGATTCGGCCTCTATTTCATCACTAATTAGTTTAGCAAAAGGCTTAACACTTTTTGGTCAAATAATTTGGCACCATCGTGGGGAGGTTTTAGTTAAAATTTTAGTTTCTTCTAGATCATATAAAAGGACAGCCATCTTTTTCACGTTTGCAATAACTAACAATGGTAGGAAAAGGAGATGAAAGGCGGAAAGCAATAGTGGATGTCACTACCAACATCTTAAACACCATCGACGAGGATAATAGGGAAGACGAGGATAACATGACGTCGAGTGCTACACCCAGGCAGAGTGATTCACCTCCCCCTCATGGAAGTGTAACCACTTCGCATAAAAGAGAAGCTTCCACGTCCACAGCTAAAGAAGTGCTACCAGCAGTGAAAAATTACTGGAGGAGTGGCTGACGAGCACTCTATATAACTTACTCCACAAACCCATTCAAAGAGCGAATAGAAACGCAGTGCTAGCAGATACCACAACGATCACTGGCAAACAACTTTCTCCCCCAACAGGTAACACTCACACCGTTGTTGATGCAGGTAATGATGCACTTGTATCCATTTTAAAGAAAATGGATAAAATGAAAAACGAGAACAAAGCACTCCATGCTTAGATGAGGGAACATCAAAAAAGGGTCGACAAGATATCGGGCGCCCCAAAACTGCTACCAAAACGGGACGTCGACCGATTCATCGAACAATTGTACAACGAGTAGGCAGTCCCGCATGGCATACCCAATACCTTCAAAAATGCCACCGTATATGAAGATATATGATGGTACCACAGACGCCAAAGATCACATCATTAATTACGTCACAGTTGTAAAAGGCAACGACCTTTCAAAGGAGCAGGTACCATCAGTGTTACTGAAGAAGTTCGGCGAGACCCTAATGTGTGGAGCCTTAACATGGTACTCACAGTTATCAGCACGTTCAATGATAACGTTTGAAGAAATGGCTGACAAGTTCGTCACAGCCCACGTCAGAGCTAAAAAGGCGGAGGCCAAGGTGAATGATATATTTGTCATTAGGCAATCTCCTGGCGAGGGGCTCAGACACTTCCTCGCTTCGTTTAATAAGGTAAGAATGAACTTACCAAATATAGCAGAAGGGATGGCGGTGGCAACTGTCCAAAATGGGTTGAACATGAAATGCTTCGAGAGCGACCAGAAAGTTACTAAACAGGGTCATGAAATAACTTCTCCCCACTTGGGAAGAAATCCACAATGCCTATTGCGCCGAGGTGAGAGCAGGATGACCTTAACGGTCCAACCTAATGGTTAATGTCGTTCCAAATAGAGTCGAGGTAAGACAGTCGTAATGACAGTTGAAGAGATCATCCATGTCCATGCCTCAACAGATACAGCCGAAAGGGTCATCCAGGGCGCATACAGGGACTCAGCTAAATGAAAAAGGTACGCCTCCACTCTTATTTGCTCACAATTTTGGTGTTTTCGCTTCAGAAATAATGTACGCACTAGAGAAGCTTAGCACAAAGGTGAAGCGGACACAAAAAATGAAGTCTCACCCAAGAACCTGAAAGTTGAACATCCTCTATGAATTTCACCAGGAGCGGGATTATAAATCGAGGGCTGCATAGCCCTACGGCAAGAAGTAGTGAATATGTTTCACCAAGGACACCTAAGGGAGCTAATAAGCGACCGAGGATGAGCCAACTTTGGCCGCAAACAAGAACAACACCAAGGCCCTCCAAATCCACCCCTCCTGCACCATCCAAATATCATTAGTGGGGGAGATGAAGCAGCAATCAACCATGTGAAGCTTACCACAACACATAAACTAAAGTGGTCAATCACCCACGAACAGTATGGTGACCTCGAAGATAGCATCATCTTCGATAAGTCAGATACCCACGGTTTGACTTTTCCTCACATCAATGCTCCCATCATTACTTTATGTATTAAGGATACTGATGTAAAAATAATAATGGTAGACGATAGATGCGACACAGGTATTATCCACCCTCGAGTTCTCACACAAATGAGACTCGAGGATAAGATAGTACCACGTTGCATAGCACTAACAGGTTTTAACAATGCAGTTGAGTGAACCTTAGGGGAGATAATGCTATCCGTTTTAGCCAGTGCATCACCCTAGAAACAACGTTCCATGTCATCAACCAGGACACGGCTTACAACGCCATCATAGAGCAACCCTGGATAAACGCCATAAGGGACATCTCGTCCAGTCTGTATCAAGTAATCAAGTTCCCTATGCCATGAGGGATATTCAGCATCCGAGGCGAATAATGCACAATCCAAGAATGCTATCGTATCACTCAAGATTGGATATACACTCAACAGTTAAAGGGAACAGACTTAGAAGCATAGCAATTACCAAAGTGGGGGGCGAACTCGATGCACCAAAAGACGTCGTCAAGGACCCTGACATCGTGGAAGCCGCAGGGTCGACAATAAAAGACCTCGATCATGTCCAACTAGGCAACAAAAACAACAAAAAGGCTTACATTGGCCATAAAATCTCAGAAACAGGTAGATTCCGTAATTGAAAACGCCGACTTGTTCGCTTTCTCCCATGCGGATATGCCAGGTATCCCGAAAGACTTTTCCACACACAAATTGAACGTCGACCACTCTACCCCCCTGTCCGTCAAGTAAGAAGAAAGTTTAACACCGCAATCAACAAGGCCGGCAATGATGAGGTGGATAAGCAACTCGCTAATGGTTCCATCCGAGAATCAAAATACCCCCAATGGGTCGCCAACGTAGTCATGGTGAAAAATAAAAATGGGAAGTGGCCAATGTGCGTGGATTTCATCGACATAAACAACGCCTGCCCCAAAGACTTCTTTCTGTTGCCTCATATCGATCAGCTCATCGACGCAACAGCAGGGCACGAGTTGTTAAGCTTCTTGTACACCTACTCATGTTACAACCAAATCCTTATGGAGGACGATACTTTCATCACCCACCAGGGAACGAAATGTTACAGAGTCATGACATTCGTGTATAATAACGCAGGGGAGACCTATCAAAAGTTATTCACCAAGATGTTCAAGAACCAACTCAACAAAATAATGGAAGTATATATAGTGAGATGTTGGTAAATCAAAAAGGAAAGAGGACCATACCAACCACCTGAAAGAGGCCTTCGGTATACTAAGGTAATATTGCATGAAGCGAAACCCCAAAAAATGCGCCTTCAACGTAACTTCGGGCAAGTTTCTCGATTTCCTAGTATCACAAAGAGGCAGCGAGTTCAACCCCGACCAAATCAAAGCCATTGAGAGAATACCTGAAGTATTAACTAGCAAGAAACATGTGCAAAAAATGACAGGCCATATAGCCGCCCTGTTGAGGTTCATCTCATGATCCTCCGACAGGTGCCACAAATTCTTCAACATGCTCAAAGAGGACAACGGCTCCAATGGAATTCAGAACGCATTAAGGCCTTAAGAGAATTAAAGGCATACTTGTCCTTGCCCCCACTACTAGACAAAGCAGAACCTGGTGAACGCCTCCTAATATACTTGGCCATGTCAGAGGTTGCAGCAAGTGAAGCACTGGTCCATGAAAATAAAGGTACGTAATCTCCAATTTATTACGTTAACAAAACCCTAGTCGACGTCGAAACAAGGTACCTCCACCTGGAAAAATTGGCATTGGCATTGGTCGTAGTTTCACGAAAGCTTAGACCCTACTTTCAATACCACCCCATATTGGTGGTGATGACCTTCCCCCTAAGGAGCATCCTACATAAACCCAAACTATCAGGGAGATGGCCAAGTGGGCCATAAAATTGAGCGAGCACGATATCACATATCATCCGCGAACACGATAAAATCGCATGTACTCGCCGACTTCGTCACCAATTTTAGTACAAAAATAATTCATGAGGTCGAGCAGGAAACTACTCGTACCTATAATAGGCTACCCGACCTATGGGTCATATACACTGATGGCACATCCAACGTCTCAGGATCTGGAGTAGGACTCGTACTTGAGGTCCCAACGGGCGAAGTCATCTGCCAATCCATACGGTGCCCCAATATGACTAACAATGAGACTGAGTATGAGGCTGTAATTATAGGACTAAAGTTAGCTCTCAAATACGGAGCATGACGAGTCGTCCTCAGATGCGACTCACAACTCGTCGTAAACAAGTCACGGGGACTTTCCAAATCAAACAGCAGAGGCAACAAAAGTACCAGGCAGAAATTCATATATTGCTGCCAAAATTCGACGAATGTCGACTTGACCAGATACCTCGAGCACAAAACATCGAGGCAGACGACCTCGCTAAGTTAGCAGTGTCCACCAGAAACATAACAAAAAAAACGTGGTCACCCTCCTCAACTCGTCAATAGACCAACTTCAGGTTCACTCTATAAATTTTACTTGGGACATGCGCAACCGTATTATACCATTTTTGTAGGAGAGAGTACTCCCATCAAACAAAAAGTAATCCAAAAAGTTTCAAATTCAGGCGGTCAGGTATAGCATCATAAACCACGACCTATACAAAAGAACATTTAGAGGCCCCTTAGCAAAATGCCTAGGGCCAAACCAAACAATACGTGTCCGTGAGGAGGTACACGAAGGCCATTGCGGTGCCCATATTGGAAACCGATCCCTTGTCAGATGTTTCATTCGAGCGGGCTATTATTGGCCAACAATAAAGAAGGAAGTTGTCGACTACGTCAAGAAGTGTGAGCAGTGCCAGAAATACACTTCCATGATACACCAAGCAGCCGAGCACCTCCACTCGGTTACATCGCTAGGTTCGTTCATCAAATGAGAATTGGACATTGTCGGATCCTTTCCAGCAGAGCGAGGTAATATACTATTTCTTTTGGTTTTAACTAACTATTTTTCCAAGTGGGTAGAAGTAGGTGTGTTCGCCCAAATATGCGAACAAGAAGTTATCACATTCATATGGAAAAACATCATATGCCGCTTCGGCATATCCAAAGAAATCATCTATGACAATGGACCCCAATTCACCGGAAAAAAGACTACCAAACTTTTTGAAAATTGGCACATCAAGTGAATACTCTCCACGCCATATCCCCCTAATGGTAAGGGCCATGTCGAATCCTACAACAAAATACTACTACACATCTTGAAGAAAAAGCTTGAGGACGCCAAGGGACTATGGCCGGAATTGCTACCAAAAGTATTGTCGGCATACCACACAAGGCCAAAAACAAGCATAGGAGAAATACCATATTCACTAGTCTATGAGATCGAAGCCATGATATCAGTGGAGGACGGGGAACCTAGTTTGATATAGTCCAATAAAAGCGGACCAAGCAACAACGAGAACAAGAAACAAAACCTCGACGAAGCAGAGGAGCGAAGAGACATGTCTTACATAAGAATAATATCCCAAAACAACAAGAAGAACGGTACTACAACTAAAAGCCAAAGTACGACCACTCAAATTCTGAGACTATGTACTCAAGGCCAAAACACAGGCAAGCAAAGATTCAAAAGAAGGTAAACTAGGAACCAATTGAGACGGGCAATACAAAAGCATGGCAACAACAAACAAAGGATTATGTCAATAAGAAATAATAGAGGTAAAGCTATTACAAAACAATGCGAACATCGCCCACCTCAAATACTTCAACTTCTGAGAACGGACGCCCTCCAAGTCGTACTATTTTTCCTCGCCCGGGTTTTATACCAATTAGACTTTCTCAGGGAGGTTTTTAATGAGGCGACGAAGGAGATGTCTCAAACTTCAAGTGCAATTCATCGCCCCACCTACCGACTACTTCTCCAGGCTTCACGGTGAAGGGAAAAGGTATACGATATATTCTCCAATATATGTTAGGAACAAACAGAAATATGTAATATTCTCCAAGGAATGAAATAAAGCATCATCTTTGCACTCCACCAAGTTACTTTACATCTTACATTCGACCTTGCTCGAATTATTTTACATTCGACCTCGCTCAAACTATCTTACATTTGACCTCGTTCGGATTATTCTATATTCGACCTCGTTCAAATTATTTTACATTTGACCTTGTTCAAATTATTTTACATTCAATCTCGCTCGAATTAATTAACATTCGACCTCGCTCGATTATATTACATTCGACCTAATTTTACGTTCAACCTCACTCGAATTATCTTACGTTTGACCCCGTTCGAATTATTTTACGTTTAACCTCGTTCGGATTATTTTACATTCGACCTCGCTCGAATTACTCTACATTCGATCTCGCTCGAATTATCTTACATTCGACCTCGCTCGAATTACTTCATATTCGACCTCGCTTGAATTGTTCGATGTTCGACCTCATCAAACCTTGATCTCATCCGAGCTAATATCAACCATATATAAACAATCGAGAAATCAAGGGCTTCCCCACATAGCAAAAAAGAAAAGAGAACAAGAATCAAGAAATGCATAGCAAAAAGGAAACTGTTCCATTTCAACTATCAAATTACAACCCTTTTTATAAAGGGCTCAAAGATGCCCTAAAAAAATAGTCAAGCACAAAAACTAAGTACAACATCTTCACGCCACATCATCCTCATTGACGTACTCATCATCGTACCAAGGATCAGAGGCAAGCCTATCTGTGGCATCATCATCCTCATCCCAAGCCAGGCGTACCGGGATCGTAACCACAAGCTTCACGGGCTGCATGTGCTTTGATACGGACGCCCTTAAGCTCTAATTCGGAAACCTTCCCGACAGCCTTCAAAGATTTATACACGTCAAGTTGAGCCTCGACATGAACCCACATCTCATACAACTCCCCCGGCACACTAGGATCAGCAGAAGTATGAGATGTGGACGGTTGTGATTGTTGTTTCCCTTCCTCGGCCCTCAAGACAATGACATGCTCGTTTAAACCAGACAACTCCGCCTCCAAACCCTGGATCCATTCTTCTAACCTCGCCACCTTAAGAGTTGATGTTTCCACCTCATTAGCTCGCTCGGACTTGTAAACGCAGAGGGCATCGCCAAGGGCCGCCGCTACAGCCATAGCGGCCATTCTGCCTTTCTTAGCACGATTCAATTCTTCGACCTTGGCACAAGAATGAGAGCAAAGGACTATCAATGGCAATAAAATCGAAGCGAAAAACACATAAATGTTGCATCCGGAAGACGCGCATGGACATGACGTCACCCCCTCGTTAGCCACACCAACCGTAGCCTCGCTGGCTATGGTATTTTCTCGACCTCAGCCGATTCAACTTAATCAACACGATCAAGTTCTTTAAACGGCACAAACCGGGTACGCATATCAATGGCTTGCAAGATCACGACCTTAACAAGCGTAGGGACTAACAATATTGGTCTAAATTTGGCAACTTGATAACGGTGATCAAACAAGGTCAAGGATGGGATTGACCATGGCATAATAGCTAGGAGTCGTCCTGGGGAAGGATTATTTTCAAGGACGAGCAACTGAAGTAAAGAAATAATGGTAGATAGGTTTAGAAATGGACACAAGGAATATTCCTTTGGATATTTCATATTTTTACTTTTTAGGGTTTCTTGAGTATATCTGTTATAAATAGGAAAAGATAGAGAACAAATATGGGGATCTTGACTTCTTGATGAGAGAACTTTTGAAAAGAGTTGACAAAAGAGAATATACAAATATTGTCCTGCTCACTGATTCTAGAACTCCACACACATTATTCATTCTTTGTGAACAAGATCTAAACACTACTAGAAATTAGTTAATTTCCGTCCGCAATTTCCGACCGATTTCGGTCGGAAATTGTCAAATTCCGACCAAATTCCGACCGCTTTTAATTGGACGACAAAATAATGGTCGGAAAAGCAGGCTGACCGCAATTGGTCGAAAATTTCCGACCGAAGTCAGTCGAAAATTCAATTGGCTGACTAGGTTTAATTTTCAAATTTCCGACCCAAATCGGTCGGAAAATATTAATATTTATTTTTTAAAATTATATCTTTCCCACTGAAATCGATCGAAACTATTAAATATCAATAAGATTAACATTAATATTTATTTTTTTAATTATATCTTTCCGACCGAAATCGGTCGAAACTATTAAATATTAATAAGATTATTTAATTAAATAATTTTTGTAAATTATTAATTTACTAAAGAAATATATATAAATTCATAATTTCCGACTGATTTCGGTCGGAAATTTAAATAATCTGGGGAATTTATTTGAAATTTTCGATCGATTTCGGTCGAAAATTGTGCAATTTTGGGCAAAAAATTCGTTTCCGGCCGAATTTTTCGCACCACTTGCCAATTTAAACCAATATACATCCTATAATGGCAGCTTACATTGTTGTCATTCAACCATGAAAATCCAACAAAATAACAACTAATAACCAACAACAACAACAACTAACCAACAACTAATAATCACAACAACTACTAAAGTGTTCAATAACAAAATAACAATATAATTATCATTCAAATAACCAACAACAAAATATTAACAAGTTCACAACTTTGTTTTGACAATATACAATACTCAATGAGTTTTTTTATGTAGCATTATCTCCATTTTCGGTCCTAGGACAGTTATTTTCATCTTCGATTGTAGGACTTTCATCGCTGGCAAGTGGGGAAGGAGGATGACACCGAGGAATGGGGAAAGCATCACAAGCAAGAAGATTGGCCAGCTGACCTTGAAGGAGATCAAATTGTTTGTCCCTCCTTTGTAGCTGACCTTGAAGGATATCAAATCTCTTCTTTTCACTAGCCTTGGTCTCTTGAAGCTCTGCTGTCAGCTTTGCGATCTTCTCTTCCATAGCGGATATAGCCGAACTATCAATCGCCTCGCCTTGGGCGGAAGTCCCTATACCTTGCAATCTAGCCCTGTAGCGCCGAAATGATTTATCTTAAAGGCCGTATGCTATCCCCTTTTAAGGACCACCGACTGTATCCAACCATATCATCTTCTCTTCTTCGTCTGAAATGGGCGGTCGCTCGCCTTGCTGAGAAACCTTCAACTCCTATGATAGACATGCTACGAAACACCAGTGCATAAGGGGCAGGATATGCTGAACCTGGGCTACCTAAGCTGTGGAATGCCTTAAGGAAGAGCCAAAATACACATGGGGAGATGACACAACCCATTGTTGTGCCAATAATCTGGCTTATGAACATGGACCGAGGGGAAGCTAATGTCATATAACCAGTCTTGAAGTCCTGTGATAGGTCGGATGCAGTGGAAACAATGTTCATTATGACACCACAAGCAGCAAGTCCAGCAAGAACCCCTCCGTGAGCAGCCCCCGCCCATGCACCAATTGTGAATATTGCCAGCTTCCCATAGGTGGATGCCAATGACCAGTCAGTGAGACCACAACCATAAGCATTGCAGAAGGCTCGTACTGGTGCAAAAATATAAATCACTACGATATGGTACCACTTAAGCTGATGGAAAATGTGTGGAAGTGTTATAATGGAGTTGATCGCAATGCCAACATAACCGACTATGGCCACCCATGTCGGGATTTGATCCTTGAGGAGAATCTCTGTTCGTCGCTGGTCATCAAAAGATATGGAAGGCTCCTGAGGAGATGGACGAGCGCCAACTGGTAGGACTGAACCTTCATTTTTATTGCGAAATTGCATATACAAACCATATAATGTTCGTCCAAGTACCTTACAGAAATTATAGAGACCATCACCAAGGATCATGGCTATTGCTATGAAGACCTGCAATAGAAGAGAATTATGGAAAAGATATCTTAAGAATTGAAAATTTTGCCTCATTTTGGTCCTTATTTCTGGTCTAAAAGAAAAGGGAGGAGATTACCTTATAGCCCTGCAAGCCGTGAAAGCTGGCGGGACTCTCATCTGCAGGGTACCAATGACCCTTTCTGTCCTGAATCAGAGGCCACATTATACCCCTGGAAAGGATAGATCCGAGTAGCAAAGAGATGTTAATTAGATAAGGACATATCATCCCTACACCAACATATGTTGCTGAGAAGTCAAAGTAGAACCTGGTTGATTGGAAACAATTAAAATGTCAAATAAAAGTAAACAAAAGCTGATAGGAGATATTGAGATCTTATTGAACCCCACACCTCAAACAATATTAAAAAGCTAATTTTGTAAATAGTTTTAATGAATATCAACTCATCTCTTTTGGTTGCGAGAGAGATGACTGAAATTGAACCTTTATCATGCAGGTAATTTGGAATTCGAACCTACCTGTTCTCATAGGCTTTAAGACCAAACGTGGGAAAGCTCGCAAATCCACAGTCATCCCCAGCAGTGAAAAACCATTGGAAGAAACCCCATAGGAAGCTGAAGGTGAAGAACTTCCCCAGAGCTTTTACTTGTTTCCTGTAGTGATCGATTAGAAAGAAACGATAAAATTGTAATCATACCATCTGTATTAATGCTGACAGAATTTACTAATATGTGAAATATTCTTACTTTGCTAGTTTAGCTCCTTGTGGGGTGTGGAAGCTGTTGATAAGGTGAGCAGGTGCAGTGCCACTTGGATAAGTCAGTTTGAAGTCTATGATCATAATCTGAAACATAGTTTTTTAACATTATCAAGATACAGTCTAGAAGAATAAAATAAGGATGACTAAATCAAGTGTTAAAATGTATTCCAAGTACTATGAATGGCATAAAGCTCTAGTGTCTCGATCTGTGGTTTAACAAATATTAAGGTTGATTATGCCCTAAAGAAGTGTCATAACCCAAAAAGAAACGTGTAGAGGAAAAAAGTAAAACTGATAACTCCAGAAACAAAATATTGAGAACAGCTTTTATCTTTTGCAAGAAAATTTGTCATGCATGTGCACTATACATATCCTGAGATAGGAATATACCATACGAAGTGGAACCACTGAGAAAATCCCAAGAAAGCTAACAACAAAAAGAAACCCTATCATCCATCCTCAAAGAGGGGTTCTTAATATTAGCTTCAACTGCCTGTTTGGCAACAACTTCACTCATGCCAAACAGATAGCTTCCAAAAACCCCTGCTCATCCAAAGTAACATAAACAAAGATTAAGCGTCATTGAATTTGAGACGCTCCTATCATTCTTAAGAAGAAAAACAGGAAACATTTACATATCTTTTCAAAAAAAAGGCATGGAGGAAAAATAAACGGCTGCTGTTAACTCAATGAGCTGATGTTTATCTAGGGAAATTCCATTATAAAAAAGTTGCGTCGAAGAACAAGGCTCAATATTGGCAAAGTTAGCACTCAGGTATAGTTAACAGTCACACTCATTCCACTTTATTTGATGCTTCAGTGGACTTAAACAAAAAGGAAGATTAGAGGACCTCAGTTTGCATTACATTCCATTTTTAATTGAAATAACCAAACAAAGCTGAAAAAAGTTTGTCTTGATTAAACTCCCAAGAAAAGAGCTAGCAGATTTCTTATACTACTATATTAAGCATCCCACTGAGAAAATAGTCGACTAGATTCTATAGAACTAAGATTGTGGTCTGTTACATCCTAGACTAATATCATCTCCCTAATCAACTGTTCAAATAGCTTTTCAATTTGTTAGCAGTATATGCTATCATCTACAACATTTAGTTTTCCAAATACACCACAATAAACTCAAGTTTACTCGAAAGGGAATTCCATGAACTCTAGAAAAACCATCTTGACCAAGAAGTCAGCCAAACATGATATGCGTGGCACGTTGATTTTTAAATACATGTCATAAACATTGTTATTATGGTAAAAATATGTCTGCCTATTTCTTGAATTGTTAGAATGGACAGTTTTCCATTTCTTATCTTCATATGATTGTGCAGGATTCAAGATTTCAGACAAGGGATGATGTGGACGGGGAAAATAGAAGTCGCAGAGTTATGCACATTGTTGGTTTAAAGATGAAAAACTTTGTTAGAGAAAAAGTGAGCAGAGAGAACTTGTTGAGGAAATAGAAGCTTAATTAATCTGAAACTTGGATTCACAAATTTATAAACTGAAAAAAACAGAAAGCATGCTAAATATCAGCCACTAAGTTTAACTACTTCCTAAACTCTAGGACTCCATGATGCCACTATGTTTAACTACTTCCTAAACTCTAGGACTCCATGATTGACTAACTAGAAACATAAAAATAGCTAACATAATCCACTACTGCAGAATCATGGTAGATCATGTAGTTAGTGTTTGAAACAGTCTTCAACACTCCTCCTTGCTTCAAACACTGCAAACTCCAAGCTTCATCCTTAGCTCCTCAAACTTACTAGCCGGCAGTGGCTTAGTAAATATATCAGCTAACTGATCTATAGACTTGCAATAGACCAGAACAATTTCACCATCCTTTTGCACTTCTCTAAGGAAGTAAAGTTTGATCTTGAAATGCTTAGTCTTTCCATGAAAGACTGGATTGTTTGATATTGCAATTGCTGCTTGATTGTCAACTAGGATCTCAGTGTTGGTCCATTGCTTCAGTTGCAAATCACTTAAAATCTTCCTTAACCAAATCGCTTGATTGGCTGCTGCTGTAGCTGCAATAAACTCAGCTTCGGCAGTGGATTGTGCAACTGTATCTTGCTTTTTGGAACACCACGAGAAAACACCTGATCCAATACTGAAACAATAACCGGAGGTGCTCTTCATGTCATCAACAGAACCACCCCAATCACTATCAGAAAAACCAAGCAGCTTCAGCTCCTCACTTTTCTCAAACTTCACACCAAATTCGATAGTCCCTTTGATGTAACGAACTACTCTTTTTGCTGCCTTCATATGTGTTTCAGTAGCGCAATGCATGAAACGAGATAAGAGACTTACAGCAAATTGGATATCAGGCCTTGTAGCAGTGAGATACATCAAACAACCAACTAGGCTTCGGAAGTACCCTTCTTCAACTTGATCAGCTTCATCATTCTTGCTTAAGTTCTCCTTTTGATTGATAGGCGTGTCAATGGCCTTGCAATCTTCCATGCTGAACTTCTTGAGGATTTCCTTTGCATACTTCTTTTGGCATATGAAAACATAACTTTCCAGCTGCTTAATCTCCATTCCCAAGAAGTATGACATCAATCCAAGGTCTGTCATCTCAAAAATTTGCTTCATTTCTTCCTTGAACTCGTCAACTAGCTCAGCATCTCCACCAGTGATTAGGAGATCATCCACATAAAGAGATACTATGAGCACATCATTTTCCTTGCGTTTCACATAGAGAGTAGCCTCTGACAAACTTTTTTCAAATCCCAAGCTAGACAAGTGCTCATCAATCTTGCTGTACCACGCCCTTGGAGCTTGTTTCAAGCCGTATAGAGCCTTTTTCAGCAAGTACACCTTCTCCTCTTCACCTTGTTCTACAAACCCCTCAGGCTGCTCAACATAGATCTCCTCCTGCAACGTACCATTGAGGAATGCTGATTTTACATCAAGTTGAAACACTTTCCATCCTTTTTGAGCAGCGGTAGCTAACAAGAGTCAAATGGTGTCAAGTCTCGCTACGGGTGCAAAGGTGTCTGAATAATCAACACCAAAAACCTGTGCATACCCTTTACCACGAGTCTCGCCTTGTACTTGTTGATAGAACCATCAGCATTTAGCTTTGTTCGAAACACCCATTTGACGCCAATTATTTTCCGATCTTTCGGTTTGTCAACGAGCTCCCACGTCTTGTTTTTTATAATCATTGACATTTCTTCTTTCATGGCATTCCTCCAATTCTGGTTCTTTGCAGCTTCTTCGAATCCAGTAGGTTCACAGACAGCAACATTGCATCTTCGATAAATATCAGAAAGTGATCTTGTCCCTCGGACTGGTGGATCATCTTCCAACTCATCTTCAATCAGATCCAAAGCTGGCTCCTTTTGGTTTGCTACTTGAACCGGAAAGCTTGACTTTCTCATACCTTTTACTTGCATCAGCTCCCAATCCCACTGCTCCTCTTCTTTGAAAGATACGTCCCTACTAACAATGATCTTCCCCGTTTGAGGTTGATATACCTTGTAGGCTTTTGAAGAAGAACTATATCCCACAAAGATTCCTAGTTCCGACTTTTTGTCAAAATTGTCTCGCTTGACTTGTGGAACATGAGAGAAGCATAAACAACCAAACACTTTTAAGAAATTAAGTGAAGGTTTGTAACCATACCAAGCTTCAAATGGAGTCTGCTCCTTCAATGCCTTAGTAGGCAATCTGTTCTGCAGGAACACAGCTGTGCTTGCAGCCTCAGCCCAAAATTTCTTCGGTAACTCCTTGTCATGAAGCATACATCGAGCCATCTCCATTATGGATCTGTTTCTCTGTTCACTAACTCCATTTTGCTGCGGAGTGTAGGGAGCTGTAAGTTGATGTTCAATGCCAGATTCTTCACAAAAGGTATTGAACCTGTTTGAAGTATACTCCTTTCCGTTGTCAGATCGCAGACATTGGATATGACAGCCACTTTGATTTTCCACCAATTTCTTGAACTTCCAGAATGTATCAGCCACTTCAGATTTGCGCTTCAAGAAATAAATCCAACACATTCGGCTGAAATCATCAATGAAAATGACATAAAATCGGTTGCCTGCTAGCGATTCAGTTCTTTGAGGACCAGCAACATCAGTATGAATCAGCTGCAGCTTTTTAGAGGCTTTCCAAGTTGATGTAGGAAATGGACTTCGGTTTTGCTTCCCGAATTGGCATGCGGAACAGTTTGGCAGCTTGTCCGCAAGAGTCGGCAGTCCGAATGACATCTCCTTTGTCAGCTGCAACATCCTTGAAAGATGACAATGGCCCAACCTCTTATGCCATGTTTCAGTCACGTTCTCCTCCATGGAATAGGCAGCTTGTTCCATCATGGCTAGTCTGAAAGAGAAGCTTTTGCACCTCATTTTTATCTTGAGAACATCTCTACCTTTTGTATCTTGAATTTGGCAGAAGTTGTGCTCAAAGATCACCTTGAATCCTTTTTCAATCAGCTGCCCCACACTCAACAGATTTTGATTTATGTCAGGCACAAAGAGAACATCAGATATCAATTTTGTACCTGAATTAGTCTCAATAGAGATAGTGCCCTTTCCTTTCACCGGAATTTGATCACCATTTCCTATTGTGACTTTGGTGATAGTTGTGGTGCGTAGCTCCGTAAAGAGAGCTCGATCATGAGACATGTGGTTTGTACAACCACTGTCTATCAGCCAACTTCCATCGGATACAGAGGTAGAGAAACAGCTTGCCACGAACAATTGATCTTCTTCATCTTGTCCAGCAACTTTTGCATTTGGTTCCTCCTTATTTTTGCAAATCACTGCCTCGTGTCCAAGCTGGTTGCACTTGGAGCATTTTGCATCAGGCCTTCTCCAACATTTGTACGGAGGATGACCCTTCTTTCCACAGTGTTGGCAAGGAGGATACTTCCCCTTTGAGGATCCATTCTTGCTCTTGTTGTCAACTGTGGCATTCGAACCAGAACTGCCTTCTTGGTTTTTCTTCTTCTTCTTTTTGTTCTTATCAGCTTCATAATGTTTGGCTCGTAAGGCTCCTTCAACATCATCTTCCTCCCTCATGGCTCTCCTTTGCTCTTGTGCTTGAAGTGCACTAATCAACTCCTTGAGACTGAGCTTTGTCATATCCTTGTTGTTCTTCAGAGATGCAATAGTGGCTTCAAACTTCTCAGGTACAGTAACAAGGATTTTCTCAACAATCCTTGATTCTGTTAATGAAGAACCAAGTATCCCAATTTGACTAGAGATGCTCAGCAAGCGATCTGAATACTCTTTAATGGTGTCAGTCGATTTCATCTTTTGCAACTCGAAATCCCGCATCAGATTCAGCACTTGCATCCCCCGAACTCGATCATCACCTTTAAATTCAGTTTTGAGAAAATCCCATACCTCCTTTGCTGATTTCAAAGGCATGATCCTAGGGAAAATAGTGGGAGAGACAGCAGCGAACAAGTAGGCTTTTGCCTTGGACTTCTTCATCTTCTTCTCCTTGTGTAGCTTAATCTGAGCCATTGTAGGATTTTCAGCAAGCACCGGGACTGGATAGTCTTCTTCAACGGCTTCCCAAAGATCCAGAGCATCAAGATGGGCCTCCATGTGTGCTGCCCATACTTGATAATTATCTCCATTGAAGACTGGTGGAGTAAGAGATGAAAAACTTTGTTCACCCTCCATGACTGGTTTCACTCTCACACAGGTCCCTTAAGAAGAGAGCTCTGATACCAATCTGTTGGTTTAAAGATGAAAAACTTTGTTAGAGAAAAAGTGAGCAGAGAGAACTTGTTGAGGAAATAGAAGCTTAATTAATCTGAAACTTGGATTCACAAATTTATAAACTGAAAAAAACAGAAAGCATGCTAAATATCAGCCACTAAGTTTAACTACTTCCTAAACTCTAGGACTCCATGATGCCACTATGTTTAACTACTTCCTAAACTCTAGGACTCCATGATTGACTAACTAGAAACATAAAAATAGCTAACATAATCCACTACTGCAGAATCATGGTAGATCATGTAGTTAGTGTTTGAAACAGTCTTCTAACACACATGTACATGTTCTAGTGATTCTGATTATGTTTTTTGGGATAGCTTTCATCTTACAGAAAAAGCATATAGACAATTAGTTCATCAAATTCTTGCGCAACATTTAAGTAGCTTCTTCTGATAGATTCACATGCCAACATGCATTTGTGGATGGTCTCAGCACTTTTGGAGTCGATACTAATCATAGAAATATTTATTTTTGTTGTATAAGGCAAGGAGAAGAAGAATACCAGTCCACCCTATGTACTATCCTACTCATAGATATGTATACGTTACAGATTAAATTAAATTCTTCTAAAGTTTAAAAGAATAAGGTCCTTCTCAAACTGTTTATTTTTCCATCCTTTCTTATAATTTCCAAGTTTAAGTTCGAAATAGCATGTTGTAATTTCAATTTTATATATATTTTAACTATAACAAAAGAAGAATACCAGTCAACATGCATTTGTGGATGGTCTGCTTCTTTATAGCTAATAGAAGCAGTATTATATGCTAATAGAAGAATTATCATTGAAAGAACTGGGAAGGTCATATTCAGCATGAAAGTATTTAGCATGAACCTGTACAAATAAAGGGGAGAAAAGTGGAAAAGGAACCTATTCCGCCAAACTTTCTTAACAACTGGGCTCACTCGACGACCTCGATACTTCAATACCCAGTCCCGAACAGGTCTCACAAGCGAGCTCTACAGTGGATTCAAATCAACAGAACCCAGCAACAAAATGAAGTTTAAGAAACTGGAAATTGCTTTTTAATTAATAGAACTTCAGCAACTATGAAAATCGAAAATCGAACTTACGATTGATAAAATATTGAGTAATACACGATACAGAAATCGAGCAAGTGTTAAAACGCCAAGAACTGAGACTCCAATCTCCAGCAGTAATCAGGCGACTCGAACTCGAAAACCTCGAGCCATCTCCGTTTTTCGCAACCAGAACTGTCTGCGTGCGTGTTTCGGAGATCGTCTGCGCAGCTCTTTTTTGCACAAATTTGGGTTCTCTTTGATGAAGAAGATGAAGAACGAGGGACGTTCCTCTGCGTAGCTCTTTTTTCCACAAATTTGGGTTTTCTTTGTGTACTGTATCGGGTTAGGGATTTTAGGTGGGGAAATGGGTTTGGGTTTTTGGGTCGACCCGGTTTGAAGTTATAATATATATTAAGTGTATAATACATATTTAAGTGTATATAGTATATAAGATATATTCGATATAACAATAGATATATTAAGATATATATATATATAGAGAGAGAGAGAGAGACGTATATATAGTATAGTATATTATATCGAATATAGCTTATATATATATTTATATATATATATATATATATATATATATATATATATATATAATATTAAATAATTATTTATCCAAGCAGCTAAAGGCTTGAGGCAAGGTGACCCAGTCTCCCCCTTTCTATTTGCTATAGTGATGGAATACCTTAGCAGAGCTCTTGTGGAACTAAGGAAGGATCCAGACTTCTTATTCCACCCTGGCTGCAAAAGATTAAATATTACTCATCTTAGCTTTGCAGATGACCTTCTGTTATTTGCCAAAGGAGACTTGAAGGCTGTCACAACCATGTTCAAATACTTCTCTCAGTTCACTGAGGCTTCTGGTATGACAGCTAATCTGAGTAAAAGCACTGTCTACTTTGGAGGTGTTTCTCCTGATGCACAACTACACATTGTCAATCACCTTGGCGATGTATATGGTGAACTACCTTTCAAGTATTTGGGGGTTCCTCTATCTACCAAGAAAATGTCCTTGCTACAATGGCAACCATTGGTGGATAAGGTAACTGCCAAGATCACATCCTGGACTGCTAGGAAACTGTCCTATGCAGGGAGAGTTCAGCTGGTGCAGTCAGTCATTTTTGGTATACAGGCATACTGGGCTCAGCTTTTCCTTATCCCTTCAAAAATACTAAAGATGCTGGATGCAGCCTGTAGATCCTTTGTCTGGACAGGATCAGCCAACATATCAAAGAAATCATATATAGCCTGGGATAAAGTATGTCTACCAAAGTCTGCTGGGGGCTTAAATGTTATGAACCTGCTAATATAGAACAAAGCTGCAATCACTAAGCTTGGGTGGGATTTGGTCCATAAGAAAGATGTTCTATGGGTAAAATGGATCCATTCTGTGTACATAAAACAGCAACAATTACAGTCCTTAATCATTCCTAGCCAAGCCAGTTGGATGGTCAGGAAGATCATTGCTGCTACTTTTACATTGCAGCAATCCCAGTTGTTGCACCAATTAGCTTGTTCTATAAAGAAGCTTTACCTACAACAGATTGGACAATTGGCAAGAGTAGTGTGGAAGAATCTAACTATCCAAAACTATGCTAGACCTAAGGCAGTCTTCAACCTTTGGCTGATATTACAGAATAGGCTGCCTACAAAGGATAGATTGGAACAGTGGAAGCTCAATGTGGACAACACATGTGCATTATGTCAACAAGATAAGGAGACTAGAGATCATCTTTTCTTCTCATGCCCATTCACTACCTTGCTGAGACACCAAACCTTGCAGTGGATTGGAATAACTCAAGCCAATTATCAAAACTGGGAACAATACATACAGTGGATCATAGCTAAGTCTAAAGGAAAAACTGGTCGAGCTCGAATTATCAAACTGGTCTTTGCTGAAATGCTGTACAACATTTGGTTAGAGAGAAATTCAAGACTGTTCAAGAACACCTCCTGTTCCAGTGGACAATTGCTTAGAAGTATTGCTTATACATGTCATGTTAGGAGTCCCCTGAAAGTTAACCTACACCTCCCGCATTATCTTCTGTAATTAGAATATAGGTATAGTAAATGTAGATGTTAGCTAGGTCTTTTTTGATGATAGTCAGCTGTGTATAGCTGAACTATGGTTTTGTAAAGAAATACCTTTGGTGATTAATACACCAAGAGTTAATTACCAAAAAAAAATATTATTTAATTAGAACCTCTTTATTATCGCACAATATTATTAAACTTATATTTTAATTCGTATAAAAGCATTAATTATCGATTGGTTAATTAAATATACAAAAAATTTGTATTCAAACGTTCCAACCGAATTCATTCGGATATTTAGAAATACTATAATAAATAATTATTTTTGTACAGTAATTCCGACGACTATGGTAGTGTAATTATTAATTTATAAGCTAAATGTCACTAATACATTTCTACATAATGTAATTATCAATTTATGGTATAATCGAGCCTAACATTACTTAATTAAGGATACTACTAATGAGGTTATTATCAATTCATAAACTAATCAATAATTAACATTTCTCGAGGATACTTACACTTCTACTTAGTTTTATTATCAATGTAATTATCAACTTATAAGATAAACAATCATTGCTACATAATATAATGTAGTATATATCTAAGTGCATAGTATATAAGGTACATATATATATATATATATATATATATATATATATATATATATATATATATATATATATATATATATATATATATATATAGAGAGAGAGAGAGAGAGGCGTATATATAGTATACTATATATACGCCTCTCTCTCTCTCTCTCTCTCTCTCTCTCTCTCTCTCTCTCTCTCTCTCTCTCTCTCTCTATATATATATATATATATATATATATATATATATATATATATATATATATATATATATATATATATATATATATATATATATAATATAAAATATTATTTATTTAAAAGCTCTTTATTACTGCACAATGTTATTAAACTTATATTTTAATTCTTATAAAAGCATTAAATATCGATCGGTTAATTAAATATACAAAAAATTTGTATTCAAACGTTCCAACCAAATTCATTCGGATATTTAGAAATATTATAATAAATAATTATTTTTGTACAGTACTTCCGACGACTATAGTAGTGTAATTATTAATTTATAAGCTAAATGTCACTAATACATTTCTACAAAATGTAATAATCAATTTATGGTATAATCGAGCCTAACATTACTTAATTAAGGATACTACTAATGCAGTTCTACTTAAGTTATTATCAATTCAGAAACTAACCAATAATTAACATTTCTCGAGGATACTTACACTTCTACTTAGTTTTATTATCAATGTAATTATCAACTTATAAGATAAACAATCATTGCTACATAATATAATGTAGTATATATCTAAGTGTATAGTGTATATATATATATATATATATATATATATATATATATATATATATATATATATATATATATATAGAGAGAGAGAGAGAGAGAGAGAGAGACGTGTATATAGTATAGTATAGTATATCGAATATAGCTTATATATATATATAATATAAAATATTATTTATTTAAAACCTCTTTATTATCGCACAATATTATTAAACTTATATTTTTATTCGTATAAAAGCATTAAATATCGATTGGTTAATTAAATATACAAAAATTTTGTATTCAAACTTTCCGACCGAATTCAGTCAGAAATTTAGAAATATTTTAGTAAATAATTATTTTTGTACATTAATTCGGACGACTATGGTAGTGTAATTATCAATTTATAAGTTAAATGTCACTAATACATTTCTACATAATGTAATTATCAATTTATAGTATAATTGAGCCTAACATTACTTAATTAAGGATACTACTAATACAGTTCTACTTAGGTTATTATCAATTCATAAACTAATCAATAATTAACATTTTCTCGAGGATACTTACACTTCTACTTAATGTTATTATCAACGTAATTATCAACTTATAAGATAAACAATCATTGTTATATAATATAATGTAGTATATATCGAAGTGTACAGTATATAAGGTATATTCGATAAAACATTAGATAGATATATATATATATATATATATATATATATATATATATATATATATATATATATATATATATATGTGTGTGTGTGTGTGTGTGTGTGTGTGTGTAAATATCTATATATAGATGTATGTGTATATATATATATATAGAGAGAGAGAGAAAGAGAGAGAGAGACGTATATATAGTATAGTATAGTATAGTATATCGAATATAACTTTTATATATATATATATATATATATATATATATATATATATATATATATAAACAATATTAAATTTTATTTATTTAAAACCTCTTTTTTTTGGTAATTAAAAATTTCATTAATCACCAATGAAAGAACATTACAAAATCATAGTCTAGCTTTAACTCAGCTGACCATCTCTAATATAACAATTTAACTGTATTTAATGTCCTAACTACCTAACAATACTAGATTTGAAGGTTTTGTAAGTGGTTTTTAATTCGAGGGGTACCTCTAATATTACAAAGTGTTTACTATGTCTCTCAAGAGGGCTTCATTGCAACGAAATGTGTTGTTGAAGATTCTTGAGTTCCTTTCCAGCCAGATAGTATATGCAAACTCAGCAACTACCATTTTGAAGATGGTTACTCGACATGTTCTACCCTTGGCTTTACTTATGAACCACTGCAGTTTCTGGTTCCAGACAGTAAGGTGAGGATAAGTCTCCTACAGCCAGTGCATTGTTTTCTCCCATAGTTCAACAGTGACTGGGCAGGATAGTAGCAAGTGATCTTTGGTCTCTGGATGGTTTTGGCATAAGATACAGTGTTGATCAACACTCGTTCCCCATCTGTGCAATCTATCTTTTGTTGGTAATCTATCTTGTAAGAACAGCCATAGATTGAATGTTGCCTTTGGTCTTGCATAGTTCTGTATGATCAAATTCTTCCATGGGACTCTCGGCAGGTCTTGAAGCTGTAAATGGTACAGTTGTCTAACTGAGCAAACCTGCTCCTTCCAGTGTTGGAACCTCTGCAAAACTTCTCTAGACTGGATGATCTTTCTGACCATCCAGCTTGCCTGTGCAGGAATTGGAATGGTTTCGATAAGTTTGTTTTTGATGTAGTATACAGTGATCCACCTTATCCATATTTTGTCCTTTTTATGAGCTATATCCCAGCATGTCTTTGCAATGGCAGATTTATTCTAGAGCTTGAGATTAGTAAGATTCATCCCTCCTGCTGATTTTGGGGTACACATTCTGTCCCATGAGATATATGATTTCCTAGTGATAGAGTTCAACCCAGACCAAATGAAGCTCCTACAAATGGCTTCTATCATCTTCGCGACTTTAACAGGGAATATGAACAGTTGTGCCTAGTAAGCTTGGATACCAAAAATGACAGATTGGACCAGTTGGATTCTCCCAGCATAAGATAATGTCATGGCAGTCCATGAGGTGATCTTGGCAGTGATCCTCTCCACCAGAGGTTGCCATTGGAGCAATGTGATCTTCTTGGTGGACAGGGGGACACCTAGGTACTTGAATGGTAACTCACCTTGCTCATAGCCAAGGTGGTCGATAATTTATTTCTGAACATCCAGTCAACACCACCAAAGTGAGCTCTTGTTCAGGTTAGCTTGTAAACCAGATGCTTCAGAGAATTGAGAGAAGCATCTGGATAAGGCTATGACAGAGGTAGTGTCACATTTGGCAAACAGCAGCAAATCATCAGCAAAACACATGAGAGTAATACCTAGTTTTTTACATCTAGGGTGGAAATGATATTATAGATTTTCCTTTAGTGAGTTGCATGATCTGCTCAAGTACTCCATGACCAGAGCAAATAGGAAGGGGAAATAGGGTCCCCTTGCCTAAGTCCCCTAGCGGCAGCAAAGGGTTCAGTTGCCTCTCCATTGACTAGCATAGAGAAGCTCACTGTTGAGATGCATTCCATTATCCATTTAGTGAATTTGCTGGGGAAACCAATATGCTCCATAACCTGCTGGAAGAATGTCCATTCTACTGAGTCATATGCTTTCTGGAGGTCAATTTTAATCATTCATCTGGGTGACACTTGTTGTCTGGTATAGCTTTTGACTAGTTCATGTGCCAGAATGATATTGTCTGTTATCTTTCTGCCTGGAATAAACCCTGCTTGGGCCTTACTGATAATGCTTGCCATCACCTTCTGCATCCTATTGGCCAGTATTTTTGAGATCATTTTATAGAGGACAGAGCACCAAGCAATTGGCCTATACTCTTTGACTGTAGTTGGTTTGGACACATTAGGAATTAGGGTGATAGTGGCACAATTGATGGGTTTGTACATCTTGGTTGAGGAGAAAAACTGCTTGATGCCACTGGTAACCTGCCTGCCAATGATTCTCCAGATCTTTTTGAAAAAAACAGCATTGTAATCATCTATCCCTGGTGCTTTGTCATCTCCAATAGCTTTGAGACTCTCCACAATTTCCTTATCAGTTACATCAGCACATAGATCCCTTCGTTGTTGTTGTGTTAGTTTTGGTCCATTTGTCATGTACATTTGATTTATAGCTGGAAGGGTGGATACAGAAGTTCCCATCAGAGACTTATAGAATCCAATGTTCTCCTTTTTGATATCTTCAGTTGTAGTGATTTTGGTACCCATTGCATTTGTAAGTTCAGTAATCTGGTTGTGTTGAGTTCTCTCCTTCATGACTGCAGAGAAATATTTAGTGTTGGAATCTCCAAGCTGTATCCATTTTGCTCTGGCCTTTTGCTGCAGAACACTTTCCTCAATCATTGACCATTTTTCCAGTTTCAGCACGAGCTCTTTCTCCTTTTGCTGCAAGACATTAGAGTATGCCTTTGTCATCTAATCTTGTATTGTCCTCAGTTCTTGTCTGCTAAGGTCAATTCTCTATGAGATAGTCTTGAACTCCTTAATATTTAGGTCTTTCAGAGGACTTTTCAGAGCTTTGAGTTTAGACCATATGGCTTTCATAGTGCCTGAATTGCCAGTATGCCAAACACTTTCCACAATCTGATGAAAATCTTCATGATCAGCCCATACATTAAAGAACTTAAAAGGTTTTTTCCCATTCCAGGAAGATGATGTCAATGTCACTATCATGGGATTATGATTTGAGATTATAGGAAGATCATATTCAGTTACCACTTGGCTCCACTTGATCATCCATTCATAGTTACCAAATACCCTATCCAGTCTGCTGCATACTCTGTCCACTCCAGTCTGCTTATTTGTCCAGGTGTAGTATTCACCCCTCCAAGGCAATTCTGACAATCCAGCTTGTTGAATACATTTACTGAAGTCTTGGGTTTCAGGGAGTCTTACAGTTTTGCAAGGCTGCCTATCTTTGTCACATAAGATAGCATTAAAATCTCCAGCTACTACCCATGGATCTTGCATCCCTGATGACAGTGTTTGGAGGCTGCTCCATAGTGATCTTCTTTGCTCCAATCCATTGAAGCCATACACCACAGTGAGGAAGCATGTGAAGTCTTCTGTCCTGCTTCTAACCTTGCTATGTATCAATTGATTTTCCTCCAGAATACTAGTGACTTCAAACACTTTTGGGTTCCATAGAATCCACACTCTGCCCTTTTCACCATATACATAGTTTGTCAGGATGCCCCATCTTGGTGCTAGTAGGTTAGCAATTCTACTAGCATGCATTTGTTATACCTTAGTTTCTACTAATCCAACTAGGCTAATTTTATTTATCCTAATATACTCCCGAACTTCTTTTTGCTTGTATCTTTTATTTACACCTCTTATATTCCAAAATAACCACTTCATTGTTGAGAAGTTGATCCCCCTTGCTCCCCTGGAGGGTCTTCTTTACTACCAGAAACTACCTCAAAGCTATTACTGATAGGGATGGGAGACAAAGGTGGGAAATTAGTGATGTTGAAAACTGGGCTCTGAGGTTGCTTCCCTTTATCTTTTTGGCTTCCTTTGTCGACCATCTGGCTCTGGACTATCTTGGTTTCAGTAGGGACTCCCTTTGGTTCATTATGTTGCACTGGTAACTGTTTCTGTATTGGCACATTTTGCACAGGGACCTTAGTTCTCCACTCCTGGACTACCTTTGGCTTCCACACTTGTGTGTACTGTTTTGTGTTTTTCTTTATCTGCACTGCGCAGTTGTGTCCTATTGTTTGGCATTTATCATAATAGGAGGGCTTCCACTCGTACACCACCTCTTGTAGGAACTTTTTCCCATTCAGATCCATAACCCATATCTCTTTTGGTAGTTCTTTAGTGACAGTCACCTATATAAGCATTCTGGCGTAGGAAATCCTTGTCTGTTTGGCTGTACATTCATCTGCAAATATTGGTTTACCTAATACGCTAGCAATTCTGCTTAGAGATCTCATATCCCAGCAAGACATTGGAAGTTTCAAAAACTTTACCCATAATGGAATATCAGTCGGGAACTCTTCTAAAAGGTCGAAGTCAGGCGTCCATTGCTTAAGTATCATAGGCCTATTAGCTATTGAGGAAGGCCCTGCATATAGTATCTCTTTGGCGTCAGAAATTGTTTTGAATTTCACTATGTAATATCCTTCGTCATGGTAGATCAAATCTGGCTCTAGGATATGCGACCAGTGATGATTGTTGAATCTCTTCATTGCATTGAAGCCAGGCTCGTCTCCTAGGATGTATACAACTAAGGCACACTTCCATTTTGCCTCTTCCTCTTCCACCTCTGATTTATTCATTTGTACTATTGGTTTCCCATCAATCATAACAGGGGGTATATAGTCAAGAAAAATTCCATGGGTCGCAAATCGATTCTTCCGGAATAGGGTTATCCAGCTCTTCTTAGGCTCCATTAAGGTGTTTCTGCTAGTCTATGGGTTTTCCTCTACCACCGTTGCTGGTTGCATGGTCATCTCCTTCGATGGATCTCGAACTGCTGGAATCGGAGGATTTATAGCCACTTCGACAACTGCTGCAGTCGGAGTTTCCAGATTCGTGTCATCCGTACCTACCATTGCATCTTGCTGTACTGTCACTACATTTGCAGTTTGCTCATCTGCTTCCATGGAGTCTAGGTTTTGTACAGAGGGATTCTGCACAACGTTGGTATCCTTCTTCTCCAAAATCAGTTGGTTCAGCTTTTCAAAGGTTTCTATCGGTATCTTCCGAGGTCGACCTCTGCCGCGACTTCCGCCTTTCGCCATTCTACAAGCTCGGCGTACGTTATGCTAACGTGCGTCGAGAGGAAAGGAGGAGAGAGAAAGCTATTTTTGAAACAATATGATCTATTTAAAACCTCTTCTTTTTTGGTAATTAAAATTGTATTAATCACCAAAGTGGTTTCCGTACAATTCCATAGTTCAGCTATGTACGCAGCGACTATCAAAAGATAAACAAAATCTGACTAGTAGCACTATACCTAAAGTTCAACATTACAGTAGCAAATGCTGAAGCTGTAATCTAACTCTAGGAGTTCCCCTAATATTACAAATATAAGCAATGGTCCTAAGCAATTTATCACTGGAACAGAAGACATTTTCAAAAATTCTCGCATTCCTTTCTAACCATTAGACATAGAACAGTTCTGCAATGGTCATTTTGAGTATATGAGCTCGATAGGATTTTCCTTTAGTATTATCAATGAGCCAGTGTACAAACTGTGTCCAATTCTGTCCAGTAGGTTGCAGCACTCCAATCCACTT
Organism: Nicotiana benthamiana; assembly: GCA_034376525.1. Taxonomy (NCBI): domain Eukaryota; kingdom Viridiplantae; phylum Streptophyta; class Magnoliopsida; order Solanales; family Solanaceae; genus Nicotiana; species Nicotiana benthamiana. Next base: position 63,773,122 of record CM067331.1, on the reverse strand, counting down.
CAGTGTTTGATACCTTAATTGATTGGCAAAAGGGCAGTCAAAGAACAGGTGGTCTCTGGTTTCCAGTTCTTGTTGACACATGACACAGGTGCCATCCACAGTCGAGTTCCATTTGATCAACCTATCTTTAGTAGGAAGTCTGTCTTGTAGGAGCAGCCAAACCTCTTTACTATCATACAATATAATAACTTATATTTTTGAACTCGTATAAAAGCATTAATTATTGATTGGTTAATTAATATACAAAAAATTTGTCTTATGAAAGAAACAAAAAATTCAAACCTTCCGACCAAAACTTAGAAATATTTTAGTAAATAATGGTTTTTGTACATTAAGTAGAAGCTCGACAATGTATTTGACCACTTTCTAACCAATTTCGGTCGAAAGTTTTGTAAATTATTAATAAATAATTATGTTCATACATAATATGTAGATTGAACAAATATTTGACTAATATCCGACCGACATTGGTCAAAAAAAATTTTGGTCCGATATAATTATTAATTTTTTTTACTTAAAAATCTCTTTATTATTTACACACACAAATATTATTAAATTTATATTTTAATTTGTATAAAAGTTTTTTTCCGGCCGAATTCGGTCTGAAATATTGAGTTATGATTATTTCGGCTCTTTCGTGTTGTGTGCGGAAAAAAAAATTCAAATTTCTGACCGAAATCGGTCGGCAATTTAGAAAATTTGTGATAAATTATTATTTTGGTTAATTAAATGTACAAAAAAATTGTATTTAAACGTTCCGACCGAATTGAGTCGAAAATTTAGAAATATTTTAGTAAATAATTGTTTTTGCATTAATTCTGACGACTATGGTAGTGTAATTATCAATTTATAAGCTAAATGTCACTAATACATTTCTACATAATGTAATTATCAATTTATGGTATAATCGAGCATAACATTACTTAATTAAGGATACTACTAATGCAGTTCTACTTATATTATTATCAATTCATAAACTAATCAATAATTAACAATTCTCGAGGATACTTACACTTCTACTTAGTGTTATTATCAATGTAATTATCAACTTATAAGATAAACAACCACTGCTACATAATATAATGTAGTATATATCTAAGTGTATATGTAAGTGTATAGTATATAAGGTATATTCGATAAAACATTATATATATATATATATATATATATATATATATATATATATATATATATATATATATATAGAAAGAGAGAGAGAGAGAGAGACGTATATATAGTATAATACAGTATAGTATAGTATATCGAATATAGCTTTTATATATATATATAAATAATATTAAATATTATTTATTTAAAACCTCTTTACTATCACACAATATTATTAAACTTATATTTTTTAACTCGTATAAAAGTATTAATTATCGATTGGTTAATTAAATATACAAAAAATTTGTCTTATGAAAGAAACAAAAAAATTCAAACCCTCCGACCAAAATTTAGAAATATTTTAGTAAATAATGGTTTTTGCATTAAGTAGAAGCTCGAGAATGTATTTGACCACTTTCTAACCAATTTCGGTCGAAAGTTTTGTAAATTATTAAAAAATAATTATGTTCATACATAATATGTAGATTGGCCAAATATTTGACTAATATCCGACCGACATTGGTCAAAAAAATTTTGGTCCAATATAATTATTAATTTTTTTTACTTAAAAATCTCTTTATTATTTACACACACAAATATTATTAAATTTATATTTTAATTTGTATAAAAGTTTTTTTCCGGCCGAATTCGGTCTGAAATATTGAGTTGATTGTTTCGGCTCTTTCGTGTTATGTGCGGAACAAAAAATTCAAATTTCTGACCAAAATCGATCGGCAATTTAGAAAAATTGTAATAAATTATTATTTTGGTATAAGGTGGGCAAAATACTTGACAATTTTCCGACCGATTTCTTTTATTTTCGACTGATTTCGATCGGAAATATTTCCGACCAATTTCAGACGGAAATCTTTGGACGGAAATCACCTTATTTCTAGTAGTGAAAGATTCCTTGTGCATTCATTATCTTTGTCGTCCCACGTTGCTGTCACGAAGGAGAATCACCCAAACCATCTAACATTTGGGTGATAAATTCCTTTTTATTATATTTATTACCATTGTCTACATTTATTGCATGTTCTTATTACAACATTAATTGATAATTATTGAACACGAAACTGATCTTCGTTACTCTTAAACATGATCTCATTCCACGAATCTGTTAAAAAAATTTCTTTAGATTTTATTATATTTAACTAGACTCACTCTTTATTTCATCATTAATTAATTTAATAAAAAACTTAACACTTTTTGGTCAAACACGTAAACAACCTTAAGATGCCAAGAGCGGATTGTTTTGATGCTCTTCAGCTCTAGACAGTAGACTCCAAGAAAATTAGATAGTATATATAACGTAACCATAAATAGTTGGCCGGCATATGATTAACGATGACTTAACTGCTACCTCCATATGATTTTGCATTCATCTCCTTAAAGCCAACATTGTTTGGTTCGCCGGCATCAACAAAGTCCACCAAATGTTCCACAAATATTGAGTACTTATGTTTGGCTTTGGTAGTCTTTAGTCTTCCTTAATATAGTAAGCTCATTGTTGCAACAGGCGATGGTGATAATGACATTATATATATATATATATATATATATATATATATATATATATATATATACATATATATATATATATATATATATATATATATATATATATATATATATATATATATATATATATATATATATATTAAATATCAAAAATCCTTGGACTTTAGTCTTCCACTCCTTCAGTACTTTATTTCTAAGTTTTTAACGCTTGATTCCAAGGTAATCAAAATTATGAAAAATATGTAACATAATCCTTGTTAATTGCTTTAGAAAAGGCAAAAAATACAGAATCAAATTCAAGCATACAAATATTTTGGAATACTCATATAGATGAAGTTAGTATTACATTAAGTTAGTCAATGTATCAATTATGCTATATAGGTGAGAGCGTAGAAATATCTTTTTCAGGCATGAACAATAATTAATTACGGACAGACACCTGATCAAAGGTGATGCGCCTAAAATTGTAAACATGAACTAAGTTAGTTTTCAATTTGTAAGGGGGAGAATGGTATCTTCGATTTGGATAAGTATGCTATTATGAAACAAGTTTTTATACATGCTAGAGATCTTCGTATTCTTGATCCTCTTCTTTCTTATCCTTCTGCAATTTTAGGCAGAGAAGGTTATTGTACCCAATTTGTAGGTGAACTTTTTTTTTATTGCTTTCTCTGTTTTCTGTTACTATGATTTGCATAAATCTAATTCTTGTGCTTTTGTTTGGTTGTTTGTTCACTGACTTCAGCATATCAAAGAAATTATTACTATAGATGAGGTGAATTTCTTTTGCTTTCTACATTGCATACTGGAATTTGAGGCGGTGATTTATTCGGATAAGATATAATTTATATACAATGGCTACAACCAACATGGATTAACATTCCTATACGAGTGTTTACATCAAATTATATGTGATACAAAAATAAGTTACAATCACAAAATAAATATGAAGAAATATAATTTTATTGATAAAATGATGCAGGTACAATCCTGTTTCTCCCTTGATTGTTCTCTCCTGATAATCTTCGTGATTCGAGGGCTGAAGCAGCGTATTTCCCGAATGTAAGGATGATGCAGAGCTCTTAGATGTATCCGATTTCTTGAACTATTTCATTGTCAAGAAGTATCCAGTCATAGTTTGGTCTCTTTGTGAGTATCCCGTGAGTTTATGAGATTTTTTTTGAGACCCCTCTTTAGGGGAATATATATCCCTTTATATAGGTGTGAGTTAGGGTTCAGGGTAGATACCCTCCAAGAAACCCTGATAGACTCCTAATAGACTCCTAGGATTTCTAGAGTCCTGTTGTATCTTTAATTTAGGATTTGGCTTGATCCCTTAAGATTTCGATGTCTACGACGGGTTCTGAATTAGTATTCTGTTTGTACGTGCATATTTTCTAGTAATTTTGATTGAATATGTATTGAATTAGGCCGATAAATTGCTCGATAACTGCCCGATAAGAATTAAACCGATATCAATCTGCCCGATATCTTATCAGGTGGCTAGCAGATTAATACATTTAAAAGCCGTTAACCGATAAGCCAAACCGTTAAGAGTAAATAATCGCTTAATCCGTCCGATAAGCAAACCTAGTCGCTGGGCTACATCCGCCTCAGCTTTGAATCAGTTGTGTTTTAGGAGCGGGGTATGCTGATGTAAATTTATCTCTTTTGATATACTAAGATCTCATTTTTATATGACGCGTTTGGTTAGACACAGACTTAATTGGCTAATTTGAGTTGGGCATTATATATATTGGTAATAAACAACAACAATAATAATTCAGTATAATTTTAATAGAGTTGGGAAAAAAGAAATTACTCATTCCCGTAAACCCCGAGATCTCCGCCCCTTTTGTAAAGAGAAAGAATGAGAAATAAAACAACACAAGAATTTAACGTGGAAACCCAAAATCGGGAAAAATCACAACCATTGTCAAAAGACAACAACCGACCACTATGTAAAAAAATTTTACAATCACATAAACCTTAGTACTTTCTCCTAACAAAAAGTGTTAGAAATACATTTGGTTTGGTACATTTGAAAACATAACTTAAGCCCCCTTATATAGGCAAGCCTCCAAGCTACTCTTCAACATTTTTCCAATGTGGGACAATGACCATTCTCATTTTTAAGCAAAATCCCAACAAACTCCACCTTGATTAAAAATGATCATAGCAGCAGCTATCCGTCATACTCCACATTGCTGAACACATGTCATACTCCACCATAAAGAGTATCGCCACTTAGAATAAACCATTCTAAAGAATTTCCACTTCGGCTCATGTCGAAAAACACCTTGCTGATTATTATGGTGCAACCTCCACTATTGGCTCTCCTTGGAAGTCCATCAGCTATCGACATAACTGTTTCATCACACACCTTGCATTCCTGCTAAACCAATGCCCATGTGTAATTCCGCTATTAATCTCACATCCTTCACCATGGCAAATGGCGGCATGCCATAAGGATGTACATGTCTTTGGGTCATATAACGTCATATGGGTCCCTATCAAAGACCATATTAACAGCATCACTTGACTTGGAGCCTGTAGCCGAACCTGCTCCACCTGCTGGACAATCCTTCTTCATGTGTCCAGGCTCTCCACACTTCTAGCAAACAACATTCCGCTTCATGGGGTTCCTCTTTTCCTTTCGTTTCCCGTAGCACATATACACGCCTTCAGAAGATGTATCCCTCCCATCTCCTTTGAGTCTTCTTTCTTCAGAGATGAGCGTGCTGATAACTTCTGAAAGATCCACCTGCTCCTTCCCATGGAGCAATATTGGCTTCATGTGCGCAAAAGACGAAGGAAGAGACCATACGAGCCTTAAGGCTTGATCCTCCTCATCTATCTTCACCCCAATAGCTTCAAGCTTAGAAACAATCCCATTGAGAACACTCAAATGATCTGAGATTTTAGTACCCTCACCCATACGCAATGTATGAAATTGTTCCTTCAGGTACACCCGATTTGAGACTCCCTTTGTTTGATACAGCTTTTCCAACTTTTCCCATAGCTCCTTAGCCGTCGCAATTCCATACACATTTGCAAGGACATTCTTTGCCAATGATAACCGTATCGCACTTGCAGCTCTCAAATCCAAATCATCCCATTCTTCATCTCTTTTGCTTGATGAATCCTCACTAGAACCTGCTTCTGGTTTTCCCTTAAGGGCCTTGTGTAGACCTGATTGAATCAATATATCCCTGACTTGAACTTTCCACTAGCCAAAATTGATTCTTCCATCAAATTTCTCAATATCAAACTTGATGCTTCCCATTGTAACCGTATCGCTGACAATATCCGTGGATGAAAAACACTTGCTTAGAACCTCGTCTGTAGCTCGTGAACAGCACACCAGGTAAGTTCCCAGGAAAGAGAGGTAGGTCCGACGTGACCACTTAATTACCAAGTCTTTCCTAACCAGAGCTTACCTAGACATGTACCTCCACACTTAATTCTAACCGCCAGAATTCACCACAAGCCTCTATACTCCAATTGCACCAACTTCCCCTCCTACAAGCTTCTTGAACCAGAAAATCTTTTCTGATGTGGAAGATCAGCCAAAGTTGCGGCCACAGAGCATACTAAGATTCCCCCCTCAGGCTAGGCGATCTCGCTCTGATACCACTTGTTGGGAAAAAAGAAATTACCCTTTCCCGTAAACCCCGAGATCTCCGCCCCTTTTGTAAAGAGAAAAAATGAGAAATAAAACAACACAAGAATTTAACGTGGAAACCCAAAACCGGGAAAAACCACAACCGTTTTCAAAAGACAACAACCGACCACTATGTGAAAAATTTTTACAATCACATAAACCTTAGTACTTTCTCCTAACAAAAAGTGTTAGAAATACATTTGGTTTGGTACATTTGAAAACATAACTTAAGCCCCTTATATAGGCAAGCCTCCAAGCCACTCTTCAACATTTTTCCAATGTGGGACAATGACCATTCTTATTTTTAAGCAAAATCCCAACAAATAGTGTCTACGCAGAACTTATCCTTACCATGAGTATAGAGAGGTTATTTTCGAAAGACCATTGTCGTAAGGAGATTAAAAAATATTATAATGGATGAACGTTAATATGATAGAGAAGTGATATTTTAGAGAAGAGCTAAATGAGTTTGAATTAGAGTAGGTGCGATCTATTATTTTTGCGCCATTTGTAAGTTTTTTCATAGGTATACATGATCTGAGAAAAAGCAATTGGTTCTGTTAAATCCTTTGTAAATTAAAGACAGAATTGCTTTCGATCATATACATTGTAATGAAATGAGTATTTATTTGATTATTTCAGATAATTTTTCACTTTCATGAAATGTTCTATCCAATTCTAAATGAATTGGCCTTCTCACTTGGAAACTCCACCTCCACTGCATTGGTTTAAATACTTGTAATAAAACTTGTAATTTAGCCTTCAAAGCCATTTGCTCCAAACAAATTTTTAATTTTAGTCTTGCACCAAAAACTATTTATATTCGATAGCTGAATAAATGTATATATTTTGTATAATTATGTAACATACAGAATGTATATATATGCAAAAAATATATATTTTTCGGCTGTTATTTTGAGAGCGGCTATACAGTTGCATTTTCCCAGAAAAATAGTAGCAGTAATATTACGTCTAGAGTCTAATATATTTCCATTTGTTCATTGTAAAAATCGGCAAGTATGCATTGTAAGCAGTAGAATATTAAAAACCATAAATTCCAACTGATGCAGTATCCTGAAACAGACATTGTAAAATACAATATGATCCAACACTATGTTTCAATATATGGTAGTTTACTATTTGAAAAGATAATCAGAATATAACTAAGAAGCATTATGTTATGTATTATATGTCAACGACAAAGCAACAAATAAGCAATGACAAAAAAGAAGTGTTCATTTCATTTCTTGATCTGATATGCATTCATTTCATTTCACTCCAAAACTTATGGCTTCTTGGGGTTGCATCCTTCTTCTTTATTTCCTGTTTCCTCTGATTTCCCCTGAAACTACAAGAAATTTGGCTTCTGGTGCACCTACACAGTTAACTAATATCTACCCTTTTCCATGCTCGGATCACACCACGACGTGCAACGCGTTCCTCTATCAGCATAATGGCCTGTCAAAAGAGAATATAACCAAACTGTACTCTGTCAATGTATCAGCAATTAAGCCGATTAGCTACAATGACAGACAAGACTACCTAGTAACTGTACCTTGTACTTGCAAAAATGTTAATGGAACAGTTGGATATTTCTATGACACAAGTTACAAGCTGCAGCTACTGGATACATTTGCAAATGTTTCTAATGATATTTATAGTGGCCAGGTTTGGAAAGTTGGTGGAGAAGAACAAAGTTACAAAGCTGACGCTGTAGTGGCTATTCATCTCTTGTGTGGATGTGTGGAAGATGATCAGAAAACTGTGGTAACATATACTGTTCAGCAGCGCGATACGCTATCAAGTATTGGAGATTTACTTACTTCTCAAGTTAGTGATATAGAGAAGTTGAATCCTTCCTTGACAAGTCCTCAGTTTGTAGATATTGGATGGCTTTTATATGTGCCCATGTACAAAAATGGAGCTCCTCTATCAAGTACCGGTTAGTTATAAGTCAAACCTCTCTATAATAGCTTCGTTTGTTACAGATTTCTTTGGTTGTTATAGCGAAGTGCTATTATAGAGAATATATATTATATCATAGCATTGAAATCGGTTCTAAAAGGAATTGCCTTTTAAAGAGAAGGGTTGTTATTTATCGATGTTGTTATAGAGAGGTCTATCTGTAACTCTGTATCTACAATTACTACATAGAAATTTACTTTTCACTGCCTCATTTTTCCCATCATTCAGCAGGAAAGAAGCACAAGGCGCACAAATGGACGATATTAGTTGGAATATTATCAGCTGTGACAGTACTTTCAATGTGTACAGTGATGATATTTATTATCAGGAGAAATAGATTGCAGAAACGCGCCAAGGAAGATCGTGCAGCTATTTATAAAAGCTTAAGTACTAACAAAACCATGTCTTTGCAGAAGCAGTACATGTATAAAGATCAAACTGAAGGTTTAATTACTGTTTCTCAATTTGCTATGATAACAAGAGAAGATTGAATTATAGAAAATCTTAACAAAATCAATTTATTGATTCAACACTGCAGACATTCCAGTTTTTGAATCCGAAAGGCCGGTAATATACAGTCTTGAAGAAATTGCAGAAGCTACTAGCAATTTTGACGAGTCTAGGATAATTGGACAAGGTGGATATGGGAGTGTATACTATGGGACAATTGGGAAGCAGGTATCTATATAGCACTTGCTTTTGTTTTTATTTCTTCATTTTGCTAATCAGATGTATTTAAAAGGCAATTACCACACTGATATTAGGAAGTTGCTATAAAAAGGATGAGGTCTAACAAGTCGAAGGAGTTTATTGCAGAGCTCAAAGTCTTATGCAAGATCCACCATATAAATGTGGTAAGTAAATCAAATTGTTAGGTACTTACTTTTGGCGTAACTGGTAAAGTTGCCGCCATGTGACCAGGAGGTCACGGGTTCAAGCCGTGAAAATAGCCTTTTGCAGAAATGCAGGGTGAGGCTGCGTACAATAGACTCGTATTGTCCTGCCCTTCCTTGGACCTCGTGCATAGCGGGAGCTTAGTGCACCTGGCTGCCCTTTTTACTGTTGATGAAGATCCAGAATTTCTTAAGAGTTTCATCCTGTAGGTGGAGCTGTTGGGTTATGCCAGTGGGGATGATAACCTCTACTTGGTTTATGAGTATATCCCAAATGGTTCTCTCAATGAACATCTTCATCAACCAATGCTAAAAGGTACTCTTTATAACATGTAAATTCAACCTTTGACCTCATTTTGCTACAGGATTTAATGTGACATGTAGTATAACTGAAGTTCACAAACTGTATAAGTTATAACCCTAGCACATCGAAAACTAAGATTTCGAAAAACAAAAAAGAAAAATTATGCAGAATAATTAGGTAGCTTACATCAACTTGTTGTGAACCAGGTCATAAGCCTTTAAGTTGGACTACAAGAACACAGATTGCTTTAGATACTGCAAGGGGTATTGAGTATATCCATGACCATACAAAATCTCGATATGTTCATCGTGATATAAAAACGAGCAACATTCTGCTGGACGAAGCCATGAGAGCAAAGGTACCTTCTTTCGACTCTTCCTTCAAGTACACCGATATAACATTTAGAACTTGTATATTTTTTTAATCAGAAATGGACTAGAACTTCTTATAGTATTCATTAAATATACATCCAAGAAAGTTGTCTCTTATAGGTTGCAGATTTTGGTCTGGCAAAACTAGTTGGTCGAAGCAATGAAGACGAATTCTTGGCGACTCGCCTAGTTGGAACACCAGGATATCTTCCCCCTGAGTAAGAATCCGAATTTACACATTCTTGTTATTCTCTTTTGTGTTTTTTACAACGGAATGCCATATTGTCTAGCAATGTCAAATCCATTTGGTGTCTCATATTTGTTACAGGTCTGTGAAAGAGCTGCAGATAACTACCAAAACAGATGTTTTTGCATTTGGAGTAGTTCTTGCAGAACTAATAACTGGCAAACGGGCACTCATTCGCGAAAATGGAGATCCTAACAAGATGAAATCACTCATCTCAATTGTAAGTCAACCATTTAGCAGAGAGAATGAAACACAATCACATCAATGATTAGCAGCGAAAATTGACACTTCTTAGAACATGATGGAATAGCAGAATTTTTATATGAAAAACCAAAAAGAACCTAAAACAAGAATAACTGAGATGTCAGGAGATAACTGTCTTGCTAGTTACAGCTTAAGTTTATATAGGTCTATGTTTATTTCACCATAAATAGTCTTTCACTAACGAAAGAGTGTGTCCGCTGAATGGTCAGATTCAAGAAATATTCCAAGATGAGGATCCAGAGTCAGCATTGGAATCCTTTATAGATGAAAATCTCAAGGGATGCTATCCGATGGAGGATATATACAAGGTTGGCCATCTAAATATATCTTGATGTTCAAGTCTCCTATGCCTTTTATAAAGCCAGTAAACTATGAATTTACAGCTGAAATTTACTTTCTAATTACTCTACAGATGGGAGAAATTGCAGACTGGTGCCTAAGCGAAAATGCAATTAACAGACCAGAAATGCGGGAGGTGGTTGTTGCGTTATCTCAAATCAGGATCTCGTCTACAGAATGGGAGGCATCATTAGGAGGAGACAGTGTGGTTTTTAGTGGACTCTTTAACGGGAGATGAAATGAAGCAAAACTCTTAATTTTTAAGATAGAGTGAAACTTTTACTACTGCAAGCAGTATGTTCTGCTTATTGAAGGAATTTCTTTTTCGTTTTCCTATCTTGTAAAGTTACATAAAATGTTTGATAAACAGGATTCAACATGTTGATTTCTACTTGGCTTCAGACTCATCCTGCTAAATTTATGGATCAAATTCTTACAGGCATAAAAAATTAGAATAACAGAAACTCTTTCGTTGGACTAGTAATAACCGGTAAACATCCCCTCTTTAGACATAGAATTCAAGACTAAGAAGCAATTAACAGCATGTGTGCCTCAACAGAAAAATTTGGACTATGCTTTTATGCAGAATAAAATCCCATTACTTGATGTTAAGAGTTAATATGCTAACAAGTGCCTCAGCTACTGAAAGCATACATGGGTGAGTTACTCATCCAAGAATGTCTTAAGACTCAACCAAATTGACTGTCCTAAGCACTCATTAACTCGATCAGAAATCAAATTTGAGTGATCAATCCCTATGACTAGCTAAAGTAATATAGTCACAATGACAGTAACAACGTATAAGTATCATACAAATACTGCTTAAATTCCTGCACCTCCCTAGCAGGCTCCTTGTGTAAAAAAGAGAAAAGGAAGTTTATGATTTCCCAATTGCTGGAGAGGATTTTAGATGCTGAAGGGAAATTATAGTTTCAAAAGCACCAACCAATGCCTTGACCTTGCTTCTCCTGGTCTCGGCAAGCTTGCTTGCAGTAACTTCAATCGCATTGTTGAACAAACTTGGAGCTTCTTTTGTATCTTCTATAGCCTGAGGCCGAAGATTTACTTTCATAACATCGTCTTTAGCAGTATCTGAATGGTCATCAGCAATACATCTTCTCAAGCCTTTTCCTCTAAGATCACCACTTCCATTTTCGCGCTCATGATCTTGAATGGAGACTTGCCTATATTTTAGTCTCCTTGGACTACTGTCTTTCTCCGACTGGGAATCAGTTATCTTTCCCTTTTTGAACTTGAGCATCTTCGCGCTCATGATATTGAATGGAGACTTGCCTATATTTTAGTCTCCTTGGACTACTGTCTTTCTCCGACTGGGAATCAGTTATCTTTCCCTTTTTTGAACTTGAGCATCTTAGGACTGCAATCTTCATTTTCTAAGCCAACTTTTCCAGGCCCCCTTTGAGGTTTTATGTCTTGCTTCTGGTTTGTATTTCCAGTTTGTCTGGTGCTAACGCCTGTTACATCACTGTTAAAAGACTCATTGGCTGAAATTGATGGCAGCGACACCAATGAAGATGAGGAAATGGAAGATTGGGTGGTACCAATGTTTCTTGAGCTACTGTCACCTGAAGATTGAGGAGAGGATGGGGTGCAAAATGGTGATCAAGCCGTCTTGCCTCGTGTTGGACTATCTCGATTCAAAGAGGATTCTTTGGCATTACTATTTTCCTGATAAATCCCTGCAGTGTGGCTTTTATTCTTTGATTCTCTAAGATGCAACGTCTTCTTTGGAACATTTTCATGATTGATTTGTGCAGTCTTGCTTGGTGTAAGACTAGTCCTACTGTTAAGTTGAGATGCCTTTCTAGGAGAGTTGTTACTGGATGTTGTGCTTGATACCTTCTTCACTGGCGATTTTGGAGACAATGAAACAGTTGAGGTAACAACACTCTTTTTCTTGCTGAGCTCGGAGGATCCACCGTCCTTCTCCATTTTACAGCTGTGTTTTGTCTACTGCTTGATCCACCCAATAACGACTCCTGAAATTTTGAAGACCTCCCCGGTATAAATATGTCGCTGTATCTTCTGTGATGTCTTCTTGATGAATTTTCTTCTAAAGGCTTCAGCTTAGAATCACTTTGATGATTTACAAAGCATCTGCTCTTTTGGTGGATGTTGGGATTTCCTGTCCATTGACATGGCCTGTTTTTTGGCTCTTGATCTCTGAAAACTGTTTAGTTGAGCTTGGTAGTTTCTTCCTTTCTGGGATTTTCCCTAATGTTGCTCCACATCTTGTGGGCCGGGGAATCTTTGCCTTTGTTGGAGAATCATGTTCGAAACCAGACTTGCACGTATCGTGACAAGAACCTGTTGGAACACCAAGATAACGTGACAAGACCTTGGATCCACCACTTTCAAATCCTAGGCTACCTGTTGAGTTCCTTCTCACACGGCTAACTAGATGCTCAATTTTCTCTAGGTTTTCAAATATACCACAGGCCATCTCAGTCATTGTTAGAGCAAGGAAATGAAATCACAAACCGACACCCCTGCAAGTACTACGTTCAATATGATATAGAGAGTGTCAGAGTAAGCAACAATTTTTTTTATTGTGATTGTTTTTCGGTTACAGAAACAACAACAACAATAACAACCACACCTAAATCACAAACAAGTTAGGATCTGCTATATGAATCCTTAATGTCCATGCTGCTCCATTTAAACTCATCCAAAGCCCAATATTAGAATGATACTATGAATATTTTGACGATGTCCATCTCATTGAATAAGTATTAGGCATGTACCTAATAAGAGTTTCTTTGGTTTGATAGCCAACCTTGTTGACTTGGTTAGGTTAGGTAGCCAACTTTGTTGAATTAGTTTGGTTTGGTAGCCAACCTTGTTGAATTTCCTTGGGTTGGTAGCCAACTTTGTTGAACTGTGAAAAGTGTGTGTAAATTGTCAAATATTGTAGGCTTTAGAGAGTGAAGCTTTGGCTATAAAAGGAGAGCTTCAACTCTCATTTCAATACACCAACAAAAGAGAGAAAGAAAGAGTAAGGTTTTACAAACAAGGTATAAGAAAATAGTCTGTGAGAAAAATAGAGAATGAGCGATATTGTAGTAAGATGGGAATATCAAAAGAGGGTTATTTCTTTTGAGTGCTGTAGTTGTCTTTGGAATATTTTACTCGGAACTACAAAGTGTAAAATTCCTTACTATAGTGATATCAGTTGCTTCTCTCGGGGCCGTGGTTTTTTCCCTTATTCAAAAGGGTTTTTCCACGCAAAAATTTTGGTGTCGTTGTTACTCTTTTTAATTACCGTATCTCGGTGCTACATTATTATTCCGCTTTTATTACTGTGAATATTATTTCTGTGGGGGGTTTATTCCCAACAACTGGTATCAGAGCACATGTTCTGCTCGTTCACTGAAATACTTTTCACTATCGGTAGTACTATACTCGGTGAAAATAAAAATGTCCGGAGTAAAGTACGAGGTAGCAAAATTCAACGGAGATAACGATTTCTCAACATGGCAAAGAAGGATGAGGGATATGCTCATCCAACAAGGATTACACAAGGTACTAGATGCTGATGCCAAAAAGCCTGATACCATGAAAGCTGAGGATTGGGCTAACTTGGATGAAAGAGCTGCTAGTGCAATCAGGTTGCACTTATCGGATTATGTAGTAAATAACATCATTGATGAATACACTGCACGTGGAATTTGGACAAGGTTGGAAAGCCTATACATGTCCAAAACGCTGACAAATAAATTGTACCTGAAGAAGCAGTTATACGCCCTACACATGGGTGAAGGTATGAATTTTTGTCACATTTAAATGTGTTTAACGGACTAATCACATAGCTTGCCAACCTCGAAGTGAAAATCGAGGAGGAAGATAAAGCCATCTTGCTACTGAACTCGTTGCCATCTTCGTACGATAATTTGGCAACAATCATCCTGCACGGTAAGACTACTATTGAGTTGAAAGATGCCACATCGGCTCTTTTACTCAATGAGAAGATGAGAAAGAAGCCTGAAAATCAAGGACAAACTCTTATCACAGAAGGTAGAGGCGGGAGTTATCAAAGGAGTTCGAGCAACTATGGTAGATCCGGAGCTCGTGGAAAGTCAAAGAATCGATCCAAATCAAAAGCCAGAAATTGCTACAACTGTGATCAACCAGGTCACTTCAAAAGAGATTGCCCAAATCCAAGGAAAGGCAAAGGTGAAACTAGTGGCCACAAGAATGACGACAACACAGCCGCCATGGTGCAAAACAATGATAATGTTGTCCTCTTATAAATGAGGAAGAGGAATGCATGCACCTGTCAGGTCCAGAGTTGGAATGGGTGGTTGACACAGCGGCATCTTACCATGCCACACTGGTAAGAGATCTTTTTTGCAGATATGTAGCAGGTGATTTCGGCACAGTGAGAATGGGTAACACAAGTTACTCAAAATTGCGGGGATTGGTGACATTTGTATCAAGACAAATGTCGGATGCACATTGGTTCTAAAGGATGTACGACATATACCTGATTTGCGGATGAACTTGATCTCGGGGATTTCTTTGGACCGAAATGGGTACGAGAACTATTTTGCAAATCAAAAGTGGAGACTCACCAAGGGATCATTGGTGATTGCAAAGGGAATTGCTCGTGGCACGTTGTACAGGACAAATGCAGAAATATGCCAAGGTGAATTGAATGCGGCACAAGATGAGATTTCTGCAGATTTGTGGCATAAAAGAATGGGTCATATGAGCGAGAAGGGATTGCAGATTCTTGCCAAGAAATCACTTATTTCTTATGCCAAAGGTACAACAGTAAAACCCTGTGACTACTGTTTATTTGGTAAGTAGCATAGAGTCTCATTTCAGACATCGTCTGAAAGAAAATTGAATATACTTGAATTAGTATATTCTGATGTTTGTGGCCCAATGGAAATTGAATCAATGGGTGGTAACAAATATTTTGTTACTTTTATTGATGATGCTTCACAAAAATTGTGGGTTTATATTTTGAAAACCAAAGATTAGGTGTTTCAAGTTTTCTAGAATTTTCATGCTCTAGTAGAAAGAAAGACAGGTCAAAAGCTAAAGCGTCTACGAAGTAACAATGGAGGTGAGTACACTCAAGAGAATTTGAAGAGTACTGTTCAAGTCATGGGATCAGACATGAAAAGACAGTTCCTGGAACCCCATAGCACAATGGTGTAGCAGAGAGGATGAACCGCACTATTGTGGAGAAAGTGAGAAGCATTCTCAGAATGGCTAAACTACCTAAGTCATTTTGGGGTGAAGCAGTTCAAACAACCTGTTACCTGATCAATAGGAGTCCATCAGTTCCATTGGCGTTTGACATCCCAGAGAGAGTTTGGACCAATAAGGAAGTGTCCTACTCGCATCTGAAGGTGTTCGGTTGCAGAGCTTTTGCACATGTACCAAAAGAGCAGAGAACAAAGCTGGATGATAAATCTGTTCCCTGCATATTTATCGGATATGGAGATGAAGAGTTCGGGTACAGATTGTGGGATCCTGTAAAGAAGAAGGTCATCAGAAGCATAGATGTAGTCTTCCGAGAAAGTGAAGTTGGAACTGCTGCTGATATGTTAGAAAAGGCGAAGAATGGTATAATTCCTAACCTTGTTACCAGTCCTTCTACTTCTAACAATCCCACAAGTGCAGAAAGTACGACCGACGAGGTTGCCGAGCAGGGGGAGCAACCTAGTGAAGTTATTGAGCAGGGGGAGCAACTTGATGAAAGTGTCGAGGAAGTGGAGCATCCCACTCAGGAAGAAGAACAACCTCAACCTCTGAGGAGAACGGAGAGGCCAAGGGTAGAGTCATGCAGGTACCCTTCCACAGAGTATGTCCTCATCAGTGATGAGGGGGAGCCAGAAAATCTTAAGGAGATGTTGTCACATACAGAAAAGAACCAGTGGATGAAAGATATGCAGGAAGAGATGGAATCTCTACAAAAAATGGCACGTACAAGCTGGTTGAACTTCCAAAGGGTAAAAGACCACTCAAATGCAAATGGGTCTTTAAACTCAAGAAATATGGAAATGGCAAGCTGGTCAAATACAAAGCTCAATTGGTGGTTAAAGGCTTCGAACAGAAGAAAGGTATTGATTTTGACGAAATTTTCTCACCTGTTGGCAAAATGACTTCTATTCGAACAATTTTGAGCTTAACAGCTAGCCTAGATCTTGAAGTGGAGCAGTTGGATGTGAAAACTGCATTTCTTCATGGAGATTTGAAAGAAGAGATTTATATGGAGCAGACAGAAGGATTTGAAGTAGTTGGAAAGAAACACATGGTGTGCAAATTGAATAAGAGTCTATATGGATTGAAGCAGGCACCAAGGCAGTGGTACATGAAGTTTGACTCATTCATGAAAAGTCAAACATACATAAAGACCTATTCTGATCCATGTGTATACTTCAAAAGATTTTCTGAGAATAATTTTATTATATTGTTGTTGTATGTGGATGACATGTTAATTGTAGGAAAAGACAAGGGGTTGATAGCAAAGCTGAAGGGAGATCTGTCCAAGTCATTTGAAATGAAGGACTTGGGCCTAGCACAACAAATTCTAGGGATGAAGATAGTTCGAGAGAGAACAAGTAGAAAGTTGTGGCTATCTCAGGAGAAGTACATTGAACGTGTACTAGAACGCCTCAACATGAAGAATGCTAAGCCAGTCAGCACACCTCTTGCTAGTCATCTAATATTGGGCAAAAAGATGTGTCCTACAACAGAGGAGGAGAAAGGGAACATGGCTAGAGTTCCTTATTCTTCAGCAGTCGGAAGCTTGATGTATGCAATGGTATGTACTAGACCTGATATTGCTCATGCAGTTGGTGTTGTCAGCAGGTTTTTTTAAAAATCCCGGAAAGGAACATTGGGAAGCAGTCAAGTGGATACTCAGGTACATGAGAGGCACCACGGGAGATTGTTCTTTGGGGAGGATCTGATCCAATCTTGAAGGGCTATACAGATGCTGATATGGCAGGTGACATTGACAACAGAAAATCCACTACTGGATATTTGTTTACATTTTCAGAAGGAGCTATATCATGGTAGTCGAGGTTGCAGAAGTGTGTCGCACTCTCTACAACTGAAGCGGAATATATTGCCACTACTGAAGCTGGCAAAGAGTTGGTATGGCTCAAACGGTTCCTTCAAGAGCTTGGATTGCATCAAAAGGAGTATATCGTCTATTGTGATAGTCAAAGTGCAATAGATCTTAGCAAGAACTCTATGTACCATGCAAGGACCATACACATTGACGTGAGATATCATTGGATTCGAGAAATGGTAGATGATGAATCTCTAAAAGTCTTGAAGATTTCTACAAGTGAGAATCCCGCAGATATGCTGACCAAGGTGGTACCAAGGAATAAGTTCGAGCTATGCAAAGAACTTGTCAGTATGCACTCAAACTAGAAGACATTGCTACCTCCTCTAGCTGAATGAGACTGGAGGGGGAGATTGATGATGTCCATCTCATTGAATAAGTATTAGGCATGTGCCTAATAAAAGTTTCTTTGGTTTGGCAACCAACCTTGTTGACTTGGTTTGGTTAGGTAGCCAACTTTGTTGAATTAGTTTGGTTTGGTAGCCAACCTTGTTGAATTTCTTTGGGTTGGTAGCCAACTTTGTTGAATTGTGAAAAGTGTGTGTAAATTGTCAAATATTGTAGGCTTTAGAGAGTGAAGCTTTGGCTATAAAAGGAGAGCTTTAACTCTCATTTCAACACACCAACAAAAGAGAGAAAGAAAGAATGAGATTTCACAGACAGGGTATAAGAAAATAGTCTGTGAGAAAAATAGAGAGTGAGCGATATTGTAATAAGGTGGGAATATCAAAAGAGGGTTATTTCTTTTGAGTGTTGTAGTTGTCTTTGAAATATTTTACTCGGAACTACAAAGTGTAAAATTCCTTACTATAGTGATATCAGTTGCTTCTCTCGGGGCCGTGATTTTTCCCTTATTCAAAAGGGGTTTTCCACGTAAAAATTTTGGTGTCGTTGTTACTCTTTTTAATTACCGTATCTCGGTGCTACATTATTATTCCGCTTTTATTACTGTGAATATTATTTCTGTGGGGGAATTATTCCCAACATATTTTTTGTTGTGATTGTTTTCTTTTTACTTCTAAAAGATCCAAAACAATGAGTACTACTCACCAGGACTTGAAAGCTAGAAGTAGCCAAGTGTTTTTTGAACCGTCAACCTCACAAGTTTGGCGTCCTAAATAGATAGAAACAAGGACATGTTAACTGGTGAAGATCAGGTGGGGATGCTTTTTCATCCATTGCCTTGTGTGACTTAACTCTACATTCTGTCATAAAATACAGATAAAAAGGAAGATTGTAGACATTTAGCTCCGCAAAGTTAATAACTTAATATTCATAACCTACAGTAGCTAAGATAAACTGGAGGATTCAAAACAGTCATCACCAAACGAACAATAAATTGAAAAATTCCTGCACTCAAAATTATCACTAACTTTATCGAAAACAACATCTCTATCTTCACAAGGTAGGGGCAAGATCTCCCTCTTCGAAAGGAAAGAGGGACGAGCGGAACAGCTTCAGTATCGGTAAGCATTCCCCCACCGGGCTGGTATCATATTCTCTTATAAGAGAGGCACGCCTGCTTTTAGCTCATTGTTTCACTCTTGCTTTTGCCTTACCTTCTATTATATTAGTAAAGGGCGAATGGGGGGCGTGTGCAAACGTTTTCTTACTCAAGTTGGATAACTTTCAAACAGTTCAAAGGAAAATCTTTTGCCAATTTCATTTATTGAGTGGTCTTTCCTCCTGCATACACTCTGCCCCTGCCAAACACCACTTTGTGGAATTACATTGGGATTGTTGTTGTTGTATTATCGAGGCTGAGAACAGTGATCTAACACAGATGTTTCTGTATTAAGATTTAATCAACTTATCCATTCTTGACATAAATTTTATATTCTTGCTTGTTCATGACATTCCGACGATAAAATAGAATATTCTATAATTCCCTTCATCTAAACGATAAAAGATTATAGTCCAAGAACTATATATTGAAATCAGATTATATATTGAAAAAATAAAATCTAAAAATTGAAAGGATGAATATGGCTTGGATGAGAGGGCTATGATTGAGACATTCATGGAAGTAGCAAAGGTGTTAGCAATATTTAACCAAAATAAAAGATTATTATCATAGAAATAATAGATACATTATTGTTTTTTTTAATCATCAAGAAAAATAGCTCAAATTTTACAAAAAAGACAATCAAGAAGCTTTTAACTATCAAATAAAGAAAAAAAATTAGTTGAAGGGAGGAGCTGAAATTGTACCTGTTCCTTTACATGTAAGGAAGAGGGACCCCAAACAATTGGTTGAAATTTTATTTTGTGGAAAAGAAAGGAATAAGAAAGAAAAGGAAGGTTTAGAATTATGAACGTCGTGAGCTAGTGGTGGAAAGGAGTTTGATCTTATGAAAATTAGAAATTAGAAATGATAAATTTGTGTGAGAACAAGCGCAATTATAGCAAAGGAGATTATTTTGGTAGAAAGATGAAATCACAATATAATTCCAAAACTGAAAATAGAAAAGTCCTAATCCGCGTGCATTTTAACTTTTAATTCACATTAAACCGTTTGAGTTTTTCAAATCATTTAATATAATTGGTTTAATTCAAAAGTTTTGAAACTGAACCAAGCATTTAACAAATTTGCTTATTATCCAAACACATTAATGCTTATTTAAAAAATCAATTTCATCATTTAAAATGCTTTTTCGCGCTTCAAGTTTATCAGTTACTCCCTCCGTTTGAATTTAGATGAGGTAATTTGACTCGGCATGAAGTTTAAGAGAAAAGAGAGAGACTTTTAAAACTTGTAGTATTAAAAGTTTAAGGGTAAAAGGCTAAAAGCTTAGTGGGATCATAGTATTTGTGTAATTATAAAAGCTTCTAATTAAAGGTAAAAATTGGTAAAGTTAAAAATTTAAAGTTAAATTATTTTCAATTATAAAAATGTGTCATTCTTTTTTTACGGACTAATAAAGAAAGTGCATCATCTGAGTTGAAACAGAAGAAGTATTTACAATCATCTATGCAAACGGGCTCTTAACCTAAAGAAGAAACTTGCCCATAGGTAAAGGAAAAGGAAAATACTTACGCTTCTATTTGTTTATACTAAATCAAAAGAAATTAAACCTAAAAGATTTAGAAGATAAAAAATGAAAATCCTAAATCAAAGGAAAATATGAACACTTCCTTAGGCTAAGTGAAAGTATCCTGTATGAATTCTCAGCTAAATATCTGTGTACATAACATTTCCAAGACAAAAAATGATAATCCTAGCAATCAACTTTCTGTACTATCAAGTCTATTACTTAACTTATGAGTCCATAATATAGGTGGTGTCATCACAATAATCCCCATTAGATTACTCATCAGCTAAAAAAGAAAATGAAGACCAAATATAAGACTGAGCTCTCCGAGCCCTTTGCCGCCTTTTTGTCAGCCCCCAGCCTTTCAACAATCTGTCTGTGATTCCATGCTTGGTATCCAGAGTATGCTGCAGGAGTGAGGACATTGTCCTCTTTCCATCATTGGACCGTCTCCTAGCTTTGGAACTCGTCCTACTCGGAGTTTTCCTCCACGTACTTATGTTCAGAGAAATTCTTTTTTCATTTGCCTGATGCAAAAGAGAGTCAACTGCATGTACCAAATCTGTATGACGGTCCTTCTGATCCTTTGTCCTCCTTGCTCGACTCCCCCTCGGCTGATCTTGCAATGCAATGCCTTCTTCCTTCTCTTTTGCAACCTTGAATTGAAAATCACTATTATCTGGATTACTTGCCAAAGCAGCAGCAACTTCAGCAAGCCGACCTAGACAATTATTAGTAGCTTCAGATGGTTCGCTGATGGCAGTCTTTGAGTACCCCAGAACGGTAGATGATGAAATAAAAATAAGTATATCAGCTGCAACCTTGTCAAGTTCCTCGACGAGATCACTATGGCCTCCTTTTGACAGATGGATTGATGTACTGCTTATAATGTCCTGAAGATCTCCTCTAGGTGGAGAACACTCCTTATTTTCGGGGCTAACAGGACCTTCCACTTCCATATCTCTTTCTGCAGTAGGCGTTGTTGCTTCACTTGGCCTAGACGATAAAAAGTCTTCTTTGGTGCAAGAGTTTAAGTCAATGCAAATATCAGTTGTTGATGGATTGCTATCAATTCTAGCAGCTGTAAGGTGATTATCGCTGGTACATTTTCTAGATTCAGGTGTAGAATCAGGAGCTATGCTACTACTGTCAAGAACCTCAGAAATTTTATGAATATCTACATTTCTTCCTTCAGGCAAATTAAGATAGGAAATGTTGGAGGTAGACACAGACTGGTATTCAGACAAATGGTTAGGAGGTGTCAAATTTAAGTCCATGCCTTTCACTGAACTAGTGCAGTTAGAGACCTTATTGTCTTTAACAGCAGCAATACGTTCACATATATTGTCCCTGATTTCCTCTTGAATGTTTTCAGATTCCAGTGCAGAATTCTGCCACTCTGATTCAACAGGCTGTACAGGTTCATTTAGGTCAAACAAAAGAGAAGTACCCCTGCAACTTGAGAGAGAAACTGATGAATCTCCAAAGTTGAGTTTAGAATAACATTGAGGTTGAAGCTCTGCGATCACAATAATGGGCCTTTCAACAGGATTTTCCTCTTCAAATGGTTCCCCTTCTTCATTATCAATGCCTTCTTCTGCTGGAACTTCAAGATCCAACATTCTCTTTCTTGATACATTGCTCTTTGATGATGAAAAGTTGCATTCTTTTGAGACATTTCGTCCTGAAAAATAATCACCAACTTGTTGCACAGTCTTACTAGTAGAATTAGAAGACTCTTGCAACATTTCTTTACTTGGTGCATATGGCTCAATGCTTGTGAGGTTTACTATGGGCCAATAGGTTTTTCCGAAAACTTCGGACGTTAACTGAGACATAAATGTATTTGATTCGGGCTGCAAGTGCAAATGATCCTCCAGTAGTTTTCTCCTTTTAATCTCATCCATTAATTCCCTTTGTCTTCCATATACGCGGTGGAGTTCCTTAACCTGAAGAGGACACATTTAGTTATCTGCTCAATCATGATGCATTTAGTGAATCACCAAGTAAAGGTTACCTTTGAGAAAGACCAAAATTAATCAGAAACTAAATGCAAACTTACATGCAGCATGAATACACTAGATTTGCCAATAACAACATCGACTATGCCTCAATCCCAAACAAGTTGGGGTCGGCAATATGAATGCTTACTGAATAACTAGATTTGTCAATGAAATGAAGGAGAAAGAGAGAGAGAGAACCTATCTAGGAAGAAGAATCAACCAATTCCAGTAACATCTCCAGAAGGTTTATTTTAAACCATGAGAACAGGAATATGTGTATTTAAGTATAATTCACTTGCACAAAAATCAAATTGAAGTTTCAGTCAAATGTAGACACTTTGTAGAAGATGACTATAATCTGTTTCAATGACATTAAACAGCTCAGGTGCATACCTGATATCTAAACATTGCTTCGTGCTTTAGTATCATCTGTCTCAATATTTCTTTTTGATGAACTAAATCCTGGTTCTTCTTCACCATGAAGTGAGGCAATGGTACATTGAAGCCTCTGCTACCGTTCCAGGTAATATCATTGTGCAGTACTGACCATGAATTAGTATTACCATACTGGGCTGCATTATGATCGCTCGGGTAGTAATATTCCTGGATATATCCAGTGCACTGCATCTTTCTACCCTCCCTGAAACACAAGATGCTACAGAGTTTAGAATGTAGCATGCAAATAAAACAGGATAGTGCACATTATGCTCAACAATAACATAAAACTGGGAACCCCTTTTAAGTACTACTCATGGAGAACTTAAAGGCAAACGTCTTTGCACTCATAAGAGTGACCAAAAGCTGACAGTAGACCATTATAACAAATTTTCTTGCTTAATGCACCAAAAGATCTACTGCCATGCTCTTGACTTTCATGTGGACATAGAAATATATCGAAATAAGTTCAACTGTTGTCATGAATATGCAACTTTAAACTAGGGATGCCTGTTTAATTTTCTCCAGTGTGTTCTCTACTTGATGGATGCAGAATCATATTTAGCACTGTGATGAGGGAAGCATGAAACAATTTTAATAGAGCATACAAGAGGTATGTGCTTCAAATTAGTGTTAGCACATTAGAACTGATACACCTTTCTTTCTCTTGGATCAAAAAATTTGCTAACGAAGAAAGTACTTGTTTTATATTTTAACAGAGGGAAAGCTGCGGCCTAATAAAGAGCAATGCCTGCACATATGCAAAGTAAGGTCACCTTTATTTTCCTTTTTGACAACTCTCATGAAACAAAACAATAGTAATATTTTGTGGCTGTTTCAGATTCAATTGGAGCCATTTGCAAGTTGCAACAACTCAGAGTTCAAAATACATGAAGCTAATTAGCAAGATCTGTAAAATCGTCAACAACAATTACGCAAGCTAGCCTTAAAGGCACATATTGAAAAAGAAAAGCAGGAAAAATTTGCAAAAGGAAAAGCAATTATCATCAATCAATTTTCTCCAACTAAGTGGAAAACAAATATGGTAAGGAATTTGGAGATATTATTAGTTGTTGGCACTTGGCAAAACAAAATCACAGCGGTACCCTTGAAACACCCAAATTAGAGTAATTAATAACTTGTTGGTGACAACATCAGAAAACCCCATCTGACTCAAAAAATTGGAAGCATACATCATAGTCTTAAGATAAAGAATTGAAAATGCAAGCACTTTGAAACCAAAATTCAGAACAAAATCATTGAAAAGGGTAAAAAGATCACAATGCACAGATCAAAAGACAAAATCAACAGTCACAAAACTTGCAGACAACAAAAGGAAGAGATAATGACAAGACACTTAAAAAATAGAAAAAGAAGAGAGATGAAACGATAACACCATCCCAATACAGTAAAGATACACAAACAAAGATGCAACAAGGAGAGGATAAAACATATAAAAGAGGACCTTTACAATAGAAATCCACTAAGATTATCATCAGAAAATAAGACAATGAACAGAATTTCAGGAAATTACCCAAGACCAAGTCTTTTAAAATGCTCAGCTCAAAATACAACCAGCAAAATATCACTCATTTCAACACGAGCTCCGGCTCCTAGCTAACACCAAAGGAATACAAGAAAACCCATCAACCAAAAAAAGGAGATAGCTCAAAAAGAGTAAAATTTAACTCAGAGAAAAGTGGAACATTTACAAAAAAGAGTCTATAAAGCCAAGAAAAAGGATGCTTGTTAGATTGTCCAAAGTCATGGCAAAAATCGAAATGCGGAAAGGATGGAGTATTTTGGATCTGGTGGGGCCACTGTGTCTCTGTACAAAGAAGAGAGAGAAGAATAATTAGTACTAACTGACATGGGAAGAGAGATATGGAATTAACATATTTTGGATCTATCTTTCCCATTTATATCTATTCTTGGATTTGAAAAATGGATCATATTTTTAGATTCTTTCCACTATCCTTGTCCTCTTGCCCTGGAAACAGTAACTACTTAAAATTCTTTTTCTCCTTTAAATAATCACCAAGAAGAATTAAAACTTATTCGTTTTGTTTTCCACCTATTCCTTTCTTAAGCTATTCCTTTCTTTCCTTGTGCAAGTACTCCATATTTGGAGGGTAGGTCGACATGTAACTTTAATACACAAAATCAAATAATTTATCATATATCGCACCCGACTTCAGATCTCTCTCACGTGGCATAACACAAGAGGCATGTTGGGTATATAAGTTAACAAGACTTAAATCCTAATGAAGCGTTTTAAACCCGTAAGAGCCTAGGCCTAGAGCGGACAAAATCATTAGCGGGCTGGGCTGTTACAAATGGTATCAGAGCCACTCTTATGCCAGCCATGTCGACGGTGGGTCATAGTTAGAATTCAACTGAGTTTAGGCAAATCCCAATGAGGCAGGACAAACCTCAGTGCTGAGTCTAGGCGAATCTCATGCGGTGGGCCAAACCTCAGCGAGGACACTGAGTCCATAAGAGGGGGTGTACGTAACACCCCAGACTTTAGACGGAGTCTCACATCGACATAACACAAGAAGGATGCGAAGTATATAAGTTAACAAGTCATAGACCCTAGTGACACGTTTTAAACCCGTGAGGGCCTAGGCCCAGAGCGAAAAATATCATTAGTAGGCTAAGTTGTTATATATAACTGTAATAAACAAGGTATGGAAGAATCAAAGTTGGTGTCTTATTCCATGAAATGATACATATATATACATGTACATGGGATCCTAACTTTGGAAAGAAGTAAAAGAAAATTTCTAAAAATCTACTATCAAATCTCGATATATATTCTATCTATATATAGTGTAAGTAATTTGTATACATTCATTCTTTAACACTCCCCCTTAAGTTGGAGTATATATATCAATCATGCTCGGCTTGTTGCAAAGATAATTAACTCGAGTTCCATTTAACACCTTTGTGAATAAATCAGCCAATTGCTCTCATGTCTTCAAGTAACTAGTAGAAATCAATTTTTCCTGGATCTTCTCACGAATAAAGTGACAGTCAACTTCAATATATCTTTTCTTTCATGATACACTGGATTTGAGGCGATATGAAGAGTGGCTTGATTATCACACCAAAGTTTTGCTGGTGTAGTATGCTTTATCCCAATTTTCGTGAGAAGGTGATGCACTACATAACTTCTCACGTAGTTTGTGCCATAGCCCTGTATTCGGATTCTACACTGGATCGAGATACAAATGTTTGTTTCTTACTTCTCCATAATACCAAGTTTTCTACCACAAAGACACAATAGCCGGTAGTAGACATATCAATTTTTGATCCAGCTCAATCTGCATATGCAAAACACTTAATGCGAGAATGCCCACCATAGCTATATAATATGCCAAGCTAAGGGGATCCTTTTAAGTAACATAGAATTTGTTCCAGTGTTGCCCAATGTTTGACCGTAGGAGTGGACATAAACTAGATAACAACACTTATCACAGTGAGATAGTTTAATCTCCCAACTAACCTCTTGTATATACCTGGATCATTAAATAAATTGCCATTATCTTTCATAAGATGCAAATTAGGAACCACTGGAGTATTGCAAGGCTTGGCAGCCAACTTACCAGTTTTTGCCAATAAGTCAGAAATATACTTTCGCTGAGATAGAAAAATCCCCTTGTTGCATCTATTTACTTATACCCCCAAGAAATATTTCAGTTGTCCCAAGTCTTCATATGAACCTTAGTATGCAAGAAAGACTTGAGAGAAGAGATTTACACATAATCACTTTCTGTAATAACAATGTCATCAATATATACAACCAAGAGAATAGATCCAGCTATTCATTGCTTGTAGAAGACTAAATTATCACATTTGCTCTTTTTCAACCGAAATTCTTGCACTACCTCACTAAATTTTCCAAACCAAGTCTGGGGACTCTGCTTCAAGCCATACAAAGACTTCTTCAAATGACAAACCTTCTCGTACTCCCTTTGAGCAACAAAATGAGTGATTGCTCCATATACACCTCTTCATGAATATCACCATGAAGAAAGGCATTCATAATGTCCAATTGATGTAAAGGCTAATTTTCAGAAGCTGCTGGAGAAATGAACAAGCAGATGGAAGTAATTTTGGCAACCGGAGAGAAGGTATCAGAATAATCCACTCCATAAGTCTGAGCATACCCTTTGGCCATAAGTTTGACCTTAAGTCCCGCTACAGAACTGTCTAGATTAACTTTGACCGTGAAGACCCATTTGCATGCCACTGCTTTCTTTTCACTGGTAAATTCACTAAATCCAAAGTATGGTTTCCCTCTAAGGCATGTATTTCCTCAAGCATGGCTTCAGACCATCCAGGATGATTCAAAGCTTCTTTCTCCGTTTTGGGTATAGAAATGGAGTTTAGAGACAAAATCAAAGACCTAGACGTAGGGGATAAGTAATCGTAGGAAACAAATTTAGCAACAGAATATGTGGATTTGGAAGTATGTGTACCTTTTCATAAAGCAATGGGAAGGTCAAGGTCCTTTAGAGGATCAAATGACGAAGGAACTGAGGCATGACATATATCATATGTCTTTCGCCTCCGCGAGTAAAATTGAACAATTGGTGGTTTTGCTAACACATTAGGAGCAGTTGTTGAAGGTATAATAGTCGGTTGGTGCTCGATAGAAGAGATAGGAGATGGACACACATCATCTTATTATTTTGTCAAAGTACGCATAACCTAGTGTACTAGCCACTCATCTTCCTCCCCTGACTTGTAGAGATGGGAGGTGCATAAAAAATGGTATAGTCTCTGAAAACACTACATCAGTTGACATAAGATATTTCTCAAGTTCAGTAGAATAACATCAATACCCCTTCTGAAGGTAAGAATAACCAAGAAAAACACACTTTGACACCTTGGGATCCAACTTGGTAACAGATGGTCGAATATCTGATAGAATATAAGGGTGCACTAAGCTCTATAAAGAATGAGGTTCTCTATCAGGCTCAACAATACACAGACACACATACAGTAGTAAATAAATGACATGAGAAATTTTACGTGAAAAATTTCTTGCTCAACGAGATTAAAAACCACGACCTACCCTTGTAACACACATATTACAAGCCACTTTGTAATAACTCTATTACAAAGACTTTGAAACTTGACTAACTATAGCCAAGACTTAAACACACAAGGGTTTCCTACAGAATGATTCTTAAACAAGCGGGATAGGAATTTCAGTTTAAGACTATAACAAAGTTACGACTCAACTAAGGACATATAATAACTCTATGTGGGAACTGGTCCATAGTTGTTTTGTCCTTTGTTCTTGAAGCACTTGGCACTTGTTTGTTGAATGTCACGTGGGTGAGCTCTTTTCATATCTCTAAGTATTCAAATGTTTTGTTTTACCTTCCTTGAATGCATATATACATGTGTGACATCACTTACAATAATGCAAACAAGGTAGGTGAAAAGTCTTCCATGAAAAGTTGACTGCATCATTGTTCTGGATAGTATGTTCGTTAGATTATCAAAACAGAAAGTAAAGTACTTATAACCAAAGTACTTGTAGCCTATCAATTTCCCCCTTTTTGATGATGACAAGCTTATAACTGTAAATCCTAGAATGAGCCATAAAAAACCAGATCGTGAACCACAAAGACCTTAAGTTCTCCCTGAAGCTCTACATTCCCCCTTAATCAATACCTAAACTTTTGTGAGTTCCCCCTGAATTTGTATTTCTCCCCTTCAGATTACTATTCATTTATGTTCTTTATGATTCAATTAAATATTCCATCTTTTGGCATCATAAAAAGCACAGAACTAGTAAGAAGTAAAAAGAAGTATAGAGTATTTAAATCATTCTAGTTATGTGCCCACTATATGATAGAAAATAGAAACAAAAGAGTAGCAACATAGATATCAAAAAGAAAATCACTTTCATTAACCAGATTTGGACTTTTACAGGCAGGAGCAGAATCATTGTTTTCATCCATAGTCTAAAACAAACAAAATAATTGCCTGAAATAACAAAAATCACCAAAAACAACTTAAGAAGATAGACTCTACAACTGGACATTGAGGTGACATTCTTTAAGAGACATTGGAGGAAGGGGGCTTGGAAGAGGAAACAAGGGTTTGGAGGACAAGATCCATGCGAACATTTAGAAACATTTGCTCATTGAGCACTCTTTCTTTCAGGTTGCTCCACTTGTTTCCTGAGTTCAACATTCTCTTTTGTTAGGTGTGCAACCTCTGAGTTGTAAGGACTACTAGAACCAAGTGCCTCTTGCAATTGACCGAGATGACTCTCAAGAATCACGTTTCCAGCCTTCAACTTTCAGATCTCCTTTGTGGCACTATTATTAGCATTTATGAGTTGAGATATTGTGGACGTGCTTCCAACTCTTCCGACTTTGTCAATACACTTACACTTCTCAAGAGTAGTTTTTGAAACTGATTGCTTTTTGGTGCCCACTTTGGCTTGTCCCATAGGTACCTTGAAAAATTAAGACCTTTGTGAGAAGTAACCCATAAGGTAGTCCAAAATTCTCATCTCTAAGGTTTTCTACCTTCTTCATAAGCTCAATCATTATGACAGGCAAATTGATGGAGGTAAAATTATCTAAGGCTTTCTTAAGGAATACATCAGCTCTGGATGTAACTGATTTTTTTACAACACCGAGAAGCAAAACTTTGATAAGCATCTCAAAGAGCAACTGATATACTGGAAGGAGTGCCTTCTTATGTATACGTTCCCCATGATGTACTTCTTTGTCCTTGACAATGGTATTTCTAAAGTTTGGTATACTAGCACCCTGAATAGAGGATAGTACTTCAACAGGAACACCCAGAGTTGACCCAAATCAGGCAGAATCCATCGCTATGTCCACTCTATTTACCAACATACAAATTTGATCAACATGTACTATGAAGAGGCTAGCGTAGAAACTCCGTACCTCCTCCTCATACACTATAGAAGCCTCACTTGTAAACAAATTGGTCCACTATTGAGAATCACAAATGTCCACTAATTGTCTCATCCCAGCAAACTCTAGAATGTCAAAGGAAAATGGGCATCCCCACAGTATTTTGTGATTCCCCAACTTTCTTTTCTCAGACCTCATATTACTTTTGCTTTCTTGATGGAACCAGGTTATTCATCATCATCAGCATCCCTTTTTGTTTTCACTAACTTGCTAACAGACTCTTCCTTCTCTACTGACTTGTTCTGTATATGTTCAGTAGATTTTTCCACTTCTTCCACATCAGAGTTGTTACCACACTCCTTAATTGTCATATCACCAGAATGTTTTACCAACATTTCATTAGAACCAGCATTATTAGAAGAACTTCAGCACCCTTAGAGGTATGCCTTTTAGATTGAGGGAGAGAATATTTCCTCCTTGAAGACTTGCAGGTCAGGGAACTAGGTTCCTCTTTGGTTTCCTCATCCACATCAACTGCAGGGACATCCTTTGCTTGTACAAAATTTTGCATCTTTGACCAACCTTCTTCTTCTCTAACTCATTTTGCTCTTTTTAAGAGCAGACTCTAGATGCTGCTTTTGTTGTAACTGTGTAGTAGGTCTTAAGAAGTGGCTATGAAATTACCACTGGCTTAGTCCTAGCCCTGATAAAACTAGCATAAACCAAATCATATGTGTCTTCTTCACTGTCAAGATTCGTCTCAGGCACCACCATATTCACAGGCTCAGCATAGAAGTGGGGAAAGGGAGAAGGATCAATACTGGCTTGGGGAGATGACTCCTGACCTAGATCATCTACCTAGGGATCGAGTTTATCATTTGGGACCCAGTAGCCTCATCTTGTGCAGGTTGTTCAAATGGCACAATTGCTCCATTTTCTTCTAATGGCTGAGGCTCTTCCTTTTGAGGCTCAGACCATCTTGTACATTCCTCTATGATGACCCCTTCTGACGTAATGGAAAATGTATTCTTTATTCCCTCTTTTTCTTGTGGTTCCATGGTGATTTCAACAGCCGAGAGAGTGTTACCTACAGAATGCCCAACTATTGATAAAGTTGAAGGTTCCTGAATGAGGTTCCCTTGTTTACCCTATTCACCTTGTTGACTCTATTTGATAGGAGGACAAACATTCTCAGACCTGCTCAGACAAGGAGTAGACTCTTAGTGGGTAGGAGAGGGAGTGGACTGTAAAGGAGATTCTGTTTTAGGGTTTGGATTGGTGATTGTGTTAGAAGAGGAGTTCACCGCTGAAATACTGACTGGTGAGGACTCAATCACAGTGTTGTCAGGCACACTTAAGGTTGATTGATTCTCAAACATGGTGAGATTGTGGAATTGAGAAGAGAGAAGGCAAAATGGTAATTTTGAATTTGGAAGAGAAAGGGTTGTGATGTTGATTTAATTATATTGAGGGACCATCTCTGAAATGGCGGCAACCTTTTGCTTGAGAAGATGTAATTATCAGAAAAGGAGTGACATTTAGGTTGTGACGTATTGGCTGTCTGAAGAGATACGACTTTAAGGAGACTGTCAAGATGATGATGATATGGCATTGTTTTTGTTCATTTTAAATTATGTACGAAAGAACAAAGAAGATACTAACATGTATCAGGAAAACTCGGTCCCCTGATAGGTCTGGCAAGTGAATTTAACCCCTTATTCAGCATGCATTGTAGCATCTACTATTGTAGTCATCATGTGTGTCTACTTGTAATGGTACAGAGGTGAGTTAGAGTTAGCCAAAAAACACTTTAGCTAGAATTTGCCTGACTATTAATTGCATAACCAATCATGAGGAACCAGGTTCTCAGTTGGGTTTTATCATCCCCCAATGCAAGGAGATTTTTCTCTAAATGCTTTCTTCCAAGGGTTTTTGCTGAAGATGTCTGCAACTTGATCTTCAGAAATAATTGTATTTGGCCCCTCTTGAGTTAGACTCAAGTTCTTTCCAATTTTATGCTTGGTCCACAATATTTGAGAACAGCAGGAGACTGATAAACATATTCTGCTTCAGCTGTTGAGAGTGCCATTGAATTTTTCTTCCTTGAGCCTCATGAGACAAGATAGGAACCTAGAAAATGTCCCATTTCATGTGAGATTTTCTTATCCATTACATGGAGGATAGTAGAGAACTAGGTCCTGTATTTCTATAAGATATCTCAGAATTCTTACACCAGACTTCCGATGAGAATCTTTTGGATTTGACTGAACCATTGCATAGAACCCAACTTTGAGCATAATGTTTGGTCTGCTTGCAGTGAAATATATGAGTAATTCAGTGATGTCACTATGTATGGTCTGATTTAGAGAAAAACCAGGTTTATCCATATCTAGGTGTGGAGCTTTGTCAATGGGAGTGTTGATGAACTGTGATGCTTCTATGCCAAAACCATCTTTCCAACAACTCATTTTTTAGCTTTTATTGTTGTAGACGTGAGACTCGGCTCCTTGCTGGAATCAATTAGTGTTTCTACCTTGATTAGTATTTCTATTATCCTTTGAGACGAGTACATCAGGAAGATTTCTCCATCTCTTCTTCCATCAGGTTTTCAAAACTGACATTTCCCATTGTTGAGAGCATAAAAATTGTACCGTGATATCCTTAATTGAGTCAGCCACTGTGATCAAGATGCTTGCAATCCCTCTATCAAATAACATTGACTATGGACAATCTTCAAGAGTCTCTTTCTTCTTTTCAACAACTCCATTTGTTTTGGTGTTGTTGGAGTTGAGCGGTTGAGTAACTCTTCTTGAATACAACATTCATTCACCATGGTTTTATCCAAACCTGTTCCGTGATATGATTTGATGAAAACCATATTTGTTTTTATCTATACCTGGATCTTCTTGACAAAAGCCACAATTACTTGAAAGATCTCATCCATGGTACTTAAGCTTGGTCAGATCACGAACCAGTTCCTTGAGAGCTAGTTTATTTAGTGATGAAATACCTGCATATCCCGGCCTTCTGTCCCATAGTTCAGCATTATTTTCAACAACTCTCAACCAACTTGTATCACCACTTTACAGAGGCTCAAACCTAGCAACATGAGTATTTTTGTATCTTTTGGCTACAATATACCCTCACTTAGTCATAGGATTTGCGATTGTGCATATCCTTGGCAAGAGTTTCACTTTATTTCCCTTGACACATGTCTTCCCACTCCTAAAGTGTACCCATTTTAGCTATTTTCAAATGGGTACACTCTCTCCTTGCAGGGCTTTTAGTGAAGGAAAATTGATTGTATTTCCAGTCTTGTCCTTTGAGCAGCCACTGTTCATATGTCATTATTGGCCGCTCAACTTCACTACTCCTTGCACAAGGAAATCAAGGGTTATTTTAGGAACCTAAACGAGTTTGGGTCCAATTTCATGATTGGAAATCGAGAAATTCTTCTGCCCAAGCGGTGCACAAGTAACCTCTGCTTGATGACACCCCTCACAGAATCC
The DNA here is from genome assembly GCA_034376525.1 of Nicotiana benthamiana. Lineage (NCBI taxonomy): Eukaryota > Viridiplantae > Streptophyta > Magnoliopsida > Solanales > Solanaceae > Nicotiana > Nicotiana benthamiana. Next base: position 63,739,443 of record CM067331.1, on the reverse strand, counting down.
AAGCACATGCTAATACGAGCCGACCAGAAGAAACAAGGCTTATATGAATCAAGTTCATAGGGGTAAATACATTCAAAAGGAAATTTTTTTAGTTATTTCAAATAAAGATCGCCGAAAAACTCCTTTTTGGAGGGTTTTCCCCCACTGGTTTGCGAAAGTAATTGGAGACTTGCTCCATAGAACCCCCCCCCCCTCGGGGACGAATTCTTAGTCCAAGCAGGCAAAATGCGTTTCTTGTTTGATGAACCAGATCCTCTAGCAGTAGTTACTCTCTCAGCAAAAAAATTTTATTTTTCTGATGAGACTAAACCCTGGCCGTGTAGTTTTCTTTAAGGTACCCATTGTTACCACAATGGGTGCATAGCTAGTTATCGGCTACAGTAACGTACTTGCTATGAGGATTGTAAGGAATATTTTCCCTTTGAAATCCAATCCCATGCCTGCTTCCCCATTGTTAATGAACATGGCAGTATGGGCATTAATAGTTCGGTTCAGACAGTTATTTTATAAAATTTGTACCATACCAATTTTTCGGTTATTCTATTATATATAGCCAAAATTAAACTTTTCAGAACTATCCCAATCATATCGGTTTCACTTCGGTATCGGTACAGTTCGATTAATTTTTGGTATTTTTGTAAATATCATGTAAAATTAACAAGTAGAAGTAGAATGCAATAACATATGTTCTTTTACCGAACTTACCAAAAATTTCTAGAAATTTTTACTGTTTAAAGGGTGTTGAATTTAAAAAAACATAAAAAGATGGCTAGAGTATAGATCTAGACATCAACATAGAAAAGACAGTAAAAGTCAAAAATATATAAATCACACGAGTGGAAAGATATTAACCGAGCCGAGACACGAAAATAAAGTTTAATTTAAATATTCAAAAAGATAAATTTAAATTGTATGAAAAGAAACATGTTCAATACATTGTAATTTTATACTCATAATCGCTGGAACACTTTGTGTCTTGCTAATAAAGATACTTGAAATAACTTCATTTTAGTATAAGTAACATAATAGATTTTAGGAATTAGTATTTTGAGATTAATTACTTGTTTTCTTGTAATAGTTTTCATATTTACAAGATCCAATAAAAATTTTAATGCTTTATCATTTTAAACTTACTATATAAATATATTCTCCAAAATTTATTTGGTATTTTTTTGGTTTATTTTTATAAAATAAAAAATCTACCCTAATTATCAGTGCGGTTATAGATTTATTTAAAAACCTACAGTTTCTTTAAAAGTAACCTAAAAATCGATTCAGGGAGGTATTGTTCGGTCGATTTAGTTATTTTTCAAATATCCATTGACACCCTACATGGCCGTGATAGCATTAGAGGACCAGGTCCACTTAAGCGATTTTTCAAGGTCATTTTTTACCTTCTCTAGTTCTTCCTGAAGCTATTTGGTTTTCTCAAGCTCAATACACAGACTAGTCTTCACTAAATTCAACTTATTTTCAGGCTTAATATGTGACCCACTCCCAAATTTCTTTTCCTTTTCACAGTTTCCATGCCTATTTACCATTTTAAATTCCTCAATTATTTCTTTCAAGTATACCACCACCACTACTAGGTCATCTCTTCTTTTTCAATGATAGAAATTCTCTCGGTTAAGGTTTCTTTTTCTTTACTCGCACACTCAATGGTTTCTTTAAGTCCACCACAACTTCCACTATATCATCTCTTTTATGTTCTATACTAGCAATGTTTTCTTCTAAGGCATTCTTTTCTCTTTTCAGGTTTTTATTATTTCTTTCAAATCAACTACAACGACTACCAACTCATCCCTGGTTTGTTCAGCTTCGCCTAGTTCCATAGTTAATGCATGTTTATCTTTGGTAATACTATGGTATGTATCAATTAGCACATTTGCTAATGACATGAGCTTTTTAGGAGAGTGAGATTTCAAATTTCTCTAAACATTCAGAAAGTTTACCTTATCGTCGTCCTCATCTTCATCGTCATCAGATTGAGCCATTAAAGCAAGATTTAATCATACTCAGTTGTTTCATTTTTCACTGCCATAATTGAACTACCACCTTGGTCATCTTCCTCTTCAGATTCGCTGGAGGAGTCTCCCCATACAACAAGAGTTTGCTTTACAATATTGTCAGCATCATTCTTCCTCTTGAACTGTTTGTCAACAACCTTGCTCCTCTTGGCTACTTTGTTAAAGTTGTTATTATATTGATCTTGCTTTAGGAGGGAACAATCCTTGATGAAGTGTCATAGTTTGCCACATTTATAACAGAGGTCATAATTTTTTGCTTTCTAGAGCTTTCCCATTTTGGAATGCCTACATTCTTACGAACCATCTTCTATAACATTTTTTTCAAGTAGGCCATGTCCCCGTCTTCACCACTTGAGTCATTGATATCCGTCTTGAAGACCAAGTTATTCTCCCTCTTGGTATCTCTTCTTTCATTGTCCTTCTTCTTCTTCTTCTTCATTTTATAGGTTTTCAAGTTTCCAACAAGTTCATCCATGGTCAGTGTTTGCAAGTCCTTAGCCTCTGTAATGGTGTTAACTTTGCTTTCCCAAGAATTGAGCAGTACACCAAGGATTTTTCTGACACGTTTGTTTCTTGGAATACTTTCACCAAGAGAGTGAAGCTTAGTGATGATATAGGTGAATCAAGTATGCATATCTTGGATAGATTCATCATCTTTCATTCTAAAGAGCTCATATTGTGTTGTGAGCATATCAATCTTGGATTGCTTCACCGGTGTTGTTCCCTCATGAGCTGTGAAGAGCCTGCCAATCTCTTTTGCCAATTGACAAGTTGATATCCTGTTATATTCATCAATGCCAATGCCACATATAAGAATTTCAATGGCCTTTCTATCAGTTTCATTGAACTCCTTCCTCGTCTTGGGAATGGCTACAGCTGGGTCACCAAGATTCTTTGTAGGGACACATGGTCTATCACCTATGACATCTCATAACTCAGAATTTTCAGCGATGATGAAGTCGTGCATCCCAGTCTTCCACCACTCGTAGTACTGAACGTTGAACCTTGGAGGTCTGTAATCTTCGGAGTTTGGAGGAGCAGCCATGATGATCCTTCCTAGGTGTTAACTTGATAGAAAGAATCCACTATAATACCAATTGATAGAATATAAGGGTCCACCAAACTCTATTAATAACCAATTTCTCTATTAGGTTTAACAGTGTACACACACATAGAGAGTAGTAAATAAATGACATGAGAAAGTTTACGTGGAAAATTTCCAGCTCAGCGGGATTAAAAATTACGACCTATCCTTGTATGTTTTCAACTTCACTACTGAGCAGCTTTCAGATTACAACCGATGCAACCTGAGAATTGAACTCTTAATCTCTCACTAACTAGTAACATACCTATTATAAGCCACTTTGCAATAACTATATTACAAAGTCTTTGAAACTTGACTAACTATATCCAAGACTTAAACACACAGGTTTAAGGTTTACAAGGGTTTCCTATAAAATGCTTCTTAAACAAGCAAGATAGGAATTTTAGTTTAAGACTATTACAAAGTTATGACTCAACTAGGGACATATGCTAAATCTACGTGGGAACTGGTCCGTGGTTGTTTTGTTCTTTATTCTTGAAATACTTGACACTTGCTTGCTGATTGGTCACGTGAGTTAGCTCTAGTGAAATCTCTAAGTATTCAAATGTTTTGTTTTACCTCCCTTAATTGCATATATACATGTGTGACATCACGTACAATGATGCAAGAAAGGTAGGTAAAAAGTCTTTCTTGGAAATTTGACTGCAACACTATTCATTCACTGTAGCGTGTGTAGGCAACAAATTTTCAATTGGAGAGTTGACTTCATACAGTCTCCTGGGGAACTGGTAGGAACCTGTTCCCTCAGTTTTTTCTTCTACTCTGAAGATTTGAATCATATTCCACGCTGAATCCCAACATGGAACCTTGTGATTTTGAGGTTTTGTATAAGTGTAATAGGTTCCTTATCTGGTTCTGGATAGTAAGTTTGTTAGATCATCAAAACATAAAGTAAAGTACTTGTAACCTATCAATCTCGAACATAACATGTGCTTACAAACATCTTAAGTTCCATTGGAAATAATGACTTTTTTGGAAAAAGAACAATGTAAGGCATATTGTCACCAAGCACAATAGATGGAATGCAATTAATTAAAAAGTAACCCTGGAGACCGCATTAGCCCAGAACTGTTCAGGAACCTTCATTTGGAACAAAAATGCCAGAGCTGTCTTAAGTAGATACCTATTCTTCCTCTTAGCAACTCTGTTTTGAGAGGGTGTATCAACACATGAAGTCTGATGTAGTACACCATGTTGTCTCATATAGGACTGAAATAACTCCGATATATATTCTTTTGCGTTGTCACTCCTTAAAATATTTACTGAAGCATTAAATTGAGTTTTGACTTCAGCCCAGAAGCCAGAAAAGTG